>CP136055.1:52903724-54143958 GCA_032464435.1 Aegilops umbellulata
TTCGCCGAAATTTAAAATTATAACGTTCTATGGCTAAGTGAGAGTGTTCAAGCATTATAGTCCGATTGCCTGGTTCGTTGTGCTGAGCGCCTCCCTCAAAGGACCCAACTATGGGAACAAGAGCCCTCAGGTTTATCCCGAACACCCCAGCACTAGTGGCATGGGGGCAGAAGCCGACGACTTGCCATCTCTCAATTTTTGATAAACGGCCGCACAGAAAATAATATTTTAAATTAAACAAGCATTGCTTTGCGCATATGAACAAAATTTCAGCGCACGGGATACAAATGAGAGAGTTCACTCAAATATTACATCTTTAGCACATTCATCCGCGACAAGGCGGGCTCCGGCAAGAACGTCCTTGTAGTAGTTCTCGGGCTTGCGATGCTCCTTCCCCTGCGGTGGCCCGTCCTTCACCAGCTTCTCTTCGTCCAGCTTGCCCCGGTGTACCCTTACACGGGCAAGGGCCCTCCGGGCACCTTCAATGCAGACGGAGCGCTTGATGACCTCAAGCCGTGGACAGGCCTCAACCAGCCGCCGCACCAGCCCAAAATAGCTCCCAGGCAGGGCCTCTCCAGGCCACAGCCGAACTAGTAAGCCCTTCATGGCCTGTTCGGCCGCCTTGTGGAGCTCGACCAGCTGTTTCAGCTGATCGCTTAAGGGCACAGGGTGTCCGGCCTCAGAATTCTGAGACCAGAACACACTCTCCGTCGAGCTGCCCTCTTCAGCTCGGTAGAGCGCGGCGGCGTCGGATACGCTGCAGGGAAGATCGGCGAACGCCCCTGGAGAACTCCGGATTCGGGTAAGTAATAGGTAGTTTACTTTTATATTCCTACTCTGCATTGAGAATGCCTTACCCGTTGCTATCTTTTTCACCTCCTCCAACTCTTGGAGGGCCTTTTGGGCTTCGGCCTTGGCACTCTTGGCGGTCTCGATGGCCGACGCGAGCTCGGATGCTTGCGCCTTTGACTCAAGCTCCAAACCCTCATGTTTTTTCATGAGAGTTTGCAGCTCTTGCTGCACCTCGTCGACCTGAACCCCAAGCCTTTCTCGCTCGGCGCGCTCCTCGGCCGTTTTCTTTTCGGCCTCTGCCAGCGCCTGCTTCAGGGTTGCCACCTCGGTGGCGGCCCCTACAATAAGCAGTACAATCCTGTTATTTCCTTCTGCAATCAAGCCTCTCTATAGGCACCTTTTTTTTTCTTTTTCTTTTTTTAGGTATTTCTTACCTTCCTTCTCCTCGAGCTGCCGTTTGGCAAGGCCGAGCTCTTGCTCGGTCCGCCCGAGGTCCTTTTTAAGGACATCCACCTGCGCAGTCAGTGCGGCGGTGGACAGCAGCGAAGCCTGCATACGCATATTTGACCCTTTTTGTTAGACTCCTGCGAAAATTACTAGATCCTCTATCCGGCTTTTCTTTCCGAACACCGAACAGAGCATCAGGGGCTACTGTCTATGCGGTAAATAATTTGACATATTTTTACTTACCTCGAAGCCTGTTAGAAGGCTAGCGCAAGCTTCATTCAGTCCGCTCTTGGCGGACTGAATCCTTTGGATCACCGTACTCATAACAGTACGGTGCTCCTCATTGATGGCGGCGCCCTTAAGCACCTACAGCAGATTGTCCGGTGCCTCCAGTTGGACGGAGGCCGCCGGCTTAGATGGCTTACTCCTCTTGGAAGGAGTTCGCCCACCGCGGACCGGGACTGTCGAGTCCGGCGCGGTGTCCGGCACAAAGCCGGACTTGGAGCCCTGGGGGGTTTCATCCCCTTTACTCCTGGGGTCCGGAGGATTGCCTTGTGGCTCCTCCAGGACCATCTCCTCCTGCCCCGAAGCTTGGCGGGGCGCCACTTCGGCGTCGTCCACCCCGCGGGGGGAGACCGCGGGCGGAACAGAGTTCACGTCCGACGAGTCCAGGGAGCCGCTCGATGAATCGTCGAGTTCGGCCCGGGGTGGGCTACGTAAATTACGTTTGATATTAGGGAAAGCAGCACATTAAAAGAATATCATGAGTCACTCTGGTATGTAAACACTTACGATGTTGCCGGACGCTTGGTTCTGTCCGGCCACTCCTCTCCGCCCTCTTCGGTGTCGTGGGAGTAGTCCGGCGGAGGGGTCTTCCTCTTCCTCGACCCCTCGGGCTCCCCCGTTGGGGTGGCCTTCTTCTTCTTTGCTCCCCTCGCTGGGGGGAGAGCTTCCTTGTTCCTCCTCCTCGTTTTCACGAGAGGAGGGCGTTGCGGACTCGTCAGATGACGAGTCCGACACCACCATGTTGCGGGAACTTTTTCGAGTCCCGGTGGTTTTCTTCTTCTTGGCCTTCCTCTCCGGCACCACGTAAGGTGCCGGAGCCATTAGCTTCACCAAGAGAGCTGGGGCCGGGTCCTCGGGCAGAGGAGCCGGACAGTTAATTGGTCCGGATATCTCCTGCCAAGCCTATCAAAGGTAAAAGGGAGTTTAGATCCCGCATAGAGTCAATCTATGAAGAAGAGCTTAATGAACCTGTCAAAGGTATAGATAGCTTACCTCGCTAGCGTTACGCTGCGAACTATATCCGCGATCCTCGGAGGCGGATGTGGGGGACTCGGCGCCTTTGGTCAGCACCTTCCAGACGTCTTCATACATCGTGTCGAAGAGCCTGCTGAGGGTTTGGTGCTGCGCCGGGTCGAATTCCCACAAAGTAAAATCCCGTTCTTGGCACGGGAGGATCAGGTGAACGAGCATGACCTGGACTATATTGGCAAGCCGGATTGGCTTGTTCACCAGGGACTGGATGCATGTTTGCAACCCAGTCACTTCTTCCTCGTTGCCCCACGACAGGCCTGTCTCTTTCCAGGACATGAGCCGCGTGGGGGGTCCGAATCTGAACACGGGGGCCGCGGCCCATTTCGGATCGCGGGGCTCAGTGATGTAAAACCACCCAGCCTGCCACCCCTTTAGGGACTCCACGAGGGAGCCATCGAACCAGAGGACGTTGGCTATCTTGCCAACCATAGCGCCTCCGCACTCCGCCTGGGTGCCGGACACCACCTTGGGCTTGACGTTGAAGGTCTTGAGCCAGAGGCCGAAGTGGGGGCAGACGCGGAGAAAAGCCTCACACACGACGATAAACGCCGAGATGTTGAGAACAAAGTTTGGGGCCAGATTGTGGAAATCTAGGCCATAGTAGAACATGAGCCCCCGGACAAATGGGTGAAGTGGAAAGCCTAGTCCGCGGAGGAAGTGGGGAAGAAAAACTACCCTCTCATGGGGCCTTGGGGTAGGAAGAAGCTGCCCCTTATCAGGAAGCCGATGCGGGATGTCCTTGGACAAGTATCCGGCTTTCCTTAACCTTTTTACTTGAGCCTCCGTAACGGAGGAGACCATCCACTTGCCTCCCGCTCCGGACATTGTTGGAGAAGGTTGAGGAAGGGAGAGCGGACTTGGGCGCTGGAGCTTGAGTGCGCGAGAGATGGATTGGCAAAGGAGGAAGAAGGCGTAGGTTAAAGAGGTGAATCCTTATCCCTTTATATAAGAAGGTACGGTTAGGCGTCCCCAGCTACCTAATAAAACTCACTTGCCTCCCAAACGCCGTGGTAAATGGCGTGGTTGTGTTACCCACGTCCGTATTAATGAGAATCCCGTTAAAGGGGGCACATGATCTCTGCTTCGACAAGACGTGCCAAGGAAACCGCCTCGCTATACGAGCTGAGGTGGAACAATGAAAGCAATTTATATAGAAAGCTTGGCCGCAGTGTTATGACGCACTGCGGGATACGTCAGCAGATTTGATTTGTGTTAAAATTATTCTCTGTATGGCAATATGTGGAAACTTATTTTGCAGAGCCAGACACTATTTTGTGGTGTTTATAATCTTCTTGAAGAACTTGGAGGAGGAACTCGCCTTGCAATGCCGAAGACAATCTGCGCGCCGGACTCGTCGTCATTGAAGCCTGGTTCAGGGGTTACTGAGGGAGTCCTGGATTAGGGGGTGTTCGGGTAGCCAAACTATACCTTTAGCTGGACTCCAGGACTATGAAGATACAAGATTGAAGACTTCGTCCCGTGTCCGGAAGGATCTTTTCTTGGCGTGGAAGGCAAGCTAGGCGTGCGGATATTCGAGATCTCCTACCATTGTAACCGACTCTGTGTAACCCTAACCCTATCCGGTGTCTATATAAACCGGAGGGTTGTAGTCCGTAGGACAACCATCATCATACACAATCATACCATAGGCTAGCTTCTAGGGTTTAGCCTCCTTGATCTCGTGGTAGATCCACTCTTGTACTACCCATATCATCAATATTAATCTAGCAGGTGTAGGGTTTTACCTCCATCGAGAGGGCCCGAACCTGGGTAAAATAAAGTGTCCCTTGTCTCCTGTTACCATCCGACCTTGACGCACAGTTCGGGACCCCCTACCCGAGATCCGCCGGTTTTGACACCGACACCTACCGTCGTGCCAACGCGACGATGCCGGCCGTCAGGCTAAACCCGTTCGACCACCCGGTCAACTTCAACGAGCTGCGGCTTCCTGACCTGGTCTCCTTCTTCACCTATATCTTCGAGGAGCTGAGCCGTCTCCACGCGATGGTGGGGGCTGAGCTGGACAAGGAGGGGTTGCAGGCTGCCGTCACCGTTGCCGGGCGAATCCTTTTAGGGCTCCGTCAACGGAATCCATTCATGCCATTGGACGCCATCTTTGACAAGCTCGCTCCCGTCGACCGAGAGCGGGCTGTGCGGGCGGTTGCACCCTACATCACCAACATCGTGCGCCTCGAGAAGCAGAGGGACTTCGGTGGTGTTTAGGCGCCCTCTGCATGGGCATGTCCATGTCTCGGCGCAACATGACCGTTGGATCAAACTCAGATGGTGCAGATCAGTCACTGTAGCACAAAGCGTGTGGGTGTGTTTGGTTGCATTCTCATCTCAATATAGTTGTTTCCTCTTCGTGTATTTTTGTCAACCTACTAGTGTGGACTCATGCACCCTTCATGCACTCTGCCAAACACCCAAAAGTGGGTCGAGAAGGGAACTTTTGCTCCCATCCCGTGCACCCTTCATACACCCTGCCTAACACTATTCGTGCTTCATATGGTTCATGTTTCGTGGAGTACTATAGCACCGTACTCTCCGTGTGCTGTGGACCTAGTTCTGTTAACATTGATCTCACCGTTCATTCTCGACCGGACAGTTGAAAAAGCGGTACTATGTTACATATAGGAGTAGTTGACATGCGCACAACATCATTTGTTATTGTCATATCTTACTACACTAGCAACAATATTTTGTAGTACTGACGTATGAACCACTGCACATGCCTAGTAGTAGGAGCACTGTGTATGTTCAAGTGGCTGCCGTGTTTCGCACTCCTCCGTCGTAAGAGTGGAAACGCTTGCTGTAATCATTTTTTTCTTCAGAAAAATAGTGGACACGCTCTACCGTACGGATCCTCCTCCAGCCATGCACTAAATTACTCACTTTCACCGACGTGTGGGACAGCCAGCACCTGGGTCCACCAGCCATGTACTAAATTACTCCGTAGTAGAGTGACAGTAGACTACCCTAATCGAACCGCCGCAGTAATGCCAAATGAGCCGTCAAATCACAAAACCCCCTCCTTTCCAGCAGTAGGTTGGACGGACGAAGCAACCATCATTTTACTCTTCTCTCTCAGCTTCCTCTCTTGAAGAAAACCCCCACTCGCTTCGCTTCTCCCTCATCTCGTTCCTCCTTTCACTCTTCTCTCTCAGCTTCCTCTCTTGGATGGACGCCGGAGCACCGGCCGACGTGATGTCTATGGCTCTGGCCAAAACCGTCGAGGCTCATGGTACGATGAAGCGCAAGCACCCCGCCGAGACTACCGCAGACAAGCTCAAAGCCATCGCCCTGTCCAAGCCCCCCTCTCCGGGATCCCTCATTAAGCAAGTCCAGGTAATGTCTCTTGTTGACGATCTTTTTCTCGATCTTGATCGTGTTTTTTCATCTAACACGCAGTACTAGTACTGGTAGTACAACTTTCTGGGTGATCTTGCATGTGATTTTAGTGTGCCAAATGACGGTTCTAAATTCCTCTTTTGACCAAAACATGCGAGAGGTTGACACTGATTTCTTATAGATTACTTTCAACTACTCCCTCTGTCCCAAATATCTTGTCTTAGATTTGTTTAGATACGGATGTATCTAATACTAAAATGTGACTTGATACATCTGTATCTAGACAAATCTAAGACAAGAATTTTGGGACAGAGGGAGTACTTTATGAACATCAATGCTACCTTTTAAGAGGGTATATTTGCCTCAGTAACTTGTGTTATGGATATTGCATGTAATCCCTCTGCTCTCATGCCTTTGAAGACATGTTCTAGTGTCTTTGTTCACTCATTTCTGCGTGTATATGTAGTCATATATGGAGTATAATATCGAAAATCATCTTATATTTATGAACGGAGGTAGTAATAAAATATGGTTTCTGTTTGAATTAGAACCAGGTCCGCGGTGGAGATGAAGTTCTCAAAGTCATGCCGTGTGAACTGGAAGACCTGATGATGAGTTCTACTGCTGAACAATCCAGCTGATGTGTCCTTGTCGCCACGTGTCCTGAACTAGTGTTTTCCTGTAGCATTGTTGTCAGGCGTGTTCTCGAGGCTGTACTTGACCACAACAATTTCCTAGTTGTGCCTTCGATTACGAATGGTGTGGTTCTTGTAAAGCTTCCCAACAAATCTGATGCGGCCTGTCTTCATCATCATGTTTATGAGTGGAAAGACCACTCTGTTAGGTTCTCCAAGGTTGACAAGATGGTGATGGTGCATGTAGACATCTCACACGAAGTCCATGGCCTAGTCAGTTATGCGGGGTTCATCTTGTAGGTCGGTGGCAAGAAATAGTTTACAGAGTTTAGTTAGTGCAACTTTGCTTGTCTGTAGTAAGTACTATTGTTCAGTACTTGATTTGTGTTTGTGAACCCTGTATTGTTTATTAGTACTGCCGCTTTTGGTGTGTGGTCAATCCTGAGAATGGTCTATGTTAATGTCTGTCCACTCAATTCAGTCTGTATATTTTGAAGTATCCAGATCATACTTTTTGTGAGGATGGTTTATCAATTATGGTTACACTCCAATATCTGTATGCATTGCAGGGTTTATCGCACCCACCAGGATTTCCAGTACCATGGATGTTCGGTCCATACGATTTGTCACGACCTTTGGACTGTCCTGCTTGTGGGAGTAGGCGGGGCCCCTGCATGCCATGCGTAGTTGGACGATCAATTTTCTGTTTAGTACTTCAACATAGTGATTTCCTGGTAAGGATTCACTCGTGTCACATCAAGTAAATCTTATTGATTTACTATCAATTTTCAGTTTTCTTTCTTTTCCTGCAATTTTACGATGCAGGTTTTTCCATGTGACATTCATCACAGAATAAACCATTTGGTTTGCTCTACGGTGGCTATTTTTGCAAGTTTCACTTCTTATGTCGTGTCAGTAACGAAGGCACTGTCCATCACTTATATTATTGCAAAAAATTGGATCAGTCTGTTGTCTGAGTACAAGCTAAATCCCTATGATGAACAGCAGTTTGGTTTAACAAAAACGCAACAATTAGTACTTCTCGCGTTTAAAAGAAATGAAGAAAAAAACTGGATCACGGTCATGGATCATAGTCAAGTTAGAAAGCTGATCATAGCAGACCAGACACGATCGCCGCTGTCTCACACAGATCGAGCACCGGTAGTTGCTCTAGCACTGACAGCGGCAGCAGCTCAGTCTGATCCAGCTGAGGATTGGGCATCAATCGCGTCAGCGAATCAGTCTGATCTACAGGAGGATCGGGCATCGACACTGGTACCTGCTCCGACACCGGCACTAGCTCTACAAGGAGCACCATCTCCGGCAGCAGCGGCGGCTTCGGCACCTGCACCAACACTTGCACTTGCATCTGCTCCGGCACGTGCAGTTGCACCGGCAACAGACTAGGCTGCAGTTCGCTACCAAAGTCCTTACAGAAACCGACATGCCCACCTTCTTGGTAAGCATTGGCCACCCAAGTGCTTCGTTCTTTTTTCTTTCCATGTTGTTTCACATGATTCACTATGTTGATCTAACTGTTTGGGTATGTCTTCTTGTTTGCAAATAGATAATTCCTAGAGCAATGAGGGAGTCCATCAACAATCCGGGCGACCGCGGCCAAGTTTCTCTTACCATGCGCAGCCTTGGTGTGAATGAACCTGCTCAATATACCGTAAGTACAAAGGATGGTTGCATGATGATTCATGCTAAAGGATGGTCAAGGTTCAAATCTAAATCATATATTGCGGTAGGGGATGATGTCAAAATCGAACTTTCTCGGCAAGGAGAGCTTGTCCAAATCAACTTCGAAATTCTTCAGTAGCAGCACGCAACTGCCGAACTGATCTATCCTCCGAGAGATTTTGATGTAATAATCTGGCATGGTGAAACAAGTTTCCTGTGTGTATAAGTAGTACGACAGTATTATTTATCACATGGTATATCGTTGATAGAATTGCAACTCTGATTGCTGGTTAGGAACTGTCGTTCGATTTCATTCCAACAGCTGCCGTGCTTTATTCAATTTTGTGTATTCACCTTGCGACAGCATCTAAAACCAGCGATGTACCGATCGCTTGCAATATGAAAAGCGCTGAGGTAGAACACATGGGCCCCCAAACATGCAGGGTCAGCCTGCGGCCCAAAGTCCATAACCGTGAGCCTATCTGAGTATTATATTCTCAGCTGACCCCCCATAAAAAAGTTGAACCCCCATAATGCCCGTGCATTGCAGAGGGAGTATATTTCTCGGCAAGGTGAGCCTGTGATATAAAAGATTTGTATATTTCTTTACAGAGGGAGTATCTCTCTGTCAAAAAATATATTTATGTGTAACTAGTTACTCTTGTCTTTCTACTTCCTTTCGCTGATATGTGGGGCAACCGGCAACGGGGTCCACGTGCCATATGCACAAATTAGAGTGCACAACTTCACGGTAGACACACCCCGGTCGTAGTGCCGCAGTAATGCCCAATGAGCCGTCAAATCACAACCCCCTCCCCCTTTCCAGCTTTAGCAGTAAGCTGGACGGACGAAGCGGCAATATTTCACTGGGCCTGAATCCCCTTCTCCCTCGTCTGCTTGTTCAGAGAAAACCCCCTCTCGGCGATTGCATAGGGTTTTCTCATGGAGAACCAGGTACGAATTCTTCATCCATCCCCGATATATCCAAGTCCCTTGGTCGCAGGTAATCCTAGGATGGCAGCCGCCGCCGTTGATGCATTTTTCTTCCTACTGAATCTAGTGTGTTTCATTTGTAGTGCCCAAAGTGCGAGTACCCTACAGGTTTCTGCGCCCTCGGCGAGACGCCACACTTGTTCCTTCTCATCCTAACACAGCATTTTGAAACACACACAGTATGTTCCTAGAATCCTCTTTTCTATCCGGGAGGGTGGGGGTTTTTTGAACATGATGTGTTCTCATATTATTTCCTGCAGTGTATTATTTGCTCTGCCAGAACACATGTACTCAAGATGCTCGGCCTTGCCATAACTGAATACACTAGTTTAATGGTCAGAGTGAAGACAGGCCATGGATATAAGTTCCGAGTTGGGTTCATGAACCAAGAAGATCGCTGCTTTTTTTATGGCCGAACTTGGATAAACTTCCTCAAGTGTTACAGACTAAAAGTTGGCACATGAATGTTGATGGAAATAGCAGAACCTGGTCTCATCTTCACTGTGATCTTCCACCCCGACGTCGTTTCAATTGTTCATCCATGTTAGTTTTGTATCTGGTTCTTGCTTATTGCCTCGATTACTTCTTAATCCACCTATTCTGTCTAACTAATCACAATTTAAATTTAGAAGTAGCAATGAATCTCTCATGAAGATGCTACTTCTAACTAATATTTTCTTATAATTGGTGGCACATGTAGGTTTTTTCAGAGTTAAGCAGTATGCTCGTTTGTTACTCTGTAATAACTCGGCTGTTACTAATGGCACTGAAGTTGACTGGATCGACATCCACAAGTTCCTACACTTTATTGATCGTCTTGAGGTCCTTGTGGGGCGTTTCAATGGTGGAAGGCCACGTGGGATATGTGTGCCACTGCTGCACTCGTTGAACAGGTCCAACTGTGTCGAGAAACTTATGGTACGAGCTGTTTTAAGTTTTACAGTTGTGATGTTCTTGAAACAGGAACTGCCGAGTTCTATTGTTCCTATACAGATGCCTGACCATGGTCGGGTCAGACTTGCGCTTGGTCACAACATGATGTTTATGTCGACCTACTCAATTCCCCTTGGAGGTGAAAAGATACTTATTCATGGGTGGTCTCAAATAATGAAGGCCTGTCCATCTTCGAGAATAGGACAGAAGATTATGTTCATGCTTTTCCATGGCTCTAAAGCGAATATCTTGTTTATTGACCATGTTGCGAGATGAAGCCGCTTTCAGAAGGTTGTGGATGCGTGGGGTGGCGCCTAGGCCTTGTCCTGGGGCTTGGCGGCCTCACCCTTGGTTAACTGTAGGCAAAGTAGCACTGTTCGAGGCGTGCTTTGTACGGTTGAACCTGTATAAGTACTCATACTGCTTTCAGCTTTGGTTGTTAAGTGCCCATGCTGGTTTCAGTTAAGGTTGTTAAGTACTCCTACTGCTTTTACAGTCTCTCGTGTTTCTTCAGTCCTGTCTTCCTCCAACCGCCAAAACCAAACCAGCACCGGCGGGGCCGCCAGCTTCTGCCTCCCACGGCTGGTTGCGCCTCAGCACACGCATTGCCGCCCCACCGTCTCCTAAATCGTTAACGCCGATGTCCTCCGCGCGCTTTGGTGCGCTCGCCGCGGCGCCGCCCTCTCGCGTTGTCAACATGGTCAACAAACAACAGGAATCGGCAGAAGTACGTGGAGAGGATGATAGTAGGGGCCCACCACGTCACAATATGGAAAAATAAAATGCTTCCTCCTAGTGTTTTCCTGACATCTGGGACCCACGACATTGTGAGCGTATATTGTCAATAGACAAGAGAACAACACAAGATCGGCCGACACCTAGGACGTAGCTACTCGAGCAGTATTTTTTTTTGTTCGGTATTGTTGAGACGGAGCAGGGTTTGAACTGGGTTGTGGCCCGTCTAGCCCAGGCTTATATTTTATGTTCACCATGTGACCAGCCCAGCTATTTTTTATTTGTGAAAATGAGCCCAGTTTATTTTTTTCTTAAGAATACCCAATCCAGGCCTACTTATTTTTCTACGCCCAGATGGGCTGCAACTCTTTCAAGACGCCTGCAAATCTTGAAAGTAATATGAAATGGGTTGTAAATATAAAAACAGATGACAAATTGGCAATTACTTTATAATTTCTGAATTTTTCACATTTTCAGATTCCTATTTCACTGGGCATTAACCTAATTTAAATATATCTTCAAAGTACTTTAAATCTGGCTCGACATTTCGGTATTAAAATAAGTTTGGAACCCACACAAATATGCAAAATTGGCCCTGGCCAACCAAAAAAACGACTGCAATAAATTGCATAAGAAGTTGCCATGAGCTATATATAAATTATTAAAAAAAGAGGGAGTGGTCTGACTTGTGGGCCTATTTAGTTGACGCGTATGCAAGATTTTTTTAGTTATTATATACGTCAATAAACGGTTCTAGCAGACGTAACCGTTGGATGTCAATCCAACGGCCGTCGTGTTTCTTCAATCTCTGATCTTCTTGCTCCAGCCGCTAAAGCAGCGCCGGCGGGACCGCCTACTCCCGCCTCCCGTGGCCGGCTGTGTTTCCGCGCAGGCCTCAGCGCCCCCTACTACTCCCACCGCTGGCCAGGGCATCCCTCTACTCACCCACACCCCCTGTTATTCTTCGGCGACGGTGTGACACCCCAAAATTTTGACCTTATTTTATTAATCAAAATTTTGCCAGGAAATTGAAACTTCTTATTTTCTGGGCTCCCTTTTTATTTTTGAACCATTTCCTCTCTTGTTATTATGGAGTTTTTCCCCAAAGTGAAAACTTTTCAAATATGTTTTTGGACTTGTTTAAAACTCCCAAGAGAAACTTTCCTTTCATTAGCAGAACTAATTACATAATTAATTTGCTTAATCTTTATTTTCTTGAAAAATGGTTTTTCAAGGTTTTATGGCCATATTTGAACTACAACCATTTGAGAAATTCACTTAAAATTCCAACCAAAATTTGGAGATGTCAAGTGATGTTTTTAAATCACTTTTATGCAAAAATAACTTTTATTCATAAAATATTTTGAGCTCTGCAACCAATTTTCTTCTCTGGTCCAGTGGGCAGTTTTGCACTACAACTCATGTAAACACTCCTTCCCAGCCTCCACCAAAAGTATGGGATGTCAGTGGTTGCATGCCATCCAACTTTATGCAAAAACCTTGTGATGTTCTATGGAGAAATTAAGTGCACCAACCTCTTTTTCATTCTGGACCTGACTTGTGTTTTATACTGCAACCCCATTCATTCTTACTCTAGTGACCTTGTGTTTTCACCTGCTTGTAGTCAACCCTGCAAAACCCCTAAGTCCAGGAGCATGCACTCTTTGGAACACTTTTGGTCCATGTAATGAGGCCATTTACTCCCTGTCCAGAAGTGTAGTTTTGCAAAACTTGCACTAGCAAGTTTATCCTTTTTGCAAACTAACTTCACCACCCCCTCTTTCTTCTAAAGAGACCCCACCCTGGGAGATTTGGCCACCCCAAGAACTGCCTAGGTTCCTTTGGCATTTCGTCGAACACCCTGAGTGCATAGCCAGTTTTGGTATGATTTCAAGTTTGCATTGTGAACCTGAGTCACTGAACTATCAAGCATGTCCCATAGATTTGCCCTAGCCTATAACCCCGTGTCGTGGTTCTAAGTCTGACAGTAAGAATGGGGGGTAAGTATGGAGAGGCAAGATCCTAGCTATGGAGTAGTTGTATGCGCAAGGAGTTTTACGAGTTCGGGCCCTTCTCTGAGGAAGTAACAGCCCTACGTCTCGGAGCCCGGAGGCAGTCGACTGGATTATGTGTGTGTGTGTTACAAAGTTGCGAACCCCTGTCCTAGTGGAGGGGGGTGGCTTATATAGAGTTCGCCAGGACCCCAGCCAGCCCACGTTACAAGGAGTTTAATGTACATAAAGAGAGGGGGTTACTGGTAACGCCTGTAATAAAGGACCATGAAGGCCATAAAAGCTACTTATGAGATGACCGTTTGTAGGCAGTGTCTTTAGGTCTTCTTATAGTCGAGTGGCTGTCTTCATGGTCGACTGCTTGTGCTTCTGGTCGAGTACGCTCGTGTCCGTCGACTGGGCTGACCAGGTCGACTGAAATGTTGATACTTCTTAGAATGTCTTTCATTGTAGGAGTCATGTCCTTGATTGGGTACCTCAGGTATGATAAGTTACCCTACCCTAGGTACGTATCCTCGTCATTAGCCCCCGAATGGGTCAGGGGTTAAGTGAGAATGGGGCTGAGCCTATGCTTCCGACTCAACCTCCATGCTTCGGTTGTATCTGTCTTTGGGTAAATGGAAGTTACGGTGGGAACCCATTCTTCAGTTGCCTTGATCCATTCAGATGTCCGTCGAGTGGTTTCATATTACCGTCGAGTGTGTTTACGTGACGAGTCTCTTGGGAGACTTAAGGAAACGGATCTTTTCGTCTGACAAACCGTCCTATCGATCGCGGATCTTGCGGGATTTTAAAATTGGGAAGCGCACCGGACGGAGAAAATCGCACGAATCGGCTGGATAAGGCAAGGGTGCCTCGATCTCCGCGCCACCTTTTTCACCATGTACCGCGCGTGCGTCCGCTGCGGGATTTGACTGGGGGGCGCAGGCCCACTGATCAGCCACTCGGGTGTGGCCTTATATAAGGTAATGATTCCGATTTTTTTTCACTGTGCGCCCTTGTTTTTCTTCTCCCTTCCTCCGTAAGCCTCCGCCTCGCTCTTCGCTGCAATCTCGACACCGCCGCTCGGCCAAGACCTCGTTCGAGACAATGGGGAAGGACAAGACGGCGGCGGCGGAACGCGCGAAGAAGGCCGCGGCAAAGGGTAAGGGGAAGAAATCTGGCCGAGGCGGGTCGTCCTCGCGGGCCGCTCTGCCGTCCGGCTGGTTACAGGGGGATTGGATGCCCTCCATCCTTACTCAAGCGGATATCGACGACATGGTGGAGGGGGGACTCATTCCCTACAAGGCTACTCGCCTCCCTGGGAAGGAGACGGAGCCGGAACCTCGCGAGGGTGAGTGCGTTCTGATAGCCACCCATGTCGACCGGGGGTTTTCCCTGCCCCCGAGTCCTTTTTTTAGGGCCTTTCTGAACTTCTTCGGAGCGCAGCTCCACCATTTCACGCCCAACTCCATAGTCTATCTTGCTGCGTTCGTGTCTCTGTGTGAGTGTTTCTTAGGCTGTCGACCTCACTGGGGCCTCTTCAAGCATATCTTCACTTGCCGATCCCAGTCGGTTAAAAGGCTCAACCCGGACGGGGAAAGGACGCAGGTGATCCAGATGTGCGGGGGCCTCGGGATCCAGACGAGGGGTAAGAGTTGTTTTCCTCCCATGACGCTTCCCGATTCCGTGCGCGGGTGGCAGTCGACTTGGTTCTACTACAAGGACCAGCCGACCCCTGGCCACTCGACCGGCCTTCCTCCTTTTACCTTGGACCGAGTGCAGAAACCCGCTTCTTTGAAAGTGGTTCCAGAGGAGAAGGCTCAGGTGAAGGTATTAGTCAGTCGAGTGGTTGAGTTGGTTCGGGAAGGCGTGACCGGCATGGACTTGCTCGAAGTCTTCCTCCAGCGACGAATCCAACCTCTCCAGGCTCGGGATCACTTGATGTGGTTGTATTCCGGGTCCGACGACTCCACTCGGATCCACCCGGAGGCGGTCGAGGCTTCTGTACTGGAGAGCTGGCTGACCAGCATGACCGGGAATAAGGACAACCCCAGGGGTTCTAGGAGGATTGCTCCGCTTGATGGGATGATGGAGACAGACAAGGTACGTTTTACTTCTTCCGACTGGAATTTTCACTCCGTCTAGTAACTGGCTTGCGATAAGTCGACTGATCCTTGCTCTGCCCGTTGTCTTGCAGGAGATCAACGACATGTATTTGATGCCGAATGGGAACCAGGAGCAAGTATCTGAAGGAGGAGGGAGTGGAGGCGAAGGAAGTGAGGGTGGAGGTGAAGTCGAGGAGTGGGAATCTGATGGTGACGTAGAGGAGGAGGCCAGCGACGACTCGGGTGATGAAGATGAAGAGGTGGAGGTCGACCTTCCTCGACGCGAGAGACGCTCCAAGAACGCTCAGGATCCCGCCGTGGAGCGCAGTCAGTCGAGTGCTCCGGTGGGCCAGTCATCCAAGCGCCCTCGGACCGCGTCGCCGGCCCCAACTGAGAAGGCACCCAAGCAGCCCAGAGCCATCCCGACCAAGCCATCCAAGGCCTTGCCCAAGATCAGGGTCGCCATCCCTGTCATCTCTTGGTAAGTGACTGTTTTTATCTTTCTTGAGTCGACTAGAACGGATTCTTAGTCGATTCACTTTCAAATTATTTGCTTGGAATCGTGCAGCACCGCTACTTCCGAGACTTCCATCCAGAATGTCGATGAGATGATGGAGGACGCCGTCACTTCCAACTTAGGTATAATCTTTGACACGATCCGACTGTTTAACTGCTGAGTCGATTGGATATTCATTTCTGAACTTTTGTAGCTCCGACCAACATTATTGACCTTCCGGATGATGAGGAGGAGGCGGAAGTGCCGCTCAGGCCTTTTAGGAGGAGAGGCCGGAGGGCCCCGGTCGACAAGGCTCCTCAGACCGCGTCGACTGCTGAGGCGGTGGTCCAAGGGGGCGACAACACCGCCCGGACTACTGTAACTTTTGCTGAACCACTGACGACTGCCCGGCCTTCGTCGTCGACTGCTCCCCCACTGGTCGACCCGCCCTCGTTCTTCGCTGCCTACCAGACCCCGGAGGATCAAGTGAGTGCTGCTAAGGAGGCTATACATCAGGCGGGGCTCGTGATGGAGCAGACCAAAGCGGCTCAGGATGCCAGTCAAGCGGCCTATGACATCAGCTCGGCGTTGCAGCAGAACGTCCAGGTTAGTTGGTCTTCACTTGCGTTGTACACCCACTGGGTGCTGTTGATCTGAAATTTTTCATTGATGGGGGCACGCTGAGTGCACCCACTGGGTGTAGTCCCCAAGGCCACGGTCGACTGTTGGCAGTCGACTGCGGTCTTTATGCTTTCAAACTTCCTCACTCGACTGATCGGATTGGGTCGAGTGGAAATCAAGGAAAACCGGTGGGGGCACGCTGAGTGCACCCACTGGGTGTAGTCCCCAAGGCCACGGTCGACTGCTGGCAGTCGACTGCGGTCTTTATGCTTTCAAACTTCCTCACTCGACTGATCGGATTGGGTCGAGTGGAAATCAAGGAAAACCGGTGGGGGCACGCTGAGTGCACCCACTGGGTGTAGTCCCCGAGGCTACTGTCGAATGTTTTGATTCGGCTGTAGTCTTAGAAGTGTTGTGATTTTTCTTTCAGTCACTCGGGAGTAACTTGTCTTTGATACCCTTTGTTGATTGACTCTTTGCAGAAGTCTTGTGAGCTTGTTGCTCAGCTCGCTGATCTGAAGGATAAGCAGATCCAGCTTAATCTTGATTTACAGTTTGCTCAGGAAAACGTGCAGAAGGCGAAGGATGAAGCAAAAGGTATGGCTGGTGAGGACTTGACGTCTATCTCTGTTCCTCTGCCCGTTCTGAACTCTGTGTCTGTTGTTGCTTTGCAGACGAGCTAGAGAAGGCCCTGAAGAAGAAAGATCTTGACCTTGCGGAGGCGCAAAAGGCAGCTGCGGAGAAGTTAAAGCTCGCTGAAGAGAAACTTGCTTCAGTCAGCCATCTTGAGAACGAGAACGCTAGGCTGAAGTCTGCTCTTGACACGGCCAATAAGGAAGCGAGTCGACTGAAGACTGACAAGAGTACTCTGAACGACAAGATCGGCCAGCTGGCGGGGAAGCACAAGGACTTGGAGGATTATCTTGGGGGTCTTGCCAAGAAGCTATACCTCATGCTTGAAGGTAACCCCCTTTGTGCGATTAATCTTGTTGTTGTCGACTCACCATTTGGTTACATTTTTGCTCTGTCGAAACTTCTTTCAGAATTCTGCCGGAATTTTGAGGAAGAGACCAGTCGAGTGGAGACCAGCCTGGACCCTATCAATTCTCCTGTGAAGGATGAAGTGGCCATGAATGTCCTCCGGTTGGAATCCCGTATCGCTGGTGTGGTGGACTACCTGGCTCGACTGAAAGTTGTTGTGTCGCGGATCGACTCCGCACTCTGGCCCAAGGAGACCCTTCAGAACGACCTTGAATCCTTGGTCACTCGACTAAGTGATGTTCCAGGTCGAGTGCGAGAATGGAAAAAGTCTTCTGCTAGGTGCGGTGCTGATGTGGCTCTATCACTGGTTCGTGTCCACTGCAAGGAGGCGCGAGAGGAGAAGCTGGCCGCTCTCCAGGTTGCCAATACCAGGAAGCATAATTTTCAGGATTTCATGGAGACCTTCATCGCTGCTGCCACTCGAATCTCAGACGGGATCGACTTGGACGAATTCGTTGCGCCATCAAGCCCTCCGCCAGAAGAGTAAAAAACTGTTGTGCTTTACCTTAAATTTGCCTCGGGATGCCGAGTGGTTTATGTATTTGATAAACTCCGTCGGGCTCTCAGCTCGAGTACTTTTATTTGCGATCTAGGATCTTTTGATTTTATCCGAACATGGCTCGACGTTGAATGTCTTCGTGACTTGATCCGCCGATCTACTATTCGTTGTTCCCTCAGAGGCTGCTATTCGTTGTTCCCTCAGAGGCTGCCTGGTTTGCACGATGCTTATCGCCGCGATGGTGTCTGTCAACATGGCTTAGGCGAGCACTGGGCTGCAGCTAAGTCCCCGAGTGGGAGGTTTGCTCTCCACTCGGTAGGATTCCAATTACTTAGGCGAGTGCTTGGACTGCAGCTAAGCCCCCGAGTGGGAGGTTCGCTCTCCACTCGGTAGGATTTCAATTACTTAGGCGAGTACTTGGACTGCAGCTAAGCCCCCGAGTGGGAGGTTTGCTCTCCACTCGGTAGGATTTCAATTACTTAGGCGAGTGCTTGGACTGCAGCTAAGCCTCCGAGTGGGAGGTTTGCTCTCCACTCGGTAGGATTACAATTACTTAGGCGAGTGCTTGGACTGCAGCTAAGTCCCCGAGTGGGAGGTTTGCTCTCCACTCGGTAGGATTTCAATTACTTAGGCGAGTACTTGGACTGCAGCTAAGCCCCCGAGTGGGAGGTTTGCTCTCCACTCGGTAGGATTTCAATTACTTAGGCGAGTGCTTGGACTGCAGCTAAGCCTCCGAGTGGGAGGTTTGCTCTCCACTCGGTAGGATTTCAATTACTTAGGCGAGTGCTTGGACTGCAGCTAAGCCCCTGAGTGGGAGGTTTGCTCTCCACTCGGTAGGATTTCAATTACTTAGGCGAGTGCTTGGACTGCAACTAAGCCTCCGAGTGGGAGGTTTGCTCTCCACTCGGTAGGATTTCAATTACTTAGGCGAGTCCTTGGACTGCAGCTAAGCCCCCGAGTGGGAGGCTGGCTCTCCACTCGGTAGGATTTTTTCAAACTTAGGCGAGTGCTTGGACTGCAGCTAAGCCTCCGAGTGGGAGGTTTGCTCTCCACTCGGTAGGATTTCAATTACTTAGGCGAGTGCTTGGACTGCAGTTAAGCCTCCGAGTGGGAGGTTTGCTTTCCACTCGGTAGGATTTCAATTACTTAGGCGAGTCCTTGGACTGCAGCTAAGCCCCCGAGTGGGAGGCTGGCTCTCCACTCGGTAGGATTTTTTCAAACTTAGGCGAGTGCTTGGACTGCAGCTAAGCCCCCGAGTGGGAGGTTTGCTCTCCACTCGGTAGGATTTTTTCAAACTTAGGCGAGTGCTTGGACTGCAGCTAAGCCCCCGAGTGGGAGGCTGGCTCTCCACTCGGTAGGATTTTTTCAAACTTAGGCGAAGCGGATTCGCAGCTAAGTCACCCACTGGGGGAAATTTAGACAAACAGAAAAAGAAATTCTTGCTTGAAACAAAAGAACTACAGAGGTACTTTTATTACATCTCAGTCGAGTGAGTTTTTAAGTGTAAAAAGGACGGAGCAGGTCCGCGTTCCATGCTCGAGGCTCGTTGATCCGTCGATCGATGTTGTAGAGGTGATACGCTCCGTTGTGCAGGACTTTGGTGATGATGAAGGGGCCTTCCCAGGTCGGGGCAAGTTTGTGAGGTTTTTGCTGATCCACGCGGAGGACCAAATCTCCTTCCTGAAAGGCTCGACCCTTCACATTTCTGGCGTAGAACCGACGCAACTCTTGCTGGTAGATGGTCGAGCGGATTAGAGCCATCTCTCTTTCCTCCTCTAAGAGGTCGACTGCATCTTGCCGGGCCTGTTCTGCTTCTGCTTCGGAATATAACTCGACTCGAGGCGCGTTGTGGAGCAGGTCGCTCGGCAAAACCGCTTCGGCTCCATAGACCAGAAAGAATGGTGTTCTTCCAGTCGACCGGGTAGGGGTGGTCCTCAACCCCCATAGAACTGACGGAAGTTCGTCGACCCAGGCGCCTGCTGCGTGTTTGAGATCATGCATCAGTCGGGGTTTTAGTCCTTTGAGGATGAGGCCATTCGCGCGTTCGGCCTGTCCATTCGACTGAGGATGAGCAACTGAAGCGTAGTCGACTCGAGTGCCCTGAGAGGCGCAGAAGGCTTTGAATCTGTCATTATCAAAGTTTGATCCGTTATCCGTGATGATGTTGTGCGGAACTCCATATCTGAATATCAATCCCCTGATAAAACTGATGGCAGTGCTTGCGTCGAGGTCCTTTATGGGTTTGGCTTCTATCCACTTCGTGAACTTGTCGACTGCAACCAACAAGTGGGTGAAGCCACTCCTACCAGTTCTCAGTGGTCCGATCATGTCTAGACCCCAGACAGCGAAAGGCCAGACGAGTGGAATGGTCTTCAAGGCGGAGGCGGGCTTGTGAGACATGTTGGAATAAAACTGGCACCCCTCGCACTTGTCGACTATATCCTTTGCCATTTCGTTCGCCTTTGGCCAGTAAAAACCCGCTCGGTATGCTTTGGCCACGATGGTCCGAGAGGACGCATGATGGCCACAGGTCCCCGAGTGGATATCCTCAAGAATTATCTGTCCTTCTTCAGGTGTGATGCACTTCTGACCAACTCCAGTCGCGCTTTCTCTGTATAGCTGCCCTTTGATTACTGTAAAGGCTTTGGATCGACGGACGATCTGTTGAGCCTCTTCTTCATCTTCTGGGAGCTCTTTTTTCATGATATACGCAATGTACGGCACTGTCCAATCGGGAGTGGTGACCATAACTTCCATAATCAGGTCGACCACAGCTGGAACCTCCACTTCGGTCGAGTCAGAGGCGCTTTTTGGTTGTGGAGGCTCTTCTGTGAAAGGATCTTCTTGCACTAATGGTGTGTGAATGTGCTCCAAACACACATCTTTAGGGATGGCCTCCCTTTTGGACCCTATCTTCGCCAGATCATCTGCAGCTTGATTTTTCAGTCGGGGTATATGATGGAGCTCCAACCCCTCGAATCGTTTCTCCAGCTTCCTCACTGCGCTGCAATATCCCGTCATGGATGGGCTTCGGACGTCCCACTCCTTCATCACTTGATTAACAACCAGATCTGAGTCGCCGTAGACCATGAGGCGACGGACGCCGAGTGAAATGTCCATACGTAATCCGTATAGAAGCGCCTCATACTCTGCTTCATTGTTGGAGGAATCAAAGTGAATCTGGAGGACATACTTGAGCTTATCTCCTCGGGGGGAAACCAGTACAACCCCCGCACCGGATCCGTTCAGCATCTTGGAGCCATCGAAAAACATAGTCCAGTGCTCCGAGTGAACTTGAGTCGGAAGCTCCAGCTCGGTCCACTCGGCGAGGAAATCAGCTATTGCCTGGGACTTAATAGCTTTCTTTGCCTCGAACTTGATATCAAGAGGAAGAAGTTCAATTGCCCATTTCGCCACTCGACCGGTTGCATCTCTGTTATGAAGAATCTCTGATAGTGGAGCGTCGTTGACGACTGTGATAGGGTGATCAGAGAAATAATGAGCAACCTTCTTCGTGGTCATGTAAATCCCGTAAACAAGCTTCTGATAGTGGGGATATCTTTGCTTCGACGGGGTCAGAACTTCAGAGAGATAATAAACTGGGCGTTGAACTTTGAAGGTCTTTCCTTCCTCTTCCCGCTCGACCGTAAGAACGGTACTAACGACTTGTCCCGTGGCTGCTATGTAAAGCAACAATGGCTCTTTGCTGACAGGAGCAGCAAGCACCGGCTGGGTGGAGAGCAGAGCTTTTAGCTCTGCAAAAGCTGCATCAGCTTCTGGAGTCCATTCGAACGTGTCTGACTTCTTCATCAGTCGGTAAAGAGGCAGCGCCTTTTCACCGAGCCTGGAGATGAATCGACTTAGGGCGGCCAAGCATCCAGTAAGTTTCTGGACATCGTGCACATGCACGGGGCGTTTCATCCGGAGTATGGTGCCAAATTTTTTGGGGTTAGCGTCGATTCCTCGTTCGGAAACAAGAAAACCGAGTAACTTTCCTCCAGGGACTCCAAATGTGCACTTCGACGGATTGAGCTAGATATCATAATTCCTGAGATTGGCAAAAGTTTCAGCTAGGTCAGTCAGTAGGTCGGAACCTTTTCGTGACTTGACCACTATGTCATCCATGTATGCTTCTACATTCCGACTGATTTGAGTGATTAGGCACTTCTGAATCATTCTCATGAATGTAGCTCCGGCGTTCTTGAGACCGAAAGGCATGGTAACATAGCAGAAACACCCAAATGGGGTGATGAAGGCTGTTTTTATTTCATCGGGTCCATACAGACGGATCTGATGGTATCCAGAGTAAGCATCTAAAAAAGATAACCTCTCGCATCCTGCAGTCGAGTCGACTATTTGGTCGATGCGAGGAAGAGGAAAATGATCTTTCGGGCAGGCCCGATTGATATGCTTAAAATCGATGCACATGCGCAACGATTTGTCCTTCTTAGGGACCATTACAACATTGGCGAGCCACTCGGAGTGGTAGATCTCGCGAATGAATTCTGCTGCTAGGAGTCGGGCCACTTCTTCGCCAATGGCCTTTCTCTTCTGAACGGCGGACCGTCGGAGATGCTCCTTGACTGGTTTGACCTTTGGGTCGACTCGAAGGCGGTGCTCAGCCAGTCCCCTGGGCACACCTGGCATGTCAGCAGGCTTCCATGCAAAGATGTCCCAGTTCTCACGGAGGAACTGGACGAGCGCTTCTTCCTATTTGGAGTCGAGTGTAGTGGAGATGTTGGTTGGAGCCGCATTTGGATCGGTCGGGTGGATGTGGACTTGCTTGGTCTCACCAGTCGACTGAAATGCTGACTCCGTGGCGGGCTTCTTGGCTCATAACAACTCACTCGGATCCGCAGTCTTCTGGTACTCTTGTATCTCTATCTTGGCCATCTGAGCATCAGCAATTTTGGCGCCTTTCTGGAAGCACTCCTCTGCCTTCTTCCGATTGCCAACGATGGTGATTACACCTTTGGGGCCAGGCATCTTCAGCTTGAGGTATACGTAGCATGGTCGAGCCATGAAACGAGCATAGGCTGGCCTCCCAAGAATGGCGTGGTACGCACTCTGAAAATCCACGACCTCAAAGGTTAACTTTTCTTTCCGGAAATTCTTCGAGTCACCAAAGACGACGTCGAGAGTGATTTGACCGAGTGACTCAGCTTTCTTCCCAGGAATGACTCCGTGGAAGCTCATGTTGTTGGGGCTGAGTCGGGACATCGGAATGCCCATCCCCTTCAACGTCTCTGCATACAACAAGTTTAGCCCACTGCCGCCGTCCATCAGAACCTTGGTCAGTCGAGTGCCTTCAATAACTGGGTCGACCACCAACGCTTGCCTCCCTGGGGTGACAATATGAGTCGGATGATCGGACTGGTCGAAGGTGATGGCGGTCTGGGACCACTTCAGGTAATGGGGTGTCACCGGAGCGACCATGTTTACTTCGCGATTGATGACCTTCAGTCGACTCTTACTTTCGACATCAGCGAAAATCATCAGAGTGGAATTGACTTGGGGGTATTCTTCACCGCTGTCTTCCCTGTCTTCAACTTTGTCTGACTCTTTCTCTTTGTCCTTGGTCTGCTTCCCTTGGAACTGTTGCATCAGGAGTCGACATTGTCGAGTGGTATGCTTAGGGTAAATGAGATTTCCCTCTTCATCTTTCTTCGTGTGAATGTGGCATGGTAAGTCCATCACATCGTTCCCGTCCTGGTCTTTCACTTTCTTGGGGTTCCAAGGACCCTTGGGTTTCCCCTTAAACTTCCCTAGGGTCACAGCTAAGGCTTCCCCGGGGGCGACTGGCTCGGCCTTGCGCTTCTGCTTCCGACTGGAGTGTCCTCCGCCGGCCTCATTAGCGGCTGCCTTATACTTGCCACTCCGGAGTCTATCTTCCTCTTCTCCGTTCGCGTACTTGGTGGCGATTTCCATCATTCGACTCAGGGTCATATCCCCGGTTCGACCGAACTTCAAACTTAACTCCCTGTTTCTGACGCCTTCCTTGAAGGCGCAAACTGCCTGATGATCGGACACATTCTCGACCGTGTGATTCAGAGTGATCCACCTTTGGATATAATCCCTCAGGGTTTCACTCGACTTCTGAACACATGACTGCAATTCTGTCAACCCTGCCGGTCGCTTGCAAGTCCCTTCGAATGTCCTGACAAACACCTGGGCTAGATCTTCCCAAGTATAAATACTGCTGGGAGCCAACTGATTCAACCACGCTCTGGCTGATCCTTCCAACATGAGGGGCAAATGCTTCATGGCCACCTCGTCATTGCCGCCTCCGATCTGAACAGCCACTCGGTAATCCTCGAGCCATGTGTCCGGCTTGGACTCTCCGGTGAACTTGCTGACTCCAGTCGCCAACCTGAAGTTGGGAGGAATCACTGCAGCTCTGATTGCTCTGCTGAAACACTCGGGACCTGAGACGTGAACTCTACTGTCGGACGGCGCGCCTCTGTCACGGTCTTCTCGGTGAGCTCTATTTCGGTCGACCAGACCTTGAACGATGATGGATCTCGCATCAAAGCCTGGTTCCCTGGGGTCGACTGGGACCCTTCGCCCAGTACTGAACTGGCGTCTGTCCTCTTGCCGTCGAGGAACGTACGACCCCGCTCTTGGGGCAGGAGAAGGCACTCGACGTTGATCATTGCGATCGAATCGGTGCTCATATCGCTCGTGCCCTTGGTATTGATCCTCGTGCCGGCCTCTGTGTCCTTCACGCCTCGGGAGCGACCTTGGACTATGAGCCGACTGAACGGAATTCGCAGCGACGGATCGACTGTGAATCCTGTTGCGCGACTGAGATACGGCTGAATTCTGGTCACCCGCTGCACGGAGCAAATCTCTGATCTGCAACAGACCTCTCCCTGCCTCTGACTGTGAAGGCTGGATTGACTCCGCTATGCGAGCCGCAGCTGCCAAATTCTGAATCGGGGTACGGTATACCTGGGTCGGCGGCTGGAAGAGGCGACGACGACTGGACTCGGGAACGGGCGGTCGTGCGCGCTCATCGAGTGCTCTCTGGAGATTCTCCAGTCGAGTACGTTCAGCCAAGTTGGCCAAGCGCACCTCCTCCAGGGCTCGTGCCTCAGGGGTTTCTCCAACGATAGGAGTGTGAAGCGCGTCCATGTTCCGGCGACGGAGTTCCTCCCTCTGCACTGAGGTAAGGGGCTCGGGCCTGTACTCTTCGTGGCCCCGCACCGGAATCCCCCTGCGGCAACCTCTTCGGTGTGGGGGAATCCGGGGGGACTACGTGGTCCGTCGACCATTAGTACTTCCGCCGCTGGATCACTGCTGTCGCACTCGGACGCAGTCTCTACGGAGCCAGTCGACAGGTCGAACAGGCCATAGAGTGACTCGTCGGGCTCGATTGCCGCGACTTGGGGGATGGCCGACTGGCGGGCCAGTGCGTGCTTCACCCACCGCTGGAGTCTCGACCGACCGGTGCGCTTGCGCCGGTGGGAAACTGATGACGACGATGGCAAAACGAATGCCGACCCGTACTGGGTCGACGGTTGCCGTAGGAGGACGCCGCGGACGCATGCGCGAAAATGCGTGGCTCCGCGGGCTCGGAAGCGCGTCCACGTCGAGTGGAGCCTCCTGCAGCCAAGCAGAGTTGTCAACAATGAAGGAGAGAGCGCCGAGACGGATCTTGCGGCTCTCGACCATGACTCCGCTCGAAAACATGATGTGGGGTGAAAGAATCCCAACTCCTCCAACAAATCGCTAGAACACCTGCCCCACGGTGGGCGCCAACTGTCGTGGTTCTAAGTCTGACAGTAAGAATGGGGGGTAAGTATGGAGAGGCAAGATCCTAGCTATGGAGTAGTTGTATGCGCAAGGAGTTTTACGAGTTCGGGCCCTTCTCTGAGGAAGTAACAGCCCTACGTCTCGGAGCCTGGAGGCAGTCGACTGGATTATGTGTGTGTGTGTGTGTTACAAAGTTGCGAACCCCTGTCCTAGTGGAGGGGGGTGGCTTATATAGAGTTCGCCAGGACCCCAGCCAGCCCACGTTACAAGGAGTTTAATGTACATAAAGAGAGGGGGTTACTGGTAACGCCTGTAATAAAGGACCATGAAGGCCATAAAAGCTACTTATGAGATGACCGTTTGTAGGCAGTGTCTTTAGGTCTTCTTATAGTCGAGTGGTTGTCTTCATGGTCGACTGCTTGTGCTTCTGGTCGAGTACGCTCATGTCCGTCGACTGGGCTGACCAGGTCGACTGAAATGTTGATACTTCTTAGAATGTCTTTCATTGTAGGAGTCATGTCCTTGATTGGGTACCTCAGGTATGATAAGTTACCCTACCCTAGGTACGTATCCTCGTCACCCCGTTCTGCTAACTCTCGTGTGGTTTGGAACCCTCTAGGCTGCCCTGGCATTTCATCGAGCATGACCCGGGCGTGCACTGGGCGCGCCCAGAGCGTGCGTTTGGCACGCACGTGCGCCCGAGTCGCCGTGTCCCACCCCGCGCTCAATCCGGTCCGTGACCGACCGCAGCAAGCACGCAGTGTCCCCTTCTGCACCCACCAACCCCGCAGCTCTCGCCACATCTCCGGCAGTCCAACCGCTAGCCGCCACCGCCGCCCGACCGCTCCTGCGCTAGGCAGCGCCGCCCAAGCAGCCAGCGCTTGCCACCTGCCCCCTGGAGCAGTGCGTGATCATCCTCAAGCGTGTCCTCTAGCGCTCGTCGCCGCCACATCGCCCAAGCCACAGCATGGCGGTTCGCCGTCATCCTTATCGCCGGCCGCCTCGGAACCGACCTCCATCGCCTATATAAGGAGCCCCGAGCTCATCCCCGCACGCAGGCAGTCCCAAATCATCTCCCTAGGAACCCCATTGGCAGCAAATCAACTCGGGGAGGCCTTCTTCCCCCTCTCCGGCAACTACAGCCGCCGCCATGGTCCCGGCCATTCCGGCGCAACCAGGGCCTCCCCCTCTTCACTCTCTCCACCAGGAACTTCCCCTTCCTCCCATGAACCCAACCCCCTACTCGATTTTGAACGGGAGGGAAGAAGACTAGTCAAACCTGACTAGTGGGCCTCCTGGACCCACTGTCAGTGACCCATCTCGCCGCCACACGTGTTAAGTGAAAGCGTAAACTCCCTAGTACGTTTTCCCTGCACCGAAAGCGTATTTTGTCCGAAGCGTTTTCTTTTATATCTATATTTTAAAAACAGATTTGACCAGAACTTTGACTGACTATAACTCTTTAAATATACCTCCAAATAAATTAATTCTTTTTCCTACCTCTTTCAAATATTGTCTAGTTTATTTTAAGATTTATTTGAAAAAATTTCAAACAACTTTTTTGTGCTGTTTTGGAAATGTGTGTTAATTCAAATTTATTTGAAATAGGATTTTTGGAGAAGGCTTTCAAAAGTTTGGAGTGCACCCTGTGTTTCCTCATATTGAAGGCAAGCGTCTTGAACCCTGGCATAATATTTTGATGTGTTCGTTGACACGTTTAAGACACCACCTCATTTCGGAGAACGCGTTATTTTATGTGGTGATACGATCATTTGCATAAATGCTCTTTTGAAATTTCCTTGCTGTTGGAAATGGACATATATGTGATAATGATCATCCTCGTATGCCGTTCGTGCCTACCGGAAGGAAAAACGAGAAAGTCTCCGGCTTGGGTAGACCCGAGCTTGTCCCTGGTTCCTCGTCGAGACGAGTGTGTCCGGCATGGCATGAAGGGTACGATGAGTGGTGAGTCTGTCTATTTGATGAAATATATTCGTTATGCTAATCATGCAGGGAATACCTAAAACCTCCTGAGTCGACCCTAGATCGAGTCTTGTTCCAGTAACCCCCATTCTTGCTATGTACTACCACTTGTCCCTGCTGCAGGTAGGGTACGGTTCAGTAAGTTGTCAACCCCTTTCCTAGCACACACCGTACAGAGAGGCCATGGTGGAAGATACCGGAGGCATCCGGTAGGCATGCCACCTGACCCGGGGGCATGGGTGTTTCGGTTGTAGCCGAAGGGGTAGCTCCCCTAGTTTGCGCGCAGTATAAGTTTTGTGATCCCATGCTACGTCGAGGTTGTAGCCTCCCCACTTAGAGTTTTGCTTAAACAAGTGTCGTGGGTGATTCCAGACACTGATGAGTTAAGCTGGTGTGTGCAAGTTAGGCGTGTTTTCAACTAAAAGGCCGTAGACGGAATGAGTCCCGATGGACTAAAGGAAATCCGTTACTCGTGATCCGTTACTCGTTAGAGATATTAAACCTATTCGAATAGCCGTGTCCATGGTTAAGGATTACAGTCTGGGATGGGTCAAGTGTCGGTCTTAGTGTCGGTCTTCGGAGGAGAAACTGTTAAACCAGAACTGGGATCACGATTTGAGACTTGTGGTGATTATGGATTATTATTTTGTTGTGGACTAACCCGTTATACTTTTGGCTTTATCGGATATCCCTGGGATGGTTCTTGTTGGGGAACGTAGTAATTTCAAAAATTTCCCACGCACACGCAAGATCATGGTGATGCATAGCAACGAGAGGGGAGAGTGTTGTCCATGTACCCTCGTAGACCGAAGCGGAAGCGTTGACGCAACGTAGAGGAAGTAGTCGTACGTCTTCCCGGTCCTACCGATCCAAGCACCGTTACTCCGGCACCTCCGAGTTCCTAGCACACGTTCAGCTCGATGACGCTCCCCGGGCTCCGATCCAGCAAAGCTTCGGGGATGAGTTCCGTCAGCACGAAGGTGTGATGACGATGATGATGTTCTATCGACGCAGGGCTTCGCCTAAGCACCGCAACGATATGACCGAGGTGGAATATGGTGGAGGGGGGCACCGCGCACGGCTAAGGAACAATCACGAAGATCAACTTGTGTGTCCATGGGGTGCCCCCTGCCCCCGTATATAAAGGAGTGGAGGAGGGGAGGGCTGGCCCTCTGTATGGCGCGCCCTAGGGGAGTCCTACTCCCACCGGGAGTAGGATTCCCCCTTTCCTAGTCCAACTAGGAGTCCTTCCATGTATTAGAAGTAGGAGACAAGGAAGGGGAAGAGGGAAGAGAAGGAAGGAGGGGGCGCCGCCCCTCCCCCTAGTCCAATTCGGACGAGTCAATGGGGGGGCGCGCGGCCTGCCTCTCCCTCTCCCCTAAAGCCCAATAAGGCCCATATACTTCTTCCCCGTATTCCCGTAACTCCCCGGTACTCCCGAAAATACCCGAACCACTCAGAACCTTTCCGATGTCCGAATATAGTCGTCCAATATATCGATCTTTACGTCTCGATCTCCTCGTCATGTCCCCGATCTCATCCGGGACTCCGAACTCCTTCGGTACATCAAAACTCATAAACTCATAATATAACTGTCATCGAAACCTTAAGCGTGCGGACCCTATGGTTCGAGAACAATGTAGACATGACCGAGACACGTCTCCGGTCAATAACCAATAGCGGGACCTGGATGCCCATATTGGTTCCTACATATTCTACGAAGATCTTTATCGGTCTGGCCGCATAACAACATACGTTGTTCCCTTTGTCATCGGTATGTTACTTGCCCGAGATTCGATCATCGGTATCCAATACCTAGTTCAATCTCGTTGCCGACAAGTCTCTTTACTCGTTCCGTAATACATCATCTCACAACTAACACATTAGTTGCAATGCTTGCAAGGCTTATGTGATGTGCATTACCGACAGGGACCAGAGATACCTCTCCGACTATCGGAGTGACAAATCCTAATCTCGAAATACGCCAACCCAACAAGTACCTTTGGAGACACCTGTAGAGTACCTTTATAATCACCCAGTTACGTTGTGACGTTTGGTAGCACACAAAGTGTTCCTCCGGTAAACGGGAGTTGCATAATCTCATAGTCATAGGAACATGTATAAGTCATGAAGAAAGCAATAACAACATACTAAACGATCGAGTGCTAAGCTAATGGAATGGGTCATGTCAATCAGATCATTCAACTAATGATGTGACCTCGTTAATCAAATAACAACTCTTTGTTCATGGTTAGGAAACATAACCATCTTTGATTAACGAGCTAGTCAAGTAGAGGCATACTAGTGACACTCTGTTTGTTTATATATTCACACATGTATTATGTTTCCAGCTAATACAATTCTAGCATGAATAATAAACATTTATCATGATATATGAGGAAATAAATAATAACTTTATTATTGCCTCTAGGGCATATTTCCTTCAGTCTCCCACTTGCACTAGAGTCAATAATCTAGTTCACATCGCCATGTGATTTACCAGCAATAGTTCACATCACCATGTGATTAACACCATAGTTTACATTGATATGTGATCAACACCCAAAGGATTTACTAGAGTCAGTAATCTAGTTTACATCGCTATGTGATTAACACCCAAAGAGTACTAAGGTGTGATCATGTTTTGCTTGTGAGAGAAGCTTAGTCAACGGGTCTGCCAAAATTCAGATCCGTATGTATTTTGCAAATTTCTATGTCTACAATGCTCTGCACGGAGCTACTTTAGCTAATTGCTCCCACTTTCCATATGTATCTAGATTGAGACTTAGAGTCATCTAGATTAGTATCAAAACTTGTATCGACGTAACCTTTTACGACGAACCTTTTTGTCACGTCCATAATCAAGAAACATATCCTTATTTCACTAAGGATAATTTTGACCGATGTCCAGTGATCTACTTCCTAGATCACTATTATACTCCCTCGCTTAACACAGTGTAGGGTATACAATAGATCTGGTACACAGCATGGCATAATTTATAGAACCTATGGCCAAGGCATAGGGAATGACTTTCATTCTCTTTTATCTTTTTTCGTGGTCGGGTTTTGAGTCTTACTCAATTTCACACCTTGTAACACAGGCTAGAACTCTTTCTTTGACTATTCCATTTTGAATTACTTCAAAATCTTGTCAAGGTATGTACTCATTGAAAAAACTTATCAAGCGTCTTGATCTATCTCTATAGATCATGATGCTCAATATGTAAGCAGCTTCACCGAGGTCCTTCTTTGAAAAAAATCCTTTCAAATACTCCTTTATGCTTTGCAGAATAATTCTACATTATTTCCAATCAACAATATGTCATTTACATATACTTATCAGAAATGTTGTAGTGCTCCCACTCACTTTCTTGTAAATACAGGCTTCACCGCAAGTCTGTATAAAACTATATGCTTTGATCAACTTATCAAAGCGTATATTCCAACTCCGAGATGCTTGCACCAGTCCATAGATGGATCGCTGGAGCTTGCATATTTTGTTAACACCTTTAGGATCGACAAAACCTTCTAGTTGCATCGTATACAACTCTTCTTTAATAAATCCATTAAGGAATGCAGCTTTCTTTATCCATTTGCCGGATTTCATAAAATGTGGCAATTGCTAACATGATTCGGACAGACTTAAGCATAGATACGAGTGAGAAACTCTCATCGTAGTTAACACTTTGAACTTGTCGAAAACCTTTTGCGACAATTCTAGCTTTGTAGATAGTAACACTACTATCAGCGTCCGTCTTCCTCTTGAAGATCCATTTATTTTCTATGGCTTGCCGATCATCAAGCAAATCCATCAAAGTCCATACTTTGTTCTCATACATGGATCATATCTCAGATTTCATGGCCTCAAACCATTTCGCGGAATCTGGGCTCATCATCGCTTCCTCATAGTTCGCAAGTTCGTCATGGTCTAGTAACATGACCTCCAGAATAGGATTACCGTGTCACTCTGGTGCGGATCCCACTCTGGTTTACCTACGAGATTCGGTAGTAACTTGATCTGAAGTTACATGATTATCATCATTAGCTTCCTCACTAATTGGTGTAGTAGTCACAGGAACAGATTTCTGTGATGAACTACTTTCCAATAAGGGAGAAGGTACAATTACCTTATCAAGTTCTACTTTCCTCCCACTCACTTCTTTCGAGAGAAACTCCTTCTCTAGAAAGTATCCATTCTCAGCAACGAATGTCTTGCCTTCGGATCTGTGATAGAAGGTGTACCCAACTGTCTCCTTTGGGTATCCTATGAAGACATATTTCTCCGATTTGGGTTTGAGCTTATCAGGATGAAACTTTTTCACATAAGCATCACAACCCCAAACTTTAAGAAATGACAACTTTGGTTTCTTGCTAAACCACAGTTCATATAGTGTCATCTCAACGGATTTAGATGGTGCCCTATTTAATGTGAATGCAACTGTCTCTAATGCATAACCCCAAAACGATAGTGGTAAATCGGTAACAAACATCATAGATTGCACTATATCCAATAAAGTACGGTTATGACGTTCGGACACACCATTATGCTGTGGTGTTCCAGGTGGCATGAGTTTGTGAAACTATTCCACATTGTTTTAATTGAAGGCCAAACTCGTAACTCAAATATTTTACCTCTGCGATCAAATCGTAGAAACTTTTATTTTTGTTACGATGATTCTCCACTTCACTCTGAAATTCTTTGAACTTTTCAAATGTTTCAGACTTCTATTTCATTAAGTAGATATACCCATATCTGCTTAAATCATCTGTGAAAGTCAGAAAATAATGATACCCGCTGCAAGCCTTAATATTCATCGGACCACATACATCAGTATGTATGATTTCCAACAAATCTGTTGCTTGCTCCATCGTTCCGGAGAACGGCGTTTTAGTCATCTTGCCCAAGAGACATGGTTCGCAAGCATCAAGTGATTCATAATCAAGTGATTCCGAAATCCCATCAGCATGGAGTTTCATCATGCGCTTTACACCAATATGACTTAAACAGCAGTGCCACAAATAAGTTGCACTATCATTATTAACTTTGCATCTTTTGGCTTTCGATATTATGAATATGTGTATCACTTTGATCGAGATCCAACAAACCATTTTCGTTGGTGTGTATGACCATAGAAGGTTTTATTCATGTAAACAGAACAACAATTTATTCTCTTACTTAAATGAATAACCGTATTGCAATAAACATGATCAAATCATATTCATGCTCAGCGTAAACTCCAAATAACACTTATTTAGGTTCAACACTAATCCCGTAAGTATAGGGAGTGTGCGATGATGATCATATCAATCTTGGAACCACTTCCAACTCACATCGTCACTTCACCCTTAACTAGTCTCTGTTCATTCTGCAGCTCCCGTTTCGAGTTACTAATCATAGCAACTGAACTAGTACCAAATACTGGGGGGGTTGCTATGAACACTAGTAAAGTACACATCAATAACATGTATATCAAATATACCTTTGTTTACTTTGCCATCCTTTCTTATCCACCAAATACTTGGGGTAGTTCCGCTTCCAGTGACCAATCCCTTTGCAGTAGAGGCACTTAGTCTCAGGCTTAGGACCAGACTTGGGCTTCTTCACTTGAGCAGCAACTCGCTTGCCGTTCTTCTTGAAGTTCCCCTTCTTCCCTTTTCCCTTTTCTTGAAACTAGTGGTCTTGTCTACCATCAACACTTGATGTTTTTCTTGATTTCTACCTTCGTCGATTTTAGCATCACGAAGAGCTTGGGAATTGTTTCCGTTATCCCTTGCATATTATAGTTCATCACGAAGTTCTACTAACTTGGTGATGGTGACTAGAGAATTCTGTCAATCACTATTTTATCTGGAAGATTAATTCCCACTTGATTCAAGCGATTGTAGTACCCAAACAATCTGAGTACATGCTCACTAGTTGAGCGATTCTCCTCCATCTTTTAGCTATAGAACTTGTTGGAGACTTCATATCTCTTAACTCGGGTATTTTCTTGAAATATTAACTTCAACTCCTGGAACATCTCATATGGTCCATGACGTTCAAAACGTCTTTGAAGTCCCGATTCTATGCCGTTAAGCATGGTGCACTAAACTATCAAGTAGTCATCATATTGAGCTAGCCGAACGTTCATAACGTCTGCATCTGCTCCTACAATAGGTCTGACACCTAGCGGTGCATCAAGGACATAATTCTTCTGTGCAGCAATGAGGATAAACCTCATATCACGGATCCAATCCGCATCATTGCTACTAACATCTTTCAACACAATTTTCTCTAGGAACATATCAAAACATATGAAAGCAACAATGCAAGCTATTGATCTACAACATAGATATGCTAATACTGCCAGGACTAAGTTCATGATAAATTAAAGTTCAATTAATCATATTACTTAAGAACTCCCACTTAGATAGACATCCCTCTAATCCTCTAAGTGATCACGTGATCCAAATCAACTAAACCATGTCCGATCATCACGTGAGATGGAGTAGTTTCAATGGTGAACATCATTATGTTGATCATATCTACTATATGATTCACGCTCGACCTTTCGGTCTCCGTGTTCCGAGGCCATATCTGCATATGCTAGGCTCGTCAAGTATAACCCGAGTATTCTGCGTGTGCAAAACTGGCTTGCACCCGTTGTAGATGGACGTAGAGCTTATCACACCCGATCATCACGTGGTGTCTGGGCACGACGAACTTTGGCAACGGTGCATACTCAAGGAGAACACTTCTTGATAATTAAGTGAGAGATCATCTTATAATGCTACCGTCATTCAAAGCAAGATAAGATGCATAAAAAAGATAAACATCACATGCAATCAATATAAGTGATATGATATGGCCATCATCATCTTGTGCTTGTGATCTCCATCTCCGAAGCATAGTCATGATCACCATCGTCACCGGCGCGACACCTTGATCTCCATCGTAGTATCGTTGTCGTCTCGCCTATCTTATGCTTCTACGACTATCGCTGCCGCTTAGTGATAAAGTAAAGCATTACAGGGCGATTGCATTGCATACAATAAAGCGACAACCATATGGCTCCTGCTAGTTGCCGATAACTCGGTTACAAAACATGATCATCTCATACAATAAAATTTAGCATCATGTCTTGACCATATCACATCACAACATGCCCTGCAAAAACAAGTTAGACGTCCTCTACTTTGTTTATTGCAAGTTTTACGTGGCTGCTACGGGCTTAAGCAAGAACCAATCTCACCTACGCATCAAAACCACAACGATAGTTTGTCAAATAGACTCCGTTTTAACCTTCGCAAGGACCGGGCGTAGCCATACTCGGTTCAACTAAAGTTGGAGAAACTGACACCCGCCAGCCACCTGTGTGCAAAGCACGTCGGTAGAACCAGTCTCGCGTAAGCGTACGCGTAATGTCGGTCCGGGCCGCTTCATCCAACAATACCGCCGAACCAAAGTATGACATGCTCGTAGGCAGTATGACTTATATCGTCCACAACTCACTTGTGTTCTACTCGTGCATATAACATCAAACCATAAAAACCTAGGCTCGGATGCCACTGTTGGGGAACGTAGTAATTTCAAAAAATTCCTACGCACACGCAAGATCATGGTGATGCATAGCAATGAGAGGGGAGAGTGTTGTCCATGTACCCTCGTAGAACGAAGCGGAAGCGTTGACGCAACGTAGAGGAAGTAGTCGTACGTCTTCCCGGTCCTACCGATCCAAGCAGCGTTACTCCGGCACCTCCGAGTTCTTAGCACACGTTCAGCTCGATGACGCTCCCCGGGCTCCGATCCAGCAAAGCTTCGGGGATGAGTTCCGTCAGCACGACGGCGTGATGACGATGATGATGTTCTATCAACACAGGGCTTCGCCTAAGCACCGCAACGATATGACCGAGGTGGAATATGGTGGAGGGGGGCACCACACACGGCTAAGGAATGATCACGAAGATCAACTTGTGTGTCCATGGGGTGACCCCTGCCCCCGTATATAAAGGAGTGGAGGAGGGGAGGGCCGGCCCTCTGTATGGCGCGCCCTAGGGGAGTCCTACTCCCACCGGGAGTAGGATTCCCCCTTTCCTAGTCCAACTAGGAGTCCTTCCATGTATTAGGAGTAGGAGACAAGGAAGGGGAAGAGGGAAGAGAAGGAAGGAGGGGGCGCCGCCCCTCCCCCTAGTCCAATTCGGACTAGTTAATGGGGGGGCGCACAGCCTGCCTCTCCCTCTCCCCTAAAGCCCAATAAGGCCCATATACTTCTTCCCTGTATTCCCGTAACTCCCCGGTACTCCCGAAAATACCCGAACCACTCAGAACCTTTCCGATGTCCGAATATAGTCGTCCAATATATCGATCTTTACGTCTCGACCATTTCGAGACTCCTTGTCATGTCCCCGATCTCATCCGGGACTCCGAACTCCTTCGGTACATCAAAACTCATAAACTCATAATATAACTGTCACCGAAACCTTAAGCGTGCGGACCCTACGGTTCGAGAACAATGTAGACATGACCGAGACACCTCTCCGCTCAATAACCAATAGCGGGACCTGGATGCCCATATTGGTTCCTACATATTCTACGAAGATCTTTATCGGTCTGACCGCATAACAACATACGTTGTTCCCTTTGTCATCGGTATGTTACTTGCCCGAGATTCGATCATCGCTATCCAATACCTAGTTCAATCTCGTTGCCGACAAGTCTCTTTACTCGTTCCGTAATACATCATCTCACAACTAACACATTAGTTGCAATGCTTGCAAGGCTTATGTGATGTGCATTACCGAGAGGGCCCAGAGATACCTCTCCGACTATCGGAGTGACAAATCCTAATCTCAAAATACGCCAACCCAACAAGTACCTTTGGAGACACCTGTAGAGTACCTTTATAATCACCCGGTTATGTTGTGACGTTTGGTAGCACACAAAGTGTTCCTCCGGTAAACAAGAGTGGCATAATCTCATAGTCATAGGAACATGTATAAGTCATGAAGAAAGCAATAGCAACATACTAAATGATCGAGTGCTAAGCTAATGGAATGGGTCATGTCAATCAGATCATTCAACTAATGATGTGACCTCGTTCATCAAATAACAACTCTTTGTTCATGGTTAGGAAACATAACCATCTTTGATTAACGAGCTAGTCAAGTAGAGCCATACTAGTGACACTCTGTTTGTTTATATATTCACACATGTATTATGTTTCCAGCTAATACAATTCTAGCATGAATAATAAACATTTATCATGATATATGAGGAAATAAATAATAACTTTATTATTGCCTCTAGGGCATATTTCCTTCAGTTCTACCTCCTGGATATTCACTGTGATGACTTTATCAGCCTTTTCTGTGGTGTCGCTAAGACGCCCGATTGTGGCATTTCTTTTAAAGCCCTTTCTGTGGTGTCGCTATGACGCCCGATTGCGGCATTTCTTTTAAAGCCCTTTCCGTGGTGTCGCTAAGACGCCCGATTGTGGCATTTCTTTTAAAGCCCTTTCTGTGGTGTCGCTTAGACGCCCGACTGTGGCATGCTTGTTATCTTAATTACCTTACAAGCCCTTTCTGTGGTGTCGCTCAGACGCCCGACTGTGGCATGCTTGTTATTTCCCTTTTCATACAAGCCCTTTCTATGGTGTCGCTCAGACGCCCGACTGTGGCATGCTTGTTATTTCCCTTTTCATACAAGCCCCTTCTATGGTGTCGCTTAGACGCCCGACTGTGGCATGCTTGTTATTTAATTACCTTACAAGCCCTTTATGTGGTGTCGCTCAGACGCCCGACTGTGGCATGCTCATTTTGCTATCCTTTCGAGACGTCGCTTCAGACATCCGATCGGTGCATTTTATTACTATTCTGTCATTACATATTCCTGTTGCATACATAACCTGCTTGCATGCATAAAATATTTTTATTTATGACTGACGATGTGATCATAGAATATTTCAGTGCATGTTTATCAATTATATTATTTCCGTGTTCATGATGTTTGCGAGTACATTCAAAGTACTCACTGGCTTGTCCCTGGCTATTGTCTTGGCCAGATATCTGCTGGGGGAGGAGCGTTGCGATGACAGCCCTGGAAGCTAGGCAACGGTGATAGCAGTCTCGCGAAGATAGGAGTTAACCTGGTCAGCTGTTCCTGTGGGAAATGGAGTCCCATAGACCATGGTGATCCACAAAAACCGCTTCTACCCTTAGCCACTAGAAACCAATTGTTGTACTCATAGGCCACAATGGTACTGTACTACATATTTTGTACTTTTGCTTGGAATTTCTGTAAACAAGTTGGTGCCTCATCAGCTAACAGTAATCCTGGGGCTGATGAGCTCGACGGCCATTTTCTGGAAATTAAAGCCCGGAAAACCGGTCGCGACAGATGGCAGCCTCACACCGCAGCCGAACCGGTGAACCCTCGTACTCCTCTCCGCGCGGGCTTCCACTGCCGTGTCTTCCCCGGCTCCGCGTCGTCCACCGCCGTGGTGCTCTCACTACAAAAAAAAGTACACTTCCGTGATGATACATGTTTGTCACAGTAGGTCGCTTTTTTTGTCATGCATGTACATCCATGACAAATTTATGACAGAATCAAGATAGTCATACCTGTGCTGTCGTAGAAGTGTTCCATGACATTACCAAAATTATCATCACGGAAGTGTCCACTTCCATGACGATAAATCGCGCGTCACAGATGTGCTTTCGTCAAGGGTGACCGACACATGGCATCCACCGTAACGGAACGCTGTTAAGCTACCGGGTCGGGTTTTGGATCCGATAACCCGTTAACAGCCCCGACCAATGGGAAATTTCCACGTGTAAAATTCTTATTGGCCGGACGAAACACGTGTCAGCTCATCAGTGGGTCAGATGGGCGCCTATGATATGTCGACACGTGGCACGGACCTACAGTGGCCCATTTAGCTTACAAAGCCGGCCCGTTTGACTTGGTCAAAAGTTAACGGGCTGGCCCATGAAAAGCCTGTTAACGGTCTCTTCTTAAATAGCCCATTTTACGACCCGTTAACTCACGGCCCGTTAGGCCCTAAATGAAATCGGCCCAACAACGTCATGTGGGCCGTCGAATATAATACTAGCCCATTTCACTTTTGGCCCATGTATGGCCCACGACGTCTTTCGGCCCATATGAGGCCTTCGTATCTTTCGGCCCATTACAGGCCCACGGTGAGTCTAGCCCATAATGAACAGTAATTTTCTTTATACCCGTTAACGGACCGTGATTTACATGGGCCGTTTCCAGCCCGTGTTAGCTTTCGGCCTATTGACGGCCCATACGTTCTTGGGCTCCTTTTCGGCCCTCAATTACTTCCGGCCCATTACTGGCCTGTTCCCCTAATGGGCCAAATTCGACCCATGGCAAGAGTCGGCCTGTTACTGGCCTGTTACCATAATGGGCCAAAATCGGCCCATGGCAAGAGTCGGCCTGTTTCTTGCCTGTTAACCTGTTGCGCCGTTTCCAACCCGTCCTATATTCTGGCCCATTAACAACCCGTTATGCCTGTGACAGAATTAAGCCTTTGCTGTCCTACGGCCTGTTACCGTGCTGGGCCGATACCAATTACGCCCGAGGATGGTCCATGTAGACACATTTATCCGACGGCCCGAGGCCCACCGATTACAGGCCCACCGATTATAGGCCCATTTATCGACGGCCCGTAGGAGACCCATGGATCCTACGGCCCGTATATGGCCCATGGTAGTTGCGGCCACTAGCAAACAAGGGAAAAAGAAGACTAGGAAATAAATAAGGCCGAAACTAACGCTAGGCTATTAAGGCGATTGCACAGATTACATCCACTCGGCATCAAAGATCGCCACCAGTGCAAATATAGGGAACACCCTACACTATACAAAAATGGCTTGTTGTTTTCTTCAGGCAGTGGCTGCACATTAAGAATACATTTTGTATCACACCAAAACAAATTACAACTATATAACAAAAGGAAGGTTGGCATAAAAATTAATAGTCTAGCAGATAAATGCACCACCAGAAGTTCAGAAGCTCGGTTCATTTGACCTGACTGTTACGTTTTCATGTTGTGTTGTCCGATGGAGCACCATAACCCTCGCCTTCATTTCCCCTAGGCTCCTGAACAACATAGCAAATGTCTGATAGTCTGGTTTCAAAACCATGCATATCTTGACAACATTGAGCAATGTTTCTCCTTGTTTCACAAAGGGTCTCTGTTAGGGAATGGACTTGTGTCTGGAGCGCAGATACAACATTGCTTTGAGCTTGCATATCTTGATCATGAGGCAGTTTGGACGATATTGCCTTAACAACCAACCCAGTATTACGCAGGAACGTGCTTTTGGCACTGTTAGTGGACAGCTACTGACCCACTGCAGCAAGAGCTGACATTGCGGTTATAGTTGCCTCGCCACCTTCAGAAGGTGGCGGTTCCACCATTTTTTCCATAGCTCGCTGAAAAGTTGAGGTTTTACATTAGTAGTACCAGAACAGAAGATATTAAGGAGGCAGCAAAACCAAACAAAATAGCTTTGATATATATACAGAACTTATTCTGGTGAACCCATGTAAAATATTAGTTGTATTTTATTGCAAAGTACATAATAAAACCAGGTTCCAAACATATGACCATGTACCATCGCTAATGTATTGTCTATTTCTTCACATTGTATTGAGGGCTAAGGATGAAGAGACGAAGTTTATAATACGGTAAGCATAGTATGATGTCATTCATATCACAAAACAACTGAGAACAGACAAACAGGCAATTGTAACGTTGTGTGGGCAAGTCCAGCACGGAACTAGATTACGGGTCAAGATCAAAGGAACATCACTCCTCTCTTTTAAACCTTGTAAGGTGCAATGATACGCTAAGACAATTGTGTATAAAATTGAAAAGAGTAATAGACATTGGCTGCAAACCATGCAGTTCAAGGCACAAGTTAGAGTAAGTATTAGTTAAAAGGCATGAGGATTAAGGACTTACAACAGCGGCTTTGACTGGTGTAGTCATGCCCTTCTTCTTGCTGGTGTGACAGTCCTTGAAGATTTCCACAACATTTGGTTCAGGTACTTTTTGGTCCTTGCGGGCTTTCCTCTGCATTTGGAACAAGTCAATATAGATCTGATAATATGGTACAGCGAAAAGAGTGAAACAACAGCTAATTACAAGAGCCTCGCAGTGTGCAATATAGCTACGAGATCCTGTCGTCTGTTGGAATTTCACTTTCGTACGGTTGGCCTTGTTCTTTGAACAGTTCACCTACAAGAAGATAGATTTGTATGGCACATGCATAAATAGGACTTCAACATGTGATCTGATGACATATATATAATGTACCTGATACTTCGGATCGGACCAGTGTTTAACGAGGCCTCTCTAGTCTTCATCAGATATATTTTCCACTGGAGATGTTTGGGCAAGTTCACTGTTAGCCTTGCCTTCAAAGTGAGTTTTCCTCAAGTTATACCGATACTGTCGCAGAGCAGACTTGAAAACATGGGTGCAAGCTTGTCTGGTTGCATCATCTTGGCTATCCAACTTGAACCTCATCTGTTGAAAATTATGGGAGTCTCATTATCAGCAACCTAGAAAGTATTGGACAAAGCAAGACGATATTACTAGTTTCCATACATAACCATACTTACAGATAAATGGTCGAGGAAGGTGTTGAACTGGGTTTCGTCTTTGTCATTCCTGTACTGAATCCATGTTGGGAGGATACGTACATGACACCTAACAGCAACTGCTGCCTCTGATACTAACTTGGTTGACTCTGTAGCATCACGTGGCCTTTTTAAACCTGCCTCAAAACGGATCTCCATTCTTCCTCCTCTAGATTTAGTTAACCTATCGAGCATTATCCCTGATGTTTGTTTCCTCTTGCGCCTAGGTGCTAGTCCAACAACAAACATAGGAAGTGTTAGTGTACATCAAACTGTGAGACTACATATAAAGAAGCATGCAACTGTAACTTGACTCCAGCAACTACCTTCTTGCTATTGAAGCTCACAAGGTTCATCTAATATTGCCAACTCATCTTGTGTCAAGAGTGCTTGGGAAGTAGTGTCAGGTGGCAAGGGAGCTTGGGAACATGCTGCTAGCTCAGTTGACACACGAGTACGTCGTGCAGCTGGTAGTACTGTGGTAGGTGTTGCAAGAACTAGGGTTGTCTCTGCTTGTTTGGTGGCGGCTATTTGTTTCTGTTTGTCTTTTTTTTGCAACTCGTGTAGCATGGGATGCCGTGTTTGTAGAATTTTCTGCTGGACTTTGACCTTCTATTGCACCATCAGTACCAGCAGAACCTGCAGGATTCGTCCGCTTCTCATTCCCTGCCATTCTGTGTTTCTTCCTCTTTCTCTGTGCCATGTTAAGTCAAGCCGACAAGAAAAACGAATAACAATTTAGTTGTTCAGAACAAATTGATGCGTGATGCAGACGAACTGAACTTTGATGTTAGACAACCACATGATAGGAGGATGTAATATGTATGAAAAACAGGACGGAAGAGATAACCAGAACTATGATGTGTAAACTAAGAAGAAGACATTTCACCAAATTAGAAGCAATGCAATGGAAGGTAGACACCATATGAAAGATGCTACAAATGTCGCTCTGCCAAGTTAACAGTGTCTCATCATAAATGGCGTTTAAACAAATGTGAAGCAGTACAAGAAATAAATCATATGCAAGATGCAAACAACATCACACTACCATGTTAGAGGTCTCTCGTCATTATTGCCATTGCATATTCACAGCATTGGATATTCACAACTTATGATGTGTAAACTAAGGAGAAGGCATTTCAACAAATTAGAAGCAATGAAAGCTAGACACCATATGAAAGATGCAACGAATATCACTCTACCAAGTTAAAACTATCTCGTCATAAGTGCCATTTCAACAAATTAGTAGTACAAGCTAGAAAAGAATGTGAGATGTAACCTATATCACACTCCGAAGTCAAACGTGTCTTATGATAAGTGATTGTTGCATGTTACACAACAGTAGTAATATGATGTAAGAACATGGTGTGATAGACAGATATTGTATGTTCTAGAAACAGGAACATGTGTCTTACTCAAGTATAATGTGTAAAGTAAGCAGATGGAATTCAACAAAATTGGAAGCAATACAAGCTAGACATCACACATAACATGCAACCACATATAACAGTGCCAAGTTAGAGGGAGCACCGGTGATGCTGCACTAGGGGAGACGTGCTCATCATAAACACAGCTTTGTTGAGTGTCTATGCATGTGTTGTCTTGGAAATCATCTTGGGGGTGTGGAGGAGTAGAAACTGTAGAGGCCCTCCGTTCGGAAGGAGCACCTTTATCCGTTGCCTTGCTAACTTCCTTCCGCTTTATTGATTTTGAATTGTCAAGTAAAACCGACAAGAAAAAGCAATAAAATTCTCTCTTCAGAACTCATTCATGCATGATACTGACAATCACTACTTTGATGTAAGGCAAACACATGATACCAGGATGGAATATGTATGACAAACAGGACGGCATGGCATGTTCACAACTGTTTGTGTAAACTAAGCAGAAACCATTCCAGCAAATAAGAAGCAATGCAATCTAGACACCACATGAAAGATGCAACCAATATGACTCTGCCAAGTTAAAAGCGTCCCATCATAAATGGAATTTCAACAAATTAGAAGCAACCCATGCTATAAATCATATGAAAGATGCAACTAATACCGCACTACATATACTAAAGGTGTCTTGTCATGTTGATTGATGCGGGATACAAAAAAACAATAGTTTTATGTAAGGACATGCTTAATAGACAGATGTACTATGTACTAAATACAGGAAGGCATGTCACATTAACAGGTATAATGTACAAGCTAAGCAGACTAGCACATGCAGTTTAACCAGATTGGAAGAATTACAATCTAGACACCATATGCAACATGCAACCACATATCACGCTGCCAAGTTAGAGCAAGCACATGCGATGCTAGTGTAGGGGAAATGCTGTAATCAACTACAGAGCAACGTTCACTATCTTCATGTAGCATTTCTGTTTCTTGAGAATCATGTCGGGAGGCTGACGCTGCATTCTTTAAATGAGGAGTAGTCCCCTTGCCTGCCTGCCTGCCTCGTCATAAGTGATTGATGAGGGATACACAAGAACATTAGTTTGATGTAAGAACATGGTTAATACACAGATGTACTAGTATGTACCAAAAACAGAAAGGCATGTCATATTCAAAGGTATAATGTGTAAGCTAAGCAGATGCAATTTAACCAAATTGGAAGCAATACAAGCTAGACATCCGACTGGAGTGGTGAGCATGATCATCTAGGACCTGAGAGCCTGGTGGGAGGCGGGCTGCTTCGCCACCATCGCAGCTTTTTAGTTGGCTTCCAGGTGATGCTTATCTTTGCTGGGCTTGTCACTGGCTCGGCCAGTGCCCTGACTAGCTATTTGTCTTCTGGTGCTCACGGGGATGGTGGTTCATGTAAAAAAATATCTTTCCTTATCTTATCGACTTCGGCCTTTCGAATACAAGCTAGACACCATATGGAACATGCAACCACATATGACACCACGAAGTTAAAGCAAGCACCTGGGATGGTGGTTCATTGCGAGCGAGGTCATCAACTCCAGAGCTACGTTCCCCGTCTCCATCTGCTGACACTTCACCCATTAAAGTGTTGAGACGTGTCTTGCCTAGCCGCACAACAAGCTGGAGCGACTTATCTCTTTTCTTTTTGGCTTCTCTCATGGCAGCAGAGTCTGAAATACCCTTGCATAAAAACACAACAGTGAGAGTAAGGGTGAAGTGTGTGCAGAACTAGTGCACTGTAAAAGTAGCAGATAGCAGGTGGCTGAAAAATAAATGACAGGAGACATATGATAGCTCTACAACATTGCATGGCAAACAAAATTAGATTCTACTCCGTATGATTTTGTAATATATGAGCACAGGAAATGCAGGTACTCCTCCAGCACACCACCACATGTGGTCATATCTAAGATAATAGTCGACTGAAAATAAATAGGTTAGTCGATTTTTTTAATGAACCGTCCGATCTATAAGGAACGGGCAGATGGCCTTCGTCTACCTCCCGCCAGTCACTGTTGAGGATCTTTCTCGAACCGCCAGCGACCACCGGCCCAGACCCCTGCCTCTGCCGCCCCGCCCTCCCATCGACCTCACACCACCGCCGTGCTTGGCAGCACCCCCAGGCCATCCCTTTAATCCCGGCCGACCTCCAGATCGGGCGCCAGTAGCTCTAGGCCGCACACGCCCCTAAGATAAACACCAAGGCGCTGCTTCCCTGGCGTAATAGGCGTACTAGCGCCTGTTACGCTGGGGAATGCTTCCGTTAATTGGGAATCAACTGGCCAGAATTGAAATTCAGGGGGGGCGACGGACCTCTAGCTAAGGTGAAATAGTATATGAGGAGAAACCTTGTGCATCGCGAGTTACTAGGAACATCTAGTATCAAGAAGAAGCGGTCAACTAGTGTATTCTGTGGGATGAATACCGTGCAAGCAGAGACGTAAGATTTGCACACATAAGGGAAGAGGAGTACCTTTTTCGGTTACCGATGTGGTCACCCCCACATGTCGTGCCGATCTTCTTGTTTTTACCGGGGAAACCGATGTTCTGGAGGGTGCATGCTTGGACGAACCCATGGCCAAATTGTTGACTGTGTTGCCGTGGCCGTATGTTGGTGGAGGGGAAGCAGATCCGAGGCAGCGAAGGACGGCGTAGCAGGAACAGCTCCGGTGCGGTGGAGGGTGGCGAAGTTGGAGCGGCAGTGGTGAGGCGCAGGACGGCGTGGTTGAAATGGCTCGGGTACGGATGGCTCGGCCTCGGCTTCAACTAATAGACGTGGAGGGCGTCGCGGTTGAGGTTGCAGTGGACGACGACGTCGGGGTATCGGTTCTGGCGTGATGGAGGAGGGCGGCGGTTGATGGGTGGGATGGGGTGGTGGACGGAGGACGCCGGGGTTTCGCGGCTGGTGGAGAGGTAGTTTTAGTGCCCACGGAGTACGAATGGGGAATCGGACGGGTGGGGGGACCATGTTTCGGTCTGGGACGCGCTTGTTTTTGGCTTTTTTGAACAGAAGATGGGATGCGCTTGTTTGAAATTTGGGGAAAGTACAAACTTTTCCCCCCTCTTAAATTTCAGACCTACTGCGGGTCGAGGGTAGGATGGTAATCCCAGGTGTCCCAAATAGTGGGCGGGAGCGATTTCGGTCGTGCGCATGTGTGCTTAGGCGCCATTGTGTATGAATGTTTTTCGGATGCGGTTGCGTGGCGTCTAGATGAAGCTACAAACCTACCCCGGTTTAGACCTTTGGACGTCGGGCCGGTACGTTTCATGGGTCGGAGTTATTAGAAAAGTAATTTCCTTGTACTACCAAACATTGGTCTCACGCAGTTTCGGGCGAGTAGAGGCTCTTTTGGCGCTTCGTTCGAAATTTTGAAACACAAGCATTCACGTTTAGAGTACTCTTGAACTATGAGGATTGACCTAAATATACAACGTTATATTTGACCTTGTATGTTTGAAAACCTCATTAAATTATCCGCTTCTTTTTGAAATTTTGACACTTGAAAATCCTATAACTACGATTATTTTGGAATGGAGGAGCTAAATTTGAATCTATTTTGTACATGACTACATATGCTATTATGTACAAAATAGAGCAAAGATTGGTGCCCCCATAATTTAGGTATGGTTTACAAATGCCATGATATCAAATTCAAATAATTGAGTGGACTTCATGTTGAATTCGATTTTTTTAAACCACCTTAAGTTGAATTCAAATGTATGCTAGTTCATAGGTAGTATCTATTTATAATGTCCATTGTGTAACTTTCGTATGTATAATGTGCTTTACACACACAACATGAACAATACTCACGTTTATATTCGATTGCTAAAGCGATGCATTGTATGGAGTTCAAAATACTAACTATGTGGATCAATTGTGTCGAATAATAACATAGACATGCTCAAATTCGATAGAATCTAGATGTCTGATGGATCAATGACCGCTCCTTACGCGAATTGCAAATATCATGATCCCATCCTAATATTTGGATATAGTTTATATCTTTAATCAATGTGTAGAGTAGTCTTTTACGTGTAGTTTCACTCTCCATCGGTGGTCTCTCTCACATGCTCACACACTCTCTCCTGAGGTGTCTTTCTCGCACACATGCTCCAGATATAACCCTCCCTCTCTCTCGTAACCATTTACAACTATTTTCACTAACCTTTATCACAAGCACTCTTCCTCTCGCAAACATACACACGCACAATCCTCATCGACCCTTTCTATATACATGGACCTGCCTACGTGTCTCATGTACGCACATTATCTTTACGCCTATCTCTCACGCGTTGTCTCACACCTCTCTTCCTAATCGACGAGTATGATTCTACCAGAGCATTCTGTAGGATGCCCCTTAAAGTTAGGTTGGATGAATAGTAATATCATAGATAAAGGGGTTACCTTAGTCCGAGAACCTAGGGTTACAAATCCTAGCCGGCTTTGTCAGTGGACACAGAGTCCTTCACAATTCTGCTATCTTTGTCTTGTACGACTAGTCATCCATGGGTCTTCCTAAATGCGTCACGGGCCGACCAATGTGGTGCAGGATGGAACAGAATGAAGGGTCTCACCTCGACCCACCGGACCTCACGCAGTGACACACCCTCTGCCCCCACGTCTCATTATCTTCTCACACCCACACATACCAACACAAACACCACACACACAGAAAATTTCTCCTGGTGCCTCTATTCCCTCCCCCCTTGCATATACACACTCAAGGGAATGGAATCTCTTGTCGTGACGTCATATTCGTCTCTCTCTCTCTAGACCACTCTCATTTCTTGTGCTATCTCTCCCACGCCCCCCCCCCATCGGCCCCTCTATCCATGCCTCTCTCGAATACGTAATACACACACATACCTCTCTAGGCCCCGCCAAATGCATCAACTGCACATTCACACATGTTACATCACGTACCCCATTGATCTAAAAAGTCCTCTCTTCACATTTATTTCGCATACAACATTCCTTTTGAATAAAGTGTGGCCAAAAAAATATTTTAGAGTTTCTACATATATACAACATTACAAAGTTATATGGAGGAGTACGAACGCTAATTTGCATTGCATGGTGCCCACAATGATATTTATTCTGCACTGTGAATTTGTATATTTTTATACTATACACAAAGTTAGTCATAATAAAGAGAAACGAAGAGCATCTCTCTCTCCATCGCATACCCCACCTGTACGCCCTTTCACGTATGCACACAAAACTATCTCCAGGTCCTCTAAAGTAAGCCCCCCAGAAAATTCAGGCATGTTTCATCTTTCTCTCGCGATATATGCAATGACGATCATTGTATTTGAAGCAAAAACATGATACGTACATTGGACTTCAGAATCCACTCATTACAGTCACCATTTATGTTTAGTAGTTATTATGCAGTCACGGGCTCACCGTACAACTCTGTATTTGCTCATGACATGACTAGTTGACCAGTTAAACGCTCCACGTAGTACCTCTAGTGTTGCATCACATTATCTCACTACCATCATGCCCACCTGTCGACTTGTATCTACTCTACATCTACACTCTTATAAAATACATAAAATACACTCTTATAAAAAACAGAGTTGGTGATGATGGTGTTCCTGCCATCCTGCAATATAGGCCGTCCGATTTATATCTGACGGATAGGAAAGAAACTATGGCAATTTTGCAAAAAGGTACCCACACACCTCTCCACATTTGCAAATAAGGCCTTCCCTCGTTCATCCTTTTCTCTCACAAGATAAACAAGTCATACAAATGCATCTTGATGTTACATGCAACTCTCACAAGATAGGAAAGAAACTATGGAAATTTTGCAAAAAGGTACCCACACACCTCTCCACATTTGCAAATATATCTGAAGGGAGTAGTAAGAATGAAAACAAACGACAAAAAATATTTGGACGGTGGTTCAAAGTCATGACCGCGGGCACAGCGGACAAGGTGGCCTTGTATTGGTATGCTGAGCCGTCTGTTTTAACACACAGGAGCTGGTGTGGTGATTATACACACATGCACGCATGCACACGAACTGCATCCACGCAACACTCACACAAACACATGCACCCACGCACGCACGCAACACTCACACGTACACACGCAGCCACGCACGCACGCAACACTCACACGCACGCATGCATGAACACACCAGTACACCACGCGACCAACACACACTCTCACGCTCAAGTGCTCAACCTACACGTGCATGCGCACACATCAGGCCCTGACAGACACATACACAACTAGGTATTCCCGCGCACGGGTTGGAGCCTTGTCGCGCCTACGTAAATTTGTGTTTATCTGACCTTTTTCCTATGCGAACTGACAGGTGGGACCCATAACGAACGTGGTCAATTTAACTAGTCAACATGGCGCCACGCAGACTATATGGCCGGTCAACAGAGTGAAATCCGATGCTGAGCTATGAGCAAGTGACCGTATAATCACCGCAAAACGTATATAATGACCGAAATCAGCTTATTCTGAAGTTCGGTGACCGTATTATGCTTTTCTCTCTGTAGGCCCTCCAAAACTACATCTCTACACGTTCTCGTATGTTGCATCTAACAACTATGCAATACAGCACTACAACTACACTCTAACACAATAAATCATATGTGTTTTTAGTTTTACTAGATATCATATTGTTACTTATAATTATTCAGTTTGCATACATTAAAATTGCCTTTGAAATGTATGGCCAGTATCATCTACCGCGCGGGAAAAATCCCGCCCTTTCCTCTTTAATCGGGTTTGTATCGATGGATCGTGCGAAACAGCAAAACTATACTAGTACTATACAGTACAAGTGACAGTTCACTAGGCCGTCGTGTCGTCTACTCCTCTGTCGTAAGAGTTGTAGGATCGGAAGTATGTCTAAAGGGGGCGTGATTAGACTACTTGACCAAATAAAAATGGGACATTTACATTTGTGCCCCTAACTCGAACCCACTACTCATATTTGCCCCTAATTTTGAAGCATGCTCAAATTTGCCCCTCCGCCGTGAAGTCCCTACTCAGAAATTCCTTCCGTACAGTACTGTCGCACTTTCCGTCCAATACTGTAGCACTTACCGTCTGCTATAGTACACATGGGCCTTTGACGGTCAAAGGCCTTTTGACTGGATGGAAGGGCATTTCTGAGTAGTGACTTAACGGCAGAGGGGCAAATTTGAGCATGCTTTGAAATTAGGGGCAAATCTGAGTAGGTGGTTCGAGTTAGGGGCAGAAATGCAAATGGCCCAATAAAAATCTAGCCTTTTCCCTTTAGTTCTTGGCAGATTTTAGCTATCTTAGCACAAGTCAAGCAATCTTCACACAATTCAAGCAAGCATGCAAAAGAGTATATGAGCAGCGGAAAGTAAGCATGCAACTTGCAAGAATGTAAAGGGAAGGGTTTGGAGGATTGTCGGTGTCAAAACCGGCGGATCTCGGGTAGGGGGTCCCAAACTGTGCGTCAAGGTCGGATGGTAACAGGAGACAAGGGACACTTTATTTTACCCAGGTTCGGGCCCTCTCGGTGGAGGTAAAACCTTACTCCTGCTAGATTAATATTGATGATATGGGTAGTACAAGAGTGGATCTACCACGAGATCAAGGAGGCTAAACCCTAGAAGCTAGCCTATGGTATGATTGTGTATGATGATGGTTGTCCTGTTGGAAATATGCCCTAGAGGCAATAATAAATAGGTTATTATTACATTTCCTTGTTCATGATAATCGTTTATTATCCATGCTAGAATTGTATTGATAGGAAACTCAGATACATGTGTGGATACATAGACAACACCATGTCCCTAGTAAGCCTCTAGTTGACTAGCTCGTTGATCAATAGATGGTTACGGTTTCCTGACCATGGACATTGGATGTCATTGATAATGGGATCACATCATTAGAAGAATGATGTGATGGACAAGACCCAATCCTAATCCTAGCACAAGATCGTGTAGTTCGTATGCTAAAGCTTTTCTAATGTCAAGTATCATTTCCATAGACCATGAGATTGTGCAACTCCCGGATACCGTAGGAATACTTTGGGTGTGCCAAACGTCACAACGTAACTGGGTGGCTATAAAGGTACACTACAGGTATCTCCGAAAGTGTCTGTTGGGTTGGCACGAATCGAGTTTGGGATTTGTCACTCCGTGTGACGGAGAGGTATCTCTGGGCCCACTCGGTAGGACATCATCATAATGTGCACAATGTGATCAAGGAGTTGATCACGGGATGATGTGTTATGGAACGAGTAAAGAGACTTGCCGGTTACGAGATTGAACAAGGTATAGGGATACTGACGATCGAATCTCGGGCAAGTACAATACCGCTAGACAAAGGGAATTGTATACGAGATTGATCGAATCCTCGACATCGTGGTTCATCCGATGAGATCATCGTGGAACATGTGGGAACCAACATGGGTATCCTATTACGCCCTCGATGCGGCTATATCTCCCACGTGTCGAAGCACGACTTAGAGGCATAACCGCATTGAAAGCAATGTCGCAAGTGAGGTAATCTTCACACAACCCATGTAATACATAAGGGAAAGAGATACATAGTTGGCTTACAATCACCACTTCACACAAATACATGAATAAAACATTACATCATACAGTTACAATCAGGGCCCGACTACGGAGCCAAAATAAAAGAAGAAACCCCAAAAGCGACAAAGGTCCCCGATCGACCCCAACTGGGCTCCACTACTGATCGACTAGAACGAAACAACATAAAGGATAAGATCTTCATCGAACTCCTCCTTGAGCTCGGATGCGTCACCTGCACGGTTTCATCGGCACCTGCAAACTGGTTTGGAAGTATCTGTGAGTCACGGGGACTCAGCAATCTCACACCCGCGAGATCAAGACTATTTAAGCTTATAGGTAGGGGTAAAAGGTATGAGGTGGAGCTGCAGCAAGCGACTAGCATATATGGTGGCTAACATACGCAAATGAGAGCAAGAAGAGAAGGCAATAGCACGGTCGAACAACTATGATCAATAAGTGATCCTGAACTACTTACGCCAAGCATAACTCCAACAACCGTGTTCACTTCCCGGACCCCGCCGAGAAGAGACCATCACGGTTACACACGCGGTTGGTGTATTTTAATTAAGATCAACTTCGGGTTTTCTACAACTGGACATTAACAAATTCCCATCTGCCACATAACCGCGGGCACGGCTTTCGAAAGTTCAAACCCTGCAGGGTGTCCCAACTTAGCCCATGATAAGCTCTCGCGATCAACGAAGGATATTCCTTCTCCCCGGGAAGACCCGATCAGTCTCGGAATCCCGGCTACAAGACATTTCGACAGTAATAAAACAAGTCCAGCAAAGTTGCCCGATGCGCCGACATCCTGATAGGAGTTGCACATATCTCGGTCTCAGGGCAACACCGGATGAGACTAGCTACGAGTAAAACCAGGCCTCGAGTTTCCACGAGGGGGCCCCGCAGGCAGCTCAGTTCGGACCAACACTTAGACAAGCATTGGCCCGGGGGGGCTAAATAAAGATGACCCTCGGGCTGATCAAACCCAAGGGAAAGGGATAGGTGGTAGGCAAATGGTAAAACCAAGGTTGAGCCTTGCTGGAAGAGTCTTATTCAAAGCGAACTGTCAAGGGGGTCCCATAAATCACCCGACCGTGTTAGGGACACAAAATCCGGGAACATAACACCGATATGACGGAAACTAGGGCGGCAAGAGTGGAACAAAACACCAGGCATAAGGCCGAGCCTTCCACCCTTAACCAAGTATATAGATGCGTTAATAATATAAGAGATATTGTGATATCCCAACAAGTAAACATGTTCCAACAAGGAACAACATCTCCATGTTCCAACAAGGAACAAACTTCATCTTCACGTGCAACTAACAACGCTATAAGAGGGGCTGAGCAAAGCGGTAACATAGCCAAACAACGGTTTGCTAGCACAAGGTGGGTTAGAGGCTTGGTTTAACAATATAGGAGGCATGATTAGCAAGTGGCAGGTATCGCAGCAAAGGCATAGCAAAAGAGCAAGCAAAGATAGAAGTGATTTCGAGGGTATGGTCATCTTGCCTGAGATCCCGCAAGGAAGAAGAACGAGTCCAAGAAGAAGACAAACGGACGAAGATGAACGAATCCTCACAACTCCGGAACGAAACCGAAGCTAATGAGAGAAGCAACCCAGAAAGAAACAAACAAACAACATAGTAAACAACCAACACATAAACATGGCATGATGCACAAACAAGAATGATGCATATCCGTTTTAAATATGCATGGCATGTCAAAGTGCACAAACAATACTAAAAATTAAGTGGAGCTCAATATGCAACGAGTTGCATATTGACAAAACACCACAACAAATATTTAGTTCGATCTTGTTTATGTACCCAAAAATATTAAATGGTGATTAACATGGCAAGGGGTGAAGCACAACAAAACTACCTATCTAGACAAGTTTAAATGAGGCCGGAACAACAAACAACAATTTCGGAAACTCCTCATATGCAAATTTTGAATTAGGTACTGTTCTGCCCTATACATAAATTTTAATGTTTTTAAACAGCAAAATAAAGTGCACCATGTTAAACTAGGCATTTTTCTACCCCATTTACATATAAAAATTATTTAAAACCGAGCTACGGTTATTTAGTTATGAATTAAATCATTTTAACATGGCATTTATGCAGATTTAAACAAACAACATTTTAAACATTTTAATTGTTATTATCATGATGTGGATGACATATGCAAGTTTTAAGCAATTTTATGAAAATTTTGACAAGAGCATTATGAATCATTTGTCGTCGTGGCGGAAACGAAAAAGGGTGCCACGGCAGCGAATCCGAAAATGGTGCCACGGCAACATATCGGTTCCGGTACTCATGGAGATACCGATGCAAAAGGAAGCGTGCGGATGCGAGTTGAGCAAGATGGTGGGGTGATCCCGGATACCGGGTTCCCACGAGACGATGGCATGGCAACGAGTGACAAATTGGACATGGTGCAAACACGAGCAGCTCAAACATCGCAAGCATTCGTTCACGGACGTCGTCTCAGGGTTATACCTTCGGAGCGTGCAATGGAGACGGTTCTCGTTCGTAGAGGGAAGTAGAGGAAGTAGTCGTTCTCGGGCGTTGAGGGAAGTAGTGGTTCACGCGACGGTAGTCGAAGTAGTCGTTCTCACACGCTCTAGGGTCGACGGTAGAGGTACTCGTGATCTTGGCGGCGGTAGACGTTCACGTTTGTTTCAGAGAGGTACTTGATGACTCCAACGTCTTCGGGGCGACGGTAGTAGTACACGGTCCACAAGACGTCGATCGTTCGGGGTCCGATTTGCGGGTCTTGCCGACATGAAGGGGTACTTGGCGTTTTGTAGAGGTACTCTCGATCTTGGCGACGGTAGTCGAACTTGGTGGTCCTCGTCGTCATGGAACTTGGCATCCTCTCGGCCTTGGCAGCGAAGAAACGAAACACCATGGTCATGGTACTTGGCGCGGTGCAGGAGGAAGCAGAGGTTTGGCGCTGGTTCCGAGCGAGACTTGCAGCGGAAGCGATCGGAACTTGGCACGGCGGTCTCGCGAGGCATGTGGAAGCTCGAGGCGACAGCATCGAGGAGGAAGACCGGCGACGCAGCTGCGGCCACCGGGAGGCGTGGCTCCGACGTGTAGGGCCGGAGACGAGGTGCAGAAGGGCGGCGAGGCTCGAAGCAGAGGCAACGGCAATGGGACTTGGCGCCGGCGGCGGGGAACAACGGGATGGCGCGGCGGCGGATCTGGCCGATGCAGTCAACGGAGCGGCGGGCGACGTCGGGTCCTGGTTCGAAGCAGAGGCGAGGCGCTGGCCTCGAACGACGACGGCGGCAGTAGCAGGACCTCCGGCCGGCGAGGGCGCAGCTTGGGGAGGCGCGGAGGTCGGGAGCTAGACGGCGGCTTGGCGGCGGCGAACTTGCCAGCGTCGGGGACGAGGTGCTCGGGGAGGTCGAGGCGCTCGGGATCGAGCGAGGAGGGCTGCGGGGACGGAGCTCTGCGAACGTGGGGCTTGAGCGATGGGTTCTGGCGGCGGCACGGGAAGGAGAGGGAGAGAAGAGGATGAGGGGATCAGGAGAGAAGGGATCGAGCGCTGGGGCTGCGTCCCTGGCGGCGCGAGAGGGAAACGGGGGAAGGGAGCGATCGGGCTAGGGTTATAGGTTTAGGTGGGCTGGATGGGCATGACGCAAATGGGCCGGCCTGGCTGCAGGCTGTCTTCTCTCTCTCCTTTTTTTCATTTAAAACAAAACAGAAAAAGAGAAAGAAAAGAAAGAGAAGTTAGGTGTGGAATCTGGGCATGGGGATAATTTTCACGGACTCGCAAAAATGTGAGGAGTTTAAATAAAATGGCAAGAAGATTTTGGAGAACAATAAATTCGCAGATGTTGAATTTAATGCAACATGTTTGAATTTTGAAACCCATTCGAAAGGACTCTAAATGGGCTGAGATTTTTAGAGGAGCCTTGATAAAAATAGAGAGAAAAATTGACAAGGTTTGGAGGTCAAACTCGAAGAGGAATAGACATGGAAAATGTTTTACACGTGTGTTATGGGTGATTCCGACAATGGAATATTTAATATAGCTCCCTAATATTGGGAGGATATGTTATAAAGAGAATCACCACGTGAATTCCCTCCATTTAAATGGATCAAAGACCCATGCAATTTGTTTGAGTTTTAGTTGGTTTGAGAAAATGATGGCATGATGACATGATGCAATGCAAAAAGAAAAGAGCAAGCACAAATGAAACACACGGTGATCACAAAGATATGGAAGTCTTCTGAGGCGTCGGTCTCGGGGCGTCACAACACTCCACCACTACGAGAGGATCTCGTCCCGAGATCTAGGATGGCACCGGAGGGGAAAACGGAAGAGAAAGAGAAGAGGTAAAACTAAGTTGCTTCTTTGACCAACGAGTGAAACCACAAACCTTGAGAGGTTCAGCAATTTGAGAGAAAAGGAATATAATGAAGATGAACGAAGTGGAAAACACTCCGTTAGACAAGGAACCAGAAATACGGCGAAAAAGACGAGCTTAAATGACATGATTGACATTGAAGCCACTCCGGCCAAAATGAAATAGAGAAGGAATCAGAATGATATAATTTGGCAGCACTCCGACTGGAAATGGAAGGGATTTGAACATGAACTTGGCAAATGACAGCACTTGGATGAGACTCCGGTAAAAGAAGGAACGATAGACATAACACTCCGGTTAAATGGATAAGCACGAAAAGAACACGATCTTCACAAAACAAGAAGATGGGTTGAAGAGAACGACAACCCAATGCCTCCGGAAGAAAAATTGAAGATAGATCATTGGAATAAAGGAATGGAGAAGAAAATGACAACTTCTACCATAAACGAGCTTTGAAAGCACCTTTACAAGAAGGTAAAAGCGGAGTTGTTGGAAAACCAACAACGAAAAGATATGATCCTCGTGGGCTTAATGAGACATCTCAAAACTTGAGGTGAACTACTGCCACTAACGAAAACAATAGATTGGATTGAGATCAACAAGGAGATGAAAACTTATATCACCGGGAGGACAAATGAAAAACTTGGGTCATTAATGAGCACCATAAATAGCAACAATCCTTAGGGAAGGCTTTAGATGAAATATAACCCAAGATAACTCCAATGAAGAGATTGATGGATTTAAAATACCTCATTCTTGACAACATGTGAGTCATGAGACATGAACTCCAATTATCAAGAATGACATAATACCACCTCGAATGATACGGTTGAAAGGATTGCACTTTAAAATGCAAGATAAAGAATACTTGAGCTCCTCTGAAAAGAATCTCGATGAACACTTCGAGAAGGAATTAAATCCTTTGTGAAACATCATGTAGCCTCCATAAAGAACTCCGGTAAAACAAGGATGATAGAAAGAGAGAGAAGTTGAAAACACAAGGTGAAGCCTTGCAATGATAAGAAGAAGCTTTGAAATGATATAAACCAGAAAACTTGGAACTCCGGAAATAAAAGATGAACAATGAAAACAAGAATTTTGATGGACCTCCGGAATAAGGAATAGAATTTACTCGATGAAACAAGAATAAGAATTACATTATGCTTATCCTTCACCAATTAACTTGATGACAAGCAATGGATTTGTCATACTACTTATTCCCGTAGATAGATTAAGATAGGTATGGTGCAAACTTGGGAAGGTCTTCAACGAACCACCGGTAGGATTGGAAAGAACGAATGAATCTATATGATAACAAAGGAAGAAGGATTTTGAACGAACCACCGTAAAAAATTAAAAACGAACGAAGAAAAGATAAGTAAACACCGGGAAGGATTGGAAAATGAATGAAGATACTTGCGAGGATTTAGATACATGAGAACGAAGAGATCATGAACTGATTAAAGAATATTGAAAGATGCTCCGGTAAGATTTGGAGAACGATAGACGAAGCTGCGAATGAATAATTCTGAGATGAAAGGCTCCGGAGAATCAAACTGAAAAGACTTCTGAAATGCTCCAGATGGGTGAAAAGAATTCTCACAATCGAAAACAATTATGAGAGGATGGCATAACGCTAGAACCATGAATCTTGAAGAGAATGGAGCAAGATTTAAGAGAAACTCTTCTTCGGTCTTCAAATGTTGAGAATGACGATGAGAAACACCACCATGAATTTGTTGAGGCACTCCGGAATAAAAAATTGGAAAGGTTGAGCCAACGATGTAAGTAATTTGAAAGATCTTGGAGAGAACATCTGACTGATGAAAATTCATGCTTACGTCAAACTTTAGAAGATACTCCGAGGAAAATTAGAAGAGTCAGGTAAGATCCTGGAAAAAGACCTGTGGGTTAGGGCCCACTCAAAAGAAACACCGTTGAAGTGATTTAAAAGAGAGATAGCACAGGTTGAATTAAATGGCTTGACTGAGATAACATCCTCAAAAGAACTTGAGTGAATTGAGGATGGAAACTTGAATCTTCTGAGATATCTACATCACTCCGGAACAATTGAATAGCGAGAGGTGAATGATTAAGAGATACACCGGCATGAGAAAACATTAGAAACAAGGAAAGATATGATCGACAAGCTTGAACTGAATCCACCGGAGAAGAAAAAGAACGAAGATTGATGAACTTGAAGCTCCGTTAGTATCTTCATGAGAATCATCATATAAGAAACATTGAAAGAAAAGAATGGAGAGACTTCTCATCAATAAAAAGGATACTTGATTAAGAAATCTGAGTCCTTGAAGAAATAAGGGTGGGAGGGCGGGAAAAACAAAGACAACTTGGAACGGATGAAGCAAACACCGTTGAGAAGAACTGATAATTGATCTTGCGAATGATGAAGTGATCGGATCCACTTGAAGAGAGAGACACCTGTTGGAAAGAATTGAAAAGACAACCTCAGTGATCAAGAAGGATTGGTATCCACATAGGAATATGAGAACACCGCTTAGAATAAGGTATGGATTCAACACTTGACATCGAAGCAACTCGAAAACCACAACTAAAACAAAACAAAGGATTTGGCTTGCAGAATAAGCCGGAAACAAACATATGATAGATCCCATATCGTATCATGTGTCTGTTGGAAAGATATCCTACGTGATACTTGAATTCCCACCTATAAACTCCCGAAACTTTCTGGTTATGCAATCAGGTGTTGGGGATACAGGGGACACAAAATATATCACCCAAACTAACAATACCTAGATCCAGCTGTATCCATCCTTCAACACATAACCAAGAAACCTTCGGAAATCGTCTACCTCAACCTTCGAAAAGCATCCGTTATACGAGTTATGGCAATACTCCCGCACTCGCCTCAATACTGGGCTATCAGTGTTATCTCACCAACAACTGTACAAAAGAGATTTTCGATGTCGGCGTACTAAACTCAGGTATTCCAGAACTGTAACGATAAAATTACGACGACAACACCTCTGAGCTCAACTCCCCGGGACACCTCCACTAAACCCCTGCTAACGGGAGGCAACCAAGACAATGTTGTCATCATAAGGCCATCGGAACGATTCTAAGATACCCGCGTGATCCTAAAAAAAATTTTTAGTGAAATTTGAGAAGAGAAGAGTCAAAACTCTACGTCGGGATGCCTTACCAGAGCGATGAGGAGACTGGGAAGTAAAAAGAATTCCTAAAATCTCCGATATATAATTCCTAAATGACTCAAAACATTTTTCTAGACACAACTCGGCCACTAAAAACGATCAATCAGTGGGGGCTCCTAAGGTCGGGGAAGGCTCTGATTACCAACTTGTCACGCCCTCGATGCGGCTATATTTCCCACGTGTCGAAGCACGACTTAGAGGCATAACCGCATTGAAAGCAATGTCGCAAGTGAGGTCTTCACACAACCCATGTAATACATAAGGGAAAGAGATACATAGTTGGCTTACAATCGCCACTTCACACAAATACATGAATAAAACATTACATCATACAGTTACAATCAGGGCCCGACTACGGAGCCAAAATAAAAGAAGAAACCCCAAAAGTGACAAAGGTTCCCGATCGACCCCAACTGGGCTCCACTACTGATCGACTAGAACGAAACAACATAAAGGATAAGATCTTCATCGAACTCCTCCTTGAGCTCGGATGCGTCACCTGCACGGTTTCATCGGCACCTGCAAACTGGTTTGGAAGTATCTGTGAGTCACGGGGACTTAGCAATCTCACACCCGCGAGATCGAGACTATTTAAGCTTATAGGTAGGGGTAAAAGGTATGAGGTGGAGCTGCAGCAAGAGACTAGCATATATGGTGGCTAACATACGCAAATGAGAGCGAGAAGAGAAGGCAATAGCACGGTCGAACAACTATGATCAATAAGTGATCCTGAACTACTTACGCCAAGCATAACTCCAACAACCGTGTTCACTTCCCGGACCCCGCCGAGAAGAGACCATCACGGTTACACACGCGGTTGGTGTATTTTAATTAAGATCAACTTCAGGTTTTCTACAACCGGACATTAACAAATTCCCATCTGCCACATAACCGCGGGCACGGCTTTCGAAAGTTCAAACCCTGCAGGGTGTCCCAACTTAGCCCATTATAAGCTCTCGCGATCAACGAAGGATATTCCTTCTCCCCGGGAAGACCCGATCAGTCTCAGAATCCCGGCTACAAGACATTTCGACAGTAATAAAACAAGTCCAGCAAAGCCGCCCGATGCGCCGACATCCTGATAGGAGCTGCACATATCTCGGTCTCAAGGCAACACCGGATGAGACTAGCTACGAGTAAAACCAGGCCTCGAGTTTCCACAAGGGGGCCCCGCAGGCAGCTCAGTTCGGACCAACACTTAGACAAGCATTGGCCCGGGGGGTGCTAAATAAAGATGACCCTCGGGCTGATCAAACCCAAGGGAAAGGGATAGGTGGTAGGCAAATGGTAAAACCAAGGTTGGGCCTTGCTGGAAGAGTCTTATTCAAAACGAACTGTCAAGGGGGTCCCATAAATCACCCGACCGCGTTAGGGACGCAAAATCCGGGAACATAACACCGATATGACAGAAACTAGGGCGGCAAGAGTGGAACAAAACACCAGGCATAAGGCCGAGCCTTCCACCCTTAACCAAGTATATAGATGCGTTAATAATATAAGAGATATTGTGATATCCCAACAAGTAAACATGTTCCAACAAGGAACAACATCTCCATGTTCCAACAAGGAACAAACTTCATCTTCACCTGCAACTAACAATGCTATAAGAGGGGCTGAGCAAAGCGGTAACATAGCCAAACAACGGTTTGCTAGGACAAGGTGGGTTAGAGGCTTGGTTTAACAATATAGGAGGCATGATAAGCAAGTGGTAGGTATCGCAGCAAAGGCATAGCAAAAGAGCGAGCAATCTAGCAAGAAAAGATAGAAGTGATTTCGAGGGTATGGTCATCTTGCCTGAGATCCCGCAAGGAAGAAGAACGAGTCCAAGAAGAAGACAAACGAATGAAGACGAACGAATCCTCACAACTCCAGAACGAAACCGAAGCTAACAAGAGAAGCAACCCGGAAAGAAACAAACAAACAACATAGTAAACAACCAACACATAAACATGGCATGATGCACAAACAAGAATGATGCATGTCCGTTTTAAATATGCATGGCATGTCAAAGTGCACAAACAATACTACAAATTAAGTGGAGCTCAATATGCAACGAGTTGCATATTGACAAAACACCACAACAAATATTTAGTTCGATCTTGTTTATGTACCCAACAATATTAAATGGTGATTAACATGGCAAGGGGTGAAGCACAACAAAACTACCTATCTAGACAAGTTTAAATGAGGCCGGAACAACAAACAACAATTCCGGAAACTCCTCATATGCAAATTTCGAATTAGGTACTGTTCTGCCCTATACATAAATTTTAATGTTGTTAAACAGCAAAATAAAGTGCACCATGTTAAACTAGGCATTTTTCTACCCCATTTACATATAAAAATTATTTAAAACCGAGCTACGGTTATTTAGTTATGAATTAAATCATTTTAACATGGCATTTATGCAAATTTAAACAAACAGCATTTTAAACATTTTAATTGTTGTTATCATGATGTGGATGACATATGCAAGTTTTAAGCAATTTTATGAAAATGTTGACAAGAGCATTATGAAGCATTTGTCGTCGTGGCAGAAACGAAAAAGGGTGCCATGGCAGCGAATCCGAAAATGGTGCCACAGCAACATATCGGTTCCGGTACTCATGGAGATACCGGTGCAAAAGGAAGCGTGCGGATGCGAGTTGAGCAAGATGGTGGGGTGATCCCGGATACCGGGTTCCCACGAGACGATGGCATGGCAACGAGTGACAAATTGGACATGGTGCAAACACGAGCAGCTCAAACATCGCTAGCATTTGTTCACGAACGTCGTCTCAGGGTTATACCTTCGGAGCGTGCAAAGGAGACGGTTCTCGTTCGTAGAGGGAAGTAGAGGAAGTAGTCGTTCTCGGGCGTCGAGGGAAGTAGTGGTTCACGCGACGGTAGTCGAAGTAGTCGTTCTCACACGCTCTAGGGTTGACGGTAGAGGTACTCGTGATCTTGGCGGCGGTAGACGTTCACGTTCGTTTCAGAGAGGTACTTGATGAATCCAACGTCTTCGGGGCGACGGTAGTAGTACACGGTCCACAATACGTCGATCGTTCGGGGTCCGATTTGCGGGTCTTGCCGACATTAAGGGGTACTTGGCGTTTTGTAGAGGTACTCTCGATCTTGGCGACGGTAGTCGAACTTGGTGGTCCTCGTCGTCATGGAACTTGGCATCCTCTCGGCCTTGGCAGCGAAGAAACGAAACACCATGGTCGTGGTACTTGGCGCGGTGCAGGAGGAAGCAGAGGTTTGGCGCTGGTTCCGAGCGGGACTTGCAGCGGCAGCGACCGGAACTTGGCACGGCGGTCTCGCGAGGCATGTGGAAGCTCGAGGCGACAGCATCGAGGAGGAAGACCGGCGACGCAGCTGCGGCCACCGGGAGGCGTGGCTCCAACGTGTAGGGCCGGAGACGAGGTGCAGAAGGGCAGCGAGGCTCGAAGCAGAGGCAACGGCAACGGGACTTGGCGCCGGCGGCGGGGAACAACGGGATGGCGCGGCGGCGGATCTGGCCGATGCAGTCAATGGAGCGGCGGGCGACGTCGGGTCCTGGTTCGAAGCAGAGGCGAGGCGCTGGCCTCGAACGACGACGGCGGTAGCAGCAGGAACTCCGGCCGGCGAGGGCGCAGCTTGGGGAGGCGCGGAGGTCGGGAGCTGGACGGCGGCTTGGCGGCGGCGAACTTGCCGGCATCGGGGACGAGGTGCTCGGGGAGGTCGAGGTGCTCGGGATCGAGCGAGGAGGGCTGCAGGGATGGAGCTGTGCGAGCGTGGGGCTTGAGCGATGGGTTCTGGCGGCGGCACGGGAACGAGAGGGAGAGAAGAGGATGAGGGGATCAGGAGAGAAGAGATCGAGCGCTGGGGCTGCGTCCCTGGCGGCGCGAGAGGGATACGGGGGAAGGGAGCGATCGGGCTAGGGTTATAGGTTTAGGTGGGCTGGATGGGCATGACGCAAATGGGCCGGCCTGGCTGCAGGCTGTCTTCTCTCTCTCCTTTTTTTCATTTAAAACAAAACATAAAAAGAGAAAGAAAAGAAAGACAAGTTAGGTGTGGAATCTGGGCATGGGGATAATTTTCGCGGACTCGCAAAAATGTGAGGAGTTTAAATAAAATGGCAAGAAGATTTTGGAGAACAATAAATTTGCACATGTTGAATTTAATGCAACGTGTTTGAATTTTGAAATCCATTCGAAAGGATTCTAAATGGGCTGAGATTTTTAGATGAGCCTTGATAAAAATAGAGAGAAAAATTGACAAGGTTTGGAGGTCAAACTCGAAGAGGAATAGACATGGAAAATGTTTTACACGTGTGTTATGGGTGATTCCGAAAATGCAATATTTAATATAGCTCCCTAATATTGGGAGGATATGTTATAAAGAGAATCACCACGTGAATTCCCTCAATTTAAATGGATCAAAGACCCATGCAATTTGTTTGAGTTTTAGTTGGTTTGAGAAAATGATGGCATGATGACATGATGCAATGCAAAAAGAAAAGAGCAAGCACAAATGAAACACACGGTGATCACAAAGATATGGAAGTCTTCTGAGGCGTCGGTCTCGGGGCGTCACATATCCAGATCCCACTGTTGGTTATTGACCGGAGAACGTCTCGGTCATGTCTGCATGCTTCCCGAACCCGTAGGGTCTACACACTTAAGGTTCGGTGACACTAGGGTTATAAAGGAAGTTTGTATGTGGTTACCGAATGTTGTTCGGAGTCCCGGATGAGATCCCGGATGTCATGAGGAGTTCCGGAATGGTCCGGAGGTAAAGATTTATATATAGGAAGTATGGTTTTGGCCACCGGAAGTGTTCTGGGCATCACCGGTAGTGTACCAGGACCACCGGAGGTGTCCGGGGGTCCACCAAGTGGGGCCACAAGCCCTGGAGGGCTGCATGGGCCAAGTGTGGGAGGGGACCAGCCCCAGGTGGGCTGGTGCGCCCCCCCCCCACAAGGGCCCAAGGCGCAAGGGAGAGGAGAAGGGGGCAAACCCTAGGGCAGATGGGCCCTAGGGCCTATACTGGTGCGCCTCCCTCTCCCCTTCCCCTCTTGGCCGCCACCCCAAGACCCATCTAGGGCTGCCGCCCCTCTAGGGGTGGGAACCCTAGAGGGGGCGCACCCTCCTCCCCTTCCCCTATATATATGAAGGCCTAGGGGCTGCCCAAAATAGACGATTTTGATCTCCCTCTTGGCGCAGCCCTACCTCTCTCCCTCCTCCTCTCTTGCGGTGCTTGGCGAAGCCCTGCAGGATTGCCACGCTCCTCTACCACCCCCACGCCGTTGTGCTGCTGCTGGATGGAGTCTTCCTCAACCTCTCCCTCTCTCCTTGCTGGATCAAGGCATGGGAGACGTCACCGGGCTGCACGTGTGTTGAACGCGGAGGTGCCGTCCGTTCGGCACTAGGATCATCGGTGATTTGGATCACGACGAGTACGACTCCTTCAACCCCGTTCACTTGAACGCTTCCGCTTAGCGATCTACAAGGGTATGTAGATGCACTCTCCTTCCCCTCGTTGCTGGTTTCTCCATAGATAGATCTTGGTGATACGTAGGAAAATTTTGAATTTCTGCTACGTTCCCCAACAGTGGCATCATGAGCTAGGTCTATTGCGTAGATTCCATGCACGAGTAGAACACAAAGTAGTTGTGGGCGATGATTTTGTTCAATATGCTTACCGTTACTAGTCCAATCTTGATTCGGCGGCATTGTGGGATGAAGCGGCCCGGACCGACCTTACACGTACACTTACGTGAGACAGGTTCCACCGACTGACATGCACATGTTGCATAAGGTGGCTAGTGGGTGCTAGTCTCTCCCACTTTAGTCGGATCAAATTCGATGAAAAGGGTCCTTATGAAGGGTAAATAGCAATTGGCATATCACGTTGTGGTTTTGCGTAGGTAAGAAACGTTCTTGCTAGAAACCCATAGCAGCCACGTAAACATGCAAACAACAAGTAGAGGACGTCTAACTTGTTTTTGTAGGGTATGCTATGTGATGTGATATGGCCAAGAAGAATGTGATGAATGATATGTGATGTATGAGATTGATCATGTTCTTGTAATAGGAATCACGACTTGCATGTCAATGAGTATGACAACCGGCAGGAGCCATAGGAGTTGTCTTTATTTATTGTATGACCTGCGTGTCATTGAACAACGCCATGTAATTACTTTACTTTATTGCTAACCGTTAGCTGTAGTAGTAGAAGTAATTGTTGGCGAGACAACTTCATGAAGACACGATGATGGAGATCATGGTGTCATGCCGGTGACGATGATGATCATGGAGCCCCGAAGATGGAGATCAAAAGGAGCAATATGATATTGGCCATATCATGTCACTATTTGATTGCATGTGATGTTTATCATGTTTATACATCTTATTTGCTTAGAACGATGGTAGTAAATAAGATGATCCCTCATTAAAATTTCAAGAAAGTGTTCCCCCTAACTGTGCACCGTTGCGAAAGTTCGTCGTTTCGAAGCACCATGTGACGATCGGGTGTGATAGATTCTTACGTTCACATACAACGGGTGTAAGCCAGATTTACACACGCATAACACTTAGGTTGACTTGACGAGCCTAGCTTGTACAGACATGGCCTCGGAACACAAGAGACCGAAAGGTCGAGCATGAGTCATATGGTAGATACGATCAACATGAAGATGTTCACTGATGATGACTAGTCCGTCTCACGTGATGATCGGACACGGCCTAGTTGACTCGGATCATGTAATCACTTAGATGACTAGAGGGATGTCTATCTGAGTGGGAGTTCATAAGATGAACTTAATTATCCTAAACATAGTCAAAAGATCTTTGCAAATTATGTCGTAAGCTCGCGCTTTAGTTCTACTGTTTTAGATATGTTCCTAGAGAAAATATAGTTGAAAGTTGATAGCAGCAATTATGCGGACAATACAAGGCTTATGTCCTTAATGCATCGCTCGGTGTGCTGGACCTCGAACGTGGTCTGTGGATGTTGCGAACATCTGACATACACGTTTTGATGATTACATGATAGTTCGGTAATGATAAATGGTTTAGAATTGAGGCACCGAAGACATTTTTGAAATGTCGCGGAACATATGAGATGTTTCGAGGGCTGAAATTGGGATTTCAGGCTCGTGCCCACGTCAAGAGGTATAAGACCTCCGACGATTTTCTTGGCCTGCAAACTAAGGGAGAAAAGCTCAATCATTGAGCTTGTGCTCAAATTGTCTGAGTACAACAATTACTTGAATCGAGTGGGAGTTGATCTTCCAGATAAGATAGTGATGTTTCTCCAAAGTCATTGCCACCAAGCTGCTAGAGCTTCGTGATGAACTATAACATATCAGGGATAGATATGATGATCCTTGAAATATTCGCGATGTTTGACACCGCGAAAGTAGAAATCAAGAAGGAGCATCAATTGTTGATGGTTAGTGAAACCACTAGTTTCAAGAAGGGCAAGGGCAAGAAGGGATACTTCATGAAACGGCAAATCAGCTGCTGCTCTAGTGGAGAAGCCCAAGGTTGAACCCAAACCCGAGACTGAGTGCTTCTGTAATAAGGGGAACAACCACTAGAGCAGAATTACCCTAGATACTTGGTAGATGAGAAGGCTGTCGATAGAAGTATATTGGATATACATTATGTGAATGTGTACTATACTAGTACTCCTAGTAGCATCAGGGTATTAGATACCGGTTTGGTTGCTAAGTGTTAGTAACTCGAAATAAAAGCTACGGAATAAACGGAGACTAGCTAAAGGTGAGCTGACAAGATGTGTTGGAAGTGCTTCCAAGGTTGATATGATCAAGCATCGCACGCTCCCTCTACCATCGAGATTGGTGTTAAACCTAAATAATTGTTATTTGGTGTTTGCGTTGAGCATAGACATGATTGGATTATGTCTATTGCAATACGGTTATTCATTTAAGGAGAATAATGGTTACTCTATTTATTTGAATAATACCTTCAATGGTCTTGCACCTAAAATGAATGGTTTATTGAATCTCGATCATAGTGATACACATGTTCATGCCAAAAGATATAAGATAGTAATGATAGTACCACCTACTTGTGGCACTGCCATGTAAGTCATATTGGTATAAAACGCATGAAGAAGCTCCATGTTGATGGATCTTTGGACTCATTTTTTTTAAAGGATTGAGACATGTGAACCATGTCTATTGGTATATACGCATGAAGAAACTCCATGCAGATGGACCGTTTAGACTCACTTGATTATGAATCGCTTGAGACATGCAAATCATACCACATGGGCAAGATGAATGAAAGCTTCGGTTTCAGTAAAATGGAACAAGAAAGCAACTTGTTGGAAGTAACACATTTTGATGTGTGCAGTCCAATGAGTGCTGAGGCACGCAGTGGATATCGTTATGCTCTTACTTCACAGATGATTTGAGTAGATACTGAGCATATTTACTTGATGAAACACAAGTCTGAATTATTGAATGGTTCAAGTAATTTCAGAATGAAGTTGAATATCGTCGTGACAAGAGGATAAAATATCTATGATATGATCATAGAGATGAATATCTGAGTTGTGAGTTTTGTACACAATTGAGACATTGTGGAAATTGTTTCACAACTAATACCGCCTGGAACACCATAATGTGATGGTGTGTCCAAACATCATAGTTGCACCCTATTGGATATGGTGCGTACCATGATGTCTCTTATCGAATTACCACTATCGTTCATGGGTTAGTCATTGGAGACAACCGCACTCACTTTAAATAGGGCACCACGTAATTCCGATGAGATGACACCGTATGAACTATGGTTTAGAGAAACCTAAGCTGTCATTTCTTAAAAGTTTGGGGCTGCGACGCTTATATGAAAAACTTTCAGGCTGATAAGCTTGAACCCAAAGCAGATAACTGCATCTTCATAGGACACCCAAAACAGTTGGGTATACCTCCTGTCTCAGATCCAAAAGCAATAGGGATTGTTTCTCAAATCGGGTCCTTTCTCGAGGAAAAGTTTCTCTCGAAAGAATTGAGTGGGAGGATGGTGGAGACTCGATGAGGTTATTGAACCGTCACTTTAACTAGTGTGTAGCAGGGCACAGGAGTTGTTCCTATGGCACCTACACCAATTGAAGTGGAAGCTTATGATAGTGATCATGAGACTTCGGGTCAAGTCACTCCCAAACCTCGTAGGATGACAAGGATGCGTACTACTTCAGAGTGGTACGTAATCCTGTCTTGGACATCATGTTGCTAGACAACAATGAACCTACGAGCTATGGAGAAGCGATGGTGGTCCCGGATTCCGATGAATGGCTCGAGGCCATAAAATCCGAGAAAGGATCCATGTATGAAAACAAAGTATAGACTTTGGCAGAACGGCTCGATGGTCGTGAGGTTGTTGAGTACAGATGGATTTTAAAAGGAAGACGGACAATGATGGTAAATGTCACCATTAAGAAAGCTCGACTTGTCGTTAAGATGTTTCCCGACAAGTTCAAGGAGTTGACTACGATGAGACTTTCTCACTCGTAGCGATGCTAAGAGTCTGTTGGAATTAGCAGGTACTGCATTATTTATGAAATCTTGCAGATAGGATGTCAAAAAAAAATTGTTTCCTTGTTCTTGAGGAAAGGTTGTATGTGATACAACCAGAAGTTTTGTCAATCCTGAAAGATGCTAACAAGTATGCAAAGCCCCAGCAATCCTTCTAAGGACTGGAGTAAGCATCTCGGAGTTGGAATGTACACTTTGATGAGATGATCAAATATTTTGGGTTTATACAAAGTTTATGAGAAACTTGTATTTCCAAAGAAGTGAGTGGGAGCACTATAGAATTTCTGATGAGTATATGTTGTTGACATATTGTTGATCAGAAATGATGTAGAATTTCTGGAAAGCATATAGGGTTATTTGAAAAGTGTTTTTCAATGGAAAACCTGGATTAAGCTACTTGAACATTGAGCATCAAGATCTATAAGGATAGATCAAAATCGTTTAATAGTACTTTCAAACAAACACATACCATGACAAGATTTTGAAGGAGTTCAAAATAGATCAGCAAAGAAGGAGTTCTCGGCTGTGTTACAAGGTTTGAGTATTGAGCAAGACTCAAGACATGACCACGGCAGAATAGAGAGAAAGGACGAAGGTCGTCCCCTATGCTTTAGTCGTAGGCTCTAAAGTATGCTATGTTGTGTACCGCACCTGAAGTGTGCCAAACCATGAGTCAGTCAAGGGGTACAAGTGTGATCTAGAAATGGATCACAGGACAACGGTCAAGGTTATCCTTAGTAACTAGTGGACTAAGGAATTTTCTCGATTATGGAGGTGGAAAAAGAGTTCGTCGTAAAGGGTTACGCCGATGCAAACTTTGACACTAATCCAGATTATTCTGAGTAGTAAATTGGATTCATATAGTAGAACAGTTATTTGGAATAGCTCCAAATAGAGCGTGGTAACTGCATCTAGGAGATGACATAGATATTTGTAAAGCACACACGGATCTGAAAGGTTCAGACCCGTTGACTATAACATCTCTCACAAGCATAACATGATCAAACCCAGAACTCTGTGAGTGTTAATCAAATGGCGATATGAACTAGATTATTGACTCTAGTGCAAGTGGGAGACTGTTGGAAATATGCCCTAGAGGCAATAATAAATAGGTTATTATTACATTTCCTTGTTCATGATAATCGTTTATTATCCGTGCTAGAATTGTATTGATAGGAAACTCAGATACATGTGTGGATACATAGACAACACCATGTCCCTAGTAAGCCTCTAGTTGACTAGCTCGTTGATCAATAGATGGTTACGGTTTCCTGACCATGGACATTGGATGTCATTGATAATGGGATCACATCATTAGAAGAATGATGTGATGGACAAGACCCAATCCTAAGCCTAGCACAAGATCGTGTAGTTCGTATGCTAAAGCTTTTCTAATGTCAAGTATCATTTCCTTAGACCATGAGATTGTGCAACTCCCGGATACCGTAGGAATACTTTGGGTGTGCCAAACGTCACAACGTAACTGGGTGGCTATAAAGGTACACTACAGGTATCTCCGAAAGTGTCTGTTGGGTTGGCACGAATCGAGACTGGGATTTGTCACTCCGTGTGACGGAGAGGTATCTCTGGGCCCACTCGGTAGGACATCATCATAATGTGCACAATGTGATCAAGGAGTTGATCACGGTATGATGTGTTATGGAATGAGTAAAGAGACTTGCCGGTTAAGAGATTGAACAAGGTATAGGGATACCGACGATCGAATCTCGGGCAAGTACAATACCGCTAGACAAAGGGAATTGTATACGGGATTGATCGAATCCTCGACATCGTGGTTCATCCGATGAGATCATCGTGGAACATGTGGGAACCAACATGGGTATCCAGATCCCGCTGTTGGTTATTGACCGGAGAACGTCTCGGTCATGTCTGCATGCTTCCGGAACCCGTAGGGTCTACACACTTAAGGTTCAGCGACGCTAGGGTTATAAAGGAAGTTTGTATGTGGTTACCGAATGTTGTTCGGAGTCCCGGATGAGATCCCCGACGTCACGAGGAGTTCCGGAATGGTCCGGAGGTAAAGATTTATATATAGGAAGTATGGTTTTGGCCACCGGAAGTGTTCTGGGCATCACCGGTAGTGTACCGGGACCACCGGAGGTGTCCGGGGGTCCACCAAGTGGGGACACAAGCCCAGGAGGGCTGCATGGGCCAAGTGTGGGAGGGGACCAGCCCCAGGTGGGCTGGTGCGCTCCCCCACAAGGGCCCAAGGCGCAAAGGAGAGGAGAAGGGGGCAAACCCTAGGGCAGATGGGCCCTAGGGCCCATGCTGGTGCGCCTCCCTCTCCCCTTCCCCTCTTGGCTGCCACCCCAAGACCCATCTAGGGTTGCCGCCCCTCTAGGGGTGGGAACCCTAGAGGGGGCGCACCCTCCTCCCCTTCCCCTATATATATGAAGGCCTAGGGGCTGCCCAAAATAGACGATTTTGATCTCCCTCTTGGCGCAGCCCTACCTCTCTCCCTCCTCCTCTCTTGCGGTGCTTGGCGAAGCCCTGTAGGATTGCCACGCTCCTCCACCACCACCACGCTGTTGTGCTGCTGCTGGACGGAGTCTTCCTCAACCTCTCCCTCTCTCCTTGCTGGATCAAGGCATGGGAGACGTCACCGGGTTGCACGTGTGTTGAACGCGGAGGTGCCGTCCGTTCGGCACTAGGATCATCGGTGATTTGGATCACGACGAGTACGACTCCATCAACCCCGTTCACTTGAACGCTTCCGCTTAGCGATCTACAAGGGTATGTAGATGCACTCTCCTTCCCCTCGTTGTTGGTTTCTCCATAGATAGATCTTGGTGATACGTAGGAAAATTTTGAATTTCTGCTACGTTCCTCAACATGTCCTACGGACTACAACCCTCCGGTTTATATAGACACCGGATAGGGTTAGGGTTATACAGAGTCGGTTACAATGGTAGGAGATCTCGAATATCCGCACGCCTAGCTTGGCTTCCACGCCAAGAAAAGATCCTTCCGGACACGGGACGAAGTCTTCAATCTTGTATCTTCATAGTCCTGTAGTCCGGCTGAAGGTATAGTCCAGCTATCCGAACACCCCCTAATCCAGGACTCCCTCAGTAGCCCCTGGACCAGGCTTCAATGACGACGAGTCCGGCACGCAGATTGTCTTCGGCATTGCAAGGCGGGTTCCTCCTCCAAGTTCTTCAAGAAGATTATAAACACCAAAAAATAGTGTCCGGCTCTGCAAAATAAGTTTCCACATATTGCCATATAGAGAATAATATTAACACAAATCAAATCCGCTGACGTATTCCGCAGTGCGTCATAACACTGCGACCAAGCCTTCTATATAAGTTGCTTTCATTGTTCCACCTCAGCTCGTTTAGCGAGGCGGTTTCCTTGGCACGTCTTGTCAAAGCAGAGATCATGTGCCCCCTTTAACGGGATTCTCATTAATACGGACGTGGGTAACCCAACCAAGCCATTTACCATGGCGTTTGGGAGGCAAGTGAGTTTTATTAGGTAGGTGGGGACGCCTAACTGTACCTGCTTATATAAAGGGATAAGGATTCACCTTTTTAACCTACGCCTTCTTCCTCGTTTGCCAATACATCTCTCGCGAACTCAAGCTCCAGCGCCCAAGTCCGCTCTTCCTTCCTCAACCTTCTCCAACAATGTCCGGAGCGGGAGGCAAGTGGATGGTCTCCTCCATTATGGAGGCTCAAGTAAAAAGGTTAAGGAAAGCCGGATACTTGTCCAAGGACGTCCCGCATCGGCTTCCTGAGAAGGGGCAGCTTCTTCCTACCCCAAGGCCCCATGAGAGGGTAGTTTTTCTTCCCCACTTCCTCCGCGGACTGGGCTTTCCACTTCACCCATTTGTCCGGGGGCTCATGTTCTACTACGGCCTGGATTTCCACGATCTGGCCCCGAACTTTGTTCTCAACATCTCGGCGTTTATCATCGTGTGTGAGGCCTTTCTCCGCGTCCGCCCCCACTTCGGCCTCTGGCTCAAGACCGTCAACGTCAAGCCCAAGGTGGTGTCCGGCACCCAGGTGGAGTGCGGAGGCGCTATGGTTGGCAAGATAGCCAACGTCCTCTGGTTCGATGGCTCCCTCGTGGAGTCACTAAAGGGGTGGCAGGCCGGGTGGTTTTACATCACCGAGCCCCGCGATCCGAAATGGGTCGCGGCCCCCGAGTTCAGATCCGGACCCCCCACGCGGCTCATGTCCTGGAAAGAGACAGGCCTGTCGTGGGGCAACGAGGAAGAAGTGACTGGGTTGCAAACGTGCATCCAGTCCCTGGTGAACAAGCCAATTCGGCTTGTCAATATAGTCCAGGTCATGCTCGTTCACCTGATCCTCCCGTGCCAAGAACGGGATTTTACTTTGTGGGAATTCGACCCGGCGCAGCACCAAACCCTCAGTAGGCTCTTCGACACGACGTATGAAGACGTCTGGAAGGTGCTGACCAAAGGCGCCGAGTCCCCCACATCCACCTCCGAGGATCGTGGATACAGCTCGCAGCGTAACGCTAGCGAGGTAAGCTATCTATACCTTTGACAGGTTCGTTAAGCTCTTTTTCATAGATTAACTCTATGCGGGATCTAAACTCCCTTTACCTTTGACAGGCTTGGTAGGAGGTATCCGGACCAATTAACTGTCCGGCTCTTCTGCCCGAAGACCCGGCCCCAGCTCTTTTGGTGAAGCTGATGGCTCCGGCACCTTACGTGGTGCCGGAGAGGAAGGCCAAGAAGAAGAAAACCACCGGGACTCGAAAAAGTTCCCGCAACATGGTGGTGTCGGATTCGTCATCTGACGAGTCCGCAACGCTCTCCTCTCGTGAAAATGAGGAGGAGGAACAAGGAAGCTCTCCCCCCCCAGTGAGGGGAGCAAAGAGGAAGAAGGCCGCCCCAACAGGGGAGGCCGAGGGGTCGAGGAAAAGGAAAACCCCTCTGCCGGACTACTCCCACGATGCCGAAGAGGGTGGAGAGGAGTGGCTGGACCGAACCAAGCGTCCGGCGACATCGTAAGTGTTTACATACCAAAGTGACTCATGGTATTCTTTTAATGCGCGGCTTTCCCTCATATCGAACGTAATTTATGCAGCCCGCCCTGGGCCGGACTCGACGATTCGTCGAGCGGCTCCCTGGATTCATCGGACGTGAACTCTGTTCCGCCCGCGGTCTCCCCCTGCGGGGCGGACGACGCCGAAGTGGCGCCCTGCCAAGCTTCGGGGCAGGAGGAGATGGTCCTGGAGGAGCCACAAGGCAATCCTCTGGACCCCAGGAGTAAAGGGGATGAAACCCCCCAGGGCTCCAAGTCCGGCTTTGTGCCGGACACCGCGCCGGACTCGACAGTCCCGGTCCGCGGTGGGCAAACTCCTTCCAAGAGGAGTAAGCCGTCTGAGCCGGCGGCCTCCGTCCAACCGGAGGCGCCGGACAATCTGCTGGAGGTGCTTAAGGGCGCCGCCATCGATGAGGAGCACCGTACTGTTATGAGTACGGTGATCCAAAGGATTCAGTCCGCCAAGAGCGGACTGAATGAAGCTTGTGCTAGCCTTCTAACAGGCTTCGAGGTAAGTAAAAATATGTCAAATTATTTACCGCATAGACAGTATCCCCTGATGCTCTGTTCGGTGTTTGGAAAGAAAAGCCGGATAGAGGATCTAGTAATTTTCGCATGAGTCTAACAAAAAAGGTATGCAGGCTTCACTGCTGTCCACCGCCGCACTGACTGCGCAGGTGGATGTCCTTAAAAAGGACCTCGGGCGGACCGAGCAAGAGCTCGGCCTTGCCAAACGGCAGCTCGAGGAGAAGGAAGGTAAGAAATACCTAAAAAAAGAAAAAGAAAAAAAGGTGCCTATAGAGAGGCTTGATTGCAGAAAGAAATAACAGGACTGTACTGCTTAATGTAGGGGCCGCAACCGAGGTGGCAACCCTGAAGCAGGCGCAGGCAGAGGCCAAAAAGAAAACGGCCGAGGAGCGCGCCGAGCGAGAAAGGCTTGGGGTTCAGGTCGACGAGGTGCAGCAAGAGCTGCAAGCTCTCATGACAAAACATGAGGGTTTGGAGCTTGAGTCAAAAACGCAAGCATCCGAGCTCGCGTCGGTCGTCGAGACCGCCAAGAGTGCCAAGGCCGAAGCCCAAAAGGCCCTCCAAGAGTTGGAGGAGGTGAAAAAGATAGCAACGGGTAAGGCATTCTCAATGCAAAGTAGGAATATAAAAGTAAACTACCTATTACTTACCCGAATCCGGAGTTCTCCAAGGGCGTTCGCCGATCTTCCCCGCAGCGTATCCGACGCCGCCGCGTTCTACCGAGCTGAAGAGGGCAGCTCGACAGAGAGTGTGTTCTGGTCTCAGTATTCTGAGGCCGGACACCCTGTGCCCTTAAGCGATCAGCTGAAACAGCTGGTCGAGCTCCACAAGGCGGCCGAACAGGCCATGAAGGGCTTACTAGTTCGGCTGTGGCCTGGAGAGGCCCTGCCTGGGAGCTATTTCGGGCTGGTGCGGCGGCTGGTGGAGGCCTGTCCATGGCTTGAGGTCATCAAGCGCTCCGTCTGCATTGAAGGTGCCCGGAGGGCCCTTGCCCGTGTAAGGGTACACTGGGGTAAGCTGGACGGAGAGAAGCTGGTGAAGGACGGGCCGCTGCAGGGGAAGGAGCATCGCAAGCCCGAGAACTACTACAAGGAAGTTCTTGCCGGAGCCCGCCTTGTCGCGGATGAATGTACTAAAGATGTAATATTTGAGTGAACTCGCTCGTTTGTATCCTGTGCGCTGAAAACTTGTTCATATGCGCAAAGCAATGCTTATTTAATTTAAAATATTATTTTCTGTGCGGCCGTTTATCAAAAATTTGAGAGATGGCCAGTCGTCGGCTTCTGCCCCCATGCCACTAGTGCTGGGGTGTTCGGGATAAACCTGAGGGCTCTTGTTCCCATAGTTGGGTCCTTCGAGGGAGGGGCTCAGCACAACAAACCAGGCAATCGGACTATAATGCTTGAACACTCTCACTTAGCCATAGAACGTTATAATTTTAAATTTCGGCGAAGCCCCTAGTTCGGAAGGCCGAGTTCGGGGCGCTATCCACGCCTTTGGCCGGACATAGCCAGCTCCTCGCTCAAAGCGGCATAAGCCTTTAAGGACTCGAAAAACCTCTCGAACAGCGACCGGTCTCACGCCTTATCATGACAGTCTGTTTTAGCTTTCTGCACTGAGGTGCTCAACCCACCTGATCTGGGGCACAATCGCAGTGGTTCTCCTAGTGCTACCTTAGCCGATAAAGCAGAACGTAAGGCACCAAAACATAGGAGCCGGGCAAACCCAACATGTGACCAAAATCATGACTCGGAGCCGATGCATATAGTGCTATAAGTTCGGGGTGCCGCACTTGTGAAGTGTACGGACTTCTCACACCAGATAAAAGGGTAATGAAGCCCCTGGCGTGGTTTGCCGTACCATGGTGTACGGGTGATATCATGTTATGTAATAAATATATATATATTCAAAAGAGGATAATGCAAAAAATAGACAAAAAGCTATGCATTGTTTTATAAAGAGGCTATCTATCAAAGCCGAACGATACAAGTATTGCGATGAGCAAAAAAGATATTAGACTATTTAACACGTCCTGACCAGGCACAGGCCGCGGAACTTAGAAACAGATATATCGCTCGAAATAGAGACCACCTGAGAGTTCTGGAATGCTGCGTAGCTTTGTCTGCTTTCCTGGATCTTGCATCGTCTGTGCGGCAACAATGCCGAACAGGTTATCCAGAGTATGGAGTCCTGAAAGTAAAAAAAAGGTAAAAAAGAAAAATCTGGCAGCCCCTAGTACGTTTGACGCCGTGTTGTAGGCATGCCGTTAATGTGCCCCTCCCCCTGTGCCCATGGAATTTTAAGGGCGTAATTGTGTACTCGAGGTACTTGCTCCGCTATGTTGTGATGGCTGGGGTCGGGGCCGTATTGCTATGCTTGCTCTGATCATGCAAGGTGGTCTTATTGCAGGTTACTCCGGGCACGCTTTGCATTGTCCGGTGTTTTAACGGCCGGACTCGAGAGTTGCCTTGAAAGGCTGCTTTGTATTTCTGCTGCGAGGGCCGCCGTGTGCTCCTCCGTACGGATGGAGCGTTCTGTGTTTCCGCTGACCGTAATTACTCCTCGACGGCCTGGCATCTTGAGCTTGAGATATGCGTAGTGCGGCACCGCATTGAATTTAGCGAATGCGGTTCGTCCGAGCAGGGCGTGATAGCCACTGCGGAACGGCACTATATCGAAGATTAACTCTTCGCTTCGGAAGTTATCCGGAGATCCGAAGACCACATCAAGTGTTATCGAGCCTGTGCAATTGGCCTCTACACCTGGTATGACGCCTTTAAAGGTCGTCCTTGTGGGCTTGATCCTTGATGGATCTATGCCCATTTTCCGCACTGTATCCTGATAAAGCAGGTTCAGGCTACTGCCGCCGTCCATGAGGACTCTTGTGAGATGAAATCTGTCCACGATTGGGTCGAGGACCAGTGCGGCAAAATCGCTGTGATGGATGCTAGTGGGGTGGTCCCTTCGATCGAAAGTGATCGGGCAGGAGGACCATGGGTTGAACTTTGGGGCGACTGGCTCCATCGCGTATACGTCCCGTAGCGCACGCTTCCTCTCCCGCTTGGGAATGTGGGTCGCGTATATCATGTTCACCGTCCACACTTGTGGGGGAAACCCTTTCTGTCCATTGTTGTTCGGCGGCCCGGGCTCCTCCTCGTTGTCGCTGTTCAGCCCCTTGTCCTTGTGTTTGGCTCTTAACTTGCCTGCCTGCTTGAACACCCAACAATCCCTGTTGGTGTGATTGGCTGGCCTTTCGGGGGTGCCATGAATTTGGCACGAGCGGTCGAGTATCCGGTCCAAACTGGACGGGCCCTGGGTATTCTTTTTAAATGGCTTTTTCCGCTGACCGGATTTATAGCCTCTGAATCCGGCATTAACTGTCGTATCCTCATTGCTGTGGCTGCTAACGCGGTGCTTTTGATTATTTCGACGTGACCTGCCACTTTTGTCCTTGGTATCCGAATTACCGGGCTTCTTTGATAAGTTGTTGCTGCGAGCTAGCCAGCTATCTTCGCCCGCGCAAAAGCGGGTCATGAGTGTCGTGAGGGCTGCCATGGTTTTCGGCTTTTCCTGTCCCAGGTGCTGGGCAAGCCACTCGTCATGGATGTTATGTTTAAAGGCTGCTAGGGCCTCTGCGTCCGGACAATCGACTATCTGATTTTTCTTTGTTAGGAACCGTGTCCAGAATTGCCTGGCCGATTCTTCTGGCTGCTGAATTATGTGGCTTAGGTTGTCGGCGCCGGTGTCCGCACATAGGTCCCCTGAAAGTTGTCGAGGAATGCGACTTCCAGGTCCTCCCAAGAACCGATTGAGTCCGTTGGTAGGCTTTTAAGCCAATGCCGGGCTGGTCCTTTAAGCTTAAGGGGTAGGTATTTGATGGCGTGTAGATCATCGCCACGTGCCATGTGGATGTGAAGGAGATAATCCTCAATCCATACTGCCGGATCTGTCATACCATCGTACGACTCGATATTGACGGGTTTAAAACCCTCTGGGATTTTATGATCCATTACTTCGTCTGTGAAGCATAGTGGGTGTGCGGCGCCCCTGTACTGGGCTATGTCACGACGCAGCTCGGAAGAGCTGTGCCTGCTGTGTTCGGCCCGGCCGGAATTATTGTGTCCGGAGTGAAGATCATCACGTGTCGTCGGGCGTCCGCGCGATCCATAGATCGACCTTGTTTGCTTTGCTTTATCCTCCAGTACGTCTCGCAGGTCTGGCTCGTTTTCCCGTGCCTTATTTGGACGGCACCGGGGCATGGCTTGCTTAAGGGTTCGACAGGCCTCTCTGTCGCGGCCACGAGGTGGCCGGTCTGCCATGTCATATGCTTCCCCCTCTGATTGGGGTAGCGGCCTGCGCTTAGGATAATTTTTGGAGGGGCGCCCGAGTTCATACTCTTCGGCCGCAAGGACTTCAGTCCATCTATCAGCTAGCAAATCTTGATCGGCTCTAAGCTGTTGCTGCTTTTTCGTTAGGCTGTTGGCCGTGGCTAGAAGCCTGCATTGAAAACGCTCTTGTTCGACGGGGTCTGATGGTACGACTAATTCGTCGTCGTCGAGGCTTGCCTCGTCTTCGAAGGGAGGCATGTAGTTATCATCCTCAACCTCTTGCTCTGCCGCTCTCTCCTGAGGGATGGCTTTTCCATCTTCCTGCGCCGAATCTTGCTGGTTCTGGTGTTCTTCGGCGCTGTCCGGGGTAGTATTATCTCCCGTGCCGGGATCACCGTTTCTGCTGTGGCGGGATTTAGAGCGGCGCCGTTGGCGCCGGCGTTTTGGAGGTTTTTTCGAGTTGTCGTCTTCCGCTGTTCCATCGCCATCCGCATCCTTTGGAGCATCCACCATATATATGTCATATGACGAGGTGGCGGTCCAGCGCCCTACAGGTGCTGGTTCTTGTTCGTCTCCTCCTTCGTCGTCCATACCGTCGAAGTCTTCGGAGCTGAAGTCAAGCATGTCGGTTAAATCGTCGACAGTGGCTATTAAGTGGGTGGTGGGTGGGCTTTGAATTTCTTCGTCGTCCGAATCCCAACCTCGCAGACCATAGTCCGGCCTGGGCTCTCCTGATAAAGAGAGAGACTTGAGAGAATTCAGGATATCACCGAAAGGTGAGCACTGAAAGATGTCCGCGGCGGTGAACTCCATTACAGGCGCCCAATTAGATTCGATCGGCGGGGGCACGGAAGGCTCGGAGTTCGGAGAAGAGTCCGGCTCCTTGGAGTCTGGGCCGTGCGGAGCACGGGGCTGGCGTTCGGCTCGATCGCCTTTGAGATCGTAGCCCCCAAGGTGACGTCCAACCGTTCATCCTCGGAGAATGCAGCGGGCTCCGAGTCAAGGATCGGGGCCGGAGCGTGTGCGGCCTCCAGGGTACTATTCGGAGGCAGAGCTATATCATGCCCCTCAAAATAGTGCGGCGCGCTTGGCTGTGGCTCGAACCCGTCGAAGATCAAGTCTCCCCGGATATTAGCCGTGTAGTTTAAGCTTCCAAACCTGACTTGATGGCCAGGGGCGTAGCTTTCGATCTACTCTAGATGACCAAGCGAATTGGCCCGCAGAGCGAAGCCGCCGAAGACGAAGATTTGTCCGGGGAGGAAAGTCTCACCCTGGACCTCATCGTTGTTGATGATCAAAGGAGCCATCAGGCCTAGAAGCAACGACACAGAGGAACTCTCAATGAAAGCACCAATGTCGGTGTCAAAACCGGCGGATCTCGGGTAGGGGGTCCCGAACTGTGCGTCAAGGTCGGATGGTAACAGGAGACAAGGGACACTTTATTTTACCCAGGTTCGGGCCCTCTCGGTGGAGGTAAAACCTTACTCCTGCTAGATTAATATTGATGATATGGGTAGTACAAGAGTGGATCTACCACGAGATCAAGGAGGCTAAACCCTCGAAGCTAGCCTACGGTATGATTGTGTATGATGATGGTTGTCCTACGGACTACAACCCTCCGGTTTATATAGACACCGGATAGGGTTAGGGTTATACAGAGTCGGTTACAATGGTAGGAGATCTCGAATATCCGCACGCCTAGCTTGCCTACCCCGCCAAGAAAAGATCCTTCCGGACATGGGACGAAGTCTTCAATCTTGTATCTTCATAGTCCTGGAGTCCGGCTGAAGGTATAGTCCGGCTATCCGAACACCCCCTAATCCAGGACTCCCTCAAGGATTCAAACGCAATTGGAGACACGGATGTTTTTGGCGTGGTTCCGATAGGTGGTGCTATCGTACATCCACGTTGATGGAGACATCAACCCACGGAGGGTAACGGTTGTGCGAGTCCACGGAGGGCTCCACCCACGAAGGGTCCACGAAGAAGCAACCTTGTCTATTCCATCACGGCCGTCGCCCACGAAGGACTTGCCTCACTAGCGGTAGATCTTCACGAAGTAGGCGATCTCCTTGCCCTTACAAACTCCTTGGTTCAACTCCACAATCTTGTCGGAGGCTCCCAAGTGACACCTAGCCAATCTAGGAGACACCACTCTCCAAGAAGTAACAAATGGTGTGTAGATAATGAACTCCTTGCTCTTGTGCTTCAAATGATAGTCTCCCCAACACTCAACTCTCTCTCACAGGATTTGGATTTTGTGGAAAGAAGATTTGAGTGGAAAGCAACTTGGGGAAGGCTAGAGATCAAGATTCATATGGTAGGAATGGAATATCTTGAGCTCAACACAAGTGTAGGTGGTTCTCTCTCAGAACATGTGTATTGGAAGTGTAGATGTGTTCTGATGGCTCTCTCCACGAATGAAGAGTGGGTGGAGGGGTATATATAGCCTCCACACAAAATCTAACCGGTACACACAATCTGCCAAACTCGGTGGGACCGAATCGTTAAACTCGATCGGACCGATTCAGCAAACCTAGTGACAGTTAGGATTTTCGGTGGGACTGAGATGCAACTCGGTAGGACCGATATGGTTAGGGTTTGGGCATAATGTAATCTCGGTGTGACCGATTACACAAACTCAGTGGGACCAATTTTGGTAATAGGCTAACCAAGGGTTGGTCAGGTAAACTCGGGGGGACCGATCCGCTCTTTTCGGTGAGGCCGAAATGTTACGAAAAGGAAACAGTGAGTTTACATTGCAATCTCGGTGGGACCGATCGCTCACTTTGGTTCGACCGAAACGTTATGAAGGGAAACAGAGAAATTGCAATCCCATCTCGGTGAGACCGAGATCCCTATCGGTGAAACCGAATTGCTAGGGTTTGTGGGAGTGGCTATGACAAGTCAAACTCGGTGGCGCCGGTTAGAAAGAATCGGTGGGGCCGAGTTTGACTTTTGGCTTAGGTCAGATGTGTATGTGGGAAGATAGTTGAGGGTTTTGGAGCATATCACTAAGCACATGAAGCAAGAGGCTCATTAAGCAACACCTCATCCCTCCTTGATAGTATTGGCTTTTCCTATAGACTCAATGTGATCTTGGATCACTAACATATAAAATGTAGAGTCTTGATCTTGAAGTTTGAGCCAATCCTTTGTCCTTATAATTTTGAGGGATCCACTTTCCTCATCCATGCCATGCCATCCATTGAGCTTTTCCTGAAATATTCATCTTGGAATAATGTTAGCTCAATGAGCTATATGTTGTTAGGAATTACCAAAACCACCCAGGGATAGTTGCACATTCAATCTCCCCCTTTTTGGTAATTGATGACAACGTATAGATCAAAGCTTCGACAAATGATAATAAGAATGTAATATATCGTCGCTTTGAGAAGTATGTGATAAGCAAGAGCTCCCCCTAAATTTGTGCATATTTTAAGATTTGCTTTGGACTGCAAATGCACAATGAGTTAGGATCATGGGTTACTCTTCCATGTCACATGCATCTTGGTGGAGCACTCAAAATGATAAGAATTAAATACATGCACTTATCACCAAGCAAAGTGAATGATAAAAATAAGGATAAACTGATAGTAACATCCAACAAGCATTAAGTGTAGCTTATGATCAAACACATGATCATGAATGTCTCACAGATTAAGGCATAGTATCTCAAGCACTCAAAAGCAAATAAAATTTCAACCAAGAAGACAAGAGAGAACAAAATGCAAACTCTCTCTCTCGAAGCCTATGATCTATACATTCTTCTCCCCCTTTGGCAACAAGTTACCAAAAAGTTCATAGACAATGCATAGCACTAAACGACTCTCAGTCTTGGTCTTCAGGTGGTGGAGTCCGGATGACGCCAAGGACGAAGGCTTCAGTAGAAGTGGTTGGAGCTGCTGGGGTAGGTGCTGGAGCTGGTGGAACTGAGGCTGTAGTTGGTGCAGAAGTAGTAGCTCTGGTGTCAGGAACTGGCACTGCACACGATCTCTGAGATCTGGGCACTCTGGCAAATGCATCAGTTGTGGTCTTGCCCTTCCTCTCCTGCATATCATCCTGCAGTTGCTCCACGGCAGACTGAATCTCAGTTACTTTCCATCTAGGTCATAGAACTTTTGTTCCATGATTCTTTCCAAGCTCTCTTGGTTTCGAGTCAGGGTGGCCAATCCTTTCTCAATCCTCAGAGTGGATGCTATCAGGTAACTGAGCTGCTCCTTCTTGTTCTTCAAGAAGTACTCAGATGCCTCCTCTTGAGTTGGCATCTTAGTATCTTTCTCCATCTTTGCCTTCTCCTTCTTTGCTTGAGCATGTGCTGATGATGGTTCATTCTCATTCATGTCAACTTGATTGTCCTCAAAGTCTGGATGGATGGGCAGGTGTTCCTTATCTAGCAGGTATGTGCCTGTTCCCATCTTTGAGTTAATCAACTCCTGAATTTGTGGGGGCATATCCACAACTCCTCTTCTGATCAGTTGTTGTCCTCTTAATGGTCTCTACCATGAGGCTCATCACCTTGAATTTCTGTGGCACATCAAATATGTGAAGAAAATTTATTGCATGGCCTCGGATCATCTTGTGATCACCTGACTTGGGCAAGAGAGTGTGCCTTAGAATCCAGTTGATAGTGGGCAGCCCTGACAGAAGGAAGTGCACTGAGCCAAACTTGAAGGTATCAAGTGCTTTGTTTGGGATCTCCTTGTACATGTTTGACATGGAATTGTGATCCATCTTCTTCTTGGCATAGATGTCCAAGTCATCTTCCTGCTCTTCTGGGGCATTGATCAGTTGTGCCCATTTAGCAACTGTAGACTGATATGTAGTTCCTTCTGACATCCACACTATCCTGCCATCTGGATAGAAATGTGCCGTGGAGTAGAATTGCATAATGAGCTTCTCATTCCACTTTGTGAGCTTTTGCCCAACAAAGTCTGCAACTCCACAGGCACTGAAGCTGTCATACCCTCCAGGATAGTGTTCTTCGTTCTCCTTGATGTATTCCCAGTCAACCCATCTCATGTCACACACTATGGGCTTCTTATCCAACAGCACTGTCTCATAGAAATCCTGTTGTTCCTTGGTGTGAAACCTGTAATCCACAGTAGTTCTTATCCTTGAAGCATATGGATCTGCTTATCTCCACTTCCTCAGCCTTGAATCTCTTCTAATTTTCATGTCCTCAGCCACAGGATGAGCATCATTGTGGTCTGGAATCTTGGGCTTGAGCTTCCTGAGAACTTGTCCTTCTTCTTCTTCTTCTTCAGCAATATCAGGCACTGGGGCCTTGTTCTTTTCAGCAGCAGATATGTTTCTGGTGTTCCTCTTAGGTGCACTCTTGGGCTTGGAGGCAGTTTTGGGTGTTTCCTTGGGCTTAGATGAAGTAGCCCCTGTCCTTATGGCATCACCCATAAGCTTCTGTGCCTTGGGTGATGGTGCAGCAATCTCTTCCTCTTCTTGTCCCTCAGAGTCTCTCCTCATGGAGGGTTTGCCAAGAACTCTGGCAGTGGTAGTTCTGACTCTCTTCTTCTTCTTATCTTGGCCACCTGCTTCCTCTTCAGATTCCATGGTAAGCTTCATGGTTTCTTCAGTTACAGCCTTCCTAGGCTTAGAAGTGGGAACTCTCCTTGCAGGTGCCTTTTTGTGCATTCCAGGTTTGATGGCTGCAGCTGACCCATATTCTTTCTTGAGCACCTTCTTCTTAGATGTGGCTTCCTCTTCTGCCACATAATCCACATCCTCTGATTTAGAAGTTCTCTTCTTGCTAGCTCTAGTGGCAGCCTTAGGCAAGTTGCTTGGGGTGCTCCTGCTACCCTCATCAGAGCTGCTAGAGGGACTAGTGCCCTCACTCATATGAACCTGCTCCTCAGATTTGTTCTGGCTGTCACTCTGATCAGACATGTTGCAAACTCTGACTGCCGACCCTGTGAATAGATTATAGATGAGATAGAGTGGATGAGCATCACAAAATGCAGAGATTTTTGCAAAAGAATGAGTCAAAAACTTAGTTTTAGTTTTCCACACAAAGCATTTCGGATCAACCGATTTGCAAACTCGATGATACCGAAGCAGCTTTTAGAACCAAAACTAGTGAACTCGGTCAGACCGAGTCACAGTTCAGTGGCACCGAGACTGCTAGGGGTTCACAAAGTCCTGAACTCGGTCTCACCGATTTGTAATTCTTGGTCAGACCGAGAACCACATGTGCAATGGCCGTGGCCGAATCGGTGGAACCGAGTTCCGCAACCCAGTGGGTCCGAGATGGTTTCGGCGGAAACCTAAACCTAAATTTTTGAATCGCAACTATTCTACGGATTGATTTGACTGGATAGGAGTGTTTCAATTGTAGCAAGAATCATAATGAACACAATGTGCTAGGAATCAGATGGGGATAGCACTGTGATCGAGTCCATACCCTAATTCGGCGGTGGACTCGCTACGGCGGCAACGGCGGAGGCGAAATCCATTGATGGCGGCGGAGACCAGCGACAGGAGGCGGCTGGCGACGAGGAGGACGATTCGGAGACCCATGAGGCAGAGCGAGCTATGCGCGGGCGAAGAGGTTTCAGAGAAATTTCCAAAATTTTGCCCGTGAGTATATATAGCCTGACCCTGTCGGTGTGACCGAGTGGAACAACTTGGTGGCACCGAGATGCATAACTGTTGACAGTTACAACAACTCGGTGTGACCAAAAAGTTCAAATCGGTTGCACCGAGGTGAAAACCTAGACTGACTTAGTGATCTTGGTATGACCGAAATGGAGGAATCGGTCAGACCGAAAAGCACAAAGAAGTTTTGGAAGTTTAAGTCTATGACAAATCGGGGACTCCGAGTGCTCCTCACACAGAGTGGTTTGAATCTGACTTGATCAAATTTGTGATGTAGCATGAATAGAGTTTGAGACGAGAAAAGCATAGATAGCTAGAGAGGGTTCTTAGGCATTCTTGTCCATCCACTTGGCAAAAGACAAGAAAACCAATCAATCATAACAACAAGTGGATGTCCTCGAATGAGTAAAATATGCAACAAATCATGCTCACACAATAAATGGCAATTGAAATATGTGGCAAAGCATGCACAACCAATTCTAGCATCTATCAAGCAATTTGCGATGACTAGGTCATCTATATATGAGTATATTGACTTAGGAGTAAAATGAGAACATTTGATCATAGGTCATACTCACCGTTTAAGCACAACTGGGGTTACCACTTTTACATAAAGCATTGTTGTGTTCACACCATTAGAGTTGCTTTAGCTCAAGTCTTAGAGTAAAGCTCCCCCTAGATGTGATATCCCCCCTAAGAGGGATGAACTAACCTTGGGTTTTGTCGATGATGACTTCATGTAGATGTTGAAGATGTGGATGCTCAATGTTGATGTAGATCAATTGGAGCTATCCATTGGAGTGAATTGCACTTTCAATACCTACATGGGTTAGTCCCACAAGGAACAAACAAGGATATCCATAGACATAGAGTGATGCACATACAAGATGCTGTCTATGAAAGCTTTTAGGTTACCTTGTCCCTTGACTTACCAAAAAGAGGGTTTGTGACTCCTTGAACTAGTGCAAGATGTGGAAGTTGATTGCACTTGTTCTTGCCAAGATGATAAGAGTGAAGTATGTTGGCGGAGTCACCCTCAAGAACTCTCTAGTTCTTCTTCTTTTGGATCCACACCATCTTTATGGGAATCCTTGGAGTTGTAGTTGTACTTGATGAAGTGGAACTTGAAGTAGTCTTGGGAATCCACTTGACTAAGGTCTTAGGAGCTTCTTTAAACGCATCAATTTCCTCTTGAAGCTTGTCCTTGCCTTTTTGCTTGTAGTCTTGTGGTGAAAGATCATCTTGAGCTTGTGTACCTTTGAAAGAAGTGGGATCATACTTCTCTTGTTGAGGAACAAACTTTGTCTTGGGGTATTGATCTTCTTCCCACTCAACTCCATTGGCATTGAACTTTCGTTCAAAACCAACACCTTGATTCTTCCGGTGCCTTCCTTGCTTGCGTACAATTTCCTCGAATTGCTTACTTCCGGCAAGGCTCTTGTAAACTCCTTTCTCTATAATTCCCTTCAATAGGCTATTTTCTTGCTCAAGTGTAACTTGGCTAAGAGAATCATTAGTGGAATCAAGAGAACTACTACAAGCAACAATATTGGATTTAACATGATCATTGTTACTACTAGAGGAAGAATCTTTCTTGTTCTTGTTACTAGACTTTACTTGAGGCATGTAAGTGGATAAAAGTAAATGCTTGGCAATGTAAGAAGAACTTTTCTTACGAAAATCATCATTTGCTTTTAAGAACTCATGCTCTTGCTCAAGGTTGAGCTTTTCAAAGCGTAATTTCTCATGTGTCCTTAAAAGTTCTCGATGATCTCCTAAGATAGTTTCATGAGCTAACTTAAGAGTGTTTAGTCCTTTAGTTAGAGATTCAATCTTCTCCTTATCATTGTCATTCATTTTATCTTGATTAGCATGATTAATTGATGTTTAATCATAGTATTCATCACTAGAGTTGTCAACAAGTAAATCATCATCACCTAACAAGTCATCTTCATCAGTATTGAAATCAACATACTCGGGATGTGATACCTTTGGGCCTTTAGCCATGAAGCATGTTCCAACTCCTTCATTTGGTGAGTCAAATATGTCGTAGGAGTTGGTTGACACAAGTGCTAGACCGACAACACCTTCATCTGGAGTATATTCGGAATCAGAGTGATAGCTTCTCTCGGAGTGGTTGTCGGAGTCGGAGCCGGATACCCATTCACCAACATGAGCTTGATGTCTTCGTTTTGTGTAGCTCCTTGATGACTTTTCTTTTCTTTCTGAATCCTTGCTTCTCCGTGAGTGTCTTCATTCATAACGATCATCTCTACTCCTTCTTTCTCTAGATGGTGATTCTTCTCTTCTAGTTCTTCTCTTGGGAGAGTCTTCTCTTCTCTTGTAGGGAGCCGTACACTCGTCGGAATAGTGTCCGGGTCTTCTACAATTGTAGCAGTTTCGCTCTCGACTAGAAGATCTTTTGTCATTGTGGGACCTTGACTTGGAGCTTCTATCTTTGCTTCTACTCTTGTAGAACTTGTTGAAGTTCTTCACCATTAAGCTCAATTCTTCATTGAAAGTTAGCTTCTCACTTGATGATGTGGGGGCTTCACATGAGGCTTTGTAAGCACCACTTGATTTGTTGTGAAGTTCCTCTTTATCTTTGAGTGACATCTCAAGAGCAACAATTCTTCCAATGACTTCCGTTGGCTTGAGATCTTTGTAATTGGGCATCATTTGGATCAATGTGCACACAGTATCATATTTTCCATCCAATGCTCTTAGGATCTTCTTGATGATGAATCTATCGGTCATCTCTTCACTCCCTAAGCCGACAATCTCGTTTGTGATAAGAGCAAGCCTAGAGTACATTTCAGCGACACCTTCACCATCCTTCGTTTTGAACTTGTCAAGTTGACTTTGAAGCACATCCAATTTGGATTCCTTGACACAGTCGGTACCTTCGTGCATATCAATCAAAGTATCCCAAATTTCCTTTGCATTCTCAAGACGGCTGATTTTGTTGAATTATTCGGGGCACAATCCGTTGAAGAGAATATCACAAGCTTGAGCGTTGTATTGCAGCATCTTCAACTCTTCCACGGTAGCTCCACGGTTTGGTTCTTTCCCATCAAAGAAGTCACCTTGCAAGCCAACACACACAATAGCCCAAACGGCGGGGTTATGTCCAAGAATATGCATTTTCATCTTATGCTTCCAACTAGCAAAATTAGTACCATCAAAGTAAGGACCTCTACGGTGGTAATTTCCCTCGCTAGACGCCATACTCTCCTAGGTTGTGAAACCAAGGCTATGACCACCAAAAGCTATGGAAATCAAAGCAAATGGAGACCAAAGCTCTGATACCACTTGTAGGATCGGAAGTATGTCTAGAGGGGGGTGATTAGACTACTTGACCAAATAAAAATCTAGCATTTTCCCAATTTTAGTTCTTGGCAGATTTTAGCTATCTTACCACAAGTCAAGCAATCTTCACACAATTCAAGCAAGCATGCAAAAGAGTATATGAGCAGCAGAAAGTAAAGCATGCAACTTGCAAGAATGTAAAGGGAAGGGTTTGGAGGATTCAAACGCAATTGGAGACACGGTTGTTTTTGGCGTGGTTCCGATAGGTGGTGCTATTGTACATCCACGTTGATGGAGACTTCAACCCACGCAGGGTAACGGTTGCGCGAGTCCACGGAGGGGTCCACCCACGAAGGGTCCACAAAGAAGCAACCTTGTCTATTCCATCACGGCCGTCGCCCACGAAGGACTTGCCTCACTAGCGGTAGACCTTCACGAAGTAGGCGATCTCCTTGCCCTTGCAATCTCCTTGGTTCAACTCCACAATCTTGTCGGAGGCTCCCAAGTGACACCTAGCCAATCTAGGAGACACCACTCTCCAAGAAGTAACAAATGGTGTGTTGATAATGAACTCCTTGCTCTTGTGCTTCAAATGATAGTCTCCCCAACACTCAACTCTCTCTCTCTCATAGGATTTGGATTTGGTGGAAAGAAGATTTGAGTGGAAAGCAACTTGGGGAAGGCTAGAGATCAAGATTCATATGGTAGGAATGGAATATCTTAAGCTCAACACAAGTGTAGGTGGTTCTCTCTTAGAACATGTGTATTGGAAGTGTAGATGTGTTCTGATGGCTCTCTCCACGAATGTAGAGTGGGTGGAGGGGTATATATAGCCTCCACACAAAATCTAACTGTTACACACAATCTGCCAAACTCGGTGGGACCGAATCATTAAACTCGGTCGGACCGATTCAGCAAACCTAGTGACCGTTAGGATTTTCGGTGGGACTGAGATGCAACTCGGTAGGACCGATATGGTTAGGGTTTGGGCATAACGTAATCTCGGTGTGACCGATTACACAAACTCGGTGGGACCAATTTTGGTAATAGGCTAACCAAGGGTTGGTCAGGTAAACTCGGAGGGACCGATCCGCTCTTTTTAGTGAGGCTGAAATGTTACAAAAAGGAAACAGTGAGTTTACATTGCAATCTCGGTGGGACCGATCGCTCACTTCGGTTCGACCGAAACATTATGAAGGGAAACAAAGAAATTGCAATCCCATCTCGGTGAGACCGGGACCCCTATCGGTGAAACCGAATTGCTAGGGTTTGTGGCAGTGGCTATGACAAGTCAAACTCGGTGGCGCCGGATAGAAAGAATCGGTGGGGCCGAGTTTGACTTTTGGCTCAGGTCAGATGTGGATGTGGGAAGATAGTTGAGGGTTTTGGAGTATATCACTAAGCACATGAATCAAGAGGCTCATTAAGTAACACCTCATCCCTCCTTGATAGTATTGGCTTTTCCTATAGACTCAATGTGATCTTGGATCACTAAAATATAAAATGTAGAGTCTTGATCTTGAAGTTTGAGCCAATCCTTTGTCCTTATAATTTTGAGGGATCCACTTTCCTCATCCATGCCATGCCATCCATTGAGCTTTTCCTGAAATATTCATCTTGGAATAATGTTAGCTCAATGAGCTATATGTTGTTAGGGATTACCAAAACCACCCAGGGATAGTTGCACTTTCAAGAGTGGAGCGCTCGCTTTCATAAATCTTCTAGTCCCTTTCGCCGACATGTGGGACATCAAGCTACCGGGTCCACGTGCCATACCGGAATACAGTGCAGAGAAGCCGGGGTGAAGCACCCTAGTCATGGCGCCGGCGTAGTAATGAGCAATGAGGCGTCAAATCACAAATTTGCACCTTTCCCGCAGTTAAGTTAGGGATGAAGCAACCATCATTTCACTCATTGCTAATTCCGCTTCTCCCTCATCTTCTTCAACTTAACCACGTGTTGCTTCTGCCGTTGTTCTGCCTCATGTGGGACGCGGATCGGCTTGGTAAAGCACTGACACGTGGGACCGCATGTTAGCAAACCGCCAGGACAACGTCCTCTGAAAATAAGAAGCCTAATCCTAGACTTACAAAGGGCTACGTAGTTGCTCAAATAAGAAACCTCCCCCGCCATCCGCGCGGCAAAATCACCTCCTTTTTACTAATCTCGATTCTATAATTTTTTAGATCAATATAATTGAGATTTGTATAGATAGCACACAGGAGCAAAACCAAGTGGTACGGTTAAGGGCATCCACAATGTGTAGCCAAATGTGAAAATAGCTTTTGGCATCGTGGGAACCATTGTGGACGGTGTTGCCAAAGCCAAAAAGATGGAACCGAAGCTCCGTGATTGATTGATTGAAGGAATAGAAAAATGCAACGTCTCTCCTCTTCCTCCCATGCTTGGACGCATGTAGTACTACAGTATAGAGCACAGAGTCTACTCCCCTGTCCCTTCTATCACAAATCACAAAGCAGTGAGGCGTCAAATCACAAAAGCACGGACGAAGCAACCATCATTTCACTCTTCGCCGACTCCGCTTCTCCATCGTCTTCTTCGAGAAGCCATCTCACCGCATTAGTTACTCCTAGTAGTACTAGTAAAGGACTTCCTGGATGCAAATAAGGCGGTTGTCTCGGCTTGTAGGCGGCACTTGCGAACGACTTACCGTGGTCTCCCTCAATGGTGTTCTCCGTCGAACGCACTTCGCCAAACCACCACAAAAACAAATATCGTCGACGTCACCGCAATGGGGAAGGAAGTCAAATATAGTTACTACCTCCATTTTTTTGTACACAAGGCCAGTATATCAAAATTACAATTTGGAAAGGGCCACTAACACTAATCGAGGCAAAATTGATGGGGTTAGCAACCAAGGACATTAATATCCCCTGCATGCATGCGGAAGTGAGAAGGTTGGTTTGCATGGCGCTGCATTAATCAAGCGATGAGGAGTGAGATGGTTAGCTCTTTGGTCTTTGGAGAATAAAAACACATTAATTGACACGTGAAACAAGGATTTGTATCGATTAAATCCCGCGAAGGAAAACCCAGCCTTTCTTTTTTAACACTAGTACTCCTAGTACGTACGTACTTATCCTGTTTGGGTCTAGGCCTTGCATTGCCAAACTTCGCCACACATTTTTGCCAAGCTTGCCTAAAGTTTTCAAAATGAGAAGGAGGTACACTTGTGCACGGCTATCGCGGTCGCACCGCACCCTCACACGGTCTCTCCTGCACGCCGCGGTCGCACCGCACCCTCACACAGTCGCTCCTGCACGCCGCAAACCCAACCAAGGGAATGCACCCTCACTGACACGTGCTGTCGCATGTGAACACACCAAACTCAGCCATCCTATCGCTGACACATAATTTTTGTTCATAGAGTATGTTTATCCAACCGCATGTTGGTGAGTATCCATACGGCCCGTGCGGTGGTCTGTTGGGGAAGAAGAAGAGGTGAGGAAGAAGGAAAGAAGGGTTAGGAGACGTAGGATATTCATCCAACCGCCTGAAATGGTAGACTGACCCAAGTCCGGCGACTTGCATAACAAATATATGTTTTTACACAGCAAAAGATCCATGAAAACAACAACATAAAGAAAAACTATCACTGCTCGCGGGAAGAGATGGCCTCGTCGTCTTTGGTTGCCGGCGCGAACCAGCCGTCGCTGCCGACGTGTGTCTCCGCACCGTGGTTGTCCTCGGCCTCCAGCTACTCGTTCAAGCGGAGCGTGCGGGCGCTCTGCACGGACGAGAGCACATCCCGGTTCAAGTCGAGGACATCTGGTTCCGCCTGCAGGAGGGCCTCGATGGCAGCGGCATCCGCGCGCTCTGCGTTGAGTCGAGCCTTGCTGCCCGGTTCAGGTCCAGGATGCCGGTTCCGCCTGCAGGAGGGCGTCGATGAGAGCGGCATCCGCGCGCTCTGCGTCGAGTCGAGCCTCTGCCGCCCGGTTCAAGTCCAGGACGTCCGGTTCCGCCTGCAAGAGGGCCTTGATGGCAGCGGCATCCACGCTCTCCGCCTCAAGTTGAGCCTCCACCGCCCGGTTCACATCCACGACATCCGGTTCCGCCTGAAGGAGAGCCTCGATGGCAGCGGCATGCGCGCGCTCCGCGTCGAGTTGAGCCTCTGCCTCCCGGTCCTCCTTTAGTATCGCCATATTGAACCGCTGGTCCGCCTGCGCCATGCGGGACTCGGACGCCGGCACGAAGTCGACGTCCATCGTCTCATACCCATCGGGGGCCTTCTACGCCGCGACCTCCACCATGAACATTGGATCGGCTTCCTCCTCCTCGTAGCTTGGCTCCTGAGAACTCGAGGATTGGCCCGCAGCAAAGCGAGCTTGGGAACGGAGGTCTGTGGTGCCGACCGCCACCGTGATTTCTGCGCGGAGCTCCGGCGTCAACATCTTGTAGTAAGTGATCTTGCGGCGCACCATGGCTTTTCGGCGAAGTAGGGGATTCTTGATGCGGGCTAGGGGATCGAAAGGTGGGGGAATGGGCTGGAGATTTGGTGTGGTTTTAGGGCAGTGGCTGGCGTAGGCCGAGCAGCGAAGGTTCTGGTGTGAATAGTGGTTCCGGTGACGACCGGTCAATTGGTTTTGACTGTACATCGCTCTTGTCGCGTTCGCGTTGCAGCCCGGCACGCTGGACCCTCCACGTCGCTCACCAAATGGAACGCGCTTCGTGTTGCGTTTTCGCTCGCTTGTGGGACCGCGGTTGAGATCAAACCGACATCCCTCCCCCTCCCCCGCCCGCGTCATTTATTATACCACCACTCCCTCCGTTTTATCCGGAGTAAATAAAAACAGAGGGGGTATTACTGCGGATGAGGATCCCCTGACGTGGCCGAACCCATTGAGTAACTGACATGCGGGGCCTAGCAAGCATGGGGTCCGCCAGTAAGTGACCGAAAGGGAGGGTTAGGCAGGGATACCTACGTCAGAGGATCCACTTCCACTATACTACTTTGACCAAATTTTAGAGTAATAATATATGACATGCAACTTACACAAAGCATACAGGGTCTAATGCGTTTTTTGAGGCTAACTTTGACCAAATGTTAGAGTAATAATACACGACATGCAACTTACACAAAGCATACATTCAAATTCGTATGTGAAAGGAGTTTCCAATGATATAATTTTCACAATATACATCTCATGTACTATTAATCTTGTCAATAGTCAAATTGGAAACCATCTCGAGTAGAAATCTAGGAGTACGTACGAATCTAACAATATTGATTGGGCGTTGTTGAATGTTGATACCTTTTTTTATCAAAGTAGATATACTTTGACTACACATAAAACTTATATGTAAACTACTCTTTATATATGATTTGCGGAGTAGAAAGGATAGGAGGGAGTATATTGTACGTTCAAAAACGAAACGAACATTGAATACCCTTTATATATGTGTCGGTGGGAACAACACCTATAGGATCACAAGAATCCCTACTACGGTTGCGGGGCGCGGGGTCGTGAGAAGAGCGGATCAAACAGATAGGACACGGCTCCTTTACCCAGGTTCGGGCCGCGAGGATGTGTAAAACCCTACTCCTGCTTTGGTGGTTTGTTTATCTGTGTTCTTGAACTAGCAATGGGGCGTGAGGAGCTCCAAAAAGCCGAATCCCCCTCCTGGTCGCCTTGGGCCTCCTTTTATAGGAAAAGGGGTTGCCATAGTGGCACACAGGAGGTGGAAAGGGTACAGTGATGCAAGGTTATCCCTTGCACTACATGACAAGGCGCATTTAATGCGTCTTGCTTATGTGTCCTTGCTTTATCGGGGATGGGGGAGAGCCCCGTCTCGTCCGTCGCCGCTCCCTCTTGCGTCGACACGCGCCCTAGCCAGCGGTGCCCACGGTGCCATGTAGGCAGGCAGGCAGCTGAGGTGGCGCAGTGGTGGGTCTCCACGGAGATCCGCATGCCGCCACGCAGGTGCCTGCCCAGCTGGTTGGGTCGGCAGCTACATGCGAACGGCGGTGGAGGTCTGATTGGCGTGGGCCTGATGGTGGCCCTACGGGTGTCCATGGCAAGGGCCTTGCCGGGGCCCCGGCAAGGGTCTTGCCGTGGCGCCTGCTGTCATCCTCGGCAAGGCTCTTGCCGGGGGCCTTGTGGTCCTCCTTGGCTGGGATCCCACCGAGGATCATCATCTTCTAAAGTGTGTATCTGATCTTGAATGTCTTCACAAAGATCTGCATGCCACCACGGGGATGTCTCCCGAATCCTTGCCCCATGGGGGCAGTGGACTCAAGGGTGACTCGCTTCGTAGGTGTGGGGTGAGCTGCCACGGCAAGGGTCTTGCCGGGTTTGCTAAAACCGCCTCCCGGCAAGGATCTTGCCGGGGGAGTCCGCTTCGTCCCCTTTGCTCTTTGTGGTCTTGGTCTTGGCGTTGTTCTGCTTCTCTCGAGTTTCGGTCTTACCTTGGCTCACCTCCCTTGCCTTGCTCAGTTTGGTGGTGCCCGTGGCTCAGACTGCCCGTGCACAGTTATAGGGGTACAAAAGAGTGTACCCCTCTTTTTGTACACCGACAGGAGCCCCTGGGCCTGGGCCACACGTAAGCGCAATCGCGTCGTTGGGCTAGGCCCAAAAACGGTGCGTGGGCAGGCGGGGTGGTTTTTACCGCGGTAAGTCTCTTTGCGCGTTGCGCTTCCCACGCTTCCCGCGCGTGGCGCGGCGTGGGGAGGCGTGTGTGACGTGGGTGGCATGCGTGGGGTTGCTTCCCGCGGGCATGCGTCACATCACAATTAATGTGAAAGGAGGCGGCCCGCGTTTCCCCCCATAAGAAGGAATAACCGCGGGCACGCCGCTCACTTTCTCCTCTTCCCTCGTGCCTTTTCCAATCTCAGAGCCGCCTTTCCCTCTCTTCCTTCCTTCCTAAGCTTTCGTCGTCGCCCGCCGTCGCTGCTTTGCCACCCCCTTCCTCAACCCTCTAGACTTCTCGGCCGCCATGGCGCCCAAATCCGCCAAGGGCAAGGGGTGGCTAAGGGCTCCGGGACCGTGGAGCCACCGGAGAGCACGCTGTTGGGGGACCGGACGAAGTCCGCCTTCTTCTTCCCCTCAACGGTTGATGTTCATGAGCTCCGGGCCTCCTTCAAGCCCCTATGGGGAGTGAAGATGGGGGGAGAGAATTCGGGACACCCGGCGACGCGCGTCATTCCTGCCGCTTGCGCTGATCCTGCCCCAAGTCGGTACCCCTTCTATGTTGATTACTTTTCTTGCGGGTTATGCCCCCCTTTCTCTGAATTGTTCTACGACATTATGCACACCTTCGGTTTTTGCCTCTTGGATTTTACTCCGAATGCGGTGGCGTGCATGTCTTTCTTTGCACATCTCTGTGAGGGCTTTGCCAGGATGCAGCCCAACACGGCGCTCTTCCGCCATTATTTCTATCCTCGAATCTAGGCGGGAGGTGCCGTCTCTGGTTGCGTCACCTGGATCCCAAGATCCAAGGAGGCGTACCCGGACGGTACCGTGAAGGATAGGTGGGAGGAACGGCGTGACCGGTGGTGCTGGATTGAGGACGAAGACCCGCCGGAATTTTGCAAGGTCCGCCGAGTGCCGCCGGTCCGCGGCAGCGATTGGGGTGATGTCGACGCCGCCGACGGGAGTCTTACTATTGCCACCACCAGGATTCTTCGGCTGACCCGGGCTAGGCTGACCCTTGAGATGATCAGGGCGGACTTCATTCGCCGCCGGATCGCCCCATTGCATAATAAGGGGAGGCCAGCCTGGCTTTTTACGAATCCGGCTGACATTATGCGGCTCCGCCCTGGCCTCGACCACAACTTCACGGTGATGGCGCATGCCCACTTCTGCCAGCGGCTCTTTCAGCTGGATGTGGATCGCGACGGCGAGGTCGAGCTGACCGGCAAGGCCGCAAGGGTTGCCGTAAAGGCCGGCAAGGCCGTCAAGGGGCCGCTCTTCAAGTTGCCAGCGGGGGTGGTCCTGTTGTGCAATAATTCACGCCGGTCCGAGATCATCGCCATGATGCCGGACTGCAACGTGCACGGCCCCGTCCCGAGCTGGAGGGAGCTGACGGACGCAGATGTGCAGCAATTCTTTGACACCTTGATTGAGGTGTACCTCAATGCTGATGTCAAGCTGTGGCTTGTCATGGACACCACCCAGGCAGAGCTGGACTACATCGCCACCAGGGTGAGGGAGGCACAGTTTGCCATGGAGGCCGGCAGCGCCAGGGGCGTGGAGGACGAGGCCGCAACGGCTGCGGAGGAGGAGCAGTTCACCCTGTGGGCGGCGGCCACCGAGGAGGCCAGCAGCACTGACACCGGAGTTCCGCTTGTCGAGGACGCGGCCAACGAGTCGTCGGAGGAGGAGGGTGTGGTGGCAGGCTCGACGCCAGCCAGGGGAAGAGGGCGAGTCCTGCGGCGGTTTGGCTCCGGCGAGCCGGTCCGGCCCGGCAGGGCTACGCGGCCTCAGTTGACCCTAGAGGGGTCAGGGCATCACACGAGGTCCTCGGCAGCGAAGAGGCTGACGAAGGCCGCTGAGAAGAAGAAGGGGACAGCCCCTTCCTCATCTGGGCGCACACAGACCCCGCCGCCTTCTTCGCCTCCTCCGGCAGGCGTCGACTCGGATGATGATGTGGAGCTCCCTTTTTATCTCGGACCTCTCAGCCCGGAGAGGAAAAGGAAACTGGTGGAAGAGGAGGAGACGGATGACGAGTAAGTACTCCGTTCCTTACTGTCATTTCCATTTCCCCGAATTGGGTCGCTTGTCTTGATCCACTTTTGCTTTTGCAGGGAGGCAGAGACATTGGCCCAGAGGGTGAAGAGGGCGAGGACCTCGGCGAGCAGCCAGTCCCCGACTGGGGCTTCAAAGACACCACTGGTGGTGCTGAGCAGCCCGGACAACAGCCCCCGGCGCAGCCCCTAGCGTAAGTTCGTCACCCTCTTCTTACTCGACATGTGGTAGGCGCTCGATGCTATGACGCTGACCTTGCCGGGTTCGTAGGAGGGGAGCGGCAGCAGGAGGAGCCACAGAGGGCTACTCCTAACACACCACCCCCATCGACTACGCCACCGCGGGGGGCGTCCCCGGCATGGGCATCAGGCACGAAGCCCACACCCATGGAGGAAGAGGGGACCTTGGGCGCTGGTAGCTCTGCCATGGCGCCAAATGCTGGTGGAGAGGGGACTCCTGCTTCACAGCCTGGCACTGGTGAGTCGCCTGTCCTTCGTCTCTGTTTTTCCCTTATTCTTTTCTTGGCTTCATTACTCCCGTTGCTGCCCAGACTCTCCTTCAACAGACATGGAGGACGTGGACATTGTTGTCGGAGATATTGCCGAAGAGGCCGCGGTTGAGGCCGACAGAATTGCCGCCGAGGAGGCCGCCGAGGATGCTGACAAGGCCGCCACTGATGAGGCCGCCAAGGGTGATGCCGAGGATGTCACTGCAGGGGCCACCAAGGCTACCGGCGAGGCTTCCGCCGAGGGCGCCAGTGGTGGTCCTGCCGGGGAGGCCGGCAAGGCCTCCGCCGAGGAAGAGGTGATGGGTGATCAGCCTCCCTCTTCCTCAACCTCGGGCCCCGGAAGATACCTGAAGGTGGGCGATGATCTTTTCGTCCACCTCCCAGGGGCGTCAAGCCGAGCGCCCGCTGAAGGGGAAGTTTTTGACGGCGAGGTGCTTGCTGCCACCGGGCTCGAGGTGGTTGACGCGCCGGGCGTTGGTGGCGATGGTTCTCCAGAAGAGAAGCTCTTCCGTGCCATGGGGGCCAATTTCCGGAAGCTCCAAGTGCTCTATCGTGCCCGCCTAGACAAGGTCAAGTCCAGGATGGCAACGGTGGACAACGCGGAGGTGGACTTCAAGGCGCGCGTTGCCGAGACACAGGCCTGGTTCCACCAGACTCGCGAGGAGTAGAGGGCCTTTCAGAAGAAATTGGCCCAGCGCGATGTGGAGCTCTCCATGAAGATGGCCGACATCGAGAAGGCCCAGGAGAATGCGGCGAACTTGGCTGCCGCGGCCGAAGCCGTCCGGAACCAGCATCAAGCCGCCTTGGACTCCCAGGAGGAGGACCTCTCCGCACGTGAGGCGAAGCTTGCCACAACGCTCCGCGGCAAGGAGGAGGAGCTCGAGGCCCTTGTCGCGCGACGGACTCGCGAGCTGGAGCAGAGGCACAAAGAGGCGCTCGATGCCCAAGCCCTGGCCCACACCGACAAGGTGAAGGAGCTGGAAGCAGAGCGGGACGAGCTGAAGGAGCAGGCCATCAAGCTGTCCAGCGAGAAGAGCACGCTCAACCGCGCCTTGGTAGAGGCGCAAGGAGCGGTCATCAGTAGGACTGGGAGCTCTCCGAGGCGCAGAACTCCATCAGAGACCTCAAGCTGAAGCTGGAGGATCTCGAGAAGCTGTTGTCGGAGAGCAGGGCTCGGGAGGAGACCTTGACCAGAAGCCTGGAGGAGGAGAAGCAGCTGCGGGAAAATGAGGCCGCCTCCACCAGGAATACCTGGCGGGCGAGAACAGGTGGATCAGCCATCTGGAGGCCGTCGCCGGCAGGGTCACCTCGCAATTGGCCACCATGGGGATGCCAAACGTGAGGTACGCCCTTGAGCGCAGCGGGACCGTCAACGCCAAGCTGACCCAGTTCTTCGAGGGCGTCCTCGGAGCCTTGGCCTATCTTCACTCCAACAGGACGGCCACACTGGCCGAGGAGGCCCGGGGACTTTGCCGGAGGGTCGTGACCAAGGTCCTCACCAAGGTGGCGCACTGGAATCCCGACCTTGACTTCGCGGCTGCAATGACGAGCTTGCCGGATGGTGTTGACCTCACAGTGCTCAAGGAGCGCATCAAGCCCATCACTGACTGCATCGACGAAATCAAGAGGGTGGAAGGCCAGCGTCGGGACTAGGCGTCCCGTTCTTCTTCGCCGCCGCGGGTTCTCGACCAAGACAAATTTTATCTTTAGTTAGAACCGCAGCTATGATGTGATGTAATATAACTCTGAAGTATTCTTAATTTTCATGCATGTTATTTCCCCGTTCAACTCCTCTTTGTATGGGTGCCCTACGCTGATTGGGTAGGCTCGCCGGCGCGAAAGCCCCTAGCGGCGTTTTGGGGACGGATCCCCATGGCCTGCCGGGTACGCGTGCTGCCGGACGAGCCACCTTTCCGTTCCGAACGCGGCCGCTCGAACTGTCGAGCTTGACTCGAGTCAGAATCGAGGGCGTTGTCGATTGCGGAAGGTTACTCTGCCATTCCCGACGCAGCCGCTTGAGTTGTTGAGCGGACTCGAAACAGGGCAAGGGCGTTGCCGATCGTGGGAGAGCCCCCTAGCGTGCAGGTTACTCATAAAAAGGCGTGACATCTCCAGGGGGAATAACCTCAAATAAGAAAGGTAGCACAAATAAGGGTTCAGTGCAACTTAGCTTCTGTTTGCGATCGCTCGAGTGTCGATCTTCTGGCCTCCTTTCTTCTTCAAGGGTCACGGAGATGAAGGAGCGCCGGGCTCACTGCTAAAGCCGATTCTCACAACTGCGCCCCCTACCTGGCGCGCCAAAGCTGTCGGTGGGAATGACACCTATGGGATCACAAGAATCCCTACTACGGTTGCGGGGCGCGGGGTCGTGAGAAGAGCGGATCAAACAGATAGCACACGGCTCCTTTACCCAGGTTCGGGCCGCGAGGATGCGTAAAACCCTACTCCTGCTTTGGTGGTTTGTTTATCTGTGTTCTTGAACTAGCAATGGGGCGTGAGGAGCTCCAAAAAGCCGAATCCCCCTCCTGGTCGCCTTGGGCCTCCTTTTGTAGGAAAAGGGGTTGCCACAGTGGCACACAGGAGGTGGAAAGGGTACAATGATGCGAGGTTATCCCTCGCATTACATGACAAGGTGCAATTAATGCATCTTGCTTAGGTGTCCTTGCTTTATCAGGGACGGGGGAGAGCCCTGTCTCGTCCATCGCCGCTCCCTCTTGCGTCGACACGCGCCCTGGCCAGCGGTGCCCGCGGTGCCATGTAGGCAGGCAGGCAGCTGAGGTGGCGCGGTGGTGGGTCTCCATGGAGATCCGCATGCCGCCACGCAGGTGCCTGCCCAGCTGGTTGGGTCGGCAGCTGCATGCGAACGGCGGTGGAGGTCTGATTGGCGTGGGCCTGATGGTGGCCCTACGGGTGTCCATGGCAAGGGCCTTGCCGGGGCCCCGACAAGGGTCTTGCCGTGGCGCCTGCTGTCATCCCTGGCAAGGCTCTTGCCGGGGGCCCTGTGGTCCTCCTTGGCTGGGATCCCGCCGAGGATCATCATCTTCTAAAGTGTGTATCTGATCTTGAATGTCTTCACAAAGATCTGCATGCCACCACGGGGATGTCTCCCGAATCCTTGCCCCATGGGGGCAGTGGACTCAAGGGTGACTCGCTCTGTAGGTGTGGGGCGAGCTGCCATGGCAAGGGTCTTGCCGAGTTTGCTAAAACCGCCTCCCGGCAAGGATCTTGCCGGGGGAATCCGCTTCGTCCCCTTTGCTCTTTGTGGTCTTGGTCTTGGCGTTGTTCTGCTTCTCTCGAGCTTCGGTCTTACCTTGGCTCACCTCCCTTGCCTTGCTCAGTGTGGTGGTGCCCGTGGCTCAGACTGCCCGTGCACAGTTATAGGGGTACAAAAGAGTGTACCCCTCTTTTTGTACACCGACAATATGATTTGCGGATGCTATGATCACCGGTTCAAAATTTTGAATCCGCCTTAGGTATCACGTGCCCCCACTCGTCCCCTCTCGATTTCATCTCGGGGTCCGGAGATCTATTGAAAGAGGAGTAGGGTGGGTACATGCGAATGATACTCGGCGGAATGTTCAAATGAGGCATGCGGGAGGATGGACTCGACTGGAGGGCGACATGATCGATGGAGAAGAGGGTTGGAGAGGAATGAGAAATAAGCAAACGCCACATGATTATACTTGAACGGCTCAAATAAACAATAAGTTGTCTCTCTTGGCCTACATAGTGAAAGGCCTATTGCGCAACACGGAGCACTAACGCTCGAATATGGCCGGGAAAATAGGGAAACAGACATGTGGGGCACACCCGTCGGGACGACGTAGCGCAGACTAGTCCAATGGAGGAGCTGGCCCACGACCTCCTCACCACCGACAACCGTTCATGTGGGTCGTTGGGGCCAACAACGGGGCGCAGCTCCAGCACCGCCTCTGGACACGGTGACCGCGGTGAGCGACACGCTCATATCGTCGCTAGACACGGTCGGTTTCAGTTTGCCGAGGGTGGCGTTAGTGCTGTGGCACGACCAATGGTATGTTTGGTTTGTGCCAAAGGTTGCCCCATCAAAGCATTGGGTAGCCAGATTTTGGTTGAGGTATTGGTTGCCCATGATTTGGCCGACATTGGCAAGAAAAATGAACTTGAGTTGGCTAGAGTTCATTGGCATGCCAAATAAATGGCAACCATCCAAACAAAGACCAATCTTTGGGTCATGACCAAAATTTTGGTTGAGGTATTGGTTGCCCATGATTTGGCCGACATTGGCAAAAAAAATGAACTAGAGTTGGCTAGAGTTCATTGGCATGCCAAAAAAATGGCAACCATCCAAAGAAAGACCAATCTTTTGGTCATGACCAAAATTTAGGCAAGGTGCACTTTGGCCACAGTCCAAACACACCCCAACACACGGCTCGTCGAGGATGCACGGGGCGCCACGACGCGTCCGCGGAGTGGTGTAGCACGGCCAACTGCATCCTTTGGACCTAAGACCATGCCGGGTCGTCTTGCTTTTTCAATGACATGCGGGGATCGCATGTGAGCAAGGGCATCTCCAACGTTGCCACGACCGCAGCTGACTACCCTGGCACACCAAAACCCTCGTCCCTCGCGCCGTCGCACGGTGCGTTCCCAGCCGACGCCAGCTGCCCGCATTCATGACGTCCGTTCATATGTCATCATTAAGAGGCTCAGTGCCCGAGGAACAACTCTGGCGACTTAATGACGCACCCAGACGCTTGGCCTCACCGGAATGCGCTACTTAAAGTGGCAACGCCCAGCTAACCTCCACACCATAGCGCATCATCCTCCTACCTGGAACCACATCCGCCATGACCGCAAGCGCGAACGCTCTGTGGGAGAGCTTGTCTTCGGGGATGGAGCTTGAGGTCGCCGCCCTCGCTGAAGTTGCCGCACAAGCGGTGGCCACGCTGGCGGCCGATGACGGGACCACCATCATGTTGGGGAACGTAGTAATAATTCAAAATTTTCCTATGTGTCACCAAGATCAATCTAGGAGATTCTATCAACAAGAGAGAGAGATTGCATCTTCATACCCTTGAAGATCGCTAAGCGGAAGCGTTACACGAACGCGGTTGATGGAGTCGTACTCGCGGCGATTCAAATCGCGGAAGATCCGATCTAGCGCCGAACGGACGGCGCCTCCGCGTTCAACACACGTACAGCCCGGGGACGTCTCCTCCTTCTTGATCCCGCAAGGGGAGAGGAGAAGTTGAGGGAGAGCTCCGGCAGCACGACGGCGTGGTGGTGGAGCTTGCAGTTCTCTGGCAGGGCTTCGCCAAGCACTACTACTACGGAGAAGGTGTTGTGGAGGGAGAGGGCTGCGCCAGGGGAAGGGGTGCGGCTCCCATGCACCTCCCCACTATATATAGGGGTGGAGGGGGCTGGTTTCTTGCCCTCCAAGTCCATTGGGACGTTGGCAAAGGTGGGGGAAAGAAATCCCATCATTTCCCTTCCCCACCGATTGTTATCCCCCCTTTTTAGGGATCTTGATCCTATCCCTTCGGGATATGATCTTATTCCTTCTAAGGGGGGATCTTGGTGCGCCTTGACCAGGGGTGTGGGGCCTTTCCCCCACTACCCACGTTCATGTGGGTCCCCCATGCAGGTGGGCCCCACTCCGGAACCTTCTAGAACCTTCCTGGTACAATACCAAAAAATCCTAAACATTTTCCGGTGGCCAAAATAGGACTTCCCATATATAAATGTTTACCTCCGGACCATTCCGGAACTCCTCGTGACATCCAGGATCTCATCCGGGACTCTGAACAACATTCAGTAACTGCACACTAATTCCCATGACAACTCTAGCGTCACCGAACCTTAAGTGTGTAGACCCTACGGGTTCGGGAATCATGCAGACATGACCGAGACATCTCTCTGGCCAATAACCAACCGCGGGATCTGGATACCCATGTTGGCTCCCACATGTTCCACGATGATCTCATCAGATGAACCACGATGTCGGGGATTCAATCAATCCCGTATACAATTCCCTTTGTCTATCGGTATGCTACTTGCCCGAGATTCGATCGTCGGTATCCCTATACCTTGTTTAATCTCGTCACCGACAAGTCTATTTACTCGTTCTGTAACGCATGATCCCGTGGCTAACTCATTAGTCACATTGAGCTCATTATGATGATGCATTACCGAGTGGGCCCAGACATACCTCTCCGTCATACGGAGTGACAAATCCCAGTCTCGATTCGTGCCAACCCAACAGACACTTTCAGAGATACCTGTAGTGCACCTTTATAGCCACCCAGTTACGTTGTGACGTTTGGTACACCCAAAGCATTCCTACGGTATCCAGGAGTTACATAATCTCATGGTCTAAGGAAATGATACTTGACATTAGAAAAAGCTCTTAGCAAACGAACTACACGATCTTGTGCTATGCTTAGGATTGGGTCTTGTCCATCACATCATTCTCCTAATGATGTGATCCCGTTATCAATGACATCCAATGTCCATGGTCAGGAAATCACAACCATCTATTGATCAATGAGCTAGTCAACTAGAGGCTTACTAGGGACATGTTGTGGTCTATGTATTCACACATGTATTACGATTTCCAGTTAATACAATTATAGCATGAACAATAGACAATTATCATGAACAAGGAAATACAATAATAACCATTTTATTATTGCCTCTAGGGCATATTTCCAACAGTCTCCCACTTGCACTAGAGTCAATAATCTAGTTCACATCACTATGTGATTGTAATGAATCCAACACCCATGGGGTTTGTTCATATCTCGCTTGTGAGAGAGGTTATTAGTCAACGGGTCTGAACCTTTCAGATCCGTGTGTGCTTTACAAATCTCTATGTCATCTTGTAGATGCAGCTACCACGCGCTACTTGGAGCTATTCCAAATAACTGCTCTACTATACGAATCCGGTTTACTACTCAGAGTCATCCGGATTAGTGTCAAAGTTTGCATCGACATAACCCTTCACGACGAACTCTTTTTCCACCTCCATAATCGAGAAAATTCCTTAGTCCACTAGTTACTAAGGATAAGTTCGACCGCTGTCATGTGACCCATTCCTGGATCACTCTTGTACCCCTTGACTGACTCATGGCAAGGCACACTTCAGGTGCGGTACACAGCATAGCATACTATAGAGCCTACGTCTAAAGCATAGGGGACGACCATCGTCCTTTCTCTCTCTTCTGTCATGGTCAGATCTTGAGTCTTACTCAATGCTCACACCTTATAACACAGCCAAGAACTGCTTCTTTGCTGATCTATTTGAACTCCTTCAAAATCTTGTCACGGTATGTATTCATTTGAAAGACTATTAAGCGGTTTTTTATCTATCCTTATATATCTTGATGCTCAATGTTCAAGTAGCTTCATCCAGGTTTTCCATTGAAAAACACTTTTCAAATAACCCTATATGCTTTCCAGAAATTCTACATCATTTCTGATCAACAATATGTCAACAACATATACTCATCAGAAATTCTATAGTGCTCCCACTCACTTCTTTGGAAATACAAGTTTCTCATAAACTTTGTATAAACCCAAAATCTTTGATCATCTCATCAAAGCGTATATTCCAACTCCGAAATGCTTACTCCAGTCCTTAGAAGGATTGCTGGAGCTTTGCATACTTGTTAGCATCTTTTAGGATTGACAAAAACCTTCTGGTTGTATCACATACAACCTTTCCTCAAGAAAATTGTCGAGGAAACAATGTTTTGACATCCTATCTGCAAGATTTCATAAATAATGCAGTAACTGCTAATACAATTCCAACAGACTGTTAGCATCGCTACCAGTGAGAAAGTCTCACCGTAGTCAACTCCTTGAACTTGTCAGAAAACATCTTAACGACAAGTCGAGCTTTCTTAATGGTGATACTTACCATCATTGCCCGTCTTCCTTTTAAAATCCATCTGTACCCAATAGCATTATGACCATCAAGTAGTTCTTCCAAAGCATATACTTTGTTTTCACACATGGATCCTCTCGGATTTTATGGCCTTGAGCCATTTGTCGGAATCTGGGCCCACCATCGCTTCTCCATAGCTCGTAGGTTCATTGTTGTCTAGCAACATGACTTCCAAGACAGGATTACGTACCACTCTGAAGTAGTATGCATCCTTGTCGACCTACGAGGTTTGGTAGTGACTTGATCTGAAGTTTCATGATTACTATCATAAGCTTCCACTTCAATTGGTGTAGGCGTCACAGGAACAACTTCGTGTGCCCTGCTGCACACTAGTTGAAGTGAAGGTTCAATAACCTCATCAAGTTTCCACCATCCTCCCACTCAATTCTTTCGAGAGAAACTTTTCCTCGAGAAAGGACCCATTTCTAGAAACAATCACTTTTGCTTCCGGATCTGAAATAGGAGGTATACCCAACTGTTTTGGGTGTCCTATGAAGATGCATTTATCCGCTTTGGGTTCGAGCTTATCAGGCTAAACCTTTTTACATAAGCGTCGCAGCCCCAAACTTTTAAGAAACGACAGCTTAGGTTTCTCTAAACCATAGTTCATACGGTGTCATCTCAATGGAATTGCGTGGTGCCCTATTTAAAGTGAATGCGGTTGTCTCTAATGCCTAACCCATAAACGATAGTGGTAATTCGATAAGAGACATCATGGTATGCACCATATCCAATAGGGTGCAGTTATGATGTTCGGACACACCATCACACTATGGTGTTCGAGGAAGTATTAGTTGTGAAACAATTTCCACAATGTCTTAATTGTGTGCCAAACTCGTAACTCAGATATTCATCTCTATGATCATATCATAGACATTTTATCCTCTTGTCACGACGATCTTCAACTTCACTCTGAAATTACTTGAACCTTTCAATAATTCAGACTTGTGTTTCAACAAGTAAATATACTCAGCATCTACTCAAATCATCTGTGAAGTAAGAACATAACGATATCCATTGCGTGCCTCAGCACTCATTGGACTGCACACATCAAAATGTATTACTTCCAACAAGTTGCTTTCTTGTTCCATCTTACTGAAAACGAGGCCTTTTGCCCATGTGGTATGATTTGCATGTCTCAAGTGATTCAAAATCAAGTGAGTCCAAATGATCCATCTATATGGACTTTCTTCATGCATATATACCAATAGACATGGTTCGCATGTCTCAATCTTTTCAAAAACGAGTGAGTACAAAGATCCATCAACATGGAGCTTCTTCATGCATTTTATACCAATATGACTCAAATGGCAGTGCCACAAGTATGTGGTACTATCATTACTATCTTATATCTTTTGGCATGAACATGTGTATCACTACGATCGAGATTCAATAAACCATTCATTTTAGGTGCAAGACCATTGAAGGTATTATTCAAATAAACAGAGTAACCATTATTCTCCTTAAATGAATAATCGTATTGTGATAAACATAATCCAATCATGTCTATGCTCAACGCAAACACCAAATAACAATTATTTAGGTTTAACACCAATCTCGATGGTAGAGGGAGCGTGCGATGTTTGATCACATCAACCTTGGAAACACTTCCAACATATCGTCATCTCACCTTTAGCTAGTCTCCATAGCCTTTTATTTCGAGTTACTAACACTTAGCAACCGAACCGGTATTTATTACCCTGGTGCTACTAGGAGTACTAGTAAAGTACACATTAATATAACGTATATCCAAAATACTTCTGTCGACCTTGCCAGCCTTCTCATCTACCAAGTATCTAGGGTAGTTCCGCTTCAGTGATCGTTCCCCTCATTACAAAAGCACTTAGTCTCGGGTTTGGGTTCAACCTTGGGTTTCTTCACTGGAGCAGCAACTGATTTGCCGTTTCATGAAGTATCCCTTTCTTGCCCTTGCCCTTCTTGAAACTAGTGGTTTTCCTAACCATCAACAATTGATGCTCCTATTTGATTTCTACTTTCGCGGTGTCGCGAATAGCTCAAGGATCATCATATCTATCCCTGATATGTTATAGTTCATCATGAAGTTCTAGTAGCTTGATGGCAGTGACTTTGGAGAACCATCACTATCTCATCTGGAAGATTAACTCCCACTCGATTCAAGCGATTGTAGTACTCATACAATCTGAGCACATGCTCAACGATTGAGCTTTTCTCCTTAGTTTGCAGGCTTAAGAAACTTGTCAGAGGTCTCATACCTCTTGACATGGGCACTAGCCTGAAATCCCAATTTCAGTCCTTGGAACATCTCATATGTTCTGCGATGTTTCAAAAACGTCTTTGGTGCCTCAATTCTAAACCATTTAGCGTTACGCACCGAACTATCATGTAGTCATCAAAACGTGTATGTCAGATGTTCGCAACATCCACAACCGACGCTCGAGGTTCAACACACTGAGCGGTGCATTAAGGACATAATCCTTCTGCACAGCAATGAGGACAATCCTCAGTTTACGGACCCAGTCCGCATAATTGCTACTATCAACTTTCAACTAAATTTTCTCTAAGAACATATCTCAAACAGTAGAACCAAAGTGTGAGCTATGACATAATTTGCAAAGACCTTTTGACTATGTTCATGATAATTAAGTTCATCTAATCAAATTATTTAATGAACTCCCACTTAGATAGACATCCCTCTAGTCATATAAGTGATACATGATCCGAGTCAACTAGGCTGTGTCCGATCATCATGTGAGACGGACTAGTCATCATCGGTGAACATCTTCATGTTGATTGCATCTACCATACGACTCATGTTCGACCTTTCGGTCTCTCGTGTTCCGAGGCCATGTCTGTACATGATAGGCTCGTCAAGTCAACCTAAGTGTTTCACATGTGTAAATCTGGCTTACACCCGTTGTATGCGAACGTTAGAATCTATCACACCCGATCATCACGTGGTGCTTCGAAACAATGAACCTTCGCAACGGTGCACAGTTAGGGGGAACACTTTCTTGAAATTATTGCGAGGGATCATCTTATTTATGCTACCGTCGTTCTAAGCAAATAAGCTGTAAACATGACAAACATCACATGCAAATCATAAAGTGACATGATATGGCCAATATCATCTTGCGCCTTTTGATCTCCATCTTCGAGGCGCGGCATGATCACCTTCGTCACCGGCATGACACCATGATCTCCATCATCGTGTCTTCATGAAGTTGTCTCACCAACTATTACTTCTACTACCATGGCTAACGGTTAGCAATAAAGTAAAGTAATTACATGGCGTTTTTCATTGACACGCAGGTCATACAATAAATTAAGACAACTCCTATGGCTCCTGCCGGTTGTCATACTCATCGACATGCAAGTCGTGATTCCTATTACAAGAACATGATCAATCTCATACATCACATATATATAATTCATCACATCCTTTTGGCCATATCACATCACATAACATACCCTGCAAAAACAAGTTAGACGTCCTCTAATTGTTGTTGCATGTTTTACGTGGCTGCTATGGGTTCTAGCAAGAACGTTTCTTACCTACGCAAAAGCCACAACGGTGATATGCCAATTGCTATTTACCCTTCATAAGGACCCTCTTCATCGAATCCGAACCGACTGAAGTGGGAGAGACAGACACCCGCTATCCACCTTATGCATCAAGTGCATGTCAGTCGGTGGAACCTGTCTCACGTAAGTGTATGTGTAAGGTCGGTCCGGGCCGCTTCATCCCACAATGCCGCCGAATCAAGATAAGACTAGTAACGGCAAGCAAATTGAACAAATCATCGCCCACAACTACTTTGTGTTCTACTCGTGCATAGAATCTATGCATAGACCTAGCTCATGATGCCACTGTTGGGGAACGTAGTAATAATTCAAAATTTTCCTACGTGTCACCAAGATCAATCTAGGAGATGCTAGCAACGAGAGAGAGGGATTGCATCTTCATACCCTTGAAGATCGCTAAGTGGAAGCATTACACGAACGCGGTTGATGGAGTCGTACTCGCGGCGATTCAAATCGCGGAAGATCCGATCTAGCGCCGAACGGACGGCGCCTCCGCGTTCAACACACGTACAGCCCGGGGACGTCTCCTCCTTCTTGATCCAGCAAGGGTAGAGGAGAAGTTGAGGGAGAGCTCCGGCAGCACGACGACGTGGTGGTGGAGCTTGCATTTCTCCGGCAGGGCTTCGCCAAGCACTACTACTACTACGGAGGTGTTGTGGAGGGAGAGGACTGCGCCAGGGGAAGGGGTGCGGCTCCCATGCGCCTCCCCACTATATATAGGGGTGGAGGGGGCTGATTTCTTGCCCTCCAATTCCATTGGGGCGTTGGCAAAGGTGGGGGGAAGAAATCCCATCATTTCCCTTCCCCACCGATTGTTATCCCCCCCCCCCCTTTTTAAGGATCTTGTCCTATCCCTTCCTGATATGATCTTATTCCTTCTAAGGAGGATCTTGGTGCGCCTTGACCAGGGGTGTGGGGCCTTTCCCCCACTACCCACGTTCATGTGGGTCCCCCATGTAGGTGGGCTCCACTCCGGAACCTTCTAGAACCTTCCCGGTACAATACCGAAAAATCCTAAACATTTTCCGGTGGCCAAATAGGACTTCCCATATATAAATCTTTACCTCCGGACCATTACGGAACTCCTCGTGACGTCCAGGATCTCATCCGGGACTCCAAACAACATTCATTAACTGCACACTAATTCCCATGACAACTCCAGCGTCACCGAACCTTATGTGTGTAGACCCTGCGGGTTCGGGAATCATGCAGACATGACCGAGACAGCTCTCTGGCCAATAACCAACAGCGGGATCTGGATACCCGTGTTGGCTCCCACATGTTCCATGATGATCTCATCGGATGAACCACGATGTCGGGGATTCAATCAATCCCGTATACAATTCCCTTTGTCTATCGGTATGCTACTTGCCCGAGATTCGATCATCGGTATCCCTATACCTTGTTCAATCTCGTTACCGGCAAGTCTCTTTACTCGTTCTGTAACGCATGATCCCGTGGCTAACTCATTAGTCACATTGAGCTCATTATGATGATGCATTACCGGGTGGACCCAGAGATACCTCTCCATCATACGGAGTGACAAATCCCAGTCTTGATTCGTGCCAACCCAACAGACACTTTCGGAGATACCTGTAGTGCACCTTTATAGCCACCGAGTTACATTGTGACGTTTGGTACACCCAAAGCATTCCTACGGTATCCGGGAGTTACATAATCTCATGGTCTAAGGAAATGATACATGACATTAGAAAAGCTCTTAGCAAACGAACTACACGATCTTGTGCTATGCTTAGGATTGGGTCTTGTCCATCACATCATTCTCCTAATGATGTGATCCCGTTATCAGTGACATCCAATGTCCATGGTCAGGAAACCACAACCATCTATTGATCAACTAGCTAGTCAACTAGAGGCTTACTAGGGACATGTTGTGGTCTATGTATTCACACATGTATTACGGTTTCCAGTTAATACAATTATAGCATGAACAATAGACAATTATCATGAACAAGGAAATACAATAATAACCATTTTATTATTGCCTCTAGGGCATATTTCCAACACGTCAGCCACGCGTCCTACTTGCCGCCGCCCAATGTCCGGCACCGCCGTGGTCGGGGACTCCTCCGAGGATGAGTAGGGCATGGGAGGTGGCAGGGCATGGTGTGCCAACTGGCCGGTCCGTCTCCCGTGTTCTACTTTTCCTCGCCGGAGACCGCACCTTCACTTCACGGGTCTTGAACCCCGCCCCCGTACATGGAGATCACAGATGGAGGACGTTGGTCGCCGCTGTAGAATAGTTTTAGGGTCAGGTTTCTTTTATTTTTTTGTCCTATAAAAGTTCGAAATGTAATGAAAATCTGCCGTGTTTGCATTAATCTCGGCCGGTGTATATGAACTTTCACAATAATATACATATTGTAGGAGTACTAGCAAGATGCCCGTGCATTGCACGGAAGATCAAGATCTTGTGGGAGAAAAGGATGAACGAGGGAAAGCATTATCTGCAAATGTGGAGAGGAGTGCGGGTAAATTGTCATAGTTTCCTTCCTATCCGTTAGATATAGATCGGACGGCCTATATTGCAGGATCGGACACATCTTTCTACATCTACGGGAACCTACGGAAGGGTTAACGTAAATTGCCTCTCTCTCTCTTCCCCTGATTTTCATGGTGGTGGGCCCCTCCCTCCCCACAATCTACAATCAACAGCTCACACGTTTTACATTACGTTAATTATGTAACTGGGATTACGTAGGTGTAGCATTACTCGTCCTAAAAAAACCAACTAAGCCAACCTCCCAGCATATCGCGCGGGAAAAGACCCGGCCGCACCGTTTTAGTCGGGATTACCGGATTACTAGTAGTAGTATCGATGGATCGCGCAAAGCAACAGATTTTTTTTGGTGGGGGCGAAGCACCTAGTTTAAAAGGAAAAAATGCGATACACCCACAGCACTCCTGTCGCGGTCGCATTGCACCCCACACACGTTCGGTCCTGCACACGGCTCACGCAAACGGAACACGCTTCGGCTTGCCTCTTCACTGACACGTGGGACTGCACTTGGAGAAACCGACCATGCGCCAAACTCCCCCCGCCCACCGCGCAAAAATCCTCCCCCTCCCCACACCCAAAAATTTCCCCCCAAATCCGATTCAACCGCCCTTTGGCCAACTAGCCAATAATATTCCCCAAACCCCCCTCCCCCTGTCCCCCTCCACTCCATTCGCTCCGCCAAAGCCGCCCTCCCCGCCGCACCGATACGTCGGCGTCGCAGTTCGGCGATCCTCTCGCTCCCACAGTACGCTCTCGTAGACTGCCGTCCTCTAGCCGCGCGGCTACCTCTGGCTACGTTCTTGTGGAGGCGCACGGCGGTCAGCGCCGCCACCGCTGGCGACGTTCGTGTGGAGACGCACGGCGGACAACTTCTCCCATGGTACGTGCATTCTAGACTGAGGCCCCGTTCATGTCAGTGTAGCGCTGAATGTTAGCTGATAGACGCTGTTAATCTCACTGTTTGCCAAAGTAGTTTACTGTCAATATACTCTGCTTAAGAAGCTTCCTTGCCCTGTTCTGCACTCAATCTGCTTAGCTGAGATGGCATGCCAAGGCCGATTAGTTGCTAAAATATCCTGCCATATATTTATTGTGACGTAGATTGCCATGGTCTAGTAGCCAATCTGTTAGGTGAAATAGCTCTACACCGTTTTATACTCGATCTTTGTTGCTGTGATGGCCTTCGATAGTTTGATGGTTGTGTGCTCGGCCTCATTGACTGCTGAAACAGCCTACCATAATTTGGCACTCAAATCTGTTTGCTGAATTAGCTTTACATATATTTCGTTACTTAGATCTGCTCATCCAAATATCTTGCCATAGCTTTAGACATCGACCTAGGTAATTTTTTTCTGTACTTCATAAAAAAGCATATATGTTTTTCCTGTAATCTCTAGTAGAAGAACTAATTTGTATGTCTAACAGATGGACAGGACTCGGATAACTTCTGCTCAAAGATTCTCTGCTGCATATGTCGAGGGGGTTGAAAACTTCATGAACTTTATCAGAGCTGAGTACGGTGGTCCGAAATCAGAAGTGCTCTGCCCGTGTAGCAGTTGTATGAATTCAGTTACAAGACCCCAGTCAACTGTGCAAAATCATCTACACTTGTATGGGATGTCGGTCACATATACTAGGTGGGTTCATCATGGTGAAGCTGTGAATGTCAATGTTATTGACTACATGGAAGCAGCAGATCACCATCTTGATCTGCCTGATGCTCAGGTGGAAGTGGAGGAGGTGGTGGTGGTGGCGGAGCCAGTGAGTTTGACCAACATTGAAACAATGCTACGAAATGCTCGTGCATTCCGTGAACTTTCACCTGCAGAAGGAAAATGGCGGGCCCGCATGTTGGAACAATGCAACGTTGCTGTCACCCCAGGAAATAAGTTGTCAGTATTCTCAGCTATGGTCACTTTTCTTCTGGTGAAGACATCTGAGCGGATGAACAACAAATCGTTCGATGCGATGTTGGCTGCTTTCCGCGAATCTTTCCCAGATGCGTCTGAGCTGCCACACACCTACAGTAAAATGAAGAATTTCCTTCATGCAGTTGGAATTGGATATGATATGATCCATGTTTGTAAGAATAATTGTGTTCTGTTCCAGAAGGATTATGCCAACTTAAGTGAATGCCCGAAATGCAAATCATCAAGATGGAAAGATGGCGATGTTGTGAAGAGGATTCCTCATAATGTTCTGAGACATTTTCCAATTACACCAAGATTGCAGAGGTTGTTTCATGATGCTGAAACAAGAGAGGATGTACTGTGGCATTCTAGGAACCAGGAGTACAGAGATCAGAATGTAATGAGCCATCCATCTCATGGTAGTGAGTGGAAAAGCTTCAACGATAAACACAAAGAGTTTGCTGCCGACCCGAGAAACATTAGACTTGGCTTAGCTTCAGATGGATTTAACCCATTTGGCCACCAGAGTGCCACATATAGCATGTGGCTAGTGCTTGTTATCCCTTACAACATGCCTCCAAATGTCTGCACCAAAGAATCAAACTACATGATGGCCTTGCTCATCCCAGGTCCAAAAAGTCCTGGAAAGGATTTTGATTTGTTCATGGAGCCTCTTGTGGAGGAACTTCAACAGCTATGGAAGGGTGTTCTCACTCGAGACCTATATAGCAGGCCACCAGCTGATTTCTTTCTGCGTGCTCTTATAATTTGGTGCATCCATGATTATACGGCTTTGGGCACTATGTCAGGGCGAACAACACATGGTTACAATGCAAGTGTTCGCTGTGACAGGAATCCGCTGTCATACGCAATACTTAGCAAGATCTGTTACATTGGACACCGCCGTTTCCTTGCCAAGGACAAGCCACTTCCTAGAAAATACCGAAGACATGTGTTCAATGCAAAGCATGAAAACCGTGATACACCAAAGAGGCTCACCGCCAATGAGTTGCAAGTGGAATTAGAGAAGGTCAGGCATATTACACCAGGAAACCATCCTGATAATGGTAGCGGGAAAAGGAAGCGTGGCAGGGCAGAAAAGAGATTATTGTTTACCCGCAGGTCCACTTTGTGGGACTTGGAGTATTGGAAAGATTTGGATCTGCGGCATAATCTTGATGTGATGCACATCGAGAAAAATATATGTGACAGCATTATTGGCACACTTCTTAATATTAAAGGCAAGACGAAAGATACCTTAAAATCTAGGATTGATTTGACACACCTGGGTATCACACAGGATTTGTAGGTGCAAGATGAAGGTAAACCACGGGATATGGCACCAGCTGTGTACGTCTTGGACAAGGTAAAAAGAAAATAATTCTGCGAGGTCCTGTCACGTGTGAGATTCCCACATGGATTTGCATCCAACCCTGAAAGGAGAGTCAGTGCTGATGGAAACAAGGTACAAGGGTTGAAAACTCATGACTGCCACGTCCTACTTCAAAGGGTTTTACCTGTTATCCTTAAAGGATTGGGCCGCCCTGACTTATACAGAGCAGTTGCAGAGTTGGGACAATTCTTCAGGGAACTCTGCAGTAGGAATATCAGGATAGATGCTTTGGAGCGTCTTAGAGACAAGATACCAACTATCCTATGTGACCTTGAGAAGATATATCCTCCAGCCTTCTTTGATGTGATGGTGCATTTGGTTGTTCATCTACCTGATGAGGCACTACTTAGAGGTCCAGTAAAGTATGGCTGGATGTACCCTATTGAAAGGCAGCTAGGCACTTTCAAGGGCTATGTTAGGAACAGAGCTAGACCCGAGGGTTCCATTGCAGAGGCCTACATTGCTACAGAAGCGTTGACATTCTGCTCAAAATACATTGAAATAGCTGATCAGCTTAGCAAAGAGGTGGGTGAAGACAATCCCGGGCTCAATGTTTTCGATTATTCTGTTCGAGTTACAAGGAAGAGTCGACAAGAGGACAAACCTAAAGATTTGGACAAAATGGTTTGGTATGTGTTGAATAATTGTCCTGAGATACTACCTTATATCAAGTAAGTGCAGTACTGCAGCTTATACATCGTAATCTACTAAACTTGCAGCACATTCTTATATATTTAGATGTTTGACGCGATCACTATGTTGTGCAGCATCTACAAAGAGGAGTTACTGCCGCAAAATCCAAGAAACATTGACAAACTGGTTATGGAAGGATTTGCGAAATGGTTCAAGAACCATGTAAGCTTTTGAAGTGCATTGTCAGTTTTTTTAATATATTGAGTACATAAGATGATCAGCTTGTCTATTTTCTAACCATAGGTTAAGAAGATGCGGGAGGATGGGCAGGCAGTTGATGATGCCCTTTACTCACTAGCAATGGGTCCTGATACTCGGGTAAGACATTATGAATCTTGCGTTGTTGGAGATGTGCGCTACAACACCCTTGCACGAGACGAAGGCAGGAAGACACAAAATAGTGCCATCATGAGCACGGATACATATGACAAAGAGACAAATGAAATGTATGCTAACATAACAGACATTGTTCAGTTGCAGTATATCTCCAGTTTTGAGGATCATCGGTGTCTGGTTCTGTTGTGCTGTCGTTGGTATAACCTGTTTTCCAGGATCGCAAAACCCAGAGCTGATGATTATTTCAAATCCATCAATGTCAAGGCGGCGTACTAGACCAACGAGCCTTTTATTTTGGCAAATCAAGCAACACAGATATTTTTCTTGAAAGACACATTTGCACGTAGCGATGACTGGAGAGTATTGCAAAGGTTTGAGTAGAGGAATTCGTTTAATGAAGTTGCACAACAAGATGATGCTTACACTGCTCCTGATGTACAAGATAACACAGATGTTCCTAATATCTTTGAGAACCATCACGTCAATGACGCCGGCGAAAAGATTGTCTGCCGTGCTGTGGACATACAAGAGTTGATCAAGAAGAAGCCAACGTTCGAGGACGTTGAGGACGAAGAAGAAAATGACACTATGGGGAATTACGATTCAGACTGATACACATGGCGAAGATGTTGACGCTGCTGCCGCGGATGATGATTACATTGCTTTTGTCATATTTGCCTGTCAGAAGACATTTTTTATCTACTATGTGAAATTATGTTTGCTATGACAACTGAAACCTGATGAACATGTTGTTTAGTATTTTGCTGTGAGAACATCACTTGTTATGTATGCTGATTTGTGTTTGGTGATTGTATGACAACTAAAACATGATGACATTGTTGTTTAGTTGTACTCATATTTGGCTGGGAAACTTGAATTTGATGACATAGTTTGTTGTTAGACTGCAATTTTCTCGACGTCTTCGAATGAGAACAAAGCTGACCCGACAGGGCCTCCGCTATTTATTTATTTATATGAGCAAAAGGGGATACCCCCTGATTTCCGTTAATAGAAATCATTAGATGTTCAAAACACTACGCCCAACCTGCTACACAGGTTTCATTCATTACTAATTTCAGCAAAGTGCTCATGTCGTAGCCATTGAATACGTCACGAGTGCTACATACACTGCAAATAAAGAGACAATCATCCTACAAAGCACATCAATTTTGCCCATTATCTTCACAAGCTCTTTCATCTCCTCATTGCTGTCAAGGTCGTTCAGCAGCTGTTGCTTGTCCATGATCAGAGGAACTGCATCTTTAACCTTCTGCTCTGCATCTTCCTCTGCTGTCGTTCCTTCAGTTACTTGTCCAACACCCCAACCTACTGGTATTGGGATTCCTCGGCTAACCAAATAATCAGCGTAGTTGCATTCCCCCACATCAGCAACTTCCCAGAAATACAAATCACACAAATCTTCCCTTTTCTCCATGAATCAAATTGGTAGACCATCAACCAAACTATCAAAAAATCAGCAACTGGAAGCAGCAGAACAACACTTAAACATATTATTACCCCATGATTCGGGCATTTGTAGAAGACTCGGCCAGGGTTGCGGATTGTGGTTGAGACGCGACGGATGACTCTGCGTGATTTGCAGCAGTGGCACCACACCAACGGCAGCGGGTTGCGATGAGCAATCGGCTGCGGTGCGCGTGCCGGCGAGGGTGTGATGAGACCCACAGGCGATGGTATGGGTTGCGACTTGGCGCATATCTGGTTGTTGCCTGCTGAAGAGCAGGTGGACGAGCAGCCAGCGGACATGGTTGTTGCGGCCAGAGCTTCTGATGCTAGGCAGAGTAAGTAGAGAAGAGGAGAAGCGAATGTTGGATATGTCAGTTTCATTACTTGCAGAGTAGCATAGCACCATATATAGTCATAGTCTAGGTTTGGATTCGAACCAGCTACAGGAGCACGTCTTTCTTTTTTCTAAAACTCAGCAACATCTCTTTGCTGGTACACTAGCTTGTTCTGTACGCCTTCCCAATTCTTTGATTTTCTTTCCCCTTTTTTTGCGAGGACCTGACAGCTGGGACCCACCGGAAGGGCCTCTGTATTTCGCGAAAAAAACGTTCCCCCCGCTGACATGTCGGACCCACCAGCTATATCTTCACACGCAAGGAAGTGCCTCATTATTACGCACAAAAAAATGAATACCCCCTACTAGCTGGGACCCACCATAGTGGGAGGATGACTTGTGGGCCAACAAAGTAGACGGGGACGGAGGGCTTTGTCAACTTAGTCAATATGAACGATTCTAGCTCCAGTGACCGTACGATGTCCGTACAACGGGCGTAGTGCTTTTTCAACCTACGGTCTTCTTGCTCCAGCCGCCCAAAGCAGCGCCGGTCGTGTCGCATGCTCCTGCCTCCCGTGGCCGGCTGTGCTGCCGCGGAGGCCTCACCGCCCCCTACTATTCCCACCGCTGGCCAGGCCCTGCAGTGACGGCAGCCTCACACCGCAGCCGAACCAGTGAACCCTCGTACTCCTCTCTGCGCGAGCTTCCACTGTCGCGTCATCCCCTTCCTAGGCCTCGCAGTCGTCCACCGCCGTGGTGCTCTCCGCACGGCGTGGTCAACGTGGTCAAGGAACGACTTCCATCGGAAGAGTACTGTACGTGGAGAGGCTGACAGCTGGGTCCACGGCCACAGCCCAGTTTTTTTGTGATTTGCCAAGTAAGTCGCTTTGTCAGGCCTGTTGGGCTGCAAACCTTTCAAGACAAGGAGAGCTTTCATTCGTCTGGCCGAGAAAATGGCCCATCAGTAATGAGAAATGGGTTGTACATTTTTAAAACACATCAAACCGGCAATTAGTTTCAAATATCTTTTTTTCATTTCAAGATTTTAAATTACATTAATTTTTATGCATGGAGAATTTGTTGGATTTTATATTGATATACATTTATTTTTAAAATCAGTTTGAATGTGAGTCGAGATTTCGGGATTAAAAACAGTTCGGACCGCACCGAAATATGCAAAATTTTGTATAATTTTTAACCGTGGCCACAATTTGGGTTGTAATGCTAACAAAAAGAATATGGGCTCCAAAAAAACCTGAAGAATTAGCAAATGGGCTGAAAATTATTAGAAATAATGGCAGATGGGTTGTATGCTGTTTTCCACAGATTTGAGGCTTTCCTAAAAAAAGTTTGACGCACAAGCAGTGACTGTTGGATGTCCATCCAACGGCCGTCGTGTTCATCAATCTCTGCTCTTCCTGCTCCAGCCACTCAAAGAGGCGCCGGCGGGACTGCCTGCTCCCTCCTCCCCGCGGCCGGCTCTGCTGTCGTGCAGGCCTCACCGCCCCACCGTACTCCCATCACTGGCCTAGCCATCCCTCTACTCACCCACACCTGCTGTTATTCTCCGGCGACGGCAGACGAACCAGTAAACCCTCGTACAGTCGTACTCCCCTCCGCATGGGAAACAACTGCCTCCGTGTTGTTCCCTTCCTAGGCCTCACCGTCGTCCACCGCCCTGGTGCTCTCGGCGCGGCCTGGTCAACATGGTCAACGACCGACATGCATCTGAAGTGGACTGTACGTGAAGAGGCCGATAGCTGGGTCCACGGCCGCACGCAAGGAAATGCCTCCTTATAACGCGCAAAATAATGATTCCTCCACCTGACATCAAGGACCCACCGAAAGGGCCTCTGTATTTCGCGAAAAAAATGTTACCGTCACTGACAGCTCGGACCCACCAGCTATATCTTCGCACGCAAGGAAGTGCCTCCTTATTACGCACAAAAAAATGAATACTCCCCCTGTTAGCTGGGACCCAGTATAGTGGCAGGCTGACTTGTGGGCCTACTAAGTTGACGGGGACGGAGGACTTTGTCACCTTAGTCAATAATGCACGATTCTAGCTCCAGTGACCGTACGATGTCCATCCAACGGCCGTAGTGCTTCTTCAGCATCTGGTCTTCTTGTTCTAGCCGCCCAAACCAGCGCTGGTCGTGCCTCGTGCTCCTGCCTCCCGTGGCCGGCTGCGATGCGACGGAGGCCTCACCGCCCCCTACTACTCCCACCGCTGGCCAGGCCATCCCTCCACTCACCCACACCCCTTGTTACTCTACGGCGACGGCAGCCTCACACCGCAGAGAACCAGTGCCCTCGTACTCCTCTACGCGTGGGCATCCACTGCCGTGTCTTCCCCGGCTCCGCGTCGTCCCCTTCCTAGGCCTCGTCATCGTCCACCGCCCTGGTGCGCTCGGCGCGGCGTGGTCAAAGTGGTTAAGGAATGGCTTCCATCGGACGTGGACTGTACGTGGAGAGGCTGACAGCTGGGTCCACGGCCGCAGCAAGGAAGTGCCTCCTTATTACGTGCAAAATAATGTTTCCTCCACCTGACAGCAGGGACCCACCGGACGGGCCACCATTATTTTGCGAAAAAAATCATTTCCCCCTGACTGCTGGGACCCATCGGACGGGCCACCGTATTTCGCGAAAAAAACGTTCCCCTCGCTATCAGCTCGGACCCCCGGAAGTGCCTCCTTATTACGCACAAAAAAATGAATATTCCCCGGCTAGCTGGGACCCACCTTGGTGGGAGGCTGAATTGTGGGCCTACTAAGTTGACGGGGACGAAGGGCTTTGTCAACTTAGTCAATATGAACGATTCTACCTCCAGTGACCGTACGATGTCCATCCAACGGCCGTAGTGCTTCTTCAACCTCTGGTCTTCTTGCTCCAGCCGCCAAAAGCAGCGCCGGTCGTGCCGCATGCTCCTGCCTCCCGTGGCCAGCTGTGCTGCCGCGGAGGCCTCACCGCCCCCTACTATTCCCACCGCTGGCCAGGCCCTGCGGCGACGGCAGCCTCACACCACAGCCGAACCAGTGAACCCTTGTACTCCTCTCCGTGCGCGCGCGGGCTTCCACTGTCGCGTCTTCCCTGGCTCCCCATCGTCCCCTTTCTAGGCCTCACCGTCGTCCACCGCCCTGGTGCTCTCGGTGTGGCGTGGTCAAGGTGGTCAAGGAACGACTTCCATCGGGCGTGGACTGTACGTGGAGAGGCTGACAGCTGGGTCCACGGCCGCAGCAAGGAAGTGCCTCCTTATTACGCGGAAAATAATGTTTCCTCCACCTGACAGCAGGGACCCACCACACGGGCCACCGTATTTCGTGAAAAAAAGTTTCCCCCCTGACTGTTGGGACCCACCAGCTACACCTTCGCACGCAAGGAAGTGCTTGACAGTCGGGACCCACCTGGTCAAACCGTACGTAGCGTTGTCATTCTGGTCGCGAACGTGTACGTACATATATACTGATGGATGTAGAGGCACGCACGTGTCGTAGTAGAGGCGGCCAGGGTGCAAGAAAGAAAATACGGCCACGTATGTGTACATACGGGCGGGTCTCGAACACCTACCCGCGCATACGTACGGCGAGGGCTCGTGTACATGGCTGGGTCGGAACGGAGAAACAATGTCGTCGTGTTCATGGGGAGGCAACGGAATGCGTCGTGTTCATGGGGAGGCAACGGAATGCGTCGTGTTCATCGGGAGGGCTTGGATGGAACAGGCGATGGAAACGAGGCCTGGCGTACCGCAGAACGAAGGAAACGGCCTTGTGTTCGACCGGCCACGGTTGAAACGGAGGTCCTGTTGATCGGGAGGGGTGTGGCGTACCGCACAACAGAGGAAACGGACCTCCTACGATCGAAATGGGGGTCCTGTTGATCGGGAGGGGTGTGGCGTACCGCAAAACGGAGGAAACGGACCTCCTACGGTCGAAATGGGGGTCCTGTTGATCGGGAGGGGTGTGGCGTACCGCAAAACGGAGGAAACGGACTTGTGTTGGAGCGCTACGGTCGAAACGGGGGTCATGTTCATCAGGAGGGGTGTGGCGTACCGCAAAACGGGACTCCACGGGATAATGTTCATCTCCACCGTCGACCCCCTCCAGCCTCCACGAGCTACTGTTCATCCACCGTCGACCTCCTCCAGCCTCCACGGGCTCCTGTTCATCCAGCCTCCACCGCGCGCTACTCCACCGGCTACTGTTCAACCACCCCTCCACCGTCTACTGTTCATCCAGCCCTCCACACCATGGGGTCCTGTTCAACCACCCCTCCACCGTCTACTGTTCATCCCGGCCTCCACACCACGGGGTCCTGTTCATCCATCCCTCCACGGGCACCCCTCCATCGTCTACTGTTCATCCAGCCCTCCACCACACCATGGGGTCCTGTTCATCCAGAGGAAACACCACCGCTCACTGTTCACCCCCCCCCCCCCCGCAACGCTCACTGTTCATCCCATCGATCGGCTTCAGTTAGCAGCAGTAGCCAAGGAATCGCTCGATCGGGTTCAGTTAACAACCATCGATCGATCGCTCGGGTTCAGTAACGCGTAGCCTTCAGTGCAATCGCTCGGGTTCAGTTAGAGCCAACGCCTCGTACACACGCGCGTACGTGTACGAGAGAAACGTGCATTGCTCGGTCCCCGACCTCCCACCGTAACCGGGAACTTCCCGAAATTTTCCTCCCCCTCGCTTCTACCACGGTTATTTCCGTCATGGACGGCCCAAAGAATGTCATGCAGCTGCGTCTCCGGCCCGCCCAGGACGAAAAGCCCATTTTCTATCATCATTTTTTGTCATAGAAGTAGGAGCCCACCACATCTATGATGATACCGGGTTTTGTCACAATTATCATCATAGAAGTGTCATATGTATGACAGAAAAAAATTCCGTTCGGCCCAAAATGTCACGGATGTGTCTTTTTTTGTAGTGTCTCGGCGCGGCGTGTTTAATGTGGTCAACGACCGACTTCCATCGGAAGAGTACTGTACGTGGAGAGGCTGATAGCTGGGTCCATGGCAGCCGCAAGGAAGTGCCTCCTTATTACGCGGAAAATAATTATTCCTCCACCTGACAGCAGGGACCCACCGGACGGGCCACCAGTATTTCGTGACAAAAAACGTTTCCCCCTGACTGCTGGGCCCCACAGGACGGGCCACCGTATTTCACGAAAAAAACATTCCCCCCGCTGTCAGCTCGGACCCACCGGAAGTGCCTCCTTATTACGCACAAAAAATGAATACCCCCTGCTAGCTGGGACCCACCTTGGTGGGAGGCTGACTTGTGGGCCTACTAAGTTGACTGGGACGGAGGCCTTTGTCAACTTTAGTCAATATATGAACGATCCTAGCTCCAGTGACCGTACGATGTCCATCCAACGGCCGTAGTGCTTCTTCAACCTCTGGTCTTCTTGCTCCAGCTGCCCAAAGCAGCGCCGGTCGTGCCACCTGCTCCTGCCGCCCATGGCCGGCTGTGATGCCGCGGAGGCCTCACCGCCCCTACTACTCCCACCGCTGGCCAGGCCATCCCTCTATGCACCCACACCCCCTGTTATTCTGTGGCGACGGTAGCCTCACACCGCAGCCGAACGAGTGAACCCTCATACTCCTCTACGTGTGGGCATCCACTGCCGCGTCTTCCCCGGCTCGGTGTCGTCCCCTTCCTAGGCCTCGCCGTCGTCCACCGCCCTGGTGCTCTCGGCGTGGCGTGGTCAACGTTGTCAAGGAATGGCTTCCATCATACGTGGACTGTACGTGGAGAGGCTGACAGCTGGGTCCACGGCCGCAGTAAAGAAGTGCCTCCTTATTACACGCAAAATAATTATTCCTCCACCTGACAGCGAGGACCCACCGGACGGGCCACCGTATTTCGTGAAAAAAACATTTCCCCCTGACTGCGGGGACCCACCAGCTACATCTTGCGTCAAAAAAAAACGATTCGCCCCCTCATTGCTGGGACCCACCAGCTACATCTTCGCATGCAAGGAAGTGCGTCCGAAAAAACGATTTGCCCCCCTGATTGCTGGGACCCACCAGCGACATCTCCGCACGCAAGGAAGTGAGTCCGGGCAAAAAAAACAAAACGATTCCCCCTGACTACTGGGACCCAGCAGCTACACCTTTGCACGCAAGGAAGTGCGTCCGAAAAAAACGATTCCCCCCCCCCCCCTGACTGCTAGGACCCACCAACTACATCTTCGCAGGCAAGGAAGTGCCTGACAGTCGGGACCCACCTGGTTGAAGCGTATGTAGCGTTGTCATTCTGGTCGTGAACGTGTATGTACATATATACTGGTCGATGTAGAGGCGCGTACTTGTCGTAGTAGAGGCGCGCACGTAGCATGTACACGTACGTACAGCGGCCAGGGTGCAAGAAAGAAAATACGGCCACGTACGTACATACGAGCAGGGTCTCGCGTACTCGCGCATACGTACGGCCAAGGCTCGTGTACATGGCTGGGTCGGAATGGAGAAACAGCATCGTCGTGTTCATGGGGAGGCAACGGAATGCGTCGTGTTCATGGGGAGGCAACGGAATGCATCGTGTTCATCGGGAAGCAACGGAACGCGTGGGAGCCAACCGGCTGGGTCGGAACGGAATGTGTGGCCGTGTTCATTGGGAGGGCTTGGACGGAACAGGCGATGGAAACGAGGCCTGGCGTACCGCAAAACGGAGGAAACGACCTTGTGTTCGACCGGCCAAGTTCGAAACGGGATCCTGTTCATCAGGAGGGGTCTGGCGTACCGCAAAACGGAGGAAACGGACCTCCTACGGTCGAAACAGGGGTCCTGTTGGTCGGGAGGGGTGTGGCGTACCGCAAAACAGAGGAAACGAACTTGTTTTGGAGTGCTACGGTCGAAACGGGGGTCCTGTTGATCGGGAGGGGTGTGGCGTACCGCAAAACGGGACTCCACGGGATATTGTTCATCTCCACCGTCGACCTCCTCCAGCCTCCACGGGCTACCATCGACCTCCTCCAGCCTCCACGGGCTTCTGTTCATCCAGCCTCCATCGCGCGCTACTCCATCGGCTACTGTTCAACCACCCCTCCATGGGCACCCCTCCACCGTCTACTGTTCATCCAGCCTTCCACACCACGGGGTCCTGTTCAACCACCCCTTCACAGGCACCCCTCCACCGTCTACTGTTCATCCAGCCCTCCACACCACGGGGCCCTGTTCATCCAGAGGCAACACCACCGCTCACTGTTCATCCAACCCCCTTCCCCCCGCCCCCCGCAACACTCACTGTTCATCCAATCGATCGGCTTCAGTTAGCAGAAGTAGCGAAGGAATCGCTCGATCGGGTTCAGTTAACAGCCATCGATCGACCACTCGGGTTCAGTAACGCGTAGCCTGCAGTGCAATCGCTCGGGTTCAGTTAGAGCCCAACGCCTCGCTCGGGTTCAGCTAGAGCCAACGCCTCGCACACACGCGCGTACGTGCACGAGAGAAACGCGCATCGCTCAGCCCCCGACCTCCCACCGTAACCGGGAACTCCCCGAAATTTTCCTCCCCCTCGCTTCTACCACGGTTTTTTCCGTCATGGACGGCCCAAAGAAAGTCATGCAGCTGCGTCCCCGGCCCGCCCAGGACGAAAAGCCCATTTTCTGTCATGATTTTTTTGTCATGGAAGCAGGAGCCCACCACATCTATGATGATATCGGGTTTTGTCACATTTATCGTCATAGAAGTGTCATTTGTATGAAAGAAATTTTTTTCGTTCCGCCCAAAATGTCACGGATGTGTCTTTTTTTGTAGTGTTCCCTTTCTTTTCCTTTGCCCCTTTTCTTGAAACTAGTGGTCTTATTAACCATCAACACTTGATGCCCTTTCTTGATTTCTACCTTCGCCAATTTTAGCATCGCGAAGAGCTCGGGAATCGTTTTTGTCATTCCTTGCATATTATAGTTCATCACGAAGTTCCAGTAACTTGGTGATAGTGACTAGAGAACTCTGTTAATCACTATCTTATCTGGAAGATTAACTCCCACTTGATTCAAGTGATTGTAGTACCCAGACATTCCGAGCACATGCTCACTGGCTGAGCTATTCTCCTCCATCTTGTAGGCAAAGTACTTTGTCAGAGGTCTCATACCTCTCGACACGGGCATGAGTCTGAAATATCAATTTCAACTCTTGGAACATCTCATATGTTCCATGTGGTTCAAAACATTTTTGAAGTCTTGGTTCTAAGCCGTAAAGCATGGTGCACTAAACTATCAAGTAGTCATCATACTGAGCTTGTCAAATGTCCATAACGTCTGCATCTGCTCCTGCAATAGTTCTGTCACCCAGCGGTGCATCAAGGACATAATTCTTCTGTGCAGCAATGAGAATAATCCTCAGATCATGGACCTAGTTCGCATCATTGCTACTATCATCTTTCAACATAGTTTTCTCTAGGAACATATCATAAATAAAAAGGGGAAGCTATATGCGAGCTATATTGATCTAACATAGATATGCAAATACTATCAGGACTAAGTTCATGATAAATTTAAGCTCAGTTAATCATATTACTTAAGAACTCCCACTTAGATAGACATCCGTCTAGTCATCTAAATGATCACGTGATCCATATCAACTAAGCCATGTCTGATCATCACGTGAGATGGAGTAGTTTTCATTGGTGAACATCTCTATGTTGACCATATCTACTATATGATTCACATTCGACCTTTCGGTCTCAGTGTTCCGAGGCCATATCTGCATATGCTAGGCTCGTCAAGTTTGACCCGAGTATTCTGCATGTGCAAAACTGTCTTGCACCCATTGTATGTGAACATAGAGCTTATCACACTCGATCATCACGTGGTGTCTCAGCACGACGAACTGTCGCAATGGTGCATACTCAGGAAGAACGCTTATACCTTGAAGTTTAGTGAGGGATCATCTTATAATGCTATCGCCGTACTAAGCAAAATAAGATGCATAAACAGATAAACATCACATGCAATCAAAATATGTGACATGATATGGCCATCATCATCTTGTGCCTTTGATCTCCATCTCCAAAGCACCGTCATGATCTCCATCATCACCGGCTTGACACCTTAATCTCCATCGTAACATCGTTGTCGTCTCGCTAACTATTGCTTCTATGAATATCGCTACCCCTTAGTGATAAAGTAAAGCAATTACATGGCGATTGCATTTCATACAATAAAGCGACAACCATAAGGCTCCTGCCAGTTGCCGATAACTTTTACAAAACATGATCGTCTCATACAATAAATTATGTCACATTATGACTTGACCATATCACATCACAACATGCCCTGCAAAAACAAGTTAGACGTCCTCTACTTTGTTGTTGCAAGTTTTACGTGGCTACAACGGGCTTGTAGCAAGAACCGTTCTTACCTATGATTCAAAACCATAACGATTTTTGTCAAGTGTGTTGTTTTAACCTTCAACAAGGACCGGTTGTAGTCAAACTAGATTCAACTAAAGTTGGAGAAATAGACACCCGCCAGCCAGCTGTGTGCAAAGCACGTCGGTGGAACTGCTCTCATGCACGTGGTCATGTAATGTTGGCCCGGGCTGCTTCATCCAACAATACCGCCGAATCAAAGTAAGACGTTGGTGGTAAGCAGTATGACTATTATCGCCCACAACTCATTGTGTTCTACTCGTGCATATCATCTACGCATAGACCTGGCTCGGATGCCACTGTTGGGGAACGTAGCATGCAATTTCAAAGATTTTCCTACGATCACGCAAGATCTATCTAGGAGATGCATAGCAATGAGAGGGGAGAGTGTGTCCACGTACCCTCGTAGACCGAAAGCGGAAGCGTTATATTAACGCGGTTGATGTAGTCGAACGTCTTCACGATCCAACCGACCCAAGTGCCGAACGTACGGCACCTCCATGTTCAACACACGTTTAGCTCGATGACGTCCCTCGAACTCTTGATACAGCAGAGGGTCGAGGGAGAGTTTCGTCAGCATGACGGCGTGGTGACGGTGATGGTGATGTGATCCGCGCAGGGCTTTGCCTAAGCACTACGTGAATATGACCGGAGGAGCAAACTGTGGAGAGAGATGCCGCACATGGCTTGGAACAATTGTTGTGTCTCCAAGGGGTGCCCTGCCCACGTATATAAAGGAGGGAGAGGGAGGAGGCCGTCCCTAGGGGGGCGCAATAAGGGGGAGTCCTACTAGGACTCCTAGTCCTAGTAGCATTTGCCCCCCTCTCTTCCTTCTCATGGAGGTGGAAAGGGGGAAGGAGAGGAAGTAGGAGAAGGAAAGGGGGTGGTGCCCCCTTCCCTAAGAGCAACTCTAGCAGACCCTGCAAAATCTCGACCCGCAAAACGTGTTTGCAGTTTCACGAAGATCTCGTTTGCGGGTCGAAAACTAACACGGCCGAACAGAAACCGTAGATGAAACTGCATAATTAAAAAAACAGTTTCACGGGAGAAATTGCACCTCGTGGACGCGAATAGTTCATCACGTACTACATATATTTTACATGATCAAACACTACAAACACTAGTTCATACTACATACTACATCAACACTAGTACTAGAGGGGTTGGGATCTCACGGCGGCGAGCTAGCAGCCATGGACGACGCCGTGGAGGTGATCAATCCTCCTCGCCGGAGCTACAGAAGTTGATGTACTTCGCCCTCTGCTCCTCACGGATGCGCCGCCACTCGTCGTACTTCTCCTTGGCGGCGAGGTTGGCCACGACCGCCTGGCGCCACTGGAGGTCTTTGAGCTCCTCGGCATGGTGCAGGCGCTCCGCCTCCTCGTGCACGCTCCGCGCGGCAATGGCGGCTGCAACCGCGTCAACGTCGGCGACGAAGTCTTCCGGCCCAACGACTTTGTGGTGGCCGAGATCTTCGGGCTCCTCTTTGACAGGGACGAACTCGAAGTCCTCCGGCTCCTCCGACCACTCCCTCTTCACGGGGAGAAGGCCCACACCGGAAGAGGAGGAGCTCCCGGCGTAGGAAGATCTCGCCGCGGAGGAGAATGACAAGGCAGAGGATGGTGTACGGCCATGCCGACGGTCGTACTCATCTATCTCGCGGACGCGGAAACTCGGCGGTGGCAAGAGGCCGCGGTTGGTCCACTTCCCCGCCACGCGCTTCCTCGCGCCGTCTGACTGGACGCACCGCTCGCGCTCGGGGTCGCTTCTGCCGTCGGATCTGCTACCGGAGCCGCGTCCGGAGCTCCACATGCGGCCCCACATGGCGGCTGGAGGCGGAAGGTGGTCGTCGGCGGCGAGAAATGTGGAGAAGGGGGTGGGGAATCGCGTGGCTCGGCGGCGGCGGGGGATAGGGTTTCGACACGCAAACGCGTTGTGGAACCGTATATATAGTGGTCGGGGCGTGCGGTTTGCGGGTCGCGGCAATTTTTTTTACGGGTCGGGCGAGTATGCGGGCTTTGTTCTGGCCGGAAAATTGGGTCGAGCCCGCATACTCGCAGGAATTTTGCGGTTTCGCGTCTTTTGCGGGGTCTGCTAGAGTTGCTCTAAACCAATTCGGCCTCCTCCCTTGTGGGGGGCACACCATCCCCTTGTGGGCTGGTTAGCCTCCCTCCTATGGCCCATATGGCCCATATCTTTCCCCGGGGGGTTCCGGTAACCCCTTCGGTACTCTGGTATGTACCTGATACACTCTGGAACCCTTCCGGTGTCCGAATACTACCTTCCAATATATCAATCTTTACCTCTTGACCATTTCGAGACTCCTCGTCATGTTCGTGATCTCATTTGGGACTCCGAACAAACTTTGGTCACCAAAACACGCAACTCATAATACAAATCGTCATCAAACGCTAAGCGTGCAGACCCTACGGGTTCGAGAACTATGTAGACATGAACGAGACACATCTCCGGTCAATAACCAATAGCGGAACCTGGATGCTCATATTGGTTCCTACATATTCTACGAAGATCTTTATCGGTCAAACCGCATAACAACATATGTCATTCCCTTTGTCATCGGTATGTTACTAGCCCGAGATTCGATCATCGGTATCATCATACCTAGTTCAATCTCGTTACCGGCAAGTCTCTTTACTCGTTCCGTAATGCATCATCCCACAACTAACTCATTAGTCAGTAGTCACATCGCTTGCAAGGCTTATAGTGATGTGCATTACCGAGAGGGCCCAGAGATACCTCTCCGATACTTGGATTAACAAATTCTAATTTCGATCTATGCCAACCCAACAAACACCTTCAGAGACACCTGTAGAGCATCTTTATAATCACCCAGTTACGTTGTGACGTTTGATAGCACACAAGGTGTTCCTCCGGTATTCGGGAGTTGCATAATCTCATAGTCAAAGGAATATGTATAAGTCATGAAGAAAGCAATAGCAATAAAAACTAAACGATCAACATGCTAAGCTAACGGATGGGTCTTGTCCATCACATCATTCTCCCAATGATGTGATCCCGTTCATGAAATGACAACACATGTCTATGGTCAGGAAACTTAACCATCTTTGATTAACGAGCTAGTCAAGTAGAGGCATACTAGGGACACTCTGTTTTGTCTATGTATTCACACATGTACAAAGTTTCCGGTTAATACAATTCTAGCATGAATAATAAACATTTATCAAGATATAAGGAAATCTAAATAACAACTTTAGTTTGCCTCTAGGGCATATTTCCTTCAACAAGATGGGTGGTGGGTGGGTCATAAAAAATCAACTCTTCCCGAGGATTCTTAGATCCGATTGTACACCGAGATCAGGTCATCCAACGTTGCAACTTCTGGAAACGATCCAACATGTTATCTAGAAGAAGCTTCTCATGCTCCTCCTGAACCTGGTCTGATACCGAATACAGGGAGTCTGGTCTCGAGATCTGATGTGACATCAACCTTGGAAAATATCATGCGTGTTCCTCCTTAGCATGATCCAAAAACAGGATCGGGGGACGCGGCTTTGGGATTTGATCTTAGATCGACCCCGGAAGAGGATTCTCACGCATGTCCTGTACCCGATTCGACATCGGATCCAAGATAAGCGCTCCGTACTGCTCCTCGACTTGGTGTGACACCAAGTTTGTGAATATCAGCTCTTGGCAACAATCCGCTATGTACTCTATACTACCGAACCTGACGGTCTGACTTGCGCAAAGGACTCTACCTGCCTGAGGTGGCTAGCTGAGTTGGCAATGACGGTGACACCGCCGAAGACGAACTTCTGCCCGGCACAAAGACTGCACCATGTAACATCCCAAATTTTCAATTTGGAATGTTATACATAGTCATCCATGCATATCATATTTTATTGCATTTCCGTTCCGCAAATCCTCGAAATCCTAAGCAACTCAAGGGCCCACGCAGAGAGTTGGGGATTTTCCTGGTTTTTCATATTTTATTTTTATCAAATAATGAAACGAGGATTTTGATTTTAATTACTTTTCTCTCCGAAAAATATTTCATATTAAAATAAATGAGAGGAGATAATATGATTCTCCAAAGTAATTGAAATATTGGAGGAAAAATGTTAAAATCATTTATTTGATTTTATTTGATTTTATTTGATTTTATTCGGATTTTATTTGCATTAGAAAAATTGCACGTTTTCAAAGTTGCATTTTAGGGCCAAGAAAATGTTCATCTCGTTCTTAATATTTTATTTAGACGGTGAAAATTTGTTTTGGCATTTTTAGATTTTTACTTATTTTTTGGGATTTTAATTCTGTCAGTGAAATTTTAAAAAAAAATCCCTACGCCCGACTGGGCCTAAGGCCCAGCCGAGCCAGGCCGGCCCGAGCCACCGCCGCCTCCCCGCGCGCGCGCCGCCGCCACCGCCGACCCGGACTTGGAGTCCGAGCCAGACTCCTCTCTGTCGCGCCTTGCCCCCTCCTCCAAGCCGCCGCCCCCCTCCCTCTTTATATACCCCGCCGCCCCGAGCCACCACAACACCACCGTCGCCGCCGCAGCTGCCCCGCGCTGCCTGCCGCCACCGCGCCGCTCGCCACAGCCGCCCGCACCGCTTGCCGCCGCCGCCGAGCCCCGCCGCCCCGCGAGCCGCCGCCCAACCCCGCGTCGCCGGTGTCCCTCGCCGGAGGTACCGCGCCGGAATCCGAGCCGCCGGTTTTTTTTGAACCGTTCGGGTTTTTTAGAAAACCCTAGATCCGTTTTTTTTGGTTCGTTGGTTTTTGTCAGGACCGGATTTTCGGGATATAATTTCCCAGAAAATGGCCCTTGTGCTCATCAGCCCCAGGATTTCTGTTAGGTGATGAGGCACCAACTTGATACAGAAATTCCAAGCAAAGTACATAATATGTAGTACAAGACCATTCTAGCCTATGAGTACAACAATTGGTTTTCTAGTGGTTGAAGGCGGAAGCGGTTTGTGGGTCACCAGCGTCTATGGGACTCCATTTCCCATAGGAACAGCTGACCAGGATAACTCCTATCTTCGCGAGGCTGCTACCACCATTGCGTAGGTTCCGGGGCTGTCATCACAACGCTCCTCTCCACGCAAGAAATCTGGCCAAGACAATAGCCAGGGACAGCCAGTGAGTACTTTGAATGTACTCGCAAACATTAAGAACACAGGTATAATATAGCCACTGATAATCATGCTTTAAAATATTCTATGATCACTTCGCCAGTTATGAAATAAGGTTCATGATGCACGCAAGTAGGTCATTTAAATAAAACATGAGTAAACAATCAGGGTGTAGAAATGAAAAGCACCGATCGGGTGTCTGAAGCGACGCCTCGAAAGGATAATAATATGAAGCATGCCTCAGTCGGGCGTCTGAGCGACACCACATAAAGGGCTTATATATAAAAGGAATAACAGGCATGCCACAGTCAAGCGTCTGTGCGACACCACATAAAGGGCCTATAAGTAAATGAAATAACAGACATGCCACGGTCGGGCGTCTGTGCGACACCACATAAAGGGCTTATAATTAAATGAAATAACAAACATGCCACAGTCGGGCGTCTGAGCGACGCCACATAAAGGGCTTGTATATAAAAATAATCACAGTGAATATCCAGGAGGTAGAACCGTCCCAGGGATACTCATTAATTCAAATAACATAAATGGTTAGTCCATAATAATAATAATCATAGTCATCATACGTCACAAGTCATGATCAATGTCCTGGTTTAGTAGTTTCTCCTCCGAAGACCGACACTAAGACCGACACTTGACCCATCCCAGACTGTAGTCCTTAACCATGGACACGGCTATTCGAATAGATTTAATATCTTTGCAGAGGGTGTACTCTTTACCCACGAGTAATGGATTTCTTTAGCCCATCGGAACTAATTCCGTCTATGGTCTTTTAGTCGAAAACACGCCTGACTTGCACACACCAGCTTAACTTCACTCGTGTCTTGAATCACCCATGACACCTATTAAGCAAAACTCTAACTGGGGAGGCTACAACTTCGCGTAGCATGGGATCAAATTTCTATCGCGCGCTCTAAGGGGTGCCCCCCTCTCGGTCCCAACCGGAAACACCCATGCCCCCGGACCAAGTGGCGTGCCTACCGGTTGCAACTGGTATCTTCCACCATGGCCTCTCTATACGATGTGTGCTAGGATAGGGGTTGACAACTTACTGAACCATACACTACCTACAGCAGGGACAAGTGGCAGCACGAAACAAGTATGGGGGTTACTGGAACAAGACTCGATCTACGGCCGACTCAGGAGGCTTAAGTATTTCCTGCATGATTAGCTCAAGAATAATATTTCACATCCATCAGACACAACCACCACTCATCATACCTCCCCTGCGCCATCGGTCATAACCGTCTCGACGAGGGACAAGCTCGTGTCTACCCAAGACAGAGACTTTCCCGGACCCTTCCCGATAGGCATGAGAGGCATATGAGGGTGATTGCTATCACAAGCATATCCATTTCCAACAGCAAGAACTTTCATTACGCACTCAAAGCGTATGATCATATCGTCACAAAAAAATAACTAATGCTTCATGTCGAGGTGGTGTTATAACCGTATCAAACAACCCATAAAATATCATGCCAGGGTTCAGAATGCTTGCCTTCAAGGTGTGGAGAGGCAGGGTGCATTCCAAAACTTTTGAAAGTTTTCTCCTCTCTCCAACAAATCCTATTTTTGAAAATATTCAAATTAACACATAGTTTAAAAACAATACAAAAAAGTTGCTTGGAAAATTTTGAAATAAATATGAAAATAAACTAGAAAATATTTGGGAAACAACAGAAAAGGAATCAAGTCATTTGGATTCATATTTAAAAAGTTATAGCCAGTCAAATTTTGGTCAAAATTTGTTTTTAAAATAAATCAGAAAAGAAAACGTTTCAAAAAGGAATACGTTTTCGAAATAGGGGAGACGTACTCGGGGATTTTACTCCTTCACTTATCCAGTGTGGACGGGCGCGTGGGTCACTGACAGTGGGTCCACGGGGCCCACTGGTCAGGTTTGACCAGTCCTCTCTCCCTCCTCTTCCTCTGCCTGAGCGGAGGCGGGACTCCGGTGATCGCCGTCGACGAACAGCGTTTCCCCGTGGGGTCCTGAGGGCGGGGATGGATCCGCCAGCCCAAGGCGGACCTCCCGGTGGTCCACTGGCCGGTGGGGACGAAGGGAGTCACCGGCGGTGAGCTCCGTGGCGGACGGTAGCTTCGGGAGCAATGGGGGTTTGGGCTACGGTGGTGCTCGAGCGAGTTTGAGGTGTTGGGTGGCTCCGCAAGATCAGGGGAAAACGGGTGGTGGTGTTGGATGGACGGGGGAGGGCCTGGCTGCGACGAACAGCACTGGAAGGCGGCGACGGTCGTGGTTGCCGGAGAAGAAGAAGACGACCTTCCTCTCTTCGATTGTTGGCCAAGGGGGCACTAGAAGGATGGTATGAGGCTGCCTGAGGGACTGGATGCGCTCGGGGGCTCCTTAAATAGGCGAGCAATGGCGGTTCCGCGGCGGCCGGGGATAAGATCGTCGGCGACCGCCGTTCTGTAGCTATGGGGCACGTGGCGATGGTTGGCGGGGTCTGGCAGGGCGAGGGGGTAAGCGCGAACTGCTCAGGGGCGAGCTGGCGAGTGCTCGTGGCTTGGGCGGCGCCGTCCTCGCCAGGAACCCACTGTGGCTAGCCGTCGTGGCCGACCTGACGACGGCGCGGTGGGGCTCCAAGGGCGGCTTGGAGCGTTCTGGTGAGTGGATGAGGCCGAGGGGTGTGGCTCTGCAGGCAAGCAAGGGCCGGGGCGCGACGCGGCGACTCGGGCGCATGCGCGTGCAAAACGCACGCCCTGGGCGCGCCCAGTGCACGCACACTGTGTGCTCGACGCAATGCTAGAGCGTGCTAGAGGATTAGGGTGGGGCTGTGGATTAGCAGGCCTGGGTTAGGGTTAGCTAGGAGCTTAGTAGACATGCCAGTACGTACAGAGGGGCAAGATCACAGTGCAAAACAAAAATCATGCCAAAACTGGACATGCACACCAGGTGTTTGACAAAATGCTAAGGGCAACTAGGCAACTCTTGGGGTGGCCCAAATCTCCAGATCAAAGTCTCTTTGGGTAAATAAGAGGGTGGTGAAGTTTGTCAAAAGCACAAACTTGTTAGTTCTAGTTTGTGAGAAAACTGATTTTGGACAGAAAGTGAAAGGCACCATTGCATGAACTTAAAATCATCCAATGAGTCTACTCTCCTGGACTTAAGGGTTTTGCAGGATGGGCTATAAGTAGGAAAAGGAATCATAGCTAAAAGAGCAAGTTAAATGATAGTTGCTGTACAAATCACCATGCTGGACCAGAATGAAAAAGAGGTTGATTCACTCAAATTTTTCAAAGAACATAAAAGGGTTTTTGCATAAAGTTGAATAATATACTCCTATGAACATCCCATAATTGGTGGAAGCTTTAAATAAATATTTAAATAGGTTGTAGTGCAAAACTGCCATCTAGACCAGTTTTGAAAAATTGGTGTAGAGCTCAAAATATTAAAAGAATAAAAAATATATTTGCATAAAAGTAATTTAAAAACATCACATGACATCTCCAAATTTTGGTCAAAATTTTAAATAAATTTATCAAGTGGTTGTATTTCAAAAAGAGCTCCGAAACTAATGGAAAATCATTTTAAGGAATAAAGCTCAGAGAGAAATAATTATGCAAATAAATTCCACTCATAATAGGAATGTTTTTCTTGAAAGGGCAAACAAGTCCAATAATATATTTGGAAAGTTTTTTCACTTGAGGTAAAAACTCCATAATAATAAGGTAAAGAAAGGCCCTGAAACCAAAAGAAAATCCAAAAAATAAAAGTTTAAATTTCCTCGCAAAATTTTAATTAATAAAACAAGGTCAAAAAATTTGGGGTGTCACAGTTTTTCTCGGTTCTTCTAGTTAGCGGATGTTCGTCCGTACGTTCGTTTTAACGAACGGTTTTCGCCCGTTAGTTACAGTTAACGAACGCTCGTTTGTTAGTCTGTTCGTCAGTTTTCTTTTTATCGGATTTATTCCGTGATTTTTTTGATCGCGATTTCTGATCCGATCTTAGTTTCTGTTTATCTTTTCGCTCGTTTATTGGACTCAGGCGATTCAAGCGCCTAGATTTTCGTCTCGAAACCCTCTTTCCGTTTAACCAACTCAAATAAGTTTTTGCTACTGTAAATTTGACCTAGGTTCAGATTAGTAAGCGAAGCTTCTTTCTTTCGCCGTTTGAGTTTCGTTGCTCCGGTTGATTTGATTCTTTTTGCGAACCGGAGTTCTTAAGTTGAACTTTCTGGACAACCTCTCTTATTTGAGTTTTGCTTGTGCATCGTTGCTTGTTACTTATGTATGCTATTGTTTGCTTGCGATAGAGTTTTCGGAGTGCGAAGCGTGTTACTACGAGTCTCTAGGATTCGCGCATAATCAGCAAGGCAAGTAACACATTGATCATACTCTTTTCATACCCAGTTTTTATGCATTAGTTCCAATCCTCAAAACATTGCATGATTAGGATGTCATTAACATGTGGGATGGGAAGTAGTTGATGAGGTAGAACCTATTGCCCTGTTATATTCAAACCCTTGGGAGTTACTTCTACGCTTGCTTATATTATATTTCTATGCTATGCTCGTAGACGTGGTTTGGGTTTGAGTGAAATCCATGACATATGTGAGTTCTTAATTAATGGTTCAACTTAAGGTGGCAACTTAAATTAACATCTGGGTGGATTGAGGCACCTGGGGTACCCAGTGTTGCCTGTATTTTTTGGAAATCCCGGGGTTCCATGTGATTTTCCTATGGACCGCCACCCAGGCTCAAAGGGAACTGAGATAATTTATTCTAGAAACTTCCGTGTGCAGCCACAAGCTATTATGGGCTCTAGCATAGTTGAGTAAGTTACGTGAAGCTCTTGAAGAGGCAGATCAGCAGGTAGAGGGATGTAGGTTTGGTATGGTCTGTCCGAAGTAGAGAGTTAATGTTTCTAAAAGACTGTGTCTCAGTCATCCGTTTTCTCAAACGCCATGTAGTGCGAGAAATCCAACGGAGGGATCGAGTCTTGTGGGGAAAAGTGTGCAAACCTCTGCAGAGTGTACAATCTAATCATGGTTAGCCGTGTCCCCGGTTATGGACAATTCTTGAGTATCTAGTACTTGGGTTATCACATGTATCTCATCATGTTTAATTAATATTGTTGGGTTGTTAAAGACTTTAACTGGGATTGAGCTGGAGGAACCTTCTCAATGTTGTTCAACCACCATGATAGTTAAATTAAAATCTATTCCTATGTTGTAGGAAAAAATTGGCTTTTCGCAAAAACTATAACCATAGAGCTTTCCACCAGCCAAATATGCATGTGGTGATAGCATTATTTTGTTCTTGCTCTACTGTGTTATATTGCCAGCATATTCCATGTGCTAACCCGTTTTCGGGCTGCAACGTATTATGTTGCAGACTTCTCAAACGAGGAGTAAGGTTCGTTAGGTCGTTGTCGTGCAGCTTAGCTATGCCGTTGGAGTTGATGGACTCGCTTTATCTTCCGAGCCTTCCGCTGTTATCATATTAGATGGCCTTAAGCCATATTATTGTAATAAGTTCTCTCTTGAGACATTCGATGTAATAAGTGTGTGATTGCTACTCTGTTATAAATCCTTCGAGTACTGTGTGTGTCAGCATTACCGATCCAGGGATGACACTGAAGCACAGAGGCTTGACCATCGAGGTCGGTTCGCTACAAGATGGTATCAGAGCACATGCTGAGTGTAGGACACGACCACTAAGATAAACCCTAGGTCACACTTCTCTACTCATTTCCGACTCCTCTCCATTTTCTACTCCTTAGGATGACGGAGATGAAGAACAAGTTTGCACAACCGGATGAAGACACACCTTTTGGACGCCACTTGAAGGAAGTCACTAGATATTTGAACATTGGAATACCAAGCTTCACCGGGACGTACAACGCCACTCTACCAGAAGAGGAGCGCTGGATGATTCAAGTACAAGTTCCAGGAAGGACGTTCTCTCCAACTTCTAAACCCATAGAATTTTCTTTCAAAGCACCCACCTGGAGTCTAGGCAAGAGCATGGCAGCCCACATTACCATGGGACGCATTAGAGAAGTCTACAGCAGGGAACTTAAGGACACTATCTACCAAATATGTGGGCGCCGAGACGAGCAATGGGAAGTAATCAGCACCAGGATGGATAGATCCATTGCAGCTTTCATCCAGGAGTTAAACTAGCACATTCAACGTCAGGAAAACCAAATGTGCGCGGACATGATGGACTTGAATAAGGCGAAGACTAGGATCATCGAGCTGGAGGAAGAACTCAAGTTTACTCGTGATGGATATAAGGAGGAAATCAAGACCCTACTAGAGAAGAATGACGACCTGATAAAGAAGATCGGAGTATTCATGGGAGGACCAACACCGGGAGAAGAAGACGACGATCCCACTTGCCCAGACAACTACATCATCATCGACGACACCGATTCCGATCCTAGTGATGATGACTTTGAAGACGAAGCTGGAGCAGACATCATGGAGTCTTCCACCGATCAAAATTTTTAGATGACCACCATATATTAGTAGTATTCCCCCATGTATTTAGTAGTAGTTGAGCACTTATGCGATAGTTCTAGCCCGTTGTATGCCCTTGCTTGATTGATTGAGTGAAATGTTTGTGTTTGTCTCATGTGCATATCGGTAGTGCTTTCTCATTAGACCTCATTCCTCTATTCTAATCTCTTCCCTCTAAACCCATCAGATGCCTCCGAGACATGACACCGGTTTTGCTTTCCCACCGGAGTTCACCCAGTTGATCCAGCAGCAGAATGCCTTGATGCAATTGCTAGTTCAGAACCAGGGCAACAACAACAACAACATCCCGCCGCCAGTGGACAACCTAGCCCGTTTTCTAAGGCTACAGCCGCCGGTGTTTTCCAGTAGCACCGAGCCAATAGTTGTTGATGATTGGCTACGCCGTCTTGGAAGGGAGTTGACCACCGCAGGTTGCACAAATGCTGAGAAGGTGTGCTTTGCGGCACATCAATTGGATGGACCAGCAGCCTCATGGTGGGAGAATTACACGACCACTTTCCCTGTAGACAATATTACTTGGGACCAGTTTCAGCAAGCTTTCTGCACAGCCCACGTCTCAACTGGAGCTATGCAGATGAAGAAGCGGGAGTTCCGCAACCTACGCCAGGGGAACCGTACTGTGGCTCAGTACATGGATGATTTTAGCAAGTTATCACGCTATGCCCCTGATGATGTGGCCACAGATGCCGCGAAGCAGGAGAAGTTTATAGAAGGGCTGAATGATGAGATGAGCATGCAGTTGATGGTAGCAACCTTCAACAACTACCAGGAGTTGGTAGATAAGGCTCTTATGATTGAAGGGAAGCAGCAGCAGATTGAGAGCCGCAAGAGAAAGTATGGACAAGGGAAGTATAACTCAGGAGCTCAGCAGAAGCCTCGCCTAACCCCGAACTCGGGAGGACTTGTTCATAACCATGGAGGTCACAACCACACTGGAGGAGGATCGCATAACCATAATGGTTCTAAGAGTGGGAATGGGAACGGAGCCAGCAATAACCAGAACTGCCCCAATCCAGCCACACCCGCCAAAAGGGACTTAAGTCATGTTACTTGTTTCAAATGCGGGAAGACTGGACACTACGCCACAGAGTGCCCAGAAGGAAAGAATGGAAACGGAAATGGGAGCGCTGGGAAGAAGCCCAATCCATTCAACAAAGGACAAGTGAACCACATTAACATGGAGGAGGTTGAAGAGCAGCCGGACGCGGTAATAGGTAAGTTTTTGGTTAAGTCATTTACCGCTCTTGTTCTTTTCGATACTGGTGCATCGCGTTCATACATATCAAGGGGATTCGTGGATAAGTTTAAACTACCAACCCAAACCCTTAGGACCCCTCTGTTAGTGAGTTCACCCAAAGCAGAATACATGGCTAGCTGATGGTGCGACCAGATACCCTTAACCATTGGCACACATGTTTTTCCGTCCAACCTAATTATCTTGGAGTCGCAAGGATTGGATGTGATATTAGGTATGGACTGTGTAAGTGCATCTAGTTCCCCTTAGTGATTTTGGTGTATTGAAGACTTATAGGTTAAGTATCTAATGCGTTTATGAGTGTACACAGATCTATAAGTCTATGAGGAGTTTGATATTTACAGAGAAAGTTGACCCCAAAAAATGAAGTTCTTCGACTGAAGACTTTGATATACTGAAGACTTTCTGAAGACTTTGAAAGTGAAGAAATTGGTGTGACCTTGAAGACTTGGTATTCATTCGAGGAACATGAAGCGTGAAGACTTTTGTTTTCGTAGTTTCATTTTCTCTTTCTTGAGTCATAGGAAACACCGTACTGTTAAAGGGGGTCGAGGAAATACTAAGGAGAAAATTTCCATGTGATGCTCAACTCAAATCCTACACCTACCAATCCCTTCGAGTGAAGCCATTGGAAATCTCATACAGATTAGTCAATTTCTTCAGTGACAGAGACGCAGTTCTTCTGGTCACTGAGGACTTTGCTCTGACTGAGGAGTTAGGGATTCGCCAGTGCGAATTGCCTACACTGTGAGGAACATGATAGCCCTGAGGAATTTGTAACTCAAATTTCCGACCGTTGCTGTGTTGCGCGTCAGCTATCCTAAAATATCTTGTCCACCTAACGGTCATATCATTGAAGGGCATTTATGTCTTATCATGTCGGGCTGCTCCCTAGGCTATAAATAGCCTCCCCCTACAACCACTAGCTGGTTGGCTGCTCCGCGAGAACTTGACACTTGTCATTTGAGAGCAACCCATCCTCCGAGGACTTTGAGCGAAAATCATCAAGTGAGGAAAATCCAAACCCCAAACCCAAAACACCTACAAACCCAAAGTGATTGAGCATCACTGAAGAGATTGATCCTGAGTGGATCCGACGCTTGTTACCTTTGAAGACTGTGCTTCTTCCAGACGGTTAGGCGTCAAGGTCTAGAGCATCCAAGAGGAATTGTGGATCGCCGAGTGACCAAGTCTGTGAAGGTTTGGAAGTCACCTGAAGACTTACCACGAGTGATTGGGCGAGGACTGTGTGTTCTTAGCTCAAGGAGAATACGGTGAGGACTGTGTGTCCGGGACTGGGTGTCCTCGAGTTTAAATACTCAGCCGCTCCAACCAGATGTACAACTGAGACAGCAGTTGGAACTGGTCTACCAAATCATTGTCTTCACCAAGCTTACTGGTTCTATTTCCTCAACTCTTTCATTTCCTCAGTAGTGTGCTATTTGTTTATCATATCTGTGTTTGAAGACTTTGACTGAAGACTTTATCAATTTCCTTAGTTCAATTTCTTCAGTCTGTTTGTCTTCATCTTGTGTTATCCTGTGTTTACGCTTTTTGTACTCTGTGTTTGTCTTCATTTCATCATGATGACCATGCATGTATTCTGCTATGTTTACTTCTGAGTACTTATTCCGCTGCTAGTAGTTCTTCGCTAAGGAATTTCCTCACGAGCAAATTCCTCAGTGAAGAATTTCATAAAAATCGCCTATTCACCCCCCCCTCTAGTCGATATAACGCACTTTCTATTGGTATCAGAGCAAGGTACTCCCTTGTTCTGTGTGATTTTGGTTTAACCGCCTGGAGTTTTAGTTATGTCGACCGCAGATATGTAGAAAGTGTCGTGCCCCATCCTTGACGATCACGAGTATCCCAAATGGAAGGCCATGATGAAGAAGCGTCTCATGGTGATGAACAGTGAGCTGTGGACCGTCACTGAGATTGGTCTGACCGATCTGTGCAAGATGGCGGAAGCTGATGACATTCGCAAGTACACTCAACTCAACCACACAGCGAAGGTCGTCATCTGCTCTAGTTTGTCTCGAAACCAGTTCAGAAACATCATGCATCTCGATCAGGCGAAGCTTGTCTGGGACCGTCTCTCTGATGTCTATGAAGGCCATCAAACCCGTCATGATCCTTGGTTTGAGGATTTCAAGGAATCGCTCAAATCAATGACAATCGAACCAGAATCATCATCCTCTACTCCATACCTTATGGCAAAAAGTGCTGAGGTAACTGAATGCTACCTATCTGAGTCTAGTGATGAAGAATCTAGTGATGAATTTGGACCTAGTTATGTCAAACTTGCTTCCCTTGCCGCTAAACAACAAAGAGCTTTGCAAAAGGCTAATGATATGCTTAGTAAGAGCAATGATATGTTGGGTGAAGAAATGGATCAGTCACAAGCCTTGGCTGAAAGTCTTCAGAGGCTTCATTCTAAGTATGACTCTCTTCAAGATCAGCATAACTCTCTCTTGTCTGATTTTGAGAAGATAAGAGTGAGTTATGAAGATCTTCAGAAGGAGCGCGATTCATTACTTGCTCAACAAATCAGCGCTGCTCAGGAAGAATTTATTCCTCCATGTTTAAAATGCATTGAACGAGAATCTGCTAATTCCTCACTTGAATGTTCAAATGCTTCAAATGTTACAAATTCTTCACCTGCCTCTGCTATCACTAATTCCTCATCTGAGGACATTGCTAGTATTATTGACGATGCAGGACTGAAGGAATTGTACATAACAGGCATGTACAAAAGCCTCAAAGGGCATCAGACTCTTTGTGATGTGCTTAAAAAGCAGATCCTCAACAGGAACCCTAGGAAAGAGGGTATTGCCTTTGAGAGGAAACTCAATGCTGATGGTACATATTGGAAGCCTGAGCAGTACCCCAAAACCTCATGGGTTGCTGCAAAGGGACCTCCAGTTGATCCATCTAATTTATCTGGCTATACATGTGAATCTTCTCATTCTTCTGATGAGTCTTTTGACTCCAACTATAAACTGTTCAAAAATCAGAATGGTGAAGTATTTGCTAGATATGTTGGCACTAACTGCAGGAACGGTTCTCCTGTGAAGAAAATCTGGGTTCCCAAAAGGCGCCTTGAAAGTCTTCAGGTGAATGTCCTCATGACACCACCTGTGAAGAAAAGGAACCTCAGATCAAATTCTTCATATGGACCAAATTCTTCATATGGATCCAAGTCCTCATACGGACCAAATTCCTCAAGGGGGTCAAATTCCTCACATGGATCAAAGTCCTCATATGAACATCATCGTGCTAACAACTCTGTTTCGCAGGGAAGAGCCAAGGGCTATGAATATGAGCATTATTCTTCAAATTATTATGTTCATAAGTCCTTGAAGAATTTCTTTGCTTATGCATATGCTTACCCTAACCCATCTTATGTGAAACGAAATGGTTTGGCTGCTTTGCCACCATTCTCATATGGAGCTCGCAGAGTGATGAACTCTTTGCCACCCCTTCAGATGTGGGTGGTGAAGAAAAGGAACTGATCCCTTCTGCAGGGTCAGGTCTCCACACGTGAAATAACGTCTGAAGAATTTGCTGGGGACCTGACAAAAAGTGCCTGAAAGGACGCAGGCTAACCATGATGAAATGAACTTTCATTTCACACATCCTCCCTCTGTTTTATCTGTCTTACTGCTTGATGAAATTGATCTGATGAATTGTGATATCATATTCTTCACGGCTGAAGTATATGAGGGCGTAAGTTGCACTAATTCATCTGCAGGATGATCAACCCAAAGCCACTGAATGGGTACTTGATAGTGGATGTACAAATCACATGACCGGTGACAGGAATCTGTTGATAGATGCTCCCTTATCAGCGTCACACATGAAGCATATCATCTTCGCTGATAAAAGCAAAATTCAGGTATTGGGTCTTGGTAAGGTTGCTATCACAAAGGATCGACACATGGACAAAGTCATGCTTGTTGAGTCCTTAGGATATAATCTTATGTCTGTCTCAATGCTTTGTGATCTTGATATGGTTGTTGTCTTTGGCAAGTATCGTTGTGTTGTGATTATGGAAGCTGACAATTCCAAAGTCTTCGAAGGCTTTAGGAGAGGAGATTTTTATATTGTTGATTTCTCTGCAGATTCACAACCAGCTGTGTGCCTACTTGCAAAAGCTTCAGAAGGATGGCTATGGCATCGACGACTTGGTCATGCAGGCATGAGGAATTTGAACACGCTTGCAAAGAAGAAGCACGTCATTGGCATTGAGAATGTCAAATTCCTCAAGGATCACTTGTGCGGTGCCTGTGAAGCTGGAAAGATGACAAAGGCCAAGCATCCGGCGAAGACTATCATGACCACTACTCGTCCATTTGAATTGCTTCACATGGATCTCTTCGGTCCTAACCATTATTCCTCTGTTTCGAATGAAGCATCTCAATATGGCTTTGTTATTGTTGATGATTACTCTCGTTACACATGGGTACACCTTGTCTCTTACAAAACTGAAGTGCAGGAAGTCTTCAAACGATTTTCCTCGAGGGCTTCAACCAACTTTGGTGTGAAGATTAAGCACATCAGAAGTGACAACGGCACTGAGTTCAAGAATTCGGGTCTCGATGACTACCTTGATGAACTTGGTATTACTCATGAGTTATCTGCTCCTTATACTCCTCAACAGAATGGCGTCGTGGAGCGCAAGAACAGGACTCTTGCTGAGATGGCTCGCACTATGCTCGATGAGTACAAAACCCCTCGTCGTTTCTGGGTTGATGCGATTGATACTGCGTGCCATATCATCAATAGAGTATATCTTCATATATTCTTCAAGAAGACTGCATATGAACTTCTCACTGACAAGAAACCAAATGTGAGTTATTTCAAAGTCTTCGGTGCTAAATGCTGGATTAGAGATCCTCATCACAACTCTAAATTTGCACCGAAAGCACATGAAGGTTTTATGCTTGGTTACGGAAAGGACTCGCACACCTACAGAGTCTTCAACAATGTTCTTCACAAGATTGTTGAAACTGTAGATGTGCGGTTCGATGAAACTAATGGCTCGCAAAGAGAGCACCTACCTTCTGTGTTAGATGAACCTGCACCTGAGGATTCAATCAAGCACAAGGCTACTGAAGATGTCATTCCTACTGAAGAATCTGCTGAAGAATTCATTCCGGAACGTGATGAACGTCGAGCTGATGCACCTGAAGAAAATGCTGAGGAAATTGATGGTGAAGAAAATGCTGATCAAATTCCTCAACGACAACCAGCTCACCCTCGCGTTGCAAAAGAAGTGCAAGTGGAGAAGATCATCGATGACAATGGAGCACCAGGTCCTCTCACACGCTCAAAAGCTTCACATCTTTCTAACTTTTGTGTGCACTTTGCTTTTGTCTCCATCACAGAGCCCACTAAGGTAGATGAAGCATTTCTGGAGCCTAAGTGGATTCAGGCCATGCAAGAAGAATTACATCAGTTCAAGCTCAACAACGTATGGGAACTAGTCGATCGTCCCGATCCTCGCAAGCATAACATCATTGGCACAAAGTGGATCTACCGCAACAAGCAAGATAAAAATGGTGTCGTGGTGAGGAATAAGGCACGACTAGTAGCTCAAGGCTACACACAGGTTGAAGGAATTGATTTTGATGAAACTTTTGCACCTGTTGCTAGACTTGAGGCTATTCGCATATTGCTTGCTTATGCTAACCATCATGATATCATCTTACACCAAATGGATGTGAAAAGTGCATTCCTCAATGGTAAGCTTGAGGAAGAAGTATATGTTGCTCAACCACCAGGTTTTGAAGATCCAAAGCATCCTGACAAAGTCTTCAAACTTAACAAGGCCCTCTATGGCCTCAAGCAGGCCCCACGGGCGTGGTATGATACATTGAAGAAATTCTTCACGAAGAAAGGCTTCACACCCGGTTCACTCGATCCTACTCTCTTTACTAAATCTTATGATGGTGAACTGTTTGTGTGCCAAATATATGTTGATGATATTATCTTTGGATGTACTGACCAATGTTATAGTGATGAATTTGCCTATATGATGAGAGAAGAATATCAAATGTCTATGATGGGAGAGTTGAAATTCTTCTTAGGTCTTCAAATTCGTCAACAGCGCAATGGCATATTCATATCTCAGGAGAAATACCTCAAGGATGTCCTGAAGAAATTCGGCATGCAAGATTGCAAAGGCATCAAAATTCCTATGCCCACAAATGGTCAACTATGCACTGATGAAAATGGTACTGACTTCGACCATAAGGTATACCGCTCCATGATTGGTTCTTTATTGTACTTATGTGCATCTAGGCCAGATATAATGCTTAGTGTTTGCATGTGTGCACGATTTCAAGCTGCACCGAAGGAATCACACCATAAGGCTGTGAAGCATATTCTTCGATATCTAGCTCACACACCAACACTAGGATTATGGTATCCCAAGGGCTCGGATTTTGATCTCATTGGATATTCAGATTCTGACTATGCTGGTGACCGTGTGGATCGCAATTCAACGTCCGGTACTTGTCATTTCCTCGGACGATCCTTGGTCTGTTGGTCCTCGAAGAAACAGAACTGCGTATCACTGTCTACTGCTGAAGCTGAGTACATTGCTGCTGGTTCTTGCTGTGCTCAATTGCTATGGATGAAGCAAACACTCAAGGACTATGGCATCAACGTGCAGAATGTGCCTCTCCTCTGTGACAATGAGAGTGCCATCAAGATTCCTCACAACCCAGTTCAGCACTCGAAGACAAAGCACATTCAAATTCGTCATCATTTTCTTCGTGATCATGTGTTGAAGGGCGAAATTTCTATTGAGCATGTTAAGAATGAAGAACAGCTAGCCGATATCTTCACTAAGCCCTTGGATGAGAAGAGATTTTGCAGGTTGCGGTGTGAGCTAAATATCTTAGAATCATTGAATGTACTTTGAAAAGGCACTCATCCTAACACTTATGCAAAATTGATGACTTAGATGTGCAACACATGAAAAAACGTTTTTCTTCAATCAATGAAGAATAACACTCTAAGTGTGAAGAAATTAATGAAGAATTTGATTCTCAGAACCCTACGACAATTGTACGCGGTGTCTGAAATCATCATTCTTACACGGTGGGTCACGCCACCACAAAAGTTGAAAATCTTCAATTTGAGTTTTTCCTCAACTTTTGAAATTCTTCAGTTTTTCAAATTCTTCAAACTTTACAAAGTCTTCACTTGTGCCATCGTTTTTCTTCATTGGCTATATATATGAGTTTGTGTCCTCTACAGCATTCACTTATAGCTAATTCTTCAAGTTGGAACTTTTCTGCTAAGTGAATGTGATCGGACCCTTCCCCTCTATGCTATACTCAATCCAATCTATTCACAAATTCTTCATGTGCGTTCTATTTAAAACTTGTTCAAATTCTTCATTGTGTCCTTGTCAGCTGAAGAAATTGCGAACGGAAAGTTAAAACTAATCTTATCCAAACTTTCGGTTTTGCCGCTCAAACCGTTCCGCATCCCATGATGGATTATTTTATCCACCCACGATCTTACACGATCTCAACCACACAGTACGTGGGTGACACATGTCGCAAGAAGGAGAACGTCCAGGGGCACGTTCGTCCCAAATCTTCGGACAAACAGTTTTTCACCGCGGCTATAAATACCCCCTTCGCCATCCTCACTTCTTTTACCCCGCTCCCTCGCTCGAGCTCTCCAAACCCTAGCGCCATCGCTACTCCATCGTCGCCGGTGAGGAAAAGCTTCACTGCCTCGACCTCATCGCCGTCGTACTTGCACCGACCGCGGAAATCTTCACCTCCGCCGCCGCCGTAGACGTCTTCCTCCGCCAAGTTAGGGCGTGGAAGATCTGCATCGACGAACTTCCCTGTTCCAACTCCCAGTTCGTCGTGTTCTTCGATCAGGGTAATTAAAAGCTAATTTTACTGCCCTCGTTGATTCAAAAAATTTCTACAAAATCTTCAAAGGTGTTTTATTCTTCAAATCCTCACACACAAAACACCTCACATGCTATCTGTTCTTGATTCATTTCCCTAAGCATCAATTTCTTCAAAGATTCCTCAATTGTGTGGATCTTCGATCTATACAACTCTGGAACCTAAGATATAAAGCGCTTAGTGAAATTCCTCAAGACGAATCTGGTCAAATTCCTCAACCTTGTTCTTTATGAAAAACCCTCTGAGAACGCATATGACCTCTTCAAATTCCTCGCAACTATACTCTGTTCACAGGTACACATGTCTGCTGCTGAATCATTAGGTTCTCATCAACTTAACTCATTTGCAGCGTTCCTCGAAGAAAAGTTGCATACTTCTTCAAAGAATTCAATTATTCAAATTCCTCATCTGAAGAAAATGGCTGAAGGTAAAAGGCCACAGAAAGGAGGAAAGAAGCCTGAGGTGATGACAGCTTTTGAAATACCTGAGGATATCTATGATGAGTACTGCACGCCTGATGAAACCAAGTTTGGCAAAAAAAGATAAAAATCAGCGCAAGGTGCGAATCCAGAGGATTGAAAGGAGATGGGCACGTGAATGGAGGGAGTACAGATATGTTACTCCAAAATACATGAAGAAATTCGCTGTAAACCCTCCATGCCAAAGACCTCCATTGGCACCTGGCCAAGTGGCTGATCCCACCAGCATCAAGCGTGGTGAGGAATTTCCTAAAGAATGGGCCAAGCGCCAAGCTAAACTGGCAAGGCAAGCCAGAGAAGCAGTGAGGAAATTCAATGAAGACTCTGCTGCTGCTGCTGCTGCTACTGCCACCGAGGCCTCGGTCAAGCCGAAGAAAGCAATGCTAAAGAAGCCCGCTCGCAAGCCAAGTTCTTCATCTTCAATGCCCTCACGGCCAAGTTCCTCAGCTGCGCCCTCACGGCCAGAATCTTCAAAATCTTCAAAGCAAATTCCTCATGCTGCTCCTGCTCCACCAAAGTCCTCAGCACCTGTGCATCTGGCCTCATGCCAAAGGACGACTGGCATCTCTATTGCTTCTGGTGTCTCAGCTAGTTCTTCAGCTGCACCAAATTCCTCAGCAAGACCCTCACTGCTGAAGAAAAAGGCTACTGCTGGACGCGTCACTCGCACAAGTCCTCAGAAGAAGCAGGTAGTCTTCACTGTGCCATCTGATGATGATGAAGCTGATGAGGAAGAACTTACTGAAATCATCAGGGACCGACAAGAACGGGCTGCTAAAGCCAAAGGCACACCTGTGCCCCTGCTATTGGATCCAAAGGAGATCCTGGATTATATTGATCTCTGGCATAAGGATCCTCACACACCTATGCCTGTTTTCAAGCTGACACCTGGTCAAAGTCACATGTTGACTCACTTCATCCAAGAGGAAAAGTGGAAATATGATAAGGCCAGAGAGATCAAGAAATCACAGTACCGCAAAGAGAAGCTACTGAAGAAAAATGTTCTCAAAATGAAGCCTGAGGAACTTGTCAAGATGCAGGCTGAGATCAAAGCCCTCAGCGACAACTTTGACTCGTACTATGCTGATTGGCAAGGAGCCAAGGTCAGATTTGTGAGGCTGACTGATACCTTCACCAAGGGTGCAGCCTCAAAGCCACAAATTCCTCAAGTTGAAGCATCTATTCAGCAAACTGAAGAACATGCCAGCACCGCTGATGAAGTTCAGGCTGCTGAAGAAAATGCTAGTTCCAAGGCTGATGACTCTGCTCCAGCCATTGATGAAATTGCCAGGGCATCCACTAGTGGTGCGCCTGAAGAAGTGGAAGAAACCAGGGCAACTGCATCAGTTGCGCCTGAAGAAAATCAACCAGATTCCTCAGCTCCACCTGCGCCTATGCCAACTCCAATTCTTCCATCTGCATTAGATGTGAAGAAAACAAAGGCTGCCGAACGAGCTGCTGTGAAGAAAAGGAAGGCATCAAATGCTTCAGAATCTTCAGCTCCCAAGAAGATGAAGCCAATGACAAGCTCGTTTGCAAATCCCATTGATGTCGTTCCTATCTCCTCCGTGCCATCAAAGGACCTTGTTCCGTTTGATGAAGATTATGAGATCCCTAGTGGATCAGATGAAGAAACTCAATCTGCTGCTTCGTCAGAGCAGATTGATGAAGAAATTGAAGCGGATGCAATCCCTTCAACCCCAATGGTCTCATCACCAATGCCTCAGTTTGATGCTGAAGAGGCTGGTGTTGAAGAACTTGATGAAGATGTGGATATTGGAAGCACCACTCCAGTGATGAATGACGACTTTTGGGAAAGTCAGCATCCCAATTCCCCACTCTTCACTCCCCTGCAACAAAATCCTCACTCCCCTTCACCAACAGTACAATTGGGCTCTGAAGAAATTCATCCCACTGCATCTGTGAATGAAGAAATTCCAGCCACTAGCGCTGAAGAAACTGCTGCTGATATAGACAAGGTGACTGCACCTGAGGAAAATCCTGAAATTCCTCAGCCCGAAGAACCTGAGATCATGATTCCTGAGGTCGTGATGCAACTCACTGACACTCCTCTGCCAAGGCCAAAGGATCCATTCTCACGCAAACAGAAATTCAAGGCTGAAGACTTCTATGGCCAGCACGTGTTCTTCACTGAATACAATCCATATGACTCTGCCCGCATTAGGAAGAGGCGTTTCTGGACTGCCAGCCAAGCAAATTTCTATTCCTCAGTGCTTTACAACAAAGACAAAGTCTTCGACCATGCTCATATTCCTCACGTGGATATGGAGTCTTTGCCGTGCTTCACGCCAGTGCTCAGTGTTCTTCACGACGCTGGGCTGCTCAACTTCTGCACAGATATATGCGACTGGAATGAATAGCTTATTCTTCAATTCTATGCAACATTGCACATCACCGGCAACTCTGAAGATATCAATTCATGGGTTTTGGACTGGATGACTGACAACACCCACCATAAGGCCCCTGCATCTGAATTGCTTCGGGTCCTTCATCTTAGTCCACTCACTGAAGATGCTCGCTATGTGTACAACGAACCTGAACTTTCAAATCATTATATGCAAGTGCTGATGAAGCCCTTGAAGCCAGGGCAGGCTCCTAGAACCAATTTCCTCGTCAAGGAATTGCTGTGTGTGCCAAGGACTGTCTATCGCATTCTGACGAAGACAATGAGTCCCATCAAAGGCCACGACTCGTCTGATGAAGAGGTCGTTGGCATCATGAAGAATCTGCTTTTCAACATCATCCATGGCGTTCCCGTCAACTTCCATGATTTCTTCATGAGGACTCTGGCCAACATTGCTATGTCACCATTTGAGCTGAAGCCTTATGCACCTTGGATAATGAAATTCATCAGGATCAGGTATTCACTCAACTACAAAGCTCAAACGCTCAACCACTGCAACTACTTGCCTCCCATTGAAGTCCTCAAACGGACATTTTCCTCAGCTGAAGAAAAAGGCAAGGCCACTGCTGTGATAGATGAAGGCATTCGTCCATTGGATGGCCAATTTCGCAAAGCTGCATCTTACTCCACAAATGATGACTCTGCCACACATGACTCTGCTGCTAACACTGCCAAGCCAAATCCTCAAGCCACAGCACCCAGGGTGATGACTGACCGTGAGTTACTCCTCAGTCTTCATCAAAAGGTTGATCGCAATCACAAATGGGTCAAGCGTCAGTTTGGTTCAATTCTTCACAACATGACTTCCACACACAATGCAGTGAAGAAAAACCACTACTACCTTCATGAAACCCTCAATCGCACCTGGGTTGTTCTATCTCAAGTGTACAGTGCTGAAGACTTGGAGAAAATGGGTCTCAAAGAAGATTTTGACTGGTTTGCACCTCCTCCGAAGAAATACAAGAAGGTCAAGGTTCCTTCTTTGGTGGCCAGTTCATATTCTTCATCGCGTGCGACTGATGAAAATGAAGATTTGGACGACACTGCAGCAGGCCCTACTTCAACGAACGACCCCAACAACGCTGGCGCTCCTTCATCAACTTCAAAATCTTCAGGGGCGTTAGTCCTCAGTTTCGATCCTTTTGGTCATTTGATGACAAAGGGGGAGAAATCTGAGTTAGTCTTCAAGCGGGTCTATAATAAGGGCTTATTCATTTTTTAAGTTACAACTCTCGTTCTTCCGAAACTTTTATTGGATCGAGTTGTAATCTTAAGTCCGATGGTGCGCTGATACTTTTGTTGCACTTTGCTTTGATACCTTGATGCGCTATTCTGCATGCTTATTCCTCGTTAATATTATTGCACGCGTGCTGAATTACATCAGGCACCATATTTCATCATGCATTTCAAATTCTTCATATTATACATCAAATGCGTGTATGAATTACAAGATATAGGGGGAGATCTCCATGATTCAACTCGTCAGTGTGCATTGCTTCAAAAGCAAATTCCTCACTATGCACATCTTCAGGGGGAGTTCTTCTATATCTTGCAATCAAATTCCTCAATATCAGTTTTTACACTTCATATATTTATCCCCGTTGAAAACTTAACCTATGTTGTCATCAATCACCAAAAAGGGGGAGATTGTAAGTGCATCTAGTGCCCCTTAGTGATTTTGGTGTATTGAAGACTTATAGGTTAAGTATCTAATGCGTTTATGAGTGTACACAGATCTATAAGTCTATGAGGAGTTTGATATTTACAGAGAAAGTCGACCCCTAAAAATGAAGTTCTTCGATTGAAGACTTTGATATACTGAAGATTTTCTGAAGACTTTGAAAGTTGGTGTGACCTTGAAGACTTGGTATTCATTCGAGGAACATGAAGCGTGAAGACTTTTGTTTTCGTAGTTTCATTTTCTCTTTCTTGAGTCATAGGAAACACCGTACTGTTAAAGGGGGTCGAGGAAATACTAAGGAGAAAATTTCCATGTGATGCTTAACTCAAATCCTACACCTACCAATCCCTTCGAGTGAAGCCATTGGAAATCTCATACAGATCAGTCAATTTCTTCAGTGACAGAGACGCAGTTCTTCTGGTCACTGAGGACTTTGCTCTGACTGAGGAGTTAGGGATTCGCCAGTGCGAATTGCCTACACTGTGAGGAACATGATAGCCCTGAGGAATTTGTACCTCAAATTTCCGACCGTTGCTGTGCTGCGCGCCAGCTGTCCTAAAATATCTTGTCCACCTAACGGTCATATCATTGAAGGGCATTTATGTCTTATCATGTCGGGCTGCTCCCTAGGCTATAAATAGCCGCCCCTACAACCACTAGCTGGTTGGCTGCTCCGCGAGAACTTGACACTTGTCATTTGAGAGCAACCCATCCTCCGAGGACTTTGAGCAAAAATCATCAAGTGAGGAAAATCCAAACCCCAAACCCAAAACACCTACAAACCCAAAGTGATTGAGCATCACTGAAGAGATTGATCCTGAGTGGATCTGACGCTTGTTACCTTTGAAGACTGTGCTTCTTCCAGACGGTTAGGCGTCAAGGTCTAGAGCATCCAAGAGGAATTGTGGATCACCGAGTGACCAAGTCTGTGAAGGTTTGGAAGTCACCTGAAGACTTACCACGAGTGATTGGGCGAGGACTGTGTGTTCTTAGCTCAAGGAGAATACGGTGAGGACTGTGTGTCCGGGACTGGGTGTCCTCGAGTTTAAATACTCAGCCGCTCCACCAGATGTACAACTGAGACAGCAGTTGGAACTGGTCTACCAAATCATTGTCTTCACCAAGCTTACTGGTTCTATTTCCTCAACTCTTTCATTTCCTCAGTAGTGTGATGTTTGTTTATCATATCTGTGTTTGAAGAATTTGACTGAAGACTTTATCAATTTCCTCAGTTCAATTTCTTCAGTCTGTTTGTCTTCATCTTGTGCTATCCTATGTTTACGTTTTTTGTACTCTGTGTTTGTCTTCATTTCATCATGATGACCATGCATGTATTCTGCTATGTTTACTTCTGAGTACTTATTCTGCTGCTAGTAGTTCTTCGCTAAGGAATTTCCTCACGAGCAAATTCCTCAGTGAAGAATTTCATAAAAATCGCCTATTCACCCCCCCTCTAGTCGATATAACGCACTTTCAGACTGGATGTCAAAGTTTGGAGGAAGTATTGACTGTGCTAGTAAGTCGATTTATCTTACCACCCCGGAGGGAAAAAGGATTAAGTATGTGTCTATGCATGTGCCTAGGAGGAGCCAAGTTACTGCCCTTATGGGAGTTGTTCATGAGGAAGTGCCTGTAGTGAAGGATTATCCGGATGTTTTTTCAGAGGAGTTACCAGGCATGCCACCAGATAGAGACATTGAGTTTTTGATAGAGTTGTTTGTTGGGGAACGTAGTAATTTCAAAAAAATTCCTACGCACACGCAAGATCATGGTGATGCATAGCAACGAGAGGGAAGAGTGTTGTCCACGTACCCTCGTAGACCGAAAGCGGAAGCGTTATAACAACGCGGTTGATGTAGTCGTACGTCTTCACGGCCCGACCGATCAAGCACCGAAACTATGGCACCTCCGAGTTCTAGCACACGTTCAGCTCGATGAAGATCCCCGGACTCCGATCCAGCAGAATGTCGGGGAAGAGTTCCATCAGCACGACGGCGTGGTGACGATCTTGATGTTCTACTGTTGCAGGGCTTCGCCTAAGCACCGCTACAATATTATCGAGGATTATGGTGGAGGGGGGCACCGCACACAGCTAAGAGATCAATGATCAATTGTTGTGTCTCTAGGGTGCCCCCCTACCCCGTATATAAAGGAGCAAGGGGGAGGAGGTGCGGCCAGGCAAGGGGCGCGCCAGGAGGAGTCCTACTCCTACCTGGAGTAGGACTCCCCCCTTTTCCATGTTGGACTAGGACTTGGGGGGAAAGAGAGAGAGAGGGGAAAGGAAAGGGGGGCGCCGCCCCCCTCCTTATCCAATTCGGACTGGGGGGAGGTGCGCGCGACTGCCCCTTGGCCTCCTCTCCTCTTCCTCCACTAGGCCCATTAAGGCCCATTAGGTTACCGGGGGTTCCGGTAACCCCTCCAGTACTCCGTAAAATCACTATTTCACCCGGAACACCTCCGATGTCCAAACATAGGATTCCAATATATCAATCTTCATGTCTCGACCATTTCGAGACTCCTCGTCATGTCCGTGGTCACATCCGGGACTCCGAACAACCTTCGGTACATCAAAACATATAAACTCATAATGAAACTGTCATCGTAACGTTAAGCGTGCGGACCCTACGGGTTCGAGAACAATGTAGACATGACCGAGACACATGTCCGGTCAATAACCAATAGCGGAACCTGGATGCTCATATTGGCTCCTACATATTCTACGAAGATCTTTATCGGTCAGACCACATAACAACATACGTTGTTCCCTTTGTCATCGGTATGTTACTTGCCCGAGATTCGATCGTCGGTATCTTAATACCTAGTTCAATCTCATTACCGGTCAAGTCTCTTTACTCGTTCCGTAATACATCATCTCGCAAATAACTCATTAGTTGCAATGCTTGCAAGGCTTAAGTGATGTGTATTACCGAGAGGTCCCAGAGATACCTCTTCGACAATCGGAGTGACAAATCCTAACTCGAAATACGCCAACCCAACATGTACCTTTGGAGACACCTGTAGAGCACCTTTATAATCACCCAGTTACGTTGTGATGTTTGGTAGCACACAAAGTGTTCCTCCGGTAAATGGGAGTTGCATAATCTCATAGTCATAGGAACATGTATAAGTTATGAAGAAACAATAGCAACATACTAAACGATCAAGCGCTAAGCTAACGGAATGGGTCATGTCAATCACATCATTCTCCTAATGATGTGATCCCGTTAATCAAATGACAACTCATGTCTATGGCTAGGAAACATAACCATCTCTGATGAACGAGCTAGTCAAATAGAGGCATACTAGTGACATTCTGTTTGTCTATGTATTCACACAAGTATTATGTTTCCGGTAAATACAATTATAGCATGAATAATAAACATTTATCATGATATAAGGAAATAAATAATAACTTTATTATTGCCTCTAGGGCATATTTCCTTCAGTCTCCCACTTGCACTAGAGTCAATAATCTAGATTACACAGTAATGATTCTAACACCCATGGAGCCTTGGTGCTGATCATGTTTTGCTCATGGAAGAGGCTTAGTCAGCGGATCTGCAACATTCAGATTCGTATGTATCTTGCAAATTTCTATGTCTCCCACTTGGACTAAATCCCGAATGGAATTGAAGCGTCTCTTGATGTGCTTGGTTCTCTTGTGAAATCTGGATTCCTTTGCCAAGGCAATTGCACCAGTATTGTCACAAAAGGTTCTCATTGGACCCGATGCACTAGGTATGACACCTAGATCGGATATGAACTCCTTCATCCAGACTCCTTCATTTGCTGCTTCTGAAGCAGCTATGTACTTCGCTTCACATGTAGATCCCGCCACGACGCTTTGTTTAGAACTGCACCAACTGACAGCTCCACCGTTTAATGTAAACACGTATCCGGTTTGCGATTTAGAATCGTCCGGATCAGTGTCAAAGCTTGCATCAACGTAACCATTTACGATGAGCTCTTTGTCATAGCCATATACGAGAAACATATCCTTAGTCCTTTTCAGGTACTTCAGGATGTTCTTGACCGTTGTCCAGTGATCCACTCCTGGATTACTTTGGTACCTCCCTGCTAGACTTATAGCAAGGCACACATCAGGTCTGGTACACAGCATTGCATACATGATAGAGCCTATGGCTGAAGCATAGGGAACATCTTTCATTTCCTCTCTATCTTCTGCAGTGGTCGGACATTGAGTCTTACTCAACTTCACACCTTGTAACACAGGCAAGAACCCTTTCTTTGCTTGATCCATTTTGAATTTCTTCAAAACTTTGTCAAGGTATGTGCTCTGTGAAAGTCCAATTAAGCGTCTTGATCTATCTCTATAGATCTTAATGCCCAATATGTAAGCAGCTTCACCGAGGTCTTTCATTGAAAAACTCTTATTCAAGTATCCTTTTATGCTATCCAGAAATTCTATATCATTTCCAATTAGTAATATGTCATCCACATATAATATCAGAAATGCTACAGAGCTCCCATTCACTTTCTTGTAAATACAGGCTTCTCCAAAAGTCTATATAAAACCAAATGCTTTGATCACACTATCAAAGCATTTATTCCAACTCCGAGAGGCTTGCACCAGTCCATAAATGGATCGCTGGAGCTTGCACACTTTGTTAGCTCCCTTTGGATCGAACAAACCTTCCGGTTGCATCATATACAACTCTTCTTCCATAAATCCATTCAGGAATGCAGTTTTGACATCCATCTGCCAAATTTCATAATCATAAAATGTGGCAATTGCTAACATGATTCGGACAGACTTAAGCATCGCTACGGGTGAGAAGGTCTCATCATAGTCAATCCCTTGAACTTGTCGAAAACCTTTCGCAACAAGTCGAGCTTTGTAGACAGTAACATTACCGTCAGCGTCAGTCTTCTTCTTGAAGGTCCATTTATTCTCAATTGCTTGCCGATCATCGGGCAAGTCAACCAAAGTCCACACTTTGTTCTCATACATGGATCCCATCTCAGATTTCATGGCTTCTAGCCATTTTGCAGAATCTGGGCTCACCATCGCTTCTTCATAGTTCGTAGGTTCATCATGATCTAGAAGCATGACTTCCAGAATAGGATTACCGTACCACTCTGGTGCGGATCTTACTCTGGTTGATCTACGAGGTTCGGTAGTAACTTGATCTGAAGTTTCATGATCATCATCATTAGCTTCCTCACTAATTGGTGTAGGTGTCACAGAAACTGGTTTCTGTGATGTACTACTTTCCAATAAGGGAGCAGGTACAGTTACCTCATCAAGTTCCACTTTCCTCCCACTCACTTCTTTCGAGAGAAACTCCTTCTCTAGAAAGGATCCATTCTTAGCAACAAATGTCTTGCCTTCGGATCTGTGATAGAAGGTGTACCCAACAGTTTCCTTCGGGTATCCTATGAAGACACATTTCTCCTGATTTGGGTTCGAGCTTATCAGGTTGAAGCTTTTTCACATAAGCATCGCAGCCCCAAAAATTAAGAAATGACAACTTTGGTTTCTTGCCAAACCACAGTTCATAAGGTTTCATTTCAACGGATTTCGATGGTGCCCTATTTAATGTGAATGCAGCCGTCTCTAAAGCATAACCCCAAAACGATAGCGGTAAATCTGTAAGAGACATCATAGATCGCACCATATCTAGTAGAGTATGATTACGATGTTCGGACACACCATTACGCTATGGTGTTCAGGGTGGCGTGAGTTGCGAAACTATTCCGCATTGTTTCAAGTGTAGACCAAACTCATAACTCAAATATTCTCCTCCACGATCAGATCGTAGAAACTTTATTTTCTTGTTACGATGATTTTCAACTTCACTCTAAAATTCTTTCAACTTTTCAAATGTTTCAGATTTATGTTTCATTAAGTAGACATACCCATATTTGCTTAAATCATCTGTGAAGGTGAGAAAATAACGATATTCGCCACGAGCCTCAATATTCATCGGACCACATACATCTGTATGTATGATTTCCAACAAATCTGTTGCTCTCTCCATAGTACCGGAGAACGGCGTTCTAGTCATCTTGCCCATGAGGCACGGTTCGCAAGTACCAAGTGATTCATAATCAAGTGGTTCCAAAAGTCCATCAGTATGGAGTTTCTTCATGCGTTTTACATCGATATGACCTAAACGGCAGTGCCACAAATAAGTTGCACTATCATTATCAACTCTGCATCTTTTGGCTTCAACATTATGAATATATGTATCACTACTATCGAGATTCATCAAAAATAGACCACTCTTCAAGGGTGCATGACCATAAAAGATATTACTCATATGAATAGAACAACCATTATTCTCTGATTTAAATGAATAACCGTCTCACATCAAACAAGATCCAGATATAATGTTCATGCTCAATGCTGGCACCAAATAACAATTATTTAGGTCTAATACTAATCCCGAAGGTAGATGTAGAGGTAGCGTGCCGACCGCGATCACATCGACTTTGGAACCATTTCCCACGCGCATCGTCACCTCGTCCTTGGCCAGTGTTCGCTTAATCCGTAGTCCCTATTTTGAGTTGCAAATATTAGCAACAGAACTAGTATCAAATACCCAGGTGCTACTGCGAGCTCTAGTAAGGTACACATCAATAACATGTATATCACATATACCTTTGTTCACCTTACCATCCTTCTTATCCGCCAAATACTTGGGGCAGTTCCGCTTCTAGTGACCAGTCTACTTGGAGTAGAAGCACTCAGTTTCAGGCTTAGGTTCAGACTTGGGTTTCCTCTCCTAAGCAACAAATTGCTTGCTGTTCTTCTTGAAGTTCCCCTTCTTCTTCCCTTTGCCCTTTTTCTTGAAACTAGTGGTCTTGTTGACCATCAACACTTGATGCTCCTTCTTGATTTCTACCTCCGCAACTTTTAGCATTGAGAAGAGCTCGGGAATCGTCTTATCCATCCCTTGCATGTTACAGTTCATCACGAAGCTCTTGTAGCTTGATGGCGGTGATTGGAGAATTCTGTCAATGACGCTATCATCCGGAAGATTAACTCCCAGTTGAATCAAGTGATTATTATACCCAGACATCTTGAGTATATGCTCACTGACACAACTATTCTCCTCCATCTTGCAGCTATAGAACTTATTGGAGACTTCATATCTCTCAATCCGGGCATTTGCTTGAAATATTAACTTCAACTCCTGGAACATCTCATATGCTCCATGACGTTCAAAACGTCGTTGAAGTCCCGGTTCTAAGTAGTAAAGCATGGCACATTGAACTATCGAGTAGTCATCAGCTTTGCTCTGCCAGACATTCTTAACGTCGTCAGTTGCATCAGCAGCAGGCCTGGCACCCAGCGGTGCTTCTAGGACGTAATTCTTCTGTGCAGCAATGAGGATAATCCTCAAGTTACGGACCCAGTCCGTGTAATTGCTACCATCATCTTTCAACTTTGCTTTCTCAAGGAACGGATTAAAATTCAACGGAACAACAGTACGGGCCATCTATCTACAATCAACCATAAACAAGAAGGATACTATCAGGTACTAAGTTCATGATAAATTTAAGTTCAATTAATCATATTACTTAAGAACTCCCACTTAGAAATACATCTCTCTAATCCTCTAAGTGATCACGTGATCCAAATCAACTAAACCATAACCGATCATCACGTGAAATGGAGTAGCTTTCAATGGTGAATATCACTATGTTGATCATATCTACTATATGATTCATGCTCGACCTTTCGGTCTCAGTGTTCCGAGGCCATATCTGCATATGCTAGGCTCGTCAAGTTTAACCTGAGTATTCTGCGTGTGCAAAACTGGCTTGCACCCGTTGTAGATGGACGTAGAGCTTATCACACCCGATCATCACGTGGTGTCTGGGCACGACGAACTTTGGCAATGGTGCATACTCAGGGAGAACACTTTTATCTTGAAATTTAGTGAGAGATCATCTTATAATGCTACCGTCAATCAAAGCAAGATAAGATGCATAAAAGATAAACATCACATGCAATCAATATAAGTGATATGGTATGGCCATCATCATCTTGTGCTTGTGATCTCCATCTCCGAAGCAACATCATGATCACCATCGTCACCGGCGCGACACCTTGATCTCCATCGTAGCATCATTGTCATCTCGCCAATCTTATGCTTCTACGACTATCGCTACCGCTTAGTGATAAAGTAAAGCATTACAGGGCGATTGCATTGCATACAATAAAGCGACAACCATATGGCTCCTGCCAGTTGCCGTTAACTCGGTTACAAAAACATGATCATCTCATACAATAAAATTTAGCATCATGTCTTGACCATATCACATCACAACATGCCCTGCAAAAACAAGTTAGACATCATCTACTTTGTTGTTGCAAGTTTTACGTGGCTGCTACGGGCTTAGCAAGAACCGTTCTTCCCTACGCATCAAAACCACAACGATAGTTTGTCAAGTTGGTGTTGTTTTAACCTTTGCAAGGACCGGGCGTAGCCATACTCGGTTCAACTAAAGTTGGAGAAAATGACACCCGCCAGCCACCTGTGTGCAAAGCACGTCGGTAGAACCAGTCTCGCGTAAGCGTAAGCATACGCGTAATGTCGGTCCGGGCCGCTTCATCCAACAATACCGCCAAACCAAAATATGACATGCTGGTAAGCAGTATGACTTATATCGCCCACAACTCACTTGTGTTCTACTCGTGCATATAACATCAACGCATAAAACCAGGCTCGGATGCCACTGTTGGGGAACGTAGTAATTTCAAAAAAAATCCTACGCACACGCAAGATCATGGTGATGCATAGCAACGAGAGGGGAGAGTGTTTTCCACGTACCCTCGTAGACCGAAAGCGGAAACGTTATAACAACGCGGTTGATGTAGTCGTACGTCTTCACGGCCTGACCGATCAAGCACCAAAACTATGGCACCTCCGAGTTCTAGCACACGTTCAGCTCGATGAAGATCCCCGGACTCCGATCCAGAAGAATGTCGGGGAAGAGTTCCGTTAGCACGACGGCGTTGTGACGATCTTGATGTTCTACTGTCACAGGGCTTCGCCTAAGCACCGCTACAATATTATCGAGGATTATGGTGGAGGGGGGCACCGCACATGGCTAAGAGATCAATGATCAACTGTTGTGTCTCTAGGGTGCCCTCTACCCCCGTATATAAAGGAGCAAGGGGGAGGAGGTGCGGCCAGGCAAGGGGCGCTCCAGGAGGAGTCCTACTCCTACCGGGAGTAGGACTCCCCCCCTTTTCCATGTTGGACTAGGACTTGGGGGGAAAGAGAGAGAGAGGGGAAAGGAAGGGGGGCGCCCCCCTCCTTGTCCAATTTGGACTTGGGGGAGGGGCGCGCGGCTGCCCCTGGGCCTCCTCTCCTCTTCCTCCACTAGGCCCATTAAGGCCCATTAGGTTACCGGGGGTTCCGGTAACCCCTCGGTACTCCGGTAAAATCACTATTTCACCCGGAACACCTCCGATGTCCAAACATAGGCTTCCAATATATCAATCTTCATGTCTCGACCATTTCGAGACTCCTCGTCATGTCCGTGATCACATCCGGGACTCCGAACAACCTTCGTTACATCAAAACATATAAACTCATAATGAAACTGTCATCGTAACGTTAAGCGTGCGGACCCTGCGGGTTCGAGAACAATGTAGACATGACCGAGACACATCTCCGGTCAATAACCAATAGCGGAACCTGGATGCTCATATTGGCTCCTACATATTCTACGAAGATCTTTATCGGTCAGACCGCATAACAACATAAGTTGTTCCCTTTGTCATCGGTATGTTACTTGCCCAAGATTCGATCGTCGGTATCTTAATACCTAGTTCAATCTCGTTACCGGTCAAGTCTCTTTACTCGTTCCGTAATACATCATCCCGCAACTAACTCATTAGTTGCAATGCTTGCAAGGCTTAAGTGATGTGTATTACCGAGAGGGCCCAGAGATACCTCTCCGACTATCGGAGTGACAAATCCTAATCTCGAAATACGCCAACCCAACATGTACCTTTGGAGACACCTGTAGAGCACCTTTATAATCACCCAATTACGTTGTGACGTTTGGTAGCACACAAATTGTTCCTCCGGTAAACGGGAGTTGCATAATCTCATAGTCATAGGAACATCTATAAGTTATGAAGAAAGCAATAGCAACATACTAAACGATCAAGTGCTAAGCTAACGGAATGGGTCATGTCAATCACATCATTCTCCTAATGATGTGATCCCATTAATCAAATGACAACTCATGTCTATGGCTAGGAAACATAACCATCTCTGATCAACGAGCTAGTCAAGTAGAGGCATACTAGTGACATTCTGTTTGTCTATGTATTCACACAAGTATTATGTTTCCGGTTAATACAATTCTAGCATGAATAATAAACATTTATCATGATATAAGGAAATAAATAATAACTTTATTATTGCCTCTAGGGCATATTTCCTTCACTGTTGCCAGGTACATGACCAATATCCAAGAGACCCTATCGGATGCCCGCAAATGATCTGGAGGAAGTTAAGAAATATATCAAGGAGTTATTGGAGAAAGGATACATCCGAAGAAGTTCATCACCTTGGGGAGCCCCTGTGCTTTTGGTTGAGAAGAAGGATAAATCCCTAAGGATGGTTGTTGATTATCGAGCCTTGAATGAAGTGACAATTAAGAACAAGTACCCACTGCCGATGATCAACAATCTATTTGATCAGTTGTAAGGAGCTAAAGTGTTTTCGAAGATCGATTTGCGATCGGGATACCATCAGTTGAAGGTACGAGAGAAAGATATACCAAAGACAGCGTTCACAACACGGTATGGATTATACGAGTACACGGTCATGTCATTTGGACTGACTAATGCCCCTACATATTTCATGAGCATGATGAACAAGGTGTTCATGGAGTATTTGGATAAATTTGTCGTGGTGTTTATTGATGATATTATGATATACTCGAAGAATGAAGAGGAGCACAAGGAGCATTTGCGCTTAGTTCTCGAGAAACTTAGGGAACACCAGTTGTATGCTAAGTTCAGCAAATGCGAATTTTGGTTGATGGAAGTTGGATTCCTTGGACATGTTATATCAGGAGAAGGTATAGCAGTAGACCCCAGCAAGGTTCAGTCAGTCACTGAATGGTTGGCACCCACCTCAGTAAGCGAGATCCGCAGCTTTCTTGGACTCGCAGGATACTACAGGAGATTCATTGAGAACTTTTCCAAGATTGCGAAGCCAATGACTGAACTATTGAAGAAGGATACTAAGTTTAAATGGACAGAAGATTGCGAAGAAAGTTTCCAGGAGTTGAAGAAACGTTTGACTACAACGCCAGTGCTAACACTGCCAGATATACATAAGGAGTTCCAAGTGTATTGCGATGCCTCTCGCTTAGGACTTGGATGTGTGCTTATGCAGGATGGAAGAGTTGTTTCGTATGCCTCACGAAAACTAAAACCTCATGAGTTGAACTATGCCACGCATGATTTGGAGTTAGCAGCCGTAGTGCATGCATTGAAGACCTGGAGACATTACCTTATTGGAAACCGATGTGATGTATACACGGACCATAAGAGTTTGAAGTACATTTTCACCCAGAAGGAACTGAACCTTAGACAGAGGAGATGGTTGGAGCTTATAAAGGATTATGACATGAAGCTACACTATCATCCAGGAAAGGCCAATGTCGTAGCAGACGCTTTGAGCCGGAAGAGTTATGCTAATATCCTTAAAAGTAAGGGACTGCCGAAGGAGTTAGCAGAGGATATCATGGAACTTCGATTAGAGATTGTTCCTAGAGGATTCATTGCGACAATGGAGGTCCAGTCGACATTGCTAGACAAGATATGGGAAGCTCAGAAGGATGACAAAGGGATTGCCGAGATAAAGGAGAAGATGGGCAAAGGAAAGGCCAAAGGTTTTCGTGAGGATGAGCATGATACCTTATGGTTTGAGGACCGAGTCTATGTGCCCAATAACCAAGAGATCAGGAAGTTAATACTTCAAGAGGCTCATGACTCACCATACTCGATACACCCCGGAAACACCAAGATGTATCTGGATTTGAAGGAACGTTTTTGGTGGACCGGTATGAAGAAGGATATTGCCGAGTATGTAGCCGTATGTGATGTATGTCAGAGAGTGAAGGCAGAGCATTAGAAGCCAGCAGGACTGTTACAGCCTATGCCGATACCCGAATGGAAGTGGGATAAACTTGGCATGGACTTTATCACCGGATTGCCCAGGACTAAAGCAGGATATGATTCCATATGGGTAGTAGTCGATCGCTTGACCAAAGTGGCTCACTTCATCCCAGTGAAAATGACTTATACAAGTGCGAAGTTGGCCAAGATATATATGTCCAGGATCGTATGTCTGCATGGAGTTCCGAGGACCATCGTATCAGATAGAGTAACACCGTTTACTTCAAAGTTTTGGCATCAGTTACACCAGACTTTGGGAATGAGGTTAGAGTTTAGTACAGCCTTTCACCCGCAGACAGATGGACAGACCGAGAGAGTCAACCAAATTTTGGAGGACATGTTGAGAGCCTGTGCGCTAGATTATGGATCTAGTTGGGATGACAATTTGCCTTACGCAGAGTTCTCGTACAACAATAGCTACCAAGCCAGTTTGAAGATGGCACCATTTGAAGCCCTGTATGGACGCAGGTGCAGAACACCGTTGATGTGGGATGAGGTAGGAGATCGACAGTTGTTTGGACCAGACTTAATCAAAGAGTCCGAGGAGAAGGTTAAACTAATTCGGGACAGACTGAAGATTGCTCAGTCCAGGCAGAAGAGTTATGCAGACTCAAAACGCAAGGAGGTAACTTATGAAATCAGAAACAGAGCATATCTGCGAGTATCACCCCTGCGAGGAGTGAAACGTTTTGGAGTTAAAGGAAAGTTAGCCCCGAGATTTGTAGGACCGTATCGAATTTTGGAACGGATGGGAGAAGTTGCCTACAAGTTGGAATTACCCGAGGGATTGTCGGGAGTTCATGACGTGTTTCACGTTTCCCAGCTAAAGAAGTGTCATGCTGAGATGGCCGATATACCGTTAAGAGATACAGTACCCTTGGAGGCGATTCAGTTGGACAGTGATTTGACTTACGAGGAGAAACCAGTTAAGATTCTTGAGTTTGCCAGCAGAGTCACCCACAGTAAGGTTATCAAGTTTTGCAAAGTTCAGTGGAGCCACCATACTGAGCATGAAGCCACCTGGGAACGAGAGGATGATCTCCGCAAAGACCACCCACACCTATTTTCGAGCCAACCCGAATCTCGAGGGCGAGATTCATCTTAAGGGGGGTAGGTTTGTAACATCCCAAATTTTCAATTTGGAATGTTATACATAGTCATCCATGCATATCATATTTTATTGCATTTCCGTTCCGCAAATCCTCGAAATCCTAAGCAACTCAAGGACCCACGGAGAGAGTTGGGGATTTTCCCGGTTTTTCATATTTGATTTTTATCAAATAATGAAACGAGGATTTTGATTTTAATTATTTTTCTCTCCGAAAAATATTTCATATTAAAATAAATGAGAGGAGATAATGTGACTTCTCCAAAATAATTGAAATATTGGAGGAAAAATGTTAAAATCATTTATTTGATTTTATGTGATTTTATTTGATTTTATTCAGATTTTATTTGCATTAGAAAAATTGCACGTTTTCAAAGTTGCATTTTAGGGCCAAGAAAATGTTCATCTCGTTCTAAATATTTTATTTAGACGGTGAAAATTTGTTTTGGCATTTTTAGATTTTTATTTATTTTTCTCGGATTTTATTTCTGTCAGTGAATTTTTAAAAAAAAAAACTTCCCCGCGCCCGACTGGGCCTAAGGCCCAGCCGAGCCAGGCCGGGCGAGCCGCCGCCGCCGACCCGGACTCCTCTCCGCCGCGCCTTGCCCCCTCCTCCAAGCTGCCCCCCTCTTTATATACCCTGCAACCCTGAGCCACCACCACACCACCGCCGCCGCCGCAGCCGTTGCCTGTGCCTGTCGGCGTTCTGGGAACGGGGGTCCCTAGACTTGCCTGCCTGCGGCCTGCGGCGTGGCTCAAAGGGGGGCCCAGCACGGCCCATCTTCATCAACACAGACCCAAGACCCTCGCGAGGGGCCAAGCCTCGCGGGACGGACGACACGGAGCTTCCTCAGACACGGCCTCATCAGGCTGGCTGGCGAGGAGGTGAAGAGATCAAGACGGGGTACCTCACGAGGTGCCCGTGACGCAAGCCATGACGACCAAGGGCGCCAGGCGGGCGCCAGCCCGCGCAGTGTCCTCCTTTCCTCTTTGGTGCAAAGGGAGAAAGCGCAGGCGAGAGCATCAAGCAAAGGCACCCGTTTCGGTGCAACGAGACCAAGACCAGCCCAACGGCAGGGAGGAAGTCATTGTGGAGCCCAAGTCAGCGTCACCACCAGAGCCTTTGGCAGGCGAGGACCAACTTTAATCAGGATAAGTGTACCAGATGTTCCCCTTCAAAATGGCCAATTGTTGGCGCCCTTCCCGCTCAATATTTGGGAAGAGGCCCAGGGCCTTTGCCTATAAATAGGACTAGCCACCCCCGGGGTAGAAAGGATCGGTCAATCCAGAAACAAGCTGGGATCGGATCAAGTAGCAACACACACAGAGAGAGAGAGAAGGGTGACTGAACTCCTCCTAGCAGTTCATCGCCCCAGCCAAGAACAGACCCTCGCGAGGCTGTTCTTCCTTGTATCGCTCGTCATCATCAGCCCAAGAGGCAATCCACCACACCACAAACTAGAGTAGGGTATTACACCACAATGGTGGCCCGAACTAGTATAAACCCTGTGTCTCTTGTGCTGTTCTTTCCATAGCTTAGATCTTAGCGAGGCAGTGGGGTGCAGGTAGGTAGAAGGCGAAATCTCCGCGCGCACCCCAGTGTTCGAACCTCAAGGGTCTGCCGGAACCCAAAATCCGACATTTGGCGTGCCAGGTAGGGGTGCGCCGGAATTCGTCTTCCACCGCCCCGTTCTCCTCCGACCATCGCGTCCATGTCTGACGCTCGTCGGGCCCGCGCCGAGCGCCGAGCCGCTCTCGCTTCCCGCGTCGCCCAGACGGCTCCTGTCGGCGGGCGTCCTCGCCGTTCCCCGTCACCTGCCGTCAACGCCGCCACCGGCCCGGCGGGAAACGAGCAGCAAGCGCCGTCTCAGCATCCGTCCATGCGGCAAGACAGCCGCACCGCTACTCCCTCGCTCACCCCAGCTGGTTCTTCGTCCCGCGCGCTCCGTGCACCCATGGAGGCTCGAGCTGCGCTCATCGCGGCAAACAAGCTCCTGCGCTACCGTTCCGTTGACGACGTCTACGAAGAATGGCTCGACCGCGTCGTCGAGCTCGTCCGCGCCGCAGGAGGCTCTCCTGCGTCGTCCTTTCCGCTGCACCGCACCCCGCCCTGCGGGGGCGATGAAGCTCCGGGGGCGCCCCAGCCGCCTCCTCCTCAAGAAGGCGCCCTGGCTCCAAGGTGCGTGGCCCCTGGGCGGAACCCGCTCCATCAGGTGCCAGCATGGCAAGAGCAGAGCTGCCAAGAAGTCCCTCTCCCGCAAGGAGCTGCCCGGGCGCTCCCTGCTCCAGCACGTCGCGACCATGCTCCTGCTCCCGCACGTCAAGACCCCGTGCTGCTCCCAGCTGCAGCGCATGGGGACCTGCAAGACCAAGCTCTCCGTCACCCAAGGCCTCCCGTGGCCACAGCAGGCTGTCGTGCCTTCACCACCGAGCTACGCAGCGTCACGTGGTCCGGCAAGTTCAAGCCGGACCTGCCTCCTCGTTACGACGGCACGGCCGACCCTGCGGAGTTCCTCCAGCTCTATGAGCTGGGCATCGAAGCTGCCAACGGAGATGAGAAGATCATGGTGAACTGGTTTCCCATGGCGCTCAAGGACGGGGCCCGCATCTGGCTCCTGAACCTGGCTCCAGGCACAATCTCCTCCTGGGACGAGATGCGCACCCGCTTCATCGCCAACTTCCAAGGTACTCGCGACCGGCCACCCGCCGTGAGCAACATGCGCCGCATCAAGCAACAACCCGGAGAGACCCTGCAGAAGTACATCCAGCGCTTCAACAACGCACGCCTCAAGATTCCCAAGGTGACCAAGGAGGCCATCATCGCAGCCTTCTCCGACGGCGTGCGCGACGTCAAGATGAAGGAGGAGCTGGCGATGCATGAAGACCTGTGCACTTCCTTGGAGCTGTTCAACTTGGCGACCAAGTGCGCCAGGGCTGAGGAAGGGCGTCTCTTCCTCCTCGAGCTGCCTGCCGCAGACCCAGAAGAGAAGAAACCCAAGGCCAAGTATGTGAAGCGCAAGGGGGATGTCGTGCTCGCGGCAGAACCAGACACCAAGCGGGGTAGAGATCAGCCCGAGTCTTCCAAGGGCAGTCGGTACTATGTGTACCACGACCTCCAGACCCACAACACCAACGAATGTCAAGAGCTCCGAGCCGTGCGAGAAGGAAGGATCGGCCGTCGCCCCGACCGCGATGACCGGGGCTACGGTCAAGGAGGAGGAAGGAACGCAGGACGCTGGGAAGACCGCGGCCCGTGCCAAGGGTGGCGCAATCGACCTCGCGAGGACCGCTGGCAAGACCCACCTCGTGAGGGAGACTGGAGGGATCAGCCTCGCGAAGATCGCCCGCAAGGCAATGCAGGCCTCCCTCCGCTGCCGCCGCAGCCAAGGAGAAATGAGGACCGCCATCAGGACGAGGGGGCTGGGGGCTTCCAGGAGCCGCGCGCGATCGCCTGCATCCTGGGCGGGGCTCAAGCCCCAGCCTCTCAGCGCATCTTCAAGCAGTTCGCCCGCGAAGTAAATGTAGTCCTCCCCAAGCTTGAAGCCACGCGCCCTCTCAGGTGGTCGGTGTGCGCCATCACGTTCAGCCCAGCGGATCAGCTCAAGTGTGCAGCCATAGCCGGAGTCCTCCCGATGCTTTGTTCCCCAATCATCAGCAACGTGCTGGTCACCAGGACCCTCATCGATGGCGGGGCATGGCTCAACGTCCTGTCCGTGGAAACATTCAACAATCTCCAAGTGCCCTACAACCAGCTTCAGCCAACCAAGCCTTTCTCCGGAGTCACCGACGGCTCCACGGTCCCGATTGGGCAGGTCCGCCTCCCTGTCACCTTCGGGACACGCGACAACTACCGCACCGAGCTCATCGACTTCGACGTCGCTCACATTCACCTGTCGTACAACGCCATCCTTGGGTACCCAGCGCTGGCCAAGTTCATGGCCGTAACTCACCACGGCTACAACGTCCTCAAGATGCCAGGAAGTGGCAGAGTCATCACGGTGCCCTGTGAAGAGAAGGACGCGGTGTGTTCCCTAGAACGAGCCTTTCAGGCCGCATCACTGGAAGACCCGGATCGCGAAAGCAGGAGGCTTCCCGAGACCACCCCCAAGAAGAAGAAGACGTCATCCGGCCCGGCCCCTCAGGGCCCGCGCCTGCCCACGGGGAACCTCCTTCCATCGCATAGGAAAGCGCGCCTGGCGCCCTCCTCAGGCAGGGCTCGGGGGCTCTCCCCTGGAGGGCCACCGACCTGGCTAAGGTCACGAGGGAGGCGCTTGGGCACCACATGGAGGTGTGTTTCGAAGCACGTTTCCCTCAAGAAGGAGTAAGGCAAGGAGGGCCAGACCCTCAGGAGTTTGTCAGCAAGGCCATTCAGGAGCTACAGGAGTCAAGAGTCATGAGAGGCGGTCACCGCCTACTAGCTGTGGCTCCCCATCCAGGCGAGGATGGTGGGCTGCGCGTCTGCATCGACATACCAGGGCTCAATCGAGTCGCCTCTCTGGAGCGCCTCTGGCCCTCGCGAGTGGGGCGCTGCGAAGATCCACCCCGCAGCTACATTCGCATGCCTTACGGTTTGCCGAATGCGGCTACCACGTACCAGCGCCTCATGAGGGGCATCATGGGGGCTCAAGAGGCCAGGCGTTCCGCAGCCTTGGCGGAGATGGAGATGGTCCGCGAGGAGCCACCAGCGCCTCCGGAGCCTCCCAAGGCCCCTGGGCCTGGGGGCTCGTGAGGATCGGCTTCCGCAGCCCACCGAGTCTGCTACACCAACACTCCTTCGTCCTCAACATCATCAGGTGACATCTTTCAAGTTTCATTTCCAGCTGGGAGCTCCCCCAGGGCTGCATTATTCCCAGGCCGCGTGGGTCCGTCCCTGCGGCATGTATCCATTTTATTTCATCTTGATTAGCTTACTTTGTTGGGGGCGCCCCTCGGGCTGCATCATCCCCAAGTCGCTCGGGCCTGACCCAGTGATGTCCGCCTTCCCAGCATCTATTTGAATGAATCCACTCCTTCGCGGCTAATGTGTTTGACCTAGTTGCTCGCTCAACTGACGCCAACTGACGGAGCTGCTCCCAAAACGGCACGACACTTGCGCATGGGTCCCTGCAACGCCGACAAACCTAAATGGCTGAGCTCTGGCCACGGCAGCCCCGCATGGCGCCACCTCGTCAAGCCTTCAGTGCCTCATCGCCCCTCGGAAGCAACCAACGGCTGACTGTCAATTGTCATGGCAACCCCTCGTTCTTTCTATGATGGGTCTACAAGATCTCCTAAAGGAGCTGTGTCAGGCGAGGCCCTTGCGGTGCCTCCTTCACTCTCATCCGCGCGAACCGCTTGCAAGTTAAAGGGGGGATGCCTGAGCATCGCGACTCAGGGCTCCTACTGGCTCTCCAGCCCTCACCCTCTGTCCTTTCCACGGCATCGCGACTTGGCATACCAGCGACGGCTAAGACTCGCTCGAGGGCCGGGACCCGAGGACGTAGAGCAGAAAGGGGAGCAAAGGCGAGAGGGGAGGGACACGCAAGGACCTCGCCGAGCAACCTCATGCCTGCCGATGCACGGGCCCGACAACACACCAGGGAGCGGTCCCTGATTCTCGAGATAAGTCACCACCCGGAAGCACCAGCTACCGTGGCACCGTCCCCGCACCTAATGCAGTCCCGTGTTAGCGACGCCGCTCTCCTTTCTCACCGAAAGACGGCTGCTTGAGCGCCAAAGGGGACCTCCTGAGCATCGCGACTCAGGGGCTCTTACCGGACCCCGGGTCGCTCACCTCCTGGCCTTGACCACGGCATCGCGACCTGGCATACCAGCGACGGCAGAAGCCGCCTTGGGACTGGGACCTGTCGGTGCAGAGCACCAAGCCCTCATGAGGTTCGAAAGGGAGAACTGAGCTAAGACGGAATGAGCAACTCGCACAATTCTACGACAAGGGTTATATTAACAAACAGGATCACATGCACCTTACAAGCCCCCACAGGACGCGTCTTTGATTCCTCGCAGGGAACAGATCCTAAAAGGACGCTAACTACACGCGCCCCTGCAAAAGACGCCATCATCAACAGTGGGCCGTCAAGCACCGGCGCCAACCCCATCCAGATCAGAGTCAGCGATGGCCTGACGAGCCCGCCCTGCTCCAGGAGCGGCGCCGGCTCGGGGGCTCGTAGCTGTCGTCGCTCGTCTCCGGAGTCGCGAAGAGCTCGCCGGAGTCGCTGGATCCTCCGCCGCCTCCGCCGCCTGAGGAGCCGCCAAGGGAGCGGTCAGCAGGCCCAGTCCTCGCCGTAGCAGGTTCCCGACCACCTCTCCCGGGGTAGCACTCCAGCCGGCGCCCGTTTGCATCGAAGACCTTGAAGAACATCACCGAAGCACCGTCGTACTCCAGTGGATCGCGAAGGCGCCTCTTGTCCTGCAAACCCGGGCGATTTCGCCCCAGCCTCGAGTCATGAAGACCTCACCCGGGGCAACGACCGCGACCTCTGCCTCGGTCGCGAGGGTGCCGCAGCCGGCGTGCTGCAGCCAAAGCTCCAGGAGTTCTCCCTGCGGGATGATGGAGGCGAAGAAGGGAGGAAGGCGAATCCAAGACTGAGGAGGCATGGCGGCGTGGAGCACGAACTCTCGGGAGGAGCCCTCGGTGTGGACCCCAGGGGGGACGACCCACACCTTCGTGACCCGTCGGCGCCGACGGCGGCGCCGCCCGTGGCGATCGGCATCGACTCCTTCAGAGCCCTCGATGTGGGCGTACAAGGGAAGCGGAAACCCCGGCGGTGGCCGCTCGCACCAGGGCCTCGACACCACCTGATGGGCCCCCTCGTCCCGGCGGCAGATGATGAGCCGTTTCTTTGGCGGGAGCAGGTCTGGTTCCTCTCGGGGAGCCTTTCCCTTCTCTGCCGCCGAGAACCGGCGGATTGGAGCCGTCGCAGCAAGACGGAGCAAGGACCGGGAAGAAGGAGAAGCAAGAAGAGATGGACTGGAAGGGCGCTTGCCGTTCCGTACTTATGGCCGGCGAAGGCCAACCGCCGACCTCCACGATCGCAGGTAATCATGACCCGCTTTGCATGCAGGGACTTGTCCAATCCGTGCAGTTGCCGAGGCGTCGTGGGGAAGTGGAGGCGCCCACGTCCAATCAACCGCCACGCGGCGCCCAAGGCCGCAGGCTGTTAGGGCCTGCGGCGCTTTGCTCTTGCCCTTTCGCCTCCCTGCACGGCCAAGTCCGGGCGCGCCTTGGGCCCGGGGGCTACTGTCGGCGTTCTGGGAACGGGGGTCCCCGGACTTGCCTGCCTGCGGCCTACGGCGTGGCTCAAAGGGGGGCCCAGCATGACCCATCTTCATCAACACAAACCCAAGACCCTCGCGAGGGGCCAAGCCTCGCGGGGCGGACGACACGGAGCTTCCTCAGGCACGGCCTCATCAGGCTGGCTCGCGAGGAGGCGGAGAGATCAAGGCGGGGTACCTCACGAGGTGCCCGTGATGCAAGCCATGACGACCAAGGGCGCCAGGCGGGCGCCAGCCCGCACAGTGTCCTCCTTTCCTCTTTGGTGCAAAGGGAGCAAGCGCAGGCGAGAGCATCAAGCAAAGGCACCCGTTTCGGTGCAACCAGACCAAGACCAGCCCAACGGCAGGGAGGAAGTCATTGTGGAGCCCAAGCCAGCGTCACCACCAGAGCCTTTGGCAGGCGAGGACCAACTTTAGTCAGGATAAGTGTACCAGATGTTCCCCTTCAAAATGGCCAATCGTTGGCGCCCTTCCCGCTCAATATTTGGGAAGAGGCCCAGGGCCTTTGCCTATAAATAGGACTAGCCACCCCCGGGATAGAAAGGATCGGTCAATCCAGAAACAAGCTGGGATCGGATCGAGTAGCAACACACACACAGAGAGAGAAGGGTGACTGAACTCCTCCTAGCAGTTCATCGCCCCAGCCAAGAACAGACCCTCGCGAGGCTGTACTTCCTTGTATCGCTCGTCCTCATCAGCCCAAGAGGCAATCCACCACACCACAAACTAGAGTAGGGTATTACACTACAATGGTGGCCCGAACTAGTATAAACCCTGTGTCTCTTGTGTTGTTCTTTCCATAGCTTAGATCTTAGCGAGGCGGTAGGGTGCAGGTAGGTAGAAGGCGAAATCTCCGCGCGCACCCCAGTGTTCGAACCTCAAGGGTCTGCCGGAACCCGAAATCCGACAGCGTCGCCCGCAGCCTCCCCGCGCCGCCTGCCGCTCGCCGCAGCCGCCCGTGCCGCTTGCCGCCGCCGCCGCCGAGCCCCGCCGCCCCGCGAGCCGCCGCCCCGCCGCCCTACCTTGCCTCGCCGGAGTCCCTCGCTGGAGGTACCGCGCCGGAATCCGAGCCGCCGGTTTTTTTTGAACCGTTGGTTTTTTTAGAAAACACTAGATCCATTTTTTTGGTTCGCCGGTTTTTCTCGGTTCTTCTAGTTAGCGGACTTTCGTCCGTATGTTCGTTTTAACGAACAGTTTTCGCCCGTTAGTTACAGCTAATGAACGCTCGTTCGTTAGTCTGCTCGTGAGTTTTCTTTTTATCGGATTTATTCCGCGATTTTTCTGATCGTGATTTCTGATCCGATCTTAGTTTCTGTTTATCTTTTCGCTCGTTTATTGGAATCAGGAGATTCAAGCGCCTAGAGTTTCGTCTCGAAACCCTCTTTCCGTTTAACCAACTCAAATAAGTTTTTGCTACTGTAAAATTTTACCTAGGTTCAGATTAGTAAGCGAAGCTTCTTTCTTTCGCCGTTTGAGTTTCGTTGCTCTGGTTGATTTGATTATTTTTGCGAACCGGAGTTCTTAAGTTGAACTTTCTGGTCAACCTCTCTTATTTGAGTTTTGCTTCTGCATCGTTGCTTGTTACTTATGTATGCTATTGTTTGCTTGCGATAGAGTTTCCGGAGTGCGAAGCGTGTTATTACGAGTCTCTAGGATTCGCGATCGTTAGCAAGGCAAGTAACACATTGATCATACTCTTTTCATACCCAGTTTTTATGCATTAGTTCCAATCCTCAAAACATTGCATGATTAGGATGTCATTAACATGTGGGATGGGAAGTAGTTGATGAGGTAGAACCTATTGCCCTGTTATATTCAAACCCTTGGGAGTTACTTCTACGCTTGCTTATATTATATTGCTATGCTATGCTCGTAGACGTGGTTTGGGTTTGAGTGAAATCCATGACGGATGTGAGTTGTTAATTAATGGTTCAACTTAAGGTGGCAACTTAAATTAACATCTGGGTGGATTGAGGCACCTGGGGCCCCCAGTGTTGCCTATATTTTTTTGGAAATCCCGGGGTTCCGTGTGATTTTCCTATGGACCGCCACCCAGGCTCAAAGGGAACTGAGATAATTCATGCTAGAAACTTCCGTGTGCAGCCACAAGCTATTATGGGCTCTACCATAGTTGAGTAAGTCGCGTGAAGCTCTTGAAGAGGCAGGTCAGCAGGTAGAGGGATGTAGGTTTGGTATGGTCTGTCCGGAGTAGAGAGTTAATGTTTCTGAAAGACTGTGTCTCGATCATCCATTTTCTCAAACACCATGTAGTGCGAGAAATCCAACGGAGGCGATCGAGTCTTGTGGGGAAAAGTGCGCAAACCTCTGCAGAGTGTACAATCTAATCATGGTTAGACGTGTCCCCGGTTATGGACAATTCTTGAGTATCTAGTACTTGGGTTATCACATGTATCTCATCATGTTTAATTAATATTCTTGGGTTGTTAAACACTTTAATTGGCATTGAGTTGGAGGAACCTTCTCAATGTTGTTCAACCGCCATGATAGTTGAATTAAAATCTATTCCTATGTTGTAGGGAAAAATTGGCTTTTCGCAAAAACTATAACCATAGAGCTTTCCACCAGCCAAATATGCATGTAGTGTAGCATTATTCTGTTCTTGCTCTACTGTGTTATATTGCCAGCATATTCCATGTGCTGACCCGTTTTCAGGCTGCAACGTATTATGTTGCAGACTTTTCAGACGAGGAGTAAGCTTCGTTAGGTCGTTGCCGTGCAGCTTAGCTATGACGTTGGAGTTGATGGACTCGCTTTATCTTCCAAGCCTTTCGCTGTTATCGTATTAGATGGCCTTAAGCCATATTATTGTAATAAGTTCTCTCTTGAGACATTCGATGTAATAAGTGTGTGATTGCTACTCTATTATAAATCCTTCGAGTATTGTGTGTGTCAGCATTACCGATCCAGGGATGACACTGAAGCACAGAGACTTGACCATCTGAAGTCGGGTCGCTACACATCAACACCGATCTGAGCGTTGATCTTGATTCCCATCGATCCGTGACGATCACCTAGTGAAACCTGTATGGGCCGCCTCTAACGGAACCTAAACCAGCATATCTCGAGGTAGGGGATCCTAAGGTACACATCTAGGAGTGATGGTAACAAGGACTCGGGGTTTTATGTAGGTTTGGGGTCTCAAGGAGATAGTACCCTATGTCCTGCTTGTGTTTATTGCGCTGGGGTGAGTACAAAGTACATATAATCTACCACAAGATTTCTTATGTTGTCTATGAGCCAGGGCCCTACATTTATACAGGTACCGGGGCGGGGGAGGGGGTCCTAGGGTTACAAGATCCTAGTTGGCTAGGTATCGAGAGATAGAACTCTCCACAAATCCAACATCTTGGAGTATACATCAAGTTTTCTGGATCCTTCTAAGTATCACCATGTGCCGCCTGATATGGCCTAGGTCGGAATCGGGTCCTCATCCCGGCCCACCAGGTCGGGAGCTGACATGGTGAGAATCCCCCTAGCCGGGACACCGTCAACTGGCGGGCTCCTCGGGTGGTGGCGGAGAGGGGGGAGACATGGGGGCCAAGGGAAAAGAGAGTTGGGATTTGCATGAAAACATTTTTTTATTAGTAGAGTGAAGATGAGAGATAAATCTTCAATTATTAAATTGTTACAACCCACTATCTATTTTTCCTCTTCGTGCAACCATGCCACATCATCAAGTCATGCATGTGATCATAAGTTTTTATTTTTTTTCCTTTTCATGGAACCATGCCACATCATCAAGTCATGCATGTGGTCATAAGTTACAATTTGTGCACTAATCTACCCATTGTTTCACCAATTTTTGTGTGGGTATAAGCGGCATATACATTGGACGCTTATAGCAAATATATGTTGATCATGTTACACATTTTTGTTTAAAATGACACCCCGTTTACTTCAATCCAATAGTTTCTACTTTTATACATCATTTTGTCAAATGCTTCATATGATTTATTGTTTTTAAAATATAAACCAACATAAATCTTAAATTTGTTTCTGCAATAGTTTTTGTTTTTAGCATCTATTTATGCATTTGTTTATCGTGTTTCCCGCCGCAAAGCACGGGGCATCATCTAGTATACATAAGGAGTGAAACAAGATATTTAAGCCAATGTTTAGAATCCTCCAATATGTGAAAGAAAGTAATGATTCTTATAGGAATTTTCAAAGGCAATCTTCTAATTGAAAAGGCACACAGGAAAAGTGTTCTATAAGATTTCGTTCTTACAATTTTTTTGTAAGATTTCTTTGTTCAAAATGACCACATAACATATTTTTTCACTTTGATTTTACTGATTTCCACAATAATCTACTTTCCATTTGATCTTTTTTGTTGCCTCTTTTTTATAAAGGGTAATATGATAATATTTGGATGATACCAATGTTGCCTGACCCTGCAACTAACAAATTAGAGACCTAGTCAAAACTGTGATAATGCACACAACCAAAAGTTAAAAAAAGAGAAACAAAAAACAATGAAAGCCGGCACATTAAACGACACGTAACAAACAAGCAACAATAGCATCCATTGTCCTTGAACCCACAAAAACTATAATAACGAATATTCAGAAGCAAGGAAACAAGCCCAGAAAGAATCGCTCGCCTGGACATCACCACCCGACCAGAGCCATGCTTGCGTATAGACTGTCGCACCAATGAAGAGTCGAACACCGTCGGCATCTTCAATGTCTCACGCGCACATGCTCCACATCCACTGTGGTAGAGGTCGACATTGACGACGGTGGCGAGGCGCGAATACAACTCCATGGGCGCAGCAAGTCGTACCATCCCCGCTCCTCCATTGCACCGCATCTTGCCGCCATCATTGTGGCCGCTTCGCCCAAGCCACCGCGAATCCACCCGAATCCCACTGCCTCCTCAGCATCCAGAGGTGAAGGGACAAGAGGAAGCATATCACCTCCCAAGCCATCATGGATGACACACCGAGCCACAAAAGATGCCATATGGAAGAGAAACTATCCGCTACCGCACTGCAAGTGACCACGACTCATTGCCGCCGCCATCGTTGTGCCTCACTCGCAACTGACCGCCAGCAAGAACCAGCGTAGCCTTCCTAAAAGCTACCACCTTGATCGGATGATCATGTCGTCCCCTCATTGCATGAGAAGAGCAGGCCCTGCCGCCACTGTTGGTCGGACGAGCTTCACTTTCCGGATTCTTCTGGTGGCGACGAGGCGAACAAAAGAGGACGGCGAGGAGGAGGTGGTGGTGGACGAAGGCGGCGGCTAGGGTTTTCATCAATGCCGTCCCCTGAGGACGACACGCGCATTTGTGTGATTTCATTTATATGTTCTATAGTATGAGAATGCAGTATGCATGAAGGAGAATCACGGAGCTCGCCACTAAATATCAAGGGGATGGTGCCGAGGGTGGATTTTGATTCTAAACGGTAAATCGAGTGAGCAGTTTTGTGTCCAAGGGCTAATCGCAGCCGTTGATTTTAGATCTTGCCGTGGCCCCTCTTGCGAGTCGTCGTCTCCAGTCTCTCCGCCAGTCAAAAAAACCCAGGCCGTCGGACGCATCCCTAGCTACCGCGCCGCTATGTCCGCCGCCACCGCCACGCTCCGGCCAACCGAGCCGTTCCCTCTCCCGAGCGGCCTATCCCTCGCGCGGCGCCTGAAGCTGCTCCTCTCCTTCTCCCGCGCCGACCTCTCCGTGAGCCCCGTCGACGAGTGGCAGCTCAAGTCCGCGCTCCTCGCCTTCCTCCGCAACCCGCCGCTCTCGCTCTCCCTCCTCCAAGACTCCGACCTGTCCGTCAGCCGCCTCCCGGACCTGCAGAAGCGCCGTCGGGACGATCCCGTCGCCTCCGGCATCCTGTACGTCCGCGATCTCTCCTTCCTCCGCCCAAGCAACCGCACAGGAGACAACGAAGCCGAGAAGATGACCCCAGAGCTGGAGGAGAAGAAGTACTCACAGTGGCGGAGCTCCCTGGTCGAGAAGCTAGATGGCATCGACCTCAACCTTAAGGGGGTTATGTACCGGATGAGTGTCGAGATCCCCGCCTCAGATGACTTCACGGAGATGAAGAAGTCATGGGAGGATTTTTACGCCTCCGAGCTCTTTAGTACTAGTATGGGCTGGTTCTTGTATTGGCTATTCTTGGTTTGATTTGCTACTAGGTTGACTTGATCGATGCTTGCTCGTTTCAGGGAATCCGGTGAGGAAGATAGCAAAAAGGCCAGACACAATTCTTGTGAGAGGTGTGCCGTCCAGGTGGTTTGCGGAGACGAGGATATCGTCGAAGGCGTCCACATTGGTCACCCACACTATCTTCTCAGCTCTTGGTAAAATAAGGTGCAGTCTGGTGTTCGTGACACATGTTTGGTTCATTATCTACCATCAATTTTTGTGCCAATGGCCTACAAGCCTACAGGCCAAAGGATTAATGCCACAAAACTGGAAACTGCTAAGGCTTAAGGACACCTAAACTAACTGTATATAAGCTACCTTATATCTTTATATTAATAGAAACATTGGACCATTATTTGTTCATCTCTGTGGTTTCTGATTTGTTTGTAGTACTCCCTCCGATCCATACAAAGTTGTACTAAAGCAATGCCAATTAATATGGATCAGAGAGGGTACATAATTATTCTCACGCGTCTTGTTTTGTCCCTGAAATGGACACATAGTTATTGAGTTGTGAACACAGAGAAACGCTAACACTGGAAGATTCCTTAATATATGTTTTCTAATATGATGCCGTTCATGTATAAACTCCGTTATTTTCTCATCTCTGATGAATATAGAATTATGATTCGAGTCTCCAAGTTCTAACTAACTTGCGCACATATAACCAGTAACAACTATTCAGAATTCATTGCAAAAAGCTTCTTTTTAGCAATAATAAGCAATTTTGGGAATCAAAATGTGAAACAATATATCTTTGGGAACCTTTTCCATTTGTACAGTTGTGCGCGTGAAATCCACGCCACACAAACATGATTAGATAACCAGACATTATTTAGTACTCCCTCTGTTCCATAATGTAGTGCATATAAATTTTCCGAAAAGTCAAACTTAGCAAACTTTGACCCAGTTTATGGAGAAAATTATCTATATCTGTAATACCAACATATACAATATGAATATTTAACTCATGATGTATCTGATGATATACATCTGCTATTCTTAATATAAATATTTTTCGCTCTAAATATGATCAAAGTTTGCAAAGTTTGACTGTTGAAAAGATCTATATGCACTACATTATGGAACGTAGGGAGTATTAAAATAAATTCATTGCGCTCACTCTGACTAGTCAGGCTGTGAGCGTTCAACTGGCCATGCAAGAATACTACATGGGCTGATTTCATATATGCCCCTAAACTGCATGCGGGTAGGGCGGAAGCCGATGGGTCCGGGTCCCTGGCTTACCATGTGAAGTAAATCTGAACAATACTGGCCGTTGGGAATCTGGTGTGTTAGCTGTAGATAAGTGGAAGATGTTGCTGTATGAAAAAAAAATCAACGATTGACATTTGTTTCTTTGTTATTTGTGTGGGAAAAAAATCTAGACCAAATTAAGAAATGGTGCACTATATAGCATTCCAGATATGCTTTGAAACTTCATAGTTAAATTTCTGGGCTTCATAAGTTTGTCATGGTTTATTGGATTTGCCTTAGGCCACGATCTGAGTTTTTAACTGCAATAAAGATATTGTCCATTTAATATTTTATATTTGATCCATATCGCTTCAGAAATTTCTTACTAGCTCATAAGGTAGCGTGAATATTTGTGCCCTCTAGATGTTTGGTTGACTGCTGTTACCTTTCTCTAAACTTATGCTACACAATCATTTTCTCTCCAATTGACAGGACCTTAAATATTTCTAATGACGATGAATTAGAAGAAAAAAAAGATGAGACTAATAAGGGTCTCATATCTGCACTCAATTGTAAGGTGTGGGTGCAATTTGAGAGTTATGATGACTTCCACAATGCAATGAAGGCATTATGCGGGCGGTCATTAGAGAAGGTAAAGTTTGCATATTATATTACTTGTTGCTTCTCAACCCTTCATGCCTATTAGTAGAAGCAAACATAACAGAACAACATGACAAGATCTATTTCATTCTATTTGTAAGAAATCCATATTTATCACCGCTCAGCTGATATTTTAGAACTGACTATTGGAATGGTAATATATGGACGTATAGAATACATCTTTCCTATTCATGTGTTACATCTTCACCTCTAAAGAGTGTCAGTTTTTATCTACTTGTGTAACTTTTGTACCTATTTGTGGTTTGTCTAGTGACTTGTCTCATCTAGTGAACCCTATGGTGAACTTATATGGTTCAATAACGTCTAAGTTTGTGCAAGAATATAAAACCAGTTGAGCCGCATATATGTGAATTGTGTATAGATAAAGCCACCGCTTGGCATAACTTATGAGATTCTTACTCTTGAAATGTGTGGACCCTTGCAAAAAGATCGATGGAGTGAGCCGCAAGGAATAACATTGTGAATTATACATATTTTACTAATCATTGTCAGAAGCACTTGAAATGGTATTACTTATATGCTAAGTCACGCCAAATCCTTGTGTTGGTATGGTGGAGTACCTTTTTTTAGTGGAGTTTTGTGGTATAGCGATATGGTCCAGTTAGTATCTGTGATGCTGGGAACTATTGTCTAAAGAAGGGATAACAATAATCAGGAGTACTCCAACACACTTAATTACACACATAAAGCTAATATCTTGCATTCTACAGCTAAAAAACCTGCCATCAACAAGTGCATTGGACTCCAGGAAATAGATGTGGTTCGCACAGAAGGCCTTTCCAATACATAATGACTTGAAACATCTTGCATTTAGAGCTGAAAACATGTCATGTAATAGTGCATTATCCACAAGAAACTCAAATGTGTTGACCTTGAACCCACTGCTCAATGTACTTGACCCTGTAGGTGGCCCTGTCCTTATGTACATTGGCGAGCAGTAGCAATTCCAGGCATACCTCCATAGATGCAGCCTGTTTTCTGTTCTTGTTAGGCCCTGTCATCATTGGCAGCTGTTGCGGCCCTTTTTCCTGAAGTATTTGTAAGATCATGGAAGATGCCCCAACAACGTCACAAATATCACAGCCTCCTTTGATGATACAATTTTGAGTGACAACGTGATGAGCCGGTCGAAGGGCGCTACCAGTGTTGGAAGCTCACCTTCCATGTCAAGATCCTAGAAACCATCACCAAACTGTGCCACAACAGCATGTGTTGACTACCCCAACATTTGCAATTCTACAATGTGCTCTAGGACCGCTGCTTGTCATTCCATTGCCACAACCTTAACGCTTATTGCTTCTCGTAGAAGATGTACCATATAAGGGAAAACCTAAGAAGAACTGATGCGGCCAGAACTGCTGATTTGCCGTCCTGATACGGGGGGACACGGGGATTAGCCCGGATACGGCTGGATACACATATCACACAGTAATCCATCTTTTTCGAATTAAAAAAGAAAGAAATGAAATCGGGATACGGCCTAGATTCGGCGTGGACACGGTGGGCACTCAGGAGCCAGCCTCCAGTGACCATGCTGCTGCCCAGTTCTCCTCGTGTCCCCGTATGCGCATTGCCGTGCCTCCGTCCCCATATCTGTGCTTCTTAGGGGAAAACGATTTTTCAAGGCGGCGGTGAGTCCTGCTTGAGAACTGTGGGGCTCTACTAGTGCCCTGTAGAGACATTAGGGAAATTGCTACTACTGCTCACTGCCGTGATTGCACACTAGGGTCACGTTTGATGCGGTGTCTAGTGCACTGATGCCTGACATGTTTTGAGCTCTGATGGAAGATATTTTTTTCCAAAGTGTTAGCAGATCATCCCTCAAAAGAAAAAATGTTAGCAGATCACCTACAATGTGCGATGACTTACACTGCTCATGTTTTTATTCTTTCTTTATATAACATTAGTTGCCTGACATGACATGATGTCAAATATTTGAATGGATTATCCCATGGTTCCATGATTTTCTATTGAATAAGAGAAGGAAATACCATTACAAATACTTTTGACATGATGATCATCAACTAAATAAGTAAAAAGAGATGTAGAGTTTAGAGAGTATATTCCTTTGAATTCACCCCATCAATATTTTCCCAAGGGTTCACACATTTTGATAGAACTTTTTACAAGTGTTGCTAACCAATAGCTAGTAACTGATGGCTTCTAGTCTCTGTACCCTAGTCACTACACAATACAGATTAACATCTAGTAAGTCTTTGCATTCTGTGTTAGAAAGCATAATGAAAGCTGACTCATTTATTTTGTTTTTAAAGGAAGGATCACGGTTGAAAGTGAACTATGATGTGACTTGGGACAGGGAAGGTTTCTTTCGTAATGCACAATACGAGCCTGCACATAACAAACTAGAAGAAACAGATGCACCGGTACATGGAAGGAAGAAACATTACACCTCGCGGATCGAATCAGATCATAGGAAGAGATTCAGGGTAAGTTACCATGTCAAGTTTTATGCCAAAAGTTTCCAACTCCGATTTTGGCATTTCTGTGACTGCATGCTCCATTACAACTGAAGCATTCCTTCATGGTTCCTGCCAAATGTATTACCAGAACGTGGCTCGTCTTCAAATTTGAAACGTGTGTAACATGAGGAACATTATTTGGCAGTGCTTCAGTTCACATGCATACATGTATCTTCATGGAGATTTAACATAACAGGATCATGGGGCGCAGTATTGATGAGGAAACTTGACACCGTGGCCTTATTAAATACTACCTCTGTTCACTAATGTAAGACGTGAACTGCCAAAACGTCTTACATCAGCAAACAGAGGTAGTATCGGGCAAATACCTGTTCAGAAGTTTAAAATGCAGATAGTTTGCCTCCACTTGCCCTGTATTAAAGAAACATATGGAATTAATCATGTCTTTGAGTAAAATTGCCACCCCTGGGCCTAATTAAATTTTCAGGATAACGGAAGTTGTGGTTTTTTGATATTTTGGGTACATTTATGTACATTTATAAACTGTCCATAATTTATATGTTTATTTTGAACTCTCTTGGAAAAAATATGTCTTCTTTCTTGGCTAGTCTGATGGGCAGTGAGAATTTTCCGGCACTTGTCTTGTATCATTACTCTGTTCTGTACAATGTATTCCTTTTTCTGTCTTACTATGCTTTTCCGTAACCATTTCTATTTTCTAACATCTATTCTTCTCAATGTGATTCAGGATTGATGGCGCAAAGGACATGATGAGTTGTGAAATTACATGTCATAAGGAGGAGAATTGGTTGTATTCTGTGGTCTGTATCATTGTGATGTTCACTATTCGTTTTTTGTCTCCTTTTACTTCTCTTCATTAGTCTAACAGTAAAATCATTCCGTTCGAGTCGCTGATTTGTACTCCCTCCGTCCCACAGTATAAGCTATTACAGCTATTGTGGTGGCACCTAGTTGATACCGAAAGTTCGAGCTTAACAAAAGTTAGTGTTTGCTTCAGTAAGAGTTTCGCCTTTAGCACCTCTACATCTGCTCATTTGATCAATCACAAAACCCACTGCAGTTACGCTCCATTCTAGATGTGCCGAGTCCCAACTGTTGGATTATCTTACTCCCTAAGTTGTACTACTAAAACTTAGGGAAAGAGTAATTAAATTCATTTCTCAATCTTCTCCCTGGTTGTTAAAGCAAACATTCAACAATGAGTATCTAGCTGACTGGTTAGGTGGTAAGAGAGTTTCACTCTCCAGCGTGTCGTCCTTTTCCCCCACAACGGCTCGGGCGGCGCCACTCCACCGCGCAACCTCCTCCCCCCCGGCTTCTCCTTCCCTCCTGTCACCACCTCTGGCATCCCTCGGGCAAAGCCTAGCTTGATCTGGCAGCGGCAAGTCGTGGCATGCAGCGATCTGCCCCCATCGAGTAGGGGGCTCGGGTGGTGGTCGCCGGCGTCACGCTTCTCCAGCGCGCGTCGTTGGGCTCTGAGACGGTGGTGTGGCTGTGGGCGTGGGCTATCAGCGGAGATGCACCTTGCATTTCAGAGCAAAATAACGTGCAGTGCTTACAGCCTGTTTTTAATGAGGGTTTCAACCGTGTATGTTTAATTAATTCTTTGTGCTTGTCTTCTTAGGCCCTGTTTGGATTCTCTCCACTTCGCGGAGCTCGGTTTGAGATTGCTCCGTGAAAAGCTGCAGCAGCCTGCTCCGCTCCGTGAGCTCAGCGGCGCGAGCGGAGAGGAACAAAACAGGCACTTAGTCGTGCTCCTCGGCATCTTGTGTCTGTTTTGGCTGTCTGGTTTTTTTTCTTAGCTCTTACTGCTCTGTATTGTGTGTTTTGGCTTTATCTTCCGATGTAAGAATTTTGCCATTAGCACCTCTACTTCTGCCCATCTGACCAATAAAAAAAATCACAATGCAGTTACCACGTTCCATTCTAGTTCTAGATATATTGGGTCCAACTATTAGATTATCTTGAAACTGAGAGTGAGCAGTGAGGTGTGTAACACATGCTTGCACGTGGCAAGAATTTCAGCCGTTCGTGAAATGACGCTGTTGGCCAGGTGCATAATTAAAGTCTTTTTTGAAATCCTCGCTTGTCAGAGCAAACATTCAACAACGAGTTTCTGTTTCTATGCACCTTCAGAAAAAGGTGAGGTTTTCAAGCATCTAGAAGACACATGGTTGACTTAAACTCGTCGGTTTTAAACCACTAGAAGTATACACATGGTGGCGTTCATTCATTGTCCACTACAGGATAGGTGCTGATGCTAACCGCCAAAAAAGAAGGTACGATAGATACATACAGATGGTGATGTGCTAGCCTGAATCTAGAAACTGTTAGGGTGTGTTTGGTTGGATAACCAAGTAGACGCCCCCTACCCCCTCCCGTGTCGCGCGACGGTGACGAGGAGGGTGAGCTAGCCATCACCGTGAGCTCTCTCCACCTTGCTCCTCCCTCTCACCGCTGCCGCAGGACACGACCAGGCGCCTCCCGTGATGGCCTCGGCGTGGGGTTGGGTGGCCGCTCCGGGATGCGGTGCTGGTACCTGGCGAAGCAGCGCAGGGATGTGACGGTGGCGTGACGACAACATGCCGACCGTGATGTGGAGGTGTGTGCTCACTGGGTCAATGACGCCCGCTTCAGCGGGCTATGGCAACGACGCGACCAGATCTGGCTCTGTAGGCTGGGTGGCTACGACTGCAGTTGGCAGCCTCCTCTAAGGTGCTTCCGGACGATGGAGGCAGGGACGCATTAGCGGTAGTGCACGTGGCAGCGAGATGATGCATGTTTGAGTGGCGACCCTCAGCAGTGGGACGGTGGTGACGGAGTGGGATACGAGGAGTCCACGGATGTGGGTGCCACTGCTTGGGGGGCGGAGGTGCCAGTTGCCACGGGTGTCTCCTCCTTTTGGATCTGGAGTCACCAGATCTGACGGGACGATGCCCACCCTCCTTCTCGGTAGCGTTGTCTATAAGATGGGCGACGACGTGGGCTGGCCGCTAGTGCAGGGGTTGGACTTGGTCCCTCGGTTGGGGGCGGAGTCTCGAGGATTGGTTGGGGTGGCGTCCACGCGTTATGGCGTTGGTGATGATTTTGTCTGAGGATGCCAGGGCGGCGACCCCGGATGATGGTCTACACGGTTGGCTTTTCGGCAGGCTCCGTAGTGGTAGTGGTGGCTTCACCTCTTGGCCGTGTGGGCGGCAAGGGGTGTAGTGGCGGGAGGCTTCGACCTGTCCTCTTCCTACGGAAGTGACGGTGCCCAGATTTGGTGTGGATGGTCTAGCCATCATTGCGGCGGTGACCGCGGTGCCTCCTAGTGGTGCAGGTGAGTCTCCGAGTGAAAGCTTCGCGCTTTTGCGAAGGTGACGCACGTGGGTGCCTTTTTTTTTTCTGAATACGTTGTCGTGGGTCTCATTGCTGTGCTAGGGCTTCGGGTGAAAAGCCTTGGCATCGTCACCCTCCTATGACGTTGTCGTGGAGTTCAGGAGTCATCGATTTGCCCTCGACAAGGTGGTAGACTAGTTTTATGCTTCATGTTGTATCTTTAGATATGCTTTGTAAGAGGGTCTCTTCATCGTATTGCATCGTTTGACCGTGTACTTTGGCGTGTTGCTTTATATCTACGTAGTAGGACCATGTCCGTGCGTTGCAACGAGATATGAATATTATAAGATGTTAGCTCGTGAATTAGCTATCCATATTAATGCGGTTGTGCAAATAAATGTTTACCAAATCCTGCCCGTAATTTACTTTACAGTTTGATGAAAAGTTTGGTAAGTAAATTAAGGTGGAATTGGTTTAAAGGGTAAGTAATTAATATGATTTAAGCAGCGCCCTGGAAAGCTGCGGTGATTTAGCTTATATTTTGATGAGAAATTTGGAAAGTATATTAAGGTGAAATTGGTTTAGAAGGTAAGTAATCAACGTGATTGAGGGGTACACTGGAAAGTGGGATCAAATATGATGCGGTGGAAAAAAATAGTCTGGATGAAATAAATCTATGGGGAGATGTGATGAGAGGGGGACCGATTGACAAATAATTTTGCCTCACAGAAAAAGAAACATTACTTATTTCTAAGTAAAAGATACTCCCTCCGTTCCATAATATAAGAACGTTTTTTACACTACATTAGTGTCAAAAATGTTTTTATATTATGGGACGGAGGGAGTAGTAGAGAAGTAGAGATAGAAAAAAGCGAGACGAAAGCCTATTTTGTGACGGTAACAAAGTAGACCAATGATCAATGTATGACATCAAACATCACAGCCAATAAGCAATTCACATGTTTATGTCCGTCATATGGCTTAACGCCTTTGCATTTTCAGCAGTCATCCAAGAGGATGTCAAGCACCAAATCATATGCAATTGGCATTTACCAATGATCAAATCAACGATGTATCGGGATCGCATGTGGCCAGCCTGAGCCAAGAAGTTCTTAGTGTACGGGATTTATACCTAAAATCGTTGCGCATGTTGCCCGAATTTTCTGAACACTTTGTTTGAGTAGCCACACATGAAGGGGCTGATCTGGTGTACATGGACACTTCCATTACAAATCAACAATCAGATCCTTTTTCCTTTGAGAAAAAGAACAACAAAAACCGGAGAACGGTAGGAAAGAAAGATAAAACCTGAAATTTGATCTTTCTGGCCACTCTGTTTGACGACTATTTACAACACGACCTTCTAAGTGCGAATTACCCTTTCTTCCCATGTGCATGGCTTCTAGGCGAAATCACTTCATGGTCGCCGGAGCTACTACTTTTCTTGCCATGTGATCTTCTGGGCGAGATCACCTCATGGTCGCCGGAGCTGCTCTTCTTGCCATGTGATCTTCTAGGCGAAATCACCTCATGGTCGCCGGAGCTGCCCTTCTTGCCATGTGAAGGAGGCAATGACGCCCAAGTAATCTTCTCGCCGATCTTCTTGTCACTCGCCTTCTTGCCGAGATGCCTGCCGGTCTCGCCCATGGATCTCGGTCCTCCATCCTCGCCGTTCAAGATGGGCACGAGGTACCACCAGATGGAGGTGCAGCAGATGGCGAACATCCTCCCGAACACGACCAGGCTCAGCAAGAGCAGCACCGCCACGAACGGCCAGTACTGGCTCGGCCTAATCGCCTTGTCCGCCCACGACCACCTCCCGGCGGGCGAAGCCTTCTTCTTCGTCGGCGCCGCAGCGACCGCCGGCGCCGTCACAGCCGCGGCGTGCATGACGGCGTCGTCTCCTCCTCTCGGGCTGGTGGACTCCGTCCGCGGCGACGGCGGCTGCGTGGGCGGAGGCGTGGACGAGACGGCCGGCTTGAACTTGCACTTCTTCTTGGGCTCGGCCTTGGCGGCGGGCTCTTCCGCGGGCAGCTTGACGACGATGGGCACCCAGCCCTTGGTCTCGGACTGCACGAACCGGACCATGACGTGGTCGCCGCCGTCGACGCGGCGCAGGACCTTCTCCCGCCGGGACTCGAGCTCCGCGAGCACCATGGAGAACTTGTCCAGCCCGCGCGACGCGTACGGGTTCTCCTTCTCGGCGCCCGGCTTCTTCTTCTCCTTCCTCTGGGCCTGCTTGCCTCCGCCGCTCATCGGCTCGTCCTTGTCAACGTCCTTGAAGCTGGCCGTGCCGCAGAACACCATTTCTTCCGGCATAATACCGTTTACCACTCCCTGTCAAGAGCTGCTTATAAAGGGGATTAACTTCCAAGCTGAGGCTGGCTGTAACTTGCTCCGGTGTCGCTCTTAGTTTGTTTAGCTGTTCCTCTGTGGGGCTGGGTGACTGGAAGTCTGGGGCGACTCGATCATTTGAAGGCCGCGCGCGGGGCGGTGTCCTGGCGCGAGCTGGGTCAAGCGCGGAGGTGTCAGATAGTACTATTCAATTTTCATGCCTTGCTTGCCACGATTGACCCGGTGTAGAGATGGGAAATACTACTCCAGTACTGTGTCCGCGTTAAGCCGTTAACAACAAGAAAGAAAATTGTGAGAATCTTCAGACAGAGAGCAGGGCGACACGTCCCATAATTTATACAGAGCGTACGTCTGCTTCTGAATTGTATGCATGAGGAATTGTTATATGCTCGACGTTCCACGGTTTTCAATTTAATAATAATAATAATAAAGTGCAACCGGATAATCACGATTTGCAGAGACTGTATCAGTGGTGACGTATAACTCGATCAACCGACGGATCGATAACAATTTCTAAGTAACAGCAAGCCCATAGTCTCATACGGATCTGCACCAAGTAATCCACGAGGTGCATGCGTACGTAACTGCGTATGCCCTCGATCCTGTTGGTTGCCCGTCGAGCTCGCACATAAATTCTACTCGTACAGTTGGTTTCTCTTATCAGCCTGTGCAGATAAATTGGCTCAGTCTCCAGCTATTTCCGCCCGAAAAATAAAAGAGGGTCTCCAACTAGCTCGATCATGACCTGAGCAGCGTACGGGCTGCCCGCATTGATTCCACCAGCGGCGCGAGGTCGCGACGTGTCGCTCGTGATTTCGCTGCCGGTTGCCCAATTTTCTCTGCTCATGATTTAGTAGTAGAATGTCAAGTACGTACGCAGTGATTCGCGAGCGCTAGCTGAGTTTCCGCTGACCCGCCGGCCGGCCGCGGTAAGGTTTGATTGCTGTGCAAGCCGTGGACCGATCTCCGCTGCTGCTGCTTCTCTGAAGCTTATCGTGCCGATTAAACTAACACGGGTCGTCTTGAATTAGTCAACGTCTGTGATTTTCGTAGTGGAGTAGTAGTAGCACGTAGCGATAATCTACCATTTTTTTTATTTGGCGCATGTAGGTCAAAGGAGGAGCCAAATCTCGGCAGCTCGCTCTGCTCTGCGTATCATTTCTTTCGGATTATTATCTCATTCCGTTATGACAACCGTATCTTGACTTTTTTAGGTGGGATCATTCTAGAATTCCATGCGGCTAACTACAGTACTCCTTCCGTTATGACTTACTAGTAAAACGGCCCGTGCGTTGCAACGGGAGAAATAATTCTATTTAAAAACGGCTTGTATCTAGATTTAATACGTAGAAAGAAACGGGCAAGTGATCTTCAATTTCGTCTTCAATCCTGATTTTGCTGAGATGTTCATCCATAATCTGGATCAGTACCGATGTGAAACCAAGACGGATAATGCATTGTTTATTAAGATCACAACCCATATAGTGTTTTTAAAATGGTTAACAGGTAAAATATCATCATATTCAGATTCTATATATTTTTCTAATCAAATTTCATATATAACATGTTAAATTTGAAGTTGCATTTAGAAAATATGAGTATTTAAAAAACATTTGATATGTATTGCCGGTTTAATGTCGGAAACATCGGGGGGTTTCTATAAAATAGTATGACGGACTAAGAATAACTATTTCTTTTATTAGTAAAATAGATAGTATAGGTATAGGTATAGGTATAGATATAGATGACAGCCGCAGTACTTTTCACAACGGCCTTCTTTGGTTCATATGATAGGAATTTTATAAGAATAGGAAAATCATAGGAAGTGAGATGACATGCATGTCAATTCCTATAGAGAAAGAGATATCATTTGATGCACAGGATATGATTTTTTCCATTAAGTCTAGGCTAATGTTTTTTTTCCTCCAAAACGTGAAGGATTGATTCCTATCCTACATAGAAATAGGAATCCATTTCTACAAACCAGAGGGCTTCAAAGGAATTTTTCCTTTGCAAATCCTATCCTATAGAATTCCTACAAAAATCCTACAAACCAAAGGAGACCGAAGTAGTACTGGAGTTCTAGCTTATTTATTGCTAATGAAAGTACTAGCACGAAGCTGCCTGCCTGTGTCTCGAGAATGCATGAGAACCTCGCACTGAAGTGCTCGGAAGAACACGGAGGAGATGACGGCCGAGAACAAATTGGAAAGGAAAAACGAAGCTACTCCTGGGCGCGTGGAAGGGATAGCTGACACCTAAAGACAAATGGGTGACATGTGGGCTCGTTTTAAATTTTCTTGTTGCAAGCATTTTTAAGCTTCTGGATGGACCTGTGCGTGCAAGTATGCAAGGACGTCTGCAAAGAAGTTGTTGCTAGCAGCCTGCTCTGCTGACCTGTGCATCAGTGCAACGCCCAAAATTCTTTTTTTTTTCATCCTTAAAGTTCATCTTCTTTTTCACGGTCTTAAGAGTATCTCTAGCAGATTCCGTAAAAGGGTTGAACCCGTATAATTTCGATGATTATACGGGTTCGACCCTTTTTTTTTTGTTAGAATAGACACCGCATCTCGGGCCCGACCCGTAATTTTTTTTACCGTGGCCCGGAAAAAGTCCCTCTCCATCCGAAAATTCGAATCTGAGCCCAAGCTCCTCTGCACCTGCGCTCACGAAAAAAATCAAAATAAATACTAGAAAAATTCAAAAAATTCCAAACAAATTTTGGGTGGTAGACAATTTGATGCGTGAGGTATGCTCCAATTTTCAAAACATTTGGACTTCTGTGCAGCTCTCAGCAAAAAAGACAAATCGAAGGTCTGTAAAAATGTGTACTGTTCATATACTGTACTGGTCTGATTTGTCTTTTTTGCCGAGAGCTGCATAGAAGTCCAAATGTTTTGAAAATTGGAGCGTACCTCACACATCAAATTGTCTACCACCCTAATTTTTTTTAATTTTTTTTTGAATTTTTTTGAATTTTTTACGAATTTCTTTTTGACCGGGTGCAGATGCACCCGGGCATCGAAACGCCGCTCTCCTCTCCATCGCTATATATAGGGTTTCACCGCTCGGATACGGGTCAAACCCTATCCGCCTCCACCACGATTCCCCTCCTCCGCCCCAATTTCTCGCCTCTGACAAGCCTAAAAAAGGCCTAGCGACCCATGGATGGCTACGAAAGCGGTGGGGATGACGCGGAGCGCCACCTCCGCACGCACGCTGGGGGTGCGGAGGTGACTCAACCACGGGAGCCGGCCACCGCCGTCGTTCGAACGCCGCGAGCTCGACGAGTACGAGCGTGAGCTCGCGGTCCGCCGCCACGCCTCCTCCGGCTCCTTTGCTGCGGGGAGCTCGTCCGCGGGCGCCTCGAGCTCGCGGCTCACTCCGGTCAAGAGAGAGCCGGAGGAGCTCGAGCCGCTCACCGTCAAGCTCGAGGCCGACGCGATGCCGCGTGGAGGAGTAATCGGCCCTGAGGACTACCTCCCCCCAGGGCAGGAGGAGCACGTAGAGTGCGTCATCATGGAGCGCTCAACGAGGGGGGAGGAGGAGGCCGACCCGTGTCGACGCCGTGAGCTCGACTACGATCTTCCTCGAGCAGGGCATTGCAGCGTCGCAGGCGCACGCATCCAAGGAGGCGGACCTGCACGTCATGAAGGCCGAGCAGACCAAGGTCTGGATCGACCTCGACTCCGACGAGGACTGAGCAGAGCATCCTATGGTCATCCCCATGGACCTACCATCGTCTCACCAAGTGCCAAGAGGACCAATCACACGAGCACGAGCTAGACCTCTCGAGACCGAGGTGACTTCTTTCCTTAGTGATATTCCATATGATCCACTCGAGACATGACTACTGCCTTAGTCCGGAATGTTGTGCATGATCAAGTACCAAGAAGGCCCTCCCGAAGATGGACGTGAAGATGGACAAGTCCCCAAATTCACGGATGAAGAGAAATGATGGAAGGATTCGAAGAGGTCTCCAGGACCCGGACATCTGGCCCCAAGCCCTGGACATCCGACCCCTAGAGCATCTACCACAACAGTCGCCCAGCCGCCAAGTACCTACAGGCCCTGGACATATGGCCAAGCCCGGAAATCCGGCGCCCTCAATCCAGAAAGCACCAGGACGGCGCTGGGCTAGCCCAGACATCCGGCATCTTGGGAAGACCCGGACGTCCGGCCCGACGCCCGGACGTCCAGCCCGACGCCCGGGCGTCCGGCCCCATCTATCTGCGCACAGTAAAGGGCTGAGGCCCATGTACCCCTTCACCCACCTAGACTATATATACTCCTCCTCCTCCTCCTCCCTCTTTCTAGGGTTAGCAAAGCATTAGTTCATTTGAGAGATAGAGCTTTGCTCATCCACTTGATACCCTTCTCCATTGGAGTTCATGACCTCTTCGGAGAAGATCCCCCAAGTGAATTCAAGACCCCTCACGGGAAGACCTACTCAAGGCCTCCTCATGGAGAAGAACTTGCTACTTGTGTCATCCTTTGTCGATCGTGGATCATGTATCTGTTTGTGTTTCGAGGATCTAGCACATGTGTAATCGAATCTTGTTGGTTTGAGTGATTTATCTCGCGTTTTCCCTCATGTTTTCCTCGTGTTCTTCTTGTTCGTCGTAGGATTCGCTCCAATCGTGAAAGATCGGCCCTAGGGTTTCCACCCTACATCATCTTGGTATCATGAGCCTTGGTTGATCATGAATTCGGAGCACACACCCTTGTTTTCTAGCCTTGTTTTGTTGATTTTTGTCCCAAATTCGAAAATCCCCACAAAAATAGCCCCCCAATTTTTTTATTTGTTGCTGTGATGAAGTTCTGTTGGATTTGATCCGCGAATTTCATGTGTTGCAGGCAGATCTAGCTTTCTCCCATCTTTTCCACAAAATCTCTCGAATTATGCCATGGATCTCACTTTTTCTCCATGAGTTCTTCGATTTCATCCACGGATCCAGAGCCCAGACATCCGGCGACCCCGGACATCCGGCCCCTGGCAGCAACACTTCCATCCACCGCTGTGTTTCCCGCCTAACCCTCGCCAATTTTGACCGGGCATACCACCACCACTCCCGCATACCACCACCGCTTTCCGCAAACACCACCACTTACCCGCTACCAACTCCGACTATTTTGACACGTTTTGTTTTGAGATTTTGAGTTGCAGTTTCCGTTTCCTAACACATTTCGGCAACTTAGGGACGGTTCGACATCAACATCACCACCACTCATCTTCGCCACGGACTCGTCATCGACAACAACCGCTGAATAGTTTTGACACCTTCAACCGTAAGCAAGGACGGTAACCTCGACAACATCTTTGTCTACTCCTTTCCATTGCATTGATAACCTCATAGCTTTCCATTTTGCGTCACTTACCCAACGAGACTAGCCTTTGAGTATTGCCGGCAATGTTACTTGTGCACATTAGTGATCATAACTCTCATTGCATACATACCATATCATCTTGGTACATATCTTGGTATCTTCTTTTGTGTCACAAAGTTGTCATTGCATACACAATTACTATCTTGGTTTTTGAAATTTTGCATGAGAAAAGAGCTCACAAGTGAAAGAGCCAAACAAGCTTTTAAGCAAAAGGAAAAGATAAGCAAAGAGCTTATAAGCAAGAACCATAGCATCATACTACATTAAGATTGTCATAACCGATCATCTTGGATCATATCATCGGAATACCATACATGCATGTAGCATACTTGGGATAGAAGTCGTTGCATTTTTGCTTAGTAGGTTGTGCACAAGTTCCGTATCCGCCTTTTGTGCAATCGTGCTAGCGTCTCTCTAGAGTTGTGCAACAAGAGCATTTTCGTGGATTCCACATTTTGGCTCATTCCTTAGTTGCACGACCCCATTTATCTATCCGTGTGTGTGTTTCCGTGTACCTCCACTACTGGCTATCGGTCTACTTGTTGAATTTGCAAATTTGCAATCTTTTTCAACATTATCGAGTCTCACTAACAATTGCATCAAATTTTGTGCCACCATCCTAACCGAGCTCCACCATAAGCTTTTACTTGTGTAGGTGTGAGAACCGACAAGAATTGATACCAATTGTGCTATTTCCTTGTTACACATTTGAGTGATCATTGATCCATCTTCAACATCGGTCAAGGTACATTTGGTATAGTTCTTTTATTCTTCCACTTAGACATTTACTTGCCATGATGGATATGCCAAGTTCTTCTACCAACCCACTCTTCATCGAGCAAGACGGCGACCCGAACAAGTACGTCACCAAGAGCCACCTCTTCGGTGCACAAAGAGCTTTGCACCAAGAACAACAAGCTTTGAGAGACCACATCGACAACCTCGCCACCGACTTGCGTCTCTCCGAGCAACGTACAAGAGACTACTTCGACAACAAGCTCAATGAACAAAAACAAGAGACCAACGCAAGAATGGACGAGATTCGCGCCTTGTTGGTCAACCACTCTTCTACCTCGTTGTCCTACTCAAGATGGAGCCGCTCAAGTCGACACTCCTCCGACAACTCAAGTACACCGACGTCGAACAATCTTCACCAAGCCGCGCGCCAAGACTGTCAAGCAAACCGTAATCCTCTACACGACACCGATGGTCAAGAGCAACTTCGAGCCCAAGAACATCGACATCGCCAAAATCAAGCTACCCTTGCGCAAGCACAAGAATGGCAACGTCTACGCCAACAAGAGGAAGAGCGAGTGCGCCAACACCAAGACGAACAAGATGCCAAGGCACAACGTCAATAACAACAACAGCGAGAAGCTCAAACACTTGAGGCGCAACGTGCCCTCCTAGACACAAGTCGCAACATCGCCGCACGCAACCGACATACGCGTGAGCAAGAAGAGGGCTTTGCGAGGAAATTCAAGAGAGGAACTATCAAGCACGCTCGCCACATCAAGCTCCACTTCAAGCTAGACAAGTTCCTCCACAAGGCCGACAAGAACCACAAGTTCACCAAGAGCAACTTGACAATGAAAATCCTCCACGACTAGAGCAACATGAGGTTGACAACCCTCCACGTCAAGGACGTCATCATCCTCGACCCTAATACAATGAAGAGCAATGCTACATCAAATTCAAGTTCACCATGCCCAAGTTTTCCGGAAGCAATGATCCCAAAGAGTATCTTTCATGGGCATTGAAGGTCGACAAAATCTTTCGTTTGCACAATTATGAGGAAGAGAAGAAGATCGCCATGGCATCCCTTGAGTTTCAAGATTACGTCCTCATTTGGTGGGAACAAGTCATTGAGCGTTGTGAGGCAAGAGGTGAACCACCCGTCACAACGTGGGCGCAAATGAAGGATGTCATGAGAGCACGTTTCGTACCAACCTACTACAACCGCGACCTCTTCAAGAAACTCCAAATCCTCAAGCAAGGAACAAAGAGCGTTGAAGAGTACTACAAGGAAATGGAGATCGCCATGATATGAGCTAATGTCATGGAAGACGATGAGCAAATGATGGCACGTTTCTTGAATGGACTCAATCACCCTATCAAGAAGATTGCCGAATTCCAACCTTACTCCAACCTCATCGAGCTAGTGCACCAAGCCACCAAGGCGGAGAGGCAAGTGCAAGATGACTTCAAGTATGCCAAGTTCTCTTCCAAGTCCTATAGCTTCTCCAACAACCAAGCTTCAACGACTCCAACACATTCTACAAGCAACAATGACAAGTCAAGTTACAAGAAAACTTCGACAACCTCAAGTCGTCCTCCTACCACAAGCAACTTCAAGCCAAGAGCTTCATCGTCATCTACTCCAACCATTGAGACCACCAAAACAAGTTCAAGCAAGTGCTTCACATGTGGCGGCCGAGGCCATAAGTCCTTTGAGTGTACCAACAAGCGCACCATGATCCTCAACGACGACGGTACATACGACTCCATGAGTGAAGGAGAAATGGAAGCCATCGAGCACGTGGCTATGCATTGGCAAGCGAATGAGGATGAAGATGATCCAGTCTTTTGTGACGAAGATTCGAGCCCCACTCTCGTTGTCTCCAAGGTCTTGACACTTCAACATCAAAAAGACGAAGTCAAAAGATGCCATATCTTCCACACCAAAGCCGACATCAATGGAAGGTCTGTGAAGGTCATCATCGATGGAGGGAGTTGCCATAACTTGGCAAGTGAAGAACTATGCTCCAAGCTCCAATTGGTCAAGATGAAGCACCCACACCCCTACAAGGTCCAATGGCTAAGCGACCCCGACACTATCCAAGTCGAGCATATGGTGCAAGTTCCCTTCAAGATCGGAGCATACGAAGACACTTTGGAGTGTGATGTCGTTCCAATGTCCGTTTGCCACCTCCTTCTTGGACGACCATGGAAATTTGACCGAGGCGTCATCCATAATGGGTGAACGAATCACTATAGCTTCAAGATGAAGGGAAAGGAGTACGTGCTACGACCTATGTCTCCAAGCCAAGTGATCATTGACAAGCAAGCCACCCATCGTGGAGACAATAGTGAGAGAGCGAACCACCCAAAAGATAGTGAGCGCCACAGGCCCAAATTGAGTGCCTCCACAATGAGCGACAAGAAAAACTTAGTCCTATTTGCCACCAAAAGTGAGTTAAGAGAAGTGTGTGAGAACCCATCAAGTGTTATGCACTATGTCCTATTGTGCAAGGACGAGGCACCAAAAACTAACACCTCTCACAATCTACCTTTAGTGTTATCTTCTCTATTGCAAGAATTCCAAGATGTATTCCCCGACGAGCTATCTCCGGGACTACCTCATGTTCGAGGCATCAAACATCACATCGACCTCATCCTCGGAGCACCTCTTCCTAACAAGGCTCCCTACCGCGTCAACCCCGAGGAAACCAAGGAGATCCAATGGCAAGTACAACAAATCATCGACAACGGCCATGTACAAGAAAGCTTGAGCCCATGTGTTGTCCCGGTAATCCTTGTTCCCAAGAAAGATGGTACTTATCGCATGTGTTCCGACTGTCGTCCTATCGATGCTATCACCGTGCATTATGGTTACCCCATTACACGCCTAGATGATATGCTAGATGAGCTTAGCGGAGCCACCATTTTCTCTAAGATTGACCCTAAAAGTGGCTACTACCAAATACACATCCAAGAAGGTGACGAATGGAAATCCGCCTTCAAAACCAAGTTTGGTTTATATGAATGGCTTGTTATGCCAATGGGCTTATCCGAAGCACCCGGTACCTTCATGCGAGTCATGCATTTTGTTCTTCGCCCCTACATTGGCGTATTTGTTGTGGTCTATTTTGACAATATTCTTGTCTTTAGCAAATCTCTTAAAGATCGTGTCAGCATCTTAGAACCGTGTTGAAAACTCGTAGGAAAGAGCGCCTTTATGCTAATATGGGCAAATGCCTTTTCGGTGTTGATAAGCTTGTTTTCTTGGGTTTTGTAGTTTCTTCTAAGGGTGTTCATGCATGTAGATGAATCTAAGATCAATGCTATTAAAACTTGGCCCCAACCAAGCAACTTGCAACAAGTGCGAAGTTTTCTTGGTCTAGTAGGTTTCTATCGTAGATTCGTTAAGGATTTTAGCACCATTGCATCCCCTTTGCATGCCTTGAGTAAGAAGAATGCACCATTTATTTGGGGACCATCTCAAGACACTGCATTTAATGAGCTTAAGAATTTGCTTACACATGCTCCCGTGCTTGCTTTGCCGAATTTTGGAAAAACTTTTGAAGTTCATTGTGATGCTAGTGGTAATGGCATAGGAGGTGTGTGTTAATGCAAGAGAAGTTCCCAATTGCTTACTTTAGTGAGAAACTTTCCAGAGTGCAACTCAATTATCCCATCTATGACAAAGAGCTATATGCTTTAGTGTGAGTTTTGCATGAGTGGGAACATTATCTTCGCCCTCATGAATTTGTCATTCATACCGACCATGAAACGCTTAAGTACCTTTAGGGTCAAACTAAGTTGAACAAGCGTCATGCTAAGTGGAGTGAGTTCACTGAGTCATTTCCTTATGTCATCAAATATATCAAAGGTAAGGAAAATGTTGTGGCGGATGCTCTTTCCCGCATATGCATGCTTGTTACCAAACTTGAATTGAATGTCATTGGCTTTGAGCACAAAAAATACTTGTATGCGCATGATCCTACTTTTGATATTCCATATGCAAATGCTTGAAGCATACATTTTGGGAATGCTATTAATTCAAAGATGATTATCTTATGAGAGCTAACAAACTATGTATTCCCGAGTCTTCTCTTCGTTTGTTACTTTTGCAAGAATCTCATGGAGGAGGACTAATGGGACACTTTGGATGTGAGAATACATTTGTGATGCTCTCCAAGAACTACTTTTGGCCCAAGATGTTCCGCAATGTCTCACGCTTCACCAACCAGTGCTCTATATGCTGCATAGCTAAGTCTAAAGCTCAATCACATGGTCTCTATATGCCACTTCCTATTCTGTATCACCCATGGGAAGATATAAGCATGGATTTTGTGCTTGGTTTGCCTAGGACTCGAAACGGCAAAGATTCTGTGTTTGTTGTTGTGGACCGATTCTCTAAAATGGCACATTTCATACCATGCAACAAGATAGGCGATGCTTCACATGTTGCAAATCTTTTTTGTACGGAAATCTTGCGCCTACATGGAGTGCCAGAGACGATTGTCTTGGACCGCGACGTCAAGTTCTTGAGCTACTTTTGGAAGACCTTAAGCGCCAAGCTAGGAATCAAGCTTTTCTTCTCCTCGGCATACCATCGTCAAACCGACGACCAAACGGAGGTCATGAGCCGGACACTCTCCACTCTACTACATGTGTTGATCAAGAAGAACATCAAGGAGTGGGAGGAGTTCCTACCCATCGTCGAGTACGCCTACAACCGTGCAAGACATTCGGGTACTGGCAAGTCCCCCTTCGAGGTTGTCTACGGCTTCAACCCATTGTCCCCATTGGACATTCTTCCTCTACCACTACAAGAGCGCATCAACATGGACGCGAGTGCCCGAGTGAGCTACCTCAATAAGATGCATGAAGATACAAGGCACACCATCGAGCGCCAAGTACAACGACTCGCGACCGAGCTCAACATCAACAAACAACCCATGGTATTCAACATTGCAGATCTTGTGTGGCTACACCTTCGCAAGGACCGCTTCCCCAATGAACGCAAGTCCAAACTTCTTCCACGAGCCGATGGACCCTTTAAGGTGCTTGAACGCTACAACAACAACGCCTACAAGATCGACCTCCCACGTGACAAGTACTCCGTGATCGCCATCTTCAATGTCAAAGATCTCTCTCCCTACCATGGTGATGAGGATTTTGAGCCGAGGTCGGATCTTTCCCAGGGGGGGGGGGGATGACGCGGAGCATCCTATGGTCATCCCCATGGACCTACCATTGTCTCACTAAGTGCCAAGAGGACCAGTGACACGAGCACGAGCTAGAGCTCTCGAGACCGAGGTGACTTCTTTCCTTAGTGATATTCCATATGATCCACTCGAGACATGGCTACTACCTAAGTCCGAAATTTTGTGCATGATCAGGTACCAAGAAGGCCCTCCCGAAGATGGACGTGAAGACGGACATGTCCCCAAGTTCACGGATGAAGAGAAATGACGAAAGGATCCGAAGAGGTCTCTAGGACTCGGACATCCGGCCCCTGGAGCATCTACCACAGCAGCCGTCCAGCCGCCAAGTACCTACAGGCCTCGGACATCGGGCCAAGCCCGGAAATCCGGCGCCCTCAATCCAGAAAGCACTAGGATGGCGCCTGGCCAGCCCGAACATCCGTCCTGATAGCCCGGACATCCGGCGTCTCAGGAAGACCCGGACATCCGGCCCGACGCCCGGACGTCTGGCCCCATCTGTCTGCGCACACTAAAGGGACGAGACCCATGTACCCCTTTGCCCACCTAGACTATATATACTCCTCCTCCCTCTTTCTAGGGTTAGCAAAGTATTAGCTCATTTGAGAGATAGAGCTTTGCTCATCCACTTGATACCCTTCTCCATTGGAGTTCACGGCCTCTTCGGAGAAGATCTCCCAAGTGGATTCAAGACCCCTCACAGGAACACCCCCTCAAGGCCTCCTCACGGAGAAGAACTTGCTACTTGTATCGTCCTTTGTTGATCGTGGATCGTGTATCTCTTTGTGTTTCAAGGATCTAGCACATGTTTAATCGAATCTTGTTGGTTTGAGTGATTTCTCTCGTGTTTTCCCTCGCGTTTCCCCTCGTATTTTTCCTCGTGTTCTTCGTGTTTGTCGTAGGATCCGCTCCAATCGTGAAAGATCGGCCCTAGGGTTTCCACCCTACATCAGAGCTCCTTCGGCTCCTCCACCGTGAGCTCGTCAATTTTGGTAGTGTAGGCTCGGGTACGCTGCACGGCCCATAGATTCCCCCCTAGTAGTACAATGTAGTATAACGATGAACTATGTATGATCAATGTAGTATGATGATGAACTATGTATGATCAATGTCGCTGCAAGTTTCTCCCGCGAATGTTTTTTTAATTTTACAGTTTCATATACAGGGTCCGCTCTGCAGCGCACGAATTTGCCCCACAAATCAAATCTGCAGCAAACCATAAACAAGTTTTGCGGGTCGGCATTATACGTGGTCTGCTAGAGACTCTAAGCACGAGAAGAAGTCCATTCATTGGCGGAATGTGCTGGGGACGACTTTGCAGATGGGTATTCTAGCACAGTAACTAAACCAAATACGTCTCACATGTACCAATCAAAACAAGAAAAAGGAAACGTTCTTGCTAAATCTCAGTTGGCTAAGACTTTGTTATGTCTCAAATGTTGTTATATTCGTACAAATTTACATTGAGATCAATGCAACAAAAAAATCAGATTTTTTCCCTTACATGTTATGTCACCTGACTAAGATTTAGTTAAGTCTCAGTCGAGTCGACTGAGATCTAGACAGACCCAAAAGAAAAGCATAGAGCTTACATGCAACAACATACTCAACATATCCAATGGGCGTGCCGGCGGGCTCTTACGGGCAGTTACTACAAAAGCAAGACAAATGGGATTGGCATGAAGCTTTTCAATGCCTGCATGACCATTTTTATCAGCAATGGAGCCAAGACCCCTTTTTGGAACTCGGCATGGTTGGATGACAAGCGTCCATTGAATATTGCCCCCTTGTTTTTGTAGTCTTCAGCAGGAAAAAGTGGACGGCTTGAATTCGACGACTTAAGCTTAATGTAGATTTTTCTATGGCTCACATTCGTCGGTACATTGTGTTTTGGAGTATGTTCTCTAATGCCTATCTTGAGGATGAGGTGGAGGACACCATTTCCTGGAGTTCATGGCTAGCTGTCGGATGTGGGGTTCCAGCAAACCCTTAAGGTTCATACACTGGGGTGCGCGCGAAGCCTTTCCCTCCTATTGATCTACGCCCTGGCTCGCTAAGATCTCGCGAACGAACTCGACAAACTCGCAACACAGAAAGACACGAGATTTATACTGGTTCGGGCCACCGTTGTGGTGTAATACCCTACTCCAGTGTGGTGGTGGTGGATTGCCTCTAGGGCTGATGATGAACAGTACAAGGGACGAACAGCCTCCTGAGGTTGAGGTGTTCTTGTGCTTGGTGTCTTAGCGGGTGAGAGCTGGGTGAATTGCTCGATGTGGTTCGGTCAATCTAAGATGAGATGATATAGGCCCTCTATTGTGGTGGCTAGCTCTACTTATATAGGCCCTGGTCCTCTTCCCAAATATTGAGCGGGAAGGGAGTCAACAACGGTGGGCAAATTTGAAGGGGGACAACTAGTACAAGCTATCCTGGCAAAAGTGGTCTGCGCCTGCGAAAAGCTCTGGCGGTGACGCCGTCTTGGGCTCCATGATGATCTCCGTCTTGCCGTCCTTCTGGTCTTGGTCTCGTTGCACCGATATGGCAACCTTTGCCTGATGCCTCGGTACACCTCGCCTGCGCTGGCCTCCTTAGCACCAAAGAGGAAACAAGGATGCTGCGTGTGCTGGCGCCCGCCTGATGTCGATCGTCATGGCTCATGTCACGAGAACCTCGTGAGGTTTGCCCCGCCTTGATAACTCCGCTCCTCGCGAGCTTGCCTGACTAGGCCACTCCTGAGGAGGTCTTGCGTCGCCCGCCTCGCGAGGCTTGGCCCCTCGCGAGAGTCTTGGATGCCTTGTTGATGAAGATGGGCCGTACGACATGCTGGCTTAGCCACGTTGTGGGCCGCAGGCAGGCAAGTCTGGGGACCCCTGCTCCAAGAACGCCAACAGTAGCCCCCGGGCCCAAGGTGCGCTCGGGCTTGGCTTCGCGGCGAAGCCAAGGGTCAAGCTCGGAGCACCGCGGGCCCCAAAAGCCTGCGGCCTCGGTTGACGCATGGCGGTTGATTGGACGTGGGTGTCTCCACTTCCCCATGCTGCCTCGGCAACTGCTTGACCTGACAAAAGGCTGGCGCGGGCAGTTCTTGCCTTCATTGCTTCTTCATCGCCTCGCTCCAGATCCCCTTTCTTGCTCCTCGCCACCGTCACCTTCAGATCCGCTCCAATCTCATCCTGCATCCGCAATCCATGGCGTCGCGCAAGGTCAAGACTTCCTCAGCACCGGCCTGGTACGGGCCAGCCCTTGAGGCGCCCACCGTCACGGAGAAGAGCTTTGCCTCCGTGCGCCTGCTGACGACGGGTGAGAGCAATGAGTGGGGGGAGACCGAGCTCCGGCTTGCCTCCGACGTTCCAGAGCCCGAGGAAAGCACCTTCTTCCCCTTCTTCTCGAGCAGCGTTGCCTCCGGTTTGGTTCCTCCCTTCTCTGATTTCTTTTATGAAGTCTTCGACCAATACGGGTTGCAAGCATTGCATCTCCATCCCAACTTTGTCCTCCTCCTATCCATCTTCGCCTATTACTGTGAGGCGTACATGGGCGTGATGCCATCTGTGGCGCTCCTGCGCCATTTCTTCTTCCTCCGTGTCAGCGAGGCGCACATCTCCGGATGCGCTAATTTCGTCACATGCGACAAGGCCAACTCGATCTTGAGCACTGGGAAGAGGGCCGAGAACATTCGATCCAAATGGATCATGATGGACGCCAAGCATGCCGATCCTCGTCTGGTGTTGCCAACGCCGGCGCCCTCTTCTAATGGGGGTGGCCCAAGGCGGAGCTTACCGACGAGTGGGCATCGCTAGTGTTGGGGAAGATGGTGACTGACTTGAAGCCGGGCAACGCGAGGGCGGCCAAGGTGACGGGGGTCATGCTCCTGAGGGAGTTCTTGACGCTGCGAATTGCTCCGCTCCAGGCGCCCCCCCCTGTGGCAGCTTGAAGAAGAGGGAAACAAGACCCGCCTGAGGCCAGGGGCCCTGCCTGACAATGAATTGGCCGCTGTTCTGCGCCTCATAGTTGGAGACAACCAGGAGTACCCGCCAAGCGCCTTCGTTTCCCTGTTCCAACGCCGGGACCGGGAGGAATTCGTCGCCTCCAGGATGACCTTTGACGCGCGCGGGCTGGTGCCGTCGGCGCTTCCGGGAGCCCCTGCGACACAGAAACCGGTGGAGGTGTCCTCCGACGAATCCCACGGGGAGGAGGAAGAGGAGGTGGACTCGGAGAAGACCCTCGAAGAAGTGGGGGAGACTTCCCCTCTGAGCAAGGCTGAGATCCTCCGCGCCCTTCCTGATGATGCCGAGGCCTGTAAGTGCATCTAGTGCCCCTTAGTGATTTTGGTGTATTGAAGACTTATAGGTTAAGGATCTAATGTGTTTATGAGTGTACACAGGTCTATAAGTCCATGAGGAGTTTGATATTTACAGTGAAAGTCGACCCCTAAAAATGAAGTTCTTCGACTGAAGACTTTGGTATTCTGAAGACTTTCTGAAGACTTTGAAAGTGAAGAAATTGGTGTGACCTTGAAGACTTGGTATTCATTTGAGGAACATGAAGCGTGAAGACTTTTGTTTTCGTAGTTTCACTTTCTCTTTCTTGAGTCATAGGAAACACCGTACTATTAAAGGGGGTCGAGGAAATACTAAGGAAAAATTTCCATGTGATGCTCAACTCAAATCCTACACCTACCAATCCCTTCGAGTGAAGCCATTGGAAATCTCATACAGTTCAGTCAATTTCTTCAGTGACAGAGACGCAATTCTTCTGGTCGCTGAGGAATTTGTTCTGACTGAGGAGTTAGGAATTCGCCAGTGCGGATTGCCTACAGTGAGGAACATGATAGCCCTGAGGAATTTGAACCTCAAATTTCCGACCGTTGCTGTGCTACGCGCCAGCTGTCCCAAAATATCTTATCCATCCAACGGTCATATCATTGAAGGGCATTTATGTCTTATCATGTCGGGCTGCTCCCTAGGCTATAAATAGCCGCCCCTACAACCACTAGCTGGTTGGCTGCTCCGAGAGAAACTGACACTTGTCAATTGAGAGCATCCCATCCTCCGAGGACTCTGAGCGAAAATCATCAAGTGAGGAAAATCCAAAAACCAAACCCAAACAACTACAAACCCAAAGTGATTGAGCATCACTGAAGAGATTGATTCTGCGTGGATCCGACGCTTGTTACCTTTGAAGGCTGTGCTTCTTCCAGACGGTTAGGCGTCATGGTCTAGAGCATCCAAGAGGAATTGTGGATCGCCGAGTGACCGAGTTTGTGAAGGTTCGGAAGTCACCTGAAGACTTACCACGAGTGATTGGGTGAGGACTGTGTGTCCTTAGCTCAAGGAGAATACGATGAGGACTGTGTTTCCGGGACTGTGCGTCCTCAGGTTTAAATACCTAGCCGCTCCAACCAGATGTACAACTGAGACAACAGTTGGAACTGGTCTACCAAATCATTGTCTTCACCAAGCCAACTGGTTCTATTTCCTCAACACTTCCATTTCCTCATTACTATTTTGTGTGCTTGTTCATATCTGTGTTTGAAGACTTTGACTGAAGACTTTCTCAATTTCCTCAGTTCAATTTCTTCAGTCTGTTTGTCTTGATCTTATGCTATCCTGTGCTTACGCTTTCTGTACTCTGTGTTTGTCTTCATTTCATCATGATGATCATGCATGTATTCTGTCATGTTTACTTCTGAGTACTTATTCCGCTGCAAGTAGTTCTTTGCTAAGGAATTTCCTCACTAGCAAATTCCTCAGTGAAGAATTTCATAAAAATCGCCTATTCACCCCCCTCTAGTCGATATAACGCACTTTCAATTGGTATTAGAGCAAGGTACTCCCTTGTTCTGTGTGATTTTGGTTTAACCGCCTGGGGTTTTAGTTATGTCGACCGCAGGTATGATCAAGGTCTCTGCTGGGTGTCCTACCTTCGATGGGACGGACTACCCCTACTGGAAGAATAAGATGCGAATGCATCTTGAGGCAATTGATAACGATCTCTGGTATGTTGTGGAAAATGGTGTTCTCTCAGTCACACCTTCTCTGAATGCTGCTGATGTGAAGAGATTCAAGCAACTCGATTCTCAAGCGAAGAATATCATATGTGGCCATCTGAGCAAAGGACAGTATGGAAGAGTGAGTGCTTTGGAGACTGCTAAGCTTATCTGGGATAGGCTGTCCAAAGTCAATGAAGGAGTTTCAACTCAGCGTGACTCTCGAGTTGATGTTCTTCACAATCTCTTCAACCGCTTCAAAAGACTCGACAATGAAAATGTTCAGCAAACCTTCGATCGCCTCACTGACATCTCAAACGAGCTTCAAGCACTTGGTGCCACTGACATCACCGACCATGAGGTGGTGAAGAAATTGCTGAGATCGCTTGATTCCTCATTTGATACTCTGGCACTGATGATACAAGAGCGTGCTGATTACAAGTCACTTGACCCCACTGATATCCTCGAGAGGCTAAATACTCATGAGTTCCAGCTTGCTGAAAAGAGAGATCTCTATGGTTCGAGCTATGGCAGATCACGTGCACTGAAGGCCAAGGCAATATCTGAGTCCAAAGATGAAGACTCTGGTAGCAGCCTTGGTGACCCTGAAGAACTGAGTCATGACCTAGCACTGCTCGTGAAGAAATTCCAGAAGTTCTCAAGATGTGGTCGCTTTGGAAGACCCTCAAGGAGCAATGATTCCTCATCCAGTGACTACAAGAAGAGGCTCTGTCACAAGTGCAAGAAACCTGGACACTACATTCAAGATTCTCCTCAGTGGAAAAAGGAATCAAAGAAGAAGAAATACAAAGATTACAGTTCTGATGATGCAAAGAAAAAGAAGAAATCCTCAAAATCTTTATCATCAAAATCCTCAAGGTCTTCATCTCACAAGAAGAGCAGCTCCAAGAAGGCTCGGGCATTCATCGGCAAGGAAATGGACTCTGAAGCTGAACCTGAGGAACAAGAGGAAGAGGAGGAATCTGAAGATTCCGAGTATGGTGTGGCGAGCCTAGCCCTCGCTACTGCATTCGTCAGCAAGTCCATCTTCAACTTTGAAGAAAATGACCTCACCAACAAGGCTGATGAAGGCAATGATGACTACGCTCCCACCTATTGCTTCATGGCCAAGGGTGCCAAGGTACCTAAATATACCTCCTCTGAGTCTAGTGAAGATGAATCTGATGAAAATCTTAAGCCCAGCTACTCAAAACTTGCTAAGATTGCTGTGAAACAACAAAAGGCTTTTGAAAAGGTTCAAAACATGCTAGACAAAAGTGATGATATGTTGGGTGAAGAAATGGATCGCACTAAAGCCTTAACTGAAAATCTTCAGAGAGTTCAGACCAGGTTTGACAACCTTCAAGGTAATCATAACACTCTCTTGTCTGATCATGAGAAGCTTTCTTATGAATTTCTTCAAAGAAAGAAAGATCTTGAAAAGCTAAGAGTGAGTTATGAAGATCTTCAGAAGGAGCGCGATTCATTACTTGCTCAACAAATCAACGCTGCTCAGGAAGAATTTGTTCCTCCATGTCTGAAATGCATTGAACGAGAATCTGCTAATTCCTCACCTGAATGTTCAAATGCTTCTAATGTTACAAATTCTTCACCTGCCTCTGCTATCACTAATTCCTCATCTGAGGACATTGCAAGTATCACTGACGATGCAGGGCTGAAGGAATTGTACGTGACAGGCATGTATAAAAGCCTCAAAGGGCATCATACTCTTTGTGATGTGCTTAAAAAGCAGATCCTCAACAGGAACCCTAGGAAAGAGGGTATTGCCTTTGAGAGGAAACTCAATGTTGATGGTACATATTGGAAGCCTGAGCAGTACCCCAAAACCTCATGGGTTGCTGCAAAGGGACCTCCAGTTTTGTCCATCTAATTTATCTGGTTATACATGTGAATCTTCTCATTCTTTTGATGAGTCATTTGACTCCAACTATAAACTGTTCAAAAATCAGAATGGTGAAGTATTTGCTAGATATGTTGGCACTAACTGCAGGAACGGTTCCCCTATGAAGAAAATCTAGGTTCCCAAAAGGTTCCTTGAAAGTCTTCAGGTGAATGTCCTCATGACACCACCTGTGAAGAATAGGAACCCCAGATCAAATTCTTCATACGGACCAAATTCTTCATATGGATCAAAGTCCTCATATGAACATCATCGTGCTAACAACTCTGTTTTGTAGGGAAGAGCCAAGGGCTATGAATATGAGCATTATTCTTCTAATCATTATGTTCATAAGTCCTCGAAGAATTTCTCTGCTTATTCATATGCTTACCCTAATCCCTCTTATGTGAAACGAAATGGTTTGGCCTCTATGCCACCATTCTCATATGGAGCTCGTAGAGTGATGAACTCTTTGCCACCCCTTCAGATGTGGGTGGTGAAGAAAACGAACTAATCTCTTCTGCAGGGTCAGGTCTCCAAACGTGCTCAAACGTCTGAAGAATTTGCTGGGGACCTGACAATGTGCCTGAAAGGACGCAGGCTAATCATGAAGAAATGAACTTTCATTTCACACGTCCTCCTACTGCTTTATATGTCTTACTGCTTGATGAACTTGATATGATGAATTGTGATATCATATTCTTCACTAATGAAGTATATGAGTTCGTAAGCTGCACTAATTCATCTGCAGGATGATCAACCCAAAGCCACTGAGTGGGTCCTCGATAGTGGATGTACAAATCACATGACTGGTGACAAGAATCTATTGATGGATGCTCCCTTATCGTCATCACATCTGAAGCATATCATCTTTGCTAAAAAAAGCAAAAGTCAGGTATTGGGTCTAGGTAAGGTTGCTATCGCAAAGGATCGACACATGGACAAAGTCATGCTTGTTGAGTCCTTAGGATACAACCTTATGTAACGCCCCGAGACCGACGCTCCAGAAGACTTCCAGCTATTCCGAGTTTCGCCATGTGTTTCTTTTGTGCTTGCTCTTTTATTTTTGCATTGCATCATGTCATCATGCCATCAAGTCATTAGCCTTTGCATCTCAACTCAACTAATAAATTGCATAGATGGTTGATCTATTTAAATCGAGGGAAGGGTGACTTCTCTTTATAACATATCGTCCCAATATTAGGGAGCTATATTAAATATTTCTTTAATTTGGAAATCACCATAACACACTTGCAAATTATCCCAATGCTTTTGTTATCTTAATTCTTGGTTTCCAACCTTGCCATACCTTCTTTCATCATATTCCGGAGCTCCACTAAAGATCCGAACATTTTTGGACCTTCCCAACCCTCACTTCCTATTCAAACCATTTGAATTAAATTCAAATGAATTTGAATTTAAATCTTGCAATCATGCTCACTTCTATTTTCTTGGGACAAGCGCATTTTTGTGAGTCCGGAAAAATAATCCCCTTGCCCAAATTCTTGTCCACTCATTTCTTTTCTCTCCTTTTCTTTCTTTGCTTTTCTTTTTTTGTGAGGAGGTGAAGAAGTGAGAAAGAGAGAGAGCCCAACCAGCCCAGTCGGCCACTTGGTCCTCCTGTAGCTGCGGCCCAAGGCCCAGCCGACCCCTCTAACCCTAGCGCCAGGGGAGAGCCTCCTGCTCGATCCCCATCTCCCTCCCGAGCGCCGTCACGCAGGGAGAGGGCAGCGCTAACTTCTCTCCCTCGATCCCCTCGCTCGTCCTCCTCCAAACCCCGGTGTCGCTCCTCATCTCTCCCTCCTCGCGCTGCACCCCTCGCCCCGATCCCCTCGCCTCCTTCCTCCTCGATCCGGCCCACCGCCGGCGCCCTGCAGCCGCCTCCACCACCAGATCAGGCTGGACTCCGCCGCCCTTGCCCGTTCCCGGCCGGACCCCGCCGGCAGGGCCCCGTCCCCAACTCCGGCGCGCCAAGCTCGCCGCCTCCCTGCCATGGCCGCGTGCCGTCCCTCTCCTCCGAGCACCGCCCGGCCTCCCCGTCCTCTGCGTCGCCCCCTTACCTTCCTCTGGCCTCCTCGTCGACCTGACATGGATGCCGAGCTCGAAGCCCCGTCGCCTCCCTGCCCGAGCTCCGTTTTTCGTCATGGACGTGGGGTAGCTGCTGAACCTCGCCATGGTTCTATCCAACGCCGCAAGTCCGACGCCAGGAGCACCTCAAGTTCGTCTACAGGAGCAATTTTACATCGCCAAGTACCCTTCGGATTCATCAAGACCCTCATGAACAACTACACCCGATGATGTGACAAGTTCCCCGACATTGTGTACATCTACATCGCCAAGACCGGACCGACTAGTACCCCGACGACGCGTGTACCACTACCGTCGCCCCGAAGACGTTGGAGTCGTCAAGTTCCTCTATGAAACGTGTACCACTACCGTCGACCCGCGAAGACCCCGTGGACGTCAAGTTCCTTGTCGTGACCCCGAACATCTACGGAACATGAACAATTACTTCCTCTTCGAAACGTGAACCACTACCGTTGCGAGAACGACTACTTCCCCTCCGAACCGATTCACTTCGAAAATGCACACTTTGAAGGTATAATCCCGAGACGACCTTCCGAGAATGAATGTGGGTTGTATGAGATGCTCGTGTTCGAGTTGTTCCTTGCACGTTCCTCCTCGTTTGCCATGCCATCGATCCGTGGGAACCCGGTCGCCGGGATCACCCCACCATCTTTTTCATGCTCCACACATCCGCACACTTGCTCTTTTGCACCGGTATCTCAATGAGTTGTCTGATCATCGGAATGTTGCCGTGGCACCATTTCCGTTGTCGTTGCCGTGGCACCCCTTTCGTTTCCGCCACGATGACAAATGCTTCTTAATGCTCTTGTCAACTTTTAATAATAATTGCATAAAACTTGTTCATGTCATCCGCATCATGATAACAACTTCAAGTATGGTTAATTTGTTGTTTCCATTAATTTGCTTGAATGCCTTGTTAAAATGGTTTAATTCATAACTATTTAACCATAGCTCAGAATTTAATAAACTTTATATGTAAATGGGGTAGAAAAATGCATAGTTTAACATGATGCACTTTATTTTCCTGTTTAACTCTAAAATATGTTTTAGGGCAGAACAGTACCAAATCTAATAAATGCTCATGAGGTTTTTTCGGACTTGTTGTTTGTTGTTCCGGCCTCATTTAAATTTGCCTAGATAGGTAGTTTTTCATATGTTTCACCTCTTGCCATGTTTAACAACATTTAATATTGTTGGATATATATACGAGAGAGAACTAAATAATTAAATGTGGTGTTTTGCCAATATGCAACTCGTTGCATATTGAGCTCCACTTAATTTGTAGTATTGTTTGTGCACTTTGCCATGCCATGCTTCATTAAACCGGACATGCATCATACTTGGTTGTGCATCATGCCATGTTTATGTGATGGTTGTTTACTATGTTGTTTGTTTCTTTCCGGGTTGCTTCTCTTGTTAGCTTCGGTTTCGTTCCGGAGTTGTGAGGATTTGTTCGACTTCGTCCGTTTGTCTTCTTCATGGACTCGTTCTTCTTCCTTGCGGGATCTCAGGCAAGATGATCATACCCTCGAAATCACTTCTATCTTTGCTCGCTAGTTGCTCGCTCTTTTGCTATGCCTATGCTGCGATACCTACCACTTGCTTATCATACCTCCCATATTGTTAAACCAAGCCTCTAACCCACCTTGTCCTAGCAAACCGTTGTTTGGCTATGTTACCGCTTTGCTTAGCCCCTCTTATAGCGTTGTTAGTTGCAGGTGAAGATGAAGTTTGTTCCTTGTTGGAACATGGAGATGTTGTTCCTTGATTGGAACATGTTTTCTTGTTGGGATATCACAATATCTCTTATATTATTAATGCATCTATATACTTGGTAAAGGGTGGAAGGCTCGGCCTTATGCCTGGTGTTTTGTTCCACTCTTGCCGCCCTAGTTTCCGTCATATCGGTATTATGTTCCTGGATTTTGCGTCCCTAACGCGGTTGGGTGATTTATGGGACCCCCTTGACAGTTCGCTTTGAATAAAACTCCTCCAGCAAGGCCCAACCTTGGTTTTACCATTTGCCTACCTACCACCATATACCCCTTCCCTTGGGTTCTGCAGACTCAAGGGTCATCTTTATTTTGGCCCCCCCGGGCCAGTGCTCCTCTGAGTGTTGGTCCGAACCGAGTAGCCTGCGGGGCCACCACGGGGAAACTCGAGGCCTGGTTTTACTCGTAGCTTGACTTATCCGGTGTGCCCTGAGAACGAGGTACGTGCGACTCCTATCGGGATTTGTCGGCACATCGGGCGGCTTTGCTGGTCTTGTTTTATTACTGTCGAAATGTCTTGTAGCCGGGATTCCGAGACTGATCGGGTCTTCCCGGGGAGAAGGAATATCCTTCGTTGATCGCGAGAGCTTATCATGGGCTAAGTTGGGACACCCCTGCAGGGTATTATCTTTCGAAAGCCGTGCCCGTGGTTATGAGGCAGATGGGAATTTGTTAATGTCCGGTTGTAGAAAACCCGAAGTTGATCTTAATTAAAATACATCAATCGCGTGTGTAACCGTGATGGTCTCTTCTTGGCGGAGTCCGGGAAGTGAACACGGTGTTGGAGTTATGCTTAACGTAGGTTGTTCTAGGATCACTTCTTGATCATAGTTGTTCGACCGTGCTTTTGCCTTCTCTTCTCGCTCTCATTTGCGTATGTTAGACACCAGATATGCTAGTCACTTGCTGCAGCTCCACCTCACTACCTTCTCCTACCCATAAGCTTAAATAGTCTTGATCTCGCGGGTGTGAGATTGCTGAGTCCCCGTGACTCACAGATACTTCCAAAACCAGTTTGCAGGTGCCGATGAAACCGTGCAGGTGACGCACCCGAGCTCAAGGAGGAACTCGATGAAGATCTTGTTCATTGTGTTGTTTCATTTCAGTTGATTAGTAGTGGAGCCCAGTTGGGGTCGATCGGGGATCTGTGTAGCATTTGGGGTAGTCTTCTTTTATTTTGGTTCCGTAGTCGGACCTTGTTTGTATCTGTTTGATGTAATGCTTTACTCATGTATTGTGTGAAGTGGCGATTGTAAGCCAACTATGTATCTGTTTCCCTTATGTATTACATGGGTTGTGTGAAGATTACCTCACTTGCGACATTGCTTTCAATGCGGTTATGCCTCTAAGTCGTGCTTCGACACGTGGGAGATATAGCCGCATCGAGGGCGTTACAAGTTGGTAATCAGAGCCTTCCCCGACCTTAGGAGCCCCCACTGATTGATCGTTTTTAGCGGCCGAGTTGTGTCTAGAAAAATGTTTTGAGTCATTTAGGAATTATGTATCGGAGAGTTTAGGAATTCTTTTTACTTCCCAGTCTCCTCATCGCTCTGGTAAGGCATCCCGACGTAGAGTTTTGACTCTTCTCTTCTCAAATTTCACTAAATTTTTTTAGGATCACGCGGGTATCTTGGAATCGTTCCGATGGTTTTATGATGAGAACATTGTCTTGGTGCCTCCTGTCAGGGGTTTAGTGGAAGTGTCCTGGGGAGTTGAGCTCTGAGGTGTTGTCGTCATAATTTTATCGTTGCAGTTCTGGAATACCCGAGTTTAGTACGCCGACATTGAAAATCTCTTTTGTACAGTTGTTGGTGAGATAACCCTGATAGCCCAGTACCGAGGCGAGTGCGGGAGTATTGCCATAACTCGTATAACGAATGCTTTTCGAAGGTTGAGGTAAACGATTTCCGAGGTTTCTTGGTTATGTGTTGAAGGATGGATATAGCTGGATCTAGGTATTGTTAGTTTGGGTGATATATTTTGTGTCCCCTATATCCCCAACACCTGATTGCATAACCAGAAAGTTTCGGGAGTTTATAAGTGGGAATTCTAATAGCTTATAGGATATCTTTCCGACAGATGTATGATTTGAGATTGGGGCCTAACGTGCTAGTGGTCCTCCTATTCACGGCCGATTTATAGTGGTCGCGAGGCGTCTTAAAGAATCCTTGGCTATGCTGATTCGGGGACGTCTTGTTTGTCATTCGTGACGTCCACTGTACGTCGTGCCCGTGTGGACCCCACCACGAATACTTTGGGCGAAATCTCGATCATGTATTTGTTCCGGCTTATTCTGCAAGCCAAATCCTTTGTTTTGTTTTATTTGTGGTATTCGAGTTGCTTCGAAGTCAAGTGTTGATTCCATACCTTTCCTGAGCAGTGTTCTCATATTTCCATGTGAATACCAATCCTTCGTGATAATCGAGATTGTCATGTCAATCCTTTTCAACCGGCGTGTTTCTCTTCAAGTGGACCCGATCATTTCAACATCCGCAAGATCACCTCTCGGTTTTTCCCAATGTTGTTCGTTTCATCCGTCCTAAGTTGTCTTTGTTTATCCCGCCCTCCCACCCTTTCTTTTTCTTCAAGGACTCACATTTCTTAATCAAGTATCCTTTTGTTGATGCGAAGTCTCTTCATTCTTTTCTTTCTATGTTCTTACCTGGTGATTCTCATGAAGATACTAAGGAAGCTTCAAGTCTATTATTCTTCGTTCTTTTCTTCTCCGGTGGACTCAAGTCAAGATTTCAGTGTGGATCGTATTCTTTTCCTCGTTTCAAATGTTTTCTCATGCCGATGCACCTCTTAATCATCCAGTTCTCGCTATTCAATTGTTCCGGAGTGCTGAAGATGTCTCAGAAGGCTCGTCTTTTCAGTCAAGATCCGTTCAAGCTATCTCGAGGTTGTTATCACATTCAAGCCATTTAATTCAACCGGTGCAATCTCTCTTTTCAAACAATCATTTCAACGGTGTTTCTCTTGAGTGGGCCCTAACCCACAGGTCTTTTCACAGGATCTTACCTGACTCTTCTAATTTTCCTGGAGCTTCTAAAATTCTTTTCAAAGTTTGACGTAAGAATGAATTTTCATCAGTTATGTCTTTCTCCAAGATCTTTCAAATTCTTTTCATCGTTGGTTCAACCTTTCCAATTTTCATTCCGGAGTGCCTCAACAATTCATGGTGGTGGTTCTCCTCATCATTTTCAACATGTGAAGACCGAAGAAGAGTTTCTCTTCAATCTAATCCGTTCTCTCAAAGATGCGTGGTTCTAACTTGTTGCCATCCTCTCATAATTGTTTAAGAATTGTGAGAATTCTTTTCACCCATCCGGAGCAATGCAGGAGTCTTTTCAGTTTGATTCTCCGGAGCCCATCATCTCAGAATTATTCATTCAAGCTTTCAGCTCCCATTCTCCAAATCTTACCGGTGCATCATTCAAATATCCTCTAATAAGTTCATGATCTCTTCATTCACTTGTATCTAATTTCTCTCAAGTATCTTCGTTCATTTTCTAATTCTTCCCGGTGTTTTTGTATCTTTTCTTCGTTCATTTTAAATTCTTATGGTGGTTCTCCCAAGATTCTTCTTCCTTCGTTTATCATATCAATGCATTCGTTCTTTCCAATCCTACCGGTGGTTCGTTGAAGACCTTCCCAAGTTGAGCAATATATCTCTTCAATCCTTTTTCAATGAGAATTAGTAGTATGCCAAATCCATTGCTTGTCATCAATTTAATTGATGAATGATGAGCATAATGTAATTCTTATTCTTGTTTCATGGAGTAAATTCAATTCCTTATTCTGGAGATTCATCAAATTTCTTGATCTCATTTGTTCATTTTTTTCGTTCCGGAGTTCCAAGTTATTTCAATTACATCATTTCAAAGCTTCATCTAATCATTTCAAGGCTCCTCCCAGAGTTCTTTTCAACTTCTCTTTCTTTTTATCATCCTTTCATTACCGGAGTTCTTCATGGAGGCTCTACATGGTGGTTCGTCAAGGCTTCTTTTCATTCTTCATTAGTTCTTCAAGATTTTCTCGAAGTTACGATCCGCCAAGCTATACTTCAAAATAAACATGGTGCTCAACACATGTTTTGTTTTGAGGAGTTCAAGTACTCTTCATCTTGCATTTCGAAGTGCAATTCTTTCTACCTTATCTTTTGAGATGGTGTTATGTCATCCTTGGCAATTTCTTCTCGTGCTTCATGATTCACATGTTGTCAAGAATGAGGTATTTAAATCCATCAATCTCTTCATTGGAGTTATCTTGGGTTATATTTCACCTAAAGCTTTCCCTAAGGATTGTTGCTTTTTATGGTGCTTATAAATGACCCAAGTTCTTCTTTATCCTCCCGGTGATATAGTTTCTCGTCTCCTTGTTTATATCAATGCAATCTTTTGCTTCCGGTTAGTGGCAGAAGCTCACCTCATAATTTTGAGATGTTTCCATAAGCCCACTACAAGCTTATTCGTCTCGTTGTTGATTTTCCAACAACTCCGTTTTAACCTTCTTGGAAGGGTGCTTTCCAAGCTCATTTGTGGTAGAAGTTGTCATTTTCCTCTCCATTCCTTTATTCCAATGATATATCTTCTATTTCTTCTTCCGGAGGCATTGTGAAGTTGCTTCCTTCGTCCAATAGTCTCGTTTTGCCAAGATCATGTTCCTTTTCCTTGGTTATCCATTTAACCGAAGTGTTGTGACTATCATTCCTCTTTTAACCAGAGTCTCATCCAAGTGCTTTCATTTCGCAAAGTTCATGTTAATTCCTTCCATTTTCAGTCGGAGTGCTGCCCAAATTATATCAATCTTATTCCTTCTCTATCTAGTTTTAACCAGAGTGGTTTCAATATCTATCTTATCACTAAACCTCTGGGTTCTCGTCGTATCCCATGTTCCTCTTTTCCAATGGAGTGTTTTCAACTTTGTTCATCTTCGTTGTTTTCGTTCTTTCATTTTGTTCAACCTCTCAAGGTTCTTTGGTTTCACTTGTTTGTCAAAGAAGCAACTTTGTTTTACCTCTTCCTCTTCCGTTTCTCTCCGGTGCCATCCTAGATCTCGGGACGAGATCCTCTTGTAGTGGTGGAGTGTTGTAACACCCCGAGACCGACGCCTACAAAGTCTTCAACAATGTTCTTCATAAGATTGTTGAAACTGTAGATGTGCGGTTCGATGAAACTAATGGCTCGCAAAGAGAGCACCTACCTTCTATGATAGATGAACCAACACCTGAGGATTCTATCAAGCACAAGGCTACTGAAGATGTCATTCCTACTGAAGAATCTACTGAAGAATTCATTCCAGAACGTGAAGAACGTCGAGCTGACGCACCTGAGGAAAATGCTGAGGAAATTGATGCTGAAAAAAATGCTGATCAAATTCCTCACCGACAACCAGCTCACCCTCGCGTTGCAAAAGAAGTGCAAGTGGATAAGATCATCGATGACATTAGAGCACCAGGTCCTCTCACCCGCTCAAAAGCTTCACATCTATATAACTTTTGTGGGCACTTTGCTTTTGTCTCTATCACAGAGCCCACTAAGGTAGATGAAGCATTTCTGGAGCCTGAGTGGATTCAGGCCATGCAAGAAGAACTACATCAGTTCAAGCTCAACAACGTCTGGGAACTGGTCAACCGTCCAGATCCTCGCAAGCCTAATATCATTGGCACAAAATGGATCTACCGCAACAAGCAAGATGAAAACGGCCTTGTGGTGAGGAATAAGGCACGACTAGTAGCTCAAGGCTACACACAGGTTGAAGGAATTGATTTCGATGAGACTTTTGCACCTGTTGCTAGACTTGAAGCTATTCGCATATTACTCGCTTATGCTAACCATCATGATATCATCTTGTATCAAATGGATGTGAAAAGTGCATTCCTCAATGGTAAGCTTGAGGAAGAAGTATATGTTGCTCAACCCCCAGGTTTTGAAGATCCAAAGAATCCTGACAAAGTCTTCAAACTCAATAAGGCCCTCTACGGCCTCAAGTAGGCCCCACGGGCGTGGTATGATACTTTGAAGGAATTCTTCATGAAGAACAGCTTCACACCCGGTTCACTCGATCCTACTCTCTTTACTAAATCTTATGATGGTGAACTGTTTGTGTGCCAAATATATGTTGATGATATTATCTTTGGCTGCACTGACCAATGTTATAGTGATGAATTTGCCTATATGATGAGAGAAGAATATCAAATGTCTATGATGGGAGAGTTGAAATTCTTCTTTGGTCTTCAAATTCGTCAACAACACAATGGCATATTCATATCTCAGGAGAAATGCCTCAAGGATGTCCTGAAGAAATTCGGCATGCAATATTGCAAAGGCATCAAGATTCCTATGCCCACAAATGGTCATCTATGTACTGATGAAAATGGTATTGACTTCGATCATAAGGTATACCGCTCCATGATTGGTTCTTTATTGTACTTATGTGCATCTAGGCTAGATATAATGCTTAGTGTTTGCATGTGTGCCTGATTTCAAGATGCACCGAAGGAATCACACCATAAGGCTGTGAAGCATATTCTTCGATATCTAGCTCACACACCAACACTAGGATTATGGTATCCCATGGGCTCGGATTTTGATCTCATTGGATATTCTGACTCTGACTATGCTGGTGCTCGTGTAGACCGCAAGTCAACATCTGGTACATGTCATTTCCTCGGACGATCTTTGGTCTGTTGGTCCTCGAAGAAAGAGAACTGCGTATCATTGTCTACTACTGAAGCTGAGTACATTGCTGCTGGTTCTTGCTGTGCTCAACTGCTATGGATGAAGCAAACACTCAAGGACTATGGCGTCAACGTGAAGAATGTGCCTCTCCTCTGTGACAATGAGAGCGCTATCAAGATCGCTCACAACCTAGTTCAACACTCGAAGACAAAGCACATTCATATTCTTCATCATTTTCTTCGTGATCATGTGTTGAAGGGCGACATTTCTATTGAGCATGTGAAGACTGAAGAACAGCTAGCCGATATCTTCACTAAGCCCTTGGACGAGAAGAGATTTAGCAAGTTGCGGCGTGAGCTAAATATCTTAGAGTCTTCCAATGTACTTTGAAAAGGCACTCATCCTAACACTTATGCAAAATTGATGAATTAGATGTGCAACACATGAAGAAACGTTTTTTTCAATCAATGAAGAATAACACACTAAGTATGAAGAAATTAACGAAGAATTTGATTCTCAGAATCCTACGATGATTGTACGCGGTGTCTGAAATCAGCATTCTTATACGGTGGGTCACGCCACCACAAAAGTTGAAAATCTTCAATTTGAGTTTTTCCTCATTTTTGAAATTCCTCAGTTGTTCAAATTCTTCAACTTTGCAAAATATTCACTTGTTCCGTTGTTTTTCTTCATTGGCTATATATATATATATATATATATATATATATATATATATATATATATATATATATATATGAGTTTATGTCCTCTACAGCATTCACTTATGGCTATTTCTTCAAGTTAGTTTTTCTGCTAAGTGAATGTGATCGGACCCTTCTCCCTCTATGCTATACTCAATCCAATCTATTCATAAATTCTTCATGTGCATTCTATTTGAAACTCATTCATAATCTTCACTATGTCCTTGTCAGCTGAAGAAATTGCGAACGGAACTTTAAAACTAATCTTATCCAAATTTTCGGTTTTGCCGCTCAAACTGTTCCGCATCCCATGATGCATTTTTTTATTCACCCACGATCTCACACGATCTCCACCTCTCTGTAAGTGGGTGACACATGTCGTGCGAAGGAGAAGGGTCAGGGGCATGTTCGTCCCAAATCTTCGGGCGAACAATTTTTCACTGCCACTATAAATACCCCCTCACCTCTTCCTCACTTCCTTTACTCTGCTCGATCTCTCTCTCCCGCTCGAGCTTCCCAAACCCTAGCGCCATCGCTACTCCATCGTCGCCGGTGAGGAAGAGCTTCACTGCCTCGACCTCGTCGTCGTCGTACTCGCGTCGACCGCGGATATCTTCACCTCCGCCGCCGCCGTAGCCGTCTTCCTCCGCCAAGTTCGGGCGTGGAAGATCTACACTGACGAACTTCACTTCTCCATCTCTGTGTTCATCGTGTTCTTCATTCAGGGTAACTAAAAGTTACTTTTACTGCCCTCTTTGATTCGAAAGTTTTCTACAAAGTCTTCAAAGGTGTTTTATTCTTCAAATCCTCACATACAAAACACCTTACAAGTCATCTGTTCTTGACTCATTTCTCTAAGCATCATTTTCTTCAAGATTCCTCAATTGTGTGGATCTTCGATCTATACAACTCTGGAACCTAAGACAAAGCACGCTTAGTGAAATTCTTCAAGACACATCTGGTCAAATTCCTCAAACTTGTTCTTTTTGAAAAACCCTCTGAGAACGCATATGACCTCTCCAAATTCCTCGCAACTATACTCTGTTCACAGGTACTCATGTCCGCTGCTGAATCACTAGGTTCTCATCAACTTAACTCATTTGCAGCGTTCCTCGAAGAGAAATTGCGTACTTCTTCAGAGAATTCGATTGTTCAAATTCCTCAGCTGAAGAACATGGCAGATGGTAAGAAGCCACAGAAAGGAGGAAAGAGGCCTGAGGTCATGACTGCTTTTGAGATCCCTGAGGACATTTACAAAGAGTACCGCACACCTGATGAAGCCAAGTTTGGCAAAGAAAACAAAAATCAGTGCAAGGTGCGCATTCAGAGGATTGAACGGAGATGGGCACGCAAATGGAGGGAATACAAATATGTAACCCCAAAGTATATGAAGAAATTCACACTAAATCCTCCATGCCCAAGAGCACCATTGGCACCTGGCCAAGAGGCAGATCCCACTAGTATCAAACGCGGTGAGGATTTTCCTAAAGAATGGGCAAAGCACCAAGCCAAATTGGCAATACAAGACAAAGAAGCAGTGAGGAAATTCAACGAAGATTCTGCTGCTGTTGCTGCCACTGAGGCCTCTGTCAAGACGAGGAAATCTATGCCTAAGAAGCCTGCTCGTAAACCAAGTGCTTCACCAACAGTGCCCTCACGGCCAAGTTCCTCAGCTGCGCCCTCATGGCCAGGAACTTCAAAATCTTCACGACCAATTCCTCAAGCTGCTCCTGCTCCTTCAAAATCCTCAGCACCTCCTCCAAAGTCCTCAGCTGTTCCGACCAAGTCCTCAACACCTGCACATCTGGCCTCGTGCCAAAGGACTACATGCATCTCCATTGCCTCTGGTGTCTCTGCAAGTTCCTCAGCTGCACCAAGTTCCTCAGCCGGACCCTCTCTACTGAAGAAAAAGGCTACTGCTGGACGAGGTCCTCGCTCTAGTCCAAAGAAAAAGAAGGTGGCTTTCCAAGTGCCCTGTGACGATGATGAGGCTGATGAAGAAGAACTTGCCAAAATCATCAGAGATAGGCAAGCTAAGGCCGCTAGTGCCAAAGGAAGCAATGTGCCAATGCTTTTTGATCCAAGGTTGATTCTGGATTTCATTGACCTATGGCACAAAGATCCAAATACGCCTGTGCCGGAGATGAACCTCACTCCTGGTCAAAGTCACGCCTTGACCGCTTTCAATCAAGAAGAAAAATGGAAGTATGACAGGGCCAGACAGATCAAGAAATCGCAGTACAGAAAAGAGAAACTGCTGAAGAAAAATGTTGTCAAGATGACACCTGAAGAACTCGTGAAGATGCAGGCTGACATCAAAACCCTCAGCGATAAATTTGATGCTTACTATGCTAACTGGAAAGGAGCTAAAGTCAGGTTTGTGAAACTGACTGAGAAGTTCACAACTGTTGCAGCCCCATCGCAACAAGAAGTTCCTCAGGCTGAAGCTTCTGCTCAGCAAACTGAAGAACATGCCAGCACCGCTGATGACTTTCAGGCTGCTAAAGAAAATGCTAGTTCCAGGGCTGATGACTCCATTCCAGCCGCTGAAGAAATTGCCAGGGCATCCACTAGTGGTGCGCCTGAAGAAACTGAAGAAGTCAGGGCAACTGCATCAGTTGCGCCTGAGGAAATTCAAACAGATTCCTCAGCTCCACCTACGCCTACACGAACTCCTATCCTTCCATCTGCATCAGATGTGAAGAAGACCAAGGATGCAGAGCGAGCTGCAGTGAAGAAAAGGAAAGCATCAAGTGCTTCAGAATCTTCAGCTCCAAAGAAGATGAAGCCTATGACCAGCTCTTATGAAAATCCTATCGATGATGTTCCGATTTCAACCATGCCATCAAAGGACCCTGTCCCTTTTGGTGAAGAATATGAGATCCCAAGCGGATCTGATGAAGAAACTCAATCTGCTGCTTCGTTAGAGCAGATTGATGAGGAAATTGAAGTGGATACGATCCCTTCCACACCTGTTGTATCCTCACCAATGCCTCAGTTCACAGCTGAAGAGGCTGGTGTTGAAGAATTAGAAGATGAAGACGTGGACATTGGAAGCACAACGCCAGTGATGAATGATGACTTTTGGGAAAGTCAGCATCCCAACTCTCCACTCTTCACCCCACTACAGCAAATTCCTCACCCCCCTGCACCAACAGTTCAAATGGGCTCTGAGGAAACTCATCCCACCTCACCTGTCCGTGAAGACATTCCAGCCACTAGTACTGAAGAAACTGCTGCTGCTGAAAACGTGACAACACAAACTGCACCTAAAGAGGAACCAGAAATTCCTCAGCCTGAAGAACCTGAGCTCGCGATCCCTAAGGTTGTGATGCAACTCACTGACACCCCTCTGCCAAAGACAAAGGATCCATTCTCAAGGAAGCAAAAGTTCAAGGCTGAAGACTTCTTTGGCGAGCACGTATTCTTCACTGATTACAATCCTTATGACTCTGCTCGCATAAGGAAGAGGCGTTTCTGGACTGCTAGTCAAGCCAACTTCTATTCCTCAGTGCTGTTCAACAAAGACAAAGTCTTCGATCATGCACATATTCCTCACGTGGATATGGAGTCTCTGCCGTGCTTCGAGCCAGTCCTCAGTGTTCTTCACGAAGCTGGGCTACTAAACTTCTGCACTGACATATGTGATTGGAATGAAGAACTCATTCTTCAGTTCTATGCAACGTTGCACATCACGGGCGACTCTGAAGATGTTAACTCATGGGTTCTGGACTGGATGACGGAGAACACTCATTACAAGGCACCAGCGTCTGAATTGCTTCGTGCCCTACCACTAAGTCCTCCCCTTGAAGATGCACGTTGTGTCTATAGTGAACCTGAGCTTTCAAATCACTACATGCAAGTTTTGCTGAAGCCTTTGAAGCCAGGGCAAGCCCCTCGAACCAATTTCCTCGTCAAGGAATTACTGTATGTGCCTCGGACTGTCTATCACAATGAGTCATATCAAAGGCCACGACTCAAATGATGAAGAAGTCATTGGCATCATGAAGAACCTGCTTTTCAACATCATTCATGGCGTTCCCGTCAACTTTCATGATTTCTTCATGAGGACTCTGGCAAACATTGCCATGTCACCATTTGAGCTGAAGCCTCATGCACCATGGATTATGAGATTCATCAGGACAAGGTCTTCACTCAACTACAAAGCTGACACTCTGAACCACTGCAGCTACTTGCCTCCAATTGAAGTCCTCAAACGGGCATTTTCCTCAGCTGATGACAAAGGCAAGGCAACTGCTGTGATCGATGAAGGCATTCGTCCATTGGATGGTCAGTTTCGCAAGGCTGCATTCTACTCCACCAATGATGACTCTGCCACACATGACTCTGCCGCCAACAATGCCAAGCAAAATCCTCAAGCCACAGCACCCAGGGTGATGACTGATCGTGAGTTACTCCTTAGTCTTCATCAGAAGGTTGATCGCAATCATAAATGGGTCAAGCGTCAGTTTGGTTCAATTCTTCACAACATGACTTCAACACACAATGCAGTGAAGAAAAACCAATACTACCTCCATGAAACCTTCAAACGTACCTGGGCTGTCCTCTCTCATGTCTACAGCGCTGAAGATCTGAAGAAAATGGGTCTCAAGGAAGACTTTGACTGGTCAGCACCTCCTCCGAAGAAATTCAAGAAGGTCAGGGTTCCTTCTTTGGTGGCCAGCTCCTATTCTTCATCGCGTGACACTCATGAAAATGAAGATTTGGACGACACAGCGGCAGACCCTACTTCAACAACCGACCCCGACAACACTGGCGCTCCTTCATCAACTTGATTATCTTCAGGGGCGTTTGTCCTCAGTTTCGATCCTTTTGGTCATTCGATGACAAAGGGGGAGAAATTTGAGTTAGTCTTCAAGCGGGTCTATTATATGGGTGTTTTTTTTCTTATTAAGTTACAACTCTCGTTCTTCCGAAACTTTTATTGGATTGAGTTGTAAACTTAAACCCGATGGTGGTCTGATACTTCTGCTACATTTTTCTGCATGCTTATTCCTCGTTAATATTATCGCACGCATGCTGAAATTTGTCAGTCACCATTTTTCATCATGCATTTCAAATTCTTCATATTATATATCAAATGCGTGTATGAATTACAAGATATAGGGGGAGATCTCCATGATTCAACTCTTCAAGTGTGCATTGCTTCAAAAGCAAATTCCTCACTTTGCACATATTCAGGGGGAGTTCTTCTATATCTTGCAATCAAATTCCTCAATATCAGTATTTACACTTCATATGTTTATCCCCGTTGAAAACTTAACCTATATTGTCATCAATCACCAAAAAGGGGGAGATTGTAAGTGCATCTAGTGCCCCTTAGTGATTTTGGTGTATTGAAGACTTATAGGTTAAGGATCTAATGTGTTTATGAGTGTACACAGGTCTATAAGTCCATGAGGAGTTTGATTTTTACAGTGAAAGTCGACCCCTAAAAATGAAGTTCTTCGACTGAAGACTTTGGTATTCTGAAGACCTTGAAAGTGAAGAAATTGGTGTGACCTTGAAGACTTGGTATTCATTTGAGGAACATGAAGCGTGAAGACTTTTGTTTTGTAGTTTCATTTTCTCTTTCTTGAGTCATAGGAAACACCGTACTATTAAAGGGGGTCGAGGAAATACTAAGGAAAAATTTTCATGTGATGCTCAACTCAAATCCTACACCTACCAATCCCTTCGAGTGAAGCCATTGGAAATCTCATACGGTTCAGTCAATTTCTTCAGTGACAGAGACGCAGTTCTTCTGGTCGCTGAGGAATTTGTTTTGACTGAGGAGTTAGGAATTCACCAGTGCGGATTGCCTACACAGTGAGGAACATGATAGCCCTGAGGAATTTGAATCTCAAATTTCCGACCGTTGCTGTGCTACGCGCCAGCTGTCCCAAAATATCTTATCCATCCAACGGTCATATCATTAAAGGGCATTTATGTCTTATCATGTCAGGCTGCTCTCTAGGCTATAAATAGCCGCCCCTACAACCACTAGCTGGTTGGCTGCTCCGAGAGAAACTGACACTTGTCAATTGAGAGCATCCCATCCTCCGAGGACTTTGAGCGAAAATCATCAAGTGAGGAAAATCCAAAACCCAAACCCAAACACCTACAAACCCAAAGTGATTGAGCATCACTGAAGAGATTGATCCTGCGTGGATCCGACGCTTGTTACCTTTGAAGACTGTGCTTCTTCCAGGCGGTTAGGCGTCATGGTCTAGAGCATCCAAGAGGAATTGTGGATCGCCGAGTGACCGAGTTTGTGAAGGTTCGGAAGTCACCTGAAGACTTACCACGATTGATTGGGCGAGGACAATGTGTCCTTAGCTCAAGGAGAATACGGTGAGGACTGTGTGTCCTCAGGTTTAAATACCTAGCCGCTCCAACCAGATGTACAACTGATACAACAGTTGGAACTGGTCTACCAAATCATTGTCTTCACCAAGCCAACTGGTTCTATTTCCTCAGCACTTCCATTTCCTCATTACTGTGTTGTGTGCTTGTTCATATCTGTGTTTGAAGACTTTGACTGAAGACTTTCTCAATTTCCTCAGTTCAATTTCTTCAGTCTGTTTGTCTTCATCTTGTCCTATCTTGTGGTTACGCTTTCTATACTCTGTGTTTGTCTTCATTTCATCATGATGATCATGCATGTATTCTGTCATGTTTACTTCTGAGTACTTATTCCGCTGCAAGTAGTTCTTCGCTAAGGAATTTCCTCACTAGAAAATTCCTCAGTGAAGAATTTCATAAAAATCGCCTATTCACCCCCCTCTAGTCGATATAACGCACTTTCAAGGCCGACGCCCGCCAGGAGGAGAGGGGGCAGCCCCTCGTCCCGACGAGGGGTAGGTCGTTGTTGGTGGTTCGCGATGCCGCCTCCGTCCTAACACCTCCTGGGGCTGGCTCCGGCTCTGCCTCCGCACCGCCTGGCACCGCCGGAGCCCGAACGGCTGCTCCTCAGGTCCCGATGCTATCAGGCTTCAAGCTCCCCAAGGAGAAGTATGTTGCGGTGGATCAGTAAGTGTCTTAAGCTTCACCCTGTACTTGTTTGTGCTCGCCATTTCCTGATGCTCGTCCTTGGTTGATCAGGCCGACGTCTTCGGCGAAGAAGAAGAAGGAGGATACGACGGCCGTGCCTCCCTCCACAGAGAAAGGAGGCAGCAGCACCCGCATCCCCCAGCCCGGTCGTCTTCGCGGGTCCAAGAGGAACATCGCCGCGTGGAATCAGCCCCCATGGCCCCGCTGGCTCTGGAGGTGCCGGCGCTTGGCGTGGCTGATGAGGTCCCAGCTGCTCCGGAACCCGTGATCTCCCAGGCCCTGGTGACGATGTCGCCTCCTCCCACTGCCGCGCCTCCACTCCCAGGTTCTTCTGCTCCTGCTGCTGTTCAGGAACGCGCTCTTTAAGAGATGACCCAGCTGCAGGCGGATCTCCTGAGCGCGGACCCATGCCTTGTAGCCGGGCGCCTGGAGCTGGCCTCGGGCTGACTCCACTCCGACTTGGCTGTTCGCGCGGCGCTGGGCCAGGCCGCTCCGGCTTCTGAGAAGGAGAAGCAGAGTGCCGCCAACGCCGCAGCCGATCGTGAGGCGGTGCTGAAAGACGCCAAGGCCGCCCGTGACTGCTACTGGGTGCTGGAGGACGAGCTGCAGAGCCCGTGCGACAAGCATGCCGAAGAAGCACGCTGCCACCAAGCGAAGGAGGAGGAGATGAAGGCCCGAGAGGACGCCGTCAAGAACCGTGATGCTGAGCTGGCGGAGTTGGGGAAGACGCAGGCTGCCGAGCGCAACCGGTTGGAGGAGCTGGAGCAGAAGATGGAGGCGAGGGGGGCCAATCTTGATGCCAAGGCGCGAGTCCTGGCCGAAGACCGCTTGGCCTTCGCCGATCTCAAGAATAGATCCCACAAGGCGCTAAAGACGCTCTACGAGCATGGTCTGAAGAAGTCGCTGGCCACTGATGAGGACGGCCCCGCCCGGCTGCTTCCCCTCTTGGTGAAAGCGCTCGAGAAAGTCGTTGATGGCGTTGGTCCCATGGCGGAGGCAGAAGCTCGCGTCCTGTCTTCAGCTGCGTTGACCCGCGTATTCAGCCACTTGCACCTTCGCGACCCCAACGCTTGCCTTGACGAGCTGCTAGAGCCTGTAGCTGAAGATCAATGTGAGGCCGCCGCCGCAGCGGTGCAGGGTCAAGTGGAGGCCTTGCTGAAGAAGTTCCGCGGCTTTGTCTCCGCTCCTCTGTCCGGCGATGTCGCCGATCCTGCAGCTGGTTATGAAGGTGAAGACAACGCTGCTCACGAAGTAGCACCTTCCGCAGGTGATGGCGGTGTCCGGCAGTGACCCGCGGCTGCTCTCCCATTTCGTTCCTACAACATGCATTAGGCCTCGTGGAGGCGTTTAGACTTTTTATTTGATATCGTGAGGACAATGTGTTTGTAATATTTTCTTTGAAATTTTTGCGATTTCCTTCCTATTTGCTTTGCGTTCTGCATCGGTAGAGCCCAGCCCCGCGCATACCTCAACCGCCATTGGGCCGACCGGAGACCAGGACGGACCAAGGAGTGAGGGGCTACGTGACCAGTTAGGCTCCTGAGTCGCGATGCTCAGGAGTCCCCATTGACGCACAAACAGCTTATAGGGAGAGTTTGCGAGGATAGATTAATGTTCTACATCGGCAGAGCCTGGCCCCGCGCATACCTCAACTGCCATTGGGCCGACCGGAGACCAGGACGGACCAAGGAGTGAGGGGCTACGTGACTAGTTAGGCTCCTGAGTCGCGATGCTCAGGAGTCCCCCTTGACGTGTGAGGGAGTCCTGGATTAGGGGGTGTCCGGATAGCCGGACTATACCTTCAGCCGGACTCCTGGACTATGAAGATACAAGATTGAAGACTTCGTCCCGTGTCCGGAAGGGACTTTCCTTGGCGTGGAAGGCAAGCTTGGCGATACGGATATGTAGATCTCCTACCATTGTAACTGACTCTGTGTAACCCTAACCCTCTCCGGTGTCTATATAAACCGGAGGGTTCTAGTCCGTAGGACAACAGATAACAATCATACCATAGGCTAGCTTCTAGGGTTTAGCCTCCTTGATCTCGTGGTAGATCTACTCGTGTACTACCCATATCATCAATATTAATCAAGCAGGACGTAGGGTTTTACCTCCATCGAGAGGGCCCGAACCTGGGTAAAACTTCGTGTCCCTTGTCTCCTGTTACCATCCGCCTAGACGCACAGTTCGGGACCCCCTACCCGAGATCCGCCGGTTTTGACACCGACATTGGCGCTTTCATTAAGAGTTCCTCTGTGTCATCGCTTTTAGGCCCGATGGCTCCTCTGATCATCAATAGCGATGCAGTCCAGGGTGAGACTTTTCTCCCCAGACAGATCTTCGTCTTCGGCGGCTTCGCATTGTGGGCCAATTCGCTTGGCCATCTAGAGCAGATCGAAAGCTATGCCCCTGGCCATCAGGTCAGATTTGGAAGTTTAAACTACACGGCTGACGTCCGCGGGGAACTGATCTTCGATGGATTCAAGCCACGGCCGAGCACGCCGCACTGTCACGATGGGCATGATCTAGCTCTACCGCCGAACAGTGCCCTGGAGGCCACGCACGCATCGGTTCCGACCCTCGATTCGGAACCAACTGCGTCGATCGAGGACAAGTGGTTGGACGCCGCCTCGGGGGCTGCGATCCCAACGGTGATCGAGCCGAACACCAGCCCCGCACTCCGCAAGGCCCATGACTCCATGGGGCCGGACTCCTCTCCGGACTCCAAACCCTCCGCGCCCCTGCCGATCGAATCCGATTGGGCACCGATCATGGAGTTTACCACCGCGGACATCTTTCAGCACTCGCCCTTTGGCGATATTCTGAAGTCATTAAAGTCTCTCTCTTTATCAGGAGAGCTCTGGCCGAACTGCGGTCAGCAAGGTTGGGATACGGACGATGAAGAAATTCAAAGCCCACCCACCACCCACTTTGTAGCCACTGTCGATGATTTAACCGACATGCTCGACTTCGACTCCGAAGACATCGACGGTATGGACGCCGATGTAGGAGACGACCAAGAACCAACACCTATAGGGCACTGGAAAGCCACCTCATCATATGACATATACATGGTGGATACCCCAAAAGAAGGAGATGGCGATGGAACAGCGGGGGATGATCCCTCCAAGAAACAGCCTAAGCGCCGGCGTCAGCGGCGCCGCTCTAAATCCCGCCAAAGCAAAAACGGTGATTCCGGCATAGGAGATAATAATACTCCGGATAGTGCCAAAGAACACTCGCTCCAGCAAGATTCAGCGCAGGAGGATGGAGAAGCCACCCCCCACAAGAGAGCGGCAGACAGAAAGGTCGAGGATGTTAGTGATATGCCTCCCTCCGAAGACGAGGCAAGCCTCGACGACGACGAATTCGTCGTGCCAGAGGATCCCGTCGAACAAGAGCGTTTCAAACGTAGGCTCAAGAAAAAACAGATGGACAGATGGACTGAAGTCCTTGCGGCCGAAGAGTATGAACTCGAACGCCCCTCCAAGAGCTACTCAAAGCGCAGGATGCTACCCCGACTAGACGAGGAAGCACCTAAACCTACATCACCAGTGCATGATACGGCCGATCGGCCACCTCGCGGCCGCGACAGAGAGGCCTCTCGGCCCTCCGCTCAAGCCGCACCCTGGCGCCGCTCAAAATATTCTAAGGCACGGGAAAATGCGCCAGTCCTGCGAGACATATTGGAGGACAAGGCAAAGCAAACAAGATCGATCTATGGATTGCGCGGGCGCCCCACGGCACGTGACGGTGATCGTCACTCCGGATATAATAAATCCGGCCGAGCCGAACACAATAGACAAAGCTCATTTGAGCTGCGTCGTGATATAGCCCAATACAGAGGCGCCGCACACCCCCTATGTCGGATTTCGGGTTCCGGTAGACCCTTGAGGTTCGAACTCTGGGGTGGGCGCGGAGATTACGCTTCCTACCTACCTGTACCCCTCCGCCTCGCAAGAATCTAAGCTACGAGAAGAAGAACACAAGAGACACAGAGTTTATACTGGTTTGGGCCACCGATGTGGTGTAATACCCTACTCCAGTGTGTGGTGTGGTGGATTGCCTCTTGGGCCGATGATGAACAATACAAGGAAGAACAGCCTCGCGAGGGTCTGTTCTTAGCCGAGGCGATGAACTGCTAGGAGGAGCTCAGTCGCCCTTCTCTCTCTCTCTGATCTGATTGCCAATCGATCCGTCTAGATGCCTCTCCCCTGGGGGTGGCTAGTCCTATTTATAGGCAAAGGCCCTGGGCCTCTTCCCAAATATTGAGCGGGAAGGCGCCAACAATTGGACATTTTGAAGGGGAACATCTGGTACACTTATCGTGACTAAAGTTGGTCCTCACCTGCCAAAGGCTCTGGTGATGACGCTGGCTTGGGCTCCACAGTGACTTCCTCCTTGTCGCGGAGCTGGTCTTGGTCTCGTTGCACCGAAATGGGTGCCTTTGCTTGATCCTCCCGCCTGCGCTTGCTTCCTTTGCACCGAAGAGGAAAGGGAGGACACTGTGCGGGCTGGCGCCCGCCTGGCGCCCTTGGTCGTCATGGCTTGCGTCATGGGCACCTCGTGAGGTACCCCGCCTCGATCTCTCCGCCTCCTCGCGAGCCAGCCCGATGAGGCCGCGCCTGAGGAAGCTCCATGTCGTCCGCCCCGCGAGGCTTGGCCCCTCGCGAGGGTCTTGGGTTTGTGTTGATGAAGATGGGTCGTGCTGGGCCCCCTTTGAGCCACGCCGCAGGCCGCAGGCAGGCAAGTCTGGGGACCCCCGTTCCCAGAACGCCGACAGTAGCCCCCTGGCCCAAGGCGCGCCAGGACATGGCCGTGCAGAGAGGCGAAAGGGCGAGGGCGAAGCGCCGCGGGCCCTAACGGCCTGCGGCCTTGGGCGCCGCGTGGCGGTTGATTGGACGTGGGCGTCTCCGCAACCGCATGAGTTGATAAAGGAGTGGCATCTGCCCAGGTTTTGCTTTTTGCTTTCTCCGGGCGACGACGACGAGGATGATGACGTGCTGGGCAGCGGGAGCTCGCCCCCGATCCCGAAGAAGGACAGGACCGGGCTGATCTCCCGCGGGTCTGCCCGGGCCCCGAGGCGGTCCGCAGACGCGCCTTCCACTTCCGAGGTTGACCCTTCCAGCCGGCTGTCAGGCTTCAAGTTTGGCCGGAGGCTGCCTGAGCTCACTGGCGATGACCCGTAAGAACTTGATCCTTGTCTTTATTTCTTGTTCTGCTGCTGAGGCTTGACGTCCGCGTTTCTTGGATAGGCTGGCGCCCGCGGCGAAGAAGCTGAAGGGGGCTCCTGAGGTTCCATCTGCGGCAGCGCCTCTACCTGCGGAGGAAGGTGACCATGGCGCACAAGCCTCTCCTGCCCGGTCGTCCTCGCGAGGTCTGGCCGAGCTGGCTGGGGCGAGCCCAGCCCCCATGGCCCAAGTGACTCCCGAGGTGCCTTTGCCTGCCGCCGCCACCACAGTCGTCGGGGCGCAGCAGGCTCCACCTCAGGGTGATGTGGTCGTGCCACCGCCTTCTCCTCCTACTCCACCGAATGCTGTTTCTCCGACTCCTCCCGCCGTTCTGGATCGTTTTGCTGCCGAGCTGGACCGGCTCCGGCAGGATCTTCTTGGCGCCGACCCTCGCTTGGTGGACGGGCGCTTGGAGCTGGCTTCAAGATGGATTCGCTCTGACGCTTCGGTTCGAGCGGCGCTGGTCCAGGCCTCAACGACTTGCGATGAGGAGAGGTAGGCCGCCCTTGAGGCGAAGGCTGCTCGTGACGCAGCCCAGGGGGAGGCGGCTGACGTCCGTGGTCGCTGCAAGGTGCTGGAGGACGAGCTGCAAGGCCTGTGGGACCAGCTCGCAAAAGAGGCCCGCCTTCGCCAAGAGCAAGAAGAGGGCGTGAAGGCTCGCGAGGCGGCCGTCGAGGTCCGGGAGGCCAAGCTCAAGAAACATCACGACCGCCTACGCGTGCTGGAGCAGGAGTTGGGGGCGAGGAAGGTCGAGCTGGACGACAAGGCTCGGGTTCTTGCCGAGGACCGCGTGGGCTTTGCAGACATGGAGGCGAAGGCTCGTGCTTCGCTGAAGATGCTCTACGCCAGCGGCCTGTAGAGCCCGCTGGCTGGCTCCAAGGACGGCCCCGCCAAGCTGCTTCCCTTCCTGGTCCGTGCTCTTGAGGATGTCGCCCTTGGCCTTGGCCCCACGGCTGAGGCCGAGGCGCGTGTCCTGTCTTTTGCAGCGCTGATGCGGGTCTTCACCCACATTTACCTTCACGACCCCAACGTCGACCTCGACAGCCTGCTGGAGCCAGTGAGCGGCGAGCGTGCCGCTGCCACTGCCGAGGCCGTGAAGGGTCGCGCGGAGGCTCTGCTGGGGAAGTTCCGGGCCTTCAGCACCAAGCCGAAGCCAGGCGCTGCCGACCCTGCTGCTCCATGAGGCGAAGCCACCCCGCGCTGCTCCACCGCCGAAAAGTGACTCTGCTGCGGCTCCTGTTCTGCTTTTAATTCCTGCACATGTATCATGCCTCGGGGAGGCGTTTAAACTTGCGTTTGGCATTGAGATAACAGTGTGGACTGTAATATTTGCTTTCATATTCCTTGAATTTATGCTTTTCCTTCCTACTTGCTTACGTTCTACGCCGGCAGAGCCCGGCCCAGCGAGTACCTCACCCAGCATTAGCCCCGACCGGAAACCAGGACGGGACCAAAGGAGTGAGGGGCTACGGGACAAGTTAGGCTCCTGAGTCGCGATGCTCAGGAGTCCCCCTTGGCGCACGAACAGCAAGTAGGGAGGCGATCCTTAAAGTTTACGCTTTTCCTTCCTACTTGCTTATGTTCTACGCCGGCAGAGCCCGGCCCCGCGCGTACCTCACCCGACATTAGCCTTTCGGAACTAAGGAGTGAGGGGCTACATGACCAGTTTGGCTCCTGTGTCGCGATGCTCAGGAGTCCCCCTTGGCGCGCGAACAACAAGTAGGGAGGTGAGATGTGGGTGGATCTACCGTTCTACGTCTGCAGAGCCCGACCCCGTGCGTACCTCACCCAGCGTTAGCCTTTCGGAACTAAGGAGTGAGGGGCCACGGGACCAGTTAGGCTCCTGAGTCGCGATGCTCAGGAGTCCCCCTTGACGCTCAAACGACATTCGTACCTTGGCTCCGCTCAGGGAGAGACGCGCGACGAACCAGGCCCGGGGGGCCTGGCTGGGTGGCGTGCGTCTGGGCGTGACCCAAGCGCAGCCCCCGTGCCCAGCCCCCTCGCGCGGCACTCCCGGGGGGAGGCGTTGCGATGAGGCTAGACACTGAGCTCTGGGCTCCCTGAGGTTGATGCGGCCCGGGAGCCACCCTCAGTTGTTTATCACCAGCGCGGAGCATAGCGCTTCCGTATGTGTACGGGCATAGCCGCTCCTCGGCAGTGTCGTCAGCCAGCGCGGAGCATGGTGCTTCCACTGGTATGTGGGAGGGGGCTCCCCTCCGGGAGGAGCCCCCGGGGCGTGTACAACCCCGCCTTGACACGTGGTTGGCACGGTAGGGCCTGGTGAGGTGTATCTAGGCACCCGTGAGCCAGCGCGGGACTCACGGGGCCCTACCTCTAGGCGGGTTGCGCCTGGCACTGGGCCTTATCTTGTGATGTGTTCCTGCAAGTTGGGTTAGATGCCTACAGTCTACGTCCTCGGGTCCCCGCCCTCGAGCTGGTCTTAGCCGTCGCTGGTATGCCAGGTCGTGATGCCATGGACAAGGCCAGAGGGTGAGGGCTGGAGAGCTAGTAAGAGCCCTGAGTCGCGATGCTCAGGCACCCTCCCTTTAACGTGCAAGTGGTCGACATGGAGAAGAAAAGGTGCCGTGGACCGACAATGAATAATCAAGCATGGTGGACCAAACGCATAGCCATAGATAAACGTAAAAGGGATACATGCCGCTGGGTCTGGCCCGAGCGGCTTGGGGATGATGCAGCCCGAGGGGCGCCCCCAACAGAGTAAGCTAACAACATGAAAATAAAAGGGATACATGCCGCAGGGACCGACCCACGCGGCCTGGGACAGCCCTGGGGGGCGCTCCAAGCTGGAAATGAAACTTGAAAGATGTCACCTGATGATGTTGAGGACGAATGAGTGTTGGCGCAGCAGACTTGGTGGGCTGCGAAAGCCGATCCTCACGAGCCCCCAGGCCCTGGGGCCTCGGGAGGCTCCGGAGGCGCTGGTGGCTCCTTGCGGACCACCTCCATCTCCGCCAAGGCTGCGGAACGCCTGTCCTCTTGAGCTTCCATGATGCCCCTCATGAGGCGCTGGTACATGGCAGCCACGCTCGGCAAGCCGTAAGGCATGCGAACGTAGCTATGGGGTGGACCTTTGCAGCGCCCCACTCGCGAGGGCCAGAGGCGCTCCAGAGTGGCGACTCGATTGAGCCCTGGTACATCGACCCAGACGCGCAGCCCACCATCCTCGCCTGGATGGGGAGCCACAGCTGGTAGGCGGCGGCCGCCTCTCATGACTCTTGACTCCTGTAGCTCTTGAACGGCCTTGCTGACGAACTCCTGAGGGTCTGGCCCCCTTGCCTTACTCCTTCTTGAGGGAAACGTGCTTCGAAACATGCCTCCACGTGGTGCCCAAGCGCCTCCCTCGTGACCTTAGCCAGGTCGGTGGCCCTCCAGGGGAGAGCCCCTGAGCCTTGCCTAAGGAGGGCGTCAGGCGCGCTTTCCTATGCGATGGAAGGGGGTTCCCCCAGGGCAGGCACGGGCCCTGAGGGGCCTGCCTCCTGAGGGACCGGGCCGGACGATGTCTTCTTCTTCTTGAGGGTGGTCTCGGGAAGCCTCCTGCTTCTGCGATCCGGGTCTTCCAGTGATGCGGCCTGAAAGGCTTGTTCCAGGGAACACACCGCATGCTTCTCTTCACAGGGCACTGTGATGACTCCGCCACTCCCTGGCATCTTGAGGACGTTGTAGCCATGGTGAGTCACGGCCATGAACTTGGCCAGCGCCGGGTACCCAAGGATGGTGTTGTACGGTAGGCAAATGTGAGCGACGTCGAAGTCGATGAGCTCGGTGTGGTAGTTGTCGCGTGCTCCGAAGGTGACAGGGAGGCGGACCTGCCCGATCGGGACCGTGGAGCCGTCAGTGACTCCGGAAAAAGGCTTGGTTGGATGAAGCTAGTTGTAGGGCACTTGGAGATTGTTGAATGTTTCCACGGACAGGATGTTGAGCCCTGCCCCGCCATCGATGAGGGTCCTGGTGACCACCATGTTGTTGATGATTGGGGAACAAAGCATCAGGAGGATTCCGGCTGTGGCTGCACACTTGAGCTGATCCGCTGAGCTGAACGTGATGGCGCACGACGACCACCTGAGAGGGCGTGTGGCTTCAAGCTTGGGGAAGACTGCATTCACTTCGCGGGCGAACTGCTTGAAGATGCGCTGAGAGGCTGGGGCTTGAGCTCCGCCCAGGATGCAGGCGATCGCGCGCGGCTCCTGGAAGCCCCCAGCCCCTTAGTCCTGATGGCGGTCCTCGCTTCTCCTTGGCTGAGGCGGCAGCGGAGGGAGTCCTGCGTTACCTTGTGGGCGAGCCTCGCGAGGCTGGTCCCTCCAGTCTCCCTCGCGAGGCGGGTCTCGCCAGCGATCCTCGCGAGGTTGATCACACTACCCTTGGCGCGGGCCGCGGTCTTCCCAGCGTCCTGCGTTTCTTCCTCCTCCTCGACCGTAGCCCCGGTCAGCGCGGTCGGGACGACGGCCGATCCTTCCTTCTCGCACGGCTCATAGCTCTTGGAATTCATTGGTGTTGTGGGTGTGGAGGTCGTGGTACAAACAGTAGCGACTGCCTTTGGAAGATTCGGGCTGATCTCAGCCTTGCTTGATGTCCGGTTCTGCTGCGAGCACGGCAGCCCCCTTGCGCTTCACATCCTTGGTCTTGGACTTCTTCTCTTCTGGGTCTGCGGCAGGCAACTCGAGGAGGGAGAGACGCCCTTCCTCAGCCCTGGCGCACTTGGTCGCCAAGTTGAACAGCTCCAAGGAAGTGCACAGGTCTTCATGCATCGCCAGCTCTTCCTTCATCTTGACGTCGCGCACGCCGTCGGAGAAGGCTGAGATGATGGCCTCCTCGGACACCCTGGGAATCTTGAGGCGTGCGTTGTTGAAGCGCTGGATGTACTTTTGCAGGGTCTCTCCAGGCTTCTGCTTGATGCAGCGCATGTCGCTCACGGCGGGTGGCCGGTCGCGAGTACCTTGGAAGTTGGCGATGAAGCGGGTGCGCATCTCGTCCCAGGAGGAGATCGTGCCTGGGGCCAGGTTCAGGAGCCAGGTGCAGGCTCCGTCCTTGAGCGCCATGGGAAACCAGTTCGCCATGACCTTCTCATCTCCGTTGGCAGCTTCATTGCCAAGCTCATAGAGCTGGAGGAACTCCGCAGGGTCGGCCGTGCCGTCGTAGCGAGGAGGCAAGTCTGGCTTGAACTTGCCGGGCCACGCGACGCTGCGCAGCTCGGTGGTGAAGGCGCGGCAGCCCGCCGTGGCCACGGGAGGCCTTGGGTGACGGAGAGCTTGGTCTTGCAGGTCCCCGCGCGCTGCAGCTGGGAGCAGCGCGGGGTCTTGACATGCGGGAGCAGGAGCGTGGCCGCGACGTGTCGGAGCATGGAGCGCCCAGGCGGCTTCTTTCGGGCGAGGGACTTCTTGGCAGCTCTGCTCTTGCCGTGCTGGTGCCTGGCGGAGCGGGTTCCAGCCAGGGGCCACGCGCCTTGCGGCCGGGGCGTCTTCTTGGTGAGGAGGCGGCTGGGGTGCCCCCGGAGCTTCGTTGCCCGCGCGGGGCGGGGTGCGGTACAGCGGGACGGAGGGCGCAGGAGAGCCCCCCGTGGCGCGGACGAGCTCGGCGACGCGGTCGAGCCACTCTTCATAGACGTCATCGACGGGACGGTAGCGCAGGAGCTCGTTTGCCGCGATGAGCGGAGCTCGAGCCTCCAAGGGCGCGCGGAGGGCGCGGGACGAAGAGCCAGCTGGGGTGAGCGAGGGAGTAGTGGTGCGGCCGTCTCGCCGCACGGAAGGATGCTGAGACGACGCTTGCTGCTTGTTCCCCACCGGGCCAGTGGCGGCGTTGATGGTAGGCGACGGGGAACGGCGAGGACGCCCGCCGACAGGGGCCATCTGGGGGACGCGGGAAGCGAGAGCGGCTCGGCGCTCGGCGCGGGCCCGACAAGCGTCAAACATGGACGCGATGGTCGGAGGAGAACGGAGCGGCGGAAGACGAATTCCGGCGCACCCCTACCTGGCGCGCCAAATGTCGGATTTCGGGTTCCGGCAGACCCTTGAGGTTCGAACTCTGGGGTGCGCGCGGAGATTACGCTTCCTACCTACCTGTACCCCTCCGCCTCGCAAGAATCTAAGCTACGAGAAGAACAACACAAGAGACACAGAGTTTATACTGGTTTGGGCCACCGATGTGGTGTAATACCCTAGTCCAGTGTGTGGTGTGGTGGATTGCCTATTGGGCCGATGATGAACAATACAAGGAAGAACAGCCTCGCGAGGGTCTGTTCTTGGCCGGGGCGATGAACTGCTAGGAGGAGCTCAGTCGCCCTTCTCTCTCTCTCTCTCTGATCTGATTGCCAATCAATCCGTCTAGATGCCTCTCCCCTGGGGGTGGCTAGTCCTATTTATAGGCAAAGGCCCTGGGCCTCTTCCCAAATATTGAGCGGGAAGGCGCCAACAATTGGCCATTTTGAAGGGGAACATATGGTACACTTATCCTGACTAAAGTTGGTCCTCGCCTGCCAAAGGCTCTGGTGATGACGCTGGCTTGGGCTCCACAGTGACTTCCTCCTTGTCGCGGAGCTGGTCTTGGTCTCGTTGCACCGAAATGGGTGCCTTTGCTTGATCCTCCCGCTTGCGCTTGCTCCCTTTGCACCAAAGAGGAAAGGGAGGACACTACGCGGGCTGGCGCCCGCCTGGAGCCCTTGGTCGTCATGGCTTGCGTCATGGGCACCTCATGAGGTACCCCGCCTCGATCTCTCCGCCTCCTCGCGAGCCAGCCTGATGAGGCCGCGCCTGAGGAAGCTCCGTGTCGTCCGCCCCGCGAGGCTTGGCCCCTCGCGAGGGTCTTGGGTTTGTGTTGATGAAGATGGGCCGTGCTGGGCCCCCTTTGAGCCACGCCGCAGGCCGCAGGCGGGCAAGTCTGGGGACCCCCGTTCCCAGAACACCGACACCCTATGCTTCACAGATGAAGTAATGGATCATCAAATCCCTGAGGGTTTCAAACCCGTGAACATCGAATCATACGATGACACAACAGATCCCGCGGTATGGATCGAGGATTATCTCCTTCATATCCACATGGCCCGCGGCGACGATCTACACGCCATCAAATACCTCCCACTCAAACTCAAGGGACCAGCTCGGCATTGGCTTAACAACTTGCCAGCAGAATCAATCGGGTGTTGGGAGGACCTGGAAGCCGCATTCCTCGACAATTTCCAGGGCACCTATGTGCGAACACCAGACGCCGATGACCTAAGCCACATAATTCAACAGCTAGAGGAATCGGCTAGGAAATTCTGGACACGGTTCCTAACAAAGAAAAACCAAATAGTCGACTGTCCGGACGCTGAGGCCCTAGCAGCCTTCAAGCATAATATCCGCGACGAGTGGCTTGCCCGGCACCTTGGACAGGAAAAGCCGAAATCCATGGCAGCACTCACGACGCTCATGACTACACGCCATCAAATACCTCCCACTCAAACTCAAGGGACCAGCTCGGCATTGGCTTAACAACTTGCCAGCAGAATCAATCGGGTGTTGGGAGGACCTGGAAGCCGCACTCCTCGACAATTTCCAGGGCACCTATGTGCGACCACCAGACGCCGATGACCTAAGCCACATAATTCAGCAGCTAGAGGAATCGGCCAGGCAATTTTGGACACGGTTCCTAACAAAGAAAAACCAAATAGTCGACTGTCCGAACGTTGAGGCCCTAGCAGCCTTCAAGTATAATATCCGCGACGAGTGGATTGCCCGACACCTTGGACAGGAAAAGCCGAAATCCATGGCAGCGCTCACGACGCTCATGACCTGCTTTTGCGCGGGAGAAGACAACTGGCTAGCTCGTAGCAATAATTTGACCAAGAACCTTGGTAATTCGGACACCAAGGATAAAAGTGGCAGGTCGCGTCGGAACAAGCAAAAGCGCCGCGTTAACAGCGACAACAACGAGGATACGGCAGTCAATGCCGGATTTAGAGGCTATAAATCAGGTCAGCGGAAAAAACCATTCAAAAGAAATACTCAGGGCCCGTCCGGTTTGGACCGAATACTCGACCGCTTGTGCCAGATACATGGCACCCCCGAAAAGCCAGCCAATCACACCAACAGGGATTGTTGGGTGTTCATGCAGGCAGGCAAGCTCAATGCCGAAAATAGAGACAAGGGGCTGTGTAGCGATGACGAGGAGGAGCCCCGGCCGCTGAACAACAGTGGACAGAAGGGTTTTCCCTCACAAGTGCGGACGGTGAACATGATATACGCAACCCACATCCCCAAGAAGGAGCGGAAGCGTGCGTTTAGGGACGTATATGCGATGGAGCCAGTCGCCCCAAAGTTCAACCCATGGTCCTCTTGCCCGATCACTTTCGATCGAAGGGACCACCCCACTATTATCCATCATGGCGGATTCGCCGCATTGGTTCTAGACCCAATTATTAACGGATTTCATCTCACAAGAGTCCTTATGGACGGCGGCAGCAGCCTGAACCTGCTTTACCAGGATACAGTGCGGAAAATGGGCATAGATCCCTCGAGGATTAAGCCCACGAAAACGACCTTTAAAGGTGTCATACCAGGTGTAGAGGCCAACTGTACTGGCTCAGTCACACTTGAAGTGGTCTTCGGATCTCCGGATAATTTCCAAAGCGAGGAGTTAATCTTCGACATAGTCCCGTTCCGCAGTGGCTATCACACACTGCTCGGGCGAACCGCATTTGCAAAGTTTAATGCGGTACCGCACTACGCATACCTTAAGCTCAAGATGCCAGGCCCTCGAGGAGTAATCATGGTCAATGGAAACACCGAACGCTCCCTTCGAACGGAGGAGCACACGGCGGCCCTCGTAGCGGAAGTACAAAGCATCCTCTCAAGGCAGCTCTCCAGTCCGGCCGTTAAACGTCCGGACACTGTCAAGTGCGCCCGGAGTAACCTACAACAAGACCGCCTGGCATGTTCCGAGCAGGCATAGCAGCACGGCCCCAACCCCAGCCCTCGCGAAATAGCGAAACCAGTGCTTCGCGTACATAACTAAGCTCTCGAAATACCATGGGCACAGGGGGAGGGGCACCATCACGGCACGCCCGAGACATGGCTTAAACCGCACTAGGGGCTGCCGATTTCTTTATTTTATCTTACTTTCAGGACTCCATACTTCGGAAGACCTGTTCGGCAATTCAACTGCCGCACAAACGATGCAAGAACCAGGGAAGCAGAAAAGCTACGCCGCATTACAGAACTCCCAGGTGGTCTCTATCACGAGCAGTATACCTGTTTTGCATACTATTCCACAGCCTGCCCCTGGAAAGGACATGATAAATAGTCCCGCTTTTGCTTATCGCACTATTTGTATCGTTCTGCTTCGATCGCAGCCTTTCTATAAACAATGCATAGCTTTTGTCTACTTTTGCATTACTGTTTTTTACAAATATATGTTCATTAACGACATGTTGCACCCGTACACTCTGGTACGGTCAATACGCCAGGGGCTTCAGTACCCCCCCAATATGGTGTGAGAAGTCCGAACACTTTAACAAGTACGGCACCCCGAACTTATAGCATTATATGCATCGGCTCCGAATCATGTCTTGGGTCAATAGTTGGGTTTGCCTGGCTCCTATGTTTTGGTGCCTTACGTTCCATTGTATCGGCTAAGGTAGCACTAGGACAACTACTGCGATTGTGCCCCAGTTGAGCTAGGCAGAGCACCTCAGTAGAGAAAGCTAAAACTGACTGTCATGATGAAGCGAGAGACTGGTCGCTGTTCGAGAGGTTTTTCGAGTCCCTAAAGACTTATGCCGCTTAGAGCGAGGAGTCGGCTTTGACCGGCCAAAGGCGTGGATAGCGCCCCGAACTCGGTCTTCCGAATACTAGGGGCTTCGCCGAAATTTGAAATTATAGAATTCTATGGCTAAGTGAGAGTGTTCAAGCATTATAGTCCGATTGCCTTGTTCGTTGTGCTGAGCACCTCCCTCGAAGGACCCAAACATGGGAAAAAGAGCGCTCAGGTTTATCCTGAACACCCTAGCACTAGTGGCATGAGGGCAGAAGCCGACGACTGGCCATCTCTCAATTTTGATAAACAGCCGCACAGAAAGTAATATTTTAAATTCAAAAAGCATTGCTTAGCGCATATGAACAAGTCTTCAGCGCACAGGACAATACGAGCGAGTTTACTCAAAAATTACATCCATGGAACATTCATCCCCACAAGGCGGGCACCCTTCAGAACATCATTCTAATAGTTCTTGGGCTTGCGATGCTCTTTCCACGGCGGTGGCCCGTCCTTCACAAGCTTCTCACCATCTAGCTTGCCCCAGTGCACCTTAGCGCGGGCAAGGGCCCTACGGGCACCTTCGATGCAAATGGAGCGCTTGATGACCTCGAGCCTTGGACAGGCCTCCACCAGCTGCCGCACCAGCCCGAAGTAGCTCCCAGGCAGAGCCTCTCCAGGCCACAACCGAACTATGAGGCCCTTCATGGCCTGTTCGGCTACCTTGTGGAGCTCGACCAGCTGCTTCAGCTGGTCGCTCAGGGGCACAGGGTGTCCGGCCTCAGCATACTGAGACCAGAACACCTTTGTTGAGCTGCCCTCTTCGGCTCGGTAGAATGCGGCGGCATCGGACACACTACGGGGAAGATCTGCGAATGCTCCTGGAGAGCTCCGGATTCGGGTAAGTAACAAGAAGATCACTTTTACATGTTTGCTTTGCATAAAGAATGCCTTACCCACCGCTATCTTTTTCACCGCATCCAACTCCTGGAGGGCCTTCTGGGATTCAGCCTTGGCAGACTTGGCATTTTCAATAGCTGTCGCGAGCTCGGACGCTCGCGTCTTTGAGTCAAGCTCCAAACTCTCATGTTTTTTCATGAGAGCCTGAAGCTCTTGCCGCACCTCGCCAACCTGGGCTTCATACCTCTCCCGCTCGGAGCGCTCTGTGGTCGCTCTCTTCTCGGCCTCGGCCAACGCTTGCTTGAGGGTCGCCACCTCAGTTGTGGCCCCTACAATAGCCATGGTAATCCTGTCATATTTTTACAATTGCACTTTTATATTTTTGTTTTTTCTATAAGGTATCTCTTACCTTCTTTCTCCTCGAGCTGCCGCTTGGCAAGGCCGAGCTCTTGCTCGGACCGCTCGAGGCCCTGCGTCAGTGTGCCCACCTCTGCAGTCAGTGCGGCGGTCGCCAGCAGCGAAGCCTGCATACGCATATTGACTCTTTTTCTGTTAGACTCCTGCGAATTTTATTAGATCCTCTATTCGGCTTTTCTTTCCGAACGCCAAACAGAGCATCAGGGGCTACTGTCTATGCGGTAATATTTTTACATATTTTATACTTACCTCGAAGCCTGTTAGAAGGCTGGCACAAGCTTCAGTCAGTCCGCTCTTCGCGGACTGAACCTTCTGGATCACCACACTCATAATAGTGCAGTGCTCCTCGTTGATGGAGGCGCCGTTAAGCACCTCCAGCAGAATGTCCGGCGCCTCTGGTTGGACGGGGGCCGCCGACTCAGTAGGCTTGCTCCTCTTGGAAGGAGTTCGCCTACCGCGGTCCGGAACCGTTGACGATTTCGGCGCGGTGTCCGGCTCTAAGCCGGACTTGGAGCCCTGGGGGGTTTTATCCCCTTGATTCCTGGAGTCTGGGAGGTCGCCTTGTGGCGCCTCCAGGGTCACATCCTCTTGGCTTGGAACCTGTTGGGACAACACTTCGGCGTTGTCCGTAGGGCGGGGGGAGGTAGCCGTCGGAAGTGAATTCACATCCGACGAATCCAGGGAGCCGCTCGACAACTCATCGAGCCCGTCCTGGGGCGGACTGCATAATCATATCTGACATAAGGAAAGGCTGTGCCATAGAGGAGTATTATAAATTATTCTGGCATCCGAATTACTTACGATCTCGCCGGGCGCTTGGCCCTGTGTGGCCACTCCTCTTCACCGCCGACGGCGTGGGCGGAATAGTCCGGAGGAGGGGTCCTTCTCTCCCAGGACCCCTCGGCCTTGTTGGGGAACGTAGTAATTTCAAAAAAATTCCTACGCACACGCAAGATCATGGTGATGCATAGCAACGAGAGGGGAGAGTGTTGTCTACGTACCCTCGTAGACTGAAGCGGAAGCGTTGACGCAACATAGAGGAAGTAGTCGTACGTCTTCCCGATCCGACCGATCCAAGCACCGTTACTCCGGCACCTCCGAGTTCTTAGCACATGTTCAGCTCGATGACGATCCCCGGGCTCCGATCTAGCAAAGCTTCGGGGATGAGTTCCGTCAGCACGACGGCGTGATGACGATGATGATGTTCTACTGACGCAGGGCTTCGCCTAAGCACCGCAACGATATGACCGAGGTGGAATATGGTGGAGGGGGGCACCGCACAAGGCTAAGGAACGATCGCGTAGATCAACTTGTGTGTCATGGGGTGCCCCCAGCCCCCGTATATAAAGGAGCAAGGGGGAGGGGCGGCCGGCCTAGAGGGGGGTGCGCCAAGGAGGGGGAAACCTACTCCAAGTAGGTTTGCCCCTCCCTTTCCTATTCCAACTAGGACAAGAGGGGAAGGAGGAGGAAGGGAGAAGAAAGGAGAGGGGGCCGTGCCCCCTTCCCTTGTCCAATTCGGATTAGGGCAAGGAGGGCCACGCGCCACCTCCTGGCTGCCCTCTCTCTTCTCCACTAAAGCCCATTAAGGCCCAATAACCCCCCGGGGGGTTCCGGTAACCCCTCGGTACTCCGGTAAAATGCCGATTTCACCTGGAACGATTCCGATGTCCAAATATAGGCTTCCAATATATCGATCTTTATGTCTCGACCATTTCGAGACTCCTCGTCATGTCCGTGATCACATACGGGACTCCGAACAACCTTCGGTACATCAAAATGCATAAACTCATAATAACTGTCATCGTAACGTTAAGCGTGCGGACCCTACGGTTCGAGAACAATGTAGACATGACCGAGACATGTCTCCGATCAATAACCAATAGCGGGACTTGGATGCCCATATTGGCTCCTACATATTCTACGGAGATCTTTATCGGTCAGACCGCATAACAACATACGTTGTTCCCTTTGTCATCGGTATGTTACTGAAGGAAATATGCCCTAGAGGCAACAATAAAGTTATTATTTATTTCCTTATATCATGATAAATGTTTATTATTCATGCTAGAATTGTATTAACTGGAAACATAATACATGTGTGAATACATAGACAAACAGAGTGTCACTAGTATGCCTCTACTTGACTAGCTCATTAATCAAAGATGGTTATGTTTCCTAACCATGAACAAAGAGTTGTTATTTGATTAACGAGATCACATCATTAGTAGAATGATCTGATTAACATGACCCATTCCATTAGCATAGCACCCGATCGTTTAGTATGTTGCTATTGCTTTATCCATGACTTATACATGTTCCTATGACTATGAGATTATGCAACTCCCGTTTGCCGAAGGAACACTTTGGGTACTACCAAACGTCACAACGTAACTGGGTGATTATAAAGGAGTACTACAGGTGTCTCCAATGGTAGATGTTGAGTTGGCGTATTTCGAGAATAGGATTTGTCACTCCGATTGTCGGAGAGGTATCTCTGGGCCCTCTCGGTAATGCACATCACTTAAAGCCTTGCAAGCATTGCAACTAATGAGTTAGTTGCGGGATGATGTATTACGGAACGAGTAAAGAGACTTGCCGGTAACGAGATTGAACTAGGTATTGGATACCGACGGTCGAATCTCGGGCAAGTAACATACCGATGGACAAAGGGAACAACGTATGTTGTTATGCGGTCTGACCGATAAAGATCTTCGTAGAATATGTAGGAGCCAATATGGGCATCCAGGTCCCGCTATTGGTTATTGACCGGAGACGTGTCTCGGTCATGTCTACATTGTTCTCGAACCGTAGGGTCCGCACGCTTAAGGTTTCGATGACAGTTATTATGAGTTTATGCATTTTGATGTACCGAAGGAGTTCGGAGTCCCGGATGTGATCACGGACATGACGAGGAGTCTCGAAATGGTCGAGACGTAAAGAATGATATATTGGAAGCCTATGTTTGGACATCGGATGCATTCCAGGTGAAATCAGGATTTTACCGGAATACCGGGAGGGTTACCGGAACCCCCCGGGAGCATAATGGGCCAACATGGGCCTTGGAGGAGAGGTGAGAGGGCTGCCCTCATGGGCTGCGCGCCTCCCCCCTTCCCCTAGTCCTATTAGGACTAGGAGAGGTGGGCGCCCCCTCTCTCTCTCTCCCCCTTGGAGAATCCTAGTCCAACTAGGATTGGGGGGGGGGGGGGAATCCTACTCCCAGAGGGAGTAGGACTCTCCTGGCGCGCCAGGCTTGGCCGGCCAGCCCCTCCCCCTTGGCTCCTTTATATACGGGGGCAAGGGGCACCCCATAGACACACAATTGATCATTGAGATCTTTCCTTAGCCGTGTGCGGTGCCCCTTCCACCAAATTCCACCTCGGTCATATCGTTGCAGTGCTTAGGCGAAGCCCTGCGCCGGTAACACATCAAGATCGTCACCACGCCGTCGTGCTGACGGAACTCTTCCCCGACGCTTTGCTGGATCGGAGCCCGGGGATCGTCATCGAGCTGAACGTGTGCCAAGAACTCGGAGGTGCCGGAGTAACGGTGCTGTGATCGGTTGGATCGCGAGGAGAACGTACGACTACTTCCTCTATGTTGTGTCAACGCTTCCGCTTCGGTCTACGAGGGTACGTAGACAACACTCTCCCCTCTCGTTGCTATGCATCACCATGATCTTGCGTGTGCGTAGGAAATTTTTTGAAATCACTACGTTCCCCAACAGTGGCATCCGAGCCTAGGTTTTTATGGTTTGATGTTATTTGCACGAGTAGAACACAAGTGAGTTGTGGACGATACAAGTCATACTGCCTACCAGCATGTCATACTTTGGTTCAGCGGTATTGTTGGACGAGACGATCCGGACCAACCTTACGCGTACTCTTACGCGAGACCGGTTCCCTCGACGTGCTTTGCACATAGATGGCTTGCGGAAGACTGTCTCTCCAACTTTAGTTGAACCGAGTGTGGCTACGCCCGGTCCTTGAGAAGGTTAAAACGGAGTCTATTTGACAAACTATCGTTGTGGTTTTGATGCGTAGGTAAGATGAGTTCTTGCTTAAGCCCGTAGCAGCCACGTAAAACTTGCAACAACAAAGTAGAGGACGTCTAACTTGTTTTTGCAGGGCATGTTGTGATGTGATATGGTCAAGACATGATGCTAAATTTTATTGTATGAGATGATCATGTTTTGTAACCGAGTTATCGGCAACTGGCAGGAGCCATATGGTTGTCGCTTTATTGTATGCAATGCAATCGCGATGTAATGCTTTACTTTATTACTAAACGGTAGTGATAGTCGTGGAAGCATAAGATTGGCGAGACGACAACGATGCTACGATGGAGATCAAGGTGTCGCGCCGGTGACAATGGTGATCATGACGGTGCTTCGAAGATGGAGATCACAAGCACGAGATGATGATGGCCATATCATATCACTTATATTGATTGCATGTGATGTTTATCTTTTATGCATCTTATCTTGCTTTGATTGACGGTAGCATTATAAGATGATCTCTCACTAATTATCAAGAAGTGTTCTCCCTGAGTATGCACCGTTGCGAAAGTTCTTCGTGCTGAGACACCACGTGATGATCGGGTGTGATAGGCTCTACGTTCAAATACAACGGGTGCAAAACAGTTGCACACACGGAATACTCAGGTTATACTTGACGAGCCTAGCATATAACAGATATGGCCTCGGAACACAGAGACCGAAAGGTTGAGCGTGAATCATATGGTAGATATGATCAACATAAGATGTTCACCATTGAAACTACTCCATCTCACGTGATGATCGGACATGGTTTAGTTGATTTGGATCACGTGATCACTTAGAGGATTAGAGGGATGTCTATCTAAGTGGGAGTTCTTAAGTAATATGATTAATTGAACTTTAATTTATCATGAACTTAGTCCTGGTAGTATTAGCATATCTATGTTGTAGATCAGTAGCTCGCATTGTTGCTTCCCTGTGTTTATTTTTGATATGTTCCTAGAGAAAATTGTGTTGAAAAAATGTTAGTAGCAATGATGCGGATTGGATCCGTAATCTGAGGTTTATCCTCATTGCTGCACAGAAGAATTATGTCCTTGATGCACCGCTAGGTGACGGACCTATTGCAGGAGCAGATGCAGACGTTATGAACGTTTTGCTAGCTCAATATGATGACTACTTAATAGTTTAGTGCACCATGCTTAACGACTTAGAATCGGGACTTCAAAGACGTTTTGAACGTCATGGACCATATGAGATGTTCCAGGAGTTGAAGTTAATATTTCAAGCAAATACCCGAGTTGAGAGATATGAAGTCTCCAACAAGTTCTATAGCTAAAAGATGGAGGAGAATCGCTCAACTAGTGAGCATGTGCTCAGATTGTCTGGGTACTACAATCGCTTGAATCAAGTGGGAGTTAATCTTCCAGATAAGATAGTGATTGACAGAATTCTCTAGTCACCATCACCAAGTTAGTAGAACTTCGTGATGAACTATAATATGCAAGGGATAACGGAAAATATTCCCAAGCTCTTCGCGATGCTAAAATCGGCGAAGGTAGAAATCAAAGAAAAACATCAAGTGCTGATGGTTGACAAGATCACTAGTGTCAAGAAAAGGGCAAAAGGAAAGAAGGGGAACTTCAAGAAGAACGGCAAGCAAGTTGCTGCTCAAGTGAAAAAGCCCAAGTATGGTCCTAAGCCTGAGACTAAGTGCTTCTACTGCAAAGGGACTGGTCACTGGAAGCGGAACTACCCCAAGTGATTGGCGGATAAGAAGGATGGCAAAGTGAACATAAGTATATTTGATATACATGTTATTGATGTGTATTTTACTAGTGTTCATTGCAACCCCTCAGTATTTGGTACTAGTTCAAGTTGCTAAGATTAATAACTCGAAACGGGAGTTGCAGAATGAACAAAGACTAGTTAAAGGGCAAGGTGACGATGTGTGTTGGAAGTGGTTCCAAGATTGATATGATCATCATCACACACTCCCTATACTTTCGGGATTAGTGTTGAAACTAAATAAGTGTTATTTGGTGTTTGCGTTGAGCATGAATATGATTTGATCATGTTAATTGCAATACAGTTATTCATTTAAGTTAGAGAACAATTGTTGTTCCGTTTACATGAATAAAACCTTCTATGGTCATACACACCAATGAAAAATAGTTCATTGGATCTCGATCGTAGTGATACACATATTCATAATATTGAAACCAAAAGATGCGAAGTTAATAATGATAGTGCAACCTATTTGTGGCACTGCCGTTTAGGTCATATTGGTGTAAAGCGCATGAAGAAACTCCATGCTGATGGACTTTTGGAATCACTTGATTATGAATCACTTGATGCTTGCGAACCATGCCTCTTGGGCAAGATGACTAAAACGCCGTTCTCCGAAACAATGAAGCGAGCAACAGATTTGTTGGAAATCATACATACTGATGTATGTGGTCCGATGAATATTAAGGCTCGCGACAAGTATCATTATTTTCTGACCTTCACAGATGATTTGAGCAGATATGGGTATATCTACTTGATGAAACATAAGTCTGAAACATTTGAAAAATTCAAAGAATTTCAGAGTGAAGTGGAAAATCATCGTGACAAGAAAATAAAGTTTCTACGATCTGATCGCAGAGACGAATATTTGAGTTACGAGTTTGGTCTTCAATTAAAACAATGTGGAATAGTTTCACAAACTCATGCCACCTGGAACACCGCAGCATAATGGTGCGTCCGAACGTCATAACCGTACTTTATTTGATATAGTACAATCTATGATGTATCTTACCGATCTACCACTATCGTTTTTGGGATTATGCATTAGAGACAGCTGCATTCACATTAAATAGGGCACCATCTAAATCCGTTGAGACGACACCGTATGAACTATGGTTTAGCAATAAACCTAAGCTGTCGTTTCTTAAAGTTTGGGGCTGCGATGCTTATGTGAAAAAGCTTCAACCTGATAAGCTCGAACCCAAATCGGAGAAATGTGTCTTCATAGGATATCCAAAGGAAACTGTTGGATACACCTTCTATCACAGATCCGAAGGCAAGACTTTTGTTGCTAAGTTCGGAAACTTTCTAGAGAAAGAGTTTCTCTCGAAAGAAGTGAGTGGGAGGAAAGTAGAAAACTTGATAAGGTAATTGTACCTTCTCCCTTATTGGAAAGTAGTTCATCACAGAAATCTGTTCTTGTGGCTACTACACCAATTAGTAAGGAAGCTAATGATGATGATCATGTAACTTCAAGATCAAGTTACTACCGAATCTCGTAAGTAAACCAGAGTGAGATCCACACCAGAGTGGTAAGGTAATCCTGTTCTGGAAGTCATGTTACTAGACCATGATGAACTTGCGAACTATGAGGAAGCGATGGTGAGCCCAGATTCCGCAAAATGGTTTGAGGCCATGAAATCTGAGATATGATCCATGTATGAGAACAAAGTATGGACTTTGATGGATTTGCCCGATGTTCGGCAAGCCATAGAAAATAAATGGATCTTCAAGAGGAAGACGGACGCTGATAGTAGTGTTACTATCTACAAAGCTAGAATTGTCGCAAAAGGTTTTCGACAAGTTCAAAGTGTTGACTACAATGAGAGTTTCTCACTCGTATCTATGCTTAAGTCTGTTCGAATCATGTTAGCAATTGCCGCATTTTATGAAATCTGGCAAATGGAAAAACAAAACTGCATTCCTTAATGGATTTATTAAAGAAGAGTTGCATATGATGCAACCAGAAGGTTTTGTCAATCCTAAAGGTGTTAACAAAATATGCAAGCTCCAGCAATCCATCTATGGACTGGTGCAAGCATCTCGGAGTTGGAATATACGCTTTGATAAGTTGATCAAAGCATATAGTTTTATACAGACTTGCGGTGAAGCCTGTATTTACAAGAAAGTGAGTGGGAGCACTACAACATTTCTGATGAGTATATGTAAATGACATATTGTTGATCGGAAATAATGTAGAATTATTCTGCAAAGCATAAAGGAGTGTTTGAAAGGAGTTTTTCAAAGAAAGGACCTCGGTAAAGCTGCTTACATATTGAGCATCAAGATCTATAGAGATAGATCAAGACGCTTGATAAGTTTTTCAATAAGTACATACCTTGAAAAGATTTTGAAGTAGTTCAAAATGGAACAGTCAAAGAAAGAGTTCTTGCCTGTATTACAAGGTGTGAAATTGAGTAAGACTCAAAGCCCGACCACGGCAGAAGATAGAAAGAGAATGAAAGTCATTCCCTATGCTTTGGCCATAGGTTCTATAAAGTATGCCATGCTGTGTACCAGACCTATTGTATACCCTACCCTGAGATTGGCACGGGAGTACAATAGTGATCTAGGAGTAGATCACTGGACGGCGGTCAAAATTATCCTTAGTGGAATAAGGATATGTTTCTCGATTATGGAGGTGACAAAAAGGTTCGTCGTAAAAGGTTACGTCGATGCAAGTTTTGACACTAATCTGGATGACTCTAAGTCTCAATCTAGATACATATTGAAAGTGGGAGCAATTAGCTAAAGTAGCTCCGTGCAGAGCATTGTAGACATAGAAAATTGCAAAATACATAACGGATCTGAATGTGGCAGACCCGTTGACTAAATTTCTCTCACAAGCAAAACATGATCACACCGTAGTACTCTTTGGGTGTTAATCACATAGCGATGTGAACTAGATTACTGAATCTAGTAAACCCTTTGGGTGTTGGTCACATATCGATGTGAACTATGGGTGTTAATCACATGATGATGTGAACTATTGATGTTAATCACATGGTGATGTGATCTAGATTATTGACTCTAGTGCAAGTGGGAGACTGAAGGAAATATGCCCTAGAGGCAATAATAAAGTTATTATTTATTTCCTTATATCATGATAAATGTTTATTATTCATGCTAGAATTGTATTAACTGGAAACATAATACATGTGTGAATACATAGACAAACAGAGTGTCACTAGTATGCCTCTACTTGACTAGCTCATTAATCAAAGATGGTTATGTTTCCTAACCATGAACAAAGAGTTGTTATTTGATTAACGAGATCACATCATTAGTAGAATGATCTGATTGACATGACCCATTCCATTAGCATAGCACCCGATCGTTTAGTATGTTGCTATTGCTTTATCCATGACTTATACATGTTCCTATGACTATGAGATTATGCAACTCCCGTTTGCCGAAGGAACACTTTGGGTACTACCAAACGTCACAACGTAACTGGGTGATTATAAAGGAGTACTACAGGTGTCTCCAATGGTAGATGTTGAGTTGGGTATTTCGAGAATAGGATTTGTCACTCCGATTGTCGGAGAGGTATCTCTGGGCCCTCTCAGTAATGCACATCACTTAAAGCCTTGCAAGCATTGCAACTAATGAGTTAGTTGCAGGATGATGTATTACGGAACGAGTAAAGAGACCTGCCGGTAACGAGATTGAACTAGGTATTGGATACCGACGGTCGAATCTCGGGCAAGTAACATACCGATGGACAAAGGGAACAACGTATGTTGTTATGCGGTCTGACCGATAAAGATCTTCGTAGAATATGTAGGAGCCAATATGGGCATCCAGGTCCCGCTATTGGTTATTGACCGGAGACGTGTCTCGGTCATGTCTACATTGTTCTCGAACCGTAGGGTCCGCACGCTTAAGGTTTCGATGACAGTTATTATGAGTTTATGCATTTTGATGTACCGAAGGAGTTCGGAGTCCCGGATGTGATCACGGACATGACGAGGAGTCTCGAAATGGTCGAGACGTAAAGAATGATATATTGGAAGCCTATGTTTGGACATCGGATGCATTCCAGGTGAAATCAGGATTTTACCGGAATACCGGGAGGGTTACCGGAACCCCCCGGGAGCATAATGGGCCAACATGGGCCTTGGAGGAGAGGTGAGAGGGCTTCCCTCATGGGCTGCGCGCCTCCCCCCTTCCCCTAGTCCTATTAGGACTAGGAGAGGTGGGCGCCCCCTCTCTCTCTCTCCCCCTTGGAGAATCCTAGTCCAACTAGGATTGGGGGGGGGGGGGGGAATCCTACTCCCAGAGGGAGTAGGACTCTCCTGGCGCGCCAGGCTTGGCCGGCCAGCCCCTCCCCCTTGGCTCCTTTATATACGGGGGCAAGGGGCACCCCATAGACACACAATTGATCATTGAGATCTTTCCTTAGCCGTGTGCGGTGCCCCCTTCCACCAAATTCCACTTCGGTCATATCGTTGCAGTGCTTAGGCGAAGCCCTGCGCCGGTAACACATCAAGATCGTCACCACGCCGTCGTGCTGACGGAACTCTTCCCCGACGCTTTGCTGGATCGGAGCCCAGGGATCGTCATCGAGCTGAACGTGTGCCAAGAACTCGGTGGTGCCGGAGTAACGGTGCTGTGATCGGTTGGATCGCGAGGAGAACGTACGACTACTTCCTCTACGTTGTGTCAACGCTTCCGCTTCGGTCTACGAGGGTACGTAGACAACACTCTCCCCTCTCGTTGCTATGCATCACCATGATCTTGCGTGTGTGTAGGAATTTTTTTGAAATTACTACGTTCCCCAACAGTTACTTGCCCGAGATCCGATCGTCGGAATCTCAATACCTGGTTCAATCTCGTTACTGGCAAGTCTCTTTACTCGTTCCGTAATACATCATCTCACAACTAACACATTAGTTGCAATGCTTGCAAGGCTTATGTGATGTGCATTACCGAGAGGGCCCAGAGATACCTCTCCGACTATCGGAGTGACAAATCCTAATCTCGAAATACGCCAACCCAACAAGTACTTTCGGAAACACCTGTAGAGCACCTTTATAATCACCCAGTTACGTTGTGACGTTTGGTGGCACACAAAGTGTTCCTACGGTAAATGTGAGTTGCATAATCTCATAGTCATAGGAACATGTATAAGTCATGAAGAAAGCAATAGCAACATACTAAACGATCGGGTGCTAAGCTAATGGAATGGGTCATGTCAATCAGATCATTCAACTAATGATGTGACCTCGTTAATCAAATAACAACTCTTTGCCCATGGTTAGGAAACATAACCATCTTTGATTAACGAGCTAGTCAAGTAGAGGCATACTAGTGACGTTCTGTTTGTTTATATATTCACACATGTATTATGTTTCCGGCTAATACAATTCTAGCATGAATAATAAACATTTATCATGATATATGAGGAAATATATAATAACTTTATTATTGCCTCTAGGGCATATTTCCTTCACTCTCCCACTTGCACTAGAGTCAATAATCTAGATTACACAGTAATGATTCTAACACCCATGGAGTTTTGGTGCTGATCATGTTTTGCTCGTGGAAGAGGCTTAGTCAACGGGTCTGCTACATTCAGATCCGTATGTATCTTGCAAATCTCTATGTCTCCCACCTGGACTAGATCCCGGATGGAATTGAAGCGTCTCTTGATGTGCTTGGTTCTCTTGTGAAATCCGGATTCCTTTGCCAAGGCAATTGCACCAGTATTGTCACAAAAGATTTTCATTGGACCCGATGCACTAGGTATGACACCTAGATCGGATATGAACTCCTTCATCCAGACTCCTTCATTCGCCGCTTCTGAAGCAGCTATGTACTCCGCTTCACATGTAGATCCCGCCACGACGCTTTGTTTAGAACTGCACCAACTGACAGCTCCACCGTTTAATGTAAACACGTATCCGGTTTGCGATTTAGAATCGTCCGGATCAGTGTCAAAGCTAGCATCAACGTAACCGTTTACGATGAGCTCTTTGTCACCTCCATATATGAGAAACATATCCTTCGTTCTTTTCAGGTAATTTAGGATGTTCTTGACCGCTGTCCAGTGATCCACTCCTGGATTACTTTGGTACCTCCCTGCTAAACTTATAGCAAGACACACATCAGGTCTGGTACACAACATTGCATACATGATAGAGCCTATGGCTGAAGCATAGGGAACATCTTTCATTTTCTCTCTATCTTCTGCAGTGGTCGGGCATTGAGTCTTACTCAACTTCACACCTTGTAGTACAGGTAAGAATCCTTTCTTTGCTTGATCCATTTTGAAATTCTTCAAAACTTTGTCAAGGTATGTGCTTTGTGAAAGTCCAATTAAGCGTCTTGATCTATCTCTATAGATCTTGATGCCCAATATGTAAGCAGCTTCACCGAGGTCTTTCATTGAAAAATTCTTATTCAAGTATCCCTTTATGCTATCCAGAAATTCTATATCATTTCCGATTAATAATATGTCATTGACATATAATATCAGAAATGCTACAAAGCTCCCACTCACTTTCTTGTAAATACAGGCTTCTCCAAAAGTCTGTACAAACCCAAATGCTTTGATCACACTATCAAAGCGTTTATTCCAACTCCGAGAGGCTTGCACCAGTCCATAAATGGATCGCTGGAGCTTGCACACTTTGTTAGCTCCCTTTGGATCGATAAAACCTTCTGGTTGCATCATATACAACTCTTCTTCCAGAAATCCATTCAGGAATGCAGTTTTTACATCCATCTGCCAAATTTCATAATCATAAAATGCGGCAATTGCTAACATGATTCGAACAGACTTAAGCATCGCTACGGGTGATAAGGTCTCATCGTAGTCAATCCCTTGAACTTGTCGAAAACCTTTTGCGACAAGTCAAGCTTTGTAGACAGTAATATTACTGTCAGCGTCAGTCTTCTTCTTGAAGATCCATTTATTCTCAATTGCTTGCCGACCATCGGGCAAGTCAACCAAAGTCCATACTTTGTTCTCATACATGGATCCCATCTCAGATTTCATGGCTTCAAGCCATTTTGCGGAATCTGGGCTCACCATCGCTTCTTCATAGTTCGTAGGTGCACCATGATCTAGTAGCATGATTTCCAGAACAGGATTGCCGTACCACTCTGGTGCGGATCTTTCTCTGGTTGATCTACGAGGTTCTGCAGTAACTTGAACTGAAGTTGCATGATCATCATCATTAACTTCCTCACCAATTGGTTTAGACGTCGCAGAAACCGGTTCCTGTGATGTGCTATTTCCCAATAGGGGAGCAGGTACAGTTACCTCATCAAGTTCTACTTTCCTCCCACTCACTTCTTTCGAGAGAAACTCCTTCTCTAGAAAGTTTCTGAATTTAGCAACAAAAGTCTTGCCTTCAGATTTATGATAGAAGGTGTACCCAATAGTTTCCTTTGGATATCCTATGAAGACACATTTCTCCGATTTGGGTTCGAGCTTATCAGGTTGAAGCTTTTTGACATAAGCGTCGCATCCCCAAACTTTTAGAAACAACAACTTTGGTTTCTTGCCAAACCATAGTTCATAAGGCGTCGTCTCAACGGATTTCGATGGTGCTCTTTTTAACGTGAATGTGGCCGTCTCTAAAGCATAACCCCAAAATGATAGCGGTAAATCTGTAAGAGACATCATAGATCGCACCATATCAAGTAAAGTACGATTACGACGTTCGGACACACCATTACGTTGTGGTGTTCCAGGTGGTGTGAGTTGCGAAACTATTCCGCATTGTTTCAAATGTAGACCAAACTCGTAACTCAAATATTGTCCTCCACGATCAGATCGTAGAAACTTTATTTTCTTGTTACAATGATTTTCCACTTCACTCTGAAATTCTTTGAACTTTTCAAATGTTTCAGACTTGTGTTTCATTAAGTAGATATATCCATATCTGCTTAAATCATCTGTGAAGGTGAGAAAATAACGATATCCGCAACGAGCTTCAATATTCATCGGACCACATACATCTGTATGTATGATTTCCAACAAATCTGTTGCTCTCTCCATAGTACCGGAGAACGGTGTTTTAGTCATCTTGCCCATGAGGCATGGTTCGCAAGTACCAAGTGATTCATAATCAAGTGGTTCGAAAAATCCATCAGTATGGAGTTTCTTCATGCGCTTTACATCGATATGACCTAAACGGCAGTGCCACAAATAAGTTGTACTATCATTATCAACTCTGCATCTTTTGGCTTCAATATTATGAATATGTGTGTCACTACTATCGAGATTCAATAAGAATAGACCATTCCTTAAGGGTGCATGACCATAAAAGATATTACTCATATAAATAGAACAACCATTATTCTTGGATTTAAATGAATAACCGTCTCGCATTAAACAAGATCCAGATATAATGTTCATGCTCAATGCTGGCACCAAATAACAATTATTTAGGTCTAAAACTAATCCCGAAGGTAGATGTAGAGGTAGCGTGCCGACCGCGATCACATCGACTTTGGAACCATTTCCCACGCGCATCGTCACCTCGTCCTTAGCCAATCTTTGCTTAATCTGTAGTCCCTGTTTCGAGTTGCAAATATTAGCAATAGAACCAGTATCAAATACCCAGGTACTACTGCGAGTATTAGTAAGGTACACATCAATAACATGTATATCACATATACCTTTGTTCATCTTGCCATCCTTCTTATCCGCCAAATACTTGGGGCAGTTCCGCTTCCAGTGACCAGTCTGCTTGCAGTAGAAGCACTCAGTTTCAGGCTTAGGTCCAGACTGGTTTCTTCTCTTGAGCAGCAACTTGTTTGCTGTTCTTCTTGAAGTTCCCCTTCTTTTTCCCTTTGCCCTTTTTCTTGAAACTAGTGGTCTTGTTGACCATCAACACTTGATGCTCCTTCTTGATTTCTACCTCCGCAGCTTTCAGCATTGCGAAGAGCTCGGGAATCGTCTTATCCATCCCTTGCATATTATAGTTCATCACGAAGCCTTTGTAGCTTGGTGGAAGTGATTGGAGAATTCTGTCAATGACGCAATCATCCGGAAGATTAACTCCCAGTTGAATCAAGTGATTACAATACCCAGACATTTTTAGTATATGCTCACTAACAGAACTATTCTCCTCCATCTTACAGCTATAGAACTTATTGGAGACTTCATATCTCTCAATCCGGGCATTCTGTTGGAATATTAACTTCAACTCTTGGAACATCTCATATGCCCCATGACGTTCAAAACGTCGTTGAAGTCCCGGTTCTAAGCCGTAAAGCATGGCACATTGAACTATCGAGTAGTCATCAGCTTTGCTCTGCCAGACGTTCTTAACGTCGTCATTTGCATCAGCAGCAGGCCTGGCACCCAGTGGTGCTTCCAGGACGTAACTCTTCTGTGCAGCAATGAGGATAATCCTCAAGTTACGGACCCAGTCCGTGTAATTGCTACCATCATCTTTCAACTTTGCTTTCTCAAGGAACGCATTAAAATTCAAAGGAACAACATCACGGGCCATCTATCTACAATCAACATAAACAAGCAAGATACTATCAGGGACTAAGTTCATGATAAATTTAAGTTCAATTAATCATATTACTTAAGAACTCCCACTTAGATAGACATCCCTCTAATCTTCTAAGTGATCACGTGATCCACATCAACTAAACCATGTTCGATCATCACGTGAGATGGAGTAGTTTCAATGGTGAACATCATTATGTTGATCATATCTACTATATGATTCACGCTCGACCTTTCGGTCTCCGTGTTCCGAGGCCATATCTGTATATGCTTGGCTCGTCAAGTATAACCTGAGTATTCCGCGTGTGCAACTGTTTTGCACCCGTTGTGTTTGAACGTAGAGCCTATCACACCCGATCATCATGTGGTGTCTCAGCACGAAGAACTTTCGCAACGGTGCATACTCAGGGAGAACACTTCTTGATAATTAGTGAGAGATCATCTTAAAATGCTACCGTCAATCAAAGCAAGATAAGATGCATAAAAGATAAACATCACATGCAATCAATATAAGTGATATGATATGGCCATCATCATCTTGTGCTTGTGATCTCCATCTTCGAAGCACCGTCATGATCACCATCGTCACCGGCGCGACACCTTGATCTCCATCATAGCATCGTTGTCGTCTCGCCTATCTTATGCTTCTACGACTATCGCTACCGCTTAGTGATAAAGTAAAGCATTACAGGGCGATTGCATTGCATACAATAAAGCGACAACCATATGGCTCCTGCCAGTTGCCGATAACTCGGTTACAAAACATGATCATCTCATACAATAAAATTTAGCATCATGTCTTGACCATATCACATCACAACATGCCCTGCAAAAACAAGTTAGACGTCCTCTACTTTGTTTATTGCAAGTTTTACGTGGCTGCTACGGTCTTAAGCAAGAACCAATCTCACCTACGCATCAAAACCACAACGATAGTTTGTCAAATAGACTCTGTTTTAACCTTCGCAAGGACCGGGCGTAGCCATACTCGGTTCAACTAAAGTTGGAGAAACTGACACCCGCCAGCCACCTGTGTGCAAAGCACGTCGGTAGAACCAGTCTCGCGTAAGCGTACGCGTAATGTCAGTCCGGGCCGCTTCATCCAACAATACCGCCGAACCAAAGTATGACATGCTGGTAGGCAGTATGACTTATATCGTCCACAACTCAGTTGTGTTCTACTCGTGCATATAACGTCAAACCATAAAAACCTAGGCTCGGATGCCACTGTTGGGGAACGTAGTAATTTCAAAAAATTTCCTACGCACACGCAAGATCATGGTGATGCATAGCAACGAGAGGGGAGAATGTTGTCTACGTACCCTCGTAGACCGAAGCGGAAGCGTTGACACAACATAGAGGAAGTAGTCGTACGTCTTCCCGATCCGACCGATCCAAGCACCGTTACTCCGACACCTCCGAGTTCTTAGCACACGTTCAGCTCGATGACGATCCCCGGGCTCCGATCCAGCAAAGCTTCGGGGATGAGTTCCGTCAGCACGACGGCGTGATGGCGATGATGATGTTCTACCGATGCAGGGCTTCGCCTAAGCACCGCAACGATATGACCGAGGTGGAATATGGTGGAGGGGGGCACCGCACACGGCTAAGGAACGATCACGTAGATCAACTTGTGTGTCATGGGGTGCCCCCCTGCCCCCGTATATAAAGGAGCAAGGGGGAGGGGCGGCCGGCCTAGAGGGGGGCGCGCCAAGGAGGGGGAAACCTACTCCAAGTAGGTTTGCCCCTCCCTTTCCTATTCCAACTAGGACAAGAGGGGAAGGAGGAGGAAGGGAGAAGGAAGGAGAGGGGGGCCGCGCCCCCTTCCCTTGTCCAATTCGGATTAGGGCAAGGAGGGCCGCACGCCAACTCCTGGCTGCCCTCTCTCTTCTCCACTAAAGCCCATTAAGGCCCAATAACCCCCCGGGGGGTTCCGGTAACCCCTCGGTACTCCGGTAAAATGCCGATTTCACCTGGAACGATTCCGATGTCCAAATATAGGCTTCCAATATATCGATCTTTATGTCTCGACCATTTCGAGACTCCTCGTCATGTCCGTGATCACATCCGGGACTCCGAACAACCTTCGGTACATCGAAATGCATAAACTCATAATAACTGTCATCGTAACGTTAAGCGTGCGGACCCTACGGTTCGAGAACAATGTAGACATGACCGAGACATGTCTCCGGTCAATAACCAATAGCGGGACCTGGATGCCCATATTGGCTCCTACGTATTCTAGGAAGATCTTTATCGGTCAGACCGCACAACAACATATGTTGTTCCCTTTGTCATCGGTATGTTACTTGCCCGAGATTCGATCGTCGGTATCTCAATACCTGGTTCAATCTCGTTACCGGCAAGTCTCTTTACTCGTTCCGTAACACATCATCTCGCAACTAACACATTAGTTGCAATGCTTGCAAGGCTTATGTGATGTGCATTACCAAGAGGGCCCAGAGATACCTCTCCGACTATCGGAGTGACAAATCCTAATCTCGAAATACGCCAACCCAACAAGTACTTTCGGAAACACCTGTAGAGCACCTTTATAATTACCCAGTTACGTTGTGACGTTTGGTGGCACACAAAGTGTTCCTACGGTAAACGGGAGTTGCATAATCTCATAGTCATAGGAACATGTATAAGTCATGAAGAAAGCAATAGCAACATACTAAATGATCGGGTGCTAAGCTAATGGAATGGGTCATGTCAATCAGATCATTCAACTAATGATGTGACCTCGTTAATGAAATAACAACTCTTTGCCCATGGTTAGGAAACATAACCATCTTTGATTAACAAGCTAGTCAAGTAGAGGCATACTAGTGACGTTCTGTTTGTTTATATATTCACACATGTATTATGTTTCCGCTAATACAATTCTAGCATGAATAATAAACATTTATCATGATATATGAGGAAATATATAATAACTTTATTATTGCCTCTAGGGCATATTTCCTTCAGGCCTCCCCTGTTGGGGAGGCCTTCCTTTTCTTTCCTCCCCCCGCTGGAGGGGGAGAGGTTTCTTCTTCCACCTCCTGGTTTTCACGGGAGGAGCGCGTCTCGGATTCGTCGGATGATGAATGCAACACCTCCAGGCGCCGGGCACTCTTTCGAGTCCCTGTGGCCTTCTTCTTGGCCTTCTTCTCCGGCACCACATAAGGTGCCGGAGCCAGCAGCTTCGCTAAGTGAGCATCGGCTGGGTCTTTGGGCAAAGGGGCCGGACTGTCGATCTGTCCGGACTTCGCATGCCAATCCTGTCAAAGGAAAGGGAGATTAGATCTTGCATAGAGTCAAACTATGAAAAACTAACATCCTGTAAAAGGTAAAAATAGCTTACCGCACTAGCGTGACGCTGCATGCTGAATCCGCGGTCCTCGGAAGCGGATGCGGGAGCCTCGACGCCTTTGAATAGCACCTTCCAGGCGTCTTCGTACGTTGTGTCGAAGAGCCTGCTCAGGGTTTGGTGCTGCGCCGGGTCAAACTCCCACAGATTGAAACCCCGTTGTTGACACGGGAGGATCCGGCGGACGAGCATAAGCTGGACTACATTGACAAGCTTGAGCTGCTTGTTCACCAGGGTTTGGATGCATTTTTGCAGTCCAGTTACCTCTCCTTTATTGCCCCACGATAAGCCCGTCTCTTTCCAAGACGTGAGCCGCGTAGGGGGTCCAGACCGGAACTCGGGGCTGCGACCCATTCGGGGTCGCGCGACTCGGTGATGTAAAACCACCCCGGTTGCCACCCCTTCAGGGTCTCCACAAAGGGGCCCTCGAGCCATAGGACGTTGGCTATCTTGCCCGCCATGGCGCCTCCGCATGCCGCCTGGTTGCCGCGCACCACCTTGGGCTTGACGTTGAAAGTCTTGAGCCATAGGCCGAAATGGAGGCGGATGCAGAGGAAAGCCTCACACACGACGATAAACGCCGAGATGTTTAGGACGAAGTTCGGGGCCAGATCGTGGAAATCTAGTAGTAGAACATGAGCCCTCGGACGAATGGGTGGAGAGGAAAGCCCAGTCCGCGGAGGTAGTGGGGGAGAAACACTACCCTCTCATGGGTCCTTGGGGTGGGGAGGAGCTGCCCTTCTTCGGGAAGCCGGTGCGCGATGTCGTTAGAGAAGTATCCAGCTTTCCTCAGTTTTTTGACGTGTCCCTCCATGACGGAGGATACCATCCACTTTCCTCCCGCTCCGGACATGGCTGGAGAAGGTCGAGGTGGGAAGTGTGGACTTGGGCGCTGGAGCTCGAGTGCGCGGAAGATGGATAGGCAAAGGAGGAAGAAGGCGTAGGTAAAAAGGTGGATCCTTATCCCCTTATATGGGCGGACACGGCTATGCGTCCCCACCAGCCTGATAAAACTCGCTTATCTCCCAAGTGCCGTAATCAATGGCGCGGTTGGGTTACCCACGTCCGTATTAATGAGAATCCCGTAAATAAGGGGACACGATCTCTGCTTTGACAAGACGTGCCAAGGAAACCGCCTCGCAAAATGCGCCGAGGTGGGGGGAGTAAAAACGATTCGAATAGAGACTTGGCCGTGGTGTGGTGTCACGCTACGGAATACGTCAGCAGATTAGATTTGTGTAAATATTATTCTCTCTATGGCAATATGTGGAAACTTATTTTGCAGAGCCAGACACTGTCCTTAGTGTTCAAAATCTTCTATGAAGTATTTGGAGGAGGAACCCGCCTTGCAATGCCGAAGACAATTTGCGCGCCGGACTCGTCGTCATTGAAGCCTGGTTCAGGGGCTACTGAGGGAGTCCTGGATTAGGGGGTGTCCGGATAGCCGGACTATACCTTCAGCCGGACTCCTGGACTATGAAGATACAAGATTGAAGACTTCGTCCCGTGTCCGGAAGGGACTTTCCTTGGCATGGAAGGCAAGCTTGGCGATACAGATATGTAGATCTCCTACCATTGTAACCGACTCTGTGTAACCCTAACCCTCTCTGGTGTCTATATAAACCGGAGGGTTCTAGTCCGTAGGACAACAGATAACAATCATACCATAGGCTAGCTTCTAGGGTTTAGCCTCCTTGATCTCATGGTAGATCTACTCTTGTACTACCCATATCATCAATATTAATCAAGCAGGACGTAGGGTTTTACCTCCATCGAGAGGGCCCGAACCTGGGTAAAACTTCGTGCCCCTTGTCTCCTGTTACCATCCGCCTAGACGCACAGTTCGGGACCCCCTACCCGAGATCCGCCGGTTTTGACACCGACAACGTGCAAACAATTTCCATACCTGCCCTCGCCGAGGCCTCAGGAGGGGCGCGCGACGCCCAGGTCCGGGAGACCTGGTTGGGTGGTGTGCGCTTGGGCGTGACCCGAGTGCAGCCCCCGTGCCCAGCCCCCTCGCATGGCTCTCCCGAGGGGATGCGTTGCGGTGAGGCTGGACGCTGAGCTCTGGGCTCCCTGAGGTTGGTACGACCGTGGGGCCGCCGTCAGTTGTTTATCACCAGCGCGGAGCATAGTGCTTCCGTTTGTGCATGGGCATAGCCGCTCCTCGTCAGTGTCGACGGCCAGCGTGGAGCATGGTGCTTCCACTTGTGCGTGGGATGGGGGCCCCCCTCCAGGAGGAGCCCCCGGGGCGTGTACAACCCCGCGCTGACACGTGGCTTGCACGGCAGGGCTGCGAGGTGTATCTGGGCACTCGTGAGCCAGCGCGGGACTCATGAGGCCCTACCTCAAGGCGGGTTGTGCTTGGTCTCGAGTCTTGGTGACTGTATGTTCCTGGAAGGCGGTTAGGTGCAAGCACTCTACGTCCTCAGGTCCCGGCCCCCGAGCGAGCTCAGCCGCCGCTGGTATGCCAGGTCACGATGTCGTGGTCAAGGCCAGGGGGTGAGGGCTGGAGAGCCAGTAAGAGCTCCTAAGTCGCGATGCTCAGGAGCCCCCCTTTTAACGCGCAAGCAAATTGCACGAGGTGAATGGACCCGCGGTGGGTGGCGATCGAGCAGGCGATAGCCATAGGCAGGTTAAGCATGGAAAGGAGATCAACTTGGATAAATGCAGGAAGATACATGCCACCTGGTCCGGCCCAAGCGGCTTGGGGATGATGCAGCCCGAAGGGCGCCCCTGGCAAGGTAAGCTAAAGACATAAGCAAAAGGGATACATGCCGTAGGGATGGACCCACGCGACCTGGGAATAATGCATCCCGAGGGGCGCTCCCAGCTAAACGACCTTGGAAGATGTCACCTGGTTCTATAGACGAAGTAGAGTTGGTGCAGCTGAAGGCGTGCGTCAAAGAAATGACTCTTCATGAGCCACCGGAGCCCTGAGCCTCGGGAGGCTCTGGGGGCTCGAGAGGTTCCCTGAAGACCGTCTCCATTTCCTCCAGGATGGCGTGGTACCTGGCCTCCTGAGCCGCCAGGACACGCCGCATGTTGCGCTGATAGGCTGACGCCACGCTCGGCAAGCCGAAGGGCATGCGAACGTAGCTGTGTGGCGGGCCCTCGCAGCCGCCCACACGTGAAGGCCAGAAGCGCTCCTGAGATGCGGCCCTGTTGAGCTGTGGGACGTCGATGCAGACACGCAACCCTGCATCCTCACCAGGGTGGGGAGCTGCGCCGCGTGAGCGGCTGTCGCCACGCATGGCTCTTGCGTCTTGCAGTTCCTGAGTGGTCTTGGTGATGAACTCCTGAGTGGCGGGCACTCCTTGCCCTGTGCTCTCCTGAGGAACATGTGCCGCGAAGCACGTTTCCAAGTGGTGCTCAAGCGCCTCCCTCGTGAGGTTGGCAAGGTCTGAGGCCCTCTAGAAGAGAGCCCCCGAGCCCTGCCCGAGGAGGGCGCCGGGCGCGCCTTCCTATGCAATGAAGGGAGGCGCCCCAGGGACGGACGCTGATCCCAATGAGGCTCCTGCCGCGGTGCCATCCTCATGAGGTCCTGCGCGGCGCAACTGCTTCTTCTTGGGGATGGCCTCTGGAGGGCCCTCACTTCTATTGTCGGGGTCGTCGATTGCTGCAGCCTGGAAGGCGCGCTCGAGGGAGCACACCACATCTCTTTCTTCACATGGGACCGTGATGATTCTGCCGCTTCCAGGCATCTCGAGGACGTTGTAGCCGTGATGGGTGACTGCCATGAACTTGGCCAGGGCTGGATACCCGAGGATGGCGTCGTACGACAGGTGGATGTATGCGACATCGAAGTCGATGAGCTTGGTGCGGTAGTTGTCGCGCGTGCTGAAGGTGACAGGCAGGCGGACCTGCCCTATCAGTGTGGTGGAACCGTCGGTCACTCCTGAGAAAGGCTTGGTAGGCTGGAGCTGCTCATATGGCACTTGGAGGTTATCGAACATGTCGACGGACAGGATGTTGAGCCCTGCGCCGCCGTCGACGAGGGTCTTGGTAACATGCACATTGCTGATGACTGGGGAACACAACATCAGGAGGGCGCCGGTGGTGGCCGCGCACTTGAGCTGATCTGCCGAGTTGAAAGTGATAGCGCATTGGGACCACTTGAGTGGGCGCGTGGCCTCGAGCTTGGGGAGCACCGAGGTCACCTCACGAGCGAACTATTTGAAGATACGTTGAGAGGCTGGGGCCTGGGCGCCGCCCAAGATGCATGTGATTGCACGCGGCTCCTGGAAGCCCCCAGCCCCTCGTCCTGATGGTGGTCGTTGTTCCTTCTTGGTGGCGGCTGCGGGGGAAGACCGGCGCTGCCTTCGGGGTGATCCTCGCGAGGTTGGTCCCTCCAGGCGCCCTCGCGAGGATGGTCCTGCCACCGGTCCTCGCGAGGCCTGTCGTGCCAGTCGTGGCATGGGCCACGGTCGTCCCAGCGTCCGCCTCCACGTCCTCCTCCGTGGCTGTAGCCCCGGTCGCTGTGATCGGGGCGTCGACCGAAGTGTCCTTCTCGTATGTCTCTGAGCTCTTGACAATCGCTGGTGTTGTGGGTGTTCAGGTTGTGGAAGGCGCAGAACGGTCGGTTGTTCTTGGAAGACTCGGGCTGATCTCTGCCCCGCTTGGTGTCGGGCTCCGCTGCGAGCACAACTGCCTCCTTATGCTTCACGTCCTTGGCCTTGGCCTTCTTCTCCTCTGCACCCGCAGCTGGCAGCTCAAGGAGAGAGAGGCAGCCCTCCTCAGCTCTTGCGCACTTGGTCGCCAGGTTGAACAGCTCCTGAGAGGTGCAGGGCTCCTCGTGGATAGCAAGCTCTTCCTTCATCTTGATGTCACGGACGCCGTCGGAGCATGCAGAGATGATGGCCTCATCCGTGACCTTGGGGATCTTGAGGCAGGTGTTGTTGAAGCGCTGGATGTACTTCTGGAGGGTCTCTCCTGGAAGTTGGCGACGAAGCGGTCGCGCATCTCGTCCCAGGAGGAGATCGAGCCATGCTACCGGTTCAGGAGCCAGGAGTGAGCTCCATCCTTGAGAGCCATGGGAAACCAGTTCGCCATGACTTCCTCATCGTCGTTGGCCGGTTCGATGCTCAGCTCGTAGAGCTGCAGGAACTCCGTGGGGTCAGTGGTGCAGTCGTAGCAAGGAGGCAGATCCGGCTTGAACTTGCCTGGCCAGGCGACGCTACGCAGCTAGGGGGTGAAGGCGTGGCAGCCAGCCGTGGTTGCTGGGGCCCACTTCGGAGGCGGAGCTTGGTCTTGGTGAGGTCCATGCGGCGCCACTGCGGGCGGCGCGCGGTCTTGACAAGGCGGCGCGGGGAGCGCAGGTGCAGCTTCTCGCGGCTGCGGGATTTCTTGCAGCTTCTCTCTTCACGCGCGGGCGTCGGGCGCGGTGGATCACGCTGCGGGGCCGCGCGCCTTGCTACCAAGGCACCGTCTTGAGGCAGTGGTAGAGGCGCGCCACGGGTCTCGTTGCCCATGGCTGGCTGAGGGTGAGGCAGAGAGAGGGATGGCGTCGGAGATCCCCCTGCGGCGTGGACGAGCTCGGTGACGCGATCAAGCCACTCCTCGTAGAGGTCGTCGACCGGGCGGTAGCGTAGGAGTTCGTTCGCCACGAGGAGCGTGGCCCATGCCTCCTTGGGAGCACGGCGCGCGTGAGATGAAGAACCGGTCGGGGTCAGCGATGGAGTGGCGGTGTGGCCATCCAGCCGTACTGATGGATGCAGCAAGGACACCTGCTGCTCGTTCCCCGCCGGGCCGGTTGCAGCGTTGATAGCGGGAGACAGGGAACGACGAGGTGGCCCGCTGACGGGAGTCGCCTGAGCGACGCGGGCGGTGAGGGCAGCCCGACCCTCAGCTCGAGCACGGCGAGCGTCTGCCATGGAGACGACGGAGCGACGACGCGACTGATCGACGAGAGGGAGGCTACGACGCACCCCTACCTGGCATGCCAAATGTCGGATGTGGGGTTCCAGTAAACCCTTAAGGTTCGAACACTGGGGTGCGCGCGAAGCCTTTCCCTCCTACCGATCTACGCCCTGGCTCGCTAAGATCTCACGGACGAACTCGACGAACTCGCAACACGCGTAGGGCCACCGTTGTGGTGTAATACCCTACTCAAGTGTGGTGGTGGTGGATTGCCTCTAGGGCTGATGATGAACAATACAAGGGAAGAACAGCCTCCTGAGGTTGAGGTGTTCTTGTGCTTGGTGTCTTAGCGGGTGAGAGCTGGGTGAATTGCTCGATGCGGTTGGATCAAGCTAAGATGAGATGATCCCCTCTAATGTGGTGGCTAGTTCTACTTATATAGGCCCTGATCCTCTTCCCAAATATTGAGGGGGAAGGGAGCCAACAACAGTGGGCAAATTTGAAGGGGGACAACTAGTACAAGCTATCCTGACAAAAGTGGTCTTCGCCTGCGAAAAGCTCTGGTGGTGATGCCGTCTTGGGCACCACGATGACCTCCGTCTTGCCATCCTTCTGGTCTTGGTCTCGTTGCACTGATATGGCAACCTTTTCCTGATGCCTTGGTACTCCTCGCCTGCGCTGCCCTCCTTAGCACCAAAGAGGAAACAAGGACGCTGCGCGCGCTGGCGCCCGCTGGCACCCGCCTGATGTCGATCGTCATGGCTCACGTCATGAGAGCCTTGTGAGGTTTGCCCCGCCTTGATAACTCCACTCCTCGCGAGCCTGCCTGACTAGGCCACTCCCGAGGAGGTCTTGCGTCGCTCGCCTCGCGAGGCTTGGCCCCTCGCGAGGGTCTTGTATGCCTTGTCGATGAATATGGGCCGTACGGCATGCTGGCTTAGCCGCGCTGTGGGCCGCAGTCAGGCAAGTCTGGTACCTCCGTTCCCAGAACGCCGACACTAGCGGTGTTTACTCGGCATATAAAGCCCAATTTTTTGGAGTCACACTAACTTCAATAAACAAGACTATTTGGAAGGCCTGGCCCCCTCCAAAGTTTAAAATTTTCTTCTTGCTTGCTATACAGAGCATAGTCTGGACCGAGGAGTGTCTAGGTAAAATAGGTTTGGAAAGTTACGGGCTTTGATACTTGTGTAAGAGGGTGAAAGAGATGGTTGCACATATTTTCTTTGGCTATCCTTCATTGCGACTATATGGAGGTCGGTCAAGGCCTAGCTTGGACTAGCAACCTTGGACTTGTCCCTTTGGGTCGGCGAGAGAAATATTAGATCTTGGTGGATGAAAATGTCGGCCTTAAATGTTGCCAATTGGAAGGCAATGACCTCTCTGGTCATGCTTGTGACCTGTGTTGGAAATATGCCCTAGTTGCCATAATATTTGTATTATTATATTTCCATATTCATAATTAAGTGTTTATATTTCATGCTATAACTGTTATGACCCTGGAATATGTGACTCAGTGGAAAACTCATATGTACATGTGAAATGATAAACTGATAAATAAAGGTTCCTAGTCTCGCCTCTAAGACTAGCTCAAGTATTGTCAGTGATCATGTTTTCCGGATCTTAGGATATCGCTAAGTGTAACAATAGTCCTAAAACAACATGAGATTATGACGGTTGAAGAATGGTCAAATTGAATAGACTCAAACTTATTTGTTATGAATTGAGTTAATATCACATGCATTCAATTGTAATAACACAGAGTGTTAACATGTGATATTGCTCCTTAGAACATGAGAGTATCGTGGTCACTTCTTTTTTTTGAATATTGTCGTGGTCACTTCTTACCGTACGATGGACTTTGGGGTTGTTCAAATGTCACATGTAACAAGATGATCATAACGACAACTTATTGGCTCATCGGGAAATTTATCAAGTGACCGGATAGCTCGAGAGTGGGATTTGATCCTTCAATGATGGGGAGATATTCTTAGGGCCTTCCTAGTGTGACAGCATCAATCATCATCTGGCCACACACAGGTGACTACGTCAAGGGGATGCCGAAACAAATAACAAGAAAGAAGAACAAAACTGGTAATGAGGATTTTAGTATAGTGAGCATGGTGATGACTAGGGAGGATAAGATACACCCCGGATTTTTTAAAGTATCAAGAAGTAAAGGGAACATCACATGATAACCAAAGGTTCACTTGAATAACATTCTTGTGCTCATAGGGACCGATATGGACGTCCATAGTTCCGCTGTCAGTCATTGAACGAAGGGGTTTCATTCATGTCTACGAGTTACCGAACCTACGGGATCGGAAGCTTAAGGAAATCATGATATGCTGAATGTTCGTAGGATGGGAGTGATGATAACATATTTGTGGAATTATTTCATGAATATTCGAAATAGTTTTGAGAGGACTTGGAAGCATTTCGGGGTGACCAAAACGGTTTCCGTGAGTATCGGGTACTACCGGGTATTACTAATAAATTATATAGGTGAAAATTTTGTACTAAATATAAATATCAACGGGCCTAAAAAGGCCAAGTTGTGGAAGGATATTTGAGCCACAAGGTCCCAATAGGGGTGGCGCCGCCCTCTCCATGGAAAGGAGGGAGGGGAGGCCGAATTGGAAGGGGATCCCTCCTCTTGGCCGACCATGGAGGGAGGACTCCTTCCCTCCTTGTGGCGCCCCTCCTTCTCCCCTCTAACATATATATATATATATATATATATATATATATATATATATATATATAGACACACACACACTAGAGGTTTTGGCCACAATTTAACACAAGTTTTGGATCCGCCTCTAGTTCTTCTAGTTCTAGTTGGTCCTAGTTGACCAATTAGAGCTATACTAATCCTCTTATCCTCATAATTAGAAACCCAATGTGATTATAATCTCCTCCCTCTAATTCTCCGGGAATGATTAGCTCTAGACGGCGACGCGCTGCCGGATCATGAAGACTGCACGCTTGCCACCAAGTAGAGAGGCTGTGCTTTCAGTGTTCGGTTTGAGGGGCTATTCGTGGGCGGTACGAGTGATTTTTCATCGACGGTTCGAGGGACTCCAAGTATGATCTACACTGACATGTTCTTCTTCCGCTGTAACTCGGTGATGGTAAGGACCGTAATCCCAACTCGTTATGCATCTTCATATTGATCTTGGGTGATCGTAGGTATGATTTTTTTTGTTTTCTACTATGTTTCTCAAAAGTGGCATCATGAGCGGTTTTATGATTATATGCAGGTTGCGATCTAGATCACATGTGATTGTGAGGGTTGATGTTCTTGCTATGCTTTCCTCGAGTGTTGCTTTGGTTCAGTTCATCAACAACATGGTGTCACTTTGTGACAAGGTTCTGACAATCGATCGTCTTTGGATGTAGATGATCTACTAACAGTTCCTTGCGCTTCATTATAGTTGAGAATAGTGAACCATCGCGTACACAAGAGGGTGCCGAAGATGGATGATCATCTAGGGGGTCAAGCGTATTTGACGAAGTTTAGTGTGGGGCTAGAGATTTTTAATTAAGTCTCTTGTTTCACACACCCCAAAACTTAATCCGGCATCAAGAATCATCGCCTATGTTGTGGATATAGGTAGCAAGTAGTACTTGTTAAAACTGGTTAGCCACGTAACTAAAATTTTGCTAAAACTGATTAGAGGACGTCTAACTTGGTTTTGCAGGATATGCATATGATGTGGTATAACCTTCGTCTTGATAATGAGTTTATGTATGAGATGGTTATATGTTGTAATGTTAAGTGACCCGCGCGTCACGGCATGATGGCTAGATCCACGAGATTGCCACGTTAATGTAAAATTCCTAGAGATGGCCTACATGTTATAGGTAACAATGGCAAACGTACATAGAGGACCCTGGCGAGGAGAAGGTGTACTTGGCGCGGGACGAGGAGCTATAATTTCGTGCCATGGCGGAATTTTAGATTTTAGTGCTAGGACAACATTTTCTGAAATGGTTGCTACGGCAACGTTTTCTAAAATTGCCGCCACAACATATTTTTAAAAATGATTGCCATAGCAATGAAATATTGGCCGTCACGATGCTTCAACTGAAGATTGAAGGTGACCATGGAGGATTCCTTGTGCCCAGGGCTATACCATATCTTGCTTTTATGAAACTGCTTGAGATGTTTGTCCCTTTGTGATGGGAAACTGTTGTAGGGTGAAACCCTAGAGGGGATCTTTTCACACTTGGAGGGGGGAAAGAGTAAGAACACACAAGAACACAAGGAGGAAATCACTGTAACAAACCCAAATCACTCATCTACTAGAGTAGCATGCAAGAGATCCACAAGAATACATGAACAATTCAAGCCAAATAGCACTAGGTAAAGTTCTTCCCACTCCTAGGAGATGAGGTCTTAATGTTGATCTTCTCCAAGAGGAGGCCTTGACAATCCAAAGGATTCTTCCCAAGGTAGGGGCTTGATCTCCAAGAGGAGGGGATACAAGGAGCAAAGCTCTCTAGTGTCTATCAAATACTTTGCTAATCCTCCGAAAGAGCTAGTGAAAGAGTTTATATAGGCTAGGGATGAGTTGGGAGAGGGGAGAGGGATACAAGGGTAAAAACCCCCAAAGCACGCAGGCTGACTCGGAAGGGTTCGAGCACCCGAGGTAAAGGGGCCTAGGCACCCGGAGGTGGGGCGGCTGTAGGTGGCCGGGCACCCGGACCGGTCAGGGCGCCTTGGCCGGGGCGCTGTAGAGGGCCGGGCACCCGAGGGTTGAAAGCCCGAGCACCCGGGGGTGCGGCTGGCGCGCCCTAGGCGGGAGGCCGGGCACCCGGGGCGGGCTGGGCGATGCCCAGTTGGTTGCCGGACACCCGGGGCCATGGGCCGGGCACCAGGGGTGGGCTGGGGCGCTGCCCAGGCGGCGACTGGGAACCCGGGGTGTCCAGGGGGCTTGGCCCTTCCCGTGGCTGTGTGTCCGGGCACCCGAGGTCCTTCTGTCCAGGCACCCGGGGTGTCCAGGAGCTCTGTTCCTTCGTTATTCTCGTCCCCCTCTTCCTCCATGGATGATTGAGTCTCTGTCCTCTCCTTCTCACGATCATCTCCTTGGTAACTAAGAATGCATAACATGTCTTTATGAGGTAGAACCCAATTCTCACGTGTGTCGAAACAAAACTCGAAGAGGAAAGAATTGACCTTGTTCTCGATGGCGCGTGCATGTGCTCTTGTCATTAGTCCTCTCGGTGCTTGTGGTGGTGATGGGGTGTCCATGCAGATGGACGAGGGATGCTTCGCATCATCTCCCCCTTTGGGAGAGATCCGTCCATGAATCGTGATCATCATCACCATGGTACCTGGCCAAGTCTTTGACGTTGAAGATGTCGCTTACGTTGTACTTGTCACGTGGAATGTCGATCTTGTAGGTGTTGTCGTTGTAGCGTGCGAGCACCTTGAATGGCCCATCGGCTCTGGGAAGTAGCTTGGACTTGTGTTCATTGGGGAAGCGGTCCTTGCGGAGGTGTAACCATACTAGATCGCCCGGTTGGAACACCATCGGTGACTTGTTGATGTTGAGCTTTGAGGCGAGGCGGTGTACTTGACGGTTGACCGTGGACTTTGTTTATTCATGCATCTTCTTGAGGTAGGTGGCTCTTGCGCTAGCGTCCATGTTTGCTCATTCTTGAAGTGGTAGAGGGAGGATGTCCAATGGCGACAGAGGGTTGAAGCCGTAAACAACCTCGAAGGGGGACTTGCCGGTCATAGAGTGTTCTGCGCGGTTGTAGGCGTACTTGGCGATGGGTAAGCACTCCTCCCACTCCTTGATGTTCTTCTTGATCAACATGCGTAGGAGAGTGGCGAGCGTCCGGTTGGTGACTTCCATTTGGCCATCGGTTTGAGGATGATACGTCGTGGAGAAGAGTAGCTTGATTCTGAGCTTGGTGCATAATGTTTTCCAAAAGTAGCTTAAGAACTTGACGTCGCAATCCGCCACAATTGTCTTTGGCACTCCATGTAACCTCAAGATTTACCTACAAAAAAGATTTGCAACATGTGAAGCATCATCGATCTTATTGCAAGGGATAAAATGAGCCATTTTAGAGAATCGTCCACAACAACAAATATGGAGTCCTTGCTATTTTGAGTCCTAGGTAATCCAAGCACAAAATCCATGCTAATATCCTCCTAAGGTTGATGTGGAATAGGTAGTGGCATATGTAAACCATGGGATTTAGATTGTGACTTAGCTTTGCGGCATGTAGAGCATCGGTTGGTGAAGTGTGAGATGTCACAGAACATCTTGGGCCAAAAGTAGTTCTTGGAGAGCGTGGCAAAAGTCTTGTCGCAGCCAAAGTGTCCCATGAGTCCGCCTCCATGAGCCTCTTGCAAAAGTAACAAACGAAGAGAAGACTTGGGAATGCATAGTTTGTTAGCTCTCATTAGATAACCATCTTTGATATAATATCGTTCCCGAGAACTATGCGTGACACACTTAGCAAAAGGAGTAGCAACAGTCACATCGTGCTCATACAAATCTTTGATATGTTCAAATCCAACAACATTCAATTCAAGTTGAGTAATTAACATGCATTTGCGGGAAAGAGCATCCGCCACAACATTTTCTTTGCCCTTAATGTACTTGATCACATAGGGAAAAGATTCAATAAATTCACTCCATTTAGCATGCCGTTTATTCAACTTGGTTTGGCCTTTAAGGTACTTAAGTGTCTCATGATCGGTATGTATGACAAACTCATGTGGTGTAAGATAATGCTCCCAAATATACAACACACGCACTAAAGCATACAATTCTTTGTCATAGATGGGATAATTAAGTTGCGCACCGGAGAGTTTTTCACTAAAATATGCAATGGCTCGCTTTTCTTGCATCAAAACACCACTAATTCCATTACCACTAGAATCACAATGAACCTCAAAAGTTTTGTCAAAGTTAGGCAAAGCAAGAATCGAAGCATGAGTAAGAAAGGATTTGAGCTCATCAAATGCAGTAGATTGCAAAGGTCCCCAAACAAAGGGTGAATTTTTCTTACTCATGGCATGCACCGGTGCGGCAGTAGTGCTAAAGTCTTTCACAAAGCGACGATAGAAACCCGCAAGGCCAAGAAAACTACGCACTTGTTGCAAATTTGTGGGTTGTGGCCAAGTTTTAATTGCTTCAATTTTAGACTCATCAACATGGACACCCTTTGAAGAAACAACAAAACCCAAGAAAACAAGCTTGTCAACTCCAGAAGTGCATTTTTTCATGTTGGCATAAAGACGTTCCGTGCGAAGACTTTGAAAAACAGCCCTAACATGATTTACATGATCTTTGATGGATTTGCTAAAAACTAGTATGTCGTCAAAGTAGACCACAGCAAACACTCCAATGTAAGGACGAAGCACAAAATGCATAAGACACATGAAAGTACAGGGAGCTTTCGATAAACCCATAGGCATAACTAACCACTCGTTGAAGCCAAATTTAGTTTTAAAAGAGGTTTTCCATTCATCACCTTCTTGTATGCGGATTTGATAGTAACCACTCTTGAGATCATTTTTGAGAAAATAGTGGCACCGCTAAGCTCATCTAGCATATCATCAAGGCGAGGTATGGGATGCCTATATCGAACGGTGATAGCATTGATGGGTCTACAATCGGAGCACATGCAAAAATACCATCTTGCTTAGGCACAAGGATAACCGGAACAACACAAGGGCTTAAGCTTTCACATACATGACCGTTGTCGATGAGTTGTTGTACTTGTCATTGGATCTCCTTAGTTTCTTTGGGGTTGACGCGGTATGGAGCCTTGTTAGGAAGAGGTGCGTGGGGGATGAGGTCGATCCGGTGTTCAATGCCACGTAGAGGAGGAAGACCAGGGGGTAGCTCATCGGGAAAAACATCCTCGAATTCCTGCAACAAGTTAGAGAACACTAGATGAAGAGGATTAGAATTTTTAGTTTGTGCCACCTCATCTTTGCATAGGAGGAAATAGTGGATGACACTCGATGGGTTCTCACAAACTTCTATCATCTCTCCTTTTGTGGCTAGGAGGACTAAGTTTTTCTCTCTTGGTGAAGAGTTGCTCAATTTGGGCTTGTGGAGCTCACTTTCTTTGTGGTGGTTCACTCTCTCACTAGTATCTCCATGATGGGTGGAAGCTTGCTTGTCGACAATCACTTGGCTTGGTGACTTGGGTCATTGCACGTACTCCGTGCCCTTCATATTGAAGCTCTAGTGGTTAGTTGTTCCATTGTGGATGACGCCATGGTCGAATTACCAAGGTCTTCCCAAAAGAAGATGGCACACGGACATAGGAACCATGTCGCACTCCAAGGTGTCCTCGTAGGCGCCGATCTTGAATGAAACTTGCACTGTATGCTCCACTTGAATAGTGCCGGAGTCGCTTAGCCATTGCACTTGTAGGGACGAGGACGCTTATTCTTGACCAATTGCAGCTTGGTACATAGCTCTTCACTTGCCAAGTTGTGACAACTTCCTCCGTCGATGATGACTTTCACGGAACGCACGTTGATGCCGGCCTTGGTGTGGAAGATGTGGCACCGTTTGTCTTCTTCTTGGTGATGTTGGAGCGTCAAGACCTTGGAGACCACGAGAGAGGGACTTGAATTGTTGTCAGAATAGACTTGATCATCTTCATCTTTGTTCACGCACCGATGGATGGCCACGTGCTCAAGGGCTTCAATTTCTTCTTCACTCATCGAGTCGTATGTGCCATCATCGTTGAAGATCATGGTTCGCTTTTTGGTGAATTCGAAGGACTTGTATCCTTGGCCACCACATGTGAAGCACTTGATAGAACTTGTCTTGACGGGGTCATTCGGTGGCGCTGAAGATGAGGGACTCTTGGATTTTTAGGTGCTTTCTGGAGGACAAGTCGAGGAAGGCGTAACTTGCTTGGAACTTGACTTGTCACCGGTACTTGGTGATGCTCTAGTTGACGTAGGAGGTGGCAAAGTCGCGGGAGCTTGAGAGTAGGAGCCGTAGGTCTTGGACGCGTACTTGGCATATTTGAAGTCATCTTGCACTTGTCGCTCGGCCTTGGTTGCTTGATGAACTAGCTTGAGAAGGTTGGAGTATGGTTGGAAGTCAGCAATCCGCTTGATTGGGTGGTTGAGGCCGTTCAAGAAGCGTGCCATAGTTTGCTCGTCATCTTCCTTGACATTGGCTCATATCATGGCAACTTCCATTTCCTCGTAGTATTCTTCCACCGTCTTCATGCCTTGTCTGAGGAGTTGCAACTTCTTGAAGAGATCACGGGTGTAGTGTGTAGGCACGAAGCGAGCTCTAATGACATCCTTCATTTCCGTCCAAGTTGTGATTGGTGGTTCCCCTCTTGTTTGTCGTTGCTCGGTCACTTGTTCCCACCAAATGAGGACGTAGTCTTGCAACTCAAGGGAGGCCATGGAGATCTTCTTTTCGTCGTCGTAGTTGTGAAGACGGAATATCTTGTCCACCTTCAAGGCCCATGAGAGATATTCTTCGGGATCATTGCTTCCAGAGAACTTGGGCATGGTGAACTTGAGCTTGCCGCAGTGGAGTTCTTCATCATAGTCGCAGTTTTGATATCGCTCTTGCCGTGGAGGAAGGTCCTCAAATACTCGTTCCTCAAGATGTCGCTCTTGGCGTGGAGGAGGGTCTTGAAGCACTTGTTCCACTTGGTGTCGTTCTTGTCGTGGAGGAGGACAAGGAATATGCGCTTGGTTTTGCCTTTCTTGTTGCTCTTCACGTTGGGTGGCTTCTTCTTGTCATGCTTGACGAAGTGCTTCCTCCTGTTCATGTAATTGGCGGTTGCGCTGGTCGACGGCTCTAGTGGCCTCACGGAGTGCGTGTTGCACTTCAAGTGCTTGTGCTTGACGGATGGCGTCATCATCTTGATGTTCTTGACGTTGCGCTTGTGGGGGTATTTGCTCTTGCTCCATTGCTTCTTGCGCTTGTTGTCGCGCCCTTTCACGTGCTCGGACTCGGTCTTGTAAGCCGTTGCCATTGAATGGATTTTCTTGAGCTTGGCGATCTTAGGGGTCATCACGTCAAGGAAAACGAGCTCGTGGAGGACTTGCATCATAAGAGGAGTAGTCTGAAGATTGCCGACTTGAGCAGCGGCTTGAGTGGCGCCATCTTGATGAAGAGGACGAGGAAGACGGGCGTTGCACGATCATGTTGCGGAGTTCTTCCATTTGTGTGGTGAACTTGGTGTCGATGTAGTCGCAGTTCCTTGCTTTCGATTGATGAAGGTCGGTGGCGAGTTGCTCAAGGCGTTCACCCAAGGCTTCACTTTCTTGATGGAGAGCTCGTTGCATGATGAAGAAGTGGCTCTTCGTGACATAGTCGCTATCAACACCTTGCTCCTTGAAGAGCGGGTTCGCCGAGGAACTTGGCCTATCCATCATAACCAAGTGGGGTGAGTAGGAAAATGAGAGAACAATACCGAAGTTACCTTTTCTGAGGATTGAGGATGTACCAAGTGTCACTCAATGTAATGCCACAATAGGAGAATTGGTACCGGGTTTGTTCCTCACACCTAGACAAGTAAAGCTTATGGAGTAGCTCGGTTAGGATGGTGGCAAAAATTTTAAGAAAATGTTAGTCAAGATATCGATAAGGTTCACTACAAAAAAACACACACATCCGTGACATTTTGCGCCGAACGAATTTTTTCTGTCATACATATGACACTTCTATGACGATAATTGTGACAAAATCCGGTATCATCATAGATGTGGTGGGCTCCTACTTTTATGACAAAAAATCATGACAGAAAATGGGCTTTTCGTCCTGGGCGGGCCGGAGAAGCAGCTGCATGACATTCTTTGGGCCGTCCATGACAAAAAAACCGTGGTAGAAGCGAGGGCGAGGAAAACTTTGGGGAGTTCCCGGTTATGGTGGGAGGTCGGGGGCCGAGCGATGCGCATTTCTCTCGTACACGTACGCGCATGTGTGCGAGGCGTTGGCTCTAACTGAACCCAAGCGAGGCGTTGGGCTGTAATTGAACCCGAGCGATTGCACTGTAGGCTACGCGTTACTGAACCCGAGCGATCGATTGATGGCTGTTAACTGAACCCAATCGAGCGATTCCTTCGCTACTGTTGCTAACTGAAGCCGATCGATGCTGCCTCTGGGATGAACAGTGAGGGTTGCGGGGGGGGGGGGGGGTGGATGAACAGTGACCGATGGCGTTGCCTCTGGATGAACAGGACCCCGTGGGGTGGTGGAGGGCTGGATGAACAGTTGACGGTGGAGGGGTGCCCGTGGAGGGGTGGTTGAACAGGACCCCGTGGTGTGGAGGGCTGGATGAACAGTAGATGGTGGAGGTGTGCCTGTGGAGGGGTGGTTGAACAGGACCCCGTGGTGTGGAGGGCTAGATGAACAGTAGATAGTGGAGGGGTGGTTGAACAGTAGCCGGTGGAGTAGCGCGCGGTGGAGGCTGGATGAACAGGAGCCCGTGGAGGCTGGAGGAGGTCGACGGTAGCCGTGGAGGCCGGAGGAGGTCGACGGTGGAGATGAACAGTATCTCGTGGAGTCCCATTTTGCGGTGTGCCACACCCCTCCCGATGAACAGGACCCCCGTTTCGACCGTAGGAGGTCCGTTTCGTCCGTTTTGCGGTACGCCACACCCCTCCCGATCAACATGACCCCCATTTCGACCGTAGGAGGTCCGTTTCCTCCATTTTGCGGTACGCCACACCCCTCCCGATCAACAGGACCCCCGTTTCGACTGTAGGAGGTCCATTTCCTCCGTTCTGCTGTACGCCAGGCCTCGTTTCCATCGCATGTTCTGTCCAAGCCTTCCGGATGAACATGACCACACATTCCGTTCTGACCCAGCCGGTTGGCTCCCACGCGTTCCGTTGCCTCCCAATGAACAGGACGCATTCCGTTGCCTCCCGATGAACACGACGCATTCCGTTGCCTCCCGATGAACACGACGCATTCCGTTGCCTCCCCATGAACACGATGCATTCCGTTGCCTCCCCATGAACACGACGCATTCTATTGCCATGCCATGAACATGACGACGACGCTGTTTCTCCGTTCCGACCCAGCCATGTACACGAGCCCTGGCCGCACGTATGCGCAAGTAGGCGTTCGAGACCCTGCCCGTATGTACACATACGGGGCCGTATTTTCTTTCTTGCAGCCTGGCCGTTTTTCGTACGTGTACATGCTACGTGCGCGCCTCTACTACGACACGTGCGCGCCTCTACAGCGACCAGTATGTACATACATGTTCGCGACCAGAATGACAACGCTACGTACGCTTCGACCAGGTGGGTCCCGACTGTCAGGCACTTCCTTGCCTGCGAAGATGTAGACGATGGGTCCCAGCAGTCAGGGGGCGAATCATTTTGTTTTTTTGCTCGGACGCTCTTCCTTGCGTGCGAAGGTGTAGCTACTGGGTCCCAGCAGTCAGGGGGTGAATCGTTTTTTTGCCCCGAACGCACTTCCTTGCATGCGAAGGTGTAGCTGGTGGGTCCCAGCAGTCAGGGGGCGAATCGTTTTTTCCCGGACGCACTTCCTTGCGTGCGAAGATGTAGCTCGTGGGTCCCAGTAGTCAGAGGGCGAATCATTTTTTTGTGAAATACGGTGGCCCGTCCGGTGGGTCCCCGCTGTCAGGTGGAGGGATAATTATTTTCCGCGTAATAAGGAGGCACTTCCTTGCGGCTACCATGGACCCAGCTGTCAGGCTCTCCACGTACAGTCCATGTTCGATGGAAGTCGTTCCTTGACCACGTAGACCACGCCGCGCCGAGAGCACCAGGGCGGTGGACGACGGCGAGGCCTAGGAAGGGGACGACGCGGAGCCGGGGAAGACACGGAAGTGGATGCACACGCGGAGATGAGTACGAGGGTTCACTGGTTTGGCTGAGCTACCGTCTCCGCAGAATAACAGGGGGTGTGGGTGAGTGGAGGGATGGCTTGGCCAGCGGTGGGAGTAGTAGGGGGCGGTGAGGCCTCTGCGACAGCATAGCCGGCCAGGGGAGGCAGGAGCAGGCGACACGACCGACGCTGCTTTGGGCGGCTGGAGCAAGAAGACTAGAGGTTGAAGAAGCACGACGTTCGTTGGATGGACATCGTATGGTCACTGCAGCTAGAATCGTTTATATCGACTAAGTTCACAAAGCCCTTGGTACGTCAACTTAGTAGGCCCATAGGCCAGCTTCCGAAACGGTGCGCCCAAGATGTCAGGGGGAGGAATCATTTTTTGGGCGGGTGAAGCTAGAATATCCGAGATTAAAGAAGAAGCACGGCATCCGTTGGATGGACATCCAACGGCCACTACTGCTAGAACCGTGTGTTGACTATAAGTTGACAAAGCCTTGCATACGCATCAAGTCTGCTTTTTAGGGGACGCTTCAGCTTAGTAAGGCCAGAAGTGTGTGGCAGAGAACTTATAGCCCATTTGAGATTTCTAAGAATGTGTAGCCCAATTTTGAATTCTAATGGAATTTACTACAGCCCATTTACAGTTTGTTAAAAGTGCAGCCCATTTCAACCAACAGTTCAAAACAGAATTCAATAAAATTTCCCACATTTTGATGGGATCCAAAATATTTTTATCCCAAGATTTCTAGTCAGAATAAATACAATTTCAATATAAATTTATATTACGTAAAAATCCAACGAAACATTGCGCTCGCAACAATTATTGAAATTAAAAATTTCAATATCCAAAAATAATATTTTATAAAGTAATCACATGTTTGGTGCATTTTTTTAAGTTACTGCCCAGTTTTTATAATTACATCCCATTTATTATTTCTTAAAGCCCATTTCCTTGTTAAGCCTAATGCATCCCTCCTAGGAAAGATTTGCAGCCCAGTGGGGCGGAGAATAACAACTTGACCTTGCCTGGGTATTCCTAAAAAAAGTATAGCTGGGCTAGCCATTTTCAGCTTGAAAAAAAATTAATATCTGGGCTGGATATCTGGCCTGGGCTAGACGGGCCACATCCCCCCAGTTAATACCTGCAGCGATGTTTTTGTTGTTGTTCAGAGGAGCAAAATTAATATCTGGGATAACCATCGAAAAACTCTGCAATGCTCACACCTCAAAAACACAAATACTACTCGAGCTGCTTGGTCCCAGCTGTCGGCCGCTTCTTGTGCAATTCTCTCGTTTATTGACTACTACATAGGTTGACAATGGTGTGGGACCGTGATGTCAGGAAACCAGGAGGAAGCAAAATAAATTATATATATATATATATATATATATATATATATATATATATATATATAATAAGGAGGCACTTGCGTACGTGAGGCTATGGACCTGGTGGGTCCCCATTGTCATCCTCTCCAAGTAAAGTCATCTCCTCGCCCGCGCGCGCTTTCCGCCCGAAACAGTCAGCGCCGCCCGCCCCGCTTCCCGGTGCAAGCGATTGCTCCGCCTTCAAACAACACAAGTGCCGTCCGTCCGCCCATCTGCCGCCCACATTAATGATATGCGGTTGCCGAGGCGGCTACTCCGGCGCCACACGTCCGTCCCTCCGCCCGCCCACCATTGCTATATAAACTGTTGCGCCGGCCATAGCCGCAGTCATCGCATCCGTTCCCTTTCTCTTGTCGACACCACTACTGCCCACCATGGCTTCCTCGTGCTCCAGCGCTCTTCGAGACGGGCGGACGACGGACCACAAGGAGATGGCAGCCATTGCTGCCGACCGGCTGGCTAGCAGGAAGCCAGAGGATGACGACGTCCCAATGGAGAACATGGTAGTCGACGATCCGGCTCCAACCCCCTCCTCCGTGCCATCCTCGCCGGTGCATTGCACCATGACCATCGGCGAGGCCCATGCCTAATATATGGACAGGGTGAGGCAGATGCGTGAGGAGCAGTTCCGGAGGCACATGCCGACGCCGCCTACAACCACCATCTCCTCCAGGAGCACCTGCAGGCGGAGGAGAAGATCGCCACGGAGCGGGCGGAGCAGGAGGCGCTGCTCGACTCATACCGCTACGCCCGCAAGGGCCGCCTCGAGCGCTGGCGGTACCGCATGCGGGTGGCGGAGGCTGCGGCCATCTACAAAGAGGCTAGCAAAGAGGGCGATGAAGCGGGCGAGGCGCTGTTTGGTGAGACCGTGGACGAGGCAGAGGACAATGCCGGCTCCGACTAGTCCCCGCTCTGCTGGCGTCGACGAGGCCCTGCTCCGCCGAGGCCCCGCGGTGCCAACGACGAGGCAGAGGACACCGCCGGCTCCGCCGAGGCCCTGCCCCGCCAACAACCAAGCAGAGGACATCGCTAGCTCAGCCGAGGCCCCACCCTGCCGGCAACGTGGGGGAGGATTTCCACCACTCAGCTGAGGCGCCGCCCGCCGGCAACGAGACAGAGGACATCGCCGGCTCCGACGAGGCCCCGCCCCGCTGCCAACGAGGTCGCGCCACACAGAAAACGAGGAAGAGTAGAACACGGTAGGTCGCCGCCGTTCGGGTCCAAGTAAGGCCACCGCTGCTACCCTCCGGTTGAAGCCATGCTAGGCGGGTTGACCATAGACGGCCGGTTAGCTTCTTGGCGGTGACGTGGTGTCGGAGAGCTGCGCTGGAGAAGAACGCTGCTTCTACTTAACTGCTGGTACAGTTGGCTGACTGACACGTGGGCCCAACAGGCCACATGTCAGTTACGCAACTGCATCTGTAGTTAAGTCACTGAAGCTTATGTTCGGCTCAGCGGGACACAGGTGGGTAGCTTCGGTTGATTAGTTATACCTCCAGCGCACCCCTTTTTAGTTGAAGAATGTATGAAATGTAATGAAATCCGGCATGTTTATATGAAATCCGACCGTGTATGAATGAATTTATTTCGATTAGTTTGAATTCCTGTATCACTGGCATTGGATGAACATGCAAAACAATACGTACTAGCATTATTCCCAGGGTGATCACCTCGTTTGCAGCAGTTTCACATGTACTCCCTCCGGTCCTTTCTAGTCTGCATACAAGTTTTGTCTGCAGTCAAAGTATCTCTACTTTGACCAATCTTATACAAAAAAGTATGCACTTTCACAATGTGCGAAGTAAAAAGGAACAGAAGGAGTACAAAGAGTTTGAGCAGCTTTTTAGCGTTTCTGTACATCGCAATCAAACACACATGCTTGACAATTCATAGAGAACATTCAAAACAATCAATGATTATGCATCTCAGCGACTCACATGTCAGAGGCAATATTTACTTCACAACTAATGAATAAAGAAAAAATTGATCGACGCTGCTGATAGCAAAGGGCGTCCCATTCGAAAATATCAAACGCATGTCTTGCTAAAATCAATGAGCAAAATTTGAAAAGGTTGTCCCATTCCAAAATATCAAATGCCTACGATTGTGGAATGGGCAGGGTTTACCATCAGTTCGGACATTGACATGGCACCTCGTGCTAAATAAACCAGCTGTTCTTTTTGTGCAGTTCCACCGAAATCAACCAAATTCGCGCGTAGCTTGTATGATTTCGCCCTTATATGTTGCAACGCCTTGAACTTATCGGGACCTCCTTTCTTGTGGTGGAAATGAATGATTCGATGTATTCATGAATATTTTGTGCAGTTCCCATTGAAATCAAGCTGAGCACCCCTGTTTGCACAAATACAAAAAAGTGATTAGTATAAAGCAAACTGTACTATGGATTGACAGTTTCAACAGGCGCATAAATGGTCCATGTAGAGCACACTCTTAGAAAAATGGAACTCACCAGAAAGAATCCTAGAACAACATTGTACTCGCGCATCACAGCAAAAAAATGGAGATTTGTCAGTCCTTCTGAGCTGAAGTTAGTTTGGTCTTGTGGGGAGTAATGTAACCATCCTTTAACTGCTCCTTCTGATGAGAAGATAGACAGTGCTTCTTCATCCTGGCATAATTGGAACTAGTCACTTCACGTACTCCATATTCTTCTTCAGAGGAAGATGATCCTGTTGTGCAAAGACAAGAGGACTACTAAATGCTAGCATCCCTGTTTGCTCGAAAAAAAGGAAAGGAAATATTTAAAACAGCATAGATGAAGCACTTCTCAAGGACAATACCACTTTTTCATGACAGTATCTAAACAGTAGCACAACACCAATAGAGATGACAAAGCTCAATCATATGGATGAAATCAGTGGGCGAGTACCAACCTTTGTCAGGAGGCTTATTGTGTAGAGCATACAGATGAAGCACTTCTCCGGAACCATCTGTTGCTATCTACGGTGGTGGCCATGCTTACTATATACTCCTCGATTAGTTTAATGTTTCCAACATCTTCTTATGCAGTTCCACTAAAATATATGGTATCTTCAAAGAAGATCCCTTTTTGCACAAGTAGAGATAATTGCATATTACATTAAGAGTGGCATCAAATCAGTGGAAAAACAATTGCTCGTTCCAGCCATAGCAATAAATTAAGATGCAAAACTATATCATTACTTGTGTCATCACAGTTCCAGTGCTTCATTACAACACCAGGAGTTGATTTTCGTTTTTCTTCCGCTTGTTCTTCCCCTTCATCAATTGGTTCAATAACAGACAAGCTTCGCCTTCAATGTAAGATTTGGCATGTCAATTAGGGAGCACAAGTATAGTACTAAACTTAATTTTCTAATGAAGTGGCAAAATACAGGCCAGCAGTTGTGAAATATCCTTATCTTACCTCAATGGGATATTATGGTGCACATACAGATTGGAAGTCTTGTCTCCATTTGTGCAGTTCAATAAAATCAAGCAACATTATCGTACAAGTAGCACAACATATGAAAGCACACTACAGAATCATGTGAAAGAAGGCTAGTACTGACCTCTCATGATGCGGAATTCAAACAACTCACAAGAAGAAGATCTGAACCAAACTCCTTAACGGATAGGAAGTAAGATCTCCTCTTGTGCAGTTCCACTAAGATCAAGCAATCAAGCAACGTTGTCGGTGTGACATTTTGGTTGAACTGCACAAAACACTCTTAAAACAAAAGTGTTTTGTGAAGTGCAACAAAAGGTCACAATGGCAACGAGGTGAAGTAGATAACCCTGTTTACACAGAGGTGCAAAGGAAACGATTAGTGGTCAATAACGGTGGATGACACAGAAGCCAACAAAAAGAAGCATCTACCTTATCTAAATGGGAAAGAAAGCAAGACAGTAGCATTTCTCAAACGGTGGCATTGATTAATATTAACATAGAGATTATATTAACAATAAAATTCATTAAACATGTAATTTGCTTTTAATTGTGGCATTGCATCAATTTTCTAGCGGCATTATTAGAGGGTGTTTGTTTACAGGGACATTTTGGTGTAGGGACTAAAAAAACTCTATGTCAGTCCCATCTAAACCAAATAGGAGGGACTTTTAGGGACTAAAAGTGGGCATTTGGGACTAAAGAAAGAAGACCCCGAGGGAGTCTTTTTGGGACTTTTTCCAACAGTTGCGCCTGCCACGCATCGCACCTTGTCTCTATTAGTTCATTACTAGGGGTAACATGGTCTTTTAGCATGTCATTTAATAACCTCTAGTCCATGTTTAGTCCCTGGAACCAAGTAGGTAGGGACTAGGGAGGCTTTAACCAAACAGGGCCTTAGATTAACAACAGCCAATGAGTTGCACGGGACAGTGGATGCACCAGCACCATGTGCATCTACCGATGTACTGTGGTCATGCACAGTCTGTTGCAACAAAGAACAAACAACCAAGGAGCATATTTGTGTTGGTCCCAGTTTTGTTATCTTTAGACACCTTTCCCTATGTGAGCGCATCAAATCTAGTCCTGCTCAAACTCTACAGCCTTGTCCCTTCCTTTCCTTTTTGAACTAGTACTTTCGCCCCTTCCTTTCCTCTTTGAACCACGTCCTAGAATGCGATACAACTTTCCCCACTACCTTCCCCCATCCCTTTCCTCTTTGAACCACGTCCTAGATTCATGCTATACAACTTTCCCCCTTCATTTCCTCTTTGAACCACGTCCTAGATTCATGCTATATACAACTTTTACCACTACTTTCCTCACTCCTTTCCTCTTTGAACCACGTCCTAGATTCATGGTATACATGTAGCTAGAGCAATGCATGTGGAGTAAGTAAATTATACCTTAAGGTTCTTGGGGCATGGTTCGGTGGGCGACGGGACGAGGGCGAAGAAGAAGGGGTCGGAGGCCCTCCCGCGCCGCCGCTGGGTGGAAAGTGAACAGCTGCGCCGGTAGTCCCTCGCCGACGGCGACAGCGTTAAGCCTCCTTCCCTTCCCGGTGGACGGATCCTGCCGGCTCTTTGAGCAGCAGTGAGGGGAGAGAGAGGCCAACGAAGTCTTGTTTAGATCTGGAGAGGGCGAGAGAGTGTGAAGAGAGCAACTACAAGCGCTGAGGCTCCAGCGGGAGAGGGCGAGAGAGTGTGAAGAGAGCAACTACACGCGCTGAGGCTCCAGCGTGTATATATATACTGGAGAGAGAGTGTGAAGCGTGCAAACCCTAGAAAACATTTTGACCAGTCAAAGAATCCTCCTGGCACAAATTATTCTCAAGTGTAGTTATCGAACCCGAGACCTCAAGTTTGATGAGCGAACAGGCTAACCAGCTACACAACCCTCCTGTTATGTTCAATGAGAGGGAAATAACCTTTTATACATTCCTGCATTCGTGTGACAAGCATGCCGTGTTTTTTTGTGCGTGTGGGAGTCATTGGGATTTCAATCATAATCGTGTCATGTGGCTTTGGTGGTAGGACTATCCACAGTGGTGCAGAAATAATGCAGCCTTAGTCACCTTACCTCTCTCCACGTAGTACGTTGGGTCCCACCAGTCAGAGGGTGAAACAAAAAAATTAATAAGAAAAATTAAAAGTGCTAGCAGTGTATCTTACCTCACACATCTCGCTACTGCTCGGGAACACTATCCAATTGATCCCTCTGTTCGCTCACGTACTATTTTAAGTGAATCCTTATTATAACATGCACACAAATTTTGGGCACTTGTATTCGACTTAAGTCAGTGTGCCACCGTATCTTGTATACTTACTACTCCCTCCGTCTAGGTGTAATAAGTCACGTTAGAAGGTGCAACGGGACCAAGGTGCGTGTGTGTGTGTGTGTGTGTGTGTGTGTTTAACATCATGTGTGTGTTAGATAGAGCGACAGATCGACCTACTCCCACAGAGAGATGTTGTGTAGTGTATGATTTTAGCCGCGAGAGTCGGTGCATCCTCTCGTTTCCGCACATGTCTGGTAGGGACATGCGGACAACTGCCACGCCCGCTCCTAACTAGCCTGGCCCACCCAAAGCCCCTCCATCGCCCGCGCGCGCTTCCCGCCCGAAACGGTCAGCACCGCTCCAAAGAATCGGTGCCGCATTCATGCCCGGGCAAAGCGGACGCGACCTCGCACTGGCGCAAGAGTGATGGTTGCTTCATCCGTCCAACTTACTACTGGGTCTATGTGATTTGACGGCTCATTGGTCTTTATTACTGAGGTGGTAGGACTACTGGATGTCCCATGCTTTCGGCGAAAGGAGGTAATACTACTAGATTAGAATTTTCTCCATTCTTACAGCGGAGGCGTGCAAGAGCAGTGAAACACGCAGGCTCAGTGATTACATGGCCCACCTCACACTATCACCGTGCGACACCTAGCTCTTTACATAGTACTCCCTCCGTTCCTAAATATTACTAGATGAGTCCCCGCGCGTTGCCGTGGAACAGCGGTATATCTCTCTGCGCAAAATTATCAATTTCATAGAACTAAAAAAACCTCTATAGCCGCATGACAAATGTGGTAGCCAAACTAAATAAACTCCCATCATCATTTAGATCATCCCACGTAAGGAAAAAGATCAGCCAACTCCTACTGCATAATGGGATTATATATTTCTTTTTGACATGTTAATGGGACTTAAAAGCTCACTTACATCCATGCTACCGGTGCATGCTTGCATGCAGACATGTTGATGTGATTTAAAACCCACTCACATGCATGTGCCACGGTATTTCTGCATGCTTGCATGTGGCTTAGTACGGAGCCTCTCAACGTCTAGATCAGACGGCTATTATGGACTGATTTACTTCATCTAACGACTACATAAATTTTGATGATGTGGCTGAAGGAGAGGATAGAGAATTCCTAGTAGTGGGGGCTAGCTATTACTAGTAGATAAGTCTTTGTAGAGATTCCACTACATACGGAACAAAATGAATGAATCTACACTTAAAAATACATCTATATACATCTGCATGTGGTTCATGGTGAAATCTCTACAAAGACTTATATTTAGGAACAGAGGAAGTACTAGTATAGTACATACTGTAATTTATCAGCGAGATAAATTTGTACAATGCTATGAAGCTTCCATCTTCTGTTACATGTATCTTGCGTCCAAGGTTGCCCGTTGCAATATTTCATCAAATACAAAGGAGACTAACATGCATGCTATTGCATCTCAATGATTGACAGATCATAGCAAATATGTACTCCCTCCGTTCCAAAATAAGTGTATCAACTTTGTGCAAACTTTAGTACAAAGTTGTACTACTACTAAAGTTGACACTTATTTTGGAACAGAGGCAGAAAAAACGATCCATGCAGTCCCTAGCCCTTGAACCGTGAACCCTGACCAGGCTTCAATTTGCTGGCAACGTTCGAGCTTCCTAATAAATGAAGTTTGCAACCTTTTGACCATCGGATCATTTTGTGCAGTTTCACCAAAATTGAGATGAGCATCCCTATGGCAAAGAAATTGAAGAAGCGTGATTAGAATAAGATTACTGGGACTAGTTGATGAGACATAAACTCATCACAAATACAGTATGTAGAAGCCAGTAGAGGTATGTGCGGGGCAAAGAAGTAGAGAAATATCCACAGGAGTGATGTGGGCAGCTGGAGCAGTGGTGCAAGCCGGCTGTAAAGGGAGTTGTACCTGAGGGACGTAGCTCAACCTTGAGGAGGGCGGCGGGAGGCGGAAACTGCCCACGTCGCGGTAGTGAGCAAGGGACAAAGGCAAACTCACCGGCTTTGTGAGAGAGAACGGTAGGGACCCCTGATCGGGACGTGCCGACAGTGGGTTTTTGCCGTAGGCGATGGCCACCGCATCTACACTAAGCATCCACCCTTCCCCAAGCGGACGTGATCCGCCAGGATGTTAGAGATGTGGCCACAGTCCTTTTGTGCAAGAGAGTGTGAAGAGAGCAACCCCAGCAAGCAACCGTGTAGGCTGGCCCGTCCTGACTATGTATATAGTGGAGCGGTTTCCTTTTCTCTCCATATGAACCTATCATATTGCGTACATGCCACTGAAGAAAAAAACTTTATTTATAAATGACGTGACACCTACTACTCGTTCTCCTATAACCTTGCGCTTGGCATCTCCAAAATATTAACCTTGCGATTGGCTCTTCGCCTCTTCGGGAAGTCGAGCAATAATGGTAGTGCAGTATATATTGTTCCGGCTATATGAGACCGACTGAATTGCTACACATCCACCACGTGGGCGAGGGTCGAGGGGTGAGGTAGAGTGCTACATACGGAGCAAAATGAGTGAATCCACACTCTAAAATACGTCTATATACATCAGTGTTTGGAGTATGTACTAGTAGTTCATATTGACATCTACTAAAGGACATATATATTCCAAACAATATGATATAATCTATATAACCAAGGTAGTAGGGACGAGGAGTAAACGGAGGGAGTAGTAAAATTTTCTCCTCGTCCTGCGAGCCACCGCGCGCATGGGTGACGGAGCGGGCGTAAGGCGGAGCAAGCTTCACCTCATCCTGCGAGCCACCGTGCCCGTGGGCGGGGCAGACGGTGTACTAAGCAAGCTTCTCCTCATTCTGTGAGTTGACGGGACACATCAAAAGTACTCCAGTGTATAGAGCCTTTCCTCTAAGGTAGGGCCCACATGGTTTGCCTCTTTTTTTAACATAACACGTCAAGTCGCAATTTGTTTGTTCACCCGTGGTAGACGATCCTCCCTCCACCAAGTGGACAACCAGTACACATGCCAAATTACCACGTGGGCTGCCTTTTTCGTACAGAAATGAGCTCCACCGTGTACCCGCGCGGGTGTGGTTGGGAAAGAGACGGGAGTACGTGCACCGTGCATGCACCTCTTCTCTTCGTGCACGTCCCCCATCTACATGGGTGTGTGTGAGATATACAAACCGCGTTCGTGAGTGTTTTTGTTTTGGGGTGGGGGTGGGGGTTGATTTCGTGAATTATTTGTGGGAATATGTGTCGATGACATCTCAAACAAAATTTTGCATGCAATGTGTGTGAAATGGAGGCCTATCCATATCATACATAGGGGGCCGGGCAATCCACGAGAAGAGAGGGAGGGGTCATAGCTATCGATAGAGTCGAAGAGAGGATCAAGTGGGTGGGTGCGAGATCGATGAAGAGAGCCATCGAAATTGTGTGTGTGTGTGTGCAAGTTAAAGATATAGGGCGACCGGCCTACCGGAACGTTAGAGGGCACATGTCAAGTTTGTGTGTGGCAGGGAGACATGACTAGAGCGCTCGATGTATCGGTGTGTGTGTGGGGGGGTGGGGGAGGGGTAGGCAGAGGCCTAACTATAGAGGTAGAATGACTCGTATATGTGTTGAGAAGGAGAGACCCAGCTATGTCTTGAGGGAGATCGGTCGACATCCATACATAACTGAAGGACGGGAAATATGATGGGACAGAGAGAGAGGGAGGGAGAGGGAGGGAGAGGGGTAGAGTGCTGGATGGGTGATGGAGTTGCTTCTCGAAGATGGTGGGAGAGGCCTACTAGACAAACTGAGGGTGGAACTGCAATGTTATCAATAAGAGTGGGGATGTGTTTCTGTGTGTCCTGTGCGTGATAGATCTGTCGGGACGCATCCATGGATGATGAAGGGGAACCATGTGTTTGGTAAGAAAACCTAACTAGATCGGTAGATCAATTGTTGTTTGTCGGAGGAAGGGAGAGACACAACTAATGAGGTAGATCGATTGACGTGTGGGTAAAAACGAGTTATAAGGACCTAGCTAGCTATATGTATAGCGAGAGATCGGTCGGTGTACGTCTATTTGTTAGAGGAAAATAAGGCCCAGCAAGACGGATAGACAGAGATAATGGAGCTAGGAGGTGGTGCGAGAGGCCCAACTACTAGCTAGATAGGGGGAGGAGTGTGCGGTTGTGAGATCGATGAAAAGAGGGGCGAGAGTTTACACATGTGTCTGGCCATATGAGAGACACGAGGCAAGGACACATAAAGGAGGAGATTGAAGGTGTGTGTGTATGTTCTAGGCAGGCATCGCTGGAGAGGTTTATCAATCGGTGTGTGTCAGAAAGGAGTTGTGGAGACTCTGGGAGAACGACCTAAAGAAAAAAAATGAATGTGCCCGGTGGATAGAATGCCGAGGGAGGGGGAGGGCGAGGAGGGCGTGTGCATGCACGAGATAAAGTCAGTGGTAGCTACAAAGGTTAGAGGATTGTGTGGGTGTAAGAGACTAACAAAGATCATAATTTGATATGAAAGCGGATTCATATATTTGAATAGGATATCATAGTGTTTTAAACATTGCATGCATGAATATAGCGGTGATACACGTGCTGTGCACATGTTATACCATATTGTGATAATGCATGGCGTTTGCAACTCACAGCTAAATGTCGAACAATCTAAACCATACTATACATCAAACAATCTCACATTTTATTAGAATTTGTGATAATGTGTGGCGTTTGCAGCTTACAACTAAATATCGAACAATCTAAACAATACTATATATCGAAGATTCTCACACTTTATTTGAATTTGTGGTAATGTGTGGTGTTTGCAACTCACATCTAAATACTTGTAGGCGTAGGGGGCGGGGCACCATACATAATGTGATAAACACATTATACATATGAGACATGGTTTAGATTATGAAGATCTAGCTAGAGCTAGAAATGTAATGTGATTTGAAATCAAAATATAGTGGATTCAAAAAATCTAGTTCGAGTTCATATAGTACACATAGTTCATATCTAACTCGAGACTAATCATGTGGTGTGCTGTGAAGATAATACACAAACGATGGTTTAACTTGACAGTAACGATGATTGTAGATCTTATTAAAACAGAGAAACGAATTCAAATGCTTTGACTTCACAACAATCATTACTGTAGATCTTATTCAAATAGAGAAACGAATTCAAATTTAGTTCATATTGAAGCGGTAGTATATACGTTTGGAATGCACTAAAATGTTCATTTGAGTAGTAGGTTGCATGCATTATTCATGTAGCGAAATATTTTAATTGAACATAACATGAATTCAAAGTTTTGAATGACATTTGTAGTGCGCATTGATTTGGTATAGTACACGTTAGGCTTGTCCGGAAATTTCAACCCGCGCCTTGTTAGCCCAAAATATTTAAGATATATCTTTGTCTCGTTGTGCTCTGACAACTCCCTCCATCTCAACCCGCGCCTTGCTATTCCGAAATTACAACGCGCGCGAAAACTCCCACCTCCTGTGAAATCCCGACACGCGAAATGCCCGTGGTACCCCTGAACCGAAAGAACCGCCTCAAATCGGTGGGGGTACTTTCGTAACTTACCCCACATTTCGGACAAGCGCGTCTCTAAGCCATGGTTCCCCACTGCCATCCCATCCGCCCACCCATTCATACACCGAGGCCGCAAAAACCCACGACAAAACCCTACACCCTGCTCCGTCTGCCACCCAGCTGGAGCCTCTTCGACGATGTCGTCCACAACAACACCTCGACGTCCCTCATGCACCGTACCGGATGAGGATCCGTCATTGATCTCATCGTCTCACCGGTTCAGCCACCCCGTCCTCCACCTCCAAGGAGCTGCCCCGACGTTCCCCTCATCTTTCGCGCCACCTCCATTCCCACACCACCGTCTTCACCTGCACCACCGGAAGAGCATCATCATCACTGTCGGTGTCAAAAACGGCGGATCTCGGGTAGGGGGTCCCGAACTGTGCGTCTAGGTGGATGGTAACAGGAGACAAGGGACACAATGTTTTTACCCAGGTTCGGGTCCTCTCGATGGAGGTAAAACCCTACTCCTGCTTGATTAATATTGATGATATGGGTAGTACAAGAGTAGATCTACCACGATATCAGAGAGGATAAACCCTAGAAGCTAGCCTATGGTATGATTGTTGTTGTCCTACGGACAAAACCCTCCGGTTTATATAGACACCAGAGGGGTCTAGGGTTACACAAAGTCGGTTACAATGGGAGGAGATCTACATATCCGTACTGCCAAGCTTGCCTTCCACGCCAAGGAAAGTCCCATCAGGACACGTGACGAAGTCTTCATATCTTCATAGTCCAAGAGTCCGGCCAAAGGTTATAGTCCGGCTATCCGGACACCCCCTAATCCAGGACTCCCTTAGTAGCCCCCAAACTAGGCTTCAATGACGATGAGTCCGGTGTGCAGATTGTCTTCGGCATTGCAAGGCAGGTTCTTCTCCAAATTCCGTATACCAGCTAAATAGTGTCCGGTTTCTTGTAATTGTTGCGCTCCTTGGCTTCCACGCCCAGTAATGGCCACCTTCCCCGTGTCAAGCGAATGTGAAGATCCAGGGTATTTTTACATTTACCCTCCGAGCTATGTAAATGAGCTGCCTATTAAAGAGACGAGGATTCAGATCAAAATCCCACCATCCTCCCTTAGCGAGCGTTCATCGGAGCGCATCCGACAGAGATCCATTCCATCATGGCCAGTCGACGCAACCCCTCCTCTCACTTCTCCAGCCCCAAGCCCGGATATTGGGAGGGATGTTCCGTCCCGCACAGCACACTAGTGATGCTTCAGACCAAGGGATTTCTCCCCCCAGCCTACATGGTCCCGGTTCAAGCCGGGCTCGCCACCTATAATGGCGGAGAGCAAGCGGAGAGCCTTTCCAATCCCTCCAAGGGAGAGAGGGTATGCCTTGTCCCTTATTTGATAAGAGGGCTCGGATTTCCAATTCATCCGTTTCTCCGGGGGCTCCTGGAGTTCTACGGCCTCCAGTTGCACAACCTTACACCTGCCTCCATATTGCATATCACGGGTTTCGTAGCCCTTTGCGAGCTGTTTTTGGGCTGCGAGGCTCATTTCGCGCTATGGAAGAAGTTGTTCTACCTGGTGCCCCGTTCTTAGAGGGGGTCAATATATCAAGTGGGCGGAGCCGAAGTGTGGCACATCGCCGGGACCGGATATTTATCCGGAACCCCAAAGAAGGCATCCGAAGACTGGCCTTCAGAATGGTTTTGTATAGAAGACGTCCCCCTCCCGGATCCTATTCGGATCGGCCTCCCTGACTTCGACAATGATCCTTTGAAGAAGCGCCTGAGCTGGCGTCCACGGAGCCCCCAGGAGGGAGATGACAGGGATGTTCTTTACCTGATGAGCTGGATAAGGTCGTTAGCTCAATCCAGATTGACCATGATTGAGGTCATGGCCATATGCATTATGCGGGGGGTGCAGCCGCTTCAGTATAGAGGCCACCCCATGTGGGATTTCAATGGGGAGGATGACGCCACCCGCTGCGGCCGTAAGGGGGCGAAATCGGCTGCTGCTCTAATAAAGATCTTGTCCACTTTGTACAAGGGAGAAGAGGAGGAATTCCTCCGTGTCAATCCACAGGGCGGATTTTCTATGTACAATCCTCCGAGCTGGGTAAGCTGACACTTTTTCGGCCCATATTCCCATAGTTAAGTACTTTATCTTGCGATTGCAACGCAGGAGCTGCGCAAGGCTGTAAGGGAGATAAACAGCCCTCCTCCACAAACTGAGGATCCAGAACGGTCCCTCGACCCGGCCTCCCAAGAGGATCCGGACATATCTATGGAGTTGATCGATAGGGTATTTTACCAATTGAGCAATGACAACGCCTTGGTGGCCATTACGGCCGATTATCCTGGGCTACTTCCAGCCTGACAGGTAACTGAGACCGAAGTCCCAGCACTTCGAGAAGGATCCGTCCTTGCGTATTTTTGATTACCGTATACCAATGGTGTTTTTGCAGGGGAGGCCCTCGAGGCGGAATACCGAGCCTGCGGCGACTAGCCAACAAGGGGCCGCGAGGCCAGGCAGGCTGAAGAGACACGCAGTCTGTATTGAGACACCGGCGCAGCGGTATGGCGCGCCGTCTTATTCCAAGATACTATTCTCAGAGGCATACTAACGCCCGTGCTTTCTTTAGGAAAAAGAACGCTCGCTAGACTATATCCGGAGAGGTTGCCAATCGCGCCTCCACCAGCCAGGCTCCAAGGCCGGATCCAGAAGCGGAAGCAAATACGAGGCACGCACTGGACGCTCCTTCGACAGAGGATGCAGATAGACTGTCCGCCACAAATTCCGAGGTGGAGAGTGCCATGAACCACAGGCGTCGCCGGACTGTTCTGTGTGACGCTTGTTTCTCCCAAGAGGCATTCGATGCCTTCAACTCGGGAGACGCGTACCTCCGTGCTGCTCAAAATGGTCTAGTTAAAGCCACGGAGCAGTATGTAAAGGACATACATGTGAGAAAATTTGGTGATTATATATATCAGTAGCCCCTGAGACTTGAAACAGTTAGAATAATTGATTTAAGGATCATCTGTTATGTAGGTTCTTACAGAAAAGAATACCCAACTGTCCCATGAGCTGGAAGAGTGCAAAGCCCAACTTCAGGCCGCACTAGCTGCAGCAGGGAGCCCAAGGAGACCCCCTCTGGTAATATATGCTTCAAATGATAAGTATCATGTAAAGTGCGGCGTATATGCAAATCTGACAATAAAACTGCAGATGACGCCGGAGTAAATCCGGATAAGCAATATCTCCTATGCCAGCTGAAGGCCGGTGAGAGCGTGCTTACAAGGGTGAGGCAGGAGAAGAATGATCTCCTAGATGCCAACACCCAGTTGGGCGTGGAACTAAAGGATGTTCGTGCCTAACTGTCGGACTCCGTTAAGGAGAATTGGCGGCTTCGACACGGCATTTTTAGTAAGTGCTTGAACGAACTTTGAAAAAGAGTTCGGCAAGGAAGTCGGCTAACAGAGTTATGTCTATAGGTATGCTAACAGGTCGTCCTGCGGAGGAAATGCCCGGTTCTACGGGTGACCTTCTTCCCAAACTCTCGCAACTGCACGAACGAGTGCGGCAGGTGATGCAAGGGGTCGCCCAGGCCTTGTGGCCATCCGTCTCCGTGCCCGAAGGTCTTGGAGAGCTTGCGGAGAAGCTGGAGGGAGCGTGACGGCGCTTCTGGTTATGGAAGATGTCGGCCTGCCGCCAAGGTGCCAGGGAAGCCTGGGCCATGGTGAAGACGCGGTACACGAAGGCTGACCCAAACCACATGGCCGAGCTCAGACCTGTGGGGCCCGATGGGAAGGAGATCCCTGTGAGCTTAGTGTACGGCCAAGTAGAATTGGCCGCAAAGTATTCCCAACAGGACTGTAGACTAGACATCCTATTGGATGGTATAGAAGAGGAATTTAACCAGTCAAATTGACGATGTAATTTAAAGTCACATGTATAATTCCTTCTAGCTGGATTGTAGATCGTTTGTCATGGCGGACCTTTTCGCTTCAACCTCTGGACCCGACAGTCCGGAGTGAATCCAAATACCCTCGCGATTATAGAGAACCGGGGCATGCGTGGAAACCAGGCGTAGGGGTCATTAGTGCTTGAATAGACAAGTGCCCAACTAGTTATGTTATATTACATGGTTAGTAAGAAACATCTTCCAGGGAGAATAGTTCCGTTAGGGGTTACTTTCCCTGGGTATGCATGCCCTAAAGTGCATGTCCGGGCTGTGGAAAGAATCGCAGTAAAAACATCTGGGGGCATGTATAGAAAATGGTTAAAAAATCATCTTTTGCTCACAGACCGAATATTCTCTTAAGAACGCTAGCTTTCGGCTTCAGCCAGTCTGAGGTACGCATCCGGCTGACCCGGCAGTAACAATCGCAGAGGTGCTCCCCTTATGCCCTAGCCGAATTAACGGGAACGTAGGGCATAAATACAAGAGCCAGGCAACCCAGCTTGGCCAAAACTTAAGTCATAACGATGCACATAATGGTGAATAAAAGGTACATGCGGAAGTATAACACATGTGTTGGGCATGAAGCCCGTATGAATAAGCTTCTGTTAAAGAAGCCCCCAGGGATAGTGAGTGCGGATAGCACGTCAGTTGTGTGCAAACAAGGCACAAATGGGCCCTTAAAGGCTGTGAGAGAAAATAAGGGGAAGGAGAGAAATATAAGACAGAGAGTATATGAAAAAATGGACAGAGGAAGGAGACGAACACAGGGTCCGGCGCTAGGCGTAGAATCTTCGGAGTCGGGCCGCGTTCCATGGGTTCGGCTCGAGTCAATTGTCCGATGCATCCCGCAGACGGTACGCTCCACCAGTCAGGACTTGGTCAATAATGAAGGGACCCTCCCATTTGGGCTTGAGTTTGTCCTTTTTCTTATCCGACAGGCGTAGAACTAACTCGCCAACATTGTAAGTTTTGGCCCGTACTTCTCTGCTTTTGTATCTTCGAGCCTGCTGTTGATAGAATGCGGAATGGGCTTTTGCCACGTCACGCTCCTCCTCCAAGGCGTCCAAACTATCCTGCCGATCGAGCTCGGCTTCTCTTTCTTCGTACATGCACACTCGAGGTGAGTCATGGATTATATCGCAGGGCAGAACCGCCTCTGCGCCGTATACCATAAAGAATTGTGTGTATCCGGTAGTGCGATTCGGCGTGGTCTGCAGCCCCCAGAGTGTGGAGTCGAGCTCCTCTACCCAGTGCGTGTTAGATTCCTTGAGGGACCGCACTAATCTGGGTTTGATGCCGCTCATGATAAGACCATTTGCTCGCTCGACCTGACCGTTAGTTTGCGGGTGATAGACTGAAGCATAATCGAGCTTGATGCCCATATTTTTGCACCAAAGTTTTACCTCGTCGGCCGTAAAGTTTGTGCCGTTATCAGTGATGATGCTGTGGGGGACGCCGTAACGGTGTACGGCCCCGGATATGAAGTCTATCACCGGTCTGGATTCGGCCATTTTAACAGGCTTGGCTTCGATCCATTTGGTGAACTTATCCACCATGACCAGCTAGTATTTTTTCTTGTGGGTTCGTCCCTTAAGGGGTCCAACCATGTCAAGCCCCCAGACCGCAAAGGGCCAAGTGATGGGGATAGTTCAGAGGGAGGTGGGTGGCATATGGCTTTGGTTTGCGAAAAGCTGGCAACCAACGCAGCGTTGGACCAAGTCCTGAGCGTCTGCCCGGGCCGCCGGCCAATAAAAGCCTGTTAGGAAGGCCTTGCTTACAAGGGCCTGGGCTGCAGCGTGGTGGCCGCCGAGTCCGGCATGAATTTCTGCCAGAAGATTCCGCCCTTCCTCTTCGAAGATGCACCTTTGAAGGACTCCGGTGGTGCTTTTCTTATAAAGCTCTCCCTCATGGACTTTATAGGCTTTAGATCACTGCACTATGCGGCGTGCCTCGTTTTGGTCCTCGGGGAGTTCCTGCCTAGTTAGGTAGGCTAGGAATGGTTCTGTCCATGGGGCGATGACGGCCATTATTGCGTGGGCTGAAGGTGTTATTACGGTGGCAGAGCCTCCGATTATGTCAGAGTGTTCGGTATCGGATAGTGCGGTTGAGTCCGGGCTGTTATTGCCGGGCTCCCCTTCCCATGGTACGGATGGCTTGAACAACCTCTCCAAAAAGATGTTGGGGGGGGGGACTGCATCACGTTTTGCGCCGATGCATGCCAGGACATCTGCCGCCTGATTGATTTCCCGGGCTATATGGTGAAATTCGAGCCCCTCAAACCGAGCTGACATTTTTAGGACGGCGTTGCGATAAGCTGCCATTTTTGGATCCTTGGCATCAAAGTCTCCATTTATTTGGGATATCACGAGGTTCAAATCCCCGTGCACCTCTAGGCGTTGAATGCCCATGGATACTGCCATCCGGAGACCATGTAGAAGGGCCTCATATTCGGCTGCGTTGTTGGAGTCCGCATACATTATCTTGAGTACGTATTGAACTGTATCTCCTGTTGGGGACATCAAAACGACGCCAGCCCCCAGGCCAGCCAACATTTTGGAGCCGTTGAAATGCATGATCCAGTTGGAGTGTGTGCCCTACTCTTTAGGGAGTTCTGATTATGTCCATTCGGCGACGAAGTCGGCCAATACTTGCGACTTAATAGCTCACCGTGGCTTGTAAGTTATGTCGAATGGGAGGAGCTCCATGGCCCATTTGGCAATCCGGCCTATCGCGTCGCGGTTGTTTATAATATCATTAAGTGGCACTTCCGAGGCTACCGTTATCGAACACTCTTGAAAGTAGTATCGGAGCTTCCGGGATGCCATGAATACCGCGTATGCTATCTTATGATAATGTGGGTACCGTGACTTACATGGAGTAAGGACAGTGGATACGTAGTAAACCGGCTTTTGAAGGGGAAATTGATGTCCGTCCGTTTCTCGTTCGACGACGAGCACTGCACTCACAACTTGATGAATTGCCGCAATGTATAATAGCTTTGGTTCGCCAATGTTCGGCGCGGCCAGGACTAGGTTGGTTGCCAATATGGCTTTTATTTCTTCCAGTCCGGCTGTGGCGGCATCCGTCCACTCGAAGTGTTCGGTGCGCCGAAGGAGGCGATAAAGGGGTAATGCCTTTTCTCCCAGGCGGGAGATGAAGCGGCTTAGAGCCGCTATGCATCCAGTCAATTTTTGTATTTGTTTGAGGTCCTTTGGGATATCCAATTGTGACAGAGCTTGGATCTTGGCCGGATTTGCTTCAATTCCTCTACCGGATACAATGAAGCCCAAGAGCTTTCCGACTGGTACGCCGAAAACACATTTTTCCGGGTTGAGCTTGATGTCAAATGTTCGGAGGTTATCGAACGTGAGCCTCAAGTTGTCTACTAGGGATTCGACATGTTTGGTTTTGACGACAACGTCATCTACGTATGCCTCCACTATTTTTCCGATCTGGTTTGCTAGACATGTTTGAATCATGCGCTGATATGTTGCGCCGGCGTTTTTGAGCCCAAAGGGCATTGCGTTGAAGCAGAAGGGGCCGTATGGTGTGATGAATGCTGTTGCGGCTTGGTCTGGCTCCGCCATCTTGATTTGATGGTAGACGGAGTATGCGTCGAGGAAACACAATGAATCGTGTCCTGCGGTAGCGTCGATGATTTGATCGATGCGGGGGAGGGGGAAGGGATCCTTTGGGCAAGCCTTGTTGAGATCTTTAAAATCGACGCACAAGCGCCAGGATTTGTCCTTTTTTGGTACCATCACCAGGTTTGCTAGCCAGTCCGGATGTTTTATTTCTCTGATGAATCCGGCCTCCAATAACTTGGCTAGCTCCTCTCCCATGGCTTGTCTCTTAGGTTCAGAGAAACGCCGAAGAGCTTGCTTTAATGGCTTGAATCCTTTTAGAATATTTAGGCTGTGCTCGGCCAGCCTGCGTGGGATTCCTGGCATGTCTGAAGGATGCCATGCAAAAATGTCCCAGTTCTCGCGTAGGAACTCTCGTAGTGCGGCGTCTACATCAGGGTTTAATTGTACCTCGATGGAAGCTGTTTTTGTAGGGTCCGTTGGATGGACTTGGAATTTGACTATCTCGTCCGCCAGTTTAAAGGAGGTGGACTTGGATCTTTTATCGAGTATCACATCGTCCCTGTTCACTGTGGAGTGGAGCGCAGTCAGTTCCTCAGCCGCTAGGGCTTCGGATAGTGCCTCGAGGGCCAGTGCGGCTGTTTTATTTTCGGCGCGGAGTGCTATGTCCGGATCACTAGCAAGAGTGATGATTCCATTGGGCCCGGGCATTTTGAGCTTCATGTACCCGTAATGGGGTATGGCTTGGAAGATTGTAAATGCCTCTCGCCCCAACAGAGCGTGGTATCCGCTTCTGAACGGGGCCACTTGGAACGTAACCTCTTCGGACCTGTAATTATCCGGCGTGCCAAACACCACATCTGGTGTGATTTTTCCTGTACAACGCGCTTCCCGGCTTGGGATTATTCCTCTAAAGGTTGTGCTGCTTCGCTCAATGCGGTTCCAGTCTATTTCCATTTTTGAAGCGTTTCCTCATAAATGAGGTTCAATCCGCTGCCACCGTCCATGAGTACCTTGGTGAGTCGAAAGCCGTCCACTATTAGACTGAGGACCAATGCGGCTGGTGCCCGGGTTGTTCGGAATTTAGGTTCGTCATTGGCATTAAAAGTAATAGCCGTGTCACTCCGTGGGTTTATTGTTGCCACGTGGTAGACTTCGGCAAGGCTGCGGAGTGTTCGTTTTCGCATATTATTTGATGCGAAAGTCTCGAAGACTGTTAATACCGTACTGGTATCCCTGCGATGGTGCTCTGTGGCTTCTGAATTTAGAAGATCTTCGCCACTTTTGGCTACCTGCGGGAGTATCCAACATGCTCTAAGGCTATGAGTTGGTATGGCGCCCTCTGTACTGTGAATTTTGCAGGGTCCATTGAGCCATACCTCCAGTACGGTTCCATGCCCTATAGAGGGTTTTTGCTTTTTGGTGTTTAACCCGGGTGTCTGGTGATAATGCACCCTTTTATTTTGGACTGGGTTCGTATTCAGGGCCGGATTGTGCCAAAATTTTATTTCGGTTTTCTAGGCGCTTTCCATCGCACAGTATTTTCGTACTATGGACGCCAAGTCGGTGAAGTGTGTAATTTCACAACGACGTATGGCGTTGAGGATTCCCTTGTCCATGCAATTATTGCAGAAGAATGAGATTGCGTCTTCCTCGCGGCAGTCCTTGATCCTGTTCTTTACCAGGAGGAATCTGGCCCAATAATGGTGTACCGTTTCTTGGGGTTCTTGCCTAATTTGGGATAGATCGCTTATGTTTGGGTGGGTGGGTGGAATTGAATCCGAAACCTCACCCAATCTGAGACTCAGTGGCCAGAGAGTTTCTGAACTCGGAAGTTTGGATTCTTGGATGTTGCCCAATGAATCTGGCTCGCTGCCTAACTCTAGGTTCAGGGCTTGAGTGAGTTCCTCCCCTCCGCAGGTATCCGGCTTGGAGGGCTCGGGAATCCGGACATAGCTAGTCCTTAAGATAGATGAAGGGTCGCTGCATTGTTCCTCCACCACTGCAATGTGATGGGTGACCTGGGGAGAGTTAATCTCTCTCAGATCGGGTCTGGGCCCAATCTGATCGTAGTCTGTAGCGACTCCCAGGCCGGCGATGCGATCCAAGAGCTCGTTTAGGGAAGAGATCTCCATTGGATCTAACTGCTCGGCGAGTTTCGTGTTGACGTGAAGATTGCTTTTGATGACCCGAGAAGTCATCGTCGGCGCATCGGCCGAACAGGCGGTCATAAGAAAACCACCTAGCCGGAGAGTTTGGCCGACAACCAAAGCTCCCTTAGCAACAGTGTCGTCTTTAAAGACGGGATGAGGCATCCTTCCTGATGGCGACGACACAACGAAACTCTCAATGAAAGCACCAATGTCGGTGTCAAAACCGGCGGATCTTGGGTAGGGGGTCCCGAACTGTGCGTCTAGGCGAATGGTAACAGGAGACAAGGGACACAATGTTTTTACCCAGGTTCGGGCCCTCTCGATGGAGGTAAAACCCTACTCCTGCTTGATTAATATTGATGATATGGGTAGTACAAGAGTAGATATACCACGAGATCAGAGAGGCTAAACCCTAGAAGCTAGCCTATGGTATGATTGTTGTTGTCCTACGGACTAAACCCTTTGGTTTATATAGACGCTGGAGGGGGCTAGGGTTACACAGAGTCGGTTACAATGGGAGGAGATCTACATATCCGTATTGCCAAGCTTGCCTTCCATGCCAAGGAAAGTCCCATCCGGACACGGGACGAAGTCTTCAATCTTGTATCTTCATAGTCCAAGAGTCCGGCCAAAGGTTATAGTCTGGCTATCCGGGCACCCCCTAATCCAGGACTCCCTCAATCACCGTTTCCTCGGATGAAGCTGCGGCCTAATCGGCGCCACCAAAGAGGTTGTACACTAATCGCCGCATTTTCTTCTTGATTCAATCTCACGGTGCTGCCGGCGCTCGGTACTGAGCCGACACGGTGCGGCTCCATCCACAGCGGCGTCGCCGGCCACTTCCTCCATGGCATCGCTCCCTCGGAGGTGACGTCCACATTAGTAGGAGCTGCTGCTGCTTTAGCTCTCGCTCGCACTGCTGCTCTGCTCTTGCTCTCGGTCCCCTGCCTGGTCTGCTCTTGCTATTGCTCTTGTTCGCGCTGCTGCCCTCGCTCTTGCTCTTGCTTGCGATGCTGCTCCAATTTAGCTACACTTCAGTCGACTGAATCGACTTTTGGGTCAGTCGGTTTTCAGGGGGGGGGGGCTCGCCGGGGTGAAGGAAGAACCAGCCGCAGCGGGGAGGGGGGCTCGCTGGGGTGAAGGAAGAACCAGCCGCAGCGGGGAGGGGGGCTCACCGGAGAGGTACCCCACTATCTATCTTAGGGTTTAGGATGGGGGCGGTGGTCGCCGGCGGTGGCGGGGCGGTGGCGTGAGGATCGCCGGAGAAAAAGCTCGGCACGGGGGGGCCTAGAGGGATGGCCGGGGCGGCGGCGGACCGGTGGTGGGGACTATTTTCGGGGCGGGCGGGGCAGCGCACCGCCGGCCGCGGGCGGCGGGGGGCTGCTGTTTGGCCGGTGGTGGCTGGCGGCTCAGGGGGTTGGAGGTTGAAGATGAACCGCAGGCCCTTGATTTCGTATCCAACGGCTGCAAAATTGACTGACCAGAGATGAAAAAGTCAGTTGACCGACATTTAGCCTCACCTTGCTAGTGCGTTCAGTTTCGATATCAAAATTCAGTTTCGACAACAAAATTCAGTTTCAACAGTTAAGTTCAGTTTCGACAGTTAAGTTTAGAGATGAGCGGGTGATGTATTTTACATCTAGCACTTTGTGGTTATGTATTTTACGTCATGCATTGGAGATGCTATTAGAATTCCACTCAGGTTAATGTTGTTCGTTGTCTCTCTTGTCGTGCTTCAGCCTCGGTGTCGTACAACTCACCGGACCTGCTCCAACGACGAAACCCTCCATCACAGCGGAGCAGTACCTCGGTCTCCATCTCCAGACGCCTAAGATCTTCTTCCCCTCCTCGGACAGCAAAGTCAGCCGGAGCATCCTCACCGTCCAACCCAATCACGCTGAGATCGACATGGCTTCGCCAAAGAGGTTGTACACTTGTTGCATCTCTTTTTACTCTACATGTTATATATATTGTCCACTGAGCACATAGATTTTTTTCCTTTATTGTCTCCTTGAAAGAAAAAACGTAGGAACTTTAATTTTCACTTGTCCTCCTTTTCAAATTCCTATTCATGAAGCACAAGACTAAGAGATAGTAGAATAATAACATTATAACCGTACATTTTCTTGTGGTTTGACTTAATCTCACCATGCTTCTTTGCATCCTGTGATCTTCCAATTATTGTGAATCAAACACCCAGATTGGCAGAAATCCTGTGTTTTTAAATTCTCTGTTTTGCACGTGCATTCCTATCCTATACCTGTCTATTTCCTATCCTTGCATTGTTGGAATCCTCCAATTCAAACGAGCCCTTACAGAATCAATTCTCTTATAGATAGTTGTCAAAGAAAACCTTGCGTGGTTTGTCGCGCTCCTGCTGCGCCGTCGTCCACCCCAGCTCAGCTGCTCCAACGACAGAAGGGTCCAGCACAGCAGGGATCCGGCCTTCAGACTGTCTTTCGCCGCCTCAGATCTTCTTCCCCGCTGCTGGCAGCCATGAAAACTGCATTACCATCATCAACCGAACAAATGACCTCGAGGACTGCACGGGTTCGCAAGAGAGGTCACACTCTTTCGTGTCTGCTTACGTTATGCATCGCTTAATATTACATGCTACTTTGTTGTCCTGTTCACCGATTAGACTCTGAGTCAGCTCCAAACTAATGGTCAAACTTGAGTTTTTAATTGGTTGTGGGGTACATATCGGGGCCGCTATCAATAGTATCTATCTACTATCTGGTTAATCTCCGGTGTCTACTATGAGTTTAATGTTGGGTGGGAAACAAAAAGTAAAGAAGCCATTATCTGTATTTTTTGTTGGGGAACGTAGCAGAAATTCAAAATTTTCCTACGTGTCACCAAGATCTATCTTTGGAGAAACCAGCAACGAAGGGAAGGAGAGTGCATCTACATACCCTTGTAGATCGCTAAGCGGAAGCGTTCAAGTGAACGGGGTTGATGGAGTCGTACTCGTCGTGATTCAAATCACCGATGACCAAGTGCCGAACGGACGGCACCTCCGCGTTCAACACACGTACAGCCCGGTGACGTCTCCCAAGCCTTGATCCAGCAAGGAGAGAGGGAGAGGTTGAGGAAGACTTCATCCAACAGCAGCACAACGGCGTGGTGATGATGGAGGAGCGTGGCAATCCTGCAGGGCTTCGCCAAGCACCACAGAAGAGGAGGAAGAAGAGATGCAGGGCTGCACCAACGAGAGATAGAATCACCTGTTGTGGGCAGCCCCCAAGGCCTCATATATATAGGGGAAGGGGAGGGCTGCGCCCCCTCTAGGGTTTCCCACCCCTAGGGGGGGCGGCAGCCCTAGATGGCCAAGGGGGAGGCGGCCAACAAGGGGAAAGAAGGGGAGGCGCAGCTAGATGGGCCATAAGGCCCATCTGCTCTAGGGTTTGCCCCCCTTCCCACTCCCTTGCGCCTTGAGCCCCTGTGGGGGGGCGCACCAGCCCACCTGGGGCTGGTTCCCTCCCTCACTTAGCCCACGCAAGCCTCCGGGGCTTGTGGCCCCACTTGGTGGACCCCCGGACCCCTCCGGTGGTCCCGGTACGTTACCGATAAAACCCGAAACTCTTTCGGTGACCAAAATAGGACTTCCCATATATAAATCTTTACCTCCGGACCATTCCGGAACTCCTCGTGACGTCCGGGATCTCATCCGGGACTCCGAACAACATTCGGTAACCACATACAAGCTTCCTTTATAACCCTAGCGTCATCGAACCTTAAGTGTGTAGACCCTACGGGTTCGGGAGACATGCAGACATGACCGAGATGTTCTCCGGTCAATAACCAACAGCGGGATCTGGATACCCATGTTGGCTCCCACATGTTCCACGATGATCTCATCGGATGAACCACGATGTCAAGGACTTAATCAATCCCGTATACAATTCCCTTTGTCTATCGGTACGATACTTGCCCGAGATTCGATCGTCGGTATCCCGATACCTTGTTCAATCTCGTTACTGGCAAGTCTCTTTTACTCGTTCCGCAACACATCATCCCGTGATCAACTCCTTGATCACATTGTGCACATTATGATGATGTCCTACCGAGTGGGCCCAGAGATACCTCTCCGTTTTCACGGAGTGACAAATCCCAGTCTCGATTTGTGCCAACCCAACAGACACTTTCGGAGATACCCGTAGTGCACCTTTATAGTCACCCAGTTACGTTGTGACGTTTGGCACACCCAAAGCATTCCTACGGTATCCGGGAGTTGCACAATCTCATGGTCTAAGGAAATGATACTTGACATTATAAAAGCTTTAGCATACGAACTACATGATCTTGTGCTAGGCTTAGGATTGGGTCTTGTCCATCACATCATTCTCCTAATGATGTGATCCCGTTATCAATGACATCCAATGTCCATGGTCAGGAAACCGTAACCATCTATTGATCAACGAGCTAGTCAACTAGAGGCTTACTAGGGACATGGTGTTGTCTATGTATCCACACATGTATCTGAGTTTCCTATCAATACAATTCTAGCATGGATAATAAACGGTTATCATGAACAAGGAAATATAATAATAACCTATTTATTATTGCCTCTAGGGCATATTTCCAACATTTTTTAACTGAAGCCATTATCAGCCTGCTATTATTGGTTTTGGGTCTATCCATAGGTTGCTACCATCACTTTGGATTTCTGCATGCACACCTTACATAATCTCACTATGTTTTATTCCTATGCATGACAGTTATTGTAAACAATGGAACTGAACATGTAGAGCAAAAGAGACTAGCCTTACATGGGAATAAAATTTCATGCAGACGTTGCTCCATGGTAGGTGCAAAGGTAGCCCCCCTCCACGCATTTCAGATTGTAATCAAGAGGAAGATATCTATTCTGAGGGGGATTCAGAAGGAGAAGACAACTCCTATTTACCCCCTGAGGTCTTCGCTCTAACTTGGCATGCTGATGTTGGTTATATCATGCATATGATGTCTTGCATTGCTTACTTTATACATCAAATATGTCATCTGCTTAGTTTAGGCATCCTTTGTGTGAATGCCATCTGTTTAGTTTATTCATCGTTTATGTGAATTATGCAACGCCATCTTGTTTAGCCAGGCATCATATATGTGAATTTTGCAATGCCATCCTGCTTAGCCAGTCATCTTATATGTAAATTATATCAAGCCGTCCTTTTTTTCCATTACATATTACATTTGTCAACAATGTTAGTACATTCAACTGCTCTTCGTGTGCATCAGCCATTTGACATGGTGATGGCAAATTCTGGAGTGAAAAAAAGGTCTTCAGAGGAGACTATGCTATCTGACAAAGTGCATATCACGCTGGTTACGGATAGCTCTTCAGAGGAGGATTCAGAGACAGATGACCAGTCCTATTCCCCCCCGAGGTGTATGCTCTAACTTGGCAGGGTTATGTTGCTCATATCGTGCGTATGGTGTCTCACATTGCTATGTCATTTGATTAGTTTAGACATGCTTTGTGTGGATGCCACATGTTCAGTGTCTAATTACCATATATGTGAATTATGCATTGCCATCTTGTTGCAAGACATTATATATGTGAATTATACAATTCTATCTTGTTGCAAAGGCATTATATATGTGAATTATGCAATGCCATGCTGTTTAGCCAATCATCATGTATGTGAATTATATCATGCTATCATTTTTTTGTATTACGTGTTCCATTTGTTGACAACGTTTGTATATTAAACTACTCTTCCTGTGCATCAGCCATTTGAAGCGGTGATGGAAGTATCTGGAGGGAAAACAAGGTATTCAGAGCAGACAATGCTACCTGCTGAAGCAAACATCTTGCTGGTTACAGAGAGCTCCTCAGAGGAGGATTTAGAGACTGATGACCAGTCCTATTTTCCCCTGAGGTCTATGCTTGAACTTGGCAGGGTTATATTACCCATGTCATGCATGTTGTCTTGCATTGCTTACTTTTTACATCATATATGGATTGCCATCTGCTTACTTGCTTACTATATAAATCATATATTTGAACTATATCATGCCATCATGTTTACATAGTACATACACATCATCTATCTGAATTATGGCATGGCAACCCATTTAATAAAGACATCATATAGTTATATCATCTCATCCTGTTTAGTGTTTACAGTCATCATATTTTGAATCATGGCATTCTATCCGTGAATGTATGTGAATTATGGCATGCCAACCTATTTAATAAACACATTATATAGTTATGTCATGTCATCCTGTTTACATAGTCTCATATTTTGAACTATGTCTTTCCATCTTTTTTAGTTAGCCATCATAATGTGAAATTGTGTCATGCTATCCTGTTTAGTTAGCCATCATATATGTGAAATTGTGTCATGCTATCCTATTTGGTTAGACAACATAAATATGAATGATTTCATGCCCTCTTTTATTCCCCACTATCCATTGCACCTGTCTATCATACAATGTCTATACTTTCAGTTACTTTTCTTGTTTATCAGCCATTTGAATTGGAGAGCGTGATGGCAGTATCTAAGGGAGTAACAACACGGTGTTCAGAAAAGATAGTGCTACCAGTTGATGCAGATAGAACCATGGTTGTACTTTCCCAAGGACCAGATCCACCACACATAACCCAGACTGTCGTAGATTGTACCCCTACCCAGTCGGACAGAGAACCAGCTACACCCCTTCTAACCCCAACCCCGGTAGATAGTAACCCAGTTCCAGTTGACACAACACTGTCTCCACCACAGAGCACCCAAACATGTCCAGTTAGTAAGGGAACTGCAGTGCCCAAAGCACGAGGACCACCACTCCGAATCCCAACTCGACGCTTAAAGGAGAAGAAGATTTGTTCTCAGGTCAGGTTCTGTAGCTATGGTTCATACTCCTTTGCTCTTGCATTACTGTATTTACTCATACCAACTATTCTCAAATTTGAAGGATGGAATTGAAACTCCAATGGCGCAACAGGTATGTTTTAAACCTGTTTCTTTAACTGGTTTGCTGTTGTAACCTGCTCTATGTTGATTTCAGTTTCAATTGAGTAAACAGTTATGTTCTCATGTCATGCACATAACAAGTGTTTTTATTGCTCTATAGTTACCCACACTTATATTCTGTCTATTCTTCTTTGTCTTGAACAAATATTATTTGAACTGTGTCTCTATCTTGATTTGGCAACAAAAACTAGAATGATATAGACCATAAAGTGACCATGGGACATAGATATATGTTTGTTTCATGCTGTTATCCTGTCCACTTCACTACTGAACTCATTTACCAAAATGAGTTTCATATACAACATGGTAAACATGTGATGTGTCTGCTTGTTTCTCTTTTAGAATGCGGACAAAATATTGGAGAACAGTACTGCGTTATCCAATGGTAAAGGAAGTAATGTAGATAAGGTTCAATATAGTGAGACATCCCTGTTGGTCTCCAAGAAAGCTTAAAGAAACTATCTTGACGACAGCGAGGGAACCCAAAAGTCCTGTCTTGATGTAGTGTTCGAGTTACTGGCCACTACTGCTAGCACAAGCTCTTCGAACTCGCTGCCTGAATCAGTTCGTCTTCTTGAGTCTCAACTTCAAGTTGAAAGACATCGATCAGATGTGCTGCGGCAGGAAGGTGAAGAACTGAGGAAGTCCATGCAGAATTCAGATGCATATTTTCTGGTACAACAACAAGCGCTGGAGGATTTAAGCGCCAAACAAGAGAAAGTTAATAAGCTTGCTAAGCATCTTGCCAGCATTATGGGTACCCAGGATATTGTTTCTTGAGATGTTCTGAAGTGGTTTCAATTCTGGATTTGTTTTGTTGCGGCATTTATTTGCACTGGTCGCCAACTTTGACAACCAGTGTATATGATATGCTGCTTTGTTCCCTATATTTGCACTGGTGGCGAACTTTGATGCCCAGTGGATGTAATATGTGTAATAGACGTGATAGCCTAGCGTTAGTTGCTTGCTTATTTATTTCCTTGTTGTCTTGTTTATTTGTTTGCTTGTAGTCATTGCAGTTCTTTTTCCGCGGTTAGCTAGTGGCTGCAATAACCTATTTTCTAAAACTAGGCCACAATAACCATGGGCTAATACTTACTGTAGTGACACTGGGCCTCCTACTGGCCGTAGAAACAGTGGGCCTTCTATGGCCGTAGAAACAATGGGCCTTCTAAGGGCCGTAGAAACAATGGGCCTTCTGCGGGCCGTATCAACAACGAGCCTTATACGGGCCGTATGATCGATTGGCCAAACATGGGCCAAACAGACTGCATTATGGCCGTAAATGGGCTAGAGTTGGAATCGTTCGTTCATGGGCCGACCATAACGGGCCATCGTTAATAGGCCGTATTTGATGACGCTATGAAAACGGCCCAACGTATTAACAGACCACAAACGGGCCGACTGTAACCACGAGCTGAATTTGGCCCACAAGCAGAAAATGACAGTAACGGGCCGTAAGTAAACGAATGCTGGAAATGAGCCCAAGAATAAATGGGCTCTGAGAAGGCCGAAAGATAACATGGGCTGGAAACGGCCCAACGGAATAACGGGCCGTTAATGGGTATACAGTGATACACTGTTCATTACGGGCCAGTTTCACCACAGGCCGTTAATGGGTGTAAAGTGATACACTGTTCATTACGGGCCAGTTTCACCACGGGCAGTTAATAGGCCAAGAGATACATAGGGCCTCATATGGGCCGAAAGACATCATGGGCCATACATGCGCCAGAAGTGAAAAAACGGGCTGGAATCATATTGGATGGCCCAGATAACGCTACTGGGCCTATTTTGGATAGGGCGTAACGGGCCTTGGGTTAGCGGGCTGTAAATGGGCTATATGCGAACATGCCGTTAACAGGCTTTGCACGGCCCGGCCCGCCACCTTTTGACCAAGTCAAACGGGCCGACCTTTTCACAGGAATGGGCCTCTGTTGGGTCGTGCCACGTGTCGACGTATCATAGGCGCCTTTCGTCCAATGAGTGGATGACATCTGTCCTAATGATGAGCTGACACGTGTTTCCTCCAGCCAATGATGATTTTACACGTGGAAAATCCCCATTGGTCGGGGCTGTTAACGGGTTATCGGATCCAAAACCTGACCCGATAGCTTAACGGCGTTCCGTTACGATGGATGCCACGTGTCGGTCACCCTTGACGAAAGCACTTCTACAACGCGTGATTTATCGTCATGGAAGTGGACACTTCCATGATGATAATTTTGGTAATGCCATGGAACACTTCTACTACAACACAGGTATGACTATCTTGATTCTGTCATAAAATCGTCATGGATGTACATGCATGACAAAAAACGCGACCTACTGTGACAAACACGTATCATCACGGAAGTGTATTTTTTTAGTAGTGGCTGAGAAGGTTCAAAAAATTGCAAGTAAAGCAAATAGATCAAACCCAAGAATATCACTAGGAACACACACACGGAAGGTAGATGGGATCCGCACAACCAAGGAGTGAGCTCAAAATGTGTATCCACGGAAAAATGCTCTCGTTGCATGGATGCTAGAGAGACGCTAGCTCGATTGCTCAAATGGGCAAGATACGCTTGTGTACCAACCTATGAGACAAACGTGCCATCTTTAATCCCAACTATTCCACGTATGCGGTGACCAAGATGATATGTCTATGCAAAATGGCTCAATCCTATTGTTTACAAGCTCTTTGTTTCTCCTCTTTTGCTTAAAATCTTTTCTTTCTTTTTTTCACTACGCTTGATGCTCGAGCCAAGTATGATATGAGAATATTATGTAAGATATGCATGGCAGAGACTTTGGCAGAAAGATGATAGCAAGATCACTAAGATGCACAATAGCGTGGCCCAAAATTCTCAACTCGCTAGTCTCGATGGGTAAGTGATGCAAAATGGCTCGGGTTATCAATGCAAAAGCAAGGTTACGAAGTAAGTGTCGTCGAGGTTACCATCCTTTCTTACGGTTAGCGGTGTCAACGGTGAAGATCGTTGGCGAAGTTGACTCCAAGGTGATGATGAATGGCAGTGATGTCAATGTCACACGTTCCTAAGTAGCCGAAACACCGTATGAAACGGAAACCGCAACTCAAAATCGATCAAATGCGGAAGGTGGGTGCTTTTATGATGAATTTTTTGATGGAGGCTAAAGGTAGTGGTAATGATATACGTGGATGGGGGATGTCAAGAGCTTCCAAACAAGCTAAAGAACTCGAAAAACGGACTTCGGGGGTGGAAGTTATGGCCAATATGGTGTTGTTGGTGGGCTGATTCGGGGGGGGGGGGGGTGCGGGACCCGCGGGTGGGAGGTGTGGGTGCTCGCAGTGGTCAGTGGGAATTGGCCCGGGGGCGCGGGTGAAAGTGCAACTATCCCTAGGTGGTTTTGGTAATTCATAACAACATATAGCTCACTGAGCTAATGCTATTCCAAGACAATTATTTCAGGAAAGCTCAATGATTGGCATGGCATGGATGGTGAAAGTGGAACCCTCAAAATGTTAAGGACAAAGGATTGGCTCAAGCTCAAAAGCTCAAGACTCTTCATTTTACATTTTAGTGATCCAAGATCACATTGAGTCTATAGGAAAAGCCAATACTATCAAGGAGGGATGAGGTGTTGCTTAATGAGCCTTTTGCATTATGTGCTTAATGATAAGCTCCAAAATCCTCAGCTACTTTCCCATATCCACATATGACCTAAACTCCAAGCCAAACTCGGTCCTACCGATTCTTTCCATCCGGCGCCACCGAATTTCACTTGTCATTAGCCACTGCCAAACCCTAGCAATTCGGTTCTACCGATAGGGATCTCGGTCTCACTGAGATGGGGTTGCAATCTCTCTGTTTCCCTTTTGTAACTTTTCGGTCTCACCGAAAGAGCAAATCGGTCCCACCGGGATTGCAATGTAAACTCTCTGTTTCCCCTTTGTAACTTTTCGGTTTCACCAAAAGAGCAAATCGGTCCCACCGAGTTTACCTGACCAACTCTCTGGTTAGCTAATTACCAAAATCGGTCTCACCGAGTTTGTGTAATCGGTCTCACCGAGATTACGTTATGCCCAAACCCTAACCACATCGGTCCTACCGAGTTGCATGTCAGTCCCACCGAAAATCTCTAACGGTCACTAGGTTTACCTTTTTGGTCCGACCGAGTTTGTTGATTCGGTCCCACCGAGATTGGTAAATTGTGTGTAACGGTTGGATTTTCAGTGGAGGCTATATATACCCCTCCACCTCCTCTTCATTCGTGAGAGAGCCATCATAACACATCTACACTTCCAACTCATATGTTCTGAGAGAGAACGACCTAGCCTTATGTTGAGGCCAAGATATTCCATTCCTACCATATGAATCTTGATCTCTAGCCTTCCCCAAGTTGCTTTCCACTCAAATCTTCTTTCTACCAAATCCAAATCCTATGAGAGAGAGTTGAGTGTTGGGGAGACTATCATTTGAAGCACAAGAGCAAGGAGTTCATCATCAACACACCATTTGTTACTTCTTGGAGAGTGGTGTCTCCTAGATTGGCTAGGTGTCACTTGGGAGCCTCCGACAAGATTGTGGAGTTGAACCAAGGAGTTTGTAAGGGCAAGGAGATCGCCTACTTCGTGAAGATCTACCGCTAGTGAGGCAAGTCCTTCGTGGGCGATGGCCATGGTGGGATAGACAAGGTTGCTTCTTCGTGGACCCTTCATGGGTGGAGCCCTCCGTGGACTCGCGCAACCGTTACCCTTCGTGGGTTAAAGTCTCCATCAACGTGGATGTAGGATAGCACCACCTATCCGAACCACGGGAAAAACATTCGTGTCTCCAATAGCGTTTGAATTCTCCAAACCCTTCCCTTTACATTCTTGCAAGCTGCATGCTTTACTTTTCGCTGCTATATACTCTTTGCATGCTTGCTTGAATTGTGTGATGATTGCTTGACTTGTCCTAAAGTTGCTAAAATCTGCCAAGAACTAAAATTGGGAAAAGGCATAGTTTTTATTTGGTCAAGTAGTCTAATCACCCCCCTCTAGACATACTTCCGATCCTACAAGTGGTATCAGAGCTTTGGTCTCCATTTGCTTTGATTTCCATGGCTTTTGGTGGTCATAGCCTTGGTTTCACAACCGAGGAGAGTATGGCATCTAGTGAGGGAAATTATCACCGGAGAGGTCCTTACTTTGATGGTACTAATTTTGCTAGTTGGAAGCATAAAATGAAAATGCATATTCTTGGACATAACCCCGCCGTTTGGGCTATTGTGTGTGTTGGTTTGCAAGGTGACTTCTTCGATGGGAAAGAACCAAACCATGAAGCTACCGCGGATGAGAAGAAGATGCTACAATACAACGCTCAAGCTTGTGATATTCTCTTCAACGGATTATGCCCCGAAGAATTCAACAAAATCAGCCGTCTTGAGAATATAAAGGAAATTTGGGATACTTTGATTGATATGCACGAAGGTACCGACTCCGTCAAGGAATCCAAATTGGATGTGCTTCAAAGTCAACTTGACAAGTTCAAAATGAAGGATGGTGAAGGTGTCGCTGAAATGTACTCTAGGCTTGCTCTCATCACAAACGAGATTGCCGGCTTAGGGAGTGAAGAGATGACCGCCAGATTCATCATCAAGAAGATCCTAAGAGCCTTGGATGGAAAATATGATACCGTGTGCACTTTGATTCAAATGATGCCCAATTACAAAGATCTCAAGCCAACGGAGGTCATTGGAAGAATTGTTGCTCATGAGATGTCGCTCAAGGATAAAGAGGAACTTCACAACAAATCAAGTGGTGCCTACAAAGCCTCATGTGAAGTACCCACATCATCAAGTGAGAAGCAAAACTTCAACGAAGAATTGAGCATAATGGTGAAGAACTTCAACAAGTTCTACAAGATTAGAGGCAAAGATAAAAGCTCCAAGTCAAGGTCCTACAATGACAAAAGATCTTCTAGTCGAGAGCGAAACTGCTACAATTGTGGAAGACCCGGACACTATTCCAATGAGTGTACGACTCCCTACGAAAGAAGAGAAGATTCTCCAAAAAGAAGAGGCAAAAGAGAAGAATCACCATCAAGAGAGAGAAGGAGTAGAGATGATCGTTATGAACGGAGATACTCATGGAGGAGCAAGGATTCGGAAAGAAAGTAAAAATCATCAAGGAGCTACACAAAATGAAGACATCAAGCTCATGTTGGTGAATGGGTATCCGGCTCCGACTCCGACAACCACTCCGAGAGAAGTTATCACTCCGATTACGAATATACTCAAGATGAAGGTGTTGCCGGTCTAGCACTTGTGTCAACCAACTCCTTCAACATATTTGACTCACCAAATGAAGGAATTGGAAGATGCTTCATGGCCAAAGGTCCTAAGGTAACTCAACCTGAGTATGTTGATTTCAATAGTGATGAGGATGACTTGTTACGTGATGATGATTTACTTGTTGACAACTCTAGTGATGAATACTATGATGAAATGTCAATTAATCATGCTAATCAAGATAAAACGAATGACAATGATAAGGAGAAAATTGAGGCTCTAACTAAAGAACTAAACACTCTTAAGTTAGCTCATGAAACTATCTTCGAAGATCATCGAGAACTTTTAAGAGCTCATGAGAAGCTACGCTTTGAAAAGCTCAATCTTGAGCAAGAGCATGAGTTCTTAAAGGCAATCAATGATGATCTTCGCAAGAAAAGTTCTTCTTACATTGCCAAGCGTTTACTCTTATCCACTTACATGCCTCAAGTCAAGTCTAATAACAAGAACAAGAAAGATTCTTCCTCTAGTAGTAACAATGATCATGTTAAATCCAATATTATTGCTTCTAGTAGTTCTCTTGATTCCACAAATGATTCTCTTAGCCAAGTTACACTTGAGCAAGAAAATAGCTTATTGAAGGGAATCATAGAGAAAGGAGTGTACAAAAGCCTTGCCGGAAGTAAGCAATTCGAGGAGATTGTACGCAAGCAAGGAAGGCACCGGAAGAATCAAGGTGTTGGTTTTGAACGGAAGTTCAATGCCAATGGAGTTGAATGGGAAGAAGATCAATACCCCAAGACAAAGTTTGTTCCTCAACAAGAGAAGTATGATCCTACTTCTTTCAAGGGGACACAAACTCAAGATGATCTTCCACCACAAGACTACAAGCAAAAAGGCAAGGACAAGCTTCAAGAGGAAATTGATGAATTTGAAGAAGCTCCTAAGACCTTAGTCAAGTGGATTCCCAAGACTACTTCAAGTTCCACTTCATCAAGTATGACTACAACTCCAAGGATTCCCATCAAGATGGTGTGGATCCAAAAGAAGAAGAACTAGAGAGTTCTTGAGGGTGACTCCGCCAACATACTTCACTCTTATCATTTTGGCAAGAACAAGTGCAATCAACTTCCACATCTTGCACTAGTTCAAGGAGTCACAAACCCTCTTGTTGGTAAGTCAAGGGACAAGGTAACCTAAAAGCTTTCATAGACATCATCTTGTGTGTGCATCACTCTATGTCTATGGATATACTTGTTTGTTCCTTGTGGGACTAACCCATGTAGGTATTGAAAGTGCAATTCACTCAAAAGGATAGCTCCAAGTGATCTACATCAACATTGAGCATCCACATCTTCAACATCTACATGAAGTCATCATCGACAAAACCCAAGGTTAGTTCATCCCTCTTAGGGGGGATATCACATCTAAGGGGAGCTTTACTCTAAGACTTGAGTCAAAGCAACTCTAATGATGTGAACACAACAATGCTTTATGTAAAAGTGGTAACCCCACTTGAGCTTAAACAATGAGTATGACCTATGATCAAATGTTCTCATTTGACTCCTAAGTCAATATACTCATATATGGATGACCTAGTCATCGCCAATTGCTTGATAGATGCTAGAATTGGTTGTGCATGCTTTGTCACATATTTCAATTGCCATTTTATTGTGTGAGAATGTTGGTTGCATATTTTACTCATTCGAGGACATCCACTTGTTGTTTTGATTGTTTGGCTTTATATTTCTTTTGCCAAGTGGATGGACAAGAATGCCTAAGAACCTTCTCTAGCTATCTATGCTTTTCTCGTCTCAAACTCTATTCATGCTACATCACAAAATTGATCAAGTCAGATTCGAACCACTTCGTGTGAGGAGCACTCGGAGTCCCCGATTCATCATAGACTTAAAGTTCCAAAACCTCTTTGTGATTCTCGGTCTGACCGATACCCCACTTTCGGTCTTACCGAGATCATTAAGTTGATCTATGTTTTCAATCTCGGTGCAACCGATTTGAACCATTCGGTCACACCAAGTTGCAATAACTGTATACAGTTTTGCATCTCGGTGCCACCGAGTTGTTCCACTCGGTCACACCGACAGGGTCGGGCTATATATAGACACGGGCAAAAATTTGTAAATTTCTCCGAACCCCTTCGCCCGCGCGATAGCTCGCTCTGCCTACGTGGTCTCCGGATCGTCTTCTCGCCGCCAGCCGCCTCCAGTCGCTGGTCTCCGTCGCCGTCAACGGGAATCAACCCCGCCGTTGCCGCCATAGCGAGTCTCCCCCGAACTAGGGTATGGACTCGATCTTTGTGCTATTCCTCAATCCGATTCCTAGCACATTGTGATCAGATGTATTCTTGCCACATTTGATAAACTCCTATCCTATCAATGAACTCAATAGAATAGGTTTGATCCGAAAACTTTAGAGTTAGGTTTCTGCTGAAACCATCTCGGACCCACCGAGTTGAAAAACTCGGTCCCACCGATTTGGCTTATGCCATTGCACAAGTAAGACTCGGTCTGACCGAGTATTGCTAATTGGTGTGACCGATTTTGGAACTTTGTGAAACCCTAGCAGTCTCGGTGCCACCGAACTGTGACTCGGTCCAACCGAGATCACTAGTTTAGGTTCCAAAAACTGCTTCGGTATCACCGAGTTTAGAAATCGGTAGATCCGAGATGCTTTCTGTGGGAAACTAAAACTAAGTTTTTGAATCATTCTTTTGCGAAAACCTCTGCATTTTGTGATGCTCATCCACTCTACCTCATCTATAAACTATTCACAAGGTCAGCAGTCAGCTTGTTCATCATGTCAGACCAGAGTGATAGCCAGAATTTGTCAGAGCAGCCAGTGCAAATGAGTGAGGGCACTAGTCCCTCCAGCTCTTCAGATGAAGGCAGCAGGAGTACCCCCAGCAACCTGCCAAAAGCTGCCACAAGACAAAGGAAGAAGAGAACCTCCGAATCAGAGGATGAAGATTATGTGGCAGAGGAGGAAACAACTTCCAAGAGAATTGTGCTCAAAAAGGAGTATGGCTCAGCTGCAGCCATCAAGCCAGGAATGCACAAGAAAGCACCTGCTAGGAGAGTTCCTACCTCCAAGCCTAGAAAGGCTATTCCAGAGGAAACAATCAAATTCACTATGGAATCTGAAGAGGAAGAAAGTGGCCAGGACAAGAAAAAGAAGAGAGCTAGAACAACCACTGCCAGAGTTGTTGGCAAGCCCTCCATGAGGAAAGATTCTTCAGAAGAAGAATAAGAGGATGCTGCACCAGCACCCAAGGCACCCAAGCTGATGGGTGATGCTATAAGAACAGGGGTAGCTGCATCTAAGCCCAAGGAAGCCCCCAAGGCTGCATCCAAAGCCAAGTCATCTCCAAAGCCAAAACCAAAGAGGAACACAAGAAGCATCCCAGCTGCTGAAAAGAACAAGGCCCCAGTGCCTGACATTGCAGAAGAAGAGGAAGGCCAAGTGCTGAGAAAGTTGAAGCCCAAGATCCCAGACCACAATGATGCTCATCCTGTGGCTGAGGATATGAAGATCAGAAGAGACTCTGGGCTGAGGAAATGGAGAGCTGAGGATCCCTATGCTACCAGGAGAAGGACTGCTGTTGACTACAGGTTCCACACTAAGGAACAACAGGACTTCTATGAGACAGTCTTATTGGACAAGAAGCCAATAGTATGTGATATGAGATGGGTCGACTGGGAATATATCAAGGAAAATGAAGAGCACCACCCTGGAGTGCAAGATAGCTTCAGAGCTTGTGGAGTAGCAGACTTTGTTGGGCAGAAGCTCACAAAGTGGAATGAGGAGCTTATCATGCAGTTCTACTCCACAACACATTTTTATCCAGATGGGAGGATTGTTTGGATGTCTGAAGGTACGAGGTACCAATCAACAGTTGCTGAGTGGGCACAACTTATGAATGCCCCAGAGGAAAATGAAGATGACTTGGATGTCTATGCCAAGAAGAAGATGGATCACAACTCTATGGCAAATATGTACAAGGAGATTCCTGCAGATGATCTTGATACTCACCAGTTTGGGTCTGTGAAACACTTGTTGTCAGGTCTGCCTACGATCAATTGGATCCTTAGGCACACACTTTTGCCCAAGTCTGGAGATCACAGGATGATCAGAGGTCATGCCATCAACCTGCTACATATCTTTGATGTGCCTCAAAAATTTAAGGTCATGAGCCTCATAATAGAAACTATCAAGAGGACTGCAGCAGATCAGAAGAGGAGCTGTGGATATGCCCCTCAGATCCAGATGTTGATCAACTCAAGAATGGGCACAGACACATACTTGTTGGACAAGGAACATTTTCCTATCCATCCAGATTTCAAGGACAACCAAGTTGTGATGCATGAAATTGAACCATCATCAGTCCAGGCACAAGCCAAGAAGGAGAAGGCAAGGAAGGAGAAAGCTGCCAAGATGCCAACTCAAGAGGAGGCATCTGAGTACTTCTTGAAGAACAAGCAAGAGCAGCTCAGTTACCTGATTGCATCCACCCTAAGGATTGAGAAAGGACTAGCTACCCTGACTCAGAACCAGGCAAGCTTAGAGAGAATCGTAGAACAAAAGTTCTATGACTTGGATATCAAGGTGACAGAAATTCAGACTGCAGTGGAGCAACTCCAAGATGACATGCAGGAGAGGAAATGGAAGACTACCACTGATGCATTTGCTAGAGTTCCACGAGGTCCAAGGTCCAGTGCAGTGCCAGTTCCTGACACAAGAGCCACCGCCTCAGCTCCAGCCACAGCACCAACCCAACCTGCTCCAGCATCTACTTCAGCTCCAACTCCAACCACGTCTACGGAAGCCTTCGTCCTTGGAGTGATCAGGACTCCACCACCACCAGAAGATCAAGCCTGAGTGTCGATCTAGCACTATGCATTTTCTAGGAACTTTTTGGTAACTTGTTGCCAAAGGGGGAGAAAAATGTATAGATCATAGGCTTCGAGAGAGAGAGAGAGTGTTGTTTTTCTCTCTTGCTTTATTTGGTGGTTTTTCAAACATTGTTTGCTTTTGGTTGAGATACTATGTTATGCTTGTGAGACATTGATGATCATGTGTTTGATCATAAGCTACACTTATGCATGCTTGATATATCTTATCTATCTTATGTGGTCATTCACTTTTCCTTGGTGATGAGTGCATGTTTTTCATTATTATCATTTTGAGCGCTCCACCAAGATGTATGTGACATGGAAGAGTAACCCACTCTTTGTCCATTTGCAGTCCAAAGCAAATTTTAAATATGCACAAATTTAGGGGGAGCTCTTACTTATCACATACTTCTCAAAGCGACGATATAATTCATTCTTATTATCATTTGTTGAAGCTTTGATCGATATGTTGTCATCGATTACCAAAAAGGGGGAGATTGAAACTGCAACTATCCCTAGGTGGTTTTGGTAATTCATAACAACATATAGCTCATTGAGCTAATGCTATTCCAAGATAATTATTTCAGGAAAGCTCAATGATTGGCATGGCATGGATGGTGAAAGTGGAACCCTCAAAATGTTAAGGACAAAGGATTGGCTCAAGCTCAAAATCTCAAGACTCTTCATTTTACATTTTAGTGATCCAAGATCACATTGAGTCTATAGGAAAAGCCAATACTATCAAGCAGGGATGAGGTGTTGCTTAATGAGACTTTTGCTTTATGTGCTTAATGATATGCTCCAAAATCCTCAGCTACTTTCCCATATCCACATATGACCTAAACTCCAAGCCAAACTCGGTCCTACCGATTCTTTCCATCCGGCGCCACCGAGTTTCACTTGTCATTAGCCATTGCCAAACCCTAGCAATTCGGTTCTACCGACAGGGATCTCGGTCTCACCGAGATGGGGTTGCAATCTCTCTGTTTCCCTTTTGTAACTTTTCGGTCTCACCGAAAGAGCAAATCGGTCCCACCGGGATTGCAATGTAAACTCTCTGTTTTCCCTTTGTAACTTTTCGGTCTCACCGAAAGAGCAAATCGGTCCCACCGAGTTTACCTGACCAACTCTCTGGTTAGCTAATTACCAAAATCGGTCTCACCGAGTTTGTGTAATCGGTCTCACGGAGATTACGTTATGCCCAAACCCTAACCACATCGGTCCTACCAAGTTGCATGTCAGTCCCACCGAAAATCTCTAACGGTCACTAGGTTTACCTTTTTGGTCCGACCGAGTTTGTTGATTCGGTCCCACCGAGATTGGTAAATTATGTGTAATAGTTGGATTTTAAGTGGAGGCTATATATACCCCTCCACCTCCTCTTCATTCGTGAGAGAGCCATCAGAACACATCTACACTTCCAACTCATATGTTCTGAGAGAGAACCACCTACCCTTGTGTTGAGGCCAAGATATTCCATTCCTACCATATGAATCTTGATCTCTAGCCTTCCCCAAGTTGCTTTCCACTCAAATCTTCTTTCTACCAAATCCAAATCCTATGAGAGAGAGTTGAGTGTTGTGGAGACTATCATTTGAAGCACAAGAGCAAGGAGTTCATCATCAACACACCATTTGTTACTTCTTGGAGAGTGGTGTCTCCTAGATTGGCTAGGTGTCACTTGGGAGCCTCCGACAAGATTGTGGAGTTAAACCAAGGAGTTTGTAAGGGCAAGGAGATCGCCTACTTCGTGAAGATCTACCACTAGTGAGGCAAGTCCTTCGTGGGCGATGGCCATGGTGGGATAGACAAGGTTGCTTCTTCGTGGACCCTTCGTGGGTGGAGCCCTCCGTGGACTCGCGCAACCGTTACCCTTCGTGGTTTAAAGTCTCCATCAACGTGGATGTAGGATAGCACCACCTATCCGAACCACGGGAAAAACATCTGTGTCTCCAATAGCGTTTGAATTCTCCAAACCCTTCCCTTTACATTCTTGCAAGTTGCATGCTTTACTTTCCGCTGCTATATACTCTTTGCATGCTTGCTTGAATTGTGTGATGATTGCTTCACTTGTCCTAAAGTTGCTAAAATCTGCCAAGAACTGAAATTGGGAAAAGGCATAGTTTTTATTTGGTAAAGTAGTCTAATCACCCCCCTCTAGACATACTTCCGATCCTACAGCGGGCACCCGGGGGGTCAGGGTGCGGGCACCCGGGGGGTCCGGGTGCGGGCACTCGGTGGTGGCCGATTTGGGCGGAAAATTTTGGGGAAAGCTAAATTCGATGGATTTCGTGGTGGGAAGGGTGGGGATTGATGGGTAGGGGCTAGATCCACTTGCCAAGCAACAAATTCATGGACCAAAACAACCAAAACTCACAAGATCCAACAAATTCCAATAAAAAAATTTGGAGCTATTTTTGTGGGATTTTCGAATTAGGACGAAAACAACAAAACCAAGCTAGCAAATGGGGGGATGGGACTCCAAGATGTGAATAAACCTTGCTCATGATACCAAGATGTTCTAGGATGAAACTCTAGAGGGGATATTTTCACACTTGGAGGGTGGAAAGAGCAAGAACACAGAATAACACAAAGAGGAAATCACTCTAACAACCCAAATCACACATCTACTAGAGTAGCATACAAGAGATCGACAAGAATACATGAAAATTCAAGGAAAATAGCACTAGGTAAAGTTCTTCCCACTCATAGGAGATGAGTTCTTGATGTTGATCTTCTCCAAGAGAAGACCTTGACAATCCAAAGGATTCTTCCCAAGGTGGGAGCTTGATCTCCAAGAGGAGGGATACAAGGAGCAAAGCTCTCTAGTGTCTATCAAATACTTTGCTAATCCTCACAAAGAGCTACGGAAAGAGTTTATATAGGCTAGGGATGAGTTGGGAGAGGGGAGAGGGATACAAGGGTAAAAACCCCCAAAGCACGCAGGCTGACTCGAAAGGGTCCGGGCACCCGGGGTAAAGGGGCCTGGGCACCTAGAGGTGGGGCAGCTCTAGGTGGCCGGGCATCCGAGGGCCGAATGCCTGGGAACCCAGACCGGTTAGGGTGCCTTGGCCGGGGCGCTGTAGAGGGCTGGGCTCCCGGGGATTGAAATCCCAGGCACCCCGGGGTGCGGCTGGCGCGGCCCAAGCGGGAGGCCTGGCACCCGGGGCCAGGCGGCCGGGCACCCAGGGCGGGCTGGGCGATGCCCAGGTGGTGGTCGGGCACCGGGGGCCATGGGGCCGGGCACCCGGGGTGGGCTGGGGCCCTGCCCAGGTGGCGTCCGGGCACCCGGGGCCGAAACGGCTGGGCACCCAGTGTGTCCAGGGGGCTTGACCTTTCCCGTGGCTGCGTGTCCGGGCACCCGGGGTTCTTCTGTCCAGGCACCCGGGGTGTCCAGGAGCTCCGTTCCTTCGTTCTTCTCCTCCCCCTCTTCCTCTGTGGATGCTCGAGTCTCCGTCCTCTCCTTCTCACGATCATCGCCTTGGTAACTAAGAATGCATAACATGTCTTTATGAGGTAGAACCCAATTCTCACGTGTATCGGAATGAAACTCGAAGAGGAAAGAATTGACCTCGTTCTCGATGGCGCGTGCACGTGCTCTTATCATTGGTCCTCTCGGTGCTTGCGGTGGTGATGGGGTGTCCTTGAAGATGGACGAGGGATGCTCCACATAAGAAACGTTGCATGGAAAACAAAAAAAATCTACGCACACGCAATGATCTATCCATGGAGATGCATAGCACTGAGGGGGAGAGTGTGTCTATGTACCCTCGTAGGCTGTAAGCAGAAGCGTTTGACAACGCTGTTGATGTAGTCGAACTTCTTCTAGCTCCGACCTATCAAGTACCGAACGTACGGCACCTCCGAGTTCTGCACACGTTCAGCTCGGTGTTGTCCCTCGCCTTCTTGATCCAGCAAGTCATCGAGGTAGTAGATGATTTCCGTCAGCATGACAACGTGGTGACGGTGATGGTGAATTGATCTTCGCATGGCTTCGCCTAAGCACTACAAATATATGACCGAGGGTGTAAACGGTGGAGGGGGGCACCGCACACGGCTAGGCAATTGTCTGGGGCGTGCTAGGGGTGCCCCCCACATATATATAGGTGGGAGGGAGAGGGGAGGCAGCCAGGGTGCGCCCCAAGTAGGATCCGAATCCTACTTGGGTTTTGCCCAAGTGGCGCCTGATACGTCACCAATGTATCTACTTTTTCTCAAGTTTTTCCTCTTGTTTTGGACTCTAATTTGCATGATTTGAATGAAACTAACCCCGGACTGACGCTATTTTCAGCAAAACTACCATGGGTTTGTTCTATGCGGAAATAAAAGTTCTCGGAATGGAACGAAACTTTGCGAGGATTTTTTATGGAATAAATGAAGATTTTTGGAGCCAACAACCACCAGAAAGGGACCCCTGGTTGGGCACAACCCACCAGGGCGCGCCCCCTCTCCTGGCGCCGCCATGTGGGTTGTACCCACCTGGTGGCCCCGCAGACCTCAACCCCGACTCTATAAATTCCTATTGTCGGAGAAAAAATCAGGGAAAAAGAATTATCGCGATCCACGAAACGGAGCCGCCGCCAAGCCCTGCTCTTCCTCGGGAGGGCAGATCTGGAATCCGTTTGGGGCTCCTGAGAGGGGGATCTTCGTTCTTTGTCATCACCAACCCATCTCCATTGCCAATTCCATGATGCTCCCCACTGGGAGTGAGTAATTCCTTCGAAGGCTCACTGGTCGGTGAGGAGTTGGATGAGATTCATCATGTAATTGAGTTAGTTTTGTTAGGGCCCGATCCCTAGTATATATCCACTATGTTCTTAGATTGATGTTGCTATGACTTTGCTATGTTTAATGCTTGTCACTTTAGGCCCGGGTGCCATGAACTCAGATCTGAACCGTTTATGAATTCATCATTATATCCATTTTTTAGATCCGATCTTGCAAGTTATAGTCACCTACTACGTGTTATGATCTGGCAACCCCGGAGTGACAACAACCGGGCCCACTCCCGGTGATGACCATTGTTTGAGGAGTTCATGTATTCACTATGTGTTAATGCTTTGTTCCGGTTTTCTATTAAAAGGAGGCCTTAATATCCCTTAGTTTCCAATATGGACCCCGTTGCCACGGGAGGGTAGGACAAAACATGTCATGCAAGTTCTTTTAATAAAGCATGTATGATTATTTATGGAATACATGCCTACATTATATCAATGACCTAGAGCTAGTGCCGTATCACCCTAGGTTATAACTGTCACATGATGAATTTCATCCAACAAGTCACAGATCCAATGCCTACAAATTTATCCTTATTGATCTTGCTTCGTTACTATTGCTATCATCGTTGTTACACTTGCTACAAAATTACTGCTATCACTATTACTGTTACCGTTGCTGCTGTCACTACTATCAAAACTATCAAACTACTTTGCTACTGATCACTTTGCTGCAGATAATTAATCTCCAGGTGTGGTTGAATTGACAACTTAGCTGCTAATACCTTCAAATATTCTTTGGCTCCCCTTGTGTCGAATCTATAAATTTGGGTTGAATACTCTACCCTCGAAAACTGTTGCGATCCCCTATACTTGTGGGTTATCAAGACCTTTTTCCGGCGCTGTTGCTGGGGAGCACAGCTTTATTTGTTGAGTCACTTGGGATTATTATCATATTAAGAATCTAAAGGATCGTAAGCCTAAGATATTTGCCTCAAGTACGAGGGGAGGTAAGAAACTGCCATCCAGTTCTGATTTAGATTCACCTTCTGTTATGAGTAAACTTGCAACACCACCACATGCTATCAATTCCAATATGTCACAAGTTATTGATGATGCTAATTCTACTATGAATGATGCTAGTACCTTGCTTGATAATGATGATGAGCCACTTGGTGATTTTCTTGATGAACAAATTGCTAGAGTAATACAACATGATGTTGTTGAATCTGATGATGAGCTCGAAACTGAAACTCCTGAAACACCTGCTAGAACCAGCCTTCCTAGATATGAATTGCCTAATGTATCAGAAGGTTATGTTATGAGTGAAGAAGCAACTAGAGATATTCTTGCTTGTAAGGATAGAGATGATTTAGAGAAATTACTATGCAAGTATAAAGAAAAATCTCTGAATGCTAGAATCAAATGTGGTCCTAAGTTTGCTACTTCACCTATCTGTATTGCTGATAAGGATTATGAATTCTCTGTCGACCCAGAGTTAATTACTATGGTTGAATCTGATCCTTTCCATGGTTATGAAACTGAAACTATTGTGGCACATCTTACTAAGTTGAATGATATAGCCACCCTTTTTACTCATGATGAGAAAACTCACCATTACTTTATTCTCAAATTATTTCCTTTCTCATTAAAGGGTGATGCTAAAGCTTGGTACAATACTCTTGCTCCTGGTTGTGTGCGTAGTCCCCAGGATATGATTTATTACTTCTCTGAAAAATATTTTCCTGCTCATAAGAAACAACCTGCCTTAGAGGAAATATTTAACTTTGTGCAAACTAAAGAAGAGAGTCTCCCACAAGATTGGGGGAGGCTTTGCTAGTTACTTAATGCTTTGCCTGGTCATCCTCTTAAGAAAAATGACATACTTGATATCTTCTATAACGGACTAAACGATGCTTCTAGGGACTTCCTAGATAGTTGTGCTGGTTGTGTTTTCAGGGAACAAACTATTGCTCAAGATGAAGAATTATTGAATAACATATTGAAAAGTTATGATGATTGGACTATTTCTGAACCACCGCCTAAACCCACTCTGAAGAAGACGGGTATATTATATCTCAGCCCTGAATATATGCAAGAGGCAAAGAAATCTATGAAGGAAAAGGTATTAAAGTCGAGGATGTTAAAAATTTACCTCCTATTGAAGAAACACATGGGCTTAATACACCACCACTGCCTAAGGTGGTAGAGGTAAATTCTCTTATGAAATTCAATGAAAATGATAATCCTCACAATATGCATCCTAGTCAATGCCTTAATGAGTTTGAAAACTACATTAGAAAACAAGATCACTTCGGTGCAAATGTTATGAAACAATTGAAATACAACTCTGATATGATTGCTCACTTGAGTGACTTGTTATTTAGAATCTCAAATGATGTTAGAGGTGTTGAAAAACATGCTTCTATGGTTCAAACTCAACTAGAACAAGTTGCTAAATCACAAAGAGAATTACTTGATGAAATGAATCATAATATGCATGACTTTGCTTTTAGAGTTGCAATTAGAGGAGGTAAAATGACTCGGGAACCACTTTATCCTGAGGGACATCCAAAAATAACTGAACAAGATTCACAAAGAAATAACAGTAGTGCACCTAGTCCTTATAAAAATAAAAAGAAAAATAAAATTAAAAATGATAGGACTTTGCACACTTGTAGTGAACCCGAAATAGAAAAACTTCCTGATAATGAAAATGAAACTTCTATCTCTGATGCTGAAACTCAATCTGGTAATGAACACTCACCTAGTGATAATAAAAAGACAATGAAGAGGTTCATGAAGACACTCAACCAAATAATTGTAAAGAAGCAGATAATGAAGCTGAAATAGAACCACCTGTTGATCTTGATAACCCACAACCTAAAAATAAAAAGTATGATAAAAGAGACTTTGTGGCTAGGAAACACGGTAAAGAAAGAGAACCGTGGGTTCAAAAACCTATGCCTTTTCTACCCAAGTCAACTAAAAAGAAAGATGATGAAGAATTTGAATGCTTTGCTGAAATGCCGAGGCCAGTCTTTTTGCGTACTCCCTGGACTGACATCTTGAAAATGCATCCTTATGCAAAGTATATGAAAGACATCATCACTAATAAAAGAAAAATACAGGAAGCTGAAATCTCCACTATGCTTGCTAATTATACTTTCAAAGATGGAGTACCTAAAAAACTTGGAGATCCGGGAATACCAACTATACCTTGCTTTATCAAAAAGAATTATGTGAAAACTGCTTTGTGTGATTTAGGAGCCGGTGTTAGTGTTATGCCTTTATCTTTATATAAAAGACTTGAATTGAATAAACTCACACATACTGAAATAGTTGCAAATGGCTGACAAATCAAGTGCCATACCTATCGTATCTATGAGGATGTGCCCGTTGTTGTTGCTAATGTTACTATTTCTACTGACTTTGCTATACTTGAGATGCCCGAGGACGACAACATGTCGATTATCCTTGGTAGACCCTTCTTGAATACTACAGGGGCTGTTATTGATTGCAATAAAAGAAAGGTCACTTTTCATATTAATGGTAATGAGCATACAATGCACTTTCCGAAGAAACAATTCCAAGTGAATGGTATTAATGTTATTGAAAAATCTCCGACAATCACTATTGGAAGTTTTTGAATACCTCTACCCACTGTCAAAAATAAATATTAAATGCTTATTGTTGGGGACATTCATATCCCCATTGATGTAACTTAGTGATTTACGAAAGTTCTTCGGTTTCATGCTAACCGAAAGTGGTTGTTAATAAGACCTGATCAACCTTATTAATGCATCATTTTTGAACGGTATGAAGTTGATGAATTTAGTAAGCACTACTTTCTGTCCCTACTTTTTATTCTCTGTTTTTATTAGTTAAATAAAATAAATGCCATGTTTTGTCTATTTTCTGAATTTCCCGTGCAATAAAAAAATGACCCAAAAATAAAGGTTCTCAGAATGCCCTGAAAATTTTATATGATTTTTTCCTAATTATTTAAGAATATTTGGTGCAAAAATTACCAGAGGGGGGTGCACCTGGTGGGCACAACCCACCAGGGCGCGCCCGCACCCCCTGGCGTGCCCTGGGGGTTGTGGTCCCCACGTGGGCCCCCTCACTTATCTCTTTAGCCCACATTGTCACCTATCTCCAGAAAAAATCACTCTTGCTCTCTCTCCCGTGTTCTCGAGCTCAAACCCGCGGATTTTGATCTCTTTGCTCAAAGCTCCATTTCCAAAACTGTTTCGGGGATTTGTTAGTTGGTATGTGACTCCATCATTTGTCCAATTAGTTTTTGTTTTAGTGGTTTATACTTTGAATAAATAGCTACTCTTGGTGCTGCTGTAGATGTGCTTGGATGTTCAATTCTTAGTGCTCTAAGTAGTTTGAATGCTTGCTATGGCCTCTATGTATCCCTATGAGTAGTTGCTATTTGTTTTGTGAAGTTTTGTTGGAAAATTTTCTGGACTAAAAATTCAGATTTTTGTTCTTAGGAGAAATTGTACACGGACATGAATATCTTCAGGAAATTTGGCGCTAAGAAGAAATCCAAGGGTGCTATTGGGGAGTCTTCTGACAGTGATCTCCGCCCTCAGAGGTTGGCAGAGGTACGGCCGTGCTAATGGCCGCACACCCCGTTCCTGCAAGAGGCTGGAATTCATGAGGAGTTCATGCAATTTATTGCCAATGTCGGTCTCACCGACTTCATCGCAGATGAGTGTCACCAACACCAAATCCTCACAAACATGTTTGTTCAAAGTTTTAGTTTCTTGCCTAGAAATAATCCTCCTGAAGTGAGCCTTGATTTATATCTTGAAAACCATTAGATACCACTTACTAAGTTTTGTAACATATGCATTATCCCTTCTGATGGGAGCTTGGATAAGCCTAGGTCGGCCGAGTTTGAGGACTTCTATCGCACTTTGACAGTGGGTGATGAGAGGAGAGTGTCAGCCATCACTGCCGGTGGCTTACATTTTCCTGCTGTTCGTTACTTTCATATTTCATTACCAAATGCTATCTTGCTAGGGAGAAGGTGGGTGCACTTAGTTCACCAGACCTTGCTGTTTTACATCGCGCAATAGAGGGAAACAACACATATAGCTTGCGAGCTATTGTGTCTCGTCGCCTCCATCTTAATAAATCTCAGGGTAAAATACATGGTGGGATTTTTGCTACTCGGTTGGCGGCTCACTTTGAGGTTGAGATACGCCCTCATGATTACCCTTTGACCAAGGTTTACCTAGACCAGGCAGCCATGTATCACCATCACTTTCTTGCACATGATCGCCCTGATGTTGCCATTCCTTATAACTTGGTCTATAGCGTTGACACTCGTGATTTTATCCCCTTGCCTGCACCTGCTTTTTTTGATTCTGTTGCCAGGGGCGGATACCGGATTATGCCGGCAGACATCCTCGCCTACTGGAACGCTCACGCTGCTGCAGAGGATGCACGGGCACCTCAGCAGTGGGATGTGTGGATGCCCACTCCTCGGGATCCCTACTACCCTCCAGGCTACCGATCAATTACCAACTTAGGCCAAAATCCTAAGCTTGGGGGAGTACGTGTTTCTCACTGACATTATATTCATGCTCACATATCATTCTAGTTGCCGGTGCTCACACTTTTTCATTGTATCATCCATGCGTAGATTTATTTTCTTGCTTTCTTCTTGTGTGTTTGAAAAACTTCAGAAAAACCAAAAAATTTAGTTATAGTAATTTACTTTCTATGCATGCTTAGTAGTAGCACTAAAAAGAAAACCCAAAAAGATTTCCTTATTCTTCTTTTGCCTGTTGGAAGCTTTCCCGTGTAAATAGTTTTTCTTGTTTTTGCTTTTTATTTGCTTGTTGAAGAAAACCAAAAACTCCAAAAATATTTCAATGTGTTTCTCTAAATTTCTTTTCCTTTTATTCGAGTTGTACCAAGGAGAAGACCACAATCAAAATGTTGAGTGGCTCTCATATGAATAAATGTTGAACTAATAAAGAACACATTTTACCTTGTCTTCTCCTGTTGAATAAAATGTTTTGCAGATTCCAGCTTAGTCCATGGCACTCTTGCACTATTATTATTTTCATATCAGTCAGACGTGCAAGTGAAAGGCAATAATGACGATATTCGATGAGCTGGCCGTGGCAAAGAGAAACTGGTATGAACTCGACTTGCTCTGTCTGTGTAAATATGTTTAACCTAGTATCCAGGCTTAAGCCCATTATGATTAAACATGTTTGCAATAACAATTAGAGATTATAGTTTCTCATGCCATGCATAAGTAGCTAGGAGTTGATAATGATTTTTCTTGGATATCAACATAGCGTTAAGATGATTGTGATGTAGTATGATGATATGGTATCCTCCTCTGAATATTCGAGTGGCTTGACTTGGTACATGTTCATGCATGTAGTTGAATCAAAACCAACAGCCTCTATAATATTTATGTTCATGGTGTCCATATCCTACTCATGCTTGTGTCCAATGTTACTTATGCATAATGTCTGGTCATGATCGTTGTTGCTCTCTAGCTGGCCGCTTCCCAATCTTAATTGCTAGCCTTCGCGTGTACTAAGTGGGAATTCTGCTTGTACATCATAAACCTTGAACCCAAAGTTATTCCATATGAGTCCACCATACCTACCTATATACGGTATTACCCTGCCGTCCTAAGTAAATTTGCATGTGCCACCTCTAAAAACTTCTAAAAAAATTATCCGTTTTGTGTGCGTAGATCGTTCATGGAACGATAGGAGGTGGTCGATATCTTCCGTGCTAAGCATGTTATCCTCAGGTCGAGTGTTTATTCACTCGCCATCGCACGAGGAAATGAGCGGTAATAGGGATGCCTAGTCCCAAACTGAAACATGAAAAAGAGTTCATCTCTTGAATAATCAAACAAAAACTCCCAATGGAGTCAAAACCTTTACTTTCCGCTTGGGGACCGCCACTAGCATGCTTAGCATGGAAGATGTTGATAACTGATGGTCGTGAAGTGAATGAGAAGGGTGCATGTCTCAAAATATCATTTATCTCTGTTTTAAAAATTGAGCTCTGTCACCTCTGCAAATCCCTGCTTCCCTCTGCGAAGGTACTTTCTATTTACTTTTATGTTGTGTCACCACCTTCTAAAAACAAGTGCCAGAAATTGAGTAGAGCACATCTGTCATGATTTATGCATTGTGTATAGCTAATGTTGGGTGCATCATGACTGGATCTTTTCTACCATGAATTACAATGTTTAGTCGCTGCTTGAACTTTGGAGGTGCTTTGCATTTATGTTTTGCGGTCTCAGAAAGGGCTATCGAGATACCATTATTGTCATATTATATCATGGTTGTTTTGACAACATGTTGCTGTTTGAGATATCTTATTATTGCTCGCTAGCTGATTATGTCATTGATATGAGTCATTATAATCTTTAAATGTTATTGTTGACGTGGTTAGTTATAATGTTGACTGAAAACCTGGGTGCTGTTTAAGCTTATTTATGCAAACAAGAGCAAAAGAGTTTGTAAAAGTTTTTCTTTCTCACTTTCACTTTATCAACTGAATTGCTTGAGGAAAAGCAAATGTTTAAGCTTGGGGGAGTTGATACGTCTCCAACGTATCTACTTTTTCTCACGCTTTTCCTCTTGTTTTGGTCTCTAATTTGCATGATTTGAATGAAACTAACCCGGAACTGACGCTATTTTCAGCAGAACTACCATGGTGTTGTTTTTGTGCAGAAATAAAAGTTCTCGGAATGGAACAAAACTTTGCGAGGATTTTTGGTGGAATAAATGAAGATTTTTGGAGCCAACGACCACCAGAGAGGGGCCCTTGGTTGGGCACAACCCAGCAGGGCGCGCCCCCCTCTCCTGGTGTGCCCAGGTGGGTTGTACCCACCTGGTGGCCCCGCAGACCTCAACCCTGACACTATAAATTCCTATTTTCAAAGAAAAAATCAGGGAAAAAGAATTATCGCGATCCACGAGACGGAGCTGCCGCCAAGCCCTATTCTTCCCCGGGAGGGCAGATCTAGAGTCCGTTTGGGGCTCTGGAGAGGGGGATCTTCATTCTTCATCATCACCAACCCGTCTCCATCGCCAATTCCATGATGCTCCCCACCGTGAGTGAGCAATTCCTTCGTAGACTCGCTGGTCGATGAGGAGTTGGATGAGATTCATCATGTAATCGAGTTAGTTTTGTTAGGGCCCGATCCCTAGTATCCACTATGTTCTTAGATTGATGTTGCTATGACTTTGCTATGCTTAATGCTTGTCACTTTGGGCCCAGGTGCCATGAACTCAGATCTGAACCGTTTATGAATTCATCATTATATCCATGTTTTAGATCCGATCTTGCAAGTTATAGTCACCTACTACATGTTATGATCTGGCAACCGGGCCCACTCCCGGTGATGACCGTAGTTAGAGGAGTTCATGTATCACTATGTGTTAATGCTTTATTCCAGTTCTCTATGAAAAGGAGGCCTTAATATCCGTTAGTTTCCAATATGGACCCCGCTGCCACGGGAGGGTAGGAAAAAAGATGTCAAGCAAGTCCTTTTAATAAAGCACGTATGACTATTTACGGAATACATGCCTACATTATATCGATGAACTGGAGCTAGTGCCGTATCGCCCTAGGTTATAACTGTCACATGATGAATATCATCCAACAAGTTACCGATCCAATGCTTATGAATTTATCCTTATTGATCTTGCTTCGTTACTATTGCTATCATCACTGTTACACTTGCTACAAAATTACTGCTATCACTATTACTGTTACCGTTGCTGCTGTCACTACTATCAAAACTATCAAACTACTTTGCTACTGATCACTTTGCTGCAGATAATTAATCTCCAGGTGTAGTTGAATTGACAACTCAACTGCTAATACCTTCAAATATTCTCTGGCTCCCCTTGTGTCGAATCTATAAATTTGGGTTGAATACTCTACCCTCGAAAACCGTTGCGATCCCCTATACTTGTGGGTTATCAGCGCCCCCTGCCTTATTTCACCGGAGAACAAAGGGAAGGGGAAGAGAGAAAGGAAAGGGGGGGGCGAACCCCCTTTTTCCTTCTCCCAATTCGGCCTCCTGCCATAGGGGGGCGCCACCCCTTGTGGGCTGGTGTGCTCGACTCTCATGGCCCGTATGGCCCATATATTCCCCCTTGGGGGTTCCGGTAACCCCTCCAGTACTCCGATAAATACCCGATACACTCCAGAACACTTCCAGCGTCTGAATACTATCGTCCTATATATCAATCTTTACTTCTCGACCATTTCTAGACTCCTCGTCATGTCCATAATCTCATCCGGGACTCCGAACAACATTCGGTTACCAAATCACATAACTCATATAATACAATATCGTCATCGAGCGTTAAGCGTGCAGATCCTACGTGTTCAAGAACTATGACATGACCGAGACACCTCTCCGGTCAATGACCAATAGCGGAACCTGGATGCTCATGTTGGCTCCTACATATTCTACGAAGATCTTTATCTGTCGAACCGTTATGACAACATACGTTATTCCCTTTGTCTATCAGTATGTTACTTGCCCGAGATTCGATCGTCGGTATCTTCATACCTAGTTCAATCTCGTTACCAGTAAGCCTCTTTACTCGTTCCTTAATGCATCACCTCATGACCGACTCCTTAGTCATTTGCTTGCAAGCTTATGATGTGTATTATCGAGAAGGCCCAGAGATACCTCTCCGATACTCGGAGTGAGAAATCCTAATCTTGATCTATGCCAACTCAACAAACACCTTCGAAGATACCTGTAGAGCATCTTTTTAATCACCCAGTTACGTTGTGACGTTTGATAGCACACAAGGAATTCCTCCGATATCCGGGAGTTGCATAATATCATAGTCGAAGGAATATGCATTTGACATGAAGGAAGCAATAGCAATAAAACTGAACGATCATAATGCTAAGCTAGTGGATGGGTCTTGTCCATCACATCATTCTCCTAATGATGTGATCCCGTTATCAAATGAGAACTCATGTCCATGGTTAGGAAACCTTGACCATCTTTGATCAACGAGCTAGTCAAGTAGAGGCTCACTAGGGACATAGTGTTTGTCTATGTATTCACACATGTATTTAGGTTTCCAATCAATACAATTCTAGCATGAATAATAAACATTTATCATGAATAAGGAAATATAAAATAACAACTTTATTATTGCCTCTAGGGCATATTTCCTTCAGTCTCCCACTTGCACTAGAGTCAATAATCCAGATTACATTGTAATGATTCTAACACCCATGGAGTTTTGGTGCTGACCATGTTTTTCTCATGGAAGAGGCTTAGTCAACAGGTCTGCTACATCCAGATCCGTATGTATTTCACAAATCTCTATGTCTCCCTCCTTGACTTGATCATGGATGGAGTTGAAGCATCTCTTGATGTGTTTGGTTCTGTTGTGAAATCTGGATTCCTTCGCTAAGGCAATTGCTCCAGTATTGTCACAAGAAATTTCATTGGACCCAATGCACTAGGTATTACACCTAGAGCAGATATGAACTCCTTCATCCAGACTCCTTCATTTGCTGCTTCTGAAGCAGCTATGTACTCCGCTTCACATGTAGATACCGCCATGACGCTCTGCTTGGTACTGCACCAACTGACAGCTCCACCATTCAATATAAGTACATACCCAGTTTGTGACTTAGAGTCATCCGGTTCAATGTCAAAGCTAGCATCGACGTAACCATTTATGACGAGCTCTTTGTCACCTCATAAATGAGAAACATATCCTTGGTCCTTTTCAAGTACTTCAGGATGTTCTTGACCGCTGTCCAGTGATCCACTCCTGGATTACTTTGGTACCTCCCTGCCAGACTTATGGCAAGGCACACATCAGGTCTGGTACACAACATAGCATACATGATAGAACCTATGGATGAGGCATAGGGAATGACTTTCATTTTCTCTCTATCTTCTGCAGTGGTCGGGCTTTGAGTCTGACTCAATTTCACACCTTGCAATACAGGCAAGAACCCTTTCTTTGACTAATCCATTGTGAACCTCTTCAAAACTTTATCAAGGTATGTGCTTTGTGAAAGTCCTATTAAGCGTCTTGATCTATCTCTATAGATCTTGATGCCAATATATAAGCAGCTTCACTGAGGTCTTTCATTGAAAAAACTCCTATTCAAATATCCTTTTATGCTATCCAAAAATTCTACATAATTTCCAATCAACAATATGTCATCCAAATATAATATTAGAAATGCTATAGAGCTCCCACTCACTTTCTTGTAAATACAGGCTTCTCCGAAAGTCTGTATAAAACATATATTTTGATCACTTCATCAAAATGTATATTCCAACTCCGAGATGCTTGCACCAGTCCATAGATGTATCGCTGGAGCTTGCACACTTTGTTAGCACCTTTAGGATCGACAAAACCTTCTGGTTGCATCATATACAACTCTTCTTTAAGAAATTCATTAATTAATGCAGTTTTAACGTCCATTTGCCAGATTTCATAATCATAAATTGCGACAATTGCTAACATTAGTTAGATAGACTTAAGTATCACTACGGGTGAGAAAGTATCATCGTAGTCAACTCCTTGAACTTGTCGAAAACCTTTCGTGACAAGTTGAGCTTTTTAGATAGTATACCATCGTGTCAATCTTCTTCTTGAAGATCGATTTATTCTCTATGGCTCACCGATCATCGGGCAAGTCCACCAAAGTCCATACTTTGTTCTCATACATGGATCCTATCTCGGATTTCATGGCCTCAAGCCATTTATCAGAATCTGGGCTCATCATAACTTCTTCATAGTTTGTAGGTTCGCCATGGTATAGTAACATAACTTCCAGAACAGTACTACCATACCACTCTTGTGTGGAACGTGCTTTGTTCGACCTACGAGGTCCAGTAGTAACTTGATCTGAAGTTTCATGATCATCATCATTAGCTTTCTCTCTAGTTGCTGTAGGCATAACAGGAACAGATTTCTCTGATGTGCTACTTTCCAATTCAAGAGAAGGTACAATTACCTCATCAAGTTCTACTTTCCTCCAACTCACTTCCTTCAAGAGAAACTCCTTCTCTAGAAATGTTCCATTCTTCGCAACAAAGATCCTGCCTTCGGATCTATGGTAGAAGGTGTACCCAACTGTTTCCTTAGGGTATCCTATGAAGACACACTTCTCCAATTTGGGTTCGAGCTTATCAGGCTGAAGCCTTTTGACATAAGTGTCGCAACCCCAAATTTTAAGAAATGACAACTTAGGTTTCTTGCCAAACCACAGTTCATGCGGTGCCTCAACGGATTTAGACGGTGCTCTATTTAACGTGAATGCCACTGTCTCTAATGCATAACCCAAAAACAATAGTGGTAAATCGGTAAGAGACATCATAGATCGCACCATATCTAATAAAGTACGGTTACGACGTTCGGACACACCATTACGCTGTGGTGTTCCAGCTGGCATGAGTTGTGAAACTATTCCACATTGTTTTAAATGAAGGCCAAACTCGTAACTCAAATATTCGCCTCCGCAATCAGATCGTAGAAACTTTATTTTCTTGTTACGATGATTCTCCACTTCACCATTATTCTCTAATTTAAATGAATAATCGTCTCGCACTAAACAAGATCCAGATATAATATTCATGCTCAACGCTGGCACCAAATAAAAATTATTCAGGTCTAAAACTAATCCGAAGGTAGATGTAGAGGTAGCGTGCCGACGGCGATCAGTCGACCTTGGAACCATTTCTGACGTGCATCGTCACCTCATCCTTAGCCAATCTTTGTTTAATCCTTAGCTCCTGTTTCGAGTTACAAATATGAGCAACCGAACTAGTATCAAATACCCAGGCGCTATAATGAGCATTAGTAAGGTACACATCAATAACATGTATATCAAATATACCTTTGTTCACTTTGCCATCCTTCTTATCCGCCAAATACTTGGGGCAGTTCCGCTTCTAGTGACCAGTCCCTTCGTAGTAGAAGCACTCAGTTTCAGGCTTGGATCCAGCTTTGGGCTTCTTCCCGGGAGTGGCAACTTGCTTGCCATTCTTCTTGAAGTTCCCTTTCTAACCCTTGCCCTTTTTCTTAAAACTAGTGGCCTTGTTAACCATCAACACTTGACGCTCCTTCTTGATTTCTACCTCTGCAACTTTGAGCATTGCGAAGAGCTCGGGAATTGTCTTCTCCATCCCTTGCATATTATAGTTCATCACGCAGCCTTTGTAGCTTGGTGGCAGTGATTTAAGAACTCTATCAATAACACTATCATCTGGAAGATTAACTCCCAGCTGAGTCAACTAATTATGATACCCAGACATTTTGAGTATTGATACGTCTCCAATGTATCTATAATTTTTTATTTTTCCATGCTGTTATATTATCAATCTTGGATGTTTTACAATCATTTTATAGTAACTTTATATCATTTTCTGGGACTAACCTATTGACATAGTTCCCAGTGCTAGTTGATGTTTTTTGCTTGTTTTTTACTTTGCAGGAAATCAATACCAAACGGAGTCCAAGCGCAGCGAAACTTTTTGGTGATTTTTTCTGGACCAAAAGACACATATTGGGCCAAGAAAGTACCTAAGGGGAGCTCCGAGTGGAGCACAACCCACCAGGGCGCGCCTGGGGGCCCAGGCGCACCTAGGTGGGTTGTGCCCACCTCGGTGGCCTCCCGCATCGCCTCTTTGCTCTATAAAAATCCCAATATTCCAGAAACCCTAGGGGAGACGACGAAAATCAATTCCAGCCGCCGCAAGTTCCAGAACCACCAGATCCAATATAGACACCATCACGGAGGTGTTCATCATCCTCATTGGTGCCTCTTCGATGATGCATGAATAGTTCATTGTAGACCTAGGGGTCCATAGTTTGTAGCTAGATGGCTTCCTCTCTCTCTTTTGATTCTCAATATAATGCTCTCTTGGAGATCTATTTGATGTAACTCTTTTTGCGGTGTGTTTGTTGGGATCCAATGAACTTTGAATTTATGGTCAGATCTATGTTTTTATTCATGAATGTTATTTGAGTCTTTTGATCTCTTATATGCATGATTACTTATAGCCTCGTATTTCTTCTTCAAATCTTTGGTTTAGTTAGGCCAACTAAATCGATTTTTCTTGCCATGGGAAGAGGTGCTTTGTGATGGGTTCGATCTTACGGTGCTTGATCCCTGTGACAGAAGGGGAACCGACACGTATGTATCATTTCTATTAAGGATGACAAGATGTGTTCTATTTCTACATAAATAGATCTTGTCTACATCTGTCATCAATCTTAATGCATTACTCCATTTCTCCATGAACTTAATACACTAGATGCATGCTGGATAGCGATCGATGTGTGGAGTAATAGTAGTAGATGCAGGCAGGAGTCGGTCTACTAATGTTGTACGTGATGCCTATATAATGATCATTGCCTAGATATCGTCATGATTATTTGAAGTTCTATCAATTGCCCAACAGTAATTTGTTTACCCACCGTATGCTATTTTTCTCGAGAGAAGCCACTAGTGAAATCTACTACCCACGTGACTCTTCTTTATTATATTTGCCTTCGCGATATATTTTTATTTACTTTTATTTTCAGATCTATTAATCCAAAAAATACAAAAAATACCTTGCTGCATTTTTTATTATTTATTTTATCTCGCGTTCCCCCGAGATCTATTTATCCAATCTACTACAGTTTTACCTATCTTTTCACCCGTGAGGGATTGACAACCCCTCTCTTATGTAGGGTTGCAAGTATTTGTTCTTTGTGTGCAGGAGCTGTTTACGTGGTGTTGCATGGTTCTCCTACTGGTTCGATAACCTTGGTCTCATCACTCAGGGAAATACCTACCGTAGCTGCGCTACATCATCCCTTCCTCTTTGGGGAAATATCGACGTAGTTCAAGCCGCATCAAAAGGAATTTCTGGTGCCGTTGCTGGGGAGACATCACCAACATCTACCAGGTTCCTAATCACAAATCTCATATCCTTGCAATTTACATTATTTGCCAGTTGCCTCTCGTTTTCCTCTCCCCCACTTCACAAAAAATTGCCGTTTTATTCATCCTCTTTTTCATTCGTCGTTTTCTTGTCAGATCTGTTTTTGAGTGCAATCTTGTTGCGTAGTCACGATGACTCAAGATAACACCAAGTTGTGTGATTTCTCCAATACCAACAACAATGATTTTATTAGCACTCCGATTGATCCTCCCACCACTAGTGCGCAATCTTGTGATATTAATGCCGCTTTGCTGAATCTTGTTATGAAAGATCAATTTTCTGGTACTCCTAATGAGGATTTCGTGTCCCATCTTAACACATTCATGGAATTATGCGATATGCAAAAGAAAAAATATGTGGACAATGATATTGTGAAGTTGAAATTATTCTCGTTTTCCTTGCGAGGTCATGCAAAAATTTAGTTTTCTTCTTTGCCTCGCAATAGTATCGATTCTTGGGATAAGTGCAAATATGCCTTTATTACTAAGTATTTTCCGCCCGCGAAAATTATTTCCCTTAGAGCCCAGATCATGAATTTCAAGCAACTTGAACATGACCATGTTGCACAATCTTGGGAAAGGATGAAATTAATGTTGAGGAATTGCCCAACTCATGGGCTAAATCTTTGGATGATCATACAAATATTTTATGCGGGGTTGAATTTTGTTTCGCAAAATCTTTTGGACTCCACCGCGGGTGGTACTTCTATGGAAATTACTTTGGGTGAAGCCACCAAATTGCTTGATAATATTATGGCAAATTATTCACAATGGCATACCAAAAGAGCTCCCACTAGTAAAAAAGTTAATTCGGTTGAAGAAATTTCTTCTTTGAGTGAAAAAGTTGATGCTCTTATGTAATTGGTTGCTAATAAAAGTGCCCCTATTGGTTTTAATGATGTGCCTTTGTCTACTTTTATTGAGCAAAATATTGATGCCATAGATGTGAATTTTGGCATGTTTGACGAAAGTTTGGACACACACCCCTCACAAACCGGAGCAACTCACTAGAAGGCTCATGGTTCCGAGAGGGAACAATGCAAGTTTGATGACGAACAGGAGATAGCTTACTGTTACGGCCTTCAATTTTTTTCTATGTTTAACGTGCACTGCTACAACTGTAATGTGAAATTTTGGAAAATTCTAGGGATCATTTGACCTTTTAAGACATTTAAGTGATTTTCTAGCCATTTAATGACCGTAATTCAAATTTGAACTACATCTACATGGACCGGCTAACCATAACGGTTCCAAAAATCATATTTGTGTACTTGTGTGCGAGTTAATTCCATGTGCAGTAAATTAGAAGGAATTTTCAAACATATTTGTCTCACGACATGGACGCATGCATACGTATGCACTGAGTGACATGGCATTTTAATTCCAAAAAAATTAATAATATCAGAAACACGTGAAACCTTGGTTGATGTAATGTCATGCCACCAAGATGATGTGGTAAAAATTGGCATGTTTGACGAAAGTTTGTACAAACACCCCTCACAAACCAGAGCAACTCACTAGAAGGCTCGTGGTTCCGAGAGGGAACAATGCATGTTTGTTGACAAACGAGAGATAGCTTCCTCTTACGGCCTTCAATTTTTTTTACGTCTAACGTGCACTACTACAACTGTAATGTGAAATTTTGGAAAACTCTAGGGGTCATTTGACCTTTTAAAGACATTTAAGTGATTTTCTAGCCATTTAATGACTGTAATTCAAATTTTAATTACATCTACATGCAACGCCTAACCATAACGGTTTGAAAATCATATTTGTGTATGTCGGTTTTTGGGTTCCGGCAGACCCTTGAGGTTAGAACACTGGGGTGTGCGCGAAGATCTCTCCCCTATCGATCTACGTCCGATCCTCTCATGCGAACTAAGATGGAAATGATGAACAACACAAGAGACACGAGGTTTATACTGGTTCGGGCCACCGTTGTGGTGTAATACCCTACTCCAGTGTGTGGTGTGGTGGATTGCCTCTGGGGCTGATGATGAACAGTACAGAGGAAGAATAGCCTCGCGAGGGGTGTTCTTGAGCTGGTGCGGTGTGCTCTACTTGGTCTCTACCAGATTTCTAGATGCCACTACTCCGTGGTTGCTAGCTCTATTTATAGAGGCCCTGGGCCTCTTCCCAAATAATGAGCGGGAAGGGCGCCAACAATTGACCATTTTGAAGGGGAACATCTAGTACAAGTTATCCTGACCAAAGGTGGTCTTCGGCTGCCAAAAGCACTGGTGGTGACGCCGTCTTGGGCTCCACGGTGACCTCCGTCCGGCCGTCCGGCTGGTCTTGGTCTTGTTGCACTGGAATGGTAACCTTTGTCTGATGCTTTGGCCTGTGCTTGCCCCCTTTGCACCAAAGGGGAAACAAGGACTCTGCCCAGGCCGGCGCCCGCCTGGCGCTCGCCTGGCCTTGATCGTCATGGCTTGCATCACGGGATCCTCATGAGGTACCCTTGCATTGATCTCTCCGCCTCCTTGCGAGCCTGCCTGGTGAGGACACTCTTGAGGAGGCTTCCTGTCGTCCACCCCGCGAGGCTTGGCCCCTCGCGAGGGTCTTGAGCTTGAGCCTGATGAAGTTGGGTCGCGCTGGGCCCCCACTTGAGCCACGCCGCAGGCCACAGGCAGGCAAGTCTGGGGACCCCCGTTCCCAGAATGCCGACAGTAGCTCCCGGGCCCAAGGCGCGCGCGGGCTGGGCTTAGCAGTGAAGCGAAGGGCAAGCGCGAAGCGCCGCGGGCCCTAAAAGCCTGCGGCCTTGGGCGCCGCGTGGCGGTTGATTGGACGTGGGCGACTGCGCTTCCCCACGACGCCTCGGCGACGGCATGACTTGACAAGTCCCTGCATGCAGAGATATGGGTCATGATTACCTGCGATCGTGGTGCTCGACGGTTGGCCTTCTCCAGCTATAAATACGGGGTTGCGTGAGCTCCGCCAGTTCACCCCTTTCTGCTACTCCCTTCTTCTTCTCGGCCACTCGCCGTTCTCATGGCTCCAAAGATATTCTCGGCCGCAGAGAAGGGAAAGGCCCGCCAGGAAGGGCCTGACTCCCCCCCGGCCAAGCGCGGCTGGGGTCGTCCTCGCAAGCACCCTGCGGTCCCCGTAGCGGCTTCCCGCGGCGACGGAGGCGGTTCCCTGCGCGATGGTGAGCGCTCGGCTGCCGAGGGGAGGCATGGCGTGACCGCGCGGACCCCCAGGCCGCGCTTTCGCTCGGCGGAGGTGCTGCCGGAGTTCGTCGTGTGGTCGGTGGACCCGACCAGCACCTGGCTCCAGCTCCCCCGCTTCTTCGTAGGTGAGCTGCCGGCCAGCGCCCGGTGCGGCTTCTGGCTCCAGGCGGATGGTTGCTGCAGCAGGGCCTTCTGGGCTTCGCTGGAGGTCTCCCATTCCGGAAATGGGGCCCTGACTCGCGGCTGGCAAACGTTTGCCCGCGCGCGCGACCTGAGCCAGCGGTGCACCCTGCACTTCAAGTTCGATGGCGACGCCACCCTCTACGTGAGGGTGTTTGGGGAAGATGGTCGCCGTGCTGGGTGTTGCCCCGAAGATGATGACCGCGGCCACCTGCCCAGCCCGGCACCGACCAGGACGAAGACAGCGCCATGCATGCTGGCGGCGGTGCTCGGGGCTCGTCAAGTTTTGGTGATTCTCCCTTAGGCAGCCGCTCCTCCAGCGATGGCCGTGACCAGCCCCCGCGCCGCCGCGTCCGCCTGGGTGAAGGCAGCGGGTCCACCCGCCGCCGCGCCCTGGTGAAGCGGGAGGAGGCGTCCGCCTGAGCCCCAGGAGCAGGTCAGGCCTTTGCTTTAGGTTGGTGTTGGACTGGTCGTGTCCATTTTGTTTCCTTCCTTTCCTGCGTAAGAAGAAGGTAGTACAGGGCCCCGTGGGAGTGTGTTAGAACTATTGCTGTCATGCGTCGCGTTGCTTTTGCCATTCCTGTGCTATGTTTCCATGCTGCGTGTCCATGTGCGGGAGTCATTTTGAGCTTGGTGGAGCTTGACGCGGCCCTTGCCTCCCGAGGCTGAGGCCTCGCCGTGCACTTCATGCCCTGCAACGATTAGTTAGAAGGGTAACCTTTGGTCCCGGCAGCGGGTGCGATCAGCCTAGGTCCTGCGTTCGTGTCGCGATGCCCGTGAGGCATGGACTGGGAGGGGTGCTCCGGCAGAGGACTCAAACAGGAAAGCTCCAGACGATCGGGGCAGAAGACGCTCGCGAGGGCGCCCGCGAACATCCCTCGCGAGACTTGTGCGAGAGAAAACGAGGCGAGTGGATGAAAAAGACAGAGAGTCACAAGCCAGGAATGCCAACAACTCCAATAAGACTTCAAACGGGAATAAACACGCCAACTGCAGAAAGCAAATGAAAAAGCCGCGCTCGGCACCTATTCTAGTCTTCGACGTCTTCTCACCAGCGCAGAGCTAAGTGCTGCCACTGGGTGTGGGAGGGAGCCCCCGAGGCCCAAGGGCGGCACTCCGGAGACTCCGGGGCGTGTACATCCCCACTCATTATTATGTGAGAGTGTCACGGGCGGCGAGCTTCACAGGCGTTTGCCTTCTTCACAGGCACCGGGCCTTTCCGAAAACGCGATAGCTTCACAGGCATTGGCCTTCTTCACAGGCACCGGGCCCTTCCCAAAAAACGACAACTTCACAGGCATTGGCCTTCTTCACAGGCACCGGGCCTTTCCCAAAACGCGATAACTTCATAGGCATTGGCCTTCTTCACAGGCGTTGGGCCTTTCCCAAAACGCGATAACTTCACAGGCATTGGCCTTCTTCACAGGCACCGGGCCTTTCCTAGGCGCTAGGCCTCGCTCAGGGGTAGAACCTCCGGAGATGTTGAATGTTCAATGCGTTCTGGATGGGTACTCCCTCCGGTGTCTCCAAGCGCGCGGAGCCAGGCCTGGAAACATGAACAACCTTGAACGGGCCCTCCCACATAGGAGAGAGCTTGTGCAGCCCCTCCCTGGAGAGAACCCGTCTGAGCACGAGATCCCCTACCTCGAGGGTCCTGGGGTGGATGTTGCGGCAGTGGTATCGTCGTAGCGCCTGTGGATACCTTGCCGCTTGCAGTGCGGCTTCCCGATGGTGTTCCTCCCCCAGCACAAGATTCGTCCCCCGCATGGCATCCCACTGCGCCTCGTCGAATGCCAGGACCCGTGTGGAGCGATGCTTGACCTGGTGAGGGAGAACAACCTCTGCTCTGTAGACGAGGAAGAACGGGGTCTCACCAGTCGGCTTGGTCGCTGTCGTGCGGATTGACCACAGCACGGACTAGACCTCGTCGTACCAGCCCCTGCCGCATGCCTCGAGCTTCTTCTTGAAGGTCCTGGCCTTGAGGCTCCTCAGGACCTCCGCGTTGGCTCGTTCAGCCTGGCCATTGCTCCGGGGGTGTGCTACCGAAGCGTAACATATCTGTGTTCCAAGGTTAGCACACTACGTTTTGAAGAGATTACTGGTGAACTGCGAACCATTGTCGGTGATGATGCAGTTAGGCACCCCGAACCGACTCACGAGGCCCTTGATGAACTTGACTGCCGAGCCTACCAGGATTGTGCGGACAGCTTCCACCTCGGCCCACTTGGTGAACTTGTCCACAGCGACGTAGAGGTAGCGATAGCCCCCTGGCGCTCGAGGGAACGGGCCCAGAATGTCCAACCCCCAAACTGCGAACGACCATGAGAGGGGTATGGTCTGCAGACCCCCCCGCAGGCTGATGGATCTGTCTAGCATGAAACTGGCAGGCCTCACAAGCCTTCACCAGCTCAACGGCGTCGTTGAGTGCTGCCGGCCAGTAGAACCCGCTGCAGAACGCCTTGCGGACGAGGGTTCGTGATGACGAGTGGTGCCCGCAGTCTCCGCTGTGTATGTCCGCCAGCAGTTCCCTTCCTTGCTCCCTAGAAATGCAACGCATGGACATGTCATTTGGCCGCTTCCTGTAGAGCTCGCCATCCTGGATACAATAAGCCATGGCCTGCCATGCCACACGCTCCGCCTCCTCCTCGTTCTCCGACAGAATCCCTCACGTCAGGTAGTCCTTGAGCTCTAGGATCCAACATCCCTCCTGAGGCTCCAGCGCCAGGAGCAGGCGTGCCCCTGAGGCCGGGCCACAGACCGGAGCTCCCGAGGCTGGCGGCTGAGGAGGCTCCTCCCTTGGTTGCGCCGTGCCCGACATCGATGGCACCACCAAGGGCTTGAAGATCCGCTCCTCGAAGACGCCAGGTTCCTGCGGCAGCTGCCTAGACACCCTCTTAGAAATGCCGTCAGCCTCCTGATTGGTGCCGCGAGGCACATACTGCTGCTCCAGCCCCCAGAACTGTTTCTCCATCCTTCGGACTTCAGCGAGGTAAGCTTCCATGTGCTCGTCCTTTGGCTCATATATCTTGTTGGAGAAGTTGACGAGGGGCTGTGAATCGCCCTTGATGGTGAGGCGCTTTACCCCTAAGGCGATCGTGAAAGCACAAGTGCTCCTTGGGTGGTTTTGGTAATTAATGTCAACATATCTCTTGTTGGACTAACACTTTTACCTAGTATGTTTCAGATAAGTTCAACAATGGAGTGGCATGGACTAGAGGATGTGGAACCCCTTCAAGATGCTAAGGACAAAGGATTGGCTCAAGCTTCAAGATCAAGACTCAACATTTTCTATTTTAGTGATCCAAGATCACATTGAGTCTATAGGAAAAGCCAATACTATCAAGAGGGCATGAGGTGTTGCTTAATGGCTTGCTTGCTCAAAGTGCTTAGTGATATGCTCCAAAACCCTCAACTACTTCCCCACATCCACATATGACCTAAACCAAAAGTCAAACTCGGCCCCACCGATTCTTTCTATCCGGCGCCACCGAGTATCAGATGTCATAGCCACTGCCACAAACCCTAGCAAATCGGTTTCACCGATAGGGATCTCGGTCTCACCGAGATGGAATTGTAATCTCTCTGTGTATGTTCATTACCAAAATCGATCTCACCGAGTTTGAGCAATCGGTACTACCGAGATTACAATGCAAATTCTCTGGTTAGCTTATTACAAAAATCGGTCCCATCGAGTTTGTGTAATCGGTCTCACCAAGTTTGCCTGACCAACTCTCTGGTTAGCTTATTACCAAAATCGGTCCCACCGAGTTTGTGTAATCAGTCACACCGAGATTACGTTATGCCCGAACACTAACCATATCGGTCCTACCGAGTTGCATCTCAATCCCACCGAAAATCCTAACGGTCACTAGGTTTGCTGAATCGGTCCATTGCTAAAGATTATGGGATATTTGTGAAACATGTTCCTTTGCTATGTGACAATGAAAGTGCTATTAAGATTGCTCACAATCCCGCGCAACACTCTCGAACTAAGCATATTGAAGTTTTCCATCATTTCATTCGAGATCATGTTGCAAAAGGGGACATTAACATTAAGCATGTTCGCACCGATAAGCATTGGCGGATATATTCACTAAACCACTTGATGAGAAAGTTTTTTGCAGGTTGAGAGGTGAATTGAACATCATTGATGCTTCAAACTTGGAGTAGGAACTCCATTTAATACATGCGGGGCATGAGCCTATGACTAATCCTCGATATTTCTCTTATGATGCTATTCATATGTCTTGGATATATTTGTACCTTGCATGTTATCTAACCCGTGTAGGTACTTGCATGAATCTAAAACTATGAGATTGCAATATACTCACATCTTGAGCAATTTCTATATCACCAAGTCTCTACACAATGGTGGTTGAAGACAAGGAAGCACGAAATCATTCAAACATATACTTTGACAAATTCTATGTTGAGTCTCATGATTGTCATTTTGGATACACAAGTGCTCTTCCTTGCAAGACTAACCAGGTAGGTAGATGAACTCAAACTCCAAGCGGTGCTCCCAACACTTGATGAACTACATCAACCTTGAGCAACCCACACAAGTTCGACTACATGTGCAAGATCAACACCACCACCCAAGGTATGTTATTCCATCTTAGAGAAGTTTTACTCCAAGTCATGAGTCAAAGCAACTCGACAAGATGTGAATACATCAAGATGCTTAAAAAAATGGTAACCCCATTTTGAGCTTAAACGATGAGTATGACCTATGATCAAGTGCTCTCACTTGACTCCTAAGTCAATATACTCTAACATAGGTGACTTTGTCGCCACCCAACTCTAGATGAAGTTCTCTTGAGTTCTTTTCTGTGTTATTGCATTTGTCATTTGCATATTTATTTCCCCTTTCAAAAAAAACTTCATCTAGATCTTTTCTTTTCCTTCCTTTTTGTTCTGCATTTTTTGCATCCAATTCATTGCAAATCTTTTAGTAAATTCCTTGCATATCCTTGTGAGATCTTACTTGTCTAGTGAGCTGAGGTGACAAATGGTTTCCCTCTGATGAACTCGGTCCCACCGGATTGTTTTCTTTGGGTAAACCGAAATCTTTCGGTGCGACCAAAGCACACAGCTCGGAGCCACCGATTCCATCACAGGAAAACCAACTTGCCACTTATTCCTGATTTCTGTTTGCTCCAGCTCCACTCAATGATTCTTGTCCTCTACCAGCATCACATTAGACATGCTGCTTTGCTCTGTGACTCAAGGACCAACCCATTTGTATCACATGTCCAGAAGAGCCCTTCTTGGAAATTGATGTCAAAGGGGGAGAGAGAGATCACATCAAAGCTTAATCTTTCCTAGAGGGGGAGAAAGAGAGAATACTCAGGGGGAGAGAGTTTCTCAACAAGGAGAAAGTAACATCATCAAAGACCCCAGATGCTTGGTGTTCAAGAGGAGAGATGTCACATGTCTTTAAGAAGGGAAAAGACATGTTTGTTTGCTTGCTTTAGCTCAAGCTCTGTTGTTTCTTTTTTGTTGCTCTGATTTTCTGCTCCCTATCTTCTCCCAATATCTCATGTTAGATTCAAGGGGAGCAACACATCTAAGGGAAGGAAATCTCTGATTTTATTGCATATCTTTACCTTTGGGGACATGTCTATATCCACTGTGGTACTTAGTACTCACTCTACATGTCATCCCAGTCTTGGTTATCTTGTGGTTTCTCTTGTTTGCTCTGGTCAGTAGGTGTATCTGTGTTATCTAACCTTGTTTGCGCAGGTTCATCCCATCCTAAGCCAACTCAAGATCACAAGGTAAGTATATGCATCTAAGTCATGTGAATGAGAAGTTCTTGCTATTGTACATACTGTTTGCAAGAAGGACTCATGAGCATGAAGGTACATTTCTCATATTCACATCATTTGCTCTGATGCATATAGCCAAGACACATGTAACACATTGCTTACTCTGTCATGCTTATGCATTCACGTGCTCCTATATTCCATATTCACATGTTTGCATACATGTAGGGGGAGCCTATGCTTGTTACATGTCTTTCCAAAGCTTTACTTGCTATTCTCTATATCTTTATCTAAAGCTTTGATGTATGTTGTCATCAATTACCAAAAAGGGGGAGATTGAAAGCACAAGTGCTCCCTGGGTGGTTTTGGTAATTAATGTCAACACATCTCTTGTTGGACTAACACTTCTACCTAGTATGTTTCAGATAAGTTCAACAATGGAGTGGCATGGACTAGAGGATGTGGAACCCCTTCAAGATGCTAAGGACAAAGGATTGGCTCAAGCTTCAAGATCAAGACTCTACATTTTCTATTTTAGTGATCCAAGATCACATTGAGTCTATAGGAAAAGCCAATACTATCAAGAGGGGATGAGGTGTTGCTTAATGGCTTGCTTGCTCAAAGTGCTTATTGATATGCTCCAAAACCCTCAACTACTTCCCCACATCCACATATGACCTAAACCAAAAGTCAAACTCGGCCCCACCGATTCTTTCTATCCGGCGCCACCGAGTTTCAGATGTCATAGCCACTTCCACAAACCCTAGCAAATCGGTTTCATTGATAGGGATCTCGGTCTCACCGAGATGGGATTGTAATCTCTCTGTGTATGTCCATTATCAAAATCGATCTCACCAAGTTTGAGCAATCGGTACTACCGAGATTACAATGCAAATTCTCTGGTTAGCTTATTACCAAAATCGGTCCCACCGAGTTTGTGTAATCGGTCTCACCGAGTTTGCCTGACCAACTCTCTGGTTAGCTTATTACCAAAATCAATCCCACCGAGTTTGTGTAATCGGTCACACCGAGATTACGTTATGCCCAAACCCTAACCATATCGGTCCTACCGAGTTGCATCTCAATCCCACCGAAAATCCTAACGGTCACTAGGTTTGCTGAATCGGTCCGACCGAGTTTAACCATTTGGTCCCACTGAGTTTGGCAAATTGTGTGTAACGGTTAGATTTTGTGTGGAGGCTATATATACCCCTCCACCCACTCTTCATTCGTGAAGAAAGCCATCAGAACACATCTACACTTCCAATACACATTGTCTGAGAGAGAACCACCTACACTTGTGTTGAGGTCAAGATATTCCATTCCTACCATATGAATCTTGATCTCTAGCCTTCCCCAAGTTGCTTTCCACTCAAATCTTCTTTCTACCAAATCCAAATCCTGTGAGAGAGAGTTGAGTGTTGGGGAGACTATCATTTGAAGCACAAGAGCAAGGAGTTCATTATCAACACACCATTTGTTACTTCTTGGAGAGTGGTGTCTCCTAGATTGGCTAGGTGTCACTTGGGAGCCTCCGACAAGATTGTGGAGTTGAACCAAGGAGTTTGTAAGGGCAAGGAGATCGCCTACTTCGTGAAGATCTACCGCTAGTGAGGCAAGTCCCTCGTGGGCGACGGCCGTGATGGAATAGACAAGGTTGCTTCTTCATGGACCCTTCGTGGGTGGAGCCCTCCATGGACTCGCGCAACCGTTACCCTCCGTGGGTTGAAGTATCCATCAACGTGGATGTACGATAGCACCACCTATCGAAACCATGCCAAAAACATCTGTGTCTCCAATTGCATTTGAATACTCCAAACCCTTCCCTTTACATTCTTGCAAGTTGCATGCTTTACTTTCCGCTGCTCATATACTCATTGCATGCTTGCTTGATATGTATTGTGTTTGTTAAACTTGTGCTTAAACTCCACTTAAACTCAAGAATATTAAAAACTGCAACTTTTGGCACTTAGTGTCTAATCACCCCCCTCTAGACACCTCTTCTCGATCCTTTCAGATCGCGGCTTTCAAGCCTGCTATCAGGCCTTCGTACTCTGCTATGTTGTTGGAGACCTTCTCTCCGTGCTAGAAGCAGAGTTGCACGGTGTAGTAGAGCTTGTACTGAGTAGGGGATACGAGCACCGCTCCAGCTCCCACGCCGTGTCGGGACAATGCCCCATCGAAGTACATGACCCAGCCGTCCAGTGCTTCACTTCCTGGGAAGAGTGATCGGTCTTTGCCTGACTCGAGACCCGGTGCTTCTGTCCATTCTGCCATGAAATCTGCAAGTGCGGCTCCCTTGATGACTCTGGTTGTACTGAATTCCAGCTGAAATGCTTGTAGTTCGATGTTCCATTCAGCGACCATTCCAGCTGAGTTGGGGCTCCTGAGTATCCTCTCCAAGGGGTATGCCAAGACGACCTTGATGGGGTGGCCTTGGAAGTAATGCCGTAGCTTGCGTGAGGCCACCAATAGCGCGAGGAGGAGCTTTTGAGGCATGGGGTACCGAGCCCTCGCGTCCCGTAGCATTGTGCTGACGAAATATACGGGATGCTCGACGAGGTTGAGGGTGCTGACACAGCTTGCATCCTCCAGGGGTCGAGGCGTCTCCTGAGGCGACGGAGCCCCCAACTCTTGGTCATCCGAAGGGGCCTCCCCTGCCCCGGGTGCGCCCTCCTGCTGCGGCTGCCCCTCTCCGGCTGTGGTCGCGGTCCTCGCGAGGCCCTCCTGGCCTCGCTCTGCTTCAGCCTGGTCAGTTGATGCGGCCTTGGCTCGGCGCTCCTCCCTGACCGCCACCAAAGCTACGCTAGCGGAGTAGGGCGTGGCCGCAAGGTAGAGCACCAGGGGCTCCTGAGGGCGAGGGGCTACCATCACCGGTGGGCTGGTAAGGTACCTCTTGAGTTCCTGGAACGCCTTGTCGGCCTCTTCAGTCCATTCGAAGGGGCCTTTCTTCTTCATCAGCTTGAAGAAGGGCAGCGCTTGTTCCCCCAGCTCGGAGATGAAGCGCCCCAACGCAGTCACGCGCCCGGTGAGCTTCTGCATTTCTCTGAGGGTCGTTGGCGGGCTCATGTCCTCGACCGCCTTGACCTCCTCCGGGTTGGCCTCAATGCCCTTGTGGGACACGAGGAAACCCAGGAGCTTTCCTGAGGGAACTCCGAACATGCACTTCTCCAGGTTGAGCCGTAGATCCACTTCATTGAGGCTCGCAAAGGTTTCCTCCAGGTCCTATATCAGGGTTTTTGCCTCCCGAGACTTCACCATGATGTCATCGACGTAAGCCTCAGCGTTCCTCCCGAGCTACCGGCCTAAGGCAATGTGCATCAGCCGCTGAAAGGTTGCACCTGCGTTGCGCAACCCAAATGGCATGCACGTATAGCAGTACACTCCACACGGGGTTAGGAAGGCCGTCTTCTCCAGGTCTTCCACCACCATCTTGATCTGGTGATAGCCCGAGAAGGCATCCAGGAAGCACAACAGGTCACATTCTACGGTGGAGTCGACTATCTGGTCAATGCGGGGGAGTGGAAATGGGTCCTGTAGGAAGGCTTTGTTGAGGTTGGTGAAGTCGACACACATGCGCTCCTTCCCCCCTTCTTTGGCACGACAACGGGATTAGCCAGCCAATCGGGGTAGCGGACCTCGCGGATGACCCATGCCGCTTCCAGTTTCCGGGTCTCTTGAACGATGAAAGCCTGTTTCTCTGTGGACTGCGTCCTTGCCTTCTGCTTCACGGGGCGTACGTTGGGGCACACGTTGAGGTGATGCTCGATCACACCTCTCGGGACTCCTGCTAATTGGTCAGGTTCCCATGCGAACACCTTCTTGTTCGCGCGCAGGAATCCGATCAAGGCCTTCTCCTATTCGGGCTCGAGATTGGCTCCTGTGGTGAAGGTGGCGCCGGTGGACCCGTCCTCGTCAACCGGTACTTGCTTGGTTTCCGCCTTGTCCTGGGTGAACAACTGCTTCTTTTTAGCTGGCGCAGCCCCCTTGGGTCGAGGGCGTTAGTGCTGGCGGGCTGCGCCACCGCAGTCGCCCTGAAGGCGAGCTGGAGCACCTGCAGCGCATCCCTTGTATCCCCTGGCACGGTAAGGACGCCGCTGCTCTCGGGCATCTTCATGAGGTTGTACACCGGGTGAGTTGCCGCCATGAACCGGGCCAAGGCCGGGTAGCTGAGGACGGCATTGTAGGGGAGGCCGATGGGGGCGATGTCGAAGTCGATCAGCTCTGTGCGGAAGTTGTCGTAGGTGCCGAAGGTCACTGGGAGGCGGATCTGCCCCAAGGAAGCGGTGGAGCCGTTTCCAACGCCTGAGAAGGGCCTGCTGGGCTGGAGCCGCTCCGGTGGTACGTGCAGGAGGCTGAAGGCCTCCACCGAGAGCACATTGAGGCCGGCGCCACCGTCGATGAGGGTCCTGGTGACGGCCACTTGGCAGATAGTGGGGGTGCACAACATTGGGAGCGCGCCCGAACCGGAGGGGTTGAAGGGATGATCGCCCGAGTCGAAAGTCAGATCGGCCTCGGGCGCCGCCCAGCCCGGGGGGGCTTCTTGATGCTTGGAGGCGGCGCTGATCTGGTGAATGGCTTGACGTTATGGCTCGAGGGCGGTGCTTGGGAGCCACCCAGGAGGGCCGCGACGACGGGCGGCGCTGGCGCGGCGAAACGGGCGAGGAAGAGGTTGCGTAGCTCTTCCCAAGAGGTCACAGAAGCCGTCGGTAGGTGGAAGAGCCACATGCGCGGGACACCGGTGAGGGCCATGGGTAACCAGTTGGCCATCACCCGGTCGTCGCCCCCGGCTCTGAGGACGACCTCCTCATACGCCAGCAGGAAAACCAGTGGGTCTGCCGCGCCGTTGTAGCGCGGCGGCATCTCGGGCTTGAACTTGTGTGGCCACTGCACCTGTCGCAAGGTGGGGGCCAAGTCCGGGAGCCCCCTGGCCCCAACGCCGGCGTCTGCTACCGGAGCGAGCAGCGCGTTGTCCGCCATGGGGACGGAACACGGTGTAGGCGGAGAGCGGGTCGTCGAAAGGAAGAACTCCGACGCACCCTACCTGGCATGCCAAATGTCGGATTTAGGGTTCCGGCAGACCCTTGAGGTTCGAACACTGGGGTGCGCGCGGAGATCTCTCCCCTACCGATCTATGTTCGATCCTCTCGTGCGAACTAAGATGGAAATGATGAACAACACAGGAGACACGAGGTTTATACTGGTTTGGGCCACCGTTGTGGTGTAATACCCAACTCCAGTGCGTGGTGTGGTGGATTGCCTCCGGGGCTGATGATGAACAGTACAAAGGAAGAACAGCCTCGCGAGGGGTGTTCTTGAGCTGGTGCGGTGTGTTCTACTTGGTCTCTACCAGATTTCTAGATGCCTCTACTCCGTGGTGGCTAGCTCCATTTATAGAGGCTCTGGTCCTCTTCCCAAATAATGAGCGGGAAGGGCGCCAACAATTGGCCATTTTGAAGGGGAACATCTAGTACAAGTTATCCTGACCAAAGGTGGTCTTCGGCTGCCAAAAGCACTGGTGGTGACGCCGTCTTAGGCTCCATGGTGACCTCCGTCCGGCCGTCCGGCTGGTCTTGGTCTCGTTGCACCGGAATGGTAACCTTTGCCTGATGCCTTGGCCTGTGCTTGCCCCCTTTGCACCAAAGGGGAAGCAAGGACTATGCCCAGGCCGACGCCCGCCTGGCGCCCGCCGGGCCTTGATCGTCATGGCTTGCGTCACGGGATCCTCGCGAGGTACCCTTGCATTGATCTCTCCGCCTCCTCGCGAGCCTGCCTGGTGAGGACGCTCTTGAGGAGGCTTCCTGTCGTCCGCCCCGCGAGGCTTGGCCCCTCGCGAGGGTCTTGAGCTTGAGCTTGATGAAGTTGGGCCGCGCTGGGCCCCCACTTGAGCCACGCCGCAGGCCGCAGGCAGGCAAGTCCGGGAACCCCCGTTCCCAGAACGCCGACAGTGTACTTGTGTGCGAGTTAATTCCATGTGCAGTAAATAAGAAGGAATTTTCAAACATATTTGTCTCATGACATGGACACATGCATATGAATGCATGGAGTGACATGGCATTTTAATTCCAAAAATTTTGAAAATATCAGAAACACGTGAAACCTTGGATGATGTAATGTCATGCCACCAAGATGATGTGGTAAAAAAATTGGGATGTTTGACGAAAGTTTGGACACACACCCCTCACAAACCGGAGTAACTCACTAGAAGGCTCGTGGTTCCGAGAGGGAACAATGCATGTTTTGATGACAAACGGGAGATAGCTTCCTCTTATGGCCTTGAATTTTTTCTACATCTAACGTGCACTACTATAACTGTAATGTGAAATTTTTGAAAATTCTAGGGGTCATTTGACCTTTTAAAGACATTTAATGATTTTCTAGCCATTTAATGACCGTAATTAAAATTTGAACTACATCTACATGCAACGCCCAACCATAACGGTTTGAAAAATCATATTTGTGTACTTGTGTGCGAGTTAATTCCATGTGCAGTAAATTAGAAGGAATTTTCAAACATATTGGTCTCACGACATGGACACATGCATACGTATGCATGGAGTGCCATGGCATTTTAATTCCAAAAAATTAAAAAATGATCAGAAAAACATGAAAACTTGATTGATGTAATGTCATGTGTGACAACCTGGTTTTTGCCCTCTCTCATTTGCTTGATTTTTATTGGGATTCAATTTGAAACTTGGAGTTTTTGAATCTTTGCATATGGACTTAAAACACTTGGGTACCCTTGGCTTTCACTCAAGTGCTTCATTTCCCTCCCTAATCATCATTACCCTTCTGATCCACCCCAAAATAATCTTTGGAATATTTTTGTTAAATGAAAAATATTCATTTCTCTCCCAAAAACCCTAGCTAGATCACTATGCTCCAAAGCAACCCTATTTTTTGTGGCCCAAAAAAATCTGAGATAATTCACAAATATTCTTTGAACCCTAGGGCACCTTCCCGAGCAAAAATATTTTATCACCTTTTGGAATATTTTTGCTACACAAAATATTTTCTGTTCTGGACAGAAATGGTGGTTTCTACAACAACTACCATTTTACTTGCTCCATTGTGCCTGGTTTTTCTTGTGCATCTTCACCTTAGTAACTCATGGCTAACCTCCAAACTACAACCTCCAACTCCCAGCCGTTTGACCCCAGCAACTGCTCAAAGTTACTGACCAGAAACTTACTAGGCATGTAAAAACTTCTCTACTGCACCTGGATCCAAACCTAAGCGTGGTAACATTCAAAACAACCACGAACAACATGCCAGACATGAAGTTTGGGCTTAGGTCGGCATGAGGTCATAGTTCACGCGGTGACCGTGTTCGTCCAGGCGTGCTGGCATGCAGCCGACACGCTTTGCGACGCGCCCGAGCCTCTGTTGCTAGCGTGCTCGCTTCCCCGCCTGCCTAAGCGTGCCAAACCTCACCACCATCATCGTCTCAACGCCATTTACTCCTCCCTGGTGCTCGCCGATGCCGGAGCTCGCCGCAGCGAGCACAGTTCGGCCAACCCAACAGTGCGGTGCACACTGTGCTCGTCCCCTTCTCCTCGTTCCTGTGCTCGTCCCCGCTCACCCACAGTTGCCGCGTGAGTTGCGTCGCCTTCTCCCCCTCTCACTGACGCTGCTCGTCGCCGGGCGCCGTGGATAGGTGTCCACCGACGGAGCCCGAAACCCCCTCTCCGCTCGCCTATAAATGGAGCCGCCCCCAGCCTCCCCGAGCACCATCCAGCACTCCCACACACCCCACAAGCGAGTAGGAAGCCGTAGCCCGGCCGGGCAGGCCTCGGGCCGCCGTCCCCGAGGTCGAGATCGCCGAGGATCCCCTCTGGTCGCCGTGGTAGCTCCAGCCCCTCCCAGGCCAGGGCGATCCTTCCAGGGCCTCCGCCTCTCTCCCGTGAAGCCGTTCCGCCCCTCTGGAGCCCCTGGAGTTGCTTCTGCTCGACGTCTTCTTCATCTCCGGCGACCACCGTGTTCTGCCTCCGCTTGCGAGGTTGGTACTGACGCTGTTCGACCGCCCCTAGCTACGCTACGGGTACGGGCAGGTGCGCCTCAACCCCCTCTTGCCATCCCTCCCTCTTGTTTTGGCCAAGGAGTCCTCGTCATCGGCGAGAGCTCCAGTGGAGCTGCGACTCCCTCTGATTCCTCCTCCCCTCCTCCTAACCTGACTAGCGGGGCCCGCTAGTCAGCCACTCTGTACGCGCACGAAGCGGTATGAGTGGTGGCGCCCCTGGGATTTACGCCTTCAACGTCACCCCTAGCCTGTTTATTTTTATTCAAATTCATTTGAATTTACAGAACACTTCAAACAACCATAACTCTTCAACCATAAGTCCAAATGAATTGATTCTTTTTGCATTTTGTTCTTTGCAAAGAAATCTAGCAGCTCACCAAAGATGAGATTTTTCTGAGCTGCTTAGAATTTCTGGTGATTTTCAGAAGTGTTCTTGATGTTTTCTTTCTGTGTTTAAAAATATCTTCAGAGGGTGAGGCTTGTCTTGAGGGTCACCAGAAGGCTTGTGAGCCTCATCTGCACTAAGGCAAGCCACAACAACATTTTCATGGTGTCATTTCAATATTTATGATTTTCTTAGTTTAATACTATGATTAATCCATGCATTTAAATAACTATTGTGTTATTTATATTTTGTTAAGTGGTTGTTAGTTATTATTCTTGATTTATAGTATGTTGAAACTAGCTTAGTTGGTAAAGTAAAGCTAATATCTATTTATGGTGATGACAAAAATAATTTTGTTATGCATGTTAGTAATTACTTCAAGTTATTTTCTTACATAAATAAAATGGTAAAAAATTGCTAGAAACCATTCTGTTAAGTACTTGTTTAGTCATTTTACTTGACTTACAGAATGTTTGAACTTAACTTGGTTGGTAAAGAAATTAGGATTTGTTTGTGGTATAATCTTAGCTATGCATGTGAGAAATTAATCGAAGTTATTTTCTTGCATGAGAAAATAATAAAACTTGCTGCAAAATATTTTGGTTAAAATGTGAGTTACCTTGACCAGCAAAGTAATAGGAGTTGTTGATGTTTATGCTTAGTGTGAATATGGATGACATCGGTCATTTTCGTTAAGTGATGCATGTGTAGTTTTGCATTTCATGGCATGCCATGACACCTGCCATTTTCATTTTAAGTTGAACCTGAATATAACTCAACTAGAATATATCGTTGACTGGGTCATGGTGCCGCTGAATCGAGTTTTTCCCAGTGCAACCACATTTGCCTTTGTGGGAAGGCCTTGATTCGGTCCATTGACATTGCCTCTGGTCGGTGCCTCCAACTAGGGAAGGTTATGGCATGCTTACCCTGGCCCGGTAAGCCGGCATAACCTTGTGTGCCCGTTGTTGAGATTATGGTACCGGGTCCCCGAGTGGGATCGTTTTGTCCATGACGGTGGTCGTTGTGTCTTTGGTAGACACGGGGCCACCCAGGACTAGCCCGTTGGGGATTAGGTCGGAGTGGCCGGGAGAGTGTAATGGCAATGGAAGGGTTTCGTCGGAATGCCATTGGTCCACCCGAATGGGAGTGCGAGGCCATGGGTTTCGTGGTGTGGGTACAGTGTGCTACCTCTGCAGAGTGTATAATCTATTGATAGCCGAGTCCACGATCACGGACACCTCGTAGTAGGTCCCACCATGAGTCAACGTCCAATAAAACTTGCACACTAATTTATGAATTTTGCACTGTTGATGATGGCGGAAAGGCCATCGAGATGTTCGGGACCAAATATTGGTCGTGGTTGTGATCGCCGTAGGGATCACGAGTTACTCTTGTTAAGACCATGATGGTGGTTTGTTTGTGATTAGAGGATGATCATGATTGGTAAGTCTGTCCTGAGGGACGTTCGAGTATGATCACAACATGTTGGACATATAGTGTTGCATTATTATTAATTGGTTAATTATCATGATACTGTTTGCCATTATGATTATGCATGTTGTGAGCTTGCAAGTACATTCAATGTACTGACCTGGCGTGTCATGCCAGATTTCAGGAATGTCTCGTTGGGAAGGAGCGTTGCTCGAGTCTAGATCGTGTCCACATCGGTGTCCTTGTCATATGGAGCTTCCGCTACGATGTTATTCCGCTGCCGCGTAGTTGTTATGATCGAGGCCCGTTTATGTTCACTAAATAATGTACATATTGTTCAGCCGCACCGGGCGTGCCGCTTGGCCTCGACAACTGTTGTAATATAAACTCTGGTCCGCTAGCATCAATAAAGAGGTTGTTTTCTGTACCAAGATGTTGCGTGTTGCCAGAAGACATGGTCTCTGGGCTGGCAATACATGGTAAACCGGTCGCTCTGAGCCGGGGTGCCACAACGCTTGGTATCAGAGCCGCGCTGACTGTAGGCCACGCTAGACTACAACGTGTTAACTGGACGTTAGATACGAGTTTAAGTTCAGCGCCGGTAGTAATTTTTGCTGGTTGTTGCATTCCATGCATTTGGTTTATATATTTTTATGCTAACCTGCTAATGGTTGTGGGTGTAGGTGGCTCCGGTGCCGTATCCGTGCCAGTTGCAGCTAATGCCATACACGTCACCGCACCTCCTTCGCAACATGTGGCGTCGGTTGTACCCTCTTGGAGACGACCCAGTCTATCGTGTGTACCGGGAGCATCTAGCTGATTCAATGTATGAGTATCACGCAGTGGTCACTCTGCGCACTAGTTCCGATTACATCTCTTACACTCGTACTTCTCGGAGCGGTTACGCCTCCACCGCTTCTCAGGCTGTCCAGTTTGCTGCATTCGAGGTCCTTGTCAAGCTTCGCTACAATGAGGTCCGAATGCAGAACCACTCAGGTTTCTATTACTACCCTTCTCTGCACGACAATGGTCGTGTCCGTTTACCTATCATTGATCCGGAGTCTGATAGTGTTGCTAGCCACCTTGCTCGTTATGTCACTGCTAGCTATCTTATGATCCACGAGCTGGCTCGAGAGCTGACTCGTGCCCGTACTGCTTTAGCCGCTGCTTTAGTCACTACTAGATCTGCCACTACTCCATCTTCTCTGGGATTTACCCCTTATGTTCCAGCCAGTTCTAGTTCCCCTATTTCGCCGGTTACTCCTCCGAGTAGCACGGGCGTCTCGGCCGTGAATCCTCTTAGTAGTCCTGCCGAGTGGGTTTCACTTCTCACTACTCCTGTAGCCCCGATGCTTCATCCTACCCCTGCCCCTGAGTGAGAGCCCTCGAGGCAGCGCCATCGTGTTACCTTTAACCCAGAGGTTCCCGTTAACCACATCAGTTCAGGATCCGAGACCGCTTCAGGGAAGGACACCGCAGCACCAGCAGAGCAGTAGTATCTTTGAGAATTCGCAGTCGTCCGGATGATGTACGGATGTAGTCATACGAGTCATGATGTTTTGTTGCATGCACAAGAGTAGTGAACCTGGCGTGCTGTTTATCTTTCATGTATGAGTCTATGTATAATTATGTTGGGACTTTATTCGGCGTATTTTCTTCGCTCTTTTGTTTTCTTCTGGGATTTTTTGCTGGCTTTTCCCCAAATTTATGGTTGGATATTTCTCATCTCGATAGCGTTGTCTTGGAAAAATCCACAATAGGATGACGGGGGGAGGCATCAGTAGCAACGTTCGTGAGGGAACTCCTGTTCGTCGTTCTGCATGACAGGCAGGACATTCTCCCGAGCCGTACATTCCGCCACCACCTCCACTGCCAAATCCACCCTCCACCGAGCAAATTTTGCGTATGTTTGAGGAAAGAAGGAACAATGATCTGATTGAAATATTGTGAAGTGTGCAAGCTATGGTTGGACAGAATGGAAATCAGAACGGTCATCACTCAAAGCTGTCAGATTTTCAAAGGACCAAGCCACCCAGTTTCAGTTAGATTGTTGACCCACTAGATGCAGACGATTGGTTGTGCACCATTGAGAAAAAACTTGAGATTGCTCGTACTAAAGAAAATGATAAAGTTCCACTTGCAACTCATTACCTTGAAGGCGCAGCTGCCATATGGTGGGAAAATGCAAAAGCCATGTGGCCTGTTGATGAAGAAATTACCTGGGAAAATTTTAAGAATCAGTTCCGGAAATATCATATCCCTACTGGGGTTATGAAGACCAAGCAGCGTGAATTTCTCGCACTCGTCCAAGGAAATCAGTTTGTGGCTGAATATTTGCAAAAATTCAATCACCTGGCCCGTTACTCTCTTTATGACATGGCCACCGAAGAAAGGAAGATTGACAGATTTCATGGAGGCTTAAATCCGCAACTCCGGTGTACTCTCAGTATGCTTGATTTCCCAGAATTCCAAACTCTGGTGAACAAGGCTTTCATTGCTGAACGGGAGCACAAGCTTATATCAGATAATAGGCCTGTTAACAACGACAACAAGCGTAAATTTGAGCCAAAGAAGGACGGGTAACCAGTGCAAAAGGCCCATACCTGGCAGCAGACTCAGGTGGAATACAAGCCAAATTGGCAACAGAATGTTAACAAGACCACCACTCAAGTCAAGAATGCCGTGACCAACCCAATGCATGAGGAGCGTTAGCGCAACAATTCTTGCTTCAGTTGTCGGCAGCACAAACATTATGCCAGGCAGTGCCCCAAGAACAACAAGGCGAATTCCCTAATCAGGCCCCAAGTCAACTTTATGGAGTCATGCCCGACCCAGCAAAACTTCACTAGGTACATGCATCATATCTCCGCCGATGAAGCCCAAGAGAAACCAGAAGTCGTCATTGGTATGTTTTCTGTTAATGACATACCTGCCGTAGTTTTATTTGACTCTGGGGCTTCCCATTCTTTTATTTCTCGGAGTTTTGCTGCCCAAAACAACTTTCCTTGCACGCTTTTAGGCAAAAATATGCTGGTACAAACCCCGAGATCTATAATCAAGAGCAATCTGGTCTGCCGTGATATGGAAATCAATATCAACGGTGTCTACTTTCCAACCTCTCTGATCATCATTGAGTCTGAAAAGTTGGATATTATATTGGGTATGAATTGGTTGACCCAATATCAAGTTTGCATAAATTGCGCAACACGAGAAGTCACATTGACTAGTCTGAATGGGCAGACTACCAAATTCTATGCTCGCAAGAATATACCCAAACAAGACTTGGTTTGCACCGCTATGGTTGAGTTGGAATTAATCCCTGTGGTCAGCGAGTACCCTGATGTATTTCTAGAAGAACTGTCAGGCACGCCACCAGATCGGGAACTGGAATTTGCAATAGATCTTGTGCCCGGAACTGCACTGTTATACAAAAAGTACTACCGGATGCCCTCATCAAAATTAGTGGAGTTAAAGAAACAGCTTGATGAGTTGCTCCAGAAAGGATATATTCGACCCAGCTCTTCACCATGGGGATCACGTGCTATTTTTGTGGACAAAAAGGATGGCCGTCTCTGCATGTGTGTAGATTACCGCCAGCTGAATGAGGTCACCATCAAAAATAAATATCCGCTGCCAAGGATTGATGATCTGTTTGATCAGCTCAGTGGGGCTAAAGTATTCTCTAAGAGCGATTTACGGACCGGATATCATCAGCTCAAGATTAAAAAGGAGGATATTCCTAAGACCGCATTCACTACTCGGTACGGTCTTTACGAATATACCATGATGTCCTTTGGTCTCACCAATGCCCCTGCTTTCTTCATGCATATGATGAACAAGGTATTCATGGACTTCCTCGACAAATTCGTGGTAGTCTTCATTGATGACATCCTCATTTACTCCAAGGGTGAGAAAGAACACAAGGATCATCTCCGAGCAGTGCTACAACGACTCCGCGACCATCAGCTATACGCCAAATTTAGTAAATGTGAATTTTGGCTCAAGCAAGTTGGGTTTCTCGGACATGTACTATCCGCCGAAGGTATAGCCGTGGACTCGAGCACAGTAAAGGATGTGCTCGATTGGTGCCGCCCACGACTGTGACGCAGATCCGTAGTTTTCTTGGATTGGCTGGATATTACCGCCGTTTTATTGAAGGGGTTTTCCAAGATTGCTAAACCCATGACAGAGCTGCTCAAAAAGGATAAGAAGTTTGAATGGACAGAGGACTTTGAGAAAAGTTTTAATGAGTTAAAGGTACGCCTGACAACCGCACCCGTATTGACTCTTTTAGACATTTATCGCAGTTTTGATGTGTATTGTGACGCCTCCAGGTAAGGCATTGGTTGCGTGCTTATGCAAGACAGCAAGGTAGTAGCATATGCATAGCGACAGCTACGACCCCACGAGGGAAATTATCCTACTCATGATTTGGAATTGGCTGCGGTTGTTCATGCGCTAAAAATTTGGAGACACTACCTCATTGGAAAAAGGTGCCAAATTTTTACCAACCACAAAAGTCTCAAATACATCTTTACTCAGCCTGATTTAAACCTTCGTCAACGAAGATGGCTAGAGTTGGTCAAGGATAATGATCTTGGAATAAATTACCACCCGGGTAAGGCCAACGTGGTTGCCGATGCACTCAGTCGAAAGCCCGTCAGCTTGAATGTCATATTGAAATCCTTGCCTCCCGAACTCCAAGAGGAGATCGCTCAGCTGAACCTGGTCATAGTGGATGCTGGCCTCGCTAATATTTTGGAAGTTACCCCCACACTTGAGGTAGAGATCCGCAAGGCCCAGCCAGCTGACGCCGAGCTACAAAGACGTGCTAAGGGCCAGATGGCAGAACCAACCCCAGATTTCTTCAAGGACAAATTCGGTACCCTCCGATTTCGTGGACAGATTTGTGTACCCCAATCAACCGGATTTAAGGAGAAAAATTCTGTCAGAAGCACACGAATCCTCATATTCGATTCATCCGGGAGGTACGGAAATGTATGAGGATCTTAGACAAATATTCTGGTGGGATGGAATGAAGAAAGACCTTGCCTATTTTGTAGCTTGTTGCGACATATGCAACAAGGTGAAGGCAGAGCATCAGAAGCCAGCCGGACTCCTCTAGCCGCTGCCGATTTCACAATGGAAATGGGATGATGTTTGTATGGATTTCATTACGGGATTGCCTAAGACTCAGCGAGGTAATGATGCAATCTGGGTCATAGTGGACACCCTAACCAAGGTTGCTCACTTCATTCCGATCAGCACCAGATATAGGGCATATCAACTCGCATAGTTGTATGTGTCCAGAATAGTCGGTCTGCATGGAGTACCCCGAACTATCACTTCCGACCGAGGTTTCCCATTTAACTCCGCTTTTTGGTCACGCCTCCATGAAGCCTCGGGGACAGCACTGAAATATAGTGCTGCTTATCATCCCCAGACGGATGGACAGATAGAAAGGGTAAATCAAATACTCGAAGGTATGTTGCAAGCCTGTGCTTTAGCCCAAGGACCCAAATGGGAAGACTGTTTGCCATATGCCGAGTTTTCCTAGAACAACAGCTTCCAAACCAGTCTGAAAATGTCACCGTATGAATCTCTATATGGCCGTAAGTGCCGCACTCCTTTAAATTGGTCTCCGACTGGAGATAGCCGTATATTCAGGACAGATCTCATGATGGACGCTGAGAAACAAGTTAAGGAAATCAGAGATAGATTGCAATTGGCCAAATCTTGACAGAAAAGTTATTATGATGCAAAGCACCGACAGATCAGCTTTGAACCCGGAGAACACGTATACCTCCGAGTCACTCCTTTGAAAGGAATCAAGAGATTTCAGACTCGTGGAAAGTTGGCACCCAGATTTATTGGTCCATTCTCGGTTATGTCTCGTGTGGGTACTGTGGCATATCAATTGGAACTACCCGCTGAGTTGGCAGACGTGCACAACGTGTTTCATGTTTCACAATTGAGACGATGCATATCCCCGCCTGAGAAAAGGACTGCTATGGCTGAGGTAGAGTTGGCAAATGATTTAACGTATGAAGAGAGACCGTTTAGAATGTTGGATCAGATGGAAAGAGTCACTCGCAGTAAAGTAAGGAAATTTTACAAAGTTCAGTGGGAGCATCACACAGAGTCAGAATCAACTTGGGAGCGGGAAGAATTTCTACAGTCACATTATCCAGAGTGGTTTTCCCAAGCAACCGAGTCTCGAGGACGAGATTCATTCTAAGTGGGGGAGGTTTGTGACAGCCTGGTTTTTGCCCTCTCTCATTTGCTTGATTTTTTTGATAGAAAGACTGTAAGGGAACCCCCTATAGTATAATTGGTGCAACAACCCCAAATTGCAAGTACCATGCCTTGAACCTGGGTGGGTGGGAAGGCATCAACCCCTCCCCACCACTAGGCTATGCCTTAGTCTGCCATTTGCTTGATTTTTATTTGGATTCAATTTTAAACTTGGAGTTTTTGAATCTTTGCATATGGACTTAAACACTTGGGTACCCTTGGCTTTCACTCAAGTGCTTCATTTCCCTCCCTGGTCATCATTCCCCTTCTGATCCACCCCAAAATAATCTTTGGAATATTTTTCTTAAATGAAAAATATTAATTTCTCTCCCCAAAACCCTAGCTAGAACACTATGCTCCAAAGCAACCCTAATTTTTGTGGCCCAGAAAAATCTGAGATAATCCACAAATATTCTTTGAACCCTAGGGCACCTTCCTGAGCAAAATTATTTCATCACTTTTTGGAATATGTTTGCTACAGAAAGTATTTTCTGTTCTGGACAGAAATGGTGGTTTCTACAACAACTACCATTTTACTTGCTCCATTGTGCCTGGTTTTTCTTGTGCATCTTCACCTTAGTAACTCATGGCAAACCCCCAAAGCACAACTTCCAACTCCCAGCCGTTTGACCCCAGTAACTGCTCAAAGTTACTAACCAGAAACTTACTTGGCATGTAAAAACCTCTCTACTGCACCTGGATCCAAACCAAAGCATGGTAACATTCAAAACTACCACGAACAACATGCCAGACATGAAGTTTGGGCTTAGGTCAGCATGAGGTCATAGTTCACGCGGTGACCACATTCGTCCAGGCGTGATGGCATGCAGCCGACGCGCTCTGCGACGCGCCCGAGCCTCTGTTGCTCGTGTGCTCGCTTCCCCGCCTGCCTAAGCGTGCCAAACCTCGCCACCATCATCGTCTCAACGCCATTTACTCCTCCCTGGCGCTCGCCGACGCCGGAGCTCGCCGCAGCGAGCACGGGCATGGCCCAGCCAACCCAACAGTGCGGTGCGCACTGTGCTCGTCGCCTTCTCCTCGTTCCTGTGCTCGTCCCCGCTCGCCCACAGTTGTCGCGTGAGTTGCGTCGCCTTCTTCCCCTCTCACTGATGCTGCTCGTCACCGGGCGCCGTGGACAGGTGTCCACCTGCGGAGCCCGAAACCCCCACTCCGCTCGCCAATAAATGGAGCCGCCCCCAGCCTCCTCGAGCACCATCCAGCACACACCCCACAAGCGACCAGGAAGCCATAGCCCGGCCGAGCAGGCCTCGGGCCGCCGTCCCCGAGCTCGAGCTTGCCGGCGATCCCCTCTAGTCGTCGCGGTAGCTCCAGCCCCTCCCAGGCCAGGACGGTCCTTCCAGGGCCTCCGCCTCTCTCTGGTGAAGCCGTTTCGCCCCTCTGGAGCCCCTAGAGTTGCTTCTGCTAGCCGTCTTCTTCATCTCCGGTAACCACCGTGTTCTGCCTCTGCTTGCGAGGTTGATTTCGGCGTCGTCCGACCGCCCCTAGCTACGCTACGGGTACGGGAAGGTGCGCCTCAACCCCCTCTTGCAATCCCTCCCTCTCGTTTTGGCCAAGGAGTCCTCGTCGCCGGCTATAGCTCTAGCGGAGTTGCGACTCCCTATGATTCCTCCTCCCCCTCCTCCTAACCTTACTAGAGGGGCCCGCTAGTCAGCCACTATGTACGCGCGTGAAGTGGTACGAGTGGTGGCGCCCCTGGGCTTTACGCCTTCAACGTCACCCCCCAGCCAGTTTATTTTTATTCAAATTCATTTGAATTTACAGAACACTTCAACTGCCATAACTCTTCAACCATAAGTCCAAATGAATTGATTCTTTTTGCATTTTGTTCTTCACAAAGAAATCTAGCAGCTCACCAAAGATGAGATTTTTCTGAGAGAATTTCTGGTGATTTTCAGAAGTGTTCTTGATGTTTTCTTTTTATGTTTAAAATTATTTTCAGAGGGTGAGGCTTGTCTTGAGGATCAGCAGAAGGCTTGTGAGCCTCATCTGCACTAAGGCAAGCCACACCAACATTTTCATGGTGTCATTTCAATATTTATGATTTTCTTACTTGAATACTATGATTAATCCATGCATTTAAATAACTATTGTGTTATTTATATTTTGTTAAGTGGTTGTTAGTTATTATTCTTGATTTACAGTATGTTGAAACTAGCTTAGTTGGTAAAGTAAAGCTAAGATCTATTTATGGTGATGATAAAAATAATTTTGTTATGCATGTTAGTAATTACTTAAAGTTATTTTCTTACATAAATAAAATGGTAAAAAAATTGTTAGAAACCATTCTGTTAAGTACTTCTTTAGTCATTTTACTTGACTTACAGAATGTTTGAACTTAACTTGGTTGGTAAAGAAATTAGGATTTGTTTGTGGCATAACCTTTGCTATGCATGTGAGAAATTAATTGAAGTTATTTTGTTGCATGAGAAAATAATAAAACTTGCTGCAAAATATTTTGGTTAAAATGTGAGTTACCTTGACCAGCAAAGTAATAGGAGTTGTTGATGTTTATGCTTAGTGTGAATATGGATGACATCGGTCATTTTCGTTAAGTGATGCACGTGTAGTTCTGCATTTCATGGCATGCTATGACACCGGTCATTTTCATTTTAAGTTGAACCTGAATATAACTCAACTTGAAGATATCGTTGACTGGGTCATGGTGCCGCTGAATCGAGTTTTTCCCAGTGCAACCACATTTGCCTTTGTGGGAAGGCCTTGATTCGGTCCATTGACATTGCCTCAGGTCGGTGCCTCCAACTAGGGAAGGTTATGGCATGCTTACCCTGGCTGGTAAGCCGACATAACCTTGCGTGCCCGTTGTTGAGATTATGGTAACGGGTCCCCGAGTGGGATTGTTTTGGCCACGACGGTGGTCATTGTGTCTTTGGTAGACAGGGGGCCACCCAGGACTAGCCCGTTGGGGATTGGGATGGAGTGGACGGGAGAGTGTCATGGCAATGGAAGGGTTTTGTCGGAATGCCGTTGGTCCACCCGAATGGGAGTGCGAGGCCATGGGTTCCGTGGTGTGGGTTGCTACCTCTTGAGCACTACATTGGATTTCCTTGAAGAGAAAAGGATGATGCAGCAAAGTAGCGTACGTATTTCCCTCAGTTTTTGAGAACCAAGGTATCAATCCAGTAGGAGGCTACGCGCGAGTCCCTCGTACCTACACAAAACAAATAACTCCTCGCAACCAACGCGATAAGGGGTTGTCAATCCCTTCACGGTCACTTACGAGAGTGAGATCTGATAGACACTAGTGTAGAACCAGGCAATAGCACCGGTTCGTAAGGCCCTTTAGTACCGGTTCAGTAACCGGCACTAAAGTGTGGGCACTAAAGGCCCCCCTTTAGTACTGGTTCAGCATGGACCGGTGCTAAAGGGCAACCACGTGGCACGAGCCAGCTCCGGGGGCAGGGAGCTCTTTAGTACCGGTTGGTGACACCAACCGGTATTAAAAGGTTGGGGGGTTTGGGGTTTATGTTTTTTTTATTTAATTTTGTGTTTTCCGCTTAATACTTTTTCGTTTGCTGGTATTTTATGATACTACACATTGTACACGTTATGCATATATATAAATAGAATTTCTAGTAGAACCGATCATATATATATCATCAAATGTCTCACAAACCACACATACACACATGTATATATATACAATTAGCTAGCTATATACAATTTCTCCTACATGTTGCCTTCGGAGCCAGTGGCATTAGCCTAATTGGTGCCTTCGGAGCACGATGACAATTGGAAGTGGTTCATGGGGGCGGTAGCGGGTAATGGTATTCTCCGTTCGGATCTGTGACCTGGTCGAGCAAAAATCCCGCTATTTCCTCTTGAAGTGCTTGTACGCGCTCTGTTGGTAGGAGCTTCTCCCGCACCTTTGTGAACTGTTAAGAAGGAGATCAATATGCATGTGTATTAGTTGTGTGACTAGGTATCGATAATGGTGTAAAAATTGTGAATAGTGTTCTGACAAAGGTACCCATTCCTGTCTTTGAGATCTGCTCCTTTCGGACGCCATCATGCGAATGTTCTCGCAAACGCAGTATGCACACAGATCATTCCCCTGCGCCTGCTCAAGGGCCTTTACGAGAATGGAATTTGATCAGATAATAATTAATCAAGCATGATAATTAAAGAGATGGCAGCTAGCTAGCTAGCTAGTACTACTTAATTACTTACCTTGGCTCAAAACCATTTCAGCTTTCGTTTCCATTATCCTGGAGTGACGCTGATGAACCTTGCCCAAGCCCTGCCCGCCGACAAAGAAAATGAATAAAGGGATTATTAAATAGTTCATATCAGGAAATGACGAACTAAATAGGCCGAGATATATAGTTAATAATGATTAAAATTACCTGTGTTGTAGTCAGTTTTTTTTGGGTAGTGAGTCCAGTATTTCAACTGTTCCGGCGTCAACTTTAATGATACACAAGATCCAGTGAAATATGCATGCACACATGTTTGCATGTCTTAATTAAGCGGGCATATGTAAGCAAAAACATGTAGCTAGCTAGTAGGCAAAAATAGAGAATTTGTAGTACAAGACAGTGTGACTCACTGGAAGTTGTAAGGAAGTAGTATATCTTCATTGGTATTGAGGCACTTGAAGAACTCTAGCATGCTGTCCTCTACACTTTTTTCATGATATGCATCTAATTTCCATGTGTATTCATTAACGGTGTTTCGTTCAATGAACCCAATGCCATAGCGTCCACCTTTTTTCATTTCATACATCTTCATCCTGCATAATACCACAGAAAATAATATAGTGAGGATAATTACAGGTAATGATTGATCAAAAGGATCACTACAGCTAGCTTGAGACTTAAATTATAGAAAGAAATCACTTACAGACAATAGCAATTGACGATAGATTTGTCGAGTGCATCTTGATTGTATAACTGAAACAGTTCAGAATACTCAACGGCCACAACTTTCTCATGGTAGTAATGATCCTTCTTGACATCCACCATGAGGGACTCTCGATTGGAAATCTTGGTAATGTTCATGTACCATTGATGCAATTCATATATTCTCGCTGGGAGCTTCTTGACCTCGTCTGGCTCGACCAAAGGTTGGCCCCGGACATATTTCTGTTTTATTTCCTCCTCTGTAAGCAGAGGCATGGGCTTGATCTCGAGGAGTTGTCCAATGGTGATCTTGAGGATTTCAGCCTGCCTTATATGCTCCTTGGTTATTACCACATCGCCCAGCTGGGGAACGTTAACGGTTTGCCCACAATAATATTGGGTGCATGTACTCTTATGTGTTGTTGGCACAACAAGCGGGGGGACTGATTGCGCCGCCTGTTCTCCCAGCTGGGGAACGGTTTTACCGCATTTTTTGCCAGCTGATTTGCTCGAGCTCGAGCTCGCCTCTTTCTGTAGACGTGCTCGATTTAACTTCCTGAGGTGGCGCTCATAGTCTATGTCAACATGCTTGGGAGCTGGTGGTGTAGCCATACGAATGAAGTGGTCAATCTTTTCCTCAGGCACTTTCTCCCTTGGCGGCGGTGGCGGTTTCGGTGCAAAATAGGCTTCCACCTCGGCCTTCGATATGGCTGCGCTTTCCACCTCGGACTTGTCGTAAGGCCTCTGCGGAAGAGGCGCGAGGCTGCTTGGACCATATTGAAATCGCTTGCCTCCGCCTGTACCTCCCATACTACCTCGACTTGTACCGCTACGCACCATAGCTGCGGCGGCTCTCTTCCGTGATTGCTGAGGCGGCGGAGACGGCTGACGTGGCTGAGTTGGACGAGGAGGAGTGGTCTGAAGATGTGCCGGACTTGGAGGAGGAGTGGCCTGAAGTTGTGCCAGACTTGGAGGAGGAGTGGACGTCTGACGATGTGTCGGACTTGGAGGAGGAGTGGCCTGACACTTTGCCAGACTTGGAGGAGGAGGAGTGGCCTCACGCGTTGGTGGACTTGGAGGAGCGGGAGTCTGCTGACTCGGTGGCGGACTTCGACAAGGAGTCGGGTGACGCGGTGTCGGTGGCCTTCGAAAGATGATGCAATCCTTTCTCCATAGGATGATACCATGTATGGCCTCTCCCAATGTGTGCTCGTCGTCACCTCCAGGAATGTCAAGCTGTAGCCCCGAATATGGGTCCACCACCTCATCAACCAAGACACGAGCATAGCCCACTGGAATCGGGTTGCAATGCAAGGTTGCCTCGGGGGAATTTGTAAAAGCAACGGCGTCCGCCACCTTCATGGATATGTTCTTCATTTTGAAGTGTAGCTCGCAGTTAGTGTTCTCCATGATGTCATCCACGGGGTATCTATCCAGCATTGCATCGCCCGGGGTGGAACCCACACTGCTTCTCGGCATGGATGGGGCGGTGCTATCCAATGCTGGATCATCCGCTAGCTGCTGCAGCTGATGAGACCCCCTTTGCTGGCTAAGTGAGTCGATCTGCTCCTGCTGCCGCTGGAATTTGACTGCCAAGTCCGCGTGCGCTGATTCTAGGCCTTGAAGGCGTTCATAGTCCAGCTTCCTCTACTCCTCCTCCATCTTCCTCTTCTTCTCCTCTGCAATCTTCTTTCTCGCGCGGGTTCTGTAGTCAGCGTTCCAGTCCGAAAACCCCTCATACCACGGAATAGCGCCCTTGACTCGCGTTCTTCCCGGGTGTTCAGGATTTCCTAGGGCACGTGTAAGCTCGTCGTTCTCTCTGTTGGGCTGGAACACCCCGATCGAGCCTCTTCTATTGCAACAAGTAGCTTATCGTCGGCTCCGTTCAGACATGCCTTCGTCGAAACTTTGCCTGTCTTCGGGTCCAACTCCCCCCATGCGCATAGAACCAAGTCCTGCACCTGGGGGGCTAGCTCCTAGTAACCGGAGTGACACCTGCATCCTCCATATCTTTCTCAGACTTATCCCACTTAGGCATTGCCACCGCGTAGCCACCTGGCCCCAGCTTATGGAACTTATCCTTATTTTTCGGCATTCTTCTTGTTTATTCTCGACCATTCCTTAGCTAATTCCGAATCCTTGAATTTCAGGAAATCGTCCCAATGAGCACTTTGCTTCTCTAGTGTTCCCTCGAATACTGGAGTCTTCCTTCCTCCCTTGACGTACTTGTCCCATACACGATTCTTGTGTTTGTTGAATGCAACCGCCATCTTCCTAAGAGCAGCGTCCTTGACTTTCTCCACATCTGCATCTGTGAAATGATCTGGTAGGGTGAAATGTTCCATGAGAGTTTCCCAAAGCAGACCTTTTTGTATGTCATCGACAAAAGTAACATCTGGACGTGGCTTTGCTGGCTCTCTCCATGCTTGAAGGGAGATCGGGAGTTGGTCCTTCACAAGAACTCTGCACTGACGAATGAACATGTTCGCAATCTTCTTAGGCGCTAATGGTCCGCCATTAGGTTTGATGGCCTCGATATTGTACTTTACGCCCTCCTTCAACTTTTTGTTCGAGCCTCGTTTCTTGTTGCCTGAAGATTTGCTCGATCCGGATGGCTGAAAGAAGAAAGATCAATTTGTTAATATATCTTCAAGTCATTTAAAACATGTGATGATCATCAGATTCCTGCTTATATAAATATATATACCTCACCGGTCTTTGTTGTTTCAAGATCAACATTTTCTTCGTCATCATCATAATCATAGTTCATGACTTCATCAATTCGGTCGTCGCGATCAAATATCATATCACCCTCCCCGGTGTTGTTTAGAAATTCGGAGCCGTCATAATCTTCTTCATTCTGATCATCATCTGGCCCGCGAGGATGGCGTATGATATCGAACAGGGTCTCTTCTCCCTCTCTGCCGGTATTGTCCGCCATAGCTTTTATTTAACTAATCCAAAAGAAATATAAAACAATTTAGTATTCAAATTACATCGTCTCAAATAATAGATATAATCTTGAATACATCGTCTCGAATATTATATATCGAATACATCACTGGCTAGGTAGCTAATAAAGATCGAATACTACAGAAGAATCTAGGCCACTCACGGTTCCTGCGGCGCGGGCGGTGGACACCCAAAGAGAAGGAACCCTCACAGGATCATAGCTCATGTGAGATCCCTGAAGAACCTGACAGGTATTGGAGAACCTGCCGCCCTCAAACGCAACCATGTAGCGATGGACGTGCTCGTCCTCCTCCCTGACACGGCGACGTACCACCTCTGGCAGGGCCGGCTCCCTCCGCACCGAAAGTGGCCCACGCGAACGCCACCAAAGGAGATCAGGGTCGACGATGGGACCCGGGGCCGGGTTCCTCATCAAGCGGCGCGCCCCTCCAGGAAGCACCTTCGAGTGCCAGCCCGGCGGAGCCCAGTCCCGGACATGGGTCAGCCGGACGTCGTCGCGGAAGGGTCGACGGCGAGGATGCGGGCCGGGCATCGTCGAGAACAAATACTATGCCCGCAAAAAGTAACATTTTTTAATGATTGGATTTTGATAACTAAAATTTCTAACATTTCTATATAACTAAAATTTCTATAACATTTCTAACAATGCAATATAACTAACATTTCTAATATTTCTATAACTAAAAAACAGAAAAAAATATTATAACATTTCTATATAATTAACATTTGTATAACATTTCTAATATTTCTATAACTAAAAAAATAAAAATTTCTAACTTTTTTATAACTATTTCTATAACTAAAAAACAGAAAAATTTCTAACATTTCTATAAATATTTCTATAACTAAAAAACAGAAGAAAAAAGAATATATAACTAAAAACAGAAAAACAACGTGTATGTGTGTGTGTGCTCACCGGCGAGGCGAGAGGCGACGGGGGGCGGCGACGGGGACGGCGACGGGCGACGACGACGGGGACGTGGCGGCGACGACGGGGACAGGGACGTGGCGGCCGGGGACGAGGCGGGACAGGCCGGGACGGTGCGGCGGTGACGACGGGGACGGGGACGGCCAGGGCGGCGACGACGGGCCCGTGGATGGTGACGGGGCGGCGACGGGGGCGGCGATGAGGGATACGGAGACGGGGGCGGCGGCGACGGGGCAGAGGAGAAGAAGCAGATGAGAAACTGAATTTTTTGAAGTGTTTTCTTATATAGGATGGGCCTTTAGTACCGGTTGAAGCCACCAACCGGTAGTAAAGGTCAATTTTGGCCAGCCCAAGCGGCGGGAAGCGACCCCCTTTAGTACCGGGTGGTGGCTACAACCGGTACTAAAGGCCGCCCCTTTAGTACTGGTCTGTGCCACGACCGGGTACTAAAGGGGGTGCGCTGGCGCAGGTGTGGTGCGGCAAGTTTAGTCCCACCTCGCTAGCCGAGGGGCGTCCGCACTGGTTTATAAGCCCCCGTGCGGTAGCTCTCTCGAGCTCCTCTCCAAAGCAGGCCTACTAGGCCTACATGTTGTGTGCTGCCCTGTTGGCCTACTGGGCCTTTGCGGGCCTGCATCCTGGCCCAACAACACGTTGGGTTTCTAGTCGTATGCAGGCCGCTCTGGCCCAGTAGGCGAGCTTTTTTATTTTCTTATTTTTTTTCTTTATTTATTTTTTCTTTATTTATTTTTGAGTTGTTTTTTCTGTATTTAGAGTTTCTTTGTGAATATTTTTGCTTTAGGTACAAAAAATTACAAACTTTCTGTTAGTGCCCGTAGTTTTCAAATTTGAATAGTTTAAATTTTGAATTATTTGAAATTAGTGTCAATCACTAGTTTATGAATAACTTAACTTTAAAAATCAGCAAAGGCATGAAAGAATTTGTTTGCACATAAAATTTATTCGCGTTTCAAATGCCAAAACACATAACTACCGTAACTATTATAGAGATTCCCTCCTGGGTGTGAAACACAGAAGAAAGTGATGATAGTGAAGCCGGTCACATCCCAGATATTTGGGTGTGAAACTTTTCCTTCGCGTCGGTCCCTTTGCGCCATAACCATGGAAAATCTTCATCATTTAATGGGATGCTCGGGTCAATATTCACTGTGAATGGAGCAATTTCATCAAACTTTTCATAATCTCCTGACATGTCTGTCTTTTCATCCACTCCCACGATGTTTCTCTTCCCAGAAAGAACTGTGTGCCGCTTTGGCTCATCGTACGATGCATTCGCTTCCTTATCTTTTCTTTTTCTCGGCTTGGTAGACATGTCCTTCACATAGAAAACCTGTGCCACATCATTGGCTAGGACGAATGGTTCGTCTGCATACGCAAGATTGTTGAGATCCACTGTTGTCATTCCGTACTGCGGGTCTTCCGTTACCCCGCCTCGTGTCATATTGACCCATTTGCACCGAAACAAAGGGACCTTCAAGCCACGTCGATAGTCAAGTTCCCATATGTCCTGTATATAACCATAATATGTTTCCTTTCCCGTCTTGGTTTCTGCATCAAAGCGGACACCACTGTTTTGGTTGGTGCTCTTCTTATCTTGGGCGATCGTGTAAAATGTATTACCATTTATCTCGTACCCTTTGAAAGTCATTATATTTGAAGATGGTAACTGGGACAGCAAGTACAGGTCATCTTCAATAGAGGCATCATGCATGGTACGTGTCTGCAACTAGCTGGCGAAACTCCTGGTTTGTTCACGTGTAATCCAGTCATCAGACCGCTCCGGGTGTTTGGAGCGTAGCAAATTCTTGTGTTCATCCATATACGGAGCCACCAAGGCGGAATTCTGTAGAACTGTGTAGTGTGCTTCAGTGAGAGAATGTCCGTCCATACATATTATTTGTTCCCCTCCTAGCGTGCCTTTTCCATCCAGTTGGCCCTTATGCCACGATTCAGGAACACCAATCGACTTAAGGTCAGGAATAAAGTCAATACAAAACTCAATGACCTCCTCATTTTCATGGCCCTTGGAGATGCTTCCTTCTGGCCTTGCACGGTTATGAACATATTTCTTTAAGACTCCCATGAACCTCTCAAAGGGGAACATATTGTGTAGAAATATAGGACCCAAAACGTTAATCTCTTCGCATAGGTGAACTAGGACATGTGTCATGATGTTGAAGAAGGATGGTGGGAACACCAACTCGAAACTGACAAGACATTGCACCAAATCATTCTCTAACCTTGGTATGATTTCTTGATCGATTACCTTCTGAGAGATTGCATTGAGAAGCCCCCTCAATGCAACCGGAAGCAGTTGCGTCATAATCACGTGGCAGTCATGAGACTTTAGGTTCTGGAACTTTTCCTCTGCCATGTTTATTATTACCTTTATATTCGATGAGAAGCCAGACGGTACCTTAATACTGAGCAGGCATTCAAAGAAGATTTCGTTCTCTTCTTTGGTAAGAGCCGTCTTTTCCGTGCATACGTTGCTGGTCCTCCTGTGCCTTAGGTGTATCTTTTGTCTTCCCATACACGCACAAGAAGCCAAGCAGGGTCACACGAAGATTCTTCGTCACGTGCATTGCGGAGCGGACCTCTAGGTCTTTCCAATAGGGCAGGTCCCAAAATATAGATTTCTTCTTCCACATGGGTGCGTGTCCGTCAGCGTCATTCGGAACAGGTTGTCCACCAGGACCCTTTCCAAAGACCACCTTCAAATCCTTGACCATATCATGTACATCAGCACCAGTACGGTGGCGTGGCTTCGTCCGATGATCCGCCTCACCTTTGAAATGCTTGCCTTTCTTTCTTACGGGATGCCTGCTCGGAAGAAATCGACAATGTCCCAGGTACACATTCTTCTTACAATTAGCCAAATATATACTGTCGGTATCATCCAAACAGTGCGTGCATGCGTGGTATCCCTTGTTTGTCTGTCCTGAAAGGTTACTGAGAGCAGGCCAATCATTGATGGTTACGAACAGCAACGCCATTAGGTCAAATTCTTCCCCCATGTGCTCATCCCACGCACGTACACCTGTTCCATTCCACAGTTGTAAGAGTTCTTCAACTAATGGCCTTAGGTACACATCAATGTCGTTGCCGAGTTGCTTAGGGCCTTGGATGAGCACTGGCATCATAATGAACTTCCGCTTCATGCACAACCAAGGAGGAAGGTTATACAAACATAGAGTCACAGGCCAGGTGCTATGGTTGCTGCTCTGCTCCCCAAAAGGATTAATGCCATCTGTGCTTAGACCAAACCATACGTTCCTTGCGTCATCTGCAAACTCCTTCCCGTACTTTCTTTCGATTTTTCTCCACTGCGGCCCATCAGCTGGTACTCTCAACTTTCCGTCTTTCTTACGGTCTTCTCTGTACCATCGCATCACCTTGGCATGCTCTTTGTTTTGGAACAAACGTTTCAACCGTGGTATTATAGGAGCATACCACATCACCTTCGCAGGAATCTTCTTCCTGGGGCGCTCGCCCTTGACATCACTAGGGTCATCGCGGCTGATCTTATAGCGCAATGCACCGCATACCGGGCAAGCGTTCAAATCCTCGTACTCACCGCAGTAGAGGATGCAATCATTAGGGCATGCATGTATCTTCTGCACCTCTAACCCTAGAGGGCAAACAACCTTCTTTGCTTCGTACGTACTCTCGGGCAATTCGTTGTCCTTTGGAAGCATATTATTTATCATTACCAGCAACTTTCCAAATCCCTTGTCAGATACACCATTCTCTGCCTTCCATTACAGTAATTCCAGTGTGGTGCCCAGCTTTTTCTTGTCAGCTACGCAATTCGGGTACAACAATTTTTTGTGATCCTCTAACATGCGCTGCAACTTCTTCTTCTCCAAATCACTTGCGCAGTTTCTCTTTGCATCAGCAATGGCCCGACCTAGATCATCAACGGGCTCATCTGATGCCTCTTCTTCAGCTTCTTCCCGCATTGCCGGCTCAACTTCTTTCCCCATTGTTGTATCATCGTATTCTGGGAACCCATGGCCAGGATAGCTGTCGTCGTCCTCTTCTTCTTCATTGTCTTCCATCATAACCCCTCTTTCTCCGTGCTTGGTCCAAACATTATAGTGGGGCATGAAACCAGACTCAAACAAGTGGACGTGAATGGTTCTTGACGTAGAGTAATCGTGACCATTCTTACAGCGAGCACATGGACAAGGCATAAAACCATCCGCCCGCTTGTTTTCCTCAGCCGCAAGCAGAAAAGTATGCACGCCATTAATGAACTCGGGAGAGCATCGGTCATCGTACATCCATTGCCGGCTCATCTTTAATACACAGCACCGAAAACACCAAATTAATACAATACATAAAGTTCATACGTAAAGTTCATACAACACTTAAATGCAACAAACAAATAACTCTCTAGCTAAAGCATTTAAATGCAACAACAAATGTGATCAAGATCGCAACTAAGGTAACAATTGATCCAACAACATAATGATACCAAGCCTCACTATCAATGGCATATTTTCTAATCTTTCTAACCTTCAAGCGCATTTTCTCCATCTTGATATTGTGATCATCGACGACATCGGCAACATGCAACTCCAATTCCATCTTCTCCCCCTCAATTCTTTTCAATTTTTCTTTCAAGTACTCGTTTTCCCTTTCAACTAAATTTAACCTCTCGACAATAGGGTCGGTTGGAATTTCCGGTTCACATACCTCCTAGATAAAAATATCTATGTCAACTTGATGGGCATAATTTGTCATAAACACGAAATGCAACAAATAGTTTTAAAAGAGAATATACCACAACCGAATCATAACAAGGACGAGGGCCGACAGGGACGAATATCAAAACCATGGCACTATGTATAACAAACAATGTACGATTAAGATAATTATACGCGTAACTATATATCCAAATCACACAAACATCAATTTTTTATATAAAATTTCATGAACAAGAGGCTCACCACAAGGTGGTGCCGGCGATGGGACGGTGCGGGCGATCGATGGTGGTTACGACGGAGATTTAGAAGGCACTAAGTAAACCACACCTACATATGCAAACTAAGTGTTATTTTGACCTCAATTTTCATATAAATCAAATACTACCACATATAATTCCTTACAAATTACTAAAACCCACAATTAACCAATGCAAGAGCTAATCTAGATTTGAGAGATGAAAGGACAAAGTTGCTAACCTTTGTGATCATTTGAATGGATTGGGGCCTGCAAATCTTGACAAATTTGGGGCAAATTTTGTGATGAACTCGAGAGGAAGAAGGAAAGAACAGAGGAGAGGGAGAGGGAAAGGGGGAAGAACAGAGTGCTGGTGGACGAAGGGTTTATATTGGACGACCTTTAGTACCGGTTCGTGCCACGAACCGGTACTAAAGGTGTTGGAGGCGCCCCACTCTGACAACATCCTGCCACCACTTTCATTAGTACCGGTTCGTGGCACGAACCGGTGCTAAAGGTTCGCCACGAACCGGTAGTAAAGAGATCCTCCCGCCTAGCCGTTGGAACCGGCACTAATGGACACATTAGTGCCGGTTCTGTTACAAACCGGGACTAATGTGTCTCACATTTGACCCTTTTTCTACTAGTGAGAGATGATAGATAATATTTTTGGTATTTTTGATATAGAGATGCAAGGTGAAAAGTAAAAGGCAAAGTAAAAAAGCAAAGCAATAATAAAAGCGATGGAGATTGATATGATGAAGATAGACCCGGGGGCCATAGATTTCACTAGTGGCTTCTCTCAAGAGCATAAGTATTTTACGGTGGGTGAACGAATTACTGTTGAGCAATTGACAGAATTGAGCATAGTAATGAAAATATCTAGGTATGATCATGTATATAGGCATCACGTCCGAGACAAGTAGACCGACTCCTGCCTGCATCTACTACTATTACTCCACTCATCGACTGCTATCCAGCATGCATCTAGAGTATTAAGTTCAAGAAAACAGAGTAACGCCTTAAGCAAGATGACATGATGTAGAGGGATAAATTCATGCAATATGATAAAAACCCCATCTTGTTATCCTCGATGGCAACAATACAATAAGTGCCTTGCTGCCCCTGCTGTCACTAGGAAAGGACACCGCAAGATTGAACCCAAAGCTAAGCACTTCTCCCATTGCGAGAAAGACAAATATAGTAGGCCAAACCAAAACTGATAATTCGAAGAGACTTGCAAAGATAACCAATCATACATAAAAGAATTCAGAGAAGATTCAAATATTGTTCATAGATAATCTTGATCATAAACCCACAATTTATCGGTCTCAACAAACACACCGCAAAAAGAAGATTACATCGAATAGATCTCCACGAGAGAGGGGGAGAACATTGTATTGAGATCCAAAAAGAGAGAACAAGCCATCTAGCTACTAACTATGGACCCGAAGATCTGAGGTAAACTACTCACACTTCATCGGAGAGGTTATGGTGTTGATGTACAAGCCCTTCGTGATGGATGCCCCCTCCGGCGGAGCTCCGGAACAGGCCCCAAGATGGGATCTCCTGGGTACAGAAGGTTGTGGCGGTGGAATTAGGTTTTTGGCTCCATATCTGATCGTTTGGGGGTACGTAGGTATATATAGGAGGAAGGAGTACGTTAGTGGAGCAACATGGGGCCCATGAGGGTGGAGGGCGCGCCGTGGGGGGGGGGGGGGTGGGCGCACCCCCTACCTCGTGGCCACCTCCTTTCTTTCTTGACGGAGGGTCCAAGTCTCCTGGATCATATTCGGTGAGAAAATCATGTTCCCGAAGGTTTCATTCCGTTTGGACTTCGTTTGATATTCCGTTTCTTCGAAACTCTGAAATATGCAAAAAACATCAATTCTGGGTTGGGTCTCTGGTTAATAGGTTAGTCCCAAAAATAATATAGAAGTGAATAATAAAGCCCAATATTGTCGAAAATAGTAGATAATATAGCATGGAGCAATAAAAAATTATAGATACATTGGAGACGTATCATGGGTACACTGTGCTACCTCTGCAGAGTGTATAATCTATCGATAGCCGTGTCCACGGTCACAAACACCTCGTAGTAGGTCCCACCATGAGTCAACACTTAATAAAATTTGCACACTAATTTATGAACTTTGCACTGTTGATGATGGCGGAAAGGCCATCGAGATGTTCGGGACCAAATATTGGTCGTGGTTGTGATCGCCGTAAGGATCACGAGTTACTCTTGTTAAGACCATGATGGTGGTTTGTTTGTGATCCGAGGATGATCACGGTTGGTAAGTCTGTCCCGAAGGACGTTCGAGTATGATCATAGCATGTTGGACATATAGTGTTGCATTATTATCAATTGGTTAATTATCATGATATTGTTTGCCATTATGATTATGCCTGTTGTGAGCTTGCAACTACATTCAATGTACTGACCTGGCGTGTCATGCCAGATTTCAGGAAAGTCTCGTTAGGAAGGAGTGCTGCTCGAATCTAGATCGTGTCCACATCGGTGTCCTTGTGATAAGGAGCTTCCGCTATGGCGTTATTTCCCTGCCGCGTAGTTGTTGTGATCGAGGCCCCTTTATGTTCACTAAACAATGTACATATTGTTCAGCTGCACCGGGCGTGCCGCTTGGCCTCGACAACTGTTGTAATATAAACTCTGGTCCGCTAGCATCAATAAAGTGGTTGTTTTATGTACCAAGATGTTGTGTGTTGCCAGAAGACATGGTCTCTGGGCTAGCAATACATGGTAAACCGGTCGCTCTGAGCCGGGGTGCTACATCATGCCACCAAGATGATGTGGTAAAAAAATTGGCATGTGTGACGAAAGTTTGGACACACACCCCTCACAAACTGGAGCAACTCACTAGAAGGCTCGTGGTTCCGAGAGGGAACAATGCATGTTTGATGATGAACAGGAGATAGCTTCCTCTTACAGCCTTCAAATCTATTCTACGTTTAACATGCACTACTACAACTGTACTGTGAAAATTTGGAAAATTCTAGCGGTCATTTGACCTTTTAAAGACATTTAAGTGATTTTCTAGCCGTTTAATGACCATAATTCAAATTTGAACTGCATCTGCATGCAACGTCTAACCATAACGGTTTGACAAATCATATTTGTGTACTTGTATGCGAGTTACTTCCATGTGCAGCAAATTAGAAGGAATTTTCAAACATATTGGTCTCACGGCATGGGCACATGCATGGAGTTTCACGGCATTTTAATTCCAAAAAATTAAAAAATGATCAAAAAACATGAAACCTTGCTGGATTTAATGTCATGCCACCAAGATGGTGTGGTAAAAAATTGGCCTATTTGACGAAAGTTTGGACACACACCCCTCACAAACCGGAGCAACTCACTAGAAGGTTCGTGGTTTCGAGAGGGAACAATGCATGTTTGATGACGAACGGGAGATAGCTTTCTATTACGGCCTTCAAATTTTTTTCTACGTTCAACGTGGACTAATACAACTGTCATGTAAAAATTTGGCAAATTCAGGGGCCATTTGACCTTTTAAATACATTTAAGTGATTTTCTATCCATTTAATGACCGTAATTCAAATTTGAACTACATCTACATGCAACGCCTAACCATAACGGTTTGAAAAATCATATTTGTGTACTTGTGTGCGAGTTAATTCCATGTGCAGTAAATTAGAAGGAATTTTCAAACATATTTGTCTCACGGCATGGACACATGCATATGTATGCATGGAGTGACATGGCATTTTAATTCCAAAAAATTTAAAAATATTAGAAACACGTGAAACCTTGGTTGATGTAATGTCATGCCACCAAGATGATGTGGTAAAAAATTGGTATGTTTGACGAAAGTTTGTACACACACCACTCACAAACCGGAGCAACTCACTAGAAGGCTCGTGGTTCCGAGAGGGGACAATGCATGTTTGATGACAAACGAGAGATAGCTTCCTCTTATGGCCTTCAATTTTTTCCTACGTCTAACGTGCACTACTAGAACTGTAATGTGAAATTTTGGAAAATTCAAGGGGTCATTTGACCTTTTAAAGACATTTAAGTGATTTTCTAGCCATTTAATGACTGTAATTCAAATTTGAACTACATCTACATGCAACGCCTAATCATAACGGTTTGAAAAATCATATTTGTGTACTTGTGTGCGAGTTAATTCCATGTGCAGTAAATTAGAGGGAATTTTCAAACATATTGGTCTCACGACATGGACACATGCATACGTATGCATGGAGTGCCATGGCATTTTAATTATGAAAAATTAAAAAATGATCAGAAAAACATGAAACCTTGCTTGATGTAATGTCATGCCACCAAGATGATGTGGTAAAAAAATTGGCATGTGTGACAAAAGTTTGGACACACACCCCTCACAAACCGGAGCAACTCACTAGAAGGCTCGTGGTTCTGAGAGGGAATAATGCATGTTTGATGACGAATAGGAGATGACTTCCTCTTACGGCCTGCAAAATCTATTCTATGTTTAACGTGCACTACTACAGTTGTACTGTGAAAATTTGGAAAATTCTTGCGGTCATTTGACCTTTTAAATACATTTAAGTGATTTTCTAGCCATTTAATGACCGTAATTCAAATTTGAACTACATCTACATGCAACGCCTAACCATAACGGTTTGAAAATCATATTTGTGTACTTTTATGCGAGTTAATTCCATGTGCAGCAAATTAGAAGGAATTTTCAAACATATTGGTCTCACAACATGGGCACATGCATGGAGTGCCATGGCATTTTAATTCCAAAAAATTAAAAAATGATCAAAAAAACATGAAACCTTGCTAGATTTAATGTCATGCCACCAAGATGATGTGGTAAAAAAATTGGCCTATTTGACTAAAGGTTGGACACACACCCCTCACAAACCGGAGCAACTCACTAGAAGGTTCGTGGTTCCGAGAGGGAACAATGCGTGTTTGATGACGAACGGGAGATAGCTTCCTCTTACGGCCTTCTTTTTTTCTACGTTCAATGTGCACTAATATAACTGTCATGTGAAAATTTGGAAAATTTCAAGGGTCATTTGACCTTTTAAAAACATTTAAGTGATTTTCTAGCCATTTAATGACCTAAATTCAAATTTGAACTACATCTACATGCAACGCCTAACCGTAACGATTTGAAAAATCATATTTTTGCGTACTTGTGTGCGAGTTAAAAAATCATTAGACGATGTAAATATCTGGTGTTCAAAAAACGAAATGTAAAGATCTGGCAAGAGAACCGCCCCACACGATTGGAACTCTATATCGCGGCTCGAGGTTTGGTAGGTGAGTGGCGGGGATTATTAATCAGACACGGTTCTGTATTGGAAATCGTCAGCTATTATGTTCACACACGGATTTTGCTGCGTGAATCGTGTGTAATTCAAACTACGGTACTTGTAAATTTCGGCGACCGGCGTGTGTACTGTCCCCATCTATTAGATTCCGGCCGCCAATAAATACTACCTTTCTCACATCGTCCCGCTTGCATTTTCATCTACATCCTCCCCTAGCACGCCCTCTCTCTCTCTCTCTCTCTCTCTCTCTCTCTCTCTCAAATCTCTTCCATGGCGCCGTCGGTCTGCCCACGCGCCGACGAGGAGTCGCCGCCCCTCGTGGACGCTCACTCGAATAGCAACGACGAGGACCCCTATGCTTCGTCGGACGAGATTGCTCTGAACTCCCCAACTTTGGCTAGGTTTTTAGGCCAGTACAATCTTTGTATGTGGAAGTCGCTGCTGTCGGTGTCAAAACCAGCGGATCTCGGGTAGGGAGTCCCGAACTGTGCGTCTAGGATCGATGTTAACAGGAGACGGGGACACAATGTTTACCCAGGTTCGGGCCCTCTCTATGGAGGTAATACCCTACTTCCTGCTTGATTGATCTTGATGAATATGAGTATTACAAGAGTTGATCTACCACGAGATCGTAATGGCTAAACCCTAGAAGTCTACCCTATGTGTATATGGTAATGAATGTCCCCTATCCGGACAATGCTCTCCGGTATATATAGACACCAGAGAGATCTAGGGTTACATGGAGTCGGTCACATAAGAAGGAATCTTCACCGCTGGTCGCCTAGCTTGCCTTCCATGCCAAGGAAAGTCCAGTCCGGACACGGGTATAGTCTTCGGCATTCGTATCTTCACATCCCATTAGTCCGGCCCAATGAATAACAGGTCGGACGCCCGAGGACCCCTTAGTCCAGGACTCCCTCAGTAGCCCCTGAACCTGGCTGAAATGACGAGGAGTCCGGCGCGCAGATTGTCTTCGGCATTGCAAGGTGGCTTCCCTCCCTCCAAACTCTGGAATAGTCTTCGGATGTAGTAGATATATCCGAACCTGTGTATATAATTGCAGAAAATACAATATTCCATGAGTCTAATTTGTTGATAACTGTTTATGACATTGCATCACGCCTGTCCGGTTACTATTTCCAAACATTGGCTGGCACGTCGCCCCACGTCTTGGGACACGGTTTTATTGGCACGTCTTCCCAAGGCAGAGATCATGTTCCTTTATTCACGGGATTTTCATTAATGCAGGCGTGGGTAGCCCAACCGTCCCCTGGGTACAACTCTCTGGAGATAGGTAAGTTTCGAGACCTAGGTGGATACGCTTAGTATTTGGGGTCTTTATATAGGGTCTCAGACTCGTCTTCTTCCTTTGCGCTTGCTTCTTCCTCAACCCTAGCCACCCCAAGTTCCAACCCTCGGGTTCCCATCGGCACCTGCCCTAATCATGTCGGGATCCAGCTGTCAAGGCTGATGGGTGGCTTCTTCTGTCATAGAGGAGGATATTACGAAGCTCCGCGCAGTGAGGTATCTGACCCCAGAATCCTTCATCGGCTTCCTACACAGGAGCAGATCGTTCCTACCTCCAAATCTGGCGAGAGGGTAGTGTTTGTATCCCACTTCCTCCATGGGTTAATTCCTGCTCGTCCTCGAGTAGGTAAATGATAAAAAGGATAATTTTTGATGTGGAATGCTAGTTGGCATAATTTCATTGTAATTCTTCTTAATTGTGATACGAATATTCAGATCCGAAAGATTCAAGATAAAAGTTCATATTGACATAAAAGTAATAATACTTCAAGCATACTAACTAAGCAATTATGTCTTCTCAAAATAACATGGCCAAAGAAAGTTCATCCCTACAAAATCATATAGTTTAGTCATGCTCCATTTTCGTCACACAAGAATGCTCTCATCATGCACAACCCCGATGACCAGCCAAGCAATTGTTTCATACTTTAATAATCTCAAACTTATAAACCTTCACGCAATACATGAGCGTGAGCCATGGATATAGCACTATGGGTGGAATACAATAATGATGGGGGTTATGTGGAGAAGAAAAAAAAGGAGAAAATCTCACATCAACGAGGATAATCAATGGGCTATGGAGATGCCCACCGATTGATGTTAATGCAAGGAGTAGGGATTGCCATCTACGGATGCACTAGAGCTATAAATGTATGAAAGCTCAACAAAAGAAACTAAGTGGGTGTGCATACAACTTGCTTGCTCATGAAGACCTAGGGCACTTGAGGAGGCCCATCGTTGGAATATACAAGCCATGTTCTATAATGAAAATTTTCCACCAGTATATGAAAATGACAAAACAAGAGACGCTCTATCATGAAGATTACGGTGCTGCTTTGAAGCACAAGTGTGGAAAAAAAGGATAGTAGCATTGCCCCTTTGTATATATTTTTTTGGGCCTTTTTTTTTCTTTTGGCCTTTCACTTTTTTGGGGACAATGCTCTATTGAATGATGATCATCACACTTCTATTTATTTACAACTCAATGATTACAACTCGATACTAGAACAAAGTATGATTCTATATGAATGCCTCCGGTGGTGTACCGGGATATGCAATGAATCAAGAGTGACATGTATGAAAGAATTATGAACGGTGGCTTTGCCACAAATACTATGTCAACTACATGATCATGCTAGCTATGTGACAATGATGAACATGTCATGATAAACTGAATGGTGGAAAGTTGCATGGCAATATATCTCGGAATGGCTATGGAAATGCCATAATAGGTAGGTATGGTGGCTGTTTTGAGGAAGATATAAGGAGGTTTATGTGTGAAAGAGCGTGTCATATCACGGGGTTTGGATGCACCGGCGAAGTTTGCACCAACTCTCAGTGTGAGAAAGGGCAATGCACGGTACAGAAGAGGCTAGCAATGATGGAAGGGTGAGAGTGCGTATAATCCATGGACTCAACATTAGTCATAAAGAACTCACATACTTATTGCAAAAATCTACAAGCCATCAAAAACCAAAGCACTATGCGCATGCTCCTAGGGGGATAGATTGGTAGGAAAAGACCATTGCTCGTACCCGACCGCCACTCATAAGGAAGACAATCAAATAACACCTCATGTTTCAAATTTGTTACATAACGTTTACCATACGTGCATGCTACAGGACTCGCAAACTTCAACACAAGCATTTCTCAAATTCACAACTGCTCAACTAGCACAACTTTGATATTATCACCTCCATATCTCAAAACAATTATCAAGCATCAAACTTCTCTTAGTATTCAACACACTCATAAGAAAGTTTTTACTAGTCTTGAATACCTAGCATATTATGATTAGGCACATTACCATGCTATTTAAGACTCTCAAAATAATATAAGTGAAGCATTAGAGTTCATCTATTTATTCAAAATAAAACTACCACCATGCTCTAAAAGATATAAGTGAAGCACTAGAGCAAACAACAAACTACTCCGAAAGATATAAGTGAAGATCGATGAGTAGACGAATAATTATGAAACCATGTGAAGATTCTATAACATTTAAGAATTTAAGATCTTGAAAACCAAACATCAAGTAAAGCTAAAGAAAATAAAATGACGCTCCAAGCAAAACACATATCATGTGGTGAATAAAAATATAGCTCCAAGTAAAGTTATCGATGGAAGTAGACGAAAGAGGGGATGCCTTCCGGGGCATCCCCAAGCTTAGATGCTTGGTTATCCTTGAATATTACCTTGGGGTGCCTTGGGAATCCCCAAGCTTAGGCTCTTTCCACTCCTTATTCCATTGTCCATCGAATCTTTACCCAAAATTTGAAAACTTCACAACACAAAACTTAATAGAAAACCTCGTGAGCTCCGTTAGCGAAAGAAAACAAAACACCACTTCAAGGTACTGTAATTAACTCATTCTTTATTTATATTGGTGTTAAACCTACTATATTCCAACTTCTCTATGGTTTATAAACTATTTTACTAGCCATAGAGTCATCAAAATAAGCAAACAACACACGAAAAACAGAATCTGTCAAAAACAGAGCAGTCTGTAGTAATCTGTAACTAATGCAAACTTCTGGAACTCCAAAAATTCTAAAATAAATTGTTGGACCTGAGGAATTTGTCTAGTAATAATCTGCAAAAATAATCAACTAAATAGAACTCTCCAATATAAAGTTCTATCTAATCTCGTGAGCGCTAAAGTTTCTGTTTTTTACAGCATGATCATAAAGACTTCACCCAAGTCTTTCCAAAGGTTCTACTTGGCACAAACACTAATTAAAACACAAAACCACATCTAAACAGAAGCTAGATGGATTATTTATTCCTAAACAGAACCAAAAAGAAAGAAACTAAAATAAAATTGGGTTGCCTCCCAACAAGCGCTATCGTTTAACGCCCCTAGCTAGGCATGATGATTTCAATGATGCTCACATAAAAGATAGGAATTGAAACATAAAGAGAGCATAATGAAGAATATTACTAGCACATTTAAGTCTAACCCACTTCCTATGCATATGGATTTTGTGAGCAAACAACTTATGGGAACAATAATCAACTTGCATAGGAACGCAAAACAAGCATAACTTCAAAACTTTAAGCACATAGAGAGGAAACTTGATTTTATTGCAATTCCTACAAGCATATATTCCTCCCTTATAATAATTTTCAGTAGCATCATGAATCAATTCAACAATATAACCAGCACCTAAAACATTCTTTCCATGATCTACAAGTATAGAATTTTTACTACTCTCCACATAAGCAAAATTCTTCTCATGAATAATAGTGGGAGCAAACTCAACAAAATAACTATCATATGATTGAAAATTAAGATCAAGATGACAAGTTTCATGGTTATCATTATTCTTTAAAGCATGCGTGTCATCACAATAATCATCATAGATAGGAGGCATGCTTTCATCATAGTAAATTTGCTCATCAAAGCTTGGGGGACAAAAAATATCATCTTCATCAAACATAGCTTCCCCAAGCTTGTTGATTTGCATATCATTAGCATCATGGATATTCTAGGAATTCATACTAACAACATTGAAATCATGCTCATCATTCAAAGATTTAGTGCCAAACATTTTAATGCATTCTTCTTCTAAAACTTTAACACAATTTTCCTTCCCATCATACTCACGAAAGATATTAAAAAGATGAAGCATATGAGGTAAACTCAATTCCATTTTTTTGTAGTTTTCTTTTATAAACTTAACTAGTGCTAAAACAAGAAACAAAAAGATTCGATTGCAAGATCTACAGATATACCTTCAAGCACTCACCTCCCCGGCAACGGCGCCAGAAAAGAGCTTAGTTGACGGGGTGTGAGTGCCGCTTACCTAGACTCCCCGGCAACGGCGCCAGAAAAGAGCTTGATGTCTAGTACACAACCTTCTTGTAGATGTTGTTGGGCCTCCAAGTGCAGAGGTTTGTAGGACAGTAGAAAATTTCCCTCAAGTGGATGACCTAAGGTTTATCGATTTGTGGGAGGCGTAGGATGAAGATGGTCTCTCTCAAACAACCCTGCAACCAAATAACAAAGAGTCTCTTGTGTCCCCAACACACCCAATACAATGGTAAATTGTATAGGTGCACTAGTTCGGCAAAGAGATGGTGATACAAGTGCAATATGGATGATAGATAAAGGTTTTTGTAAACTGAAAATATAAAAACAGCAAGGTAACTAATGATAAAAGTGAGCACAAACGGTATTGCAATGCGTTGAAACAAGGCCTAGGGTTCATACTTTCACTAGTGCAAGTTCTCTCAACAATAATAACATAGTTGGATAATATAACTATCCCTCAACATCCAACAAAGAGTCACTCCAAAGTCACTAAAGCGGAGAACAAACGAAGAGATTATGGTAGGGTACGAAACCACCTCAAAGTTATTCTTTCCAATCAATCCGTTGGGCTATTCCTATAAGTGTCACAAACAGCCGTAGAGTTCGTACTAGAATAACACCTTAAGATACAAATCAACCAAAACCCGAATGTCACATAGATACTCCAATGTCACCTCAAGTATCCGTGGGTATGATTATACGATATGCATCACACAATCTCAGATTCATCTATTCAACCAACACATAGAACCTCAAAGAGTGCCCCAAAGTTTCTACCGGAGAATCAAGACGAAAACGTGTGCCAACCCCTATGCATAGGTTCATGAGCGAAACCCACAAGTTGATCACCAAAACATACATCAAGTGAGTCACGTGATATCCCATTGTCGCCACAGATACGCACGGCAATACATACATCATGTGTTCTCAAATCTTTAAAGACTCAATCCGATAAGATTACTTCAAGGGGAAAACTCAATCCATTACAAGAGAAAAGAGGGGGAGAAGCAACATAAGATCCAACTGTAATAGCAAAGCTCGCGATACATCAAGATCGTGCCAAATCAAGAACACGAGAGAGAGATCAAACACATAGCTACTGGTACATACCCTCAGCCCTGAGGGTGAACTACTCCCTCCTCGGCATGGAGAGCGCCGGGATGATGAAGATGGCTACCGGTGAGGGCTCCCCCCTCCGGCAGGGTGCCGGAACAGGGTCCCGATTAGGTTTTTGGTGGCTACAGAGGATTGCGGCGGCGGAACTCCCGATCTAATCTCTGTTCTGGAAGTTTTAGGGTACTTGAGTATATATGGGTGCAGGAAGTACGTCGGTGGACCGAAGGGGGGCCCACGAGGCAGGGGGCGCGCCCTAGGGGGGCGCCCTCCACCCTCGTGAGCACCTCCCTTCTTTCCCGACATGCACTCCAAGCTTTTCTGGTAGCTTTCCTTCCAAAAATAACTTCTCCAGTTGATTTCGTTCCGTTTCGACTCCGTCTGATATTCCTTTTCTTCGAAACACTGAAATAGGCAAAAAACTGCAATTCTGGGCTGGGCCTCCGATTAATAGGTTAGTCCCAAAAATAATATAAAAGTGGATAATAAAGCCCAATAGTGCCCAAAACAATAGATAATATAGCATGGAGCAATAAAAAATTATAGATATGTTGGAGACGTATCATGAAACGCCATCTCCGGCCTCTTCGCCCAACAGGGGGGATGGTACCGAGGTATCATCCCGAAGGGCTCCTCCCGATCGTCAAGCAGTGCAGGAAACGAAGAAGGCGTTACCCGAAGGTGGTGCCTCTGTCGCTTAGGGTTCGGGAATCAAGAATGACGGCCCCGAACCGTCCGGTTTACGGCCGGAGATGATTCTGGGGGCAAGTAAGCAGGTTCCTTCAAAGGAATGCCATACTCCGGCGGCGATTTCCCAAGACCCCGGAGCGCCGGAAATGCTGACGGACATGCTGTGGCGAGCGTCCATTTCAGAGAAGCACCGTGCCTTGATGGTTACGGTGGTCGAAAAGGCTCTATCCGCGAAAAGTGGATTGAACGAGGCCTTCTCAAGCCTTCTAAGAAGTTTTGAGGTTTGTGATGTGGTTTTGCCAATTGAATAATATTGACAGAATTCACCTATTGTATATGAAGTAGCCCCTGAGAGTCGGATTGCCTTTCGAAGGAAGTGATCGAAGGATCAAATACATATGCTCAGTTACTAACCTTGATTTAACTTGGAATACAGGCTGACTCCCCTCCTGCGGCTACCCGAAATACGGAAGTGGCCGAACTGCAGCGAAAGCTAGATATTGCAGAAGATGAAATTGCATTGATCAACAGGCGTCTTGACGACTCACAAGGTATATATTTCGACCATTCCTTACACCAATGTTCTTGTAATGTAGGCCTGACGCCGAAAACGATTTTATATGAAATGTGTATGATTGCAGGTGGTGCTGCCGCCGTTGAAGCTCTTCGGGCGGAGCTAGCCCGGGCCAAGGAGCAGGCCCGGTGTAGTGATGCGGCTGCCGAGAAGGCATCGGCTGATCTAAGAGCCGAACAGGCAGCTCGACGCCAAAGTGAGGAGAAAATATCCGCACTGGCGCTTGAATTGAAGAATACTGCCAGCCGCTGTGAATTCCTTGAGAAGGAGAATAAAGCCAAAATGGCTGAACTTGATAAGGCCGTACGAGAGGCGAGTGAAGCTCGGTCTGAATCCAGGGCAGCTCGTGAAGAGATTCGGTAGGCTAACGAGATAGCGGCCGGTACGCCCTTTTTGCTTCAGACTAAGTTTGGCGATCCGGACTATGCTCAGCTAAACCAGGTATGGAGTTCTCCGGCTGAATTTTTGGACTTACCGAAGAGTTCTTCCGATGCGGCGCAATTTTACCAAGTGCAAGAGGGGTATGCAAAGCAGAAGCTTTTCTAGTCACAATTTGCCACGTCGAAGCGCCCTCTATTGCTGAATGAACAGATGTCCCAGTGGGCCGAGCTTCATAGGATATCCGGCGACACCATGAAGAAAGTCATAATCCGGTTGTGGCCAAGTGAGCCTGTTCCCAAGAGCTATTTCGGCCTGGTGCGGCGTATTGTTGATGCGGTGCAACATATCGATGCTGCGAAGCGGTCGGCATGCACTGAGGGTGCACGGATGGCCTTTGCCCGAGTCAAGACGTTCTGGGGGAAGATGAAGGCCGTTGATGTTGCGGCGAAGAGTCCGCCCAAGGGCAAGGACCGTAATGAGCCGGAGCATTATTTTGAAGACGTCCTGGAAGCCGCCCGCCTGATAGAGGGTCAATGATCGAAGAACATAATGTTCGAGTGAGGTGTACTAGAATTGTAGAAGACAATTTTATAATTGATCCATTTTTATATTTTTGCTCAAAAGCTTGAATTCCTCCTGTGCGGCTGTTTTAATATAGTCTGAAAGTTTTCCAGTCGTCGGCTTCAGCCCCCTCGCAGGAAGTACGGGGGTGTTCGGAAAATCATTTAATCACTCTTTATCCAACGTCTTGGTCCGTAAAGGAGGTGATAATGCAGCGAACCAGGCAATCGGACTATAAGGCGTTAACACTTTCACTTAGCCATAGGAGTTTTATGGTGGGGCTACGACATAGCCCCTGGTATGTATATGGCATATAATGCCTTACATATTTGATCTGAAAAAGATCCCTCGTATGACACGGAGAATCGTTAAGGACTCTAAGAAGTTGTCAAGTGGTTGACCAGATCTCGCCGCATCATGACAGTCAGTTTTCGGCTTTCTCTACTGAGGTGCTCGTCCAGTTTAGACCAGGGCACAATCGCAGTAGTTCTCCCTTTGCTACCCTAGCTGATAGAGCGGAACATAGGGTAGCAAGCACAGGAGTCGGGCAACCCAACTATTGACCCAAGACAATGATTTGGAGCTGATGCATATAAGGCCAAACTTGCGACGCCGAAGTATGCTATAGAGTTGTTCGGACTTTTGCTGGCAACTCTTTCGTTCCCATACCGAGCCCCTAGCAGGGTATGCCGAGGTGCATCTCTAACGCAGCCGTTGAGGCTGTACTCATTGTTGACAGAGTATGAAAGATTAGTTTGGACGAGGTTTACTGGGAGCGAAGCAATATGCCAATGATGAGTTTATGTATGTATATATAATAAAAAAATAAAACACAAGCCCGGCTAGCTATTTGACATGATCGAGGTTAGGAACAGAGGAAAAAGGGCATAGTACAGGCTCGGATTAAAGAGTGCGGTCTAGAAAAAGTTATTTTGGACCTCCTGTCGCACATCTGCGCCGCCCGTCCTCGGGGAGGGGAATCCTTAACGGAAGTAGCCCCTTAGGTGAGTGTACGGATCCGGACTCCGATAGAGTCCATCATAGATGCTCTCGTCTTGGTCACCAGTTCTTAAGAAATGATACAGAAAATAATAAAAACGAATAAAAACGTTACGGGAATTCTTGCAGGGTTGTCCGTATTGTGCTTCCGCCGATGCCCATGTTATCTTGAGTGCGTAGTGGTGTGCGCGCGGTGTAAATCTTGCCGGTATGGTAGGTGGGTGGCGGAAGCCGAACTGCTATTTCCGTTCTAGGAGTGGTCGAACTTTGGAGGAAAACTGTTTCTGGCCCCTGGTGTTCGGCTGGCGAGCCGCTCCGTCGTCTTTATCACCTGGTGGCTGATGTCTACTACACAACCTTCTTCTTGTAGACGTTGTTGGGCCTCTAAGTGCAGAGGTTTGTAGGACAGTAGAAAATTTCCCTCAAGTGGATGACCGAAGGTTTATCAATCCCTGGGAGGCGTAGGATGAAGATGGTCTCTCTCAAGCAACCCTGCAACCAAATAACAAAGAGTCTCTTGTGTCCCCAACACACCCAATACAATGGTAAATTGTATAGGTGCACTAGTTCGGCGAAGAGATGGTGATATAAGTGCAATATGGATGGTAGATCTAGGTTTTTGTAAATTGAAAATATAGAAACAGCAAGGTAACTAAAGATAAAAGTGAGCGTAAACGGTATTGCAATGCAAGGAAACAAGGCCTAGGGTTCATACTTTCACTAGTGCAAGTTCTCTCAACAATAATAACATAATTGGATCATATAACTATCCCTCAACATGCAACAAAGAGTCACTCCAAAGCCACTAATAGCGGAGAACAAACGAAGAGATTATGGTAGGGTACGAAACCACCTCAAAGTTATTCTTTTGAATCGATCTATTCAAGAGTTCGTTCTAGAATAACACCTTAAGACACAAATCAACCAAAACCCTAATGTCACCTAGATACTCCAATGTCACCTCAAGTATCCGTGGGTATGATTATATGATATGCATCACACAATCTCAAATTCATCTATTCAAGCCAACACAAAGTACTTCAAAGAGTGCCCCAAAGTTTCTACCCGAGAGTCAATACGAAAACGTGTGCCAACCCCTATGCGTACGTTCATGGGTGGAACCCGCAAGTTGATCACCAAAACATACATCAAGTGAATCTAGTGATATCCCATTGTTACCACAGATACGCACGGCAAGACATACATCAAGTGTTCTCAAATCCTTAAAGACTCAATTCGATAAGATAACTTCAAAGGGAAAACTCAATGCATTACTAGACAGTATAGGGGGAGAAACACCATAAGATCCAACAATAGTAGCAAATCTCGCGATACATCAAGATCGTACCACCTTAAAAACACGAGAGATAGAGAGAGAGATCAAACACATAGCTACTGGTACATACCCTTAGCCTTGAGGGTGAACTACTCCCTCCTCGTCATGGAGAGCGTCGGGATGATGAAGGTAGCCACCCGTGAAGGTTCCCCCCTCCGGCAGGGTGCCAGAACAGGGTCCTGATTGGTTTTTGGTGGCTACAGAGGCTTGCGGTGGTGGAACTCCCGATCTATTATGTTCCTTGATGGTTTAGGGTATATGGATATATATAGGCGAAAGAAGTTGGTCAGGGGAGCCATGAGGGGCCCACGAGGGTGGAGGGCGCGCCCAGGGGGTGGGCGCGCCCCCTGCCTCGTGCCTTCCTTGTTGCTTCCCTTACATGCACTCCAAGTCCCCTGGTTGCTTCCGTTCCAAAAATAACTCTCCTGAAGGTTTCATTCCGTTTGGACTCCGTTTGATATTCCTTTTCTGCGAAACACTGAAAACAAGGGAAAAAACAGAAACTGGCACTGGGCTCTGGGTTAATAGGTTAGTCCCAAAAGTAATATAAAAGTGCATAGTAAAGCCCATTAAACATCCAAGGTGGATAATATAATAGCATGAATACTTCATAAATTATAGATACGTTGGAGACGTATCAGCATCCCCAAGCTTAATTCCTGCTCGTCCTCGAGTAGGTAAATGATAAAAGAAAGAATTTATGAAGTGTGAATGCTAGCAGATGCACAAGTTTGACTAACGATAATTTCAATCACCTTTTCTAGTATCATTATATATCATAACAGTAGCTCAACTCATAAAGCTTCTCATGATCAAGTAACAAGCTATTCACATGTTAAAGTATAGATCATAAACTTTCTTGAAAACTAACAAACCGTGTTATCGGTCATCAAACAATTACAATTCATCTTATTTTCAGGAAGAGTCTATGTCAGAGCTTTAATTTAGCAAATCCCACATACTCAACTATCATATAGTCTTTCACAATTGCTAACACTCACGCAATATTTATGGGTCCAAAGTTTTAATCAGACATAGAGAAAGATAGGGGCTTATAGATTCGCCTCCCAACCTTTTACCTCAAGGGTAATGTCAGCAATAATAGTTCATGATGCCTTACATCCAATTGGATATATATATATATATATATATATATATATATATATATATATATATATATATATATATATATATATATATATATATATATATATATATATATATATATATCAGAATCTTTCCAACACAAGGCGCTTGCCAAAGGATAAGATGTAAAAAGGAAAGGTGAAGATCACCATGACTCTTGCATAAGGTAAAAGACAATAATAAAAGATAGGACCTTCGCAGAGGGAAGCAGAGGTTGTCATGCGCTTTTATAGTTGGATGCACAAAATCTTAATGCGAGGGAACATCACTTTATATTGCCACTTGTGATAGGGATCTTTATTATGCAGTCCATCGCTTTTATTTCTTCCATATCACAATGATCGTATAAAGCTTATTTTCTTCACACTAAAAGATCATACATATTTAGAGAGCACTTTTTATTGCATGCACCGATGACAACTTACTTGAAGGATCTTACTCAATCCATAGGTAGGTATGGTGGACTCTCATGGCAATACTGGTTTAAGGGATGTTTGGAAGCACAAGTAGTATCTCTACTTGGTGCAAAGAATTTGGCTAGCATGAGGGGGAAAGGCAAGCTCAACGTGTTGGGTGATCCATGCAAAAATACTTTATTTCGGATATAAGAAAACATAACCCATTACGTTGTCTTCCTTGTCCAACATCTACCTTTTAGCATGTCATATTTTAATGAGTGCTCACAATTGCAAAAGATGTCCAAGATAGTATATTTATATGTGAAATCTCTCTTCCTTCAATATTCTTTCATGAATTGTTCAAGTGACCAATACAGTGTTTGCTAACCTTCAATAAATTTACCACCTCTACTTCTTATATGTAAAGTCATTACTCCCCATGGGATAAGCATATGAAACATATATAATTTCAGATTTATGATATTGAATTCATTCAACCATTTACTCATAGGATATAAGTGAAGCACATGAGTAAATGACAAACTACTTCAAAAAGATATAAGTGTAGATATGTGAAGACTCTCTCTCATTTAATAATTTCAGATCTTGATATTTTATTCAAACAGAAAGCAAAACAAAATAAAATAAATTGATGCTCCAAGCAAAAATGCATATCATGTGGTGAATAAAAATATAGCTCCAAGTAAAGTTACTGATGAATGAAGACGAAAGAGGGGATGCCATCCAGGGCATCCCCAAGCTTAGACGCTTGGTTATCCTTGAATATTACCTTGGGGTGCCTTGGGAATCCCCAAGCTTAGCCTCTTGCCGCTCCTTATTCCATAGTCCATCGAATCTTTACCCAAAACATGAAAACTTGACAACACAAAACTCAACAGAAACTCGTAAGCTCCGTTAGTATAAGAAAATAAATCACCACTTAGGTACTGTTGTGATCTCATTTTAAATTCATATTGGTGCAATATCTACTGTATTCCAACTTATCTATGGTTCATACCTTCCGATACTACTCATAGATTCACCAAAATAAGCAAACAACACATAGAAAAAAGAATCTGTCAAAAACAGAACAGTTTGTAGTAATCTGTATCAAACGTATACTTCTGTAACTCCAAAAATTCTGAAATAAATTGTTGGACCTGAGGAATTTGTCTAGTAATCATCTGCAAAAATAATCAACTAAATATCACACTCCAGTAAAAGGTTGATGCTAATCTCGTGAGCGCTAAAGTTTCTGTTTTTTACAGCATGATCATAAAGACTTCACCCAAGTCTTCTCAAAGGTTCTACTTGGCACAAACACTAATTAAAACATAAAATCACATCTAACCAGAGGCTATATAGATTATTTATTTCCAAACAGAACCAAAAAGCAAGAAACTAAAATAAAGTTGGGTTACCTCCCAACAAGCGCTAACGTTTAACGCCCCTAGCTAGGCATGATGATTTCAATGATGCTCAAATAAAAGATAAGAATTGAAAAATAAAGAGAGCATCATGAAGAATATAACTAGAACATTTAAGTCTAACCCACTTCCTATGCATAGGGATTTTGTGAGCAAACAACTTATGGGAATAATAATCAACTAGCATAGGAAGGCAAAACAAGCATAACTTCAAAACTTTAAGCATATAGAGAGGAAACTTGATATTATTACAATTCTTACAAGCATATGTTCCTCCCTAATAATAATTTTCAGTAGCATCATGAATGAATTCAACAATATAACCAGCACCTAAAGAATTCTTTTCATGATCTACAAGCATAGGAAATTTACTACTCTCCACATAAGCAAAATTCTTCTAATTCGGGATAGTGGGAGTATCATAAGAGACTTGAATACTATAAATTGTTTGCACATTAAAAGAGTAATGTTCAGAAAAGGGGTAATCATAATCATGATAAGTTTTATAAATATAATCAGCACTACTTTTTATAGCATAAGTTTCATCACAATAATCATCATAAGTAGCAACTTTGTTCTCATCATAATCAATTGAAACCTCTTCCGAAATAGTGGATACATCACTAAATAAAGTCATGACCTCTCCAAATCCACTTTCATAAATATTATAAGATTCAACATCCTCCAAAATAGTGGGATCATTACTCCCTAAAGTTGACACTCTTCCAAACCCACTTTCATCAATATAATCATCATAAGTAGGAGGCATGCTATCATCATCATAAATTTGTATATCAAAACTTGGGAGACTAAAAATATCATCTTTATTAAACGTAGCATCCCCAAGCTTGGGACAAACATTAATTTCAGCAAATATATTCTCAAATGTGTCATCCTCATCAAACATAGCATCCCCAAGCTTGGGCCTTTTCATGTCATAAGCATAATCACTCTCATTATTAATAGTATGGATAGCACCAATAGTATAGCAATTATCATCATCACAATGAGTAGTAGGAGCAACACCATTTGGGAGGGATACCTTTTTACCTTTTGTTCTCCATTTTTTGTTTTTCTTCTTCACATCATGTGCGGGTTTATCCCTCCTTTTTGAGCTCCTTATTGATGAGATTGGTTGAATAGAAAGCTCCTCCTCGTTACCTGATTCATCATAAGAAATAACAGGAGGATATTGGGAAGTCTCTTCCCTTTCATTAGTATCCTCTTCATCTTCTATTTGCTTTCTTTTCTTTATATAATTGGCAATATAAGGATTTTCAATGCAATTCACCGCACAATACATATAAATTTCCTCTAGATCAAAATCAAGAAGTTTATAACGGGCAAATTCTAGAAGATAGGTAGTTATACGCTTCATAACTCATAAGCAAACTAAGTTCATTATGATGTGCAAGAGAAATCAAGTCATCACAATTTTTGGACACGATTAGATCATGAAACAATTTGCATCGGATAGTTAAATGACCATGTTCATTGCAAAGTTCACAAGTATGGCCAAGAAAATTTAAATTTTCAGCACAAACATCTAGCCTTTCTTGCAACCATTTAGTTTGTAAGTACTTATGCCTCTTACAAAATCTATCTTCCCTTTTTGGTATGTATTTGCACACCCTAAGCACTCCACAAAAATCAACATGCTTATAAGAGATATTTTCATCATGACTAGTGCAATCATCATTAGTACCATGGATATTCAGGGAGTTCATACTAACAACATTGCAATCATGTTCATCATTATAAATTTAGTGCCAAACACTTTAATGAATTCTTCTTCTAACACTTTGGCACAATTTTCCTTTCTGTCATACTCACGAAAGATATTAAAAGATGAAGCGTATGAGGTAAACTCAATTCCATTTTTTATAGTTTTCTTTTATAAACTAAACTAGTGCTAAAAAAGAAACAAAAAATTCAATTGCAGGACCTAAAGATATACCTTCAAGCACTCACCTCCCCGGCAACGGCGCCAGAAAAGAGCTTAGTTGATGGTGTGTGAGTGCCGCTTACCTAGCCTCCCCGGCAACGGCGCCAGAAAAGAGCTTGATGTCTAGTACACAACCTTCTTGTAGACGTTGTTGGGCCTCCAAGTGTAGACGTTTGTAGGACAGTAGAAAATTTCCCTCAAGTGGATGACCTAAGGTTTATCAATCCGTGGGAGGCGCAGGATGAAGATGGTCTCTCTCAAGCAACCCTGCAACCAAATAACAAAGAGTATCTTGTGTCCTCAACACACCCAATACAATGGTAAATTGTATAGGTGCAGAAGTTCGGCGAAGAGATGGTGATACAAGTGCAATATGGATGGTAGATATATGTTTTTGTAAACTGAAATATAAAAATAGCAAGGTAGATAACGATAAAAGTGAGCATAAACGGTATTGCAATGCTAGGAAACAAGGCCTAGGGTTCATACTTTCACTAGTGCAAGTTCTCTCAACAATAATAACATAATTGGATCATATAACTATCCCTCAACATGCAACAAAGAGTCACTCCAAAGCCACTAATAGCGGAGTACAAATGAAGAGATTATGGTAGGGTACAAAACCACCTCAAAGTTATTCTTTCAGATTGATCAATTCAAGAGTTCGTACTAGAATAACACCTTAAGACACAAATGAACCAAAACCCTAATGTCACCTAGATACTCCAATGTCACCTCAAGTATCCATGGGTATGATTATACGGTATGCATCACACAATCTCAGATTCATCTATTAAAACCAACACAAAGTACTTCAAAGAGTGCCCCAAAGTTTCTACCAGAGATTCAAGATGAAAACGTGTGCCAACCCCTAGGCATAGGTTCATGGGCGGAACCCGCAAGTTGATCACCAAAACATACATCAAGTGAATCACGTGATATCCCATTGTCATCAAAGATACGCACGGCAAGACATACATCAAGTGTTCTCAAATCCTTAAAGACTCGATCCGATAAGATAACTTCAAAGGGAAAACTCAATCCATTACAAGAGAGTAGAGGGGGAGAAACATCATAAGATCCAACAATAGTAGCAAGGCTCGCGATACATCAAGATCGTACCACCTCAAGAACACGAGAGAGAGAGAGAGAGAGAGAGATCAAGCACATAGCTACTGGTACATACCCTCAGCCCCGAGGGTGAACTACTCCCTCCTCGTCATGGAGAGCGCCGGGATGATGAAGATGGCCAGCGGTGAAGGTTCCCCCCTCCGGCAGGGTGCCGGAACAGGGACCCGATTGGTTTTTGGTGGCTACAGAGGATTGCGGCGGAGGAACTCCCGATCTATTCTGTACCCCGATGGTTTTAGGGTATATGGATATATATAGGCGAAAGAGGGTGGTGGGCGCGCCCAGGGGGGTGGGCGCGCCCCCTGCCTCGTGCCTTCCTCGTTGCTTCCCTTACGTGCACTACAAGTCCCTTGGATTGCTTTCGTTCCAAAAATAACTCTCTCGAAGGTTTCATCCCGTTTGGACTCCGTTTGATATTCCTTTTCTGCGAAACACTGAAACAAGGGAAGAAAAAGAAACTGGCACTGGGCTCTGGGTTAATAGGTTAGTCCCAAAAGTAATATAAAAGTGCATAGTAAAGCCCATTAAACATCCAAGATGGATAATATAATAGCATGAATACTTTATAAATTATAGATACGTTGGAGACATATCAGTGGCCTCCTCCCCTTGCTATCGGCGTTAAGCTTGCCTGCCTGCTTGAGGACCCAACATTTTTTGTTGGTATGGTTAGCTGGCTTATCGGGATGACCGTGAATCTGACAAGGTCGATCCAATATTATGTCAAGGGTGGATGATCTATCCTGGCTTGCCTTTAGTGGCTTCTTCCGTTGACCGGGTTTCGGATTGTGAAATCCGGCGTTGACCGCTGTGTCGTGTACTCTTTCAGTATTATTGCGACTGGTGTGTCCGGTTCGTCATGGCTTACCGTTGCCGTCTCAAATTTCGGAAGTGCCCGGGTCGCTGGCGTTGTTGCTTTTACAAGCGAGCCAGTTGTCTTGTCCTGCACAAAAGCGAGTCATTAGAGCGGTAAGGGCTGTCATGGATTTGGGTCCTTCCTGGCCGAGGTGACGCGCTAGCCATTCATCTCGGGCGCTATGTTTGAAGGCCGCGAGGGCTTCTGTGTCTGGACAGTCGACAATTTGGTTCTTTTTGACTAAGAACCTAGTCCAGAGCTCCCTGGCTAACTCGCCTGGCTCCTGGACAATATGACTTAAGTCATTGGCATCTAGTGGTCGGACATATGTTCCTTGGAAGTTGTCTCGGAAGGCGTGTTCCAAATCTTCCCAGCTGCCAATAGAATTTTCTGGCAAACTGTTTAGCCAGTATCGAGCTGGCCCTTTAAGCTTGAAAGGTATGTATTTAATGGCATGAAGGTCGTCTCCGCGAGCCATGTGAATATGGAGGAGGTAATCCTCAATCCATACCGCGGGATCAGTTGTTCCATCATATGATTCGATGTTAATGGGTTTAAACCCGTCTGGAAATTCATGCTCCATTACCTCGTCAGTGAAGCAGAGAGGGTGCGTGGCTCCTCTATGTTGAGCTACACTATGAAGCACCTCCGGCGGACTCCGTTTATGGAGTTTGGACCGGGCGTGGTCGGCTCTGTTGTGTCCGAATAGGTGACCATCATCACCGATCAGGGTATGTCCCCGCGATCTGTGTATTGACTTTGTGTGTCCTGTCCTACCCTCCCGGTCCTGTTGGATGTCGCGGGTGTTCACCCAAGCTGTTTTGTTCTTGTTTTGATGGCCGGATGGGTTGGTATGATGCTCTGCTTGGGCTGCTGCTTTATCCGGACCGAACTGTGTTTGGCCTACGACCTTATTCGATGGTGATGTGGGCTCCAACGCCCTGCCATCGTATTGAGGGGGCCACCTGCTATTGGGGGGGCTCTTGTCTGGGCCGATAAGGCCATATTCTTCGGCGGCCAAGACCTCGGTCCATCTATCATTGCGAAAATCTTGGCTCGCTTGAAGCTGCAGCTGCTTCTTTCTTAGGCTCCTTGCAGTGGCTATGAGCTCGCATTTAAAGCGCTCCTGCTCGAGAGGTTCCTTAGGCACGATAAAATCCTCGTTGTCGAGGATCTCCTCTTCCTTGGAGAGTGGGAGATAATTTCTATCCTCTGAGTCTCCATATGTTGCCTGTTCATCAGGGCTGTCTTGCCCGCCTTCCTGTTCCTCATGTTCGGATACTACCTCAACAGGGTCTTCATCGTCCGGAGTGTTATCTTCTCCGGTGCTAGTATTATTTTCTCTTGAGCGTCATGACTTAGAGCGGTGCAGGGCACGCCGGTGTTCGGACTGTATACCGGGAGGTTTATCCTGAACTGGGTCCTCCTTGTCACCGTCGAAAGCATCGTTGGGTGTGTTTATCATACACACGTCGTACCATGAAGTGGCCATCCCGCGTCTAGCGGGTATTGAGTTCTGGCCTTGCCCCTCATCGTCGTCCATACCGTCGATGTCTTCGGAGCCAGGGTTAAGTGCGTTGGTTGGGTCTTCTGCAGTGGCGATGAAGTGGGTGGCAGTGGGAAGCAAAATTCTCCATCATCTGCCGCAAGTTCGAACCGAACATAGTTCGGTCTCGAGTCGCCTGCCAGGGATATGTATTTTAGTGAGTTTAGTACATCACCCATGGGCGAGTGTTGGAAGACGTCTGCGGCGCTGAACTTGAAAATCGATAACCGATCGAGTTCGGTATCTGCGGACCCGCAGGGTTCACTACAAAAAAAAAGACACACCGTGACATTTTGGGCCGAACGAAAAATTTTACTGTCATACATATGACACTTCTATGACGATAATTGTGAAAAAACCCGGTATCATCATAGATGTGGTGGGCTCCTACTTCTATGACAAAAAATCATGACAGAAAATGGGCTTTTTGTCCTGGGCGGGCCAGACACGCAGTTGCATGACATTCTTTGGGCTGTCCATGACGGAAAAAACCGTGGTAGAAGCAAGGGGGAGGAAAATTTCAAGGAGTTCCCGGTTACGGTGGGAGGTCGGGGGCCGAGCGATATGCGTTTCTCTCGTACATGTACGCGCGTGTGTGTGAGGCGTTGGCTCTAAATGAACCCGAGCGAGGCGTTGGGCTCTAACTGAACCCGAGCGATTGCACTGCAGGCTACGCGTTACTAAACCCGAGCGACCGATCGATGGCTATTAACTGAACCCGATCGAGCGATTCCTTCGCTACTGCTGCTAATTGAAGCCGATCGATTGGATGAACAGTGAGCCTTGCAGGGGGGTTGGATGAACAGTGAGCGTTGCAGGGGGTTGGATGAACAGTGAGCGGTGGCGTTGCCTCTGGATGAACAGGACCCCGTGGTGTGGTGGAGGGCTGGATGAACAGTAGACGGTGGAGGGGTGCCCGTGAAGGGGTGGTTGAACAGGACCCCGTGGTGTGGAGGGCTGGATGAACAGTAGACGGTGGAGGGGTGCCCGTGGAAGGGTGGTTGAACAGTAGCCGGTGGAGGCTGGATGAATAGGAGCCCGTGGAGGCTGAAGGAGGTCGACGGTAGCCCATGGAGGCTGGAGGAGGTCGACCGTGGAGATGAACAGTATCCCGTGGAGTCCCGTTTTGCGGTACGCCACACCCCTCCCGATGAACAGGACCCCTGTTTCGACCGTAGGAGGTCCGTTTCGTCCGTTTTGCGGTACGCCACATGTGACGCCCCCGATTCAATCGTACACTAATCATGCACGCAAATGTGTACGGTCAAGATCAGGGACTCACGAGAAGATATCACAACACAACTCTACAAATAAAATAAGTCATACAAGCATTATAATACAAGCCAGGGGCCTCGAGGGCTTGAATACAAGTGCTCGATCATAGACGAGTCAGCGGAAGCAACAATATCTGAGTACAGACATAAGTTAAACAAGGTTGCCATAAGATGGCTAGCACAAACAGGGATACAGATCGAATGAGGCGCAGGCCTCCTGCCTGGGATCCTCCTAACTACTCCTGGTCGTCGTCAGCGGGCTGCACGTAGTAGTAGGCACCTCCAGTGTAGAAGGAGTCGTCGTCGATGGTGGCGTCTGGATTCTGGGCTCCATCGTCTGGTTGCAGCAATCGGGTAGAGAGATGGGGAAAAGGGGAAACAAGGCAACCGTGAGTACTCATCCAAAGTACTCGCAAGCAAGGAGCTACACTACATATGCATGGATATATGTGTAAGGGACCATATCAGTGGACTGAACTGCAGAATGCCAGAATAAGAGGAGGATAGCTAATCCTGTCGAAGACTACGCTTCTGGCAGCCTCCGTCTTGCAGCATATAGAAGAGAGTAGACTGAAGTCCTCCAAGTAGCATCGCATAGCATAATCCTACCCGGCAATCCCCTCCTCGATGCCATGCTAGAGAGCGATCACCGGGTTGTATCTGGCACTTGGAAGGGTGTGTTTTATTAAGTATCCGGTTCTAGTTGTCATAAGGTCAAGGTACAACTCTGGGTCGTCCTTTTACCGAGGGACACGGCTATTCGAATAGATAAACTTCCCTGTAGGGGTGCACTACATAACCCAACACGCTTGATCCCATTTGGCCGGACACACTTTCGTGGGTCATGCCCGGCCTCGGAAGATCAACACGTCGCAGCCCCACCTAGGCACAACAGAGCGGTCAGCACGCCGGTCTAAACCTAAGCACGCAGGGGTCTGGGCCCATCGCCCTGAGCACACCTGCAAGTTGCGTACGCGGCCGGAAGCAGACCTAGCCTAGTGGCGTTCCAATCCAATCCGGCGCGCGACACTCAGTCGCTGACGTCAAGAAGGCTTCGGCTGATACCACGACGCCGAGTGCCCATATCTTTCCCGCGTAGTTGGTTAGTGCCTATAGGCCAGTAGCCAGACTCAGATCAAATACCCACATCTTGTTAAGCGTGTTAAGTATCCGCGAACGCCGGACAGGCCCAGGCCCACCTCTCACCCTGGTAGTCTCAACCTGCCCTATCACTCCGCCACAAAGATCCACACAGAGGGCCGTTGGGACAAAGGTCCTTTTAGCCCCCAATCCGTGAATCACTCGCGGGTGCTCCTCGAGCCGACCCGACTTTAGTTACCACATGTATCATGTATAAAGTATAGTATATACCCGTGATCAACTCCCGAGTGATCACGGCCCGATAGTATGGCACAGCAGACGGACAAGAATGTAGGCCACTAATGGAAAACTAGCATCCTATACTAGGCATGTAGGATTGCAGGTAAAGGTAACAACAGTAGTAGAGAGGACAGGCTATGCATCAGAATAGGATTAACCGAAAGCAGTAACATGCTACACTACTCTAATGCAAGCAGTATAGAGAAGAGTAGGCGATATCTGGTGATCAAGGGGGGGGGGCTTGCCTGGTTGCTCAGACAAGAAGCAGGGGTCGCCAACACCGTAGTCGTACTGGGTAGCAGCGGCATCGGTCTCGGTGTCTAGCGAGAGAAGAAGGGGGAAGAAACAATAAATATTTAAGCAAACAGATGCATAGCGATGCATGACATGACAAGTATCGGTGCTGGGGGTGCCCTAACGCGGTATGAGGTGATACCGGTGAAGGGGGGAAACAACCGGGAAAGTATCCCTGGTGTTTCGCGTTTTCGGGCAGAGGAGCCGGAGGGGGAAAGTTGCGAGTTCGATAGGTTAGGGGGGTGTGGCGAATGAACGGGTTGCATATCCGGAATCGTCTCGTCGTTCTGAGCAACTTTCATGTTGAAAGTAATTTAATCCGAGTTACGGATTAAAAGATATGATTTTCTAAAGATTTTATTAATTAGGAATTTAATTAATTATTTAATTTAGTTCGAAAATGGATTTATGACATCAGCATGATGTCATGCTAACGTCAGCAGTCAACGGGGTTGACTGGTCAAAACTAACATGTGGATCCCACTGTCATAGACACGGTTTAGTTAAACAGTACTAGAGTAACTAATCTAGTTAATTAGGTTATTAAGCATGTTAATAAAGTTAATTAATTATATTACTAATTAATTAATTATTTTTTTATTTATTTTTACTTTCTTTTTCGTTTTTTTGGTTTACAGGGGCCGTCCCACATGTCATAGTTTACAACTAAAACTAAGCCTAATATAAAGTAGTCTAACAAAAGGGGCTTGCTTATGGGGGATTAGCCCCTAAGCTAGCAAAGGGCCGGCCACACATGGCTCTGGCAAAAGCCATCCCCACACACAGAGCACGCACACATGCTGCACACTCGGCCATGGCCTTGGCCATGGTCAGCCGCAAGCAGCAGCATAGCAACGCAGCAGCAGGCCAAGCAGCAGCTCAGCAGGAGCTAGCAAAAGCAACAGCGCAAAGCATCAAGCAAAGGAGCGGCAGCAGCACACGCAGCAGCTTCGGCGGCCGCAAGAGCAACAGGCAGAGCAACGCAGCAGCAACGAACGCACAGGGGCGGGAGCAGGCAGCAACATCGCAACGATAGCAGGAGGCGATGTGGGCACGACCACGCGCTCGCGGGGCGCGGCCAGGGAACGACGGGCGCGAGCGGAGGCACGCGCAGGCGGCCAAGGTCGTGGCCGTACGTGGCCAGGGGCGCGCGGGAGCGCGGACAATGACGCGGTGAGCACGAGCTCCGACGGCATCAGGCATGACGGTGACGCCGGCCTACGGCGGTGGTTCGATGGGGAAAATAGGGGAACCAGAGGAGAAGCTCACTGTGAGCCTGCAGAGGTGCTAAGTGGGCTCGGGGTAGGCTTGATGGCGCCAGAATCGAAGACGAACGCCGGCGGTGGTCCGAGGTTGAAGACGACCTCGCCCCGCTCGAACGAGAGGCGCTCCGCTCGAGCCCGATGGCACAGGCGACGTAGGGGAGCAGTACGGAGCTGGTGGGCACGATGGAGAGGCGAGGGGTGGCTGCTGGGCGCGGGATCGAAGCGTGCGCGACGGCGACCGCGTCGGCCTCCTCTCCAGATCGATGGAGAGGGAGAGGTGGAGAAGTGGGATCTGGGTGAAAAGGAGGAGGAGGGCGCTAGGGTTTCGGGGGCGCCCGAGAAGGGCTTTGTAGGCGGGGGCAGGGGACGGATGGCCGCCACGCACGACCATCACCGGCGGATGGCCACCACCGCCCCCCTGTCCCCTGTAGCGAGAGGGATAGGACAGTGCGGGTGGTTGGGCCTTTTGTGTAGCTAGCTGGGCCAAAGTGCCCATTAGTACCTCTCTCCCTTTCCCGTTTCTATATTTTTTTATAACTCTAGTTTGCATATTAATTTGTTAGCAAACGACTTTTGCAAAAAGTGTAGATGGCCACATCAATAGTATTTCAATATTCGGCACTGCCACAAAAATTTGGTACCGAAATAACTTAGGTTCTTATTTTATAAATTATAAAAGGCTTTTAATTAATTGCTTAAGCTATTGTTTTAGTTATTCAAGGGCATTAAACCACTTTATAAAAATGTTGGTTCACCTCCATAATTAATTATGGAGTATTTTCAACACTTTGAACATTTTAGGTTTGACATTTGAAAACTTTATTTGTTTGATTTTTTTTAATTTTGAATTTGAACCGGTTTCGAATTAAAGCGTGTTTAACAACAGTAATCATGGCGTGTGTCATCATTAGCAGAGGATTAATGTAGCTTAATTATCCGGGCGTAACAATTCTCCTCCACTACAAGAAATCTCGTCCCGAGATTTAAGAGGGGAGTAAGGGGGAAGTTCTGTTTACGAAAATCTATCGAGTCTTCTCGGTCTTGGTTGCTCTTCCCGAAGTAGTTGATCCCTTTTGGTGATGTCTTCATTTCTCTGCGCAGGTCATCATGATGAAGTGGCCATCCTTCCTCCGGAGTCTTCATCAAACTAACGAAAGAATAAGGGGGTACACCGGAAGAATGGACCTCTGCAGGGTAGACTATCTGGTAGACAACAACGAGGAAGGTGGTGGAGTGTAACTCTCGAATTGAAATTTAAGACAATATCGAGAGCAAAGTAAGAAGGTGCAAAATAGAAGTTTCAAGCGCATAGGCAATCGTTCGTTGCCTGAAACGAAGTGTGAAGGGGTTCAGAGCAATGGGAATAAGTATTGCGTCTGATACCAGATTAGATCACTAGACAGGTGGTCCGTGAATTACACACAAAGTCAAGCGCGAGGAACAACCTTGAGAACAAGTGGTGTACAGGAGTGTCAGGTTTCGATCCTGTGGAACTGTGGGTTATGGGCCCACCATGTGGGTTAAAAGTAGGGAGGCAGTGACGATTTGCACGATCATGTAAGCAAGGCGTGCTAGAGGATAGCCTGCCAGTTAAGTCGGCAACAACATCGGTACCAAGGGCGAGGGGCGAAGAGAACCCTTCTCCTGCTCGTTGAACGAGGCGGACCACTAGGCAAAGTTCTCGTCCATCGATGGCTACCGGAATGTCATCCACAATAGAAACAGGGCCTCACTGACAGAGTTGTACACCGAGGTGTTTACATAAGTATGAATTATTACTGCTTAGATTATATAGATCACAAGAAAGGTCAAACAAACCAATGGAAAGGACAAGGTGATCATCAGGTTAAACAGAACAATGGAAAGGAAAATGTGTTTAAACACATTTTTCAAGGGTATATCCTTCCCAAGGACAAGCAGAGCTTGATATCCATGACAGGATACAATGTAGAAAACCCTTTAGGTAAGGGGAGAGAAATTTCATGACATTACCCATGCAACATTTTTTGGATAATTGAGCAAGAAACATTTAGCATTATGCTTCAAATATTCTTGTTGAAAATCGGAGTACCACATACAAGCTTCGAGATAGCATGGACATGGTCTTCAAGCAAAAGTCAGACTTTGGATACACAAAGGATTCATCAGGAACAACTTGTAGAATAAGTCTTACGATTTCGCATTTCCTCATGGAAGAATGGATAATCTTACTGAAAGGAATCTATGACAATAGGGCCTCTGGCCAGGTGTGCTAGGCATGACATCACCTTATCGTTTTAAAGGCCAATGTTATAACTCTTGGGAATATGTCCCAACCATCATATCTGATCAAGATTCAGATCCGATTGGTGTCATGATACCCCAGACTCAGGGTGTTCGAGAGGAAAAGGTGCAACACAAATTGACGAGATGTCAATGTAAGATTCTCGAGAAATGAACTACGGAAGCGAGTTTCGAAACAAGAGTTCATCATGCCATGAGAGGATGAGGAGGTGCCGACGGACTCCGTGATAATTCATCGAGATTTCCAGAAAGATGGATTTCCACAATTGCGTGAACACAGAGATATCATTTGTCAGATTAAATGACTTAATGATGTATGCTGGAGGAACACATACACAATTAAATATTGGTTGAAAGGTACACCCGAAATATTAGCTGGGTTGCACGACCATATCAGAATGGTGATGGTGAGAAGTATCACTATACCAAGAAATTTTTAAGAGGCGGGGCAATTCTCACCACCTTCTTGACATAAAAGATGGTAATACTCCAAGGTAGGGCATAACATAAGTCGGATAGCGAGGAACTCAAGGTACAACGCAAAACTAGCACGAGTTTTGTGTTGCGAAAACGCAAGAATGTCATCGATGATAACACAAATCATCGAGGGCAAGGATGGTATTTCTCATCATGAATTCCATTGGAAACCTAGGAGTCAAAATGTTGATGATGATCACGACAATTTGTCGAGAGAATTTATGAAGATTTAATCAATTGGTGATGACATCAAGTCAAAGGAATGATGAAGCAAAAGGTTATTGAAACCATGGGTACGACACAAACTCGAAATCAAGTTTGTTGGTCAAGGAGAAATGGTATGACGAGGGAGATCAACGTAAGCTTAGCTCATCGTCGAAACTGGTGCTCCCGGAATAAGGACCAGGTAGCACAGTTTAAAATCATCAAGACAATGATATAGCCAAACAGGCGAGGAATGGCATGATCGGGTACAAACTCGTACTTATAGAAGCTTACTAAAGAGTTGTTGAACCGTAGTGCGGACTCGGTTCAGTTATCGGTGTCGTTGAGTGTTTAATAACTCAGAATCCGTGAAAAATTGGAATCAGTGGGAAGGTAGCACTTGATGAATAACTTATAAGAAGTTATGCAGTTCCATGATAACCTCAAGATACCAGGGGGTAATACTCGACGACAGATCAAAGTAGAGGTTGGACTAGGGTATTTCTCTATATAAGACAAGTGCTTAAGCTTGCACAGGAAATGGTATTTAAAGGAGAACATGGTCGGAACCACAATTGCAAAATGCCAGATCCCAGATATAAGATAAACTTATACCAAGGAGTATTTCATTGAAGAGAAGCTTTAATGATACGATCCACATCGTGTCCATGGGCATGAACACAAAGTTCAAGGTCGACTCCCACTTCTTTAATGCATAACTTTCATTCACTTCTCGCCTTCAACGAAGTTGTGGTGTTGAAATTTTATCTGACATATATAACACCAATAGAGTATGCCCCGTAATAGTTTCAGGGTTCACACGGATTAGAAAAGGCATAGGTTCAACCCATCGGGGCCTTTTAGGAAAATATACCACAACTTCAGGGGTAAATAACACAAGCTCGAAGGCAGAGCATGTTTGACAAAGCAGAGGATAAAATTTACCAAAGGCATTATGTATCCAAGAAAAGACTCTCAGAGTTATTGAATATAAAGGACGTCGTCGAATAAAATCCAATAAGGATCTGGTGGTCCATAAGGGATCTGATGTGAGCATCGGTACTCAACCAGAAGAAGAAAGAAGCAAGGAGATCGGATTATCAAAACAACTGACTAGTGCAAGCTCAAATGCAAAGGAGTTATGATTTCCAAATCAAGGGCTCAGAAACAAATGCTCTGAGTAAGGATGGATAAGTTGAGTAGGCTTAGGGTTACCATTGATGGTATTTTGATTGGTCGAGATCCAGCTCATGTTCAAAATGACATCTGAGCCGGAAAGATAATTTAAAAGGATCAACCGATGATTGCGGGCATTCGCACTCATGTTGAATCAACAGACTCAAAATGATAATGACAAGGGATGCCATTAAGATTACGAGACTTATGGGATTAACCATAATGCAAGCAAGCAAGAATTTCAAGAGCAGTAGGCTGCTCAGGATTTTCGGAAGATCAGGTAGTATTTGAATGTTTTTTTTTGAAACACATGAACAACTTTGGACGAACGAATACTCGGTAACAGCGAGGAATTATCCATAGGGGTATTCATGTGGTAAAAACTGCAAGGCAGTAAGGCACAAAGGACTATCGAACAACGACGAGTTTTTCAGGGTATCTTGTAATAACAAGACCAACTGGGGATGATGTAAGAATAACAACTGCAAGTAGTTATCCATAAGGGTTTATGGTAGAAGGGGAATTGCAAGAGGGATGGCACAGAGTATCGAGGGAACGTCCGAGAGTATTGTCAGAATCTTCTGTTGAAGCAGTCGATCATCCGTATAAAAGGGCTCTCCGGCAGGAAGTGGTAACGAGAACCTAGAGTTAGATTTTAGCAAAATCATTTAACCCGAATAGAAGAGATGTTAGAGTCCCAGAGTATAGGTCAAGGAGTAAAAGATCCTAATACCACCCGATGGCGACGTGTGCCCGTAAGACACACAGCCATGTTAGTAAAGTTTTGCAATGCCTAGACTCGACTTCGGCCAAGGAGCTGGAAAGGGGGATTCCTACAGGCAGTCAGCTCTGATACCAACTTGTGACGCCCCCGATTCAATCGTACACTAATCATGCACGCAAATGTGTACGGTCAAGATCAGGGACTCACGGGAAGATATCACAACACAACTCTACAAATAAAATAAGTCATACAAGCATTATAATACAAGCCAGGGGCCTCGAGGGCTCGAATACAAGTGCTCGATCATAGACGAGTCAGCGGAAGCAACAATATATGAGTACAAACATAAGTTAAACAAGGTTGCCATAAGATGGCTAGCACAAACAGGTATACAGATCGAACGAGGCGCAGGCCTCCTGCCTGGGATCCTCCTAACTACTCCTGGTCGTCGTCAGTGGGCTGCACGTAGTAGTAGGCACCTCCAGTGTAGAAGGAGTCGTCATCGACGGTGGCGTCTGGATTCTGGGCTCCATCGTCTGGTTGAAGCAATCGGGTAGAGAGATGGGGAAAAGGGGAAACAAGGCAACCGTGAGTACTCATCCAAAGTACTCGCAAGCAAGGAGCTACACTACATGTGCATGGATATATGTGTAAGGGGCCATATCAGTGGACTGAACTGCAGAATGCCAGAATAAGAGGGGGATAGCTAATCCTGTCGAACACTACGCTTCTGGCAGCCTCCGTCTTGCAGCTTATAGAAGAGAGTAGACTGAAGTCCTCCAAGTAGCATCGCATAGCATAATCCTACCCGGCAATCCCCTCCTCGATGCCCTGCTAGAGAGCGATCACCGGGTTGTATCTGACACTTGGAAGGGTGTGTTTTATTAAGTATCCGGTTCTAGTTGTCATAAGGTCAAGGTACAACTCCGGGTCGTCCTTTTACCGAGGGACACGACTATTCGAATAGATAAACTTCCCTACAGGGGTGCACCACATAACCCAACACGCTTGATCCCATTTGGCCGGACACACTTTCCTGGGTCATGCCCGGCCTCGGAAGATCAACACGTCGCAGCCCCACCTAGGCACAATAGAGCGGTCAGCACGCCGGTCTAAACCTAAGTGCGCAGGGGTCTGGGCCCATCGCCCTGAGCACACCTGCACGTTGCGTACGCGGCCGGAAGCAGACCTAGCCTAGTGGCGTTCCAGTCCAATCCGGCGCGCGCCACTCAGTCGCTGACGTCACGAAGGCTTCGGCTGATACCACGACGCCGAGTGCCCATATCTTTCCCACGTAGTTGGTTAGTGCGTATAGGCCAGTAGCCAGACTCATATCAAATACCCAGATCTCGTTAAGCGTGTTAAGTATCCGCGAACGCCGAACAGGGCCAGGCCCACCTCTCACCCAGGTAGTCTCAACCTGCCCTGTCGCTCCGCCACAAAGATCCACACAGAGGGCCGTTGGGACAAAGGTCCTTTCAGTCCCCAATCCGTGAATCACTCGCGGGTGCTCCTCGAGCCGACCCGACTTTAGTTACCACATGTATCATGTATAAAGTATAGTATATACCCGTGATCAACTCCCGAATGATCACGGCCCGATAGTATAGCACAGCAGACGGACAAGAATGTAGGCCACTGATGGAAAACTAGCATCCTATACTAGGCATGTAGGATTGCAGGTAAAGGTAACAACAGTAGTAGAAAGGACAGGCTATGCATCAGAATAGGATTAACCGAAAGCAGTAACATGCTACACTACTCTAATGCAAGCAGTATAGAGAAGAGTAGGCGATATCTGGTGATCAAAGGGGGGGCTTGCCTGGTTGCTCGGACAAGGAGGGTCGCCAACACCGTAGTCGTACTGGGTAGCAGCGGCGTCGGTCTCGGTGTCTAGCGAGAGAAGAAGGGGAAGAAACAATAAATATTTAAGAAAACAGATGCATAGCGATGCATGACATGACAAGTATCGGTGCTAGGGGTGCCCTAACGCGGTATGAGGTGATACCGGTGAAGGGGGGAAACAACCGGGAAAGTATCCCCGGTGTTTCGCGTTTTCGGGCAGAGGAGACGGAGGGGGAAAGTTGCGAGTTCGGTAGGTTAGGGGGTGTGGCGAACGAACGGGTTGCGTATCGGGAATCTTCTCGTCGTTTTGAGCAACTTTCATGTTGAAAATAATTTAATCCGAGTTACAGATTAAAAGATATGATTTTCTAAAGATTTTATTAATTAGGAATTTAATTAATTATTTAATTTAATTCGAAAATGGATTTATGACATCAGCATGATGTCATGCTGACGTCAGCAGTCAACGGGGTCGACTGGTCAAAACTAACATGTGGATCCCACTGTCATAGACACGGTTTAGTTAAACAGTACTAGAATAAATAATCTAGTTAATTAGGTTATTAAGCATGTTAATTAAGTTAATTAATTATATTACTAATTATTTATTTATTTATTTTTACTTTCTTTTTCGTTTTTTTGGTTTACAGGGGCCGTCCCACATGTCATAGTGCACAACTAAAACTAAGCCTAATATAAAGTAGTCTAACAAAAGGGGCTTGCTTATGGGGGATTAGCCCCTAAGCTAGCAAAGGGACGGCCACACATGGCTGTGGCAAAAGCCATCCCCACACACAGAGCACGCACACACGCTGCACACTCGGCCATGGCCTTGGCCATGGTCAGCCGCAAGCAGCAGCATAGCAACGCAGCAGCAGGCCAAGCAGCAGCTCAGCAGGAGCTAGCAAAAGCAACAGCGCAAAGCATCAAGCAAAGGAGCGGCAGCAGCACACGCAGCAGCTTCGGTGGCCGCAAGAGCAACAGGCAGAGCAACGCAGCAGCAACGAACGCACAGGGGCGGGAGCAGGCAGCAACATCGCAACGATAGCAGGAGGCGATGTGGGCACGGCCACGCGCTCGCGGGGCGCGGCCAGGGAACGACGGGCGCGAGCGGAGGCACGCGCAGGCGGCCAAGGTCGTGGCCGTACGTGGCCAGGGGCGCGCGGGAGCGCGGACAATGACGCGGTGAGCACGAGCTCCGACGGCATCAGGCACGACGGTGACGGCGGCCTACGGCGGTGGTTCGATGGGGAAAATAGGGGAACCGGAGGAGAAGCTCACTGTGAGCCTGTGAAGTGCTAAGTGGGCTCGGGGTAGGCTTGATGGCGCCAGAATCGAAGGCGAATGCCGGCGGTGGTCCGAGGTTGAAGACGACCTCGCCCCACTCGAACGAGAGGCGCTCCGCTCGAGCCCGATGGCACAGGCGACGTAGGGGAGCAGTACGGAGCTGGTGGGCACGATGGAGAGGCGAGGGGTGGCTGCTGGGCGCGGGATCGAAGCGTGCGCGACGGCGACCGCGTCGGTCTCCTCTCCAGATCGATGGAGAGGGAGAGGTGGAGAAGTGGGATCTGGGTGAAAAGGAGGAGGAGGGCGCTAGGGTTTCGGGGGCGCCCGGGAAGGGCTTTGTAGGCGGGGAAAGGGGACGGATGGCCGCCACGCACGACCATCGCCGGCGGATGGCCGCCACTGCCCCCCTGTCCCCTGTAGCGAGAGGGATAGGACAGTGCGGGGGGCTGGGCCTTTTGTGTAGCTAGCTGGGCCAAAGTGCCCACTAGTACCTCTCTACCTTTCCTGTTTCTATATTTTTTTATAACTCTAGTTTGCATATTAATTTGTTAGCAAACCACTTTTGTAAAAAGTGTAGATGGCCACATCAATAGTATTTCAATATTCGGCACTGCCACAAAAATTTGGTACCCAAATAACTTAGTTTCTTATTTTATAAATTATAAAAGGCTTTTAATTAATTGCTTAAGCTATTGTTTTAGTTATTCAAGGGCATTAAACCACTTTATAAAAATGTTGGTTCACCTCCATAATTAGTTATGGAGTATTTTCAACACTTTGAACATTTTAGGTTTGACATTTGAAAACTTTATTTGTTTGATTTTTTTTAATTTTGAATTTGAACCTGTTTCGAATTAAAGCGTGTTTAACAACAGTAATCATGGCGATGTGTCATCATTAGCAGAGGATAATGTAGCTTAATTATCCGGGCGTCACACCACACCCCTCCCGATCAACAGGACCCCCGTTTCGACTGTAGGAGGTTCGTTTCGTCCGTTTTGCGGTATGCCACACCCCTCACGATCAACAGGACCCCCGTTTCGAACATAGGAGGTCTGTTTCCTCCGTTTTACGGTACGACAGACCCCTCCCGATCAGCAGGACCCCGTTTCGAACGTAGGAGGTCCGTTTCCTCCGTTGTGCGGTACGCCAGGCCTCGTTTTCATCGCCTGTTCCGTCCAAGCCCTCCTGATGAACACGACCACGCATTCCATTCCGACCCAGCCGGTTGGCTCCCACGTGTTCCGTTGCCTCCCGATGAACACGAGGCATTCCGTTGCCTCCCCATGAACACGACGCATTCTGTTGCCTCCCCATGAACATGACGACGACGCTGTTTCTCTGTTCCGACCCAGCCAGGTACATGAGCCCTGGCCGTACGTATGCGCGAGTAGGCGTTCGAGACCCCGCCCGTATGTACACATACGTGGCCGTATTTTCTTTCTTGCACCCTGGCCGTTGTACATACGTGTACATGCTACGTGTGCGCCTCTACTACAACGTGTATGCGCCTCTACTACGACACGTGCGCGCCTCTACATCCACCATTATATATGTACGTACACGTTCGCGACCAGAATGACAACGCTACGTACGCTTCGACCAGGTGGGTCCCGACTGTCAGGCACTTCCTTGCCTGCAAAGATGTAGCTGGTGGGTCCCGGCAGTCAGGGTGGTGAATCATTTTTTTTGCCCGGACGCACTTCCTTGCGTGCGAAGATGTAGCTGGTGGGTCCCAGCAGTCAGGGGGAAACGTTTTTTCCACGAAATTCAGTGGCCCATCCGGTGGGTCCCAGCTGTCAGGTGGAGGAATCATTATTTTCCGCGTAATAAGGAGGCACTTCCTTGCTGCGGCCGTGGACTCAGCTGTCAGCCTCTCCACGTACAATCCACGTCCAATGAAAGTCATTCCTTGACCACGTTGACCACGCCGCACCGAGAGCACCAGGGCGGTGGACGACGGCGAGGCCTAGGAAGGGGACGACGAGGAGCCAGGGAAGACGCGGAAGTGGAAGCCTGCGCGGAGAGGAGTATGAAGGTTCACTGGTTCGGATGCAGTGTGAGGCTGCCGTCGCCGCAGGGCCTGGCCAGCGGTGGGAATAGTAGGGGGCGGTGAGGCCTCCGCGGCAGCACAGCCGGCCATGGGAGGCAGGAGCATGCGGCACGACCGGCGCTGCTTTGGGTGGCTGGAGCAAGAAGACCAGAGGTTGAAGAAGCACTACGGCCCTTGGATGGACATCGTACGGTCACTAGAGCTAGAATCGTTCGTATTGACTAAAGTTGACAAAGGCCCCCGTCCCAGTCAACTTAGTAGGCCCACAAGTCAGCCTCCCACCATGGTGGGTCCCAGCTAGCAGGGGGAGTATTTTTTTTGTGTAATAAGGAGGCACTTCCCGTGGGTCCGAGCTGACAGCGGGGGGAACGTTTTTTTCGCAAAATACGCTGGCCCGTCCGATGGGTCCCAGCAGTCAAGGGAAATGTTTTTTTCACGAAATAAGGTGGCCCGTCCGGTGGGTCCCTGCTGTCAGGTGGAGGAATAATTATTTTGCGCATAATAAGGAGGCACTTCCTTGCGGCCGCCTGGACCCAACTGTCAGCCTCTCCACGTACAGTACTCTTCCGATGGAAGTCGGTCGTTGACCACGTTAACCACGCCGCGCCGAGAGCACCAGGGCGGTGGTCTGGACGACGGTGAGGCCTAGGAAGGGGACGACGCGGAGCCAGGGAAGACGCAGCAGTGGAAGCCCGCGCAGAGAGGAGTACGAGGGTTCACTGGTTCGGCTGCGGTGTGAGGCTGCCGTCACCGCAGAATAACAGGGGGTGTGGGTGAGTAGAGGGATGGCCTGGCCAACGGTGGGAGTAGTACGGGGCGGTGAGGCCTCCGCGGCATCCCAGCCGGCCATGGGAGGCAGGAGCACGCGACACGACCGATGCTGGTTTGGGCGGCTGCAGCAAGAAGACCAGAGGTTGAAGAAGCACTACGGCCGTTGGATGGACATCGTACGATCACTGCAGCTAGAATCGTTTATATTGACTAAGTTGACAAAGCCCTTGGTACGCATCAACTTAGTAGGCCCACACCTCGGATTTGGCAGAGAACATATAGCCCATTTGCGATTTGTAAGAATGCACAACCCATTTTTAATTCTAATGGAATTTACTACATCTCATTTACAGTTTGTTAAAAGTACAGCCCAACTTCTAGCTAGGACAGCGATTAATAATTTCAAACAACCGCTCAAAACAGAATTAAAAAAAAATCCCACATTTTGATGGGATCCAAAATATTTTTATCCGAAATTTCTAGTCAGGTTAAATATAATTTCAAAATAAAGTTGTATTACGTTAAAATCCAACGAAATATTACGCGCGCAACAAGTAATGAAATTAAAATTTTCAAATTCCAAAAATAATATATTTTTCAAACTAATTACGTGTTTTGTGCATAGTAACTGTCCAGTTATTATAATTACATCCCATTTATTATTTCTTAAAGTCCATTTTCTTGTTAAGCCTAATGCATACCTCCTAGGAAAGTTTGCAGCCCAGTGGGCGGAGAATAACAAGTTGACCCGGATATTGTGTACAACTGTCGGTCCAGTTGCATTGCTGATGTTGAAAAAAAGGCCTGTGTAGTACAGTACAACCTAACATGGTTACTCATCCCACATTCAGCAATGCCGGAAAGGCCCAAACAAGGTTTCTATACAACTTTTTGAAGTCACTGAGCTCAATTAATAACTTAAGAAAAAAGTTAGATTATAGTGGAACCTAATTAAAAGCTGTCACGAGCAAATAAATAATCAACGGGTCCCACTTGTGCGTGTGCACGTGTGTGCGCGCGCGCGCGCGTGTGTGTGTGTGTGTGAGAGAGAGAGAGAGAGAGAGACCCATCGGTCGATGGTGGTAAATACATCTTTCAGCCATATGCATTGCTGATGCTCAGTAAAAACTTATGTAGTTGACACAATCATATAGAACATCATAGCACACTGAACTTGCATACAAAAATTTCACGCAGGCGGCACAATCAGGATGGAAGCAGTGGATCACTACGGGAAGGGCTATGTTGAAAGCAGCGAAGTCGTACATAATGGTTCATCGTCTTTATCATTGACGGAGAAATATCTTGAATGTTGTGCAAAGAAAACAGGCAGACAACACAATAAGTTCTGCTAGCACATTAAGTTGACGTACAGCCCTTTCTAAAAAAAGTTCAGGTACAAAATTAGAACAGGTCACAAACAAATGTACTGGCATATCAGTGCTTCACACCCATAGCTCGGATTTAACTAGTATCTGACAAGATTCAGTTGTTACCTCAAATTAGAGCACATCCAGGCAGCCAACCCTGCCTCTTCTCCCAAAGAAGCAGTGGCCTCCGCCGCGCGATGGAGTAGGCCCTGTGCCATCCATCGTTCCAAGCAACACAGGGAAAGTCTTACGTTGACTCCTGTAATGGACGTCGTCGCCGGACCCTGGCACCAGCGGCGGCATCAGTACTTCGATTGATGGATTGACCACTTCTTCGACATGCACGAACACTCGATACACGTACATCCCTAATGTGGTCCACGGCGGCCTTGGTGGCGATGAATAGTACAACCCCGGTTCCTACACCAGTATCTTAACACCAATCACCTTCGGTATGGTGGACGGCTTCTTCATCCATGCCATAACCGTCAGAGCCCAGCTGTCTGGAGGAACAAACATACATAGTCATTGATAAGCTCGTTCATGGACTCGTTGTTCCAAGCACGTCGAGGCATGCCGTGGAAGGTAAGGTTTGTTAAAAACTCAAGCTCAGAGGGCACCGAGCCCCATCCTGGGTGCCACCGATCAAAGCTCACCAACGCGCCATCGCAGAACAAACGTCTGGAAGATTCGAACACACGACTGCAGTCGAAAGTTGTCCGGAACCTAACAAAGAAATCAGCCGGTGGTGGACATACTTCGACGAGCAAGTCACTTATTTGGATGTCGTTCGCAATGGCAAGAGTTTTGACAAGGTCGTCCGGCGAGACAGGAGGCCGGTCGCCGTTGATGGTTACGATCAACACTTTGCTGGCAAACAGGTCGTCAAGCGCCGCCATGCCACTGTTGAGCGATAGCACGCAGCGACCGAAGGCAGGACGAACCTCAGGATCTCCGGCTTGGAGATCCGCGTTGACCGGCGACATGATAGTGCGCTTGAGTACAGGGAGTACAGGAGGAGGATTTGGGGGAACTGGAGTAGGAATCAAGATTCCAGAGGTGGGGGAGGGGCGGGAGACTGGGGATGAAAAGGTAGCATGAATTTCGAGCACGCGCCACTATGCTCTCGGCGCGCAAGCGCACGCAAACACCGGTGGCGCCCACATGTCAGCCCAAGAGTCCTTATTCTTTCTTTTTTTGGAGAGCCCGGCCTTTTTTTCCAGGATCTTTTGAGAGCCCGGCCTGAGAGTCATAATTGACCTGTTTGGCATTGCGTTACTACTCGACCCATATTCAATGACACCTCACTTGCCCAAACAAGTGTACATCATCGAAAAGACACTGTGCTCAAATTATATAACTTGAAAAATGGAGATATACTCTGAACACTGGAGAATGGTGATGCCCTCATTTAGCCCACCAGTAGTTTGAGACAATAAACAGTTCGAAACAACAATATATACAACATTCAAACACTGACTAGTGACTACTACTGACATAAACAGTAAGACATGATAGTTCATAAGAAGTCTTGCTACACCACCAAAACGCACCCATCTGTAGCGCTCAGACTCTCATGCTCCAGACGAGAATGACATTCTAAACAGAAGCAACTATTACATAGTAAGAGTGACATAGACGAGGATGACCAAATGACAAGGAATATGCATAACAAAAGAAAGAACTACCCATCCAGAACCAGCAGCAAAGACAACAAAGTCATTCGAAGAGATGATCCGACACCATCATAATTTGCAGCCCCGCTTCAGCGACCAGTGATCCGGAGACACCAGTACTCCACCCTTTCGATGCAACAGCCCAATTACCTATCAACCTGAAGGCTTGAACCACATCACCGCCTGTCGTAATTGAGACATCCAAGGATCAAAGTTAATCCGGATGCCTTTGTCATTCACACCTTCTTTAGGCTGCAGGTTGTATCGTTGACAATCAGGGGAGTTTGCTCCCGAACTCCTAGGGCTTGCCGTGTAGGCATAGTTTTCCATAGCAAACAGAGCCTCTCTGCCATCAAGGTCCTTGCCAATGGTGATCTCCTGGTTAATCGGATAATTGAGTCCAAGAAACAGAGAGTGTGAACCAAGGCTGTTTACCCGCCTCCAACTAAAAAATCCTAAAGGCCCCAACAAGCTGGTATCCTGCTCATAGACGTAACAGCCACTATCCGGATACTCACGTACTACACGGTGCTTGTATACAGTGGGTGTCGGTGTCAAAACCGGCGGATCTCGGGTAGGGGGTCCTAAACTATGCGTCTAGGCGGATGGTAACAGGAGGAAGGGGACACGATGTTTTACCCAGGGTTGGGCCCTCTTGATGGAGGTAAAACCCTACGTCCTGCTTGATTAATATTGATGATATGGGTAGTACAAGAGTAGATCTACCACGAGATCAAGGAGGCTAAACCCTAGAAGCTAGCCTATGGTATGATTGTTGTTCTGTCCTACGGACTAAAACCCTCCGGTTTATATAGACACCGGAGAGGGTTAGGGTACTGTCGAAGTAATTGGACACGGATTCCCCGAAGATGGCGAGACAATAATTCAAGACATCGGGGCTAGCAAAGCCCCTCAGTCCAACTACCCGGCCAGCTGCCGGCTGCTGACTTGAGGCTGCTGACTGCACCACTAGGCCGACTGCAGGCTGCCGACTTCAGGCTGCCGACTGCAGGCTGCCGACTGCACCACCAGGCCGACTGCCGGCTGCCGACTTCCCGGCCGCTCTAGGCCGACTGCTGGCTGCCGACTCCTCCACCAGGCCGGCTGCCCGAAGTCAACTGCAGCCTGACGCGACCCCGACGTGACGACCGTACCCGGCACTGTTCATGTGTCACCCCAGCCATCATGTACAGTGTCACTTGTCCCCTGGCACTATTTATGAAGTGACCCAGGGGACAAGCATGACACCCCACCATCCCTTGCCCATGCCACCACATAGCTTACTCTCTAAGCTAGCCATGCCTATATATATGGGCACACATCCATCCATCCAGGATGGACTCACACACACTCACGCATGAGCACTCATATGCTCATGGCCATGAGCATGGCCGGCCACTAGCATGCCTCACGTAGGCATATACCAGATCATATGCACTTGGCACTGATCCCAGATACAGCTCCAGGAGCACTTTGTACTGCCCGATGTACACCCCAGATAGATACACTCAGACATGCAGCAGTAGGAGTATTATCTCTCCAGAGAGCTCCGAAGCTGGGTAAACCACCGCGTGCTACTCGCATACCCGTCCCTGGATATTCTAGCAGCAGTCTTGCCCTCACACGAAGCCACCTTGTGGCATATGTCGTCTAGCACCCCCGTGAGAATACCACGACAGGTTACATAGAGTCGGTTACAATGGTAGGAGATCTACATATCCGTATCGCCAAGCTTGCCTTCCACGCCAAGGAAAGTCCCTTCCGGACACGGGACGAAGTCTTCAATCTTGTATCTTCATAGTCCAGGAGTCCGGCTGAAGGTATAGTCCGGCTATCCGGACACCCCCTAATCCAGGACTCCCTCAGTAGCCCCTGAACCAGGCTTCAATGACGACGAGTCCAGCGCGCAGATTGTCTTTGGCATTGCAAGGCGGGTTCCTCCTCCAAGTACTTCATAGAAGATTTTGAACACAAAAGATAGTGTCCGGTTCTGCAAAATAGGTTTCCACATATTGCCATAGAGAGAATAATATTTACACAAATATAATCTGCTGATGTATTCCGTAGCGTGACATCACACTACGGCCAAGCCTTTATTCAAATCGTTTTTACTCCCCCAGCTCAGCGCGTTTCGCGAAGCGGTTTCCTTGGCACGTCTTGTCAAAGCAGAGATTGTGTCCCCTTTATTTACAGGATTCTCATCAATACAGACGTGGGTAACCCAACCGCGCCATTGATTACGGCGCTTGGGAGATAAGCGAATTTTATCAGGCCGGTGGGGACGCATAGCCGCATCCGCCCATATAAGGGGATAAGGATCCACCTTTTTACCTATGCCTTCTTCCTCCTTTGCCTATCCATCTTCCGCGCACTCGAGATCTAACGCCCAAGCCCGCATTCCCCACCTCGACCTTCTCCAGTCATGTCCGGAGTGGGAGGCAAGTGGATGGTCTCCTCCGTCATGGATAGGCACATCAAAAAAACTGAGGAAGGCCGGATACTTGTCTAACGACATCGCGCACCGGCTTCCCAAAGAGGGGCAGCTCCTCCCCACCCCAAGGCCCCATGAGAGGGTAGTGTTCCTTCCCCACTTCCTCCGCGGACTGGGCTTTCCTCTCCACCCATTCGTCCGGGGACTCATGTTCTACTACGTCCTGGATTTCCCCGATCTGGCCCCGAACTTCATGCTCAACATCTTGGCGTTTATCGTCGTGTGCGAGGCTTTCCTCTGCATCCGCAACCATTTCGGCCTATGGCTCAAGACTTTCACTGTCAAGCCGAAGGTGGTGCGCGGCAACCAAGCGGAGTGCGGAGGCACCATGGCGGGCAATATGCCCAATGTTCTATGGCTCGAGGGCTCCTTTGTGGAGACCCTAAAGGGGTGGCAACCGGGGTGGTTTTACATCACCGAGCCGCGCGACCCTGAGTGGGTCGCAGCCCCCGAGTTCCGGTCCGGACCCCCTACGCGGCTCACGTCCTGGAAAGAGACGGGCCTGTCGTGGGGCAGCAAAGAAGAGGTGATTGGACTGCAAAAATGCATCCAAACCCTGGTGAACAAGCAGCTCAAGCTTGTCAACGTAGTCCAGGTTATGCCCGTCCGGCGGATCCTCCCGTGTCAAAAATGGGCCTTCAATCTATGGTAGTTCGACTCGGCGCAGCACCAAACTCTGAACAGGCTCTTCGACATGACGTACGAAGATGCCTGGAAGGTGCTTTTCAAGGGCGCCGAGGCTCCCGCATCCGCTTCCGAGGATCGCAGATTCAGCACGCAGCGTCATGCTAGTGCGGTAAGCCATTTGTACCTTTTACAGGGTATTAGTTTTTCATAGTTTGACTCTATGCGGTATCTAAGCTCCCTTACCTTTGACAGGATTGGCAGGCGAAGTCCGGACAGATCGACTGTCCGGCCCCTTTGCCCGAAGACCCAGCCGATGCTCGCTTAGCGAAGCTGCTGGTTCCGGCACCCTATGTGGTGCCGGAGAAGAAGGCCGAGAAGAAGGCCACAGGGACTCGAAAGAGTGCCCGGAGCCTGGAGGTGTCGGATTCATCATCCGACGACTCCGAGACGCACTCCTCTCGTGAGAACGAGAAGGAGGAAGAAGAAACCTCTCCCCCCCCAGCGGAGGGAGGATAGAAGAGGAAGGCCGCCCCGACCGGGGAGGCCGAAGGGTCCAAGAAGGGTAAGACCCTTCCTTCGGACTACTCCATCGACGCCGACGACGGCGAAGAGGAGTGGCCGCACAAGGCCAGGCGCCCGGCAGGATCGTAAGTGTTCGGACACCAGAGTAACTCGTAGTGTTTCTTTACTGCACAGCTCTCCCTTATGTCGAATATATCTATGCAGTCCGCCCAAGGCCGGGCTCGACGAGTCGTCAAGCGGCCCCCTAGATTCGTCGGACATGAATTCACTTCCGCCCGCTACCTCCCCCCGCCCTACATACGATGCCGAGGTGGCGTCTCGACAGGTTCCAAGCCAGGAGAGGGTGGTCCTGGAGGATCCGCAAGGCGACCTCCCGGACTCCAGGAGTAAAAGGGATAGATCCCCCCCAGGGCTCCAAGTCCGGCCCTAGGCCGGACACTGCTCCCGAACCCTCAAAGGTTCCAGAGTCCGGCGGGCGACCTCCTTCCAAGAGGAGCAAGCCCACCGAGCCGGTGACCTCCATCCAACTGGAGGCGCCGGACAATCTGTTGGAGGTGCTTAAGGGCGCCTCCATCGACGAAGGGCACCGCACCATTATGAGTGCGGTGGTCCAGAAGGTTCAGTCCGCCAAGAACAGACTGACTGAAGCTTGCGCCAGCCTTTTAACAGGCTTTGAGGTGAGTAAAGAATATGTAAAAATATTACCGCATAGACAGTAGCCCTTGATGCTCTGTTTGGCGTTCGAGAAGAAAAGCCGAATATAGGATCAAATAAAATTCGCAGGAGTCTAACAGAGAGGAGTCAATATGCGTATGCAGACTTCTCTGCTAGCGTCAGCCGCACTGACTGCGGAGGTGGATGTGCTAAAGCAGAACTTCGAGTAGTCCGTGCAAGAGATCGGGCTTGCCAAGAAGCAGCTCGAGTTCAAGGAAGGTAAGAAATACCTTGTTTAAATATATAAAAAGGTGCAATTGCAAAAAATGACAGGATTAACGTGGCTATTGCAGGGGCCACGTCTAAGGTGGCGACCCTTTAGCAAGCGTTGTCCGAGGCCGAGAAGAGGGCGGCCACGGAGCGCATCGAGCGGGAGAAGTATGAGGCCCAGATTGGCGAGGTGTGGCAAGAGCTCCAGGCTCTCATGAAAAAACATGAGAGTTTGGAGCTTGACTCAAAGACGCGAGCGTCCGAGCTCGCGGTGGCTATTGAAAATGCCAAGTATGCCAAGGTCGAATCCCAGAAGGCCCTCCAGGAGTTGGATGCGGTGAAAAATATAGCGGCGGGTAAGGCATTCTTTATGCAAAGCAAACATGTAAGAGTGAGTTACTTGTTACTTACCCACATCCGGAGCTCTCCAGGAGCATTCGCAGATCTTCCCCGTAGCGTGTCCGATGCCACCGCATTCTTCCGAGCCGAGGAGGGCAGCTCGACGAAGAAGGTGTTCTGGTCTCAGTATGCTGAGGCCGGACACCCTGTGCCCCTGAGCGACCAGCTGAAGCAACTGGTCGAGCTCCACAAGGCGGCCGAACAGGCCATGAAGGGCTTCATAGTTCGGCTGTGGCCTGGAGAGGCTTTGCCTGGGAGCTACTTCGGGCTGGTGCGGCGGCTGGTGGAGGCCTGTCCAAGGCTTTAAGGTATCAAGCGCTCCGTCTACATCGAAGGTGCCCGTAGGGCCCTTGCCCGCGCTAAGGTGCACTGGGGCAAGCTAGATGCTGAGAAGCTTGTGAAGGACGGGCCACCGCCGGGGAAAGAGCATCGCAAGCCCGAGAATTATTATAAGGACATTCTGAAGGGTGCCCGCCTTATGGCGGATGAATGTTCCAGGGATGTAATTTTTGAGTAAAACTCGCTCGTTTTGTCCTGTGCGCTGAAAACTTGTTCATATGCGCTAAGCATTGCTTTTTGAATTTAAAATATTACCTTCTGTGGGGCTGTTTATCAAATTTGAGAGATGGCGAGTCGTTGGCTTCTGCCCCCGTGCCGCTAGTGCTGGGGTGTTCGGGATAAACCTGAGCACTCTTTTTCCCATGTTTGGGTCCTTCGAGGGAGGCGCTCAGCACAACGAACAAGGCAATCGGACTATAATGCTTGAACACTCTCACTTAGCCATAGAATTCTATAATTTTAAATTTCAGCGAAGCCCCTGGTATTCGGAAGACCGAGTTCGGGGCGTCATCCACGCCTTGGCCGGACAGAGCCGACTCCTCGCTCTAAGCGGCATAAGTCTTTAGGGACTCGAAAAACCTCTCGAACAGCGACCAGCTCTCACTTCATCATGACAGTCAGTTTTAGCTTTCTCTACTGAGGTGCTTAGCCCAACTCAACTGGGGCACAATCGCAGTAGTTCTCCTAGTGCTACCTTAGCTGATATAGCGGAACGTAAGGCACCAAAACATAGGAGCCGGGCAAACCCAACTATTGAACCAAGACATGATTCGGAGCCGAAGCATATAATGCTATAAGTTGGGGGTGCCGCACTTGTTAAAGTGTTCGGACTTCTCACACCATATTGAGGGGTACTAAAGCCCCTGCGTATTTGGCCGTACCAAAGTGCACGGGTGCCGCATGTCGTTAATGAACATACATTTGTAAAAGAGAGTAATGCAAAAATAGACAAAAGCTATGCATTATTTACTAAAAAAGGCTGCGATCAAGGCAGAACGATACAAATAACGCTATAAGCAAAAGGTTGGACTATTTAACATGTCCGTTCCAGGGGCACGCTGCGGAATGGTATGCGAAACAGGTATACTGCTCATGATAGAGACCACCTGGGAGTTCCGTTAATGCGGCGTGGCTTGTCTGCTTCCCTGGTTCTTGCATTGTTTGTGCGGCAATTGTACTGCCGGACAGGTCTTCCGAAGAATGGAGTCCTGAAAGTAAGAGAAAATTAAAAAATCGGCAGCCCCTAGTGCGGTTTAAGCCATGTTTCGAGTGTGCCGTGATGGTGCCCCTCCCCCTGTGCCCATGGTATTTCTAGAGCCATAGTTATGTACGCGAGGCACTGGTGTCGCATTTTCGCGAGGGCTGGGGTTGGGGCCGCATTGCTACGCCTGCTCGGAACGTGCCAGGCGGTCTTGTTGTAGGTTACTCCGGGCGTGCTTGACGGTGTCCGGACGTGTGATGGCCGGACTGGAGAACTGCGTGGAGAGGCTGTTTTGTACTTCCTCTGCAAGGACCGCCGTGTGCTCCTCCGTTCGGAGGGAGCATTCGGTGTTTCCATTGACCGTAATTACTCCTCGAGGGCCTGGCATCTTAAGCTTGAGGTATGCGTAGTGTGGTACCGCATTGAACTTGGGGAATGCGGTTCGCCCGAGCAGTGCGTGATAGCCACTACGGAACGGGACTATGTCAAAGATTAACTCCTCGCTTCAGAAATTGTCCGGAGATGCAAAGACCACTTCAAGTGTAACTGAGCCTATGCAGTTGGCCTCAACACCTGGTATGACGCCTTTAAAGGTCGTTTTGGAGGGCTTAATCCTGAAGGGATATATGCCCATTTTCCGCACTGTATCCTGGTAAAGCAGGTTCAGGCTACTGCCGCCGTCCATAAGGACTCTAGTGAGGTGAAATCCGTCAATGATTGGGTCTAGAACCAATGTGGCGAATCCGCCATGACGGATGCTAGTGGGGTGGTCCCTTCGGTCAAAGGTGATCGGGCAGGAGGACCATGGATTGAACTTCGGGGCGACTGGCTCCATCGCGTATACGTCCCTTAACGCGCGCTTCCGCTCCCTCTTGGGGATGTGGGTTGCGTATATCATGTTCACCGTCCGCACTTGTGGGGGAAAGCCCTTCTGTCCACTGTTGTTCGGCGGCCTGGGCTCTTCATCGTCGTTGCTATGTAGCCCCTTGTCTTTATTTTCGGCATTTAACTTGCCTGCCTGCTTGAACACCCAACAATCCCTGTTGGTGTGATTGGCTGGCCTTTCAGGGGTGCCATGTATCTGGCACAAGCGGTCGAGTATTCGGTCCAGACTGGACGGGCCCTGAGTATTTCTTTTGAAAGGCTTTTTCCGCCGACCGGATTTATAGCCTTTGAATCCGGCATTAACTTTTGTATCCTCAGCATTGTCACCGTTAATGCGGCGCTTTTGCTTGTTGCGACGCGACCTGCCACTAATGTCTCTGGTATCCGAATTACCAGGGTTCTTGGTCATATTATTGCTACGAGCAAGCCAGCTGTCTTCTCCCGCGCAAAAGCGGGTCATGAGTGTCGTGAGTGCTGCCATAGATTTTGGCTTTTCCTGTCCAAGGTGCCGGGCAAGCCACTCGTCACGGATATTGTGCTTGAAGGCTGCTAGGGCCTCTGCGTCCAGACAGTCAACTATTTGATTTTTCTTTGTTAGGAACCGTGTCCAGAATTGTGTGGCCGATTCCTCTGGCTGCTAAATTATGTGGCTTAGGTCATCGGCGTCTGGTGGTCGCACATAAGTGCCCTGGAAATTATCGAGGAATGCGGCTTCCAGGTCCTCCCAACAACTGATTGATTCTGCTGGCAAGTTGTTAAGCCAATGCCGAGATGGTCCTTTAAGCTTGAGTGGGAGGTATTTGATGGCGTGTAGATCATCTCCACGAGCCATGTGGATATGAAGGAGATAATCCTCGATCCATACCACAGGATCTGTTGTGCCACCATATGATTCAATGTTTATGGGTTTGAAACCCTCGGGGATTTGATGATCCATTACTTCATCTGTGAAGCATAGTGGGTGTGCGGCGCCTCTGTACTGGGCTATATCACGACGTAGCTCAAATGAGCTTTGTCTGCTGTGTTCGGCCCTACCGGATTTGCTGTATCCGGCGTGACGGTTATCGTCTCGAGTCGTGGGGCACCCACACGATCCGTAGATCGATCTTGTTTTCCTTGCCTTGTCCTCCAATATATCGCGCAGGTCTTGCGCATTTTCCCGTGCCTTGGTATGTTTTGAGCGGCGCCGGGGTGCGGCTTGAGTGGAGGGCCGAGAGGCCTCTCTGCCGTGGCCACGAGGTGGCCGGTCGGCCGTATCATGTGCTGGTGATGCAGGTTTAGGTGCTTCCTCCTCTGATCGGGGTAGCAACCTGCGCTTTGGGTAGCTCATGGAGGGGCGTTCGAGTTCATACTATTCGGCCGCAAGGACTTCAGTCCATCTGTCGGCTAGCAAATATTGATCAGCTCTAAGTTGTTGCTGTTTTTTCTAGAGGCTGCTTGTCGTGGCCATAAGTCTGCGTTGAAAACGCTCTTGCTCGACGGGATCCTCTGGCATGACGAATTCATCGTCGTCGAGGCTTGCCTCGTCTTCGGAGGGAGGCATATAGTTATCGTCCTTGACCTCTCTGTCTGCCGCTCTCTCATGAGGGCTGGCTTCTCCATCCTCCTGTGCCGAATCTTGCTGGAGGGGGTTTTCTTCGGCACTCTCCGGAGTATTATTATCTCCCGTGCCGGAATCATCGTTTTTGCTTTGGTGGGATTTTGAGCGTCATCCTCCGCTGTTCCATCGCCATCTCCTTCTTTTGGGGTGTCCACCATGTATATTTCATATGACGAGGCAGCTTTCCAGTGCCCCATAGGCACTGGTTCTTGATCGTCTCCTGCATTGGCGTCCATACCGTCGATGTCTTCGGAGTCGAAGTGGAGCATGTCGGTTAAATCGTCGACAGTGGCTACAAAGTGGGTGGTGGGTGGGCTTTGAATTTCTTCATCGTCCGTATCCCAACCTTGCTGACCGTAGTCCGGCCAGGGCTCTCCTGATAAAGAGAGGGATTTTAGTGACTTCAGAATATCGTCGAAAGGCGAGTATTGAAAGATGTCCGCGGCGGTAAACTCCATGATCGGTGAACAATCGGATTCGATCGGCAGAGGCGCGGAGAGCTCGGAGTCTGAAGAGGAGTCCGGCGCCTTGAAGTCACGAGCCTTGCGGAGTGCGGGGCTCGTGTTCGGCTTGATCGCCGTTGGGAACGCAGCCCCCGAGGCGGCGTCCAACCACTCATCCTCGATCGGCGCAGTTGGCTTCGAATTAAGGGTCGAAGCCAATGCGGGTGCGGCCTCCAGGGCACTGTTCGGCGGCAGAGCTAGATCGTGCCCATCGTGACAGTGCGGCGAGCTTGGCAGTGGCTCGAATCCGTCGAAGATCAAGTCCCCGCGGATGTCAGCCGTGTAGTTTAAGCTGCCAAATCTGACCTGATGGCCAGGGGCATAGCTTTCGATCTACTCCAGATGGCCAAGCGAATTGGCCCGCAGTGCGAAGCTGCCGAAGACGAAGATCTATCCGGGGAGAAAGGTCTCACCCTGGACTGCGTCGCTATTGATGACCGGAAGAGCCATCGAGCCTAAAAGTGACGACACAGAGGAACTCTCAATGAAAGCACCAATGTCGGTGTCAAAACCGGCGGATCTCGGGTAGGGGGTCCCGAACTGTGCGTCTAGGCGGATGGTAACAGGAGGGGGGCATGATGTTTTACCCAGGTTCGGGCCCTCTTGATGGAGGTAAAACCCTATGTCCTGCTTGATTAATATTGATGATATGGGTAGTACAAGAGTAGATCTACCACGAGATCAAGGAGGCTAAACCCTAGAAGCTAGCCTATGGTATGATTGTTGTTCTGTCCTACGGACTAAAACCCTACGGTTCATATAGACACCGGAGAGGTTTAGGGTTACATAGAGTCGGTTACAATGGTAGGAGATCTACATATCCGTATCGCCAAGCTTGCCTTCCACGCCAAGGGAAGTCCCTTCCGGACACGGGACGAAGTCTTCAATCTTGTATCTTCATAGTCCAGCAGTCCGGCTGAAGGTATAGTCCGGCTATCCGGACACCCCCTAATCCAGGACTCCCTCAGTGGGGTTTTTGCAATATAACTTTTCCGGCTCATGTGTCCGAATGATCATCAGTCTTTTGCCGTCGTCTGATCGAGCAAGGAACCAGTTGTGCTTCCCTGTTTTTGGCAAAGGTGGTGTGATTACAAAGGGCAGTAACTGTAGGGACACTGCATCATATAAAAAAGGACAAGCATTGTTAATGTAAGATCAGCATTGTTCAGAGTATGAGTAGGATAATGCAAGAAACAACATTGATATGTCCCTGTTGGAACCGGGAGGAAAATACAGGGAAATGTATACTAGTTTCGAAAATATAGAAGTGCCATGCATGGTTATACTCATGTTATCTTGCAATCAATTCTTCACAGGAAACTACCATGTCATGAATGTTATGTAATCATGTTCTGTCCTCACAAACAAATTCTTCAAGGTAACTAACAAACCATGCATTGTTATATACTCGTGTTCTGGGGGAAATTTTTTTGTGAGGATATTATTCTAGCCATTGATTGCTGAAGGGCGAATATAGGTATGTACACATGGTAAGCATTGCAGGATTTCACTACTTCCAAATATATAGTTCTCCATATGCACATTTACTTCCCTAATGTATGGTTAGATGAAACCAACAGTGTGGTGCATGTTTCTACATCATGAAAATGAGGAAACTAACATGGCCATTGATACACACTCATATTTAGTAGTAGTATATAGATTACTATAAAATATGGATAATATCCATATATTCCTAACCGTTTGATTATTCAGGGTACAAATTGGTTGTACTAACATGGTCACAATCGCATGAATTAACTCATTCCAAATATAGCTGATTTACGGCGTGTCTAATACATTGCCATAGTTCTACTCAAATTCTGCTCAAACAGGGATATGCCAATCATCACAAAAAGTTCAAACAGTGTCATGGCGTCATCATTAACATGAGATGGAAACAACTTACACGCATCGTCCCAGCAATACATGGTGCCATCTGCTTTGTCGATCGCGTAGATGATCCCATTGTGTTCAATAGCATCACAGAAGTGTGTATCAGCTTTGACGATGATCCACTGCGAGCCGAGTTGTCTCCAGCTAAAGAAGGCACTGGCGTAAAGATAGGCGAGTCCGCGGTCGAACAAGGCAATTAGATTGAAGTCTACGTAATTTGCATGTCGTGTGGGCACTTGGCAGATTACAATCTTCTGCAAAACAAGGTCCATCCAACTAACGTAGTAATCTGGATGACTTGGACTGCGATGGTAATACTCTATATAATCCAACGGAGGAAGGATAATCTCATGGGAGGTCTGGAAGTTCACGAGCACCAACTTTTTACCATCTTCTCTGAAGGCAGCCATCCAGTGGGAGTTCATGCCGACCCAGTACATACCTGCCAATAAGTTTCGGGCGATGGTGATCGTATCGATGTCGAGGGAAATGATGTACGGCGACCCACTACATACGTGCAAAGAAGTTTCGGCTAAGGGAGATCGGATTGAAGTCGAGGGGCATCACGCACGCCTCCGTATCATGGTGAGCCAATCTCACAAGACCAGATAGCAGCAAGCAGGGTGTCTTGAAAACCTTAGGCCTCGCTTTGACGATGGTCGTGTGCATGTCTCTCGAGCATGCAGCCAGCCGCAGGGCGCTCAACATATCCATACACGAACAACAGAGGTCGAGGATGTCACTGGGGAGATTGCTCCAATCGCGGCTCATATGGATGTTGCGCGATTCGCGTTCGGCCATGGTGGAGTTTGGAAGGGGGCTTGATTTATGGGGGAGAAGGATGTCGGTGCTGGAGCGGCTAGCGAGGGAATAGTGGTACTGGGGGAGGCGAGTGAGGCGACGGTACGGGGGCACAGTGAGATGGAGGCGGAGACGAAGACAAAGAAGGAGATGGAGATGGAGTGGTGCTATGGGAGCGGAGAGGGAGACGAGGCGAGGCGACAATGTGTTGTACATCGGCGGTGACAGAATGCATAGTGCACAGGGTGAGGCTGACTTTGGTAACCCGAACACGCCGCCTGGACTAGTGTCAGGCACAGGGTGTTGTCACTTCACTGTGAGGACCGGATGAATAGTATTTTGACCATCAAGTGTACCACAGTTGTACTACTACTTCTACTACTACTAGTAGGAACATGAGTACTCTAGTATTGTATAGCAGAAATAGGTCTCCCGTGCTATCATGCTTGTTCACTTCATCGTTCAGGTATCATCCATATTGCGAGCAGAACCAAATTCTCGTGCATGCCCAATCAATGCCCTGCCGCGATGCACGCAGTGGTCGTTCTGGTGCATCAAGGACGGCATGCAGATTGTTCCACACTTGAGAAGAGGAAAAATGGAAAGGTAGAACACGGCAGCAGAGGAAGAGAACGCTGGCTAACGAGGCTGGGAGGGGATCGAGTAGGAAGTTAATGCTCCACGCCTAAAGGTTTTGGGAAAACCTGATTTTCATAAGGTGACTTATACTCACCTAAACGGAGGGAGTATTCCTTAACCAGAGAATGTTGTGTCTCCCACTCACGCGCTCAAAAAAAACTACGACACATTTTTTTATCTGTTTGCATAGTCCCACCTATCAGGAAGGATGGGCACATACACGAACATGTATGACTCATCAGTCTACCCGCATAGCCTTTTCGTTTAGTCTACCTAGCCGTCTAATCAAATTCCTGCATGCCACTTCTCCCAATTACTTCTCCATCGGGAACCGATTCTCCTCGGCTTCTTCACCTCCCCTTCATCTTCATTTGCATCCAAACCCCACTGCGTTCACATTGTTTTAACCTCTTTAAATAATCATCTACTACTTCAGTTAGACTAGCCATCTAATCCTAATTCTCCAAACCATAGCCCTCCGTTCTAGCGGTTCCAAATGGCGAAAGAGATCGAGATGCAGGTTTTTAGCATCCAACATTTCCTCGTCGAAGGCTCGATGTGCATAGTTGCCACCGTCACCGTCCACCCAAGGGTTGTTCGGCAGTGGATCAACAATGTATCCAACTCCCTCGAAATGGTAGAGACGAGGGTCATCGTCTCGACGCAGAGTACACGGAGCGTGCCACTGGGAAGATCCAGCGCACCACCATCCTTCAGCTGTGCCTCGAAGATGATGTTTTGGTGTACCACATCATACACTCGCCCTCCATACCAGGTGAGCTTCATGATTTCTTGTCTCGGGAGGACGTATACTTCTATGGGGCAGCCATCGAAGGGGACAAACAGAAGCTGGAGCCATACAACCTTGATTTGAAAAGCATCGCTGACCTACAAACCAGAATCAAATTTCCTGTAGAAGATTGTGATAAACAGACACCATCCCTATTCGACGTAGCAAATTTTTGCTCGGTACAAATCTTCAGAAGGGTGACGAGACGGTGGCATTAAGGTCGTCTGGATGGGAGAATTATCCCTTGATGTACGAGCGGATAAAATATGCTGCCCTCGATGCCCGTGTGAGTTTCGAGATAGCTTCAAGGTCCAAAGAGCTTGTTGTGAAGCCATCTCCCACAGAGAATGAAGAAGAAGAAGAAGAAGAAGAAGAAGAAGAAGAAGAAGAAGAAGAAGAAGAAGAAGAAGAAGAAGAAGAAGAAGAAGAAGAAGAAGAAGAAGAAGAAGAAGAAGAAGAAGAAGAAGAAGAAGAAGAAGAAGAAGAAGAAGAAGAAGAAGAAGAAGAAGAAGAAGAAGAAGAAGAAGAAGAAGAAGAAGAAGAAGAAGAAGAAGAAGAAGAAGAAGAAGAAGAAGAAGAAGAAGAAGAAGAAGAAGAAGAAGAAGAAGAAGAAGAAGAAGAAGAAGAAGAAGAAGAAGAAGAAGAAGAAGAAGAAGAAGAAGAAGAAGAAGAAGAAGAAGAAGAAGAAGAAGAAGAAGAAGAAGAAGAAGAAGAAGAAGAAGAAGAAAAGAAGAAGAAGAAGAGGCTGCACCAGCAGGATGGCATTATGGATGGATGAACTATTTCCTCTCTTGTAAAAACAATTATTCCCTCTCAGTGTATATTGATATAGATGGACTATTTCGATGGTGTGCATGTATTTGGAACATAGTAGTAGCGTGGGTCCGCTTGACTATAAGGAACTATTTATCCGCATATATAGCTTTCTCTACTACTCCTTCCAGTGATCGGTATGCAGTGCATGTGTCCATAGACATGACAGCTTGTCCATGGAAGTTCAACTACGGCGACCATCACGTTTCATCTTGCGATTCCCATGACGCCTCTCCAACCCACGGCACCACGCCCCTCGACGTGCGCCTCACCCCTCTCGGCCGCACCGCCCCTCTGCCTTTGTGTGCATGACATGTGGACCACGTAAAATGCAGCGAGCAGCAAGTTTCTACCATAGCCACCCGCGATTCCCACGACGCTGCTCAAACCCATGAAACCAGACGTCACCCGACCTGCGGCTCACCCCTCTTGGCCCCACTGCACCTCTGCCTACGGGAGCATTACATGTGGACCAGTCACCGATCGGGTCCACATGTTATTGACTCAAAGGTAGGTGTAGTAAGGCGTTGAAGCTCAGTCCCGACGGCCCTGAGAGGGAAATGTAACTCCTGCGCCAGGGCTTGTGGTGCTCCCGCAACACGAACTCGTGCCAAACTCGAGATTTGTTTCTTTACTATACATGCACGCAATGATTTAATGGACATTGTAATATCAACATGTGATGGGGAGCTCTGAATTTGAATTTGAAATGTATAAAACAAAAAGATTCAAAACAAATAAACTGGGAGAGAGGGAGTATATTGTAGGATGTGTCCCATACAAAATAAGTCCCCTGGTTTGTCACCGCGAAGATGCGGTTAGAAAGGAGCACATCGTCTTCCTACTCGTACGGTAACAAATCGGCCGCAGACAGCATGGTCCGCCTTTGACCGCCATGTGCAAGGTTCGTGCTATCTTATTCAATCTCACTGTGGTTCCATCGTACCAATTCATGCGGTGGCCCGTTGCATGGCTGATCCCAATGTTGGACAAAGGTTCTATGGGAATAGTGCCACCGTTGTAAATGTTGTGCAAATTGATGTTGGTACCATCCCGTACATATGCAAGCCAATCTCCACTCACACCGAGCCTAACCTGTGAAACAATGGGCAGGGGGAGAATTAGGAAATGGACACGGAAGTAGTCTTTAGAATGCATTTATTATGTGATCAAACTCATCTTACCTGCTCATCGGAGGAAATCCGAGTGCCCCTCAACGTCGGCATCTCAAGGGGCATCAACTTGTAACTACGGCCACGCCGCGCTGGAGAGACCCCCAAGGAAACACCCTCATGTGTTCCACAGAACATCAAGATGCATTTGTATGAGTAGTTTTTCTTGTGAGAGAAAAGGATGAACGAGGGAAGGCCTCTAGAGATAGAGATGGACAGTAGTACTACCAATGTGTTGGCCCGTGCGTTGCAATGTATCCAAAGTAGGAGAATAATACTTGTTCACGTGCTTGAAATATAAACACTCTAGTTTTGATATACATGTGTCAGCAGACATGACAGCTTGTCCATGGAAGTCGAACCACAACGACCATCACGTTTCTTGTTTCTACCACTGCCACACCCACACGCGATTCCCATGACACCGATCCAACCCACGACACGACGTCCCCCGACGTGGACATCGATCCTCTAACATGGCTATCACTGCCTTGCCCTGCCTTTCCTTCGCTGACAGGTGGGACCCACGGTTATGGGTCCCACATGTCAGTGACAGAGTGGTAGGATTGTTCGCGTCAGGGGATCCTCATCCCCCGACATGCCCCTCACCCCTCTCGGCCCCACCGCTCCTCTGCCTTTGTGTGCATGACATGCAGGCCAGCTGAACTGCGGCGACCATCAACTTTCTACCACAGACACACCCGATTGGATCCGGTTTGCCTACTCCACTGCTGTGCTCCGATCCGTACTCCCGCACCATCGAATTTTCATCCAGCGGCTGTGAGACATTTCATCTCGGGCATCAATCCTCAGCTAGAGTACTTATGTACTACAGGTAGTACCCGCCGGTGTGGCCATCTACGCCTCGTAACGCCCTGACGCCCAGCTGTGGCACCCTCGCCACGGCCACGGCACCACCGGCCGGTTCATCTTGAACGAGTGAGTCGCGAACCACGCCACCACCATGAGAATGACATGTGGGCCAGCCGCATTTAAGGTCTGCATGTCATTGACTCATAGGCCGGGCACTAAGCCACTAAAGTTCGGTCCCATGGGCCCCGAGAGGGAAATGTAACTCCTGCGGCAGGCCTTGTGGTGCTCCCGCAGTACGAGCTCGTGCCAAAACCGGAATTTGTTTCTTACTACTACCAACTAGTACTAGTAAGATACACGTGTATTGCACGCATGAGATTCTGGTGGTTTGTGCATTATGCTTCTACATGTGGAGCTTTCTGGATTCTAACATGTGGCAAAATCTGGTGGAATGTAAGGTTAGGCAAGTTTGATTAACTTAGGTGAGTGTTTGGTTCAAGCGACACCTTAGGCAAGCCACACTAAGGCCCCACATGACATACACACAAAAAATGTGGCAAGATTCCCTTAGGCTTGCCAACTTGTGGCTCTCATTTTGAAGAACTAATAACTTTGCCTAAGCTTAGTTGTGGCAAAGTTAGTCATGAATTAAGTTCAACCATGGAGTCTTCTAGATTATACACGTGGCAGAATTTGGTGGATGATATCCAACGGCCAGTAGTGCTTAGATTTGCCATCTTTGTACCGTCGGATTGACTTCATCCAACGACCAACTTTCAAAGTTTTTCACACACTATATAGGGGGTATAGATATAGATGTGCCAGTCCATTGCAATGGATCCAAAGTATATCTATTTAGTGGAGTGCACTCTAAACATATTATCTATTTGTTTTTCTCTAACCTTTCGTAGCCATGCAACCAAGCCACATAAGCTTCATGGGTGCCCCCACATCATATTATTCATACTACGTTGATTGAAAAAAAGATAAATCACCCAAAACAAGATCTTCCGGTTTTTTGTTCCTATGATGTTGTGTCATGCACGTACCTACTAGTTGTATAGTGGTAGTACTAGTAATATAGTATTAGGAGTACAAACTTGGTACTAGTAGGAGTAGTACTAGTACGAAATGCTGCTACTCTATCAACGAGCCCCGTCTGACACCAAATTTCTTGGCTTCTGTGCTACATCTAGATCTTCCCCTTGTTTCTGTTTTCCAACCCGGCGGCGGGCGGGGTGTCGGTTTGCTCAACGGCGGTCCCACATCAAAGTGAAAATGCTAGGCAACACGCCTTCCCTAAGCTATGTGTCGTGCCGGACGGGCCGTGTTGTACTCCCGATTCCCGGGCGTGTGGGGGTGCGACGCGAACGCGGCAGGCCTTTTCCTTTTACCAGCAATGTGCCCGTGCGTTGCGACGGATCCAAAGTAGTAGAATAGTAGTATTTGTTCACAAACTTGAAAGAAATCACTATTGTTTTGATATACTCCTAATATATTACTCCCTCCGTAACTAAATATTTATCTTTTTTGAGATTTCAAATGGACTATCGCATACGGATTATATAAACATATTCTAGTGTTTCTAGCAAGATGCCCGCGCGTTGCACGAAGTTGATGGAAAAGGTAAGCAAAACTTATAAATTGACGGATGGAGTACTAGTTACAGTGATGCATATAATTAAGCAAAGGGATCGCACATGTCGGTATTGACTGGAACGAGAATGCAACAGCACAATAAGAATTAAGGCCACGATGATGCGATCGCAGTGGTGGTTACAGAAGGCAAGAAGAAAGATGGATCCACGAACGTACAACCTCCTCCTCCTCAACTTAGTGAGCCGGGACACCGACCGGCGGCTAAGGAGCGGCGACTTTTGTGCCGAGGTCGAGGTACTTCTCAGCAAAGGCATCCAAGGCTTCCAGCTGGTTGAGGAAGGCCTACGTCGTAGCGTCCTGACTGGCCTTGTAGATACCTATGTACACGATTTGCTCATACACGTGGATGTGTAGGTCGATGAATTCTTGCAGGGCGAGGCGCCTCGCGGTGAGCGCGACCTCCAGGTGGACATTCTTCGTGCCGTCGGCGGGTAGTCATAGGTCCACCAGTGCTTGAAAGAGGTTCCGTCCATGGAGGCCGATTAGGGTGGCAGGCAATGAGGAGCCCGGGCGCGCGGGCTGGAGGAGTACGGTGATGTCGTCCGAGAGCTTCTTGAGGACGGTGAACTTGTTGCTGGTGGCAACGATCATCTGGTCCAACTGAGAGTCGTAGTTGGCGTCGACGGCGGCCATCCACCAGCCGGTCTCCAACACTGTCTGGAGACGATCCTCGGCGCCATGCCGCAGGCTGGCGTCATGGACCATCTGGCACAGCCGCTGGCCACTCACGCGCATCGCTGCCATGGGTCTGGAGTGAGCTCTTTTGTGCTTAGTGTAGGTGCTTAGGCAAATGCTTAGGTGCGTACGATGTGGTAGATGCATTGGAATGGAGGGGCACCTTTATATGAGGGCAATGAGGGCAAACTGCGTTGCATTCACATTGTGCAGCCTCTTTTCCCGGACCTCCTCCCATTACTTCCCTCATGCATTAATTGAAGGAGGATGCATTGGCCGTTCAACATATCGGGAACCGCTACTCCCTCCCTCGTCTGCATTAAAGCCTTATCGGGAACTGCGTCGCTCGCTGTCAAATCGAATACTCCCTCCGTCTAGGTGAGTATTAAGTCATCTTACGAAAACCAAATAGTAAACACATAGGCGTGGTGCATTAACTCTCACGTTGTTTCTTATTTTTTGACATAAATAGAGGAATCAACCAAGAAGAGATGTGGGGCTTGTATGCTTTTAATGACTTGAGACTATCAAACATGACATGCAGTGGTTAGTTCGTTGCACAAGAACAAATACAACCCACGTCAGCACACACACATCTTATATAGCATCACATCCAATGGCTATAAAAGATGAATGAGACCAAATTATATCTCATCTAGATGAGTTCTAGCAAAACGGTATTAATAATACTTAGTACTCCTGCGCCATGTATCATATATTAGTATCATGTAGTACTTTATTTATTGCCATGTATGACACATAGTACTCAACTCTCTCTCTCTCTCTTTCTTCATTTAATTCTATGACACCTCATCAAAATTGCTAAGGCTAGTACCATTACAACCAGCCTTAGAAAATACTAAACATTAAGTTCTCTCGTTTTCCTCTCCACCTTGGTCACCTAGACGGAGGGAGTATACTGCGCGGGCTTTTCCTGCGCGGTAGGCAAGGAAGTTCCGCCTAGTCGGTTCGACAGAGATGCGAGAAGACGAGGGAGCAGGCTGCTGCAAACGTAGGGCTGTGTGATTTGACAGCGAGTTACTGCTGGACAGGTGGGGCCCCGTGATTTGACTTGCCATTATCATTTTAACTGCGGCGCTACGACCGGCGTGAGTCTCCTGATTCCTGACCACCTCCATACAGGTGCCTCTCCCAATCCTCCACCATGTAGTAGAGGTTGGCTCTTGCATGAGAGCCCACTTTTTCCTTGCCTCTCTTTCCTCCACATATGCAAAAATGCCATGTAAAGTGCACTATTGTACTTACTTGCTCCTACAGGTGCTTAAGCTTGCCACATAGGCATAATGTCTGATGTGGCAAGTTAATCAAGAAGAGAGAGACTAGTTTGGTGACCCAAGGAAGAAACGGTGCTAAGCGCGTGTACCTAGGTGAAAAGACAATTTTGAGTCTATAGCTAATTAAATGAAGCAAACTTAGCAACACCATTTCATTGGAAGAGGTCACTCCTTGGAAAATGCAATAAATACTAGTACTCCCTGTGTACCATAATATAAGAACGTTTTTGGCACTACACTAGTGTCAAAAATGTTCTTATATTATGGGACGAAGGGAGTACGAAGAAAGAGATAGAGAGAAGTAAAAAAATACACTTATAGCCAACCATATAGCCAAAACCTTGTTGTAGTATGAGTGACTAAGTGATGACTATGTATGACATGCCAACATCAGATAGCCTAGCACACCGTGTTAAATCTCCAAGGGCGCGACCGCACGAGCGACGCGACGGTCATGGTAGGTGCGACCACGATACGGGCTGCTGGCAGCCCTTGGATATGAGATCAAACGGTCGCATGCTAAGTTGCTGAAAATTTGCAGAATAACCCTCCAGGATAGGATATTCACCCATAGGTCTAGAATCACGCCATGCAACCGTTCGATCTCAGATCCAAGGGCTCTCGAAAGCCCGTATCATGGGAGAATGGAAAGCCACTACCCTACCGTTCGCACGCTGGCAGTTCACTCCTACTCATCCCCGCACGTCCTTCAATACTACGGTGGTTCGCTCCTAGTCGTCCCGTCCATTCACATTACGGCAGTTCCACTAGTCCTAACCCTCCTCCCAAATCCATGGCGTCCCAAATCTCCTCGATCGGCGGTGAGTACAAGGTTAGAACCATCACCGGTGATGAGTTCGACATCATCTACACCCGTTCTTCCATGACGGTGAAAGGATGCCTTTCTCGCTTCAGACGCATGTTCGAAGACTCAGATGATGAGTGGGTCGCTGGGCTAGATGTTGAGTACACCACAGTCCTAGGACGAGAGAAGGATGTAAAGGACGAAGAGAGGAAGAAGCCCACTGTGATCCAGCTTTGCGTGCATGACTTATGCTTGGTCTACCACATATGCCATGCCGACATTGAGTGCCAGGATTTTAAGGACTTCCTCGAGAGCAACCTAGTAAAATTTGTTACTGTAGACTTTGGTAACGACAAAGAGGTCCTGCGTTGGATAGGCCTCGTTGTAGGCAACACCTTTGACCTCCAGAAGAATCGGCTGGTGTCCTCTCGTCAGCCTTCAATGCTCACCCTGGTAGGAGCCATGGTTCATCCTTCGTACGGTAAACTGGAGAAACCTCCATACACATTTCATCGTCATGCATGGTAGCGGAATGTACTATATATAGACCACATCCACTATGTGCAATGGATGGCTACCTTTGCTTCAATATCTACAAGGGTTGGATGAAGAGCAACAGCCAAGTGTGCGGTTCAAGCAAAGAAGTATCATCCAAGAGGAAGAGGGACAAGGACGAAGTCGAGGACGTGGACGAGGACGCCGAGTAAGGTGGAAGTGTTGTTGCTCATGGTGGTTCTAATGTAGTGTCTACCAGAATAGTTGCAAAGTTTAATTTCAGGTGTGATTAGTTTAATTTGAGGGGTGTGTTGTGCTGAGCCCCCAGCAGAACTATGTTATGTTTCTTCTTGTTACTTTAACTCTTCAGTACGTACATAATAGTATTTCTTAAATTTCATCTTTTAGTGGGTATAGTACTACCTCTCGTTTCTTCACATTATATACGTACAATATATATGGCCAACATCATATAGCCAGCAGTTTAGTTGTCAAAGAATTTCAGGGTGCTTAGTTTTGTCAAAGAATTACAGGGTGCTTAGTTTTATTTGAGGGGTGAGTTGTGCACTTGTACTGGACACCATTATTGTGACAAGCCTTTTTAATAGTACTATATGCATAATTTTGCGACGAGCGCTCTCTATATGTACCACCTTTTTTTTAATTTCAAGTTTTGCTCCATGGCGCAATCCATCGATACTACTACTGTACAAAAGTGGAGTATATACATTTTTTAAAAGGCTAGAGGGCGGGGCAGTCTAGATCGGTCGGTTTCACGAGAGGCAAGGGCCTTTGTGATTTGACGGCTCATTACTGCTGTCAAATAAAATAGTACTGCGCCGCCCGGCGCCTCCATTAAACCCCTCCGTTAAACCCGCATGCAAACCGAGAATCCTACTCTGGCCACACGTCCGTTCATGAGCGGGCCGGAATTAAATGCAACACCGGCCAAGCTCCTCCCGTCGGCCCTCAGTTTAAACGAGGCCAGACGCCGGCCAAGCTCCTACCGTCCGCCCTCTATTTACACGAGGCCAGACAGATAGCAGGCAAGAATCACACCCCTCCGCTGCTCCCCCATCTCCTCCTTCACCATTTTCTCCACTCTTCCGATGGCTTCCGATGAGCCGTTCTCCGACATATTACCTGGCTGGGTGGCCCACCGAGCCCTCCGGATACGGGCGAGGCCGCTCGGTGCTTCACCAACCTCGCTTGGCCCAATGGAGCCAGTTGCTGCCCCAAGCAGGCGGGTGGTTCAGCAACTCGCCGCTCCAGTTTAGCTCGATGAGGAGTGGCGAGTTGCTCCACGCCGGCACGGCGGCGAGCACGCCGGTACGGGCGCCGTCGCTGCCGCGTCGTACTGCGCCACCAGTGTCTGCGGTGGCCGCGCCTCCCGTGTCTGTGGGCGCGCCTCCCATGCCTGCGGCAGCGCCATGCAGGCAGAGACAGAAGTCGGGTGCGTGGAGAGCGACGATTCGGTGACCAACTTCTCCGTGTCCGCCGCCATCATCGAGGAGAAGTAGAACACGGGAGGCCGCCACCACTTGGGACCCATGAAGGCCACCGCCGAGGCGACGACCGCGGATTCAGGTGGTTTCTTTGCTGCGTCATCTCTTCTGAGGACCTTCGTCAACCCCGCAAGTGTCTGACGGACATGAGGAAGACAAAGGGATCCACGGGCGACCATCTAGAACTGAAATAAGTGTAGATACATCCATTTTTAGGACAAGTATTTCCGGACGGAGGGAGTATTAATTATACAAGAGAGCCGGATTGGCACCTCTTAGTTCATGTAAATGTAATGAAATCCATCATGTTTATATGAAGATCCGGCTTTTTTATACGAAATCCTTCATGCTTATATGAAATCAGTCCGTGTTTGCACGAATTTCATATGGTTGGTTAGAGTTGTAAAAATGTATGCCGCTGGCGTTTGATGTCGTCCTCCTCTTAAGGAAGCAGGAGGAAATTTGCCGGCTGCCGTTGGAGATGCTCTTTATGCTGGAAATAATAGAGTGACATCCAATCCATTTGAGTTAATTGCCTGTATGATTGTCCCTCTATAAAAAGTTAATATCATGTACAGTGTACACGTGACTTGCAGGGTGGCTACAACTTCATACAGAAAGTTAAAAAAAAACAAGTCCATCCTTAATCTTGTATTCTAAGTACTCTGTGGGTTTCACTGTCAGTACAGTAGCGAAATAAGTATATATTAAATAAGTAGAGTAATATATAACATAAAAATATAAAGTTAAAAGACAGACTTCGAACTCATGTCATCGCGTTGCGAGCATCCGGCGCTAACCAGCCCAACAAATTTTTGTTGTAGACCATGCTGGAGATATATCTCCATGTCTACTCTTATATATACTCCATTCGTTCCTAAATATTTGTCTTTTTCAGATTTCAAATGGACTACCACATACGAATGTGTATGTAGACATATTTTAGAGTGTAGATTCACTCATTTTGCTCCATATGTCTTTTCAGGAAGGGGTCAGATTTGCCCTTGATTTATTTATGAGGTATCCAGATGGCACTGCACCACCAAGAAAAGAGGGTAACATCAAAATTATGGACTACTTTTTTGAGTATGTTGGTAGGGTCCGGTCATAGTCACTTGTTGAAATCTCTAAAAAGACAAATACTCCCTCCGTCCGGAAATACTTGTCATCAAAATGGATAAAAGGAAATGTATCTAGACGTATTTTAGTTTTATATACATCTCTTTTTATCCATTTTGATGACAAGTATTTTCGGACGGAGGGAGTAGAAAACAGAGTTGGTGATGATGGTGTGCGTGCCATCCTACAATATAGGCCGTCGGGTTTATATCTAACGGATAGGAAAGAAACTGTGGCAATTTTGCAAAAATATACCCACATGTCTCTCCACGTTCGCAAATAAGGCCTTCCCTCATTCAACCTTTTCTATCACAATATAAACTACTCATACAAATGCATCTTTATGTTCCGTGCAACGCACGGGCAGCTAGCTAATTTCTTTTAAAATAGTTGCTGCGATAATTGGGTTGAAGTGATATACTTTATGTCTGCCCCGAATGATTTCTGATTCACTAGTAGAAACAAAGAAAAGGTTGCCTTGTTAATTAACAGAAAACAGGGTGAAAACTATCACATGAGGCCGGTAAAAACAAGGCACACTAGGTTCAGCATCATCGTCACTACAGTTGTGCGCGCGCAAGAAGTCTACATATCGAGGGGGCTACCGAGCGAGGCACTGAGACACAATGTTTGAGAGAGAAATCAATTGACAGATTATGATTAGATCGATTTGTCACCCTTCTGCTGTCATTGTTGTGGGGGAGGGAGAGAAAGACGTATCGGGAGTGTGCGCGGTAGGCACAGAGGCACAACTAGCGAGTGTGTGTGTGTGTGTGTGTGTGTGTGTGTGTGTGTGTTTGAAAGAGGAGTAGATAGATTATTATCAAGATCGATGTGCCACCCTACTCCTTCGGTGTCGGGTAGTGTGTGTGTGTATGTTTGAGAGAGAAGCCAGTCGATAGATTAGTATAAAGATCGAGGTGTCATCCTACTCCTTCGGTGTTGGGAAGTGTGGGTGTGGGGGGGGGGCAGAGTGACACTCACATAAATCTACTCTTATAAAAAAACAGAGTTGGTGATGATGGTGTTCCTGCCATCCTGCAATATAGGCCATCCGATTTATATCCGACGGACAGGAAGGAAACTATGGCAATTTTGCAAAAAGATACCCACACCCCTCTCCGCATTTGCAAATAAGGCATTCCCTCGTTCATCCTTTTCTCCCACAAGATAAACTTCTCATACAAATGCATCTTGATGTTCCGTGCAACGCATGGGCATCTTGCTAGTAGGGAGAAGGAGTTTGTGTGACACATATCTAGCTATATTAAGGGATAGGTAGATAGCATATGTGTGAGAGACATCATTATACTTTGAGACATTAGCAACTGTGGGTGGGCGGAATTAAAGGGGTGGGCGTGTTAGACATAGAGAGCGTGTGTGTTTCTGTGTGAGAGACTTGTAGGACGGGGTAGAAAGACAAATTTAACACTGACGGAGGGAGAGAAATACACGAAGTGCGCGTGTGTGATTCCGATGCCCACAGGGAAATGAGATATGTATGTGTGTGAGAGAGATTGCACAATTCATTTATGTATCACTATCTAGCAATCGTGGACGTGCATCGCTTCAACATAAGTCAATATCTACTTCGTATCGTGGCCAAAGGTACAATATCGATTCAACGCTATAAAGATTGGACACTCACATATCACATTTTTTCTATTTAATAAACCTTTTCAGTTGTGCATGCCAAAGTTACAATGATGTTTCTTCAAACAACCAATGTAGCTATCATGTACATGCACCATTGTTACTCTTGCATTCAAATTCATTAGTCTTGGCTGATTTAAGTTTCTATTTTGAAGTAATATATGTAATATTCATATATGAATTCAACGGGTACGCAATTTATGAAATGGAGGCTATGTAACCATACGAGGTAACACTTTTAAGTAGCTGACTACAATATCCATTTCTTTTTGTGCGCCTCTACACTAACACGTCAATACATTATGTTTAAAGTAAATAACCAATGGCACTAAATTATCTATTTACACGAGAAATACATAGGCTGAGCGTTTTGATCCCTTTTTTGTGAACGCGCCACTACACTCGTACGATTGGCCGCGCCCGTGTGAACGTCCAAGTTATCGGCGCATCATCCCGAGTTATTGTGTTTTTCTAGGGTGGACTTCACACCAGTTATTAACTGCTGACGCGTGCCCCGTGTACACAGTTGAAAGTGCAACTATCCCTGGGTGGTTTTAGTAATTCCTAACAGCATATAGCTCATTCAGTTAACACTATTCCAAGATTAATATTTCAGGAAAAGCTCAATGAATGGCATGGCATGGATGAGGAAAGTGGATCCCTCAAAATTCTAAGGACAAAAAGTTTGGCTCAAGCTTGAAGCTCAAGACTCTACATTTTATATTTTAGTGATCCAAGATCACATTGAGTCCATAGGAAAAGCCAATACTATCAAGGAGGGATGAGGTGTTGCTTAATGAGTTTCTTGCTCTTCAGTGCTTAGTGATATGCTCCAAAACCCTCAACTACCTTCCCACATCCACATATGGCCTAAACCAAAAGTCAAACTCGGCCCCACCGATTCTTTCTATCCGGCGCCACCGAGTTTCAAATGTCATAGCCACTGCCACAAACCCTAGGCAAATCGGTCTCACCGATAGGGATCTCGGTCTCACCGAGATGGGATTGTAATCTCTCTGTTTCCCTTCATAACATTTCGGTCTTACCGAGATGAGCGATCGGTCCCACCGAGATTGCAATGTAAACTCTTTGTTTTCCTTTTGTAACATTTCGGTCTCACCGAGATGAGAGAACCGGTCCCACCGAGTTTACCTGACCAACTCTCTGGTTAGCTTATTACCAAAATCGATCCCACCGAGTTTGTGTAATCGGTCACACCGAGATTACGTTATGCCCTAACCCTAACCATATCGGTCCTACCGAGTTGCATCTCAGTCCTACCGAAAATCCTAACGGTCACTAGGTTTGCTGAATCGGTCCGACCGAGTTTAACCATTCGGTCCCACCGAGTTTGGAAAATTGTGTGTAACGATTAGATTTTGTGTGGAGGTTATATATACCCCTCCACCCACTCTTCATTCGTGGAGAGAGCCATCAGAACATACCTACACTTCCAATATACATGTTCTGAGAGAGAACCACCTACACTTGTGTTGAGGTCAAGATATTCCATTCCTACAATATGAATCTTGATCTCTAGCCTTCCCCAAGTTGCTTTCCACTCAAATCTTCTTTCCACCAAATCCAAATCCCGTGAGAGAGAGTTGAGTGTTGGGGAGACTATCATTTGAAGCACAAGAGCAAGGAGTTCATCATCAACACACCATTTGTTACTTCTTGGAGAGTTGTGTCTCCTATATTGGCTAGGTGTCACTTGGGAGCCTCCGACAAGATTGTGGAGTTGAACCAAGGAGTTTGTAAGGGCAAGGAGATTGCCTACTTCGTGAAGATCTACCGCTAGTGAGGCAAGTACTTCATGGGCGACGGCCGTGATGGAATAGACAAGGTTGCTTCTTCATGGAGCCTTCATGGGTGGAGCCCTCCATGGACTCGCGCAACCGTTACCCTCCGTGGGTTGAAGTCTCCATCAACGTGGATGTACGATAGCACCACCTATCGGAACCACGACAAAAACATCCATGTCTCCAATTGCGTTAGAATCCTCCAAACCCTTCCCTTTACATTCTTGCAAGTTGCATGCTTTACTTTCCGCTGCTCTTATACTCTTTTGCATGCTTGCTTGAATTGTGTGGAGATTACTTGACTTGTGCTAAGATAGCTTAAATCTGCCAAGAACTAAAATTTGGAAAAGGCTAGATTTTTATTTGGCCAAGTAGTCTAATCAGCCCCCCCTCCTCTAGACATACTTTCGATCCTACAAGTGGTATCAGAGCTTTGGTCTCCACTTGCTTTGATTTCCATAGCTTTTGGTGGTCATAGCCTTGGTTTCACAACCTAGGAGAGTATGGCGTCTAGCGAGGGAAATTATCACCGCAGAGGTCCTTACTTTGATGGTACTAATTTCGCTAGTTGGAAGCATAAGATGAAAATGCATATTCTTGGACATAACCCCGCCATTTGGGCTATTGTGTGTATTGGCTTGCAAGGTGAATTCTTTGATGGGAAAGAACCAAACCGTGAAGCTACCGCGGAAGAGTTGAAGATGCTACAATACAACGCTCAAGCTTGTGATATCCTCTTCAACGGATTGTGCCCCGAAGAATTCAACAAAATCAGCCGTCTTGAGAATGCAAAGGAAATTTGGGATACTTTGATTGATATGCACGAAGGTACCGACTCCGTCAAGGAATCCAAATTGGATGTGCTTCAAAGTCAACTTGACAAGTTCAAAATGAAGGATGGTGAAGGTGTCACTGAAATATACTCTAGGCTTGCTCTTATCACAAATGAGATTGCGAGCTTAGGAAGTGAAGAGATGACCGATAGATTCATCATCAAGAAGATCCTCAGAGCCTTGGATGGAAAATATGATACCGTGTGCACATTGATTCAAATGATGCCCAATTACAAAGTTCTCAAGCCAACGGAAGTCATTGGAAGAATTGTTGCTCATGAGATGTCAGTCAAGGATAAAGAGGAACTTCACAACAAATCAAGTGGTGCTTACAAAGCCTCATGTGAATCCCCCACATCATCGAGTGAGAAACAAACCTTCAATGAAGAATTGAGCTTAATGGTGAAGAACTTCAACAAGTTCTACAAGAGTAGAAGCAAAGAGAGAAGCTCCAAGTCAAGGTCCTACAATGACAAAAGATCTTCTAGTCGAGAGCGAAACTGCTACAATTGTGGAAGGCCCGGACACTATTCCAATGAGTGTACGACCCCCTACAAGAGAAGAGAAGATTCTCCCAAGAGAAGAAGTAGAAGAGAAGAATCACCATGTAGAGAAAGAAGGAGTAGAGATGATTGTTATGAACGAAGATCCTCACGGAGAAGAAAGGATTCGGAAAGAAAGGACAAGTCATTAAGGAGCTACACAAAACGAAGACATCAAGCTCATGTTGGTGAATGGGTATCCGGCTCCGACTCCGACAACCACACCGAGAGAAGCTATCACTCCGACTCCGAATATACTCAAGATGAAGGTGTTGCTGGTCTAGCACTTGTGACAACCAACTCCTACGACATATTTGATTCACCAAATGAAGGAGTTGGAACATGATTCATGGCTAAAGGCCCAAAGGTATCACACCCTGAGTATGTTGATTTCAACAGTGATGAAGATGACTTGTTAGGTGATGATGATTTACTTGTTGACAACTCTAGCGATGAATACTATGATGAAACGTCAATTAATCATGCTAATCAAGATAAAACGAATGACAATGATAAGGAGAAGATTGAGTCTCTAACTAAAGAACTAAACACTCTTAAGTTAGCTCATGAAACTATCTTAGGAAATCATCGAGAAGTTTTAAGGACTCATGAGAAGTTACGCTTTGAAAAGCTCAACCTTGAGTAAGAGCATGAGTTCTTAAAAGCAATCAATGATGATCTCCGTAAGAAAAGTTCTTCTTACATTGCCAAGCGTTAACTCTTATCCACTTACATGCCTCAAGTCAAGTCTAGTAACAAGAACAAGAAAGATTATTCCTCTAGTAGTAACAATAATCATGCTAAATCCAATATTGTTGCCTCTAGTAGTTCTCTTGATTCCACTAATGATTCGCTTAGCCAAGTTACACTTGAGCAAGAAAATAGCTTATTGAAGGGAATTATAGAGAAAGATGTTTACAAGAGCCTGGACGGAAGTAAGCAATTCGAGGAAATTATACGCAAGCAAGGAAGGCACCGGAAGAATCAAGGTGTTGGTTTTGAACGAAAGTTCAATGACAATGGAGTTGAGTGGGAAGAAGATCAATACCCCAAGACGAAGTTTGTTCCTCAACAAGAGAAGTGTGATCCTACTTCTTTCAAAGGGACACAAGCTCAAGATGATCTTCCACCACAAGACCACAAGCAAAAAGGCAAGGACAAGCTTCAAGAGGAAATTGATGCATTTGAAGAAGCTCCTAAGGCTTGTTCAAGTGGGTTCCCAAGACTACATCAAGTTCCACTTCATCAAGTACAACTACAACTCCGAGGATTCCCATCAAGATGGTGTGGATCCCGAAGAAGAAGAACTAGAGAGTTCTTGAGGGTGACTCCGCCAACATACTTCACTCTTATCATCTTGGCAAGAACAAGTGCAGTCAACTTCCACATCTTGCACTAGTTCAAGGAGTCACAAACCCTCTTGTTGGTAAGACAAGTAATAAGGTAACCTAAAAGCTTTCATAGACATCATCTTGTGTGTGCATCACTTTATCTCTATGGATATCCTTGTTTGTTCCTTGTGGGACTAACCTGTGTAGGTATTGAAAGTGCAACTCATTCCAATGGATAGCTCCAAATGATCTACATCAACATTGAGAATACACATCTTCAACACCTACATGAAGTCATCATCGACAAAACCCAAGGTTAGTTCATCCCTCTTAGGGGGGATCTCACATCTAGGGGGAGCTTTACTCTAAGAATTGAGCTAAAGCAACTCTAATGGTGTGAACTCAACAATGCTTTATGTAAAAGTGGTAAGCCCACTTGTGCTTAAACGATGAGTATGACCTATGATCAAAAGTTCTCATTTGACTCCTAAGTCAATATACTCATATATAGATGACCTAGTCATCGCCAATTGTTTGATAGATGCTAGAATTGGTTGTGCATGCTTTGCCACATATTTCATTTTGTCATTTTATTGTGTGAGCATGTTGGTTGCATATTTCACTCATTCGAGGTCTTCCACTTGTTGTTTTGATTGATTGGTTTCTTTTTATTTGGCCAAGTGGATGGACAAGAATGCCTAAGAACCTTCTCTAGCTATCTATGTTTTTCTCGTCTCAAACACTATTCATGCTACATCACAAAATTTGATCAAGTCAGATTCGAACAACTCTGTGTGGGAGTCCCCGATTCATCATAGGCTTAAACTTCCAAAACTTCTTCGTGTGTTTCGGTCTGACCGATTCCTCCATTTCGGTCATACCGAGATCACTAAGTCGATCTAGGTTTTCAATCTCGGTGCAACCGATTTGAACTTTTCGGTCACACCGAGTTGCTGTAACTGTCAACAGTTATGCATCTCGGTGCCACCGAGTTGTTCCACTCGGTCACACCGATAGGGCCGGGCTATATATACTCACGGGCAAAATTTTGGAAATTTCTCTGGAAACCCTTCGCCCGCGCATAGCTCGCTCTGCCTCCTGGGTCTTCGGATCGTCCTCCTCGTCGCCAGCCGCCTCATGTCGCTGGTCTCCTCCGCCGTCAACGGAATTCTTTCCCACCGTTGCTGCCGTAGCGAGTTCATCGCCGAACTAGGGTATGGACTCGATCACAGTGTTATCCCCGTCCGATTCCTAGCACATTGTGTTCATTATGATTCTTGCCACGATTGAAATGCTTCTTTCCAGTCAAAACACTCCGTAGATTAGAGTTGAATCGAAAATTTAGGGTTAGGTTTCCGCCGAAACCATCTCGGACCCACCGGGTTGCAGAACTTGGTTCCACCGATTCGGCCAAGGCCATTGCACATGTGGTTCTTGGTGTGACCGAGAATTGCAAATCGGTGTGACCGAGTTCAGGACTTTGTGAAACCCTAGCAGTCTCGGTGCCACCGAACTGTGACTCGGTCGGACCGAGTTCACTAGTTTTGGTTCCAACAGCTGCTTCGGTATCACAGTTTGCAAATCGGTTGATCCGAAATGCTTTCTGTGGAAAACTAAAACTAAGTTTTTGACTCATTCTTTTGCAAAAAGCTCTGTATTTTGTGATGCTCATCCACTCTATCTCATCTACAATCTATTCACAGGGTCTGCAGTTAGTGTTTGCAACATGTCTGACCAGAGTGACATCCAGAACAAGTCAGAGGAGCAGGTGCACATGAGTGAGGGCACTAGTCCCTCTAGCAGCTCAGATGAGGGTAGCAGAAGCACCCCAAGCAATTTGCCAAAGGCTGCCACTAGAGCACTCAAGAAAAGAACTTCAGAATCTCAGGATGAAGACTATATGGGAGAGGAAGAGGAAGCCACATCAAAGAAGAAAGTGCTTAAGAAGGAATATGGCACAGCTGCAGCCACTAAGCCAGGTCTGAAGACCAAGAGGACAGCAGGAAGACAGACAATGTCCAAAGCCAAGGCATCCTCTCAGAAACCCTCCAAGTCAACGATAGGAGATGAGGCTGCAAAAGAGAAAAAGGAAAGAAAGAGGGGCAGATGGTGCAAGAAAGTTGATCCAATGGCTGAATTTGAGAAGCACTCCTCTGAAGAACAAGAAGAAGAGGAAGAGGTTGCTGCACCAGCACCTAACGCACAAAAGCTGATGGGTGATTGAGGGAGTCCTGGATTTGGGGGTGTCCGGATGGCCGGACTATACCATCAGCCGGACTCCTGGACTATGAAGATACAAGATTGAAGACTTCGTCCCGTGTCCGGATGGGACTTTCCTTCACGTGGAAGGCAAGCTTGGCAATGCGGCAGTTTAGATCTCCTACCATTGTAACCGACTTTGTGTAACCCTAATCCTCTCCGGTGTCTATATAAACCAGAGGGTTTTAGTCCGTAGCACAACAAAACATACAACAATCATACCATAGGCTAGCTTCTAGGGTTTAGCCTCCTTGATCTCGTGGTAGATCTACTCTTGTACTACCCATATCATCAATATTAATCAAGCAGGACGTAGGGTTTTACCTCCATCGAGAGGGCCCAAACCTGGGTAAAACTTCGTGTCCCTTGTCTCCTGTTACCATCCGCCTAGAGTCAAACTATGGAAGACCAACATCCTGTAAAAGGTAAAAATAGCTTCCCGCACTAGCGGGAAGCTGCGTGCTGAATCCGCGGTCCTCGGAAGCGGATGCGGGAGCCTCGGCGCCTTTGAATAGCACCTTCCAGGCGTCTTCGTACGTTGTGTCGAAGAGCCTGCTCAGGGTTGGGTGCTGCGCCGGGTCGAACTCCCACAAATTGAAGCCCCGTTGCTGGCATGGGAGGATCTGGCGGACGAGCATAACCTGGACTACGTTAACAAGCTTAAGCTGCTTGTTCACCAAGGCTTGGATGCATTTTTGTAGTCCAGTTACCTCTCCTTTATTGCCCCACGACAGACCCATCTCTTTCCAAGACGTGAGCCGCGTAGGGGGTCCGGACCGGAACTTAGGGGCTGCGACCCATTTGGGATCGTGCGGCTCGGTGATGTAAAAGCACCCCGATTGCCACCCCTTCAGGGTCTCCACAAAGGAGCCCTCGAGCCATAGGACGTTGGCTATCTTGCCCCCCATGGCACCTCCGCACTCCGCCTGGTTGCCGCGCACCACCTTGGGCTTGACGTTGAAAGTCTTGAGCCATAGGCCGAAATGGGGGCGGACGCAGAGGAAAGCCTCACACACGACGATAAACGCTGAGATGTTGAGGACGAAGTTCGGGGCCAGATCGTGGAAATCTAGGCCAGAGTAGAACATGAGCCCTCGGACGAACGGGTGGAGAGGAAAGCCCAGTCCGCGGAGGAAATGGGGAAGGAATACTACCCTCTCATGGGGCCTTGGGGTGGGGAGGAGCTGCCCCTCTTCGGGAAGCCGATGCGCGATGTCGTTAGACAAGTATCCGGCTTTCCTCAATTTTTTGACGTGTCCCTCCGTAACGGAGGAGACCATCTACTTGCCTCCCGCTCCGGACATGGCCGGAGAAGGTTGAGGTGGGAACTGCGGGCTTGGGCGCTGGAGCTCGAGTGCGCGGAAGATGGATAGGCAAAGGAGGAAGAAGGCATAGGTAAAAAGGTGGATCCTTATACCCTTATATGGGTGGATGCGACTACGCGTCCCCACCAGCCTAGTAAAACTCGCTTACCTCCCAAGCGCTGTGATAAATGGCGCGGTTGGGTTACCCACGTCAGTATTGATGAGAATCCCGTAAATAAAGGGGACACGATCTCTGCTTTGACAAGACGTGCCAAAGAAACCGCCTCACAAAATGCGCTGAGGTGGGAAAGCAAAAACGATTCGAATAGAGGCTTGGCCGTAGTGTGATGTCATGCTACGGAATACGTTAGCAGATTAGATTTGTGTTAATATTATTCTCTCTATGGCAATATGTGGAAACTTATTTTGCGGAGCCGGACACTATCCTTAGTGTTAACAATCTTTTATGAAGTACTTGGAGGAGGAACCCGCCTTGCAATGCGGAAGACAATCTGCGCGCCGGACTCGTCATCATTGAAGCCTGGTTCAGGGGCTACTGAGGGAGTCCTGGATTAGGGGGTGTCCGGATGCCCGGACTATACCATCAGCCGGACTCCTGGACTATGAAGATACAAGATTGAAGACTTCGTCCCGTGTCCGGATGGGACTTTCCTTGGCGTGGAAGGCAAGCTTGGCGATGCGGGTGTTTAGATCTCCTACCATTGTAACCGACTTTGTGTAACCCTAACCCTCTCCCGTGTCTATATAAACCGGAGGGTTTTAGTCCGTAGCACAACAGAACATACAACAATCATACCATAGGCTAGCTTCTAGGGTTTAGCCTCCTTGATCTCGTGGTAGATCTACTCTTGTACTACCCATATCATTAATATTAATCAAGCAGGACGTAGGGTTTTACCTCCATCGAGAGGGCCCGAACCTGGGTAAAACTTCGTGTCCCTTGTCTCCTGTTACCATCCACCTAGACGCACAGTTCGGGACCCCCTACCCGAGATCCGCCGGTTTTGACACTGACATTGGTGCTTTCATTGAGAGTTCCTCTGTGTTGTTGCTTTCAGGCCCGATGGCTCCTTCGATCATCAACAACGATGCAGTCCAGGGTGAGACTTTTCTCCCCGGACAGATCTTCGTCTTCGGCGGCTTCATACTGCCTGCCAATTCACTTGGCCATCTGGAGCAGATCGAAAGCTACGCCCCTGGCCATCAGGTCAGGTTTGGAAGTTTAAACTACACGGCTGACATCCGCGGGGACTTGATCTTCGACGGATTCGAGCCACAGCCGAGCGCGCCGCACTTTATCGATGGGCATGATCTGGCTCTGCCGCCGAACAGTGCCCTGGAGGCCGCACACGCTTCGGTTCTGACCCTTAATTCGGAGCTGGCTGCGCCGATCGAGGATGAGTGGTGGGACGCCGCCTCGGGGGCTGCGATCTCAAAGGCTATTGAGCCGAACTCCAGCCCCGCACTCCGCAAGGCCCTGACTCTGAGGGGCCGGATTCCTCTCCGGATTCCGAGCCCCCCGCGCACCTGCCGATCGAATCCGATTGGGCGCCGATCATGGGGTTCACCGTCGTGGACATCTTTCAACACTCGCCCTTCGGCGACATTCTGAAGTCACTAAAGTCTCTCTGTTTATCAGGATAGCCCTGGCCAGACTACGGTCAGCAAGGTTGGGATACGGACGATGAAGAAACTCAAAGCTCACCCACCACCCACTTCGTAGCCACTGTCGACGACTTAACCGACATGCTCGACTTCGACTCCGAAGGCATCGACGGTATGGACGACGATGCAGGAGACGACTAAGAACCAGCACCTATAGGGCACTGGAAGGCCACCTCGTCGTACAACATATAGATGGCGGACACTCCAAAAGATGGAGATGGCGATGGAACAACGGGCGATGACACCTCCAAGAAACAACCCAAGCACCGGCGTCAGCGGCGCTGCTCTAAATCCCGCCAAAGCAAAAACGGTGATTCCGGCACGGGAGATAATAATACTCCGGATAGCACCGACGAACACCCCCTCCAGCAAGATTCAGCACAGGAGGATGGAGAAGCCAGCCCTCACGAGAGAGTGGCAGACAGAGAGGTTGAGGATGATAATTATATGCCTCCCTCCGAAGACGAGGCAAGCCTCGACGACGACGAATTCATCGTGCCAGAAGATCCCGCCGAACAAGAGCGTTTTAAACGCAGACTTATGGCCATGACAAGCAGCCTCAAGAAAAAGCAGCAACAGCTTAGAGCTGATCAAGATTTGCTAGCCGACAGATGCACTGAAGTCCTTGCGGCCGAAGAGTATGAACTCGAACGCCCCTCCAAGAGTTACCCAAAGCGCAGGCTGCTACCCCGATTAGAGGAGGAAGCACCTAAACCTACATCACCAGCGCATGACATGGCCGACCGGCCACCTCGTGGCCGTGACAGAGAGGCCTCTCGGCCCTCCACTCAAGTCGTGCCCCAGCGCCGCTCAAAACATACTAAGGCACAGGAAAATGCACCAGACCTGCGAGAGATACTAGAGGACAAGGCAAGACAAACAAGATCGATCTACGGATCGCGTGGGCGCCCCACGGCACGTGATGGGGATCGTCACTCCGGACATAATAAATCCGGTCGGGCCGAACACAATAGACAAAGCTCATTCGAGTTGCGTCGTGATATAGCCCAATACAGAGTCACCGCACACCCACTATGCTTCACAGATGAAGTAATGGATCATAAAATCCCTGAGGGTTTCAAACCCGTGAACATCGAATCATATGATGGCACAACAGATCCTGCGGTATGGATTGAGGATTATCTCCTTCATATCCACATGGCCCGCGGTGATGATCTACACACCATCAAATAGCTCCCGCTCAAACTTAAGGGACCGGCCTAGCATTGGCTTAACAGCTTGCCAGCAGAGTAAATCGGTTCTTGGGAGGACCTGGAAGCTGCATTCCTCGACAATTTCGACGGCACCTATGTGCGACCACCAGACGCTGATGACCTAAGCCACATAATTCAGCAGCCAGAGGAATCGGCCAGGCAATTCTGGACACGGTTCCTAACAAAGAAAAACCAAATAGTCGACTGTCCGGACGCAGAGGCCCTAGCAGCCTTCAAGCATAATATCCGCGACGAGTGGCTTTCCCGGCACCATGGACAGGAAAAGCCGAAATCTATGGCAGCCCTCACGACACTCATGACCCACTTCTGCGCGGGAGAAGACAGCTGGCGAGCTCGGAGCAACAACTTAACCAAGAACCTTGGTAATTCGGATACCAAGGACAAAAGTGGCAGGTCGCATCGGAACAAGCAAAAGCGCAGCGTTAACAGCGACAGCAACGAGGACACGACAGTCAATGCCGGATTCAGAGGCTACAAATCCGGTCAGCGAAAAAAGCCATTCAAAAGAAATACTCAGGGCCCGTCCAGTTTGGACCGAATACTCGACCGCTTGTGCCAGATACATGGCACCCCTGAAAAGCCAGCCAATCACACCAACAGGGATTGTTGGGTGTTCAAGCAAGCAGGCAAGTTAAATGCCGAAAATAGAGACAATGGGCTACGTAGCGATGACGAGGAGGAGCCCAGGCCACCGAACAACAGTGGACAAAAGGGTTTTCCCCCACAAGTGCGGACGGTGAACATGATATACGCAACCCACATCCCCAAGAGGGAACGGAAGCGTGCGTTACGGGACGTATACGCGATAGAGCCAGTCGCCCCAAAGTTCAACCCATGGTCCTCCTGCCCGATCATTTTTGATCGAAGGGACCACCCCAGTAGCATCCGTCGTGGCGGGTGCGCCGCATTGGTTCTAGACCCAATTATCGACGGATTTCATCTCACAAGAGTCCTTATGGACAGCGGCAGCAGCCTGAACCTGCTTTACCAGGATTAAGCCCACCAAAACGACCTTTAAAGGCGTCATACGAGGTGTAGAGACCAACTGCACAGGCTCAGTCACACTTGAAGTGGTCTTCGGATCTCCGGATAATTTCCGAAGCGAAGAGTTAATCTTCGACATAACCTCGTTCCGCAGTGGCTATCACACACTGCTCGGGCGAACCGCATTTGCAAAGTTCAATGCGGTACCGCACTACGCATACCTCAAGCTCAAGATGCCAGGCCCTCGAGGAGTAATCACGGTCAATGGAAACACCAAACGCTCCCTCCGAACGGAGGAGCACACGGCAGCCCTCGCAGCGGAAGTAGAAAGCAGCCTCTCTAGGCAGTTCTCCAGTCCGGCCGTCAAAAGGCCGGACACTGTCAAGCGCGCCCGTAGTAACCTACAACAAGACCGCCTGGCACGTTCTAAGCAGGCGTAGCAATGCGGCCCCAACCCCATCCCTCGTGAAATAGCAAAACCAGTGCTTCGCGTACATAACTACGCTCTCAAAATACCATGGGCGCAGGGGAAGGGGCACCATCACGACACGCCCAAAACATGGCTTAAACCGTACTAGGGGTTGCTGAATTCTTTCTTTATCTTCTCTTACTTTCAGGACTCCATACTTCGGACGACCTGTTCGGCAATTCAATTGCTGCACAAACGATGCAAGAACCAGGGAAGCAGACAAGCCATGCCGCATTATGGACTCCCAGGTGGACTCTATCACGAGCAGTATACTTGTTTTGCATATAAATTCCACGGCCCGCCCCTGGACCGGACATGTTAAATAGTCCAACTTTTTGCTTATTGCGCTATTTGTATCATTCTGCTTTGATCGCAACCTTTTTAAACAATGCATCAGTCTTTATCTATTTTTTGCATTACCATTTTTACAAATATATGTTCATTAATCACATGGTGCACCCGTACACTGTGGTACGGCAAATACGCCAGGGGCTTCAGTACCCCCCAATATGGTGTGAGAAGTCCGAACACTTCCACAAGTGCGGCACTCCGAACTTATAGCATTATATGCATCGGCTCCGAATCATGTCTTGGGTCAATAGTTGGGTTTGCCCGGCTCCTATGTTTTGGTCCCTTACGTTCCGCTATATCGGCTAAGGTAGCACTAGGAGAACTACTGCGATTGTTCCCCAGTTGAGCTGGGCTGAGCACCTCAGTAGAGAAAGCTAAAACTGACTGTCATGATGAAGCGAGAGACCGATCGCTGTTCGAGAGGTTTTTCGAGTCCCTAAAGACTTATGCTGCTTAGAGCGAGGAACCGGCTTTGTCTGACCAAGGCGTGGATAGCGCCCCGAACTCGGTCTTCCAAATACTAGGGGCTTCGCTGAAATTTAAAATTATAGAGTTCTATGGCTAAGTAAGAGTGTTCAAGCATTATAGTCCGATTGCCTTGTTCGTTGTGCTGAGCGCCTCCCTCGAAGGACCCAAACATGGGAAAAAGAGCACTCAGGTTTATCCCGAACACCCCAGCACTAGTGGCATGGGGGCAGAAGCCGACGACTGGCCATCTCTCAATTTTTGAATAACGGCCGCACAGAAAGTAATATTTTAAATTCAAAAAGCATTGCTTAGCGCATATGAACAAGTTTTCAGCGCACAGGACAACACGAGCGAGTTCATTCAAAAATTACATCCTTGGTACATTCATCCGCCACAAGGCGGGCACCCTTCAGAACATCCATATAATAGTTCTCGGGTTTGCGATGCTCCTTCCCCGGCGGTGGCCCATCCTTCACAAGCTTCTCACCGTCCAGCTTGCCCTAGTGCACCTTAGCGCGGGCAAGGGCCCTCCGGGCACCTTCGATGCAGACGGAGCGCTTGATGACTTCAATCCTTGGACAGGCCTCCACCAGCCGCTGAACCAGTCCGAAGTAGCTCCCAGGCAGGGCCTCTCACGACCACAGCCGAACTATGAGGCCCTTCATGGCCTGTTCGGCCGCCTTGTGGAGCTCGACCAGCTGCTTCAGCTGGTCGCTCAGGGGCACAGGGTGTCCGGCCTCAACATACTAAGACCAGAACACCTTCTCTATTGAGCTGCCCTCCTCGACTCAGTAGAATGCGGCGGCATCGGATACGCTACGGGGAAGATCTGCGAATGCCCCTGGAGAGCTCCGGATTCGGGTAAGTAACAAGTAGCTTACTTTTATATGTCTGCTTTGCATAAAGAATGCCTTACCCACCGCTATCTTTTTCACCGCATCCAACTCCTGGAGGGCCTTCTGGGATTCGGCCTTGGCAGACTTGGCAGTTTCGATGGCCGCCGCGAGCTCGGACACGTGCGTCTTCGAGTCAAGCTCCAAACTCTCATGTTTTTTCATGAGAGCCTGAAGCTGTTGCCGCGCCTCACCGACCTGCGCCTCAAATTTCTCTCGCTCGATGTGCTCCGAGGCCGCTCTCTTCTCGGCCTCGGACAGCGCCTGCTTGAGGGTAGCCTCCTCAGTTGTGGCCCCTGCAATAAGAAGCACAATCCTGTCATTTTTGCAATTGCATCTTTTTATATATTTTTTCTATAAGGTATCTCTTACCTTCTTTCTCCTCGAGCTGCCGCTTGGCAAGGCCGAGCTCTTGCTCGGACCGCTCGAGACCCTGCTTCAGGGTGCCTACCTCCATAGTCAGTGCGGCGGTCGCAAGCAGCGAAGCCTGCATACGCATATTGACTCATTTTTTGTTAAACTCCTGCGAAATTTATTAGATCCTCTATTCGGCTTTTCTTTCCGAACGCCAAACAGAGCATCAGGGGCTACTGTCTATGCGGTAATACTTTTACATATTTTTTACTTACCTCGAAGCCTGTTAGAAGGCTGGCACAAGCTTCAGTCAGTCCGCTCTTGGCGGACTGAACCTTCTGGATCACTGTACTCATAATAGTACGGTGCTCCTCGTCGATGGAGGCGCTGTTAAGCACCTCCAGCAGATTGTCCGGCACCTCCGGTTGGACGGGGGCCACCGGCTCAGAAGGCTTGCTCCTCTTGGAAGGAGTTCGCCTACCGCAGTACGGAACCGTTGAAGATTCCGGTGCGGTGTCCGGCTCAAAGCCGGACTTGGAGCCCTGGGGGGTCTTGTCCCCTTCACTCCTGGAGTCCGGTAGGTCGCCTCGCGGCTCCTCCAGGACCACCTCCTCTTGGCCCGGAGCTTGTTGCGACGCCACTTCAGCGTCGTCCGCAGTGCGGGGGAGGTAGCGGGCGGAACTGAATTCACGTCCGACGAATCCAGGGAGCCGCTCGACGACTCGTTGAGCCCGGCCTTGGGCGGACTGCATAATTATATTCGACATAAGGAAAGGTCGTGCAATAAAGGAATGCTATGAATTACTCGGGTGCCCGGATACTTACGATTCCGCCGGACGCTTGGCCCCGTGCGGCCACTCCTCTTCATCGTCATCGGCGTCGGCGGGGTAGTCCGGAGGAAGGGCTTTCCCTTCTTGGACCCTTCGGCCTCCCCGGTCGGGGCTACCTTCCTTTTCTTTCCTCCCCCGCTGGAGGGGGAGAGGTTTCTTCTTCCTCCACCTCGTTTTCACGGGAGGAGCGCGTCTCGGATTCGTCGGATGAAGAATCCGACACCTCCTGTCGCCGGGAACTCTTTCGAGTCCCCGTGGCCCTCTTCTTGGCCTTCTTCTACGGCACCACGTAAGGTGCCAGAGCCAGCAGCTTCGCTAAGCGAGCGTCGGCTGGGTCTTCGGGCAAAGGGGCCGGACAGTCGATCTGTCCAGACTTCGCTAGCCAGTCCTGTCAAAGGAAAGGGAGTTTAGATCCCGCATAGAGTCAAACTATGGAAAACCAACATCCTGTAAAAAGGTAAAAATAGCTTCCCGCACTAGCAGGAAGCTGTGTGCTGAATCCACGGTCCTCGGAAGCGGATGCGGGACCCTCGGCGCCTTTGAATAGCACCTTCCAGGCGTCTTCGTACGTTGTGCCGAAGAGCCTGCTCAGGGTTGGGTGCTGCGCCGGGTCGAACTCCCACAAATTGAAGCCCCGTTGCTGACATGGGAGAATCCGGCGGACGAGCATAAACTGGACTACGTTAACAAGCTTAAGCTGCTTGTTCACCAAGGTTTGGATGCATTTTTGCAGTCCAGTTACCTCTCCTTTATTGCCCCACGACAGACCCATCTCTTTCCAAGACGTGAGCCGCGTAGGGGGTCCGGACCGGAACTTAGGGGCTGCGACCCATTTGGGATCGTGCGGCTCGGTGATGTAAAAGCACCCCGATTGCCACCCCTTCAGGGTCTCCACAAAGGAGCCCTCGAGCCATAGGACGTTGGCTATCTTGCCCGCCATGGCACCTCCGCACTCCGCCTGGTTGCCGCGCACCACCTTGGGCTTGACGTTGAAAGTCTTGAGCCATGGGCCGAAATGGGGGCGGACGCAGAGGAAAGCCTCACACACGACGATAAACGCCGAGATGTTGAGGACGAAGTTCGGGGCCAGATCGTGGAAATCTAGGCCAGAGTAGAACATGAGCCCTCGGACGAACGGGTGGAAAGGAAAGCCCAGTCCGCGGAGGAAATGGGGAAGGAATACTACCCTCTCATGGGGCCTTGGGGTGTGGAGGAGCTGCCCCTCTTCGGGAAGCCGATGCGCGATGTCGTTAGACAAGTATCCGGCTTTCCTCAATTTTTTGACGTGTCCCTCCGTAACAGAGGAGACCATCTACTTGCCTCCCGCTCCGGACATGGCCGGAGAAGGTTGAGGTGGGAAGTGCGGGCTTGGGCGCTGGAGCTCGAGTGCGCGGAAGATGGATAGGCAAAGGAAGAAGAAGGCATAGGTAAAAAGGTGGATCCTTATACCCTTATATGGGTGGATGCGACTACGCGTCCCCACCAGCCTAGTAAAACTCGCTTATCTCCCAAGCGCTGTGATAAATGGCGCGGTTGGGTTACCCACGTCCGTATTGATGAGAATCCCGTAAATAAAGGGGACACGATCTCTGCTTTGACAAGACGTGCCAAAGAAACCGCCTCACAAAATGCGCTGAGGTGGGAAAGCAAAAACGATTCAAATAGAGGCTTGGCCGTAGTGTGATGTCACGCTACGGAATACGTCAGCAGATTAGATTTGTGTTAATATTATTCTCTCTATGGCAATGTGTGGAAACTTATTTTGCAGAGCCGGACACTATCCTTATTGTTAACAATCTTTTATGAAGTACTTGGAGGAGGAACCCGCCTTGCAATGCGGAAGAAAATCTGCGCGCCGGACTCGTCGTCATTGAAGCCTGGTTCAGGGGCTACTGAGGGAGTCCTGGATTAGGGGGTGTCCGGATGCCCGGACTATACCATCAGCCGGACTCCTGGACTATGAAGATACAAGATTGAAGACTTCGTCCCATGTCCGGATGGGACTTTCCTTGGCGTGGAAGGCAAGCTTGGCGATGCGGGTGTTTAGATCTCCTACCATTGTAACCGACTTTGTGTAACCCTAACCCTCTCCGGTGTCTATATAAACCGGAGGGTTTTAGTCCGTAGAACAATAGAACATACAACAATCATACCATAGGCTAGCTTCTAGGGTTTAGCGTCCTTGATCTCGTGGTAGATCTACTCTTGTACTACCCATATCATCAATATTAATCAAGCAGGACGTAGGGTTTTACCTCCATCGAGAGGGCCCGAACCTGGGTAAAACTTTGTGTCCCTTGTCTCCTGTTACCATCCGCCTAGACGCACAGTTCGAGACCCCCTACCCGAGATCCGCCGGTTTTGACACCGACAGTGATGCTCTAAAGTCAGGGGCTGCAACATCAAAGCCCAAAGAAGCACCCAAAGCTGCCTCCAAGCCCAAGAGTGCACCTAAGAGGAATACCAGGAACATATCTGCTGCTGAGAAGAACAAGGCCCCAGTGTGTGAAGTTGCTGCTGATGAAGATGATGAAGGACAAGTTCTGAGGAAGCTCAAACCCAAGATTCCAGACCACAATGATGCTCATCCTGTGGCTGAGAACATGAAACTCAGGAGAGACTCAGGACTGAGGAAATGGAGAGAGACAGATCCATATGCTACCAGGAGAAGGACTGCTGTTGATTACAGGTTCCACACAAAGGAACAACAAGATTTCTATGAGACAGTGCTGCTGGACAAGAAACCCATAGTGTGTGATATGAGGTGGGTCGACTGGACCTACATGAAGGAGAATGAGGAACACTATCCTGGAGTGTATGACAGCTTCAGTGCTTGTGGAGTTGTAGACTTTGTTGGGTAGAAGCTCACAAAGTGGAATGAGGAGCTCATAATGCAATTCTACTCCACAGCACACTTCTATCCAGATGGCAGGATAGTATGGATGTCTAAAGGTACGAGATACCAATTAACTATTGAGGAATGGGCCAATCTGATCAATGCCCCAAAGGAAAGTGAAGATGACCTGGATGTCTATGCCAAGAAAAAGATGGATCACAATTCTATGTCAAACATGTACAAGGAGATCCCAGACCAAGCTTTTGAGACTTTCAAGTTTGGGTCAGTCCGTTTTCTTCTGTCAGGACTGCCAACGATCAACTGGATCCTTAGGCACACTATTTTGCCCAAGTCAGGTGACCACAACATGATCAAAGGGCATGCAATTAACTTGCTACACATATTTGATGTGCCACAGAAATTCAAGGTCATGAGCCTCATGGTTGAGAATATCAAGAGGATAGCAGCAGACCAAAAGAGAAGTTGTGGATATGCCCCACAAATTCAGGAGTTGATTAACTCAAAGATGGGCACAGGCACATACTTGTTGGATAAGGAACACTTGCCTATCTATCCTGACTTTGAGGACAATCAAGTTGTGATGAATGAAGATGTACCATCCTTAGTGCAAGCACAAGCAAAGAAGGAGAAGGCAAAGATGGAGAAAGCTGCCAAGATGCCAACTCAAGAGGAGTCATCTGAGTACTTTTTGAAGAGCAAGCAGGACTAGCTCGGTTATTTGATAGCATCAACTCTGAGGATTGAGAAGGGGTTGGGCACCCTAACTCGAAACCAGGAGAGCCTGGAAAGAATCATGGAACAAAAATTCAATGATTTAGATGTCAAAGTAACTGAGATTCAGTCAGTTGTGGAGCAGCTACAGGATGACATGCAGGAGAGGAAGGGCAAGACAACCACTGATGCATTTGCCAGAGTGCCTCGAGCTCAGAGATCATCTGCAGTGCCAGTATCAGACACTAGAGCCACTTCATCTGCACCAGCTACAACTTCAGTGCCACCAGCTCCAGCACCTACCCCAGCAGCTCCATCTACATCAACTGAAGCCTTCGTCCTTGGCGTTATCCGGACTCCACCACCTGAAGATCAAGCCTGAGAGTCCTTTGCGTGCTATGCATTTTCTAGGAATTTTTTTGGTATTTTGTTGCCAAAGGGGGAGAAAAATGTATAGATCATAGGCTTCGAGAGAGAGAGAGTTTGCTTTTGTTCTCTCTTGTCTTCTTGGTTGAACTTTGTTTGCTTTTGATTGCTTGAGATAGTATGTTATTATCTGTGAGACATTGATGATCATGTGGTTGATCATAAGCTACACTTATGCTTGGTGGATGATACTATAATTTTATCTCTATTTGATCATTCACTTTGCTTGGTGATGAGTGCATGTATTTAATTCTTATCATTTTGAGCGCTCCACCAAGATGTATGTGACATGGAAGAGTAACCCACGATCCTAACTCATTGTGCATTTGCAGTCCAAAGCAAACCTTAAACTATGCATAAATTTAGGGGGAGCTCTTGCTTTTCACATACTTCTCAAAGCGACAATATCTTTCACTCCTATTATCATTTGTCAAAGCTTTGATCTATATGTTGTCATCAATTACCAAAAAGGGGGAGATTGAAAGTGCAACTATGCCTGGGTGGTTTTGGTAATTCCCAACAACATATAGCTCATTGAGCTAACACTGTTCCAAGATTAATATTTCAGGAAAAGCTCGATGAATGGCATGGCATGGATGAGGAAAGTGGATCCCTCAAAATTCTAAGGACAAAAAGTTTGGCTCAAGCTAGAAGCTCAAGGCTCTACATTTTATATTTTAGTGATCCAAGATCACATTGAGTCCATAGGAAAAGCCAATACTATCAAGGAGGGATGAGGTGTCGCTTAATGAGTTTCTTGCTCTTCAGTGCTTAGTGATATGCTCCAAAACCCTCAACTACCTTCCCACATCCACATATGACCTAAACCAAAAGTCAAACTCGGCCCCACCGATTCTTTCTATCCAACGCCACCGAGTTTCAAATGTCATAGCCACTGCCACAAACCCTAGGCAAATCGGTCTCACCAATAGGGATCTCGGTCCCACCGAGATGGGATTGTAATCTCTCTATTTCCCTTCGTAACGTTTCGGTCTTACCGAGATGAGCGATCGGTCCCACCGAGATTGCAATGTAAACTCTCTGTTTCCCTTTTGTAACATTTAGGTCTCACCGAGATGAGCGAATCGGTCCCACCGAGTTTACCTGACCAACTCTCTGGTTAGCTTATTACCAAAATCGGTTCCACCGAGTTTGTGTAATCGGTCACACCGAGATTACGTTATGACCTAAACCTAACCATATCGGTCCTACCGAGTTGCATCTCAGTCCCACCGAAAATCCTAACGGTCACTAGGTTTGTTGGATCGGTCCTACCGAGTTTAACCATTCGGTCCCACCGAGTTTGGCAAATTGTGTGTAACGGTTAGATTTTGTGTGGAGGCTATATATACCACTCCACCCACTCTTCATTCGTTGAGAGAGCCATCAGAACATACCTACACTTCCAATATACATGTTCTTAGAGAGAACCACCTACACTTGTGTTGAGGTCAAGATATTCCATTCCTACCATACGAATCTTGATCTCTAGCCTTCCCCAAGTTGCTTTCCACTCAAATCTTCTTTCCACCAAATCCAAATCCTGTGTGAGAGAGTTGAGTGTTGGGGAGACTATCATTTGAAGCACAAGAGCAAGGAGTTCATCATCAACACACCATTTGTTACTTCTTGGAGAGTGGTGTCTCCTAGATTGGCTAGGTGTCACTTGGGAGCCTCCGACAAGATTGTGGAGTTGAACCAAGGAGTTTGTAAGGGCAAGGAGATCGCCTACTTCGTGAAGATCTACCGCTAGTGAGGAAAGTCCTTCGTGGGCGACGGCCGTGATGGAATAGACAAGGTTGCTTCTTCGTGGACCTTTCGTGGGTGGAGCCCTCCGTGGACTCGCGCAACCGTTACCCTCCGTGGGTTGAACTCTCCATCAACGTGGATGTACGATAGCACCACCTATCAGAACCACGACAAAAACATCCGTGTCTCCAATTGCGTTTGAATCCTCCAAACCCTTCCCTTTACATTCTTGCAAGTTGCATGCTTTACTTTCCGCTGCTCATATACTATTTTGCATGCTTGCTTGAATTGTGTGGAGATTGCTTGACTTGTGCTAAGATAGCTAAAATCTGCGAAGAACTAAAATTTGGAAAAGGCTAGATTTTTATTTGGTCAAGTCGTCTAATCACCCCACCTCTAGACATACTTTCGATCCTACAAGTGGTATCAGAGCTTTGGCCTCCATTTTCTTTGATTTCCATATCTTTTGGTGGTCATAGCCTTGGTTTCACAACCTAGGATAGTATGGCGTCTAGCGAGGGAAATTATCACCATAGAGGTCCTTACTTTGATGGTACTAATTTTGCTAGTTGGAAGCATAAGATGAAAATGCATATTCTTGGACATAACCCCGCCGTTTGGGCTATTGTGTGTATTGGCTTGCAAGGTGAATTCTTTGATGGGAAAGAACCGAACCGTGAAGCTACCGTGGAAGAGTTGAAGATGCTGCAATACAATGCTCAAGCTTGTGATATCCTCTTCAACGGATTGTGCCCCGAAGAATTCAACAAAATCAGCCGTCTTGAGAATGCAAAGGAAATTTGGGATACTTTTATTGATATGCACGAAGGTACCGACTCCGTCAAGGAATCCAAATTGGATGTGCTTCAAAGTCAACTTGACAAGTTCAAAATGAAGGATGGTGAAGGTTTCGCTGAAATGTACTCTAGGCTTGCTCTTATCACAAATGAGATTGCCGACTTAGGAAGTGAAGAGATGACCGATAGATTCATCATCAAGAAGATCCTAAGAGCCTTGGATGGAAAATATGATGTCGTGTGCACATTGATCCAAATGATGCCCAATTACAAAGATCTCAAGCCAACAGAAGTCATTGGGAGAATTGTTGCTCATGAGATGTCACTCAAGGATAAAGAGGAACTTCACAACAAATCAAGTGGTGCTTACAAAGCCTCATGTGAAGCCCCCACATCATCGAGTGAGAAACAAACCTTAAATGAAGAATTGAGCTTAATGGTGAAGAACTTCAACAAGTTTTACAAGAGTAGAAGCAAAGAGAGAAGCTCCAAGTCAAGGTCCTACAATGACAAAAGATCTTCTAGTCGAGAGGAAAACTGCTACAATTGTGGAAGGCCCGGACACTATTCCAATGAGTGTACGGCCCCCCTACAAGAGAAGAGAAGATTCTCCCAAGAGAAGAAGTAGAAGAGAAGAATCACCATCTAGAGAAAGAAGGAGTAGAGATGATCGTTATGAATGAACATCTCACGGAGAAGCAAGGATTCGGAAAGAAAGGACAAGTCATCAAGGAGCTACACAAAACGAAAACATCAACCTCATGTTGGTGAATGGGTATTCGGCTCCGACTACGACAACCACTCCGAGAGAAGCTATCACTCCGACTCCGAATATACTCAAGATGAAGGTGTTGCCGGTCTAGCACTTGTGACAACCAACTCCTACGACATATTTGACTCACCAAATAAGGAGTTGGAACATGCTTCATGGCTAAAGTCCCAAAGGTATCACACCCTGAGTATGTTGATTTCAATAGTGATGAAGATAACTTGTTAGGTGATGATGATTTACTTGTTGACAACTCTAGTGATGAATACTATGATGAAACATCAATTAATCATGCTAATCAAGATAAAAAGAATGACAATGATAAGGAGAAGATTGAGTCTCTAACTAAAGAACTAAACACTCTTAAGTTAGCTCATGAAACTATCTTAGGAAATCATCGAGAAGTTTTAAGGACTCATGAGAAATTACGCTTTGAAAAGCTCAACCATGAGCAAGAGCATGAGTTCTTAAAAGCAATCAATGATGATCTTCATAAGAAAAGTTCTTCTTACATTGCCAAGCGTTTACTCTTATCCACTTATATGCCTCAAGTCAAGTCTAGTAACAAGAACAAGAAAGATTCTTCCTCTAGTAGTAACAATAATCATGCTAAATCCAATATTGTTGCCTCTAGTAGTTCTCTTGATTCCACTAATGATTCTCTTAGCCAAGTTACACTTGAGCAAGAAAATAGCTTATTGAAGGGAATTATAGAGAAAGGTGTTTACAAGAGCCTTGCCGGAAGTAAGCAATTCGAGGAAATTGTACGCAAGCAAGGAAGGCACCGGAAGAATCAAGGTGTTGGTTTTGAACGAAAGTTCAATGCCAATGGAGTTGAGTGGGAAGAAGATCAATACCCCAAGACGAAGTTTGTTCCTCAACAAGAGAAGTGTGATCCTACTTCTTTCAAAGGGACACAAGCTCAAGATGATCTTCCACCACAAGACCACAAGCACAAAGGCAAGGACAAGCTTCAAGAGTAAATTGATGCATTTAAAGAAGCTCCTAAGGCCTTGTTCAATTGGGTTCCCAAGACTACATCAAGTTCCACTTCATCAAGTACAACTAGAACTCCGAGGATTCCCATCAAGATGGTGTGGATCCCGAAGAAGAAGAACTAGAGAGTTCTTGAGGGTGACTCCGCCAACATACTTCACTCTTATCATCTTGGCAAGAACAAGTGCAATCAACTTCCACATCTTGCACTAGTTCAAGGAGTCACAAACCCTCTTGTTGGTAAGACAAGGAACAAGGTAACCTAAAAGCTTTCATAGACATCATCTTGTGTGTGCATCACTTTATCTCTATGGATATCCTTGTTTGTTCCTTGTGGGACTAACCCGTGTAGGTATTGAAAGTGCAACTCATTCCAATGGATAGCTCCAAATGATCTACATCAACATTGAGCGTCCACATCTTCAACACCTACATGAAGTCGTCATCGACAAAACCCAAGGTTAGTTCATCCCTCTTAGGGGGGATCTCACATCTAGGGGGAGCTTTACTCTAAGAATTGAGCTAAAGCAACTCTAATGGTGTGAACTCAACAATGCTTTATGTAAAAGTGGTAACCCCACTTGTGCTTAAATGATGAGTATGACCTATGATCAAATGTTCTCATTTGACTGCTAAGTCAATATACTCATATATAGATGACCTAGTCATCACCAATTGTTTGATAGATGCTAGAATTGGTTGTGCATGCTTTGCCACATATTTTAGTTTGTCATTTTATTGTGTGAGCATGTTGGTTGCATATTTCACTCATTCGAGGACGTCCACTTGTTGTTTCGATTGATTGGTTTCTTTTTCTTTAGCCAAGTGGATGGACAAGAATGCCTAAGAACCTTCTCTAGCTATCTATGCTTTTATCGTCTCAAACTCTATTCATGCTACATCACAAAATTTGATCAAGTCAGATTCGAACCACTCTGTGTGAGGAGCACTCGGAGTCCCCGACTCGTCATAGGCTTAAACTTCCAAAACTTCTTTGTGTGTTTCGGTCTGACCGATTCCTCCATTTCGGTCATACCGAGATCACTAAGTCGATCTAGGTTTTCAATCTCGGTGCAACCGATTTGAACTTTTTGTTCACACCGAGTTGCTTAACTGTCAATAGTTATGCATCTCGGCGCCGCCGAGTTGTTCCACTCGGACACACCGACAGGGCCGGGCTATATATACTCACGGGCAAAATTTTGGAAATTTCTCTGAAAACCCTTCGCCCGCGCATAGCTCGCTCTGCCTCCTGGGTCTCCGGATCGTCCTCCTCGTCGCAAGCCGCCTCCTATCGCTGGTCTCCTCCACCGTCAATGGAATTCTTCCCTGCCGTTGCCGCCGTAGCGAGTTCATCGCCGAACTAGGGTATGGACTCAATCACAGTGCTATCCCCGTCCGATTCTTAGCACATTGTGTTCATTATGATTCTTGCCACGATTGAAATGCTTCTTTCCAGTCAAAACACTCCGTAGATTAGAGTTGAATCGAAAATTTAGGGTTAGGTTTCCACCGAAACCATCTCGGACCCACCAGGTTGTAGAACTCGGTTCCACCGATTCGGCCAAGGCCATTGCACATGTGGTTCTCGGTCTGACCAAGAATTGCAAATCGGTGTGACCGAGTTTAGGACTTTGTGAAACCCTGGCAGTCTCGGTGCCACCGAACTGTGACTCGGTCTGACCGAGTTCACTAGTTTTGGTTCCAACAGCTGCTTCGGTATCACCGAGTTTGCAAATCTATTGATCCGAAATGCTTTCTGTGGAAAACTAAAACTAAGTTTTTGACTCACTCTTTTGCAAAAATCTGTGTATTTTGTGATGCTCATCCACTCTATCTCATCTACAATCTATTCACAGGGTCTGCAGTTAGTGTTTGCAACATGTCTGACCAGAGTGACAGCCAGAACAAGTCAGAGGAGCAGGTGCACATGAGTGAGGGCACTAGTCCCTCTAGCAGCTCAGATGAGGGTAGCAGAAGCACCCCAAGCAATTTGCCAAAGGCTGCCACTAGAGCAAGCAAGAAAAGAACTTCAAAATCTAAGGATGAAGACTATGTGGCAGAGGAAGAGGAAGCCACATCAAAGAAGAAAGTGCTTAAGAAGGAATATGGCACAGCTGCATCCACTAAGCCAGGTCTGAAGACCAAGAGGACAGCAGGAAGACAACCAATGTCCAGAGCCAGGGCATCCTCTCAGAAACCCTCCAAGTCATCTATAGGAGATGAGGCTACAAAAGAGAAAAGGGAAAGAAAGAGGGGCAGTTGGTGCAAGAAAGTTGATCCAATGGCTGAATTTGAGAAGCACTCCTCTAAAGAACAAGAAGAAGAGGAAGACATTGCTGCACTAGCACCTAAGGCACAAAAGCTGATGGGTGATGCTATAAAGTCAGGGGCTGCAACATCGAAGCCCAAAGAAGCACCCAAAGCTGCCTCCAAGCCTAAGAGTGCACCTAAGAGGAATACCAGGAACATATCTGCTGCTGAGAAGAATAAGGCCCCAATGCGTGAAGTTGCTGCTGATGAAGATGATGAAGGACAAGTTCTGAGGAAGCTCAAACCCAAGATTCCAGACCACAATGATGCTCATCCTGTGGCTGAGAACATGAAGCTCAGGAGAGACTCAGGACTGAGGAAATGGAGAGAGACAGATCCATATGCTACCAGGAGAAGGACTGCTGTTGATTACAGGTTCCACACAAATGAACAACAAGATTTCTATGAGACAGTGCTGCTGGACAAGAAACCCATAGTGTGTGATATGAGGTGGGTCGACTGGACCTACATGAAGGAGAATGAGGAACACTATCCTGGAGTGTATGACAGCTTCAGTGCTTGTGGAGTTGTAGACTTTGTTGGGCAGAAGCTCACAAAGTTGAATGAGGAGCTCATAATGCAATTCTACTCCACAACACACTTCTATCCAGATGGCAGGATAGTATGGATGTCTGAAGGTACGAGATACCAATCAACTATTGAGGAATGGGTCATTCTGATCAATGCCCCAAAGGAAAGTGAAGATGACTTGGATGTCTATGCCAAGAAAAAGATGGATCACAATTCTATGTCAAACATGTACAAGGAGATCCCAGATAAAGCTCTTGAGACTTTCAAGTTTGGGTCAGTCCATTTTCTTCTGTTAGGACTGCCAACGATCAACTGGATCCTTAGGCACACTCTTTTGCCCAAGTCTGGTGACCACAACATGATCATAGGGCATGCAATTAACTTGCTACACATATTTGATGTGCCACAGAAATTCAAGGTCATGAGCCTCATGGTTGAGACTATCAAGAGGACACCAGCAGACCAAAAGAGAAGTTGTGGATATGCCCCACAAATTCAGGAGTTGATTAACTCAAAGATGGGCACAGGCACATACTTGTTGGATAAGGAACTGTAAGTGCATCTAGTGCCCCTTAGTGATTTTGGTGTATTGAAGACTTATAGGTTAAGTATCTAACGTGTTTATGAGTGTACACAGGTCTATAAGTCTATGAGGAGTTTGATATTTACAGAGAAAGTCGACCCTAAAAATGAAGTTCTTCGACTGAAGACTTTGATATTTTGAAGACTTTCTGAAGACTTTGAAAGTGAAGAAATTGGTGTGACCTTGAAGACTTGGTTATCATTCGAGGAACATGAAGCGTGAAGACTTTTGTTTTCGTAGTTTCATTTTCTCTTTCTTGAGTCATAGTAAACACCATACTGTTAAAGGGGGTCGAGGAAATACTAAGGAGAAAATTTCCATGTGATGCTCAACTCAAATCCTACACCTACCAATCCCTTCGAGTGAAGCCATTGGAAATCTCATACAGTTCAGTCAATTTCTTCAGTGACAGAGACGCAGTTCTTCTGGTCACTGAGGACTTTGCTCTGACTGAGGAGTTAAGAATTTGCCAGTGCGAATTGCCTACACAGTGAGGAACATGATAGCCCTGAGGAATTTGTACCTCAAATTTCCGACCGTTGCTGTGCTACGCGCCAGCTGTCCCAAAATATCTTATCCACATAACGGTCATATCATTGAAGGGCAATTATGTCTTATCATGTCGGGCTGCTCCCTAGGCTATAAATAGCCGCCCCTACAACCACTAGCTGGTTGGCTGCTCCGCAAGAACTTGACACTTGTCATTTGAGAGCAACCCATCCTCCGAGGACTTTGAGCGAAATCATCAAGTGAGGAAAATCCAAACCCAAACCCGAAACACCTACAAACCCAAAGTGATTGAGCATCACTGAAGAGATTGATCCTGCGTGGATCCGACTCTTGTTACCTTTGAAGACTGTGCTTCTTCCAGATGGTTAGGCGTCAAGGTCTAGAGCATCCAAGAGGAATTGTGGATCGCCGAGTGATCAAGTTTGTGAAGGTTTGGAAGTCACCTGAACACTTACCACGAGTGATTGGGCGAGGACTGTGTGTCCTTAGCTCAAGGAGAATACGGTGAGGACTGTGTGTCCGGACTAGGTGTCCTTGAGTTTAAATACTCAGCCGCTCCAACCAGACGTACAACTGAGACAACAGTTGGAACAGGTCTACCAAATCATTGTCTTCACCAAACTTACTGGTTCTATTTCCTCAACACCTTCATTTCCTCATTACTTTGTTGTGTGTTTGTTCATATCTGTGTTTGAAGACTTTGACTGAAGACTTTCTCAATTTCCTTAGTTCAATTTCTTCAGTCAGTTTGTCTTCATCTTGTGCTATCCTGTGTTTACGCTTTCTGTACTCTGTGTTTGTCTTCATTTCATCATGATGACCATGCATGTATTTTGCTATGTTTACTTCTGAGTACTTATTCCGCTGCTAGTAGTTCTTCGCTAAGGAATTTCCTCACGAGCAAATTCCTCAGTGAAGAATTTCATAAAAATCGCCTATTCACCCCCCTCTAGTCGATATAACGCACTTTCAATTGGTATCAGAGCAAGGTACTCCCTTGTTCTGTGTGATTTTGGTTTAACCGCCTGGAGTTTTAGTTATGTCGACCGCAGTTATGATCAAGGTCTCTGCTGGGTGTCCTACCTTCGATGGGACGGACTACCCCTACTGGAAGAATAAGATGCGAATGCATCTTGAAGCAATTGATAACGATCTCTGGTACGTTGTGGAAAATAGTGTTCCCTCTGTCTCGCCCTCACTGAACGCTATCGATGTGAAGAGATTCAAGCAACTCAATTCCCAAGCAAAGAATATCATATGTGGCCATCTGAGTAAAGGACAATATGGTAGAGTGAGTGCTTTGGAAACTGCTAAGCTTATCTGGGATAGGCTTTCCAAGGTAAATGAAGGAGTTTCAACTCAGCATGTCTCTCGAGTTGATGTTCTTCGCAATCTCTTCAACCGCTTCAAAAGACTCGACAATGAAAATGTTCAGCAAACCTTCGATCGCCTCACTGACATCTCAAATGAGCTGCAAGCACTTGGTGCCACTGACATCACCGACCATGAGGTGGTGAAGAAATTGCTGAGATTGCTTGATTCCTCATTTGATACTCTGGTACTGATGATACAAGAGCATGCTGATTACAAGTCACTTGACCCCGCTAATATCCTCGAGAGGCTAAACACTCATGAGTTCCAGCTTGCTGAGAAGAGAGATCTCTATGGTTCGACCTATGGCAGATCACGTGCACTGAAGGCCAAGGTAGTATCTGAGTCCGAAGATGAAGACTCTGGTAGCAGCCTTGGTGATCCTGAAGAACTGAGTCATGATCTAGCACTGCTTGTGAAGAAATTCCAGAAGTTCTCAAGACGTGGTCGCTTTGGAAAACCCTCAAGGAGCAATGATTCCTCATCCAGTGACTATAAGAAGAGGCTTTGTCACGAGTGCAAGAAACCAGGACATTACATTCAAGATTGTCCTCAGTGGGAAAAGGAATCGAAGAAGAAGAAATACAAGGATTACAGTTCTGATGATGCGAAGAAGAAGAAGTAGTCCTCAAAATCTTCATCATCAAAATCCTCGAAGACTTTGTCTCACAAGAAGAGCAGCTCCAAGAAGGCTCGGGCATTCATTGGCAAGGAAATGGACTCTGAGTCTGAATCTGAAGAAAATGAAGCAGAAGAGGAATCTGATGACTCTGAGTCTGGTGTGGCGAGCCTAGCCCTCGCTACTGCGCTCGTCAGCAAACCCATCTTCACCTCTGAAGAAAGTGATCTCACCAACAAGGCTGATGAAGCCAGTGATGACTACGCTCCCACCTATTGCTTCATGGCAAAAGGTGCCAAGGTATTCAAATACGCCTCCTCTGAATCTAGTGAGGATGAATCTGATGAAAATCTTAAGCCTAGCTACTCTAAACTTGCTAAGATTGCTGTGCAACAACAAAAGGCTTTTTAAAAGGTTCAAAACATGCTAGACAAAAGTGATGATATGTTGGGTGAAGAAATGGATCGCACTAAAGCCTTAACTGAAAATCTTCAGAGACTTCAGACCAGGTTTGATAACCTTCAGGATCATCATAACACTCTCTTATCTGATCATGAGAAGCTTTCTTATGAATATCTTCAAAAGAAGCAAGATCTTGAAAATCTAAGAGTGAGTTATGAAGATCTTCAGAAGGAGCGCGATTCATTACTTGCTCAACAAATCAGCGCTGCTCAGGAAGAATTTATTCCTCCATGTTTGAAATGCATTGAACAAGAATCTTCTAATTCCTCACCTGAATGTTCAAATGCTTCTAATGTTACAAATTCTTCACCTGTCTCTGCTATCACTAATTCCTCATCTGAGGATATTGCTAGTATCACTGGCGATGCAGGGCTGAAGGAATTGTACATGACAGGCATGTACAAAAGCCTCAAAGGGCATCAGACTCTTTGTGATGTGCTTAAAAAGCAGATCCTCAACAGGAACCCTAGGAAAGAGGGTATTGCCTTTGAGAGGAAACTCAATGCTGATGGTACATATTGGAAGCCTGAGCAGTACCCCAAAACCTCATGGGTTGCTGCAAAGGGGCCTCCAGTGGATCCATCTAATTTATCTGGATATACATGTGAATCTTCTCATTCTTCTGATGAGTCATTTGACTCCAACTATAAACTGTTCAAAAATCAGAATGGTGAAGTATTTGCTAGATATGTTGGCACTAACTGCAGGAATGGTTCTCCTATGAAGAAAATCTCGGTTCCCAAAAGGTGCCTTGAAAGTCTTCAGGTGAATGTCCTCATGACACCACCTGTGAAGAAAAGGAACCCCAGATCAAATTCTTCATATGGACCAAATTCTTCATATGGATCAAAGTCTTCATATGAACATCATCATGCTAACCACTCTGTTTCACAGGGAAGAGCCAAGGGCTATGAATATGAGCATTATTCTTCAAATTATTATGTTCATAAGTCCTCGGAGAATTTCTCTGCTCATTCATATGCTTACCCTAATCCCTCTTATGTGAAACGTAATGTTTTGGCCGCTATGCCACCATTCTCATATGGAGCTCGCAGAGTGATGAACTCTTTGCCACCCCTTCAGATGTGGGTGGTGAAGAAAAAGAACTAATTTCTTATGCAGGGTCAGGTCTCCAGACGTACTGTAACGTCTGAAGAATTTGCTGGGTACCTGACAAAATGCCTGAAAGGACGCAGGCTAACCATGATGAAATGAACTTTCATTTCACATGTCCGCCCTCTGTTTTATCTGTCCTACATCTTGATGAAATTGATCTGATGAATTGTGATATCATATTCTTCACTGCTGAAGTATATGAGGTCGTAAGTTGCACTAATTCATCTGCAGGATGATCAACCCAAATCCACTGAGTGGGTACTTGATAGTGGATGTACAAATCACATGACTGGTGACAAGAATCTTTTGATGGATGCACCCTTATCATCGTCACATATGAAGCATATCATCTTCGCTGACAAAAGCAAAAGTCAGGTATTGGGTCTAGGTAAAGTTGCTATCACAAAGGATCGACACATGCACAAAGTCATGCTCGTTGAGTCCTTAGGATGCAACCTTATGTCTGTCTCAAAGTCAGGGAACTTATGCTATATTACTGCAAAGAGTAAGAAGCATCTTCGAAGAAAATAGTACCCCCACCGATACCTTTCTTCGATGCTCATTTTTATTATGAGACTTGTGCAATAAATTTTTTGTACTCATGAGTTCCGTTGTGTGCCGACCATCATTGAAAACTATAAGAGCGCTAGATTTCGGCTTCACCCAGTCTGAGGTCCGGCTCGGGCGAACCGATCGTGACAATCGCAGAGGTGCTCCCTTTACTCCCTAGCCAAACAATCGGGAACGTAGGGGTAAACACAAGAGCGAGGCAACCCAGCTTGCAAATCGCTTAAGTCAATATGGTGCATATTGTGGCATAATACACGAACAAGGAACGAAGCCGTACAAGTATAATCATATGCAACAGGAAAATCTTCATAAAGGAAGCCCCCAAGTAAACGGGGTATTTGAATTTATGCGTCACAAACAAAGTTTGGACAAGGAAAGAAGAAAAAAATTACAAGCAACTTTTTTCCAAAAAAGTATAACGCTTGGTCGAACCGAACACAAGTTAGAAATTAAAGCTTTGAGCATGAAAGCGACTTAGCTGGTTAATGTGTTCGGAGTCCGAGCTTGATGCGGGACAAGGTTCTATCCCCCAAGCCGGTCCCGAGGTGGCGGAGCGGAGAGCTCGACACGCCGAAGTGGTGACATAGCATGGTCGATGCAGACCGGCAGAGTGACGCCGAAGTCCCCGGATCATTTTCAGGTCGTTCCGAGCTCCGGATGCGGCGTTCACCGGACTATGTACGGAGACTGACCGAACCACCATACGACCGTCGTTAATGCGGCCACCATTTGATAGACCTGTGTACATATGATGGAAAACCAGAGTAATAATTCCTTGGAAAAAATGAACCCAAGCAAGCAAAAAATATTAGGGATTGATAGCACCTGGTTTATTTGTTGTAGCAATCCGAAGGAAGGTGATTCCCAAAATTGGGACTCACTCCGCACACCCATTGCCTGATGGGCGATAAAACGACGGCATGGCAATGCTGGTAAAGGTTGGCTCGCTGAGGCAAAGCCCTCGGCCGAGCTAACGTGACGGAGCTGGTCGGCTAGTGACGCCGAAGTGTTCGGAGTAGGTTGATGAAGAGATGGCGAAGCCCCTGGTCCAGCCGAGATGTCGAAGACCCGATGTCAGCCGATGAGTCGAAGTAGTTCGGCGTGATGGACACCGGCTTGAAGAAGCAACAGTGTAGCCCTGCCGATGCAGGTCATGACGTGGTCGATGCCGGCTTGATGAAGCGACCGTGCGGTGATGCCAGTATGCCCGCCCCGTGTAATCCGTGGGGCGGCAATGTTGGTGATTATTTGTCGCCGATATGATGATCCGAAGAAGTTGAGCTTGGCTCAACAAAGTGACGACGTGTCTAACACAGGTCGGCAACCGTGGAGCAATATTGCCGGACCGGTTTGACACCAGCAATGATGTTGAAGATCATGTTCAAAAGATCTTAAAGTTAGTGGGATGTGTTCGGGAACAATACACAATATCCCATACAAAACTTCCTTCAAAAAGGATTTCCGAAATCCCGTTCATAAAAAAGATGAATTCGGGTCGGATTCGTTCTCGCGCAGAAAACAGATCCGAAAAGTGATGCACTAATCGGAAGGTTCCCGGAGTTCGGACGGTCGGATCAAGCTGAAATTTGGAGGGGTGGTAGATATAGGAATTCCACAGCCGATCAATGGTTGGATCTTACAAAGAACGTCCGAGCTAGAAGCTGGACACCACGCCCTAAATTCGTCCAGATTCCCGTCCAGATTTGACAGGGCTCCGGTATATCGTGGATTGCCAGATATTCCTCCATCGGAACTCGACGAAATTTTCCAGGGTTGTTGTGGACTCAACTCCGCACAATTCCACCAAAGCGATCGTCAAAGCGATACTCAAGGAGGTGGTGGTAGCAGATACGAGTTCGCTGTCCAAAAAACAGCACGGTCGCTTGAGGGCAATGTCGACGTTGAGCCCCCGAGCTCCATAGATGATTCCTCCGTGATCTTGACAGAGTTCGGAGTTGATGTCTAATGAAGGCCCTCGTCCGAACATGGTGATCCGAACACGGGGCGCAATCCTTGGCCGAACCAAGGTGACCATTCGAGCTGGTGACGAAGATGCCGAAGTCGCAGTTGATCTGCTGGCGAGCCATCGATCCTTTTGTCGATCACACAGCGGAACTCTCAATGAAAGCACCAATGTCGGTGTCAAAACCGGCGGATCTCGGGTAGGGTGTCCCGAACTGTGCGTCAAGGTCGGATGGTAACAGGAGACAAGCGACACTTTATTTTACCCAGGTTCGGGCCCTCTTGATGGAGGTAAAACCCTACTCCTGCTAGATTAATATTGATGATATGGGTAGTACAAGAGTAGATCTACCACGAGATCAAGGAGGCTAAAACCTAGAAGCTAGCCTATGGTATGATTGTGTATGATGATGTATATCTTCTATCGACTAGCCTGGCCTCGGTTTATATAATGCACCAGAGGCCTAGGATAACAAGAGTCCTAGCCGAATACGCCGGTGGGGAGGAGTCCTTGTCTTGATCGCCAAGTCTTGTGGAATTTTCCATGTATGCAGCAGTTGTCCGAACTGGCCCATGAGTATACGGCCATGGGGGTCCTCGGCCCAATCTAACAGATCAGGAGATGACGTGGTGAGTACCCCCTAGTCCCGGACACCGTCAGTATCCCAAGGGCTCGGATTTTGATCTCATTGGATATTCTGACTCTGACTCTGCTGGTGACCGTGTGGACCGCAAGTCAACATCTGGTACTTGTCATTTCCTCGGACGATCCTTGGTCTGTTGGTCCTCGAAGAAACAGAACTGCGTATCACTGTCTACTGTTGAAGCTGAGTATATTGCTGCTGGTTCTTGTTGTGCTCAACTGCTATGGATGAAGCAAACACTCAAGGACTATGGCATCAACGTGAAGAATGTGCCTCTCCTCTGTGACAATGAGAGTGCCATCAAGATTGCTCACAACCCAGTTCAGCACTCGAAGACAAAGCCATTCAGATTCGTCATCATTTTCTTCGTGATCATGTGTTTAAGGGCGACATTTCTATTGAGCATGTGAAGACTGAAGAACAGCTAGCTGATATCTTCACTAAGCCCTTGGATGAGAAGAGATTTAGCAAGTTGCGGTGTGAGCTAAATATCTTAGAGTCTTCGAATGTACTTTGAAAAGGCACTCATCCTAACACATATGCAAAATTGATGACTTAGATGTGCAACACATGAAGAAACGTTTTTCTTCAATCAATGAAGAATAACACTCTAAGTGTGAAGAAATTAATGAAGAATTTGATTCTCAGAACCCTACGACAATTGTACGCGGTGTCTGAAATCATCATTCTTATACGGTGGGTCACGCCACCACAAAAGTTGAAAATCTTCAATTTGAGTTTTTCCTCAGTTTTTGAAATTCCTCAGTTGTTCAAATTCTTCAACTTGCAAAATCTTCACTCTTGCCGTCGTTTTTCTTCATTGACTATATATATATATATATATATATATATATATATATATATATATATATATATATATATATATATATATATATATATATATATGAGTTTATGTCCTCTACAGCATTCACTTATAGCTAATTCTTCAAGTTAGTTTTTCTGCTAAGTGAATGTGATCGGACCCTTCCCCTCTATGCTATACTCAATCCAATCTATTCACAAATTCTTCATGTGCGTTCTATTTGAAACTCGTTCAAATTCTTCACTGTGTCCTTGTCAGCTGAAGAAATTGCGAACGGAACGTTAAAACTAATCTTATCCAAATTTTCGGTTTTGTCGCTCAAACCGTTCCGCATCCCACGATGCATTATTTTACTCACCCACGATCTTACACGATATCCACTACATAGTACGTGGGTGACACATGTCGTGAGAAGGAGAACGGGCAAGGGCACGTTCGTCCCAAATCTTCGGGCGAGCAGTTTTTCACCGTGGCTATAAATATCCCTGTCCCCTTCCTCACTTCTTTTACTCCGCTCGATCTCTCTATCCCGCTCGAGCTTCCGAACCCTAGTGTCGCCGCTACTCCATCGTCGCCGGTGAGGAAGAGCTTCACTGCCTCGACCTCGTCGCCGTCGTACTCGCGCCGACCGCGAAAATCTTCACCTCCACCGCCGCCGTAGACGTTTTCCTCCGCCAAGTTAGGGCGTGGAAGATCTGCATTGGCGAACTTCACTGTTTCAAATCACAGTTCGTCGTGTTCTTCGTTCAGGGTATTATAAGTTACTTTTACTGCCCTCTTTGATTCAAAACATTTCTACAAAATCTTCAATGGTGTTTTATTCTTCAAATCCTCACACACAAAACACCTCACATGTTATCTGTTCTTGATTCATTTCCCTAAGCATCATTTTCTTCAAGATTCCTCAATTGTGTGGATCTTTGATCTATACAACTCTGGAACCTAAGATATAGCACGCTTAGTGAAATTCTTCAAGACGCATCTGGTCAAATTCCTCAAACTTGTTCTTTATGAAAAACCCTCTGAGAACGCATATGACCTCTCCAAATTCCTCGCAACTATATTCTGTTCACAGGTACACATGACCGCTGCTGAATCGTTAGGTTCTCATCAGGGACCGCCAAGAAAGGGCTGCTAAAGCCAAAGGCACACATGTGCCACTGCTGCTGGATCCAAGGGCGATCCTCGATTACATCAATCTCTGGCACAAGGATCCCAACACACCTATGCCCGACTTCAAGCTGACACCTGGCCAAAGTCACATGCTGACTCACTTCGTCCAAGAGGAGAAGTGGAAATATGATAGGGCCAGGCAGATCAAGAAATCGCAGTACAGGAAAGAAAAACTGCTAAGGAAAAATGTTCTCACGATGAAACCTGAAGAACTCATTAAGATGCAGGCTGACATCAAAACCCTCAGTGATGAATTTGATGCATACTATGCTGACTGGAAAGGAGCAAAAGTCAGGTTTGTACAACTGACTGAGAAATTCACAAATGTTGCAGCCCCATCGCAACAAGAAATTCCTCAAGCTGAACCTTCAGCACAGCCCACTGAAGAACATGCCAGCACCGCTGATGACGTTCATGCTGCTGAAGAAAATGTTAGTTCCAGGGCTGATGACTCCATTCCAGCCACTGAAGAAATTGCCAGGGCATCCACTAGTGGTGCGCCTGAAGAAACTGAAGAAGTAAGGACAACTGCATCAGTTACTCCTGAGGAAAATCAACCAGATTCCTCAGCTCCACTTGCGCCTACACCAACTCCTATCCTTCCATCTGCATTAGATGTGAAGAAGACCAAGGCTGCAGAGAAAGCTGCAGTGAAGAAAAGGAAAGCATCAAATGCTTCAGAATCTTCAGCTCCCAAGAAGATGAAGCTCATGACTAGCTCGTTTGCCAATCCAATTGATGCTGTTCCAATCTCAACCATGCCATCAAAGGACCTTGTTCCTTTTGGTGAAGACTATGAGATCCCAAGTGGATCAGATGAAGAAACTCAATCTGCTGCTTCCTCAGAGCAGATTGATGAAGAAATTGAAGTGAATGGAATCCCTTCAACCCCAATGGTCTCATCACCAATGCCTCAGTTTGATGCTGAAGAGGCTGGTGTTGAGGAAATTAATGATGAAGATGTGGATATTGGAAGCACAACTCCGTTGATGAATGACGACTTTTGGGAAAGTTAGCATCCCAATTCTCCACTCTTCACTCCATTGCAGCAAATCCCTCACTCCCCTTCGCCAACAGTTCAAATGGGCTCTGAAGAAACTCATCCCATTGCATCTGTGAATGAAGAAATTCCAGCCACTAGTGCTAAGGAAACTGCTGCTACTACTGCAAAGGTGACTGCACCTGAGGAAGAACCTGAGATTGTGATTCTTGAGGTAGTGATGCAACTCACTGACACTCCTCTGCCCAAGCCAAAGGATCCGTTCTCAAGGAAACAAAAGTTCAAGGATGAAGATTTCTTTGGCGAGCACGTGTTCTTCACTGAGTATAATCCATATGACTCTGCTCGCATAAGGAAGAGGCGTTTCTGTACTGCAAGTCAAGCCAACTTCTATTCCTCAGTGCTTTTCAACAAGGACAAAGTCTTCGACCATGCACATATTCCTCATGTGGATATGGAGTCCATGCCGTGCTTCACGCCAGTTCTCAGTGTTCTTCACGACGCTGGGCTGCTCAATTTCTGCACTGACATATGCGATTGGAATGAAGAACTCATTCTTCAGTTCTATGCAACACTGCACATCATCGGCAACTCTAAAGATGTGAATTCGTGGGTTCTGGACTGGATGACTGAGAACACCCATTATAAGGCCCCAGCATCTGAATTGCTTCGTGCCCTTCCTTTGAGTCCACCCACTGAAGATGCACGTTGTGTTTACAACGAACCTGAGCTTTCAAATCACTATATGCAAGTGCTGATGAAGCCCTTGAAGCCAGGGCAGGCCCCTCGAACCACATTCCTCGTCAAGGAATTGTTGTATGTGCCGCGGAGTGTCTACCGCATTCTGACGAAGACAATGAGTCCCATAAAAGGCCACGACTCAAGTGATGAAGAAGTCATTGGCATCATGAAGAATATGCTTTTCAACATCTGTCATGGCGTTCCCGTCAACTTCCATGATTTCTTCATGAGGACTCTGGCCAACATTGCTATGTCACCGTTTGAGCTGAAGCCTTATGCGCCATGGATTATGAGATTCATCAGGACAAGGTCTTCACTCAATTACAAGGCTGAGACTCTGAACCACTGTAGCTACTTGCCCCCTAATGAAGTCCTCTAAAAGACATTTTCCTCAGCTAAAGAAAAGGGCAAAGCTACTGCTGTGATAGATGAAGGCATTCGTCCATTGGATGGTCAATTTCGCAAAGCTGCATCTTACTCCACCAATGATGACTCTGCCACACATGACACTGCCGCCAACACTGCGAAGCCAAATCCTCAAGCCACAGCACCCAGGGTGATGACTGATCGTGAGTTACTCCTCAGTCTTCATCAAAAGGTTGATCGCAATCACAAATGGGTCAAGCGTTAGTTTGGTTCAATTCTTCACAACATGACTGCAACACATAATGCAGTGAAGAAAAACCACTACTACCTTCATGAAACCCTCAACCGCACCTGGGCTGTTTTATCTCAAGTCTACAGCACTGATGATCTGAAGCAAATGGGTCTCAACGAAGAATTTGCCTGGTCTGCACCTCCTCCGAAGAAATACAAGAAGGTCCCAGTTCCTTCTTTGGTGGCTAGCTCCTATTCTTCATCGCGCGACACTGATGAACATGAAGACTTGTATGACACTGAGGCAGGCCCTACTTCAATGACCGACCCCGACAACACTGGCGCTCCTTCATCAACTTGAATATCTTCAGGGGCGTTAGTCCTCAGTTTTGATCCTTTTGGTCATTTGATGACAAAGGGGGAGAAATCCGAGTTAGTCTTCAAGCGGGTCTATTATAAAGGGCATTTTGTTTTTGCTAAGATACAACTCTCGTTCTTCCGAAACTTTTATTGGATCGAGTTGTAATCTTAAATCCGATGGTGCTCTGATACTTTTGTTGCACTATGCTCTGATACTTTGATGCTCTATTCGGCATGCTTATTCCTCGTTAATATTATTGCACGCATGCTGAATTTCATCGGGCACCATATTTCATCATGCATTTCAAATTCTTCATATTATATATCAAATGCGTCTATGAATTACAAGATATAGGGGGAGATCTCCATGATTCAACTCTTCAAGTGTGCATTGCTTCAAAAGCAAATTCCTCACTATGCACATCTTCAGGGGGAGTTCTTCTATATCTTGCAATCAAATTCCTCAATATCAGTATTTACATTCCACATGTTTATCCCCGTTGAAAACTTAACATATATTGTCATCAATCACCAAAAAGGGGGAGATTGTAAGTGCATCTAGTGCCCCTTAGTGATTTTGGTGTATTGAAGACTTATAGGTTAAGTATCTAACGTGTTTATGAGTGTACACATGTCTATAAGTCTATGAGGAGTTTGATATTTACAGAGAAAGTCGACCCCTAAAAATGAAGTTCTTCGACTGAAGACTTTGATATTTTGAAGACTTTCTGAAGACTTTGAAAGTGAAGAAATTGGTGTGACCTTGAAGACTTGGTTATCATTCGAGGAACATGAAGCGTGAAGACTTTTGTTTTCGTAGTTTCATTTTCTCTTTCTTGAGTCATAGGAAACACCGTACTGTTAAAGGGGGTCGAGGAAATACTAAGGAGAAAATTTCCATGTGATGCTCAACTCAAATCCTACACCTACCAATCCCTTCGAGTGAAGCCATTGGAAATCTCATACAGTTCAGTCAATTTCTTCAGTGACAGAGATGCAGTTCTTCTGGTCACTGAGGACTTTGCTCTAAGTGAGGAGTTAGGAATTCGCCAGCGTGAATTGCCTACACAGTGAGGAACATGATAGCCCTGAGAAATTTGTACCTCAAATTTCCGACCGTTGCTGTGCTACGCGTCAGCTGTCCCAAAATATCTTATCCACATAACGGTCATATCATTGAAGGGCATTTATGTCTTATCATGTCGGGCTGCTCCCTAGGCTATAAATAGCCGCCCCCTACAACCACTAGCTGGTTGACTGTGCTTCTTCCAGATGGTTAGGCGTCAAGGTCTAGAGCATCCAAGAGGAATTGTGGATCGCCGAGTGACCAAGTTTGTGAAGGTTTGGAAGTCACCTGAAGACTTACCACAAGTGATTGGGCGAGGACTGTGTAGTCCTTAGCTCAAGCAGAATACGGTGAGGACTGTGTGTCCGGGACTAGGTGTCCTCGAGTTTAAATACTCAGCCGCTCCAACGAAACGTACAACTGAGACAGCAGTTGGAACTGGGCTACCAAATCATTGTCTTCACCAAGCTAACTGGTTCTATTTCCTCAACACCTTCATTTCCTCATTACTGTGTTGTGTGTTTGTTCATATCTGTGTTTGAAGACTTTGACTGAAGACTTTCTCAATTTCCTCAGTTCAGTTTCTTCAGTCAGTTTGTCTTCATCTTGCGCTATCCTGTGTTTACGCTTTCTGTACTCTGTGTTTGTCTTCATTTCATCAAGATGACCATGCATGTATTCTGCTATGTTTACTTCTGAGTACTTATTCCGCTGCTAGTAGTTCTTCGCTAAGGAATTTCCTCACGAGCAAATTCCTCGGTGAAGAATTTCATAAAAATCGCCTATTCACCCCCTCTCTAGTCGATATAACGCACTTTCAAGAACACTTGCCTATCTATCCTGACTTTGAGGACAATCAAGTTGTGATAAACGAAGATGTACCCTCCTTAGTGCAAGCACAAGCAAAGAAGGATAAGGCAAAGATGGAGAAAGCTGCCAAGATGCCAACTCAAGAGGAGTCATCTGAGTACTTTTTGAAGAGCAAGCAGGACCAGCTCGGTTATTTGATAGCATCAACTCTGAGGATTGAGAAGGGGTTGGGCACCCTAACTCGAAACCAGGAGAGCCTGGAAAGAATCATGGAACAAAAATTCTATGATTTAGATGTCAAAGTAACTGAGATTCAGTCAGTTGTGGAGCAGCTATAGGATGACATGCAGGAGAGGAAGGGCAAGACAACCACTGATGCATTTGCCAGAGTGCCTCGAGCTCGGAGATCATCTGCAGTGCCAGTATGAGACAGTAGAGAACTTCATCTGGACCAGCTACAACTTCAGTGCCACCAGCTCCAGCACCTACCCCAGCAGCTCCATCTACATCAACTGAAGCCTTCGTCCTTGGCGTTATCCGGACTCCACCACCTGAAGATCAAGCCTGAGAGTCGTTTTAGTGCTATGCATTTTCTAGGAACTTTTTGGTAACTTGTTGCCAAAGGGGGAGAAAAATGTATAGATCATAGGCTTCAAGAGAGAGAGTTTGCTTTTGTTCTCTCTTGTCTTCTTGGTTGAACTTTGTTTGCTTTTGATGCTTGAGATACTATGCTATTATCTATGAGACATTGATGATCATGCGGTTGATCATAAGCTACACTTATGCTTGTTGGATGATACTAACATTTTATCTCTATTTGATCATTCACTTTGCTTGGTGATGAGTGCATGTATTTAATTCTTATCATTTTGAGTGCTCCACCAAGATGTATGTGACATGGAAGAGTAACCCACGATCCTAACTCATTGTGCATTTGCAGTCCAAAGCAAATCTTAAACTATGCACAAATTTAGGGGGAGCTCTTGCTTTTCACATACATCTCAAAGCAACAATATCTTTCACTCTTATTATCATTTGTCGAAGCTTTGATCTATATGTTGTCATCAATTACCAGAAAGGGGGAGATTGAAAGTGCAACTATCCCTGGGTGGTTTTGCTAATTCCTAACAACATATAGCTCATTGAGCAAACACTGTTCCAAGATTAATATTTCAGGAAAAGCTCAATGAATGGCATGGCATGGATGAGGAAAGTGGATCCCTCAAAATTCTAAGGACAAAAAGTTTGGCTCAAGCTTGAAGCTCAAGACTCTACATTATATATTTTAGTGATCCAAGATCACATTGAGTCCATAGGAAAAGCCAATACTATCAAGGAGGGATGAGGTGTTTCTTAATGAGTTTCTTGCTCTTCAGTGGTTAGTGATATGCTCCAAAACCCTCAACTACCTTCCCACATCCACATATGACCTAAACCAAAAGTCAAACTCGGCCCCACGTAGTCTTTCTATCCGGCGCCACCGAGTTTCAAATGTCGTAGCCACTGCCACAAACCCTAGGCAAATCGGTCTCACCGATAGGGATCTCGGTCTCACCGAGATGGGATTGTAATCTCTCTGTTTCCCTTCGTAATGTTTCGCTCTTACCAAGATGAGCGCTCGGTCCCACCGAGATTGCAATGTAAACTCTCTATTTCCCTTTTGTAACATTTCGGTCTCACCAAGATGAGCGAATCGGTCCCACCGAGTTTACCTGACCAACTCTCTGGTTAGCTTATTACCAAAATCGGTCCCACCGAGTTTGTGTAATCGGTCACACCGAGATTACGTTATTCCCTAACCCTAACCATATCGGTCCTACCGAGTTGCATCTCAGTCCCACCGAAAATACTAACGGTCACTAGGTTTGCTGAATCGGTCCGACCGAGTTTAACCATTCGGTCCCACCGAGTTTGGCAAATTGTGTGTAACGGTTAGATTTTGTGTGGAGGCTATATATACCCTCCACCCACTCTTCATTCATGGAGAGAGCCATCAGAACATACCTACACTTCCGATATACATGTTCTGAGAGAGAACCACCTACACTTGTGTTGAGGTCAAGATATTCCATTCCTACCATATGAATGTTGATCTCTATCCTTCCCCAAGTTGCTTTCCACTCGAATCTTCTTTCCACCAAATCCAAATCCTGTGTGAGAGAGTTGAGTGTTGGGGAGACTATCATTTGAAGAACAAGAGCAAGGAGTTCATCATCAACACACCATTTGTTACTTCTTGGAGATTGGTGTCTCCTAGATTGGCTAGGTGTCACTTGGGAGCCTCCGACAAGATTGTGGAGTTGAACCAAGGAGTTTGTAAGGGCAAGGAGATCGCCTACTTCGTGAAGATCTACCGCTAGTGAGGCAAGTCCTTCGTGGGCGACGGCCGTGATGGAATAGACAAGGTTGCTTCTTCATGGACCCTTCGTGGGTGGAGCCCTCCTGGACTCGCGCAACCGTTACCCTCCGTGGGTTGAAGTCTCCATCAACGTGGATGTACGATAGCACCACCTATCGGAACCACGGCAAAAACATCCGTGTCTCCAATTGCGTTTGAATCCTCCAAACCCTTCCCTTTACATTCTTGCAAGTTGCATGCTTTACTTTCCGCTGCTCATATACTCTTTTGCATGCTTGTTTGAATTGTGTGGAGATTGCTTGACTTGCGCTAAGATAGCAAAAATCTGCCAAGAACTAAAATTTGGAAAAGGCTAGATTTTTATTTGGTCAAGTAGTCTAATCACCCCCCTCTAGACATACTTCCGATCCTACAAGTGGTATCAGAGCTTTGGTCTCCATTTGCTTTGATTTCCATAGCTTTTGGTGGTCATAGCCTTGGTTTCACAACCTAGGAGAGTATGGCGCCTAGCGAGGGAAATTATCACCGTAGAGGTCCTTACTTTGATGGTACTAATTTTGCTAGTTGGAAGCATAAGATGAAAATGCATATTCTTGGACATAACCCCGCCGTTTGGGCTGTTGTGTGTATTGGCTTGCAAGGTGAATTCTTTGATGGGAAAGAACCGAACCGTGAAGCTACCGCGGAAGAGTTGAAGATGCTGCAATACAACGCTCAAGCTTGTGATATCCTCTTCAACGGATTGTGCCCCGAAGAATTCAACAAAATCAGCCATCTTGAGAATGCAAAGGAAATTTGGGATACTTTGATTGATATGCACGAAGGTACCGACTCCGTCAAGGAATCCAAATTGGATGTGCTTCAAAGTCAACTTGACAAGTTCAAAATGAAGGATGGTGAAGGTGTCGCTGAAATGTACTCTAGGCTTGCTCTTATCACAAATGAGATTGCCGGCTTAGGAAGTGAAGAGATGACCGATAGATTCATAATCAAGAAGATCCTAAGAGCCTTGGATGGAAAATATGATACCGTGTGCACATTGATCCAAATCATGCCCAATTACAAAGATCTCAAACCAACGGAAGTCATTGGAAGAATTGTTGCTCATGAGATGTCACTCAAGGATAAAGAGGAACTTCACAACAAATCAAGTGGTGCTTACAAAGCCTTATGTGAAGCCCCCACATCATCGAGTGAGAAACAAACCTTCAATGAAGAATTGAGCTTAATGGTTAAGAACTTCAACAAGTTTTACAAGAGTAAAAGCAAAGAGAGAAGCTCCAAGTCAAGGTCCTGCAATGACAAAAGATCTTATAGTCGAGAGCGAAACTGCTACAATTGTGGAAGGCCCGAACACTATTCCAATGAGTGTACGGCCCCCTACAAGTGAAGAGAAGATTCTCCCAAGAGAAGAAGTAGAAGAGAAGAATCACCATCTAGAGAAAGAAGGAGTACAGATGATCGTTATGAACGAAGATCCTCATGGAGAAGCAAGGATTCGGAAAGAAAGGACAAGTCATCAAGGAGCTACACAAAACGAAGACATCAAGCTCATGTTGGTGAATGGGTATCCGCTCCGACTCCGACAACCACTCCGAGAGAAGCTATCACTCCGACTCCGAATATACTCAAGATGAAGGTGTTGCCGGTCTAGCACTTGTGACAACCAACTCCTACGACATATTTGACTCACCAAATGAAGGAGTTGGAACATGCTTCATGGCTAAAGGCCCAAAGGTATCACACCCTGAAGATGACTTGTTAGGTGATGATGATTTACTTGTTGACAACTCTAGTGATGAATACTATGATGAAACGTCAATTAATCATGCTAATCAAGATAAAACGAATGACAATGATAAGGAGAGGATTGAGTCTCTAACTAAAGAACTAAACACTCTTAAGTTAGCTCATGAAACTATCTTAGGAAATCATCGAGAACTTTTAAGGACTCATGAGAAGTTACGCTTTGAAAAGCTCAACCTTGAGCAAGAGAATGAGTTCTTAAAAGCAATCAATGATGATCTTCGTAAGAAAAGTTCTTCTTACATTGCCAAGCATTTACTCTTATCCACTTACATGCCTCAAGTCAAGTCTAGTAACAAGAACAAGAACGATTCTTCCTCTAGTAGTAACAATAATCATGCTAAATCCAATATTGTTGCCTCTAGTAGTTCTCTTGATTCCACTAATGATTCTCTTAGCCAAGTTGCACTTGAGCAAGAAAATAGCTTATTGAAGGGAATTATAGAGAAAGATGTTTACAAGAGCCTTGCCGGAAGTAAGCAATTCGAGGAAATTGTACGCAAGCATGGAAGGCACCGAAAGAATCAAGGTGTTGGTTTTGAACGAAAGTTCAATGCCAATGGAGTTGAGTGGGAAGAAGATCAATACCCCAAGACGAAGTTTGTTCGTCAACAACAGAAGTATGATCCTACTTCTTTCAAAAGGACACAAGCTCAAGATGATCTTCCACCACAAGACCACAAGAAAAAAGGCAAGGACAAGCTTCAAGAGGAAATTGATGCATTTGAAGAAGCTCCTAAGGCCTTGGTCAAGTGGGCTCCCAAGACTACATCAAGTTCCACTTCATCAAGTACAACTACAACTCCGAGGATTCCCATCAAGATGGTGTGGATCCCGAAGAAGAAGAACTAGAGAGTTCTTGAGGGTGACTCCGCCAACATACTTCACTCTTATCATCTTGGCAAGAACAAGTGCAATCAACTTCCACATCTTGCACTAGTTCAAGGAGTCACAAACCCTCTTGTTGGTAAGACAAGGAACAAGGTAACCTAAAAGCTTTCATAGACATCATCTTGTGTGTGCATCACTTTATCTCTATGGATATCATTGTTTGTTCCTTGTGGGACTAACCCGTGTAGGTATTGAAAGTGCAACTCATTCCAATGGATAGCTCCAAATGATCTACATCAACATTGAGCATCCACATCTTCAACACCTACATGAAGTCATCATCGACAAAACCCAAGGTTAGTTCACCCCTCTTAGGGGGGATCTCACATCTAGGGGGAGCTTTACTCTAAGAATTGAGCTAAAGCAACTCTAATGGTGTGAACTCAACAATGCTTTATGTAAAAGTGGTAACCCCACTTGTGCTTAAACATTGAGTATGACCTATGATCAAATGTTCTCATTTGATTTGTAAGTCAATAAACTCATATATAGATGACCTAGTCATCACCAATTGTTTGATAGATGCTAGAATTGGTTGTGCATGCTTTGCCACATATTTCAATTTGTCATTTTATTGTGTGAGCATGTTGGTTGCATATTTCACTCATTCGAGGACGTCCACTTGTTGTTTTGATTGATTGGTTTCTTTTTATTTGTCCAAGTGGATGGACAGGAATGCCTAAGAACCTTCTCTAGCTATCTATGCTTTTCTCGTCTCAAACTCTATTCATGCTACATCACAAAATTTGATCAAGTCAGATTCGAACCACTCTGTGTGAGGAGCACTCAGAGTCCTCGATTCGTCATAGGCTTAAACTTCCAAAACTTCTTTGTGTGTTTCGGTCTGACCGATTCCTCCATTTCGGTCATACCGAGATCACTAAGTCGATCTAGGTTTTCAATCTCGGTGCAACCGATTTGAACTTTTCGGTCACACCGAGTTGCTGTAACTGTCAACAGTTATGCATCTCGGTGCCACCGAGTTATTCCACTCGGTCACACCGACAGGGTCGGGCTATATATACTCACGGGCAAAATTTTGGAAATTTCTCTAAAACCCTTCGCCCGCGCATTGCTCGCTCTGCCTCCTGGGTCTCCGGATCGTCCTCCTCGTCGCCAGCCGCCTCCTATCGCTTGTCTCCTTCGCCATCAACGGAATTCTTCCCCGCCTTTGCCGCCGTAGCGAGTTCATCGCCGAACTAGGGTATGGACTCGATCATTGTGCTATCCCCGTCTGATTCCTAGCACATTGTGTTCATTATGATTCTTGCCACGATTGAAATGCTTCTTTCCAGTCAAAACACTCCGTAGATTAGAGTTGAATCGAAAATTTAGGGTTAGGTTTCCGCCGAAACCATCTCGGACCCACCGGGTTGCAAAACTCGGTTCCACCGATTCGGCCAAGGCCATTGCACATGTGGTTCTCGGTCTGACCGAGAATTGCAACTCGGTGTGACCGAGTTTAGGACTTTGTGAAACCCTGGCAGTCTCGGTGCCACCGAACTGTGACTCGGTCTGACCGAGTTCACTAGTTTTGGTTCCAACAGCTGCTTCGGTATCACCGAGTTTGCAAATCTATTGATCCGAAATGCTTTCTGTGGAAAACTAAAACTAAGTTTTTGACTCACTCTTTTGCAAAAATCTATGTATTTTGTGATGCTCATCCACTCTATCTCATCTACAATCTATTCACAGGGTCTGCAGTTAGTGTTTGCAACATGTCTGACCAGAGTGACAGCCAGAACAAGTCAGAGGAGCAGGTGCACATGAGTGAGGGCACTAGTCCCTCTAGCAGATCAGATGAGGATAGCAGAAGCACCCCAAGCAATTTGCCAAAGGCTGCCACTAGAGCAAGCAAGAAAAGAACTTCAGAATCTGAGGATGAAGACTATGTGGCAGAGGAAGAGGAAGCCACATCAAAGAAGAAAGTGCTTAAGAAGGAATATGGCACAGCTGCAGCCACTAAGCCAGGTATGAAGACCAAGAGGACAGCAGGAAGACAGCTAATTTCCAAAGACAGGGCATCCTCTCAGAAACCCTCCAAGTCAACTATAGGAGATGAGGCTGCAAAAGAGAAAAAGGAAAGAAAGAGGGGCAGATGGTGCAAGAAAGTTGATCCAATGGCTGAATTTGAGAAGCACTCCTCTAAAGAAGAATTAGAAGAGGAAGAGGTTGCTGCACCAGCACCTAAGGCACAAAAGCTGATGGGTGATGCTATAAAGTCAGGGGCTGCAACATCAAAGCCCAAAGAAGCACCCAAAGCTGCCTCCAAGCCCAAGAGTGCACCTAAGAGGAATACCAGGAACATATCTTCTGCTGAGAAGAACAAGGCCCCAGGGCCTAAAGTTGCTGCTGATGAAGATGATGAAGGACAAGTTCTGAGAAAGCTCAAACCCAAGATTCCAGACCACAATGATGCTCATCCTGGGGCTGAGTACATGAAGCTCAGGAGAGACTCAGGACCGAGGAAATGGAGAGAGACAGATCCCTATGCTACTAGGAGAAGGACTGTTGTTGATTACAGGTTCCACACAAAGGAACAGCAAGATTTCTATGAGACAGTGCTGCTGGACAAGAAACCCATAGTGTGTGATATGAGGTGGGTCGACTGGACCTACATGAAGGAGACTGAGGAACACTATCCTGGAGTGTATGACAACTTCAGTGCTTGTGGAGTTGTAGACTTTGTTGGGCAGAAGCTCACAAAGTGGAATGAGGAGCTCATAATGCAATTCCACTCCACAGCACACTTCTATCCAAATGGCAGGATAGTATGGATGTCTGAAGGTACGAGATACCAATCAACTATTGAGGAATGGGCCAATATGATCAATGCCCCAAAGGAAAGTGAAGATGACTTGGATGTCTATGCCAAGAAAAAGATGGATCACAATTCTATGTCAAACATGTACAAGGAGATCCCAAACAAATCTCTTGAGACTTACAAGTTTGGGTCAGTCCACTTTCTTCTGTCAGGACTGCCAACGATCAACTGGATCCTTAGGCACACTATTTTGCCCAAGTCAGGTGACCACAACATGATCAGAGGGCATGCAATTAACTTGCTACACATATTTGATGTGCCACAGAAATTCAAGGTCATGAGCCTCATGGTTGAGACTATCAAGAGGACAGCAGCAGACCAAAAGAGAAGTTGTGGATATGCCCCACAAATTCAGGAGTTGATTAACTCAAAGATGGGCACATGCGCATACTTGTTGGATAAGGAACACTTGCCTATCTATCCTGACTTTGAGGACAATCAAGTTGTGATGAATGAAGATGAACCCTCCTCGGTGCAAGCACAAGCAAAGAAGGAGAAGGCAAAGATGGAGAAAGCTGCCAAGATGCCAACTCAAGAGGAGGCATCTGAGTACTTTTTGAAGAGCAAGCAGGACCAGCTCATTTATTTGATAGCATCAACTCTGAGGATTGAGAAGGGGTTGGCCACCCTAACTCGAAACCAGGAGAGCCTGGAAAGAATCATGGAACAAAAATTCTATGATTTAGATGTCAAAGTAACTGAGATTCAGTCAGTTGTGGAGCAGCTACAGGATGACATGCAGGAGAGGAAGGGCAAGACAACCACTGATGCATTTGCCAGAGTGCCTCGAGCTCAGAGATCATCTACAGTGCCAGTATCAGAAACTAGAGCCACTTCATCTACACCAGCTACAGCTTCAGTGCCATCAGCTCCGGCACCTACCCCAGCAGCTCCATCTACATCAACGGAAGCCTTCGTCCTTGGCGTTATCCGGACTCCACCACCTGAAGATCAAGCCTGAGAGTCATTTTAGTGCTATGCATTTTCTAGGAACCTTTTGGTAACTTTTTGCCAAAGGGGGAGAAAAATGTATAGATCATAGGCTTCGAGAGAGAGAGTTTGCTTTTGTTCTCTCTTGTCTTCTTGGTTGAACTTTGTTTGCTTTTGATGCTTGAGATACTATGCTATTATCTATGAGACATTGATGATCATGTGGTTGATCATAAGCTACACTTATGCTTGTTGGATGATACTATCATTTTATCTCTACTTGATCATTCACTTTGCTTGGTGATGAGTGCATGTATTTAATTCTTATCATTTTGAGCGCTCCACCAAGATTTATGTGACATGGAAGAGTAACCCACGATCCTAACTCATTGTGCATTTGCAGTCCAAAGCAAATCTTAAACTACGCACAAATTTAGGGGGAGCTCGTGCTTTTCACATACTTCTCAAAGAGACAATATCTTTCACTCTTATTATCATTTGTCGAAGCTTTGATCTATATGTTGTCATCACTTACCAAAAAGGGGGAGATTGAAAGTGCAACTATCCCTGGGTGGTTTTGGTAATTCCTAACAACATATAGCTCATTGAGCTAACACTATTCCAAGATTAATATTTCAAGAAAAGCTCAATGAATGGCATGGCATGGACGAGGAAAGTGGATCCCTCAAAATTCTAAGGACAAAAAGTTTGGCTCAAGCTTGAAGCTCAAGACTCTACATTTTATATTTTAGTGATCCAAGATCACATTGAGTCCATAGGAAAAGCCAATACTATCAAGGAGGGATGAGGTTTTGCTTAATGAGTTTCTTGCTCTTCAGTGCTTAGTGATATGCTCCAAAACCATCAACTACCTTCCCACATCCACATATGACCTAAACCAAAAGTCAAACTCGGCCCCATCGATTCTTTCTATCCGGCGCCACCGAGTTTCAAATGTCATAGCCACTGCCACAAACCCTAGGCAAATCGGTCTCACCGATAGGGATCTCGTCTCACCGAGATGGGATTGTAATATCTCTGTTTCCCTTCGTAACGTTTCGGTCTCACCGAGATGAGCGATCGCTCCCACCAAGATTGCAATGTAAACTCTGTGTTTCCCTTTTGTTATGTTTCGGTCTCACCGAGATGAGTGAATCGGTCCCACCGAGTTTACCTGACCATATCGGTCCCACCGAGTTTGCGTAATCGGTCACAACGAGATTACGTTATGCCCTAACCCTAACCATATCGGTCCTACCGAGTTGCATCTCAGTCCCACCGAAAATCCTAACGGTCACTAGGTTTGCTGAATCGGTCCGACCGAGTTTAACCATTCGGTCCCACCGAGTTTGGCAAATTGTGTATAACGGTTAGATTTTGTGTGGAGGCTATATATACCCCTCCACCCACTCTTCATTCATGGGGAGAGCCATTAGAACATACCTACACTTCCAATATACATGTTCTGAGAGAGAACCACCTACACTTGTGTTGAGGTCAAGATATTCCATTCCTACCATATGAATCTTGATCTCTAGAGTTCCCCAAGTTGCTTTCCACTCAAATATTCTTTCCACCAATACCAAATCCTGTGTGAGAGAGTTGAGTGTTGGGGAGACTATAATTTGAAGCACAAGAGCAAGGAGTTCATCATCAACACACCATTTGTTACTTCTTGGAGAGTGGTGTCTCCTAGATTGGCTAGGTGCCACTTGGTAGCCTCCGACAAGATTGTGGAGTTGAACCAAGGAGTTTGTAAGGGCAAGGAGATCTCCTACTTCGTGAAGTTCTACAGCTAGTGATGCAAGTCCTTCGTGGGCGACGACCGTGATGGAATAGACAAGGTTGCTTCTTCGTGGACCCTTCGTGGGTGGAGCCCTCCGTGGACTCGCGCAACCGTTACCCTCCATGGGTTGAAGTCTCCATCAACGTGGATGTACGATAACACCACCTATCGGAACCACGACAAAAACATCCGTGTCTCCAATTGCGTTTGAATCCTCCAAACCCTTCCCTTTACATTCTTGCAAGTTGCATGCTTTACTTTCCGCTGCTCATATACTCTTTTGCATGCTTGCTTGAATTGTGTGGAGATTGCTTGACTTGTGCTAAGATAGCTAAAATCTGCCAAGAACTAAAATTTGGAAAAGGCTAGATTTTTATTTGGTCAAGTAGTCTAATCACCCCCCCTCTAGACATACTTTCAATCCTACAACAGTCTAGCATGACCTTCCCGCTAGCACGGTCCAAAATTAGTTGAAACTGGATACGAACGATCCCGCGGGCGGAAAAATCTCCTGCCTCCTTCTAAAATTTCCGCCACCTTAGTCTTTAGCAAGCGAAATCCCCCCTTTTGTCCTTGGTGCACGGAAACGAACAGTTACAATAACGCCCTCATCTACATGATAGGTCGGGGCTGCTTTGGTAAATTCCGGTTCCCCCACTACACGGCACCCCCATTTCTTCTCCCCTCCTGCAAAAACGACTAACTCCACAGCACCAGAGCATCTTACATCACGTCGTCCGTACTTCATCGCCCTTTCTCCCCTCCCCTCTCGAAACCCTAGACTGCTCATCCACCGGCGTACCATAGCCCATTCATTGCCAGCGGCGTCCACCTCGCTGGATCTGCTTCTGCGGCCGCATCTACCCCTCCCACCTCCCCTAGAAACAAGTAGACTGTTCATCCACCACTGTACCACAGCCCATTCAGTGCCAGCCTTGTCCATGGCGCCGGATCTGCTTTGCCGGTACTCTCGTCAACTGCCGCGCATCTGCAGCGGCTCATTCGTACTCCCCACCGACGCCCCCGTCGACGGCCTCTGATCCTCTTTGCCGACACCTTCCTCAACCCTACCGGAGCCGCTTCGCCGACACCTTCCTCAACCCTACCGGAGCCGCTTCGCCGACACCATCGTCAACCCTACCGGAGTAGCTTCGCCTATACCATTCTCAACCCTACCAGGGCTGCTTTGCCAACTCACAAGTCCATGGCCTCAGATCCACTTCCTCGCACCCTCATCCAACCTACTGGAGCAACTTCTGATGCCCCGTCCACGGCCGCAGATCCACATCGTCGACACCACCCTTAACCCAACCACCGGAGCAGCTTCGGACGCCCCGTCCATGGCCGCAGATCGGCATCATCAACACCATCCTTAACCCAACCACCGAAGCAGCTTCTGACGCCCCGTCCACGACCGCAGATCCACGTTGTCGACACCATCCTTAACCCAACCACCAAAGCAGCTTCACCTACGCCCTCGTCAACGCCCACAGATCCGCTTCGCCCACACTGTAGTCCACCCTACCGGAGCCGCTCCATAAACACCCTACTCGACGGTTCTAGATCTCCTTAACGGACCCCGACAGCTAGCGCAGCGTCATCACCCTTGACGTTTCTAACATGATTCCCACTGTCTGGAGAGATGCCAAGCACGTGCCACGGCCTAGGTACTTATGACCTTTAAACCCGTCCAACATCACCTGCCCGATGTACTTCAAATATACTTACCGGTCGCTGTTACCTGTTATGCAGCTGGCAAAAACTACAAGGACGATGTTTCTTTTGGAACTAACAGCTTGGCCAACCAAGATCCTGGAGTGAGGCATTGCTATGATCTTGTAAGTGCGTCTCTCTCTTGTATTGTTCTGTGCTTGCCAGCGTGCTTTGCTAGGATTTTCGACCAGTAATCCCTTTGTGCAGACAATGATTTCTACCACTGGCTGCTAAATTAGATATGTAGATGTCATACATGATACTACCTCGTACCTCCGTTCCTAAATATAAGTCTTTCTAGAGATTCCACTATAGGCTACATACGGAGCAAAATGAGTGAATCTACACTCGAAAATGCATCTATATACATATGTATGTGGTCCATACTGGAATCTCTACAAAGACATATATTTAGGAACAGGGGCAGTACATTACACAAAATCGTAGGTGGCATGTAGGAATTCCAGTGCAGTACATTAGGCTCCCTTAGAGTGCCTGCTGTTCTAGCATACAGAGTCATGGCTAGTTTATGGTATGCACACAATCGTTAATTGGTGGTTTAAATATGCGCAAGGGATATGCAATGTAGTATCATGTAGAGATGTCTAAAATTAGCCATGTCAACTTGCAGATAGGGTTACACAATGAAAAAGTACAAGATGTATGTGGCAATTTCATGGAACATCGCAAAAAAAGGAGAGGCAGCGGTGAGCCTATACAGTGTGCTATGGTACGTCACTCCTCCATTGCAATCATCATGACATGTTATTTGTATGCCAGTTCTATTAGACAAGTTTCTTAGGGACAGTTATTACGAGTTATCCTAAGAAAATAAGCACCTGTGAATATAAGCTCCATGTAATAAGCCAACCAGTTCTTTTCATCGCGTTTTCAGCTTATCTTTGGTATGATCAGTGGAAAGTCTAGATTGCATTATATTTTTTTTCATTTTGCTGCCCATATGGAAATTAATTTGACTTGTAAACATCACAAATTGAACCCAGTGCAGTAACTAATATGATAGGAAAACAGACCATCACTATTTGCTCAAAATGCAAATACAAAGATACCATCTACTTGGCACAATCTACTTTGGTCAATGTTTTCCATAGAGATCCCATTGCCTAATTTAAATGAAGAACGCATGACCCACATTTAAATGAAGAACAATTATTTATTGAAATCCGATGGTCCAAGTGGCTGGTTATTATCGTATAGCAGCACCACCTAAAAGCATCATATAGCAGCAGCAGCTCATAGCAACTCATCATACAACAGCAGCAGTCTGCAATTCATCATATACCAGCAGCAGCTCATAGCAATTCATCATATAGCAGCATCAGGAGCAGCTCATAGCAATTCATCATATAGCAGCAGCAGGAGCATCTCATAGCAATTCATCATATAGCAGCAGCAGGAGCAGCTTGTAGCAACTCATCATATAGCAGCAGCAGCTCATAGTAATTCATCATATAGCAGCAGCAGCAAGTCATAGCAACTCATCATACAGCAGCAACAGCTCATAGCAATTCATCATATAGCAGCAGCTGGAGCAGCTCATAGCAATGCATCATATAGCAGCAGCAGAAGCAGCTCATAGCAATTCATCGTATAGTGCATCAGAATGAAAATTTGGCAAAAAATCAGAGGAGATCATCAACTTGTTGGATGAGCTCATCCTTCAACAGCACCTCAAAGCCATGGCCTGGGAGGAGGGGAGGGGGAATAAGGTGCCTTCTGCCGCAGTCTGGCATCAGCCGTAGTTGTGCAGCGCCCGCCGGAGTAGTACGTTGGACGAACCATAGTGGAGCAGCTGCTGGAGACCATGAGAATGAGGGGCGGTGTCAGAGGGAGGAGCAGCCAGGGACATTTGCCCCTACCCGCCGGCCATGTAGCCTAGTTGGACATAGCATCGTCGAGGACCAGGCCAGATGGGACCAGAGGTGACGGCTCGCTGGAGGAACCCTAGTGCTGCAGGCAGGGGATCGAGGTAGAGGGAAAGGGGAGAGGAGATGCAAGCGGTCAGGGCAATGAATGCTTGCGTGTTTGTTTTTACTTGAGGGTTAGGTGTGACACGGGCGTCAGTAGTTGCATTTTTAGTGTAATATAGGCAGACAACAGTCATTTCACTATTCCCCTTCCCTTCAATTTTTAGTGAGGTTCTACCCGAAGCACCCCCCCTCCAAAGTGAAATTAGTTAAGCCCAAGCCCATAAGTCAAAAATGACTTCTTTACATCTTTTATGGCTTATTTTGACAATATGCCCTGAAAAGGCGGAATCGAACTGGCCCTTAACCTGCAATTCAATTGTGCGTGCAATGATGAATCACTCCTGCCTGCTATCTGTACATTTAGGCATCATCATACATGGAATAACCTAATACATGTGCATTCCATTGTAGAATTTGGAATATGCAATGTTTATGTTAGTTCATACGTTGCACATGATGTTTAAATGTCCCTTAAATCTGGTCAGTCAAGTGATGGTCTTTAAGCCTCCTTCTTTGCTTCTTTTCTTGATATCTAAGATTTGCTCACACATCTGTTCAGTTGCTTGTTTGCATCAGCCAGCCATACTAGGACTATTTTCTTTGATTACTTGATGTTCTTGACCTAACACTCTAACAGAGCTTGTCAACGATTTAAACACTGACGGCTGCTGTAGTGGGGCCTTGTGTAACTCATAGGTGACATAAAGGTTTGGCTGTACAATACAGTAGGCTCTCCAAGAGTACCTGGAGATCCAGTTCGAAGGTATGCCTAGTTTTTACTTAGTGCAGACATAGTAAATGCTCATTTCATTGTGTGCAAGTGCAAGAGATGCGGCATGTTTCATTATGTGCTGTTGTTTTGTTATAATCTCATCCTTTTGTGTTCACAGAATGGAAAGTATGCATATTTATCTTCCAAGGAGACGAGTAACTAGTTTGTGTCACCTTGTAGAGGGGTGCAATGAAGATAAGATTGAGGATTTCCAAGTACAAGATGTTAGGAAGGAGCCTTGCAAGAGAAGTAGGAGCTGCGCTGAGCCTCTTCAACCTGCTAAGGTAAGTCACTGTATGCAACTCAACAGTTCAATTCCTTGTTTGTTTACAGGCATAGTTAATTTTCTCTTTTCAATTGCTTTATTTGTCCTCAGTTAATGAGATGCCCAAATAATCATGCCTGATGTTCGGTACTTGTATCACTATTAGTTGACATAATTAAAGGCCTTACCATTTAATTACTCTGCCGAAGTGTGCCTGAAGCTTTGAAGTCTACTAACCAACGATTATTGCATGAGGCTCACAATCTAGTTTATACTACGCTAATGATTGCATAGTTTTGCCTGCTGTAGTATGTTTGTATGAAACCCTCTGCTGTTCATTATGCTCCCTAAGACTTTAATTGAGGCACAGAATGGCCAACTGCTTGCTTACTTATACGCAACATGCTGTCTAAATTTGTAACTTGTCTGTGTTTTCGATTGGGCCCCAACATCATGCTCCTCTAGTGAGCTAACAGGGATTTCTGTATGCAGGCTGCACAGACTATCTTTTTTATAATTTTTAAAATATCACCTGCTTATGCTTCATGACATGTAACATTTTTTTTGAAAGTGACGTGTAACATTATTATTAGTCCCGTTTTGCCATGTAGTACAAAATAGTGTCTTGTTCGCTTCACTATTGTAACTATATTTTTGCCCTAGTCATGTGTACTTACAGAAACATTTCAGGATGAAGTGACATCAACACAAAGATCTGCGAGCAGTGCGGCATGGCCGTTACTGAATGATTATGGATTGGAATTGGAATGTGTTGATGTTCTCGAGCATCAACTAGAGGTGCAAGACAACGTGTACATGATTGTCAACATATAATCAACAAGTTGAGACTGGACATGCAGGTATTAGATGCAGGAGTCAAAAAATGAAACAAGACACTGAGGTAACCATGAAGGAATTGGAGATTTTGTAGACTGAAATTTGTGCTATCTGAATCCGTCCAATCCTATTTTCTCAAGAGATTATAGTTCAAATGGAGTTAAGTTGATGCGCGTCCATGATGTATGAGCTGTACTTGCCCAGTGTATGTAATTTGCTATTTGTGTATGCTTTATTATCACCTGTGTCGAACCATAATTCCCAGTGGGTATAATCGGCTGTAATTTGTTTATTGTATAGTGTAGGATTATTCTACATTTCTATGCCTTGATCTCTTTGTTGTATAGTGATGCTTTTTAGAGGTGATAGTATTGAGTAGGATAATTCTTTGAATATGCTATATCGTTCAAACGGGGGCCAACTCGCCCGACCATGGCCCTTCATGGGCCGTCGGATCCATGGGCCTTGTACGTCTCGTAGGATCCATGGGCCTTCTACATCTCGTAGGATCGATGGGCCTTGTACGTCTCGTAGGATCCATGGGCCTTCTACGTCTCGTAGGATCCATGGGCCTTCTACGTCTCGTAGGATCCATGGACCGCCGACTCATTTATGGGTCTTGTACGGGCCTTTAATGGGCCATAGACGGGCCTTTAATAGAAATCGCACGTTTTATGGGCTGACCATAACGGGCCGTTAATAGGATGTATTTGGTGATGCTATGAAAATGGCCCAACAGACTAACGGTCCACAAATGGGCCGACTGTAACGATGGGCTGAATTTGGCCCACAAGCAGAAAATGACAGTAACTGTCCGTAAGTAACCGAATGCTGCAAATGAGCCCAAGAATAAATGGGCCTTAGAAGGCCGAAAGTTAACTTGGGCTGGAAACGGCCCAACGGAATAATGGGTCGTTAATGGGTATAAAGTGATAAACTGTTCATTACGGGCCAGTTTCGCCATGGGCCGTTAATGGGTGTAAAGTAATACACTGTTCATTACGGGCCAGTTTCAGCACGAGTCGCTAATGGGCCAAGAGTTACAAAGGGCCTCATATGGGCCAAAAGACGTCATGGGCTATACATGGGCCAGAAGTGAAAACAGGCTGGAATCATATTGGATGGCCCAGATGACGCTACTTGGCCTAATTCGGATAGGGCGTAACGGGCCTTGGGTTGGCGGGCTGTAAATGGGCTATATGCGAACAGGCCGTTAACATGCTTTCCATGGGCCGGCCCGCCAGCTTTTGACCAAGTCAAATGGGCCGGCCTTTTCACAGGAATGGGCCACTGTTGGGTCGTGCCACGTGTCGACGTATCATAGGCGCCTTCTGTCCAGTGAGTGGATGACATCTATCCCAACGATGAGCCGACACGTGTTTCCTCTAGCCAATGATGATTTTACACATGGAAAATCCCCATTGGTCGGGGCTGTTAATGGGTTATCGGATCCAAAACCCGACCCGATAGCTTAACGGCGTTCCGTTATGGTGGATGCCACGTGTCGGTCACCCTTGATGAAAGCACTTCTGTGATGCGTGATTTATCGTCATGGAAGTGGACACTTCCGTGATGATAATTTTGGTAATGTCATGGAACACTTCTACGACAGCACATGTATGACTATCTTGATTCTGTCATAAATTTGTCATGGATGTACATGCATGACAAAAAACGCGACCTACTGTGACAGACACGTATCATCATGGAAGTGTATTTTTTTTGTAGTGGTTGGGACACTGTCGCCGCGGATATCATATGCAGTAGAATCTGTGCGTGGCTCCAATGTCATGGAATCGGTAGCCCCCATGACGGGGTTGAGCTCCCCATCTTGGGACGGCTTGATATGCTCCGGATCTAAAGCCAGAGTTGCTGCAGGAGCTATCTCGTGGATCCGATCCGGTGACGGATTTAAGTCACGTTCATCGGGGTGAGGGGGAGAGATCGCCGCGGGCTCAAATCCTTTGAAGATCAAGTCTCCACGGATATCCGCGACGTAGTTCAAGCTTCCGAAACTGACCTGATGGCCAGGGGCGTAGCTATCGATCTGCTCCAGATGGCCAAGCGAGTTGGCCCATAGTACGAAGCCGCCGATTATGAAGATCTGTCCAGGAAGGAAGGTTTCTCCCTGGACAATGTCATTACTGATGATCGAAGGGGGCATCGAGCCCTTTGCCGACGGCACAGTGGAACTCTCAATGAAAGCACCAATGTCAGTGTCAAAACCGGCGGATCTCGGGTAGGGAGTCCCGAGCTGTGCGTCTAGGATCGATGATAACAAGAGACGGGGGACACGATGTTTACCCAGGTTCGGGCCCTCTCTATGGAGGTAATACCCTACTTCCTATTACAAGAGTTGATCTACCACAAGATCGTAATGGCTAAACCCTAGAAGTCTAGCCTATGTGTATATGGTAATGAATGTCCCCTATCCGGACTATGCTCTCCGGTTTATATAGACACTGGAGAGATCTAGGGTTACGTTGAGTCCGTTAAATAAGACGGAATCTTCACCGCTAGTCGCCTAGCTTGCCTTCCACGCCAAGGAAAGTCCAGTCCGGACACGGGTATAGTCTTCGGCCTTGGTATCTTCACAACCCATTAGTCCGGCCCAATGAATAACAGGCCGGACGCCCGAGGACCCCTTAGTCCAGGACTCCTTCAGCTGCCACCGGCTGAGAAATCCAGGCAAGTGGCGTTCAAGAAGGAGATGGCGGAGGAGGAAGCCAGGTACTAGAGGCCTGTGAAGCCTGTGATGCCGCCTGGAAAAAAGAGGTGGCGGAGCTTTGGGGGTGGGCGCGTCGTCGTGCCGAGGAGGTGTACGAAGACGGGTATTTCGCGAGGAAGGTCATAGGCGTTGGGCGCCTCATCGCTGGGTGGAGGTGGGCCGATAAGCTCCAAGTTGAAACAAAGGAATAAATAGAGCAATACTATGATTGCTGTGAATACATAACTATCCACGTCGAAGCGACTCAACAAAATAAAACGCGTCCAAGAGACCATGACCAGCAGCCCTTGCCTATGGTAGCTCTTGGCTCTGCCTGAACTCGTGCAGGCATTTGTCCAAGCGTTCGACACGCTCGCGGTACATATGGAGCACTATCTCGAGTTACAAGTTTGCTATTTCATCAGAGATCACCAACTCGAGGATGCGACGGCCATGTTTCTCTACTGCGCCCAGGTGGACACCTGGGCCAAGAAGGCGGTCGAGCCTACGGACCAGCGTGTTGGCATCCAGCAGGCCGCAGACAAGGCGAACGACGGCACCCATGCAAACCGCACGGTGGGCGTCCGGTGCAAGTATGGCGCGGCTGGCCTCTGGTGCAAGTACGGCGCTGAGGGCCTCTACCCACTCCTGACGAGGAATGGGGGTACTAATGGGACGTGTACCCAGCTGCGATGTTGTGTCGACAGCAGGCAAGCGCCAATGGATCCGCTCTTGCTATATGGCGCACCGCGCCTCTCGCTCTGCGGTGCTCCAACGGTCTCGCCGTGCGGCGAGCCGCAGCCTATCGGCGTGAACGTGCCTAGCCTACTCTATGGCGCGCCATCGATCATGTTGTGCGGCGAGCTACAGCCTGTCGGCGCTGACATGCCTATCTTGATCCGCGGCGCTCAAGTGCCATGCGCCAAAGGTCTGCTCAACCCTGCCAATGACGCGCATCATGGTGTCGTTCATCGCGTTGCCAGGCAGCGCCTCAGCCTCGACGGGCCGTGGCGCCTGTCGGCGTTCTTGGAACGGGGGTCCCCAAACTTGCCTGCCTGCGGCCCACGGCGTGGCTCCACTAACGGCCTTGTATGGCCCATCTTCATCAGCAAACACTCAAGACCCTCGCGAGGGGCCAAGCCTCGCGAGGCAGACGACACAAGACCTCCTCAGGGGCAACCTCACTAGGTTGGCCGGCGAGGAGCGGAGAGATCAAGGCGAGGGACACCTCGCGAGGTTTCCGTGACGTGAGCCATGACGACCAAGGCCAAGCGGGCGCCAGCGGGCGCAGAGTGCTGGTTTCCTCTTCGGTGCTAAAGAGGCAGGCGTAGGCGAGGAGTCCCGAGGCATCAGGCAAAGGTTTCCATATCGGTGCAACGAGACCAAGACTAGCAGGACGGCCGGACGGAGGTCATCGCGGAGCCCACGACGGCGTCACCAGCAGAGCGTTTGGCAGGCGAAGACCACCTTTTATTAGGATAGCTTGTACTAGCTGTCCCCCTTCAAATTGGCCATTGTGGGATCCCTTCCCGCCTAAACATTTGGGAAGAGGATCAGGGCCTCTATAAATAGGACTAGCCACCACCATAGGAGGCAACTCATCTTGGATCGGATCCATTCCATCCACACACGCACAAGCTCATCGAGCTCAAGAACACCTCTCCTCAGGAGGCTGTTCTTCCCTTGTACTTGTTCATCCCTAGCCTGCAAGGCAATCCACCATACCACACTAGAGTAGGGTATTACACCACATCGGTGGCCCGAACCAGTATAAACTCTTGTGTCCCTTGTTCCTTGGGTTCGGCGAGCAAGTCCTTGAGATCGTTGTGGGAGTGAGCTTGTGGGAGAGAGATCTTCGTGCGCACCCCTGAGTCCGAACCTCAAGGGTTTTGCAGGAACCCGTAATCCGACATTTGGGACGCCAGGTAGGGGTGCGTCGAAGTTTGCCTCTCCGCCGGCACCGCCTCCCCATTCTGTCCCCATGGCCGATGCTGCTCCTCCAACTGGGCCAATGGACGCCCACGATAGCGCTAGGGGGCTCAGGGCCTTTATCCCTGCCTTGCGGCGGGTGCAGTGGCCGCCGAAGATCAGATCAGAGATGCCGCCGCGCTACGGCGGCGCGGCGGATCCGTCGGCCTTCCTGCTAGCATATGAGGAGGCCGTCCTGGAAGCTGGAGGCGATAACAAGGCCATGGCTAACTGGTTCCCCATGGCCCTCGCTGGCGCGCCGCGGGCCTGGTTGCTCAACCTGCAAGAATCCTCTATGGCTTCTTGGGAAGAGCCGCGCGGCCTTTTCGTTGCCCGCTTCACGCCTGCAGCTGTCGCCGTCGCAGCCATCCTCGGCGGCTCGCAGGCACCGCCTACAGGCCACCATGTCAAGCAATTCTTCTGCCAGATTAGCAACGCCTCCATGTAGTAGGGGGCCCTCCAGGATGGGCGGCACCCAAGGCCGACATCACCTTTGACTCGAGCAACCACCCCGCGACCACCGCAAGCTCGGGCATGCTCCCAATGCTCTGCACGCCCACCATCTGCAACATGGCCGTCACCAAGACCCTCATCGACGGCGGGGTCGGCCTTAATGTGCTCTCTGTGGACACATTCGGCTTGCTTCACATGCCGCACGAACGGCTCCTTCCCACCAGACCCTTCTCCGGAGTTGGCAGCGGCTCCACCAGCCCCCTAGGGCAAATCCGCCTCCCCGTGACCTTCGGCACCCGCGACAACTACCGCATTGAGCTTATCGAATTCGACATCACCCGCGTCGGCCTCCTCTACAACGCCATCCTCGGGTACCCGGCGTTGGCCCAGTTCATGGCGGCCACCCATCCCGCTTATAACCTCATGAATATGCCAGGGAGCAAAGGCGTCCTCACCGTAGCTGGAGACACCGTGGAAGCCCTGCCAGCCCTCAAGCTCGCCTTCAGGACTGTAGTTGCAGCCTGTCCGGCCGATAAGGCCACTCCCGGGGCTAAGGGGCTGCGCTAGCCAAGAAGAAGCAGTTGTTCACTCAAGATCGGGCCAAGACGAAGCAAGTGCCAGTCGACAAGGATGGGGCCTCAGGGGCAACCTTCACCATAGGTGTCGACCTCGCCCCAGATAAAGAAAGGGAACTGGTGGACTTCTTGCGAACGAATAAGGAAGTGTTCGACTGGGAACCCAAGCAGCTGGTAGGGGTCCCCAGAGGGGCTTACAGAGCATCATCTGAGGGTTTGCCCTAATGTGCGCCCGGTGAAACAGAAGGAACGACGGCAATCTACAGAGAAGCAAGCTTTCATCGTCCAGGAGACCCGCAAACTGCAAGAAGCGGGTGTCATTCGTGAGGTACAATATCCAAAGTGGCTGGCAAACCCAGTTGTCGTGCCCAAGAAAGGCGGGAAGGAACGCATGTGCGTCGACTTCACCAACCTCAACAAGGCCTGCCCTCAAGATCCATTCCCGCTCCCACGCATCGACCAGATAGTCGATTCCACCGCTGAATGCGACTTGCTGTGCTTCCTGGATGCCTTCTCAGGTTACCACCGGATCAAGATGGCGGTGGAGGACGTAGAGAAGACTGCCTTCTTGACTCCTTGTGGGGTGTACTGCTACACCTGCATGCCGTTCGGAATGCGCAACGCTGCGGCGACCTTCCATCGGCTGATGCACATCGCCCTGGGTCAACATCTCGGGATAAGCGTTGAAGCCTACATCGATGACATCGTGGTAAAATCTTGGGAGGCGAGAAACCTAATTCAGGACCTGGAGGAGACCTTCACTAGCCTGCGCCAAGTGGATTTGTGGCTCAACCCGGAGAAGTACGTGTTCGGTGTCCCCTCCGGCAAGCTACTGGGTTTCCTCATGTCTCACAGAGGGATCGAGGCCAACCCTGAGAAGGTCAAGGCAATAGAAGACATGAGCCCACCACAAACTCTCAAGGAAATGCAGAAGCTCGCGGGGTGTGTGACCTCGCTGGGGCGCTTCATCTCCAAGCTGGGAGAGCGTGCCCTGCCATTCTTCAAACTGATGAAGAAGAAGGGCCCGTTCGAATGGACCCAGGAGGCAGACTTGATGTTTCAAGACCTCAAGAGATACCTGATCAGCCCACTGGTGATGATAACACCTTGCCCCCTCGAGCCTCTAGTGCTCTATCTGGCCGCTACGCCCCACTCCGCTAGTGCGGCGCTGGTGGCAGTTCGGGAGGAGCACCGGGCCAAGAACCCGCCGCGCGATATCGCACCTTCGGCCAAGATGGTGCAGCCACAATACGGCACCACTGAGGCCAAGACAATACCCATCGATGATCATGCCCCCACAAGATGGCATCCCAGGGGCTGCGGAGGCCTCGATGGATAACCAAGCTCCGGAGGTCACCCCACCTCCAGAGGTGTCACAACCTTCGGCAGCTGCGGACTCCATCGATGCTCCCGCCCTCGTTGAGCACCCGGTGTATTTCGTCATCACGGTACTACGGGACGCAAGGGCACGTTATCCCATGCCGTAGAAGCTTCTTCTCGCGCTCCTGGTGGCCTCACGCAAGCTGCGCCATTACTTCCAAGGCCACCTGATCAATGTCGTCTCAGCCTACCCACTGGAGAGCGTGCTTCGAAGCCCTAATGTCGCGGGAAGGGTCGCCGAGTGGAACATCGAACTACAGGCATTTCGGCTTGAGTTCAGCACAACCAGGGTCATTAAGGGGGCCGCCCTCGCCAACTTCTTGGCCGAATGGACCGACGCCCCGGAACCTGAAGTTGGCAAGAGCCTATCTCTCTCACTAGGAAGTGAAGCACCAGATGGTTGGGTCATGTACTTCGACGGCGCCTTTGCACGCCAAGGCGCGGGGGCTGGAGCCGTGCTCATCTCGCCCACCCAAGACAAGCTCTACTACGCCGTGCAGCTCTGCTTCCTACGGGGCGAGAAGGTCTCCAACAACATTGCGGACTACGAGGGGTTGATCACTGGTCTCAAGGCAGTGGCGGCCTTGGGAGTGAAGCATCTCACCATCAAGGGCGACTTCCATCTCGTTGTCAACTTCTCTAACAAGGTGTATGAGCCAAGAGACAAGCACATGGAGGCGTACCTCACGGAGGTGCGCAAGATGGAGAAGCAATTCCTGGGCCAGGAATTGCAACATGTACCATGCAGCACCAACAAGGAGGCCAACGAGATTGCCAAGACACTACTAGGGAAAACCTTATACACAGAATCTTAGCAGCAGCGCGGCACAAAAAGAAGCGCTACTGCTAATTAGCAGTAGCGCGGGTTTTTACCCCTCGCTACTACTAAGTTGATAGTAGTAGCGCGGGTTTTTAACCCTCGCTACTACTAAGCGGTCTCTACCGTGCCCCCCGACACATGCCATAGTAGTAGCGAGGGGTATAAACCCGCGCTACTACTAAGTTGATAGTAGTAGTGCGGTTTTATATCCCTCGCTACTACTAAGTATGAGGTAGGTGAAGTCACCATATCCTCGGCCGAATCCCCATCTCCTCCCCCAAATCCCTCCTCTCTTCCACCACTCTCTCCTCTTACTTTCCATACGCTCTCACATGGACCTCCTGCCCATGTGCCCATCCTCCTCTGTGGCGCCGAAATAGGCCGCCGCCTCGCGCCACCAGCGTCGAGGAGCTCGCCGGTCTTCCACCGACGTCTAGGAGGCCGCCGCCCCGCGCCACCACACCGGAGGACCTCACCACCGGTGACTAGCTCTGCTGCTCCCTACATCACCTTCCTCTCTCCCTCGGTTTTCCTTTTCTCTCTCTCCCTCTTGTTTGACTCACCCTCCCATGTCCAGGCCCATGCAGGTCATCGCCATGGATGACTAGGAGCTATCTGGCATGGTCGGGAAGAGGAGCCCCACGCCGCAGCCTGGCTCTGCCATAGAAATGGGCCCTCTCCAACAGCCAGTGCTGGATCTGGTCTTCCGCTGTCCGTTCATGCCTCCGGCGACGCCAATCATCGCTAGATCGAACCACTGCTGCCATTGACAACACGCACGGGATCGGGATTTTTGTTTTGTTTTTGAAAGTAATAGCAGTAGCGCGGGGTATAAGACCCGCTACAGCTAATTAGCAGTAGCGCTGTTTGCAACGCATGCTACATCTAACCATGTATAGCAGTAGCGTGTGTCAACACGCACTACTGCTACAAGTTAGCTGTGGCGCCGTATCAGTAGCGCGGGCGCCCGCGCTACTGATACACACAAAACCCACGCTGCTGCTAGGCTTTTCCCTAGTAGTGAGAGGGCGTCAAGGCGCCAGCCCCAAGAACCTGGCGTCTTTGAGGAGCGACTCTTCAAGCCCTCGGCGGCTCCCCCCGCCGCCGAGCTGGTCCCACCTCAGGAGGAGCTCCCCCCCCCCTCGCCACCGACCTCAGGGGCCCCCGCCTTTGGCCCAACCTCAGGAGCTCGCCTACTCCTGGCGCTCGAGCCCCAGGAGGGGTGCTGGATCGAAGAGTTCAGGGCATACTTGGTGCAGGGGACGCTGCCGGAGAAGGTGGAGGACACAGAGCGCGTGGACCGGCAAGCCACGGCATACTGCATCCAAGATGGTGAGCTCTACAAAAAATGGCCGAATGATGTTTCCTTATGATGCATCTCCAGGAAGCAAGGGGGCGAGCTGCTAGCTGACATACACGATGGAGATTGCGGGCATCACTCGTCATCGCACACCCTGGTTGGCAAGGCGTTTCGCAGCAGGTTCTACTGGCCCACGGCACTCAACAATGCAGTCGAGCTAGTGAAATCCTGCGAGGCCTGCAAATTCCACGCCAAGCAGATCCACCAGCCAGCTCAGGGCCTCCATACTATACTGCTCTCATGGTCGTTGGTGGTCTGGGGGCTGGATATCCTAGGCCCGTTCCCTCGAGCACCTGGGGGCTACCACTACCTCTATGTCGCCATCGACAAGTTCACCAAATGGGCAGAGGTGGAGGCCGTCCGCACCATCCCATCCGGGTCTGCAGTTAAGTTCATCAAGGGCCTCATGAGCCAGTTTGGGGTCCCTAACTGCATCATCACCGACATCGGCTCGCAGTTCACTAGCAATCTCTTCAAGACATATTGTGCTAACCTTGGAACGCAAATATGCTACGCCTCAGTGGCACACCCCAGGAGCAATGGCCAGGATGAGCGCGCCAACGCGGAGGTCCTGAGAGGCCTCAAGACCAGGACCTTCAAGAAGAAGCTCGAGGCCTGCGGTAGGGGATGGCACGACGAGCTCCAGTCCGTGCTGTGGTCCATCCGCACCACCGCCACCAAACTAACAGGCGACACCCCGTTCTTCCTCATATACGGAGCTGAAGCAGTCCTCCCTCACGAGGTCAAGCATCACTCCGCGCGGGTCCTGGTGTTCGACGAAGCGCACTAGGACGCCATGCAGGGGATGGACCTTGTCCTGGGGGAGGAACGCCGCCGCCAAGCCTCGCTCCGGGCGGGAAGTTACCAGCAGGCGCTGCGACGGTATCACGGCCGCAGCGTCCGCTCCAGGACGCTCGAGGTGGACGATCTCGTCCTATGGCGGGTGCTCTCCAGGGAAGGGATGCATAAGCTCTCACCCATCTGGGAGGGCCCGTTTAGGATTGCCCACGTCTCCAGGCCTGGCGCCGTGCGCCTGGAGACGCAGGACGGGATCCCCATCCAGAACGCCTGGAAAATCCAGCACCTCTAGAAGTTCTACCCATGAAGAAAGACCCAGTGCCTGTGAAGCTCTCTAGCCGAGACACTCTCACGTAATAATGAGTGGGGCTGTACACGCTCCGGAGTCTTCGGAGTGCCGCCCTCGGGCCTCGGGGGCTCCCTCCCACGTCCTAGTGGCAGCACTTAGCTCCGCGTTGGTGAGAAGACTAGACTAGGTGCCGGACACGGTTGTTCATTTGCTTTCCGTAGTTGGCATGCCCCTCTTTAATGGAAATATGCATTCTAGTGTTTCTCGATGGCTTGGTTCAATTCCCTTTTCTCTCTGTTTCTTCCCTCGGTTCTCTGTTTTGCCCGATGCTCTCCCTTGTACGCCTCGCGAGGGGGCTGGACAGGTGCATGCATAAGCGCCCCCTGGTCTCCACGAGGCACCCTCGTTCGAGCTTGCGACTGGTGCACCCCTTTTTAAGTCCATGCCCCACGGGTACTTCGATGTGGTGCGCTAGGCCATGACCGGCCGCGCCTGGGCCCTGAGCAAGGTAGAATGAGGGTTTCTTAACGATTTTTTGTAGTATCTCGATGCCTCCCAAGTCCGCAGAAGGGAAGTCTCATCAGGTGCTAGGCGATGCGTGCTTCACGAGGTGGAAACTACTTTAGACGCATCGAGCTAAGTTATCCTTATATGCCTACGTAAAGCACTGATACCACAACACAACTCAGATACGATAAGCATAGCATAAGGCAGGAAAACCGTTACGGTTCATCATACGCCCCCGCAGGGCCCCATACTTGTTTCTTGTGATTTAGGAAGAAAAGAAAGAAAAAATAGGCAAAAGCGGCTCCTACCCCGCGACTACTCACGAGAATCAGCTCCTAGCGCTTCCCCAAACTCAGCCGGAGCCCTCCTCGCGCTTCACTGGGGCGCGACAACGGGACGACCCTCCACCGTCCTCGAAGCGAGCCTGGCGACGGGGCGGTTGGTCGTAGCCGCCGCTGATAGAGCTTTCACCGGAGGAGGAGCTGCCGCTGCCGGACGAGCCGCGGCCATCACCAGGGCGAGCTTGCCCTCGTCCTCGTCGCGGCCATCACCAAGGTCGAGCACCTCGTCACCATCGCTGTATTCAGGGCAGCACCCAACGTGGCGACCATCTTCCCCGAACACCCTCATGAAGAGGGTTGCGGCGGCGTCGTACTTGAAGTCGAGGGTGCACCGCCTGCTTAGACCGCACGCGCGGGCAAATGTCTGCCAGCAGTGGGCCAGGTCTACATTGCCCCCGATGGAGATCTCCACCGCGACCCACGAGGCCTTGTTGTAGCAGCCGTCCGCCTGCAACCAGAGGCCGCGGGGACTCGTGGTCACCAGCTCACCGGCAAGGGAGCGCGGATGCTGGAGCCAGGTGCCGGTCGGGTTCTCCAACCACACAATGAACTCCGGCAACACCTCCGCCGAGTGGAAGCGTGGGCGGGGAGGCCTAGCGACCATGGCGCGCCTCCCCTCACCGACGGGACTGTCACGCCTCACGCGGCTTCCACCAGGCGGAGAAACGCCACCTCGGCCGCCCGGAGCAGCACCGGACCCCGAAAAGACTCGTCCTCGCCCACGAGGAACCACAGTAGGGGTCACGCGCATGCTTGCGAGGGTGACCGCGCCCCCTCTTGGGTGGGGAAGAGCCGGGACCCTCTTGGTGAGCCTTCCCCTTCTCCATGGCCGAGAACCACTTTGTTGGCGCCATGGGTGTCGCTGCAAGATGGTGGAGAGAGAAAGAGGAAGAATAAGCAGGAGGAAGGGAGGAAGAGATGGGCGACAGGGGCTCCGCCCCCCTCCTCGTTTATAGCCAGGAGGAGGCCAACCGACGGCCTCCATGATCACAGGTAATGATGGCTTTTCAGCATGCACCAGGGACTCGTCAAGTCGGGCAGTTTCCGAGGCAGCATGGGGAAGCGGAGACGCCCACGTCCCATCAATCGCCACGGTCAATCAAGGCCACGGGCGGTTGGGGCCCGTAGTGCTCCGCACTTGCCCCTTGGCTTCGCCTCGAAGCCAAGTTCGGGCGCGCCTTGGGCCCGGGGGCTACTGTCGGAGTTCTGGGAACGGGGGTCCCTAGACTTGCCTGCTGCGGCCCACGGCGTGGCTCCACTAACGGCCTGGCACAGCCCATCTTCATCAACAAACACTCACGACCCTCGCGAGGGGCCAAGCCTCGCGAGGCGGACGACACAAGACCTCCTCAGGGGCAGCCTCACTAGGCTGGCTGCCGAGGAGCGGAGAGATCAAGGCGAGGGGCACATCACGAGGTTTCTGTGGCCTGTGCCATGATGACCAAGGCCAGGCGGGCGCCAGTGGGCGCAGAGTACTGGTTTCCTCTTTGGTGCTAAAGTGGCAGGCACAGGCGAGGAGTCCCGAGGCATCAGGCAAATGTTTCCATATCGGTGCAACGAGACCAAGACTAGCAGGACGGTAGGACGAAGGTCATCGCAGAGCCGACGACGGTGTTACTAGCAGAGCCTTTGGCAGGTGAAGACCACCTTTTGTCAGGATAGCTTGTACTAGCTGTCCCCTTCAAATTGGCCGTTGTGGGATCCCTTCCCGCCTAAACATTTGGGAACAAGACCAGGGCCTCTATAAATAGGACTAGCCACCACCATAGGAGGCAACTCATCTTGGATTGGATCCATTCCATCCTCACACGCACAAGCTCACCGAGCTCAAGAATACCTCTCCTCAGGAGGCTGCTCTTCCCTTGTACTTGTTCATCCCCAGCATGCAAGGCAGTCCACTACACCAGACTGGAGTAGGGTATTACACCACATCGGCGGCCCGAACCAGTATAAACTCTTGTGTCCCTTGTTCCTTGGGTTCGGCGAGCTAGGCCTTGAGATCGGTGTGAGAGTGAGCTTGGGGGAGAGAGATCTTCGTGCGCACCCCCGAGTCCGAACCTCAAGGGTTTTGCCAGAACCCGTAATCCGACAGCGCCTGCTTGTTTTCCTCGTCGACGAGGTTGATGGCAGAGGCGACACATTGGTGGGTTGGCATGCTTGGAAAAGCTAGATGTGCTACAGGTTGTGCTTGTCGCCTCCGTGCGTCCCGCGCCGCCTAGGTTTATGCGCAATATCGCTAGGTGGCGGGAAACAGGTGAGGAAATGGCAGGAAACGGTGGCGTGTTCATAAAACACCATCAATTAATGGAAACTTAGCATAGAAGGAACATCGAGCTAGCACAGGAAGTAGATGATGATCAGGTGAACACGGACCACACTAGGGAACCCGTATGTGATGAATTCATCAATCGCAAATGGTTGAATACTAGCAAGGGTTTGCCCACAACACACAGGGCTTAATCCATCACAAACAGGTCGGATGGATCAACTGTATGCCATGTATCGCATATTGTCAAAAAGTAATGCGGTAGACCTTCTTTAACATGTGTTAACAAAAAAAACAAGGACCTCGAGTTTAAATTAACTCATGGGATGGATCATCCAGGTCAAAGGTAATTTAATTTGACCGGGATGACCCATCCCATCAGTTAATTTAATATAAAGACAACTTCCCATCCAGTCACCCATCTGATGGCTGCTCAAGCCTGAGCACACTTAACTTGAGAGTTCTCTTAGATGAGCTACTGGTGGAACAACTAGTCCTTGCTGATATAGGATGCCTCTTCGCATCCTTATGGCCAATAGATGTTGTGTAGACAGAGCATATCACATATGTCTTATTAGAAGCAATCGCCTGTGTTATTGTCGGTCTTCGCACACATTTCTGATTACAGACATGTTTGTCGCGTATCACACACATCTTGATATATTAAACCGTTTATGTTCTCTTATCTCAATGCAAATAGTTCATCCGAGTGAACCGCATGCCGTATATCACACACACCTTGATCTGGCTGGCCGTTTCTTTTGTGTTGCCTAATCACAAACAGTTCATCTGAGTGAACTGTAAACCGTATATCACACACGCCTTCATCTTGATGCCTGTTTCTTTTGTTCTGCCACATCGCAAACAGTTAGTTGAACTGAACCGTATGCCCAACATCGCACATGCAACTAAAATCTGAACCGTGTTTGATGCATCCTCCATCACAAACGTTTTGCACCTTCTTTGACGGTTTTTTACACCACCATTTGTGATTAATGTATCGCACACAGTTTCATCGAAGGGTATCTGGTCATAGTGTCATGTTAGCAGCAACCTGCAGTAGTGAAATTACATCCTACTTGTGCTGCATTATACGGTGTTAGTTATGTTTAATGCTCGCTTATGAGATACGTTTCTTGGTTGGATGCTTCTCAATCTTTTGCTAGCCTTCATTTGCACTAAGTATGATCACTACTTGTGCATCCAAAATCCTTTAAACTAGTTTTTGCCACATGAGTCCACTATACCTACCTATATGCGGTATTCTTTTTCCATTCTAAGTAAATTTGTATGTGCCATCTCTAATTTTCAAAATAAATTTCTCTTTTGTGTGCTCGTACCGCTCATGAAACGGTAGGGGGTGGCTGATATATTTCCATGCTAGATATGTTATTCTCAAGAAGAGTGTTTATTCACTTGTCATTGCACGAGAGCACGATAAAGGTATTGGGGATGCCCAGTCCCGAAATGAAAATTGAATTTACTTTATGTTGTCAAATAATAAATTCCTTGGAAAGTGTTGGTATGGAAGGCACCCATGGATACGGTTAGCCATGGAAAGTGAAAGTATGGTGGAAAAAGGAATAAACATTATTTTTTGTTGGGGAACCGCCTATGATATATCTAGCATGGAAAGTATTGGGAACTACTCAACCGTTTTCATTGATCGGAAAAGAATGTCATCCACAATGTTTTATCTCTATCTATTTCGCTTTGAGCTCTGGCACCTCTACAAATCCCTACTTCCCTCCGCGAAGGTCCTTTCTATTTACTTTATGCTATTTTAATTTTTACTTGAGTCTCCATCTTCTCTTATAAAGCACCAACTAAGGGGCACTATGATCGTACTTGAGCATTGGGTGTAGCTAATATGCGAGTGTGTTTCATGAATGGATCAAGGATTGAGCATAATGGGCTAGGCATAACTTGCTTTAGAGTTGATATTTTGAAAGACATGGTTGTTTATTGATATGCTTGAGTATTAAAATCCTCATGTCAAAACTAGACTTTTGCTTTGAACCATATAAAAGTCCAATTGTCCATGCTATAAAAGAAAGAATATGTGATGAACATGTTAGGCAGCATTCCACATCAAAAATTCTGTTTTTATCATTTACCTACTCGAGGACGAGCAGGAATTAAGCTTGGGGATGCTGACGTCTCCAACGTATCTATAATTATTTTATTGTTCCATGTTGTTATATTATCAATCTTGGATGTTTTACAATCATTTTATAGTAACTTTATATCATTTTCTCGGACTAACCTACGGGTCTCTTGTTTATTATATTTTCCTTCGTGATCTATTTTTATTTGCTTTTATTTTCAGATCTATTAATCCAAAAATATCTTGTTGCAATTTTTATTTATTTATTTTATCTCGCGTTCCCACGAGATCTATTTACCCAATCTACTACAATTTTACCTATCTTTTTACCCATGAGGGATTGACAACCCCTCTCTTACGTCGGGTTGCAAGTATTTGTTCTTTGTGTGTAGCAGCTGTTTACGTGGTGTTGCGTGGTTCTCCTACTGTTTTGATAACCTTAGTCTCATCATTGAGGGAAATACCTACCGTAGCTCTGTTGCATCATCCCTTTCTCTTTGTGTAAATACCGACGTAGTTCAAGCCGCATCAAGTATGTGTTCACTGACAGAATTGTTCTCCTCCATCTAGCAGTTATAGAACTTGTTGGGGACTTCATATCTCTCAACTCGAGCATTTGCTTGAAATATTAACTTCAACTCCTGGAACATCTCATATGCTCATTGACGTTCAAAATGTCTTTGAAGTCCCGATTCTAAGCCATAAAGCATGGCACACTGAACTATCGAGTACTCATCAGATCGAGCTTGCCAGGCGTTCAAAACATCAGCTTCTGCTCCTGCAGCAGGTCTTTCACCTAGCGGTGCATCAAGGACATAATTCTTCTATGCAGCAATGAGGATAATCCTCAAGTTACGGACCCAGTCTGTGTAGTTGCTACTATCATCTTTCAACTTAGCTTACTCTAGGAACGCATTAAAATTCAGGGGAACGATAGCACGGGCCATTAATCTACAACATAGATATTCAAATACTATCAGGACTAAGTTCATGATAAATTAAGTTCAATTAATCAAATTACTTAAGAACTCCCACTTAGATAGACATCCCTCAAGTCATCTAAATGATATGAGATCCAAATCAACTAATCCAAGTCCGATCATCACGTGAGATGAAGTAGTCATCAATGATGAACATCTCTATGTTGATCATTGATACGTCTCCAACGTATCTATAACTTTTGCTTGTTCCATGCTGTTATATTATCAATCTTGGATGTTTTACAATCATTTTATATGAACTTTATATCATATTTTGGGACTAACCTATTGACATAGTGCCTAGTGCCAGTTGCTGTTTTTGGCTTGTTTTTTCACTACAAAAAAAAGACACATCCGTGACATTTTGGGCCGAACGAATTTTTTTTGTCATACTTATGACACTTCTATGACGATAATTATGACAAAACCCGGTATCATCATAGATGTGGTGGGGTCCTACTTCTATGACAAAAAATCATGACAGAAAATGGGCTTTTCGTCTTGGGCGGGCCAGAGACGCAGCTGCATGACATTCTTTGGCCCGTCCATGACGGAAAAAACTGAGGTAGAAGTGAGGGCGAGGAAAATATCGGGGTGTTCCCGGTTACGGTGGGTGGTCGGGGCCGGGCGATGCGCGTTTCTCTCATACACGCACGCGCGTGGGTGCGAGGCGTTGCGCTCTAACTGAACCCGAACGAGGCGTTGGGCTCTAACTGAACCCGAGCGATTGCACTGCAAGCTATGCGTTACTGAACCCGAGCAATCGATCGATGGCTATGAACTGAACTCGATCGAGCGATTCCTTCGCTACTGCTGCTAACTGAAGCCGATCGATGCTGCCTCTAGATGAACAGTGAGTGTTGCTGGGGGGGTTGGATGAACAGTTCCCGGTGGGGGTGGATGAACACGACCCCGTGGTGTTGCCTCTAGATGAACAGTGAGTGTTGCTGGGGGGTTTGGATGAACAGTTCCCGGTGGGGGTGGATGAACAAGACCCCGTGGTGTTGCCTCTGGATGAACAGAACCCCGATCGATGGAGCCGGTTGGGGCTGGATGAACAGGACCCCGTGGAGGGCAGGATGAACACTAGACGGTGGAGGGCTGGATGAATAGTAGCCCGTGGAGGGGGTGGTTGAACAGGAGCCCAAGGAGAGGGTTGGTTGAACAGTAGCCGGTGGAGTAGCTCGCAGTGGAGGCTAGATGAACAGGAGCCCGTGGATGAACAGTCACAGGTGGAGGCTGGAGGAGGTCTACGGTGAATGAACAGTAGCCCGTGGAGGCTGGAGCGGGTCGCCTGTGGAGATGAACAGTATCCCGTGGAGTCCAGTTTTGCGGTACGCCACACCCCTCCCGAGGAACAGGACCCCCGTTTTGACCGTAGCCCTCCAACACAAGTCTGTTTCCTCCGTTTTGTGGTACGCCACACCCTTCCCGATCAACAGGACCCCCATTTCGACCGTAGGAGGTCCGTTTACTCCGTTTTGCGGTACGCTAGACCCCTCTTGATGAACATGATCCCGTTTCCAACATGGCCGGTCGAACACATCGTTGTTTCCTCCGTTATGCGGTACGCCGGGCCTCGTTTGCATCGGCTATTCCGTCCAAGCCCTCCCGATGAACACACGATGCATTCCGTTCCAACCCAGCCGGTTGGCTCCCCATGAACACGACGGCGACGCTGTTTCTCCGTTCTGACCCAGCCATGTACACGAGCACTATCCGTACGTACGCGCGAGTAGGCGTTCGAGACCCCACCCGTATGTATGTACATGGCTGTATTTACTTTCTTGCACCCTGGCTGCTGTACGTACAAGTACATGCTACGTGCGCACCTCTGCTACGACACATACGCGCCTCTACATCGACCAATATATACGTACACGTTCGCGACCAGAATGACAATGCTACGTACGCTTCGACCAAGTGGGTCCCGACTGTCAGGCACTTCCTTGTGTGCGAAGATGTAGCTGGTGGGTCCTAGCAGTCAGGGGGCGAATCATTTTTTTTTTGCCCGAACGCACTTCCTTGCGTGCGAAGATTTAGCTGGTGGGTCCCAGCAGTCAGGGGGAAATATTTTTGTCTTGAAATACGGTGGCCCGTCCGGTGGGTCCCCTCTGTCAGGTGGAGGAATAATTATTTTGCGTGTAATAAGGAGGCACTTCCTTGCTGCGGCCGTGGACCCAGCTGTCAGCCTCTCCACATATAGTCCACCTCCGATGGAAGTCGTTCCTTGATCACGTTGACCACGCTGCACCGAGAGCACCAGGGCAGTGGACGACGACGAGGCCTAGGAAGGGGACGACGCGGAGCCAGGGAAGACGCGGCAGTGGATGCCCACGCGTAGAGGAGTACGAGGGTTCACTGGTTCGCTGCGGTGTGAGGCTGCTATCGCCGTAGAATAACAGGGGTTGTGGGTGAGTAGAGGGATGGCCTGGCCAGTGGTGGGAATAGTAGGGGCGGTGAGGCCTCTGCGGCAGCACAGCCGACCACGGGAGGCAGGAGCATGCGGCACGACCGGCACCGCTTTGGGCGACTGGAGCAGGAAGACCAGAGGTTGAAGAAGCACTAAGGCCATTGGATGGACATCGTACGGTCACTGGAGCTAGAATCGTTCATATTGACTAAGTTGACAAAGCACTCCGTCCCCGTCAACTTAGTAGGCTCACAAGTCAGCCTCCCACCAAGGTGGGTCCCAACCAGCACGGGGAGTATTCATTTTTTTGTGCGTAATAAGGAGGCACTTCCGGTGGGTCCGAGCTGACAACGGAGGGAAAGTTTTTTTTGCGAAAAAGAACGCGTCCTCCGGCATTTACGATTCTTCCTATAGAGGGCGCTACTGGCAAAGAATAACCTTTCCGCCCGGCGAGAAAAAGAGATAGAGGTTTGCCCGCTGCCTCCTTGAAAGAGAGATGTCATGTTCATTCCCTCTCCTTGTGGGCTGGACTCCTTGTTACATGGACAGACAAGAAAGTGGAATCTAAGGAATTAGCTGGAACAGACTCACCTTAGCTTTGAACGACTGGGATTTTCTACAAGAGGTTTTTCTTTAATAGGGTTTTCTTTAGTGAGAAGTGGGGAGGTTGGATTAAAAAAGTGGTAGAAGGAGGTTAATACGGTGGCCCATCCGGCGGGTCCTAGGAGTCAGGGGGAAACGTTTTTTGCCAAATACGATGGCCCGTCTGGTGGGTCCCTGCTGTCAGGTGGAGGAATAATTATTTTCCGCGTAATAAGGAGGCACTTCCTTGCGGCTGCCGTGGACCCAGCTGTCAGCTTCTCCACGACATTACTCTTCCGATGGAAGTCGTTCCTTGACCTCGTTGACCATGCCGCACCGAGAGCACCAGGGCGGTGGACGACAGCGAGGCCTAGGAAGGGGACGACGTGGAACCGGGGAAGACGCTGCAGTGGATGCCCACGCGAAGAGGAGTACGAGGGTTCACTAGTTTGGCTGCGGTGTGAGGCTGCCGTCACCGCAGAATAACAGGGGGTGTGGGTGAGTAGAGGGATGCCCTGGCCAGCGGTGGGAGTAATAGGGGGCGGTGAGGCCTGCATGGGAGGCGGGAGCAGGCGGTCCGGCTGGCGCTGGATTTGGCGGCTGGAGCAAGAAGATTAGAGATTGAAGAAACACGACGGCCGTTGGATTGACATCTGCTAGAACCATTTGTTGATGTATATAATAACTAAAAAATCTTGCATACACGTCAACTTAATAGGCCCATAAGTCAGACCATTCCCTTTTTTAATAATTTATATATAGCTCATTGTGACTTCTTATGCAATTTATTATAGTCCTTTTTTTGGTTGACCAGGGCAATGTCGCATATTTCTGTGGGTTCCAATCTATTTTTAATACCAAAATGTCGAGCCAGATTTAAAGTACTTTGAAGATATATTTAAATTATGTTAATGCCCAGTGAAATAGGAATCTGAAAATGTGAAAAAAATTCAGAAATTATAAAGTAATTGCCAATTTGTCATCTATTTTTATATTTACAACCAATTTCATATTACTTTCAAGATTTGCAGCAGACTTGGAAGAGTTGCAGACCATCAGGGCATAGAAAAATAAGTAGGCCTGGATTGGGTATTCTTCAGAAAAAAATAAACTGGGCTCATTTTCACAAACAAAAAATAGCTGGGCTGGTCACATGGTGAACATAAAATATAAGCCTGGGCTAGACGGGCCACAGCCCAGTTCAAACCCTGCTCCATCTCAACAATAACAAAAAAAATACTGCTCGAGCAGCTACGTCCCAGGTGTCAGGCGACCTTGTGTTGTTCTCTTGTCTACTGACTATATACGCTCACAATTTCGTGGGTCCCTGATGTCAGGAAAACACTAAGAGGAAGCATGGTGGGACCGTACTGTCATCCTCTCCACGTACTTCTGCCGATTCCTGTTGTTTGTTGAACATGTTGACAATGCGAGAGGGCGGCGCCACGGTGAGCGCACCAAAGCGCGCGGAGGACGACGACGAGGCCTCGGACGTCGGCGTTAACGATTTAGGAGATGGTGGGGTGGCGATTCGTGCACTGAGGTGCAGCCAGCCGTGGTAGGCAGAAGCAGGAGGCCCCGCCGGCGCTGGTTTGGTTTTGGCGGGCTGCAGGAAGACAGTACTGAAGAAACACGACAGACTGTAAAAGCATCAGGAGTACTTAACAACCTTAACTGAAACCAGCAGGGGCACTTAACAACCATAGCTGAAAGTAGTATGAGTACTTATACAGGTTCAACCGTACAAAGCACACCTCGAACAGTGCTACTTTGCCTACTGTTAACCAAGGGTGAGGCCGCCAAGCCCCAGGACAAGGCCTAGGCGCCACCCCGCGCATCCACAACCTTCTGAAAGCGACTTCATCTCGCAATGTGGTCAATAAACAGGATATTCGCTTTAGAGCCATGGAAAAGCAGGAACATAATCTTCTGTCCTATTCTCCAAGATGGACGGGCCTTCATTATTTGAGACCACCCATGAATAAGTATCTTTTCACCTCCAAGGGGAATGGAGTAGGTTGACATAAACATCATGTTGTGACCAAGCGCAAGTCTGACCCGACCATGGTCAGGCATCTGTATAGGAACAATAGAACTGGGCAGTTTCTGTTTCAAGATCACAGGTGTAAAACTGTGTATAAGCAATAGTTTATGAACAACATATATAACAGAAAACAGCTCGTACCATAAGTTTCTCGACACAGTTGGACCTGTTCAACGAGTGCAGCAGTGGCACACATATCCCACGTGGCCTTCCACCATTGAAACGCCCCACAAGGACCTCAAGACGATCAATAAAGTGTAGGAACTTGTGGATGTCGTCCCAGTCAACTTCAATGCCATCAGTAACAGCCGAGTTGTTACATAATAACAAACGAGCAGCCTACTTAACTCTGAAATACCCTACATGTGCCACCAATTATAAGAAAATATTAGTTAGAAGTAGCATCTTCGTGAGAGATTCGTTGCTACTTCTAATGTTAAATTGTGATTAGTTAGACAGAATAGGTGTATTAAGAAGTAATCGAGGCAATAAGAAAGAACTGGATACAAAACTAACATGGATGAACAATTGGAACGACGTCGGGGTGGAAGATCACGGTGAAGATGAGACCAGGTTCTACTATTTCCATCAACATTCGTGCGCCAACTTTCAGTCTGTAACACATGAGAAAGTTTATCCAAGTTCGGCCATAAAAAAGCAGCGATCTTCTTGGTTCATGAACCCAACTCGAAACTTATATCCATGGCTTGTCTTCACTGTGACCATTAATCTGGTGTATTCAGTTATGGCAAAGCCGAGCATCTTGACTATATGTGTTCTGGCAGAGCAAATAATGCACTTCAGGAAAAATAATATGAGAACACAATGTATTCCCTATCGTAATCTAGTAATAACTTCCTCCTTCACGCTAGTGTTGACCATCGTACTGGTAGTACCTTTTATCCAAATATAGCAATCCAAATTTCCAAATTAGTCGACAGCATGTTCAAAAAAAACCCACCCTCCTGGATAGAAAAGAGGATTCTTGGAACATACTGTGCGCGTTTTAAAATCATGTGTTAGGATGAGAAGGAACAAGTGTGGCATCTCGCCGAGGGCGCAGAAACCTGTAGGGTCCTCGCACTTTGGGTACTGCAAATGAAACACACTAGATTCAGTAGGGGAAAAATGCATCAACGGCGGCGACTGCCATCCTAGGATTACCCGCGACCAAGGGACTTGGATTTATCGGGGATGGATGAAGAATTCCTACCTGGTTCTCCATGAGAAAACCCTATGCAATCGCCGAGAGGGGGTTTTCTCTGAACAAGCAGACGAGGGGGAAGGGGATTCAGGCACAGTGAAATAGTGTCGCTTCGTCCGTCCAGCTTACCGCTAAAGCTAGAAAGGGGGCGGGTTTGTGATTTGACGGCTCATTGGGCATTACTGCGCACTACTAGGAAAACACTTATAGATAGAAGTTTACCAGTAGAGTTTGTTTATAACCCCACGCTACTACTAGTTAGTAGTAACGCTGGCTATAAAGAGCGCTATTGGTATCAGTTAGCAGCAGCGCTTGTTACATAGCCCCATGCTACTGCTAAGTGTAATACACCACACACCCGGTCAAAAAATAGCAGCACCGCCTTTCGTCGAACCAGCGCTACAGCTACTGGGCTTAGCAGTAGCGCTGGCCCGTTGCCCGCGCTACTGTTTGGCCCACTACCTCCCCCCCCCCCGTGCCCCCCGGCCCGGCCGGCCTCACTCACACTCACACTGAACCCACACTCCTCCCTCGATCCCCCGCGCACCGCCGTCGACCCCCGCACACTGCCGTCCCCTGCACCGGCCCTCCTCCCTGCGTCGGCCTCCCTCGCCCACGCCAGACCTCCTCCCCGCCGGCCGCCCAGCTCCCCGCTTGGCCTCCCTCCTCCGCCCGCCGCCCCGGCCCCCGCAACGGTCGGCTCTCCTCCCGCGTTGACCCTCCTCCACCGAGAGGTACTCCTCCCTCCTTCCTCCTCCTCCCTCCCTCCCTAGTTATAGTTATTAGAGTAGTTATTTTGAATTCTATGTAGTTGAAAAAATATAGGTTATTAGAATAATTTAGGTTTTGATTGAACTCTTGCTTGGACAGATTAGGCATGAACCTAGTTAATTCGTATGAACACTAGGTTTTTAAATTTAGCTAGGTTTTAAAGTTAGGACATAATTTAGCTAGGTTTTTAATTAGGTGTAGTTAATAGAATTTAGGTGTTTTAAGTGTATTTAAAAGATTTTTAGGTGTTTTTGTTGTTTTAGGTGTAGTTAACAGAATTTTAGGTGTTTTAGTTGTTTTAGGTGTAGTTAACAGAATTCTAGGTATTTTTTTAGTTAAAGCAATTGTTGTTATTTTTTTAGTTAAAGCAATTTTTCCTGTTATATGCAAATTTGCAGTGGACATGTCATATTTTGAACATGTCACATTTTGGACATGTCATATTTTTCTGAGTGGCCTATGTTTTGCCAGAAATGTCAATTCGTTTACGTTCTGGCAAATTTCAGGCGCTCGATTTGTCCTGTTTTTAGCAAAGGTCATGCCAAATTTTGCTAAGTGCTTATTAATTTTCTTTTCATAATTAAGCATTTTGTTCTTGACATCGACGATGCCTATCCGTCATTCTCGTCGTCGACTCAGCGGAGGACTCCTGGTTGAGCCGAGGGGCCATGTCCGGGACTGGGCTCCACCGGGATGGTACTGGGTTGTGCTACCTTCTGGTGAGCGCAGCTCAGTGAGGAGCTAGCCCGTCGTCGACCCGGAGCTTCTTTGGTGGCGGTCACGTGGGCCTGCATCGGTGGAGAGGCTTGAGTCCCCCGCGCAGGTGGTACAACACCGTGTCACGGAGGAGAACGCGCATGTCCAGCGCTACTTGGTTGCGTTGGCGAACGATCGGTTCTCCAATACCTGGCAGATTCTTTGGGGATCTCACCGGAGCTATGATCCGGTGATGGTTCCTTCTCTTTAGGTGTCCATCGCGGCCCACTGAACCTAGAGGAGCTATTATTCGAGATGTATTAGTGATATTGTATGATGATCTTTGCTACAAACTACTATATATGTATTCGATGATGGATTATGAATTACCTATTAGTTATTTGCTGATTGAATGCAAAAGATGAGCGCGGTTTGTGCTACAAACTACTATATATATGTATTCATGATGGATTATATGATGATCTTTGCTACAAACTACTACAAACTACAAATTTTAGGTGTTTTAGTTGTTATATGATGATCTTTGCTACAAACTACTATATAAGTATTCAATGATGGATTATTAATTACCTATTAGGAAATGTCTGACGACGAAAGGGAATTCGCTATGTGCGAGTACTGCGAAGATGAGTGCGGTCTGTGCGACGGGCCTCACCTGGTAGAAGGTCGACGTTTCAGCATCAAGCTCCAAGAGACCTTCGATGTTGAAACGGTACGCAACGACGACCAGTGTTTTTTGTTATTTCTTGCACGACTTCTCTGCTTCTTCAACGTGTAATTTCCGTCTTTTACAATTCGACTAGCTTATCCCATGCCATGCAAGACTCTATGTCTTGGAGAAGATGGGTTTTGAAGATCATGAAAGAATGGAGACAAAGATAATTCAACTAAGGACCCATCATGGTTATGATTTTTCTGTAAATCTATACAATTATGTGAACTCATACAATTTTGGTTGCCTGAATTGGGAAGCCCTTTGCAAGGCGTATGATTTTCATGAGGGTATGCTTCTCACCTTTGATATTGGTGATCCTGACATCGACGAAAATGATATGACCATTTGGGTCCTTGTTGACACGCTTCCAGTTCTACCGCTGTGTGAGTTTCTTAAACATATTTACTAAGTAATTTATATTGTTTATTTCAAAATATTTGACAGCTTATTTCAATTGACAGCTTATTTTCATTCTTCAAAAAATGTACGGAAAATGGTAGACAGAACCTACTACTACAATGATGAAGCACAATTAACTTATAAGGAGCAAGATGGTCTTATCGCATTTTTTACTGATATTGAGAATTATAATAGCTATTATCAAACTCCTCCACATTATGGTGAATACGTGCCACTAGTGAACGTGTTGAACTACGGTAACACCAATGCAGATATCATGGTAAGATTTTCTACTATTACGACATCCGTGCATCTTTTGCATAAATTCTTCTAAAACTAAACTATATTGCTAACTACAAAGTTATTACTATGTTTTTGAACAGAAAATCCTGATGGATTGTGTGCCTCATCTGATGTTGACGAGAGGTCGCGCTAATGTTATGAGCTTACGGCCACCACGGCCAGGTCAGCCGCAGTATCCACATCACTCCTGTCCATACCAGATTTCTAAAAGCGAGGAAGCCATGATAATAAATGAGTTCAAAAAATGTTTGAACCATCATAGAGAGCTACTTGGAAGAAACATTGTGTGTAGGCCAAGACTTGGAGACAGGATGATCTCCGTTCTTTATTATGGAGAGTCAATTTTCCTTAATGCAGCGTCAATGCCTATCTTGTTTTATGATATTTTACCTAAGAGAGGGTATAGTATGTCCTATGATAGGAGTAGGTCATAGCTAGAATGTGTTATTATGTGCTACAATGTGTTAGAGTTGATGATGACGAGGAGTTGTGATTATGACTAGTGACCAACTTGTTATATGATGTCTCATTGACGAACATTGTTTGATGGTGATGACAAGTGGTAATGATAAACAGACTAGTTCATGATGAGTTGTTATTGTATAAAAGTTTTATCTGTTTAAACATGCACAGCCCCAAAATGCTAAAAAACACATAAATGTTAGCAGTTGCATGGGCCTGAAAACGTGCTACTAGTACTTGAACTTACCAGTAGCGCTGGCCTAAAAATGCGCTACTGCTACAAAATAGTTGTAGCACCGTAGTAGTAGCGCTGGTGCCCGCGCTACTGGTAGCTCAAAAACCAGCGCTACTGGTAAGCTTTTCCCTAGTAGTGGCGGCGCTATGACCGGGGTGTGTCTACCATGCAGTTGTGCACTCTAATTTGTGCATATGGCACGTGGACCCCGTTGCCAGATGCCCCACATATCAGCGAAAGGAAGTAGAAAGACAGGAGTAACCAGTTACACAAAAATATATTTTTGACAAAGAGATACTTCCTCTGTAAAGAAATATACAAATCTTTTATATCACAACTTTATACATAAGAAAAATCAAGGGTAATATATATATAACATATATAATTATAAAACAGATTCATTTTTAACACAGTATATACGAGTTGGTGATGATGGTGTGCCTGCCATCCTGCAATATAGTCCGTCCTATTTATATCTGACGGATAGGAAGGAAACTATGGAAATTGTGCAAAAAGGTACCCACACACCTCTCCACATTTGCAAATAAGGCCTTCCATCGTTCATCCTTTTCTCTCACAAGATAAAATACTCATATAAATGCATCTTGATGTTACGTGCAACGCACGGGCATTATGGTGGTCTAGCTGAGAATATAATACTCAGACAGGATCACGGTTCTAGACTTTGGGCCGCAGGCCCACCCAACATGTTTGGGGGGCCATGTGTTCTACCTCAGCGCTTTTCATATTGCAAGCGATCGGTACGGCACTGGTTTTAGATGTTGTCGCAAGGCGAATACACAAAATTGAATAAAGCACGACATCTGTTGGAATGAAATCGAACGACAGTTCCTAACCAGCAATGAGAGTTGCAATTCTATCAACGATATACCATGTGATAAATAATATTGTCGTATTACTTATACACACATGACACTTGTTTCACCATGCCAGATTATTACATCAAAATCTCTCGTAGGATAGATCAGTTCGGCAGTTGCGTGTTGTTACTGAAGAATTTCAAAGTTGATTTGGACCAGCTCTCCTTGCCGAGAAAGTTCGATTTTGAGATCATCCCCTACCACAAGATATGATTTAGATTTGAAACTTGACCATCCTTTAGCATCAATCGTCATGCAACCATCCTTTGTACTTACGGTATATTGAGCAGGTTCATTCACATGAAGGCTGCGCATGGTAAGAGAAACTTGGTCGCTGTCGCCCGGATTGTTGAACGACTCCCTCGTTGCTCTAGGAATTCTCTGTTTGCAAACAGGAAGACATACCCAAACAGTTAGATCAACACAGTGAATCATGCGAAACAACATGGAAAGAAAAAAGAATGAAACACTTGGGCGGCCAATGCTTACCAAGAAGGTGGACATGTCGGTTTTTGTAAGGACTTTGGTATATGAAGTGCAAACTGCAGCCCAGTCTGTTGCCGATGCAACTGCTCGTTCGGTTGCCGCTGCACGGGCAGGAGCAGATGCAAGTGCAAGTATTGGTGCAGGTGCCGAAGCCGCCGCTGCTACCGGAGATGGTGCTCCTTGTAGAGCTGGTGCCGGTGTCGGAGCAGGTGCCGGTGTCGATGCCCAATCCTCCGGTAGATCAGCCTGATCTGCTGATGTGGTCGGTGCCCAATCTACAGTTGGATCAGACTGAGATGCTGCCGCTGTCAGTGCTAGAGCAACTATCGATGCTCGATCTATTGCTGAAGGTGGTACCGATGTGCGAGACAGCGACGATCGTGTCTGGTCTTCTATGATCAGCTTTCTAACTTGACTAGGCTTCGTGACCGTGATCTAGTTGTTTCTTCATTTCTTTTAAACGCGAGAAGGACTAATTGTGGCGTTTTTGTTAAACCAAACTACAGTTCATCATAGGGATTCAACTTGTACTTAGACAACAGACTGATCCAATTTTTTCCAGTAATATAAGTGATGGACAGTGCCTTTGTTAATGACACGACATAAGAAGTGAAACCTGCAAAAATAGCCATCGTAGAGCAAACCAAACGATTTATTCTGTGATGAATGTCACATGGCGAAACCTGCATCGTAAAATTGCAGGAAAAGAAAGAAAACATGACATTAAATCAATAAGATTTAGACAGTAAATCAATAAGATTTACTTGATGTGACACAAGTGAATCCTTACCAGGAAATCACTATGTTGAAGTACTAAACAAAAGATTGATCGTCCAACTACGGGTGGCATGCAGGGGCCCCACCTACTCCCACAAGCAGGACAGTCCAAAGGTCGTGACAAATTGTATGGACGGAACATCCATGGGACTGGAAATCCTGGTGGGCGTGATAAACCCTGCAATGCATACAGATATTGGAGTGTAACCATAATTGATAAACCGTCCTCACAAAAAAGATGATCTGGATACTTCAAAATATACGGACTGAATTGAGTGGACAAACATTAACATACAATATTCTCAGGACTGACCACACACCAAAAGCGGCAGTACTAATAAACAATACAAGGTTCACAAACACAAATCAAGTACTGAACAATAGTACTTACTACAGACAAGCAAAGTTGCACTATTTAAACTCTGCAGACTATTTCTTGCCACCGACCTATGGGTTGAACCCCGCATAACTGACTAGGCCATGGACTTCGTGAGAGATGTCTACATGCACCATCACCATCTCGTCAACCTTGGAGAACCTAAAAGAGTGGTCTTTCAACTCATAAACATGATCATGAAGACAGACCGCATCAGATTTGTTGGGAAGCTTTACAAGAACCACACCCTTCGTAATCAAAGGCACAACCAGGAAATTGATGTGGTCAAATACAGCCTCGAGAACACGCCTGACAACTATGCTACAGGAAAACACTAGTTCAGGACACGTAGCGACAAGGACACAACAGCTAGATAGTTTAGCAGTAGAACTCATCCTCAGGTCTTCCAGTTCACACGGCATGACTTTGAGAACTTCATCTCCACTGTGGACCTGGTTCTAATTCAAACAAAAACCATATTTTATTACTACCTCCGTTCAGAAATATAAGATGATTTTCGATATTATACTCCATATATGACTACATATACGCACAGAAATGAGTGAACAAAGACACTAGAACATGTCTTCAAAGGCATGAGAGCAGAGGGATTACTTTCAATATCCATAACACAAGTTACTAAGGCAAATATACCCTCTTCAAAGGTAGCATTTATGTTCATAAAGTACTCCCTCCGTCCCAAAATTCTTGTCTTAGATTTGTCTAGATACGGATGTATCAAGTCACATTTTAGTATTAGATACATTCGTATCTGGACAAATCTAAGACAAGAAATTTGGGACAGAGGGAGTAGTTGAAAGTAATCTATAAGAAATCAGTGTCAACCTCTCGCATGTCTTGGTCAAAATAGGAATTTAGAACCATCATTTGGCACACGAAAATCACATGCAAGATCACCCAGAAAGTTGTATTACTAGTACCAGTACTGCGTGTTAGATGAAAAAACACGATCAAGATCGAGAAAAAGATCGTCAAGAAGAGATATTACCTGGACTTACTTAATGAGGGATCCCGGAGAGGGGGGCTTGGACAGGGCGATAGCTTTGAGCTTATCTGCGGTAGTCTCGGCGGGGTGCTTGCGCTTCTTCGTACCATGAGCCTCGACTGTTTTGGCCAGAGCCATAGACATCACTTCGGCCGGTGCTCCAGCGTCCATCAAGAAACTGTCAAATAGAAATAAAAGAAAAAAAACCATAATCACAAACCCAAAAGAAGAAAAGAGAGGGGGTTATAGGATCAGTGTCGGGGTTGCAAGACCGGGCCTTGGCCAGAATCAACACCATTGATGCGCTCACCTTTCCTTCTTTGGGAGAGAAGAACAATGGCAGAAGCAGGTCGGGGTTTTCTTGAAGAAATGAGGAACAAGATGAGGGAGAAGCGAGTTGGGTAGAGAGGAAGCTGAGAGAGAAGAGTGAAATGATGGTTGCTTCGTCCGTCCAACTTATTGCTGGAAAGGAGGGGGTTTTGTGATTTGACGGCTCATTGGGCATTACTGCGGCGCTTCGATCGGGGTAGTCTACCATCACTCTACTACGGAGTAATTTAGTGCATGGCTGGTGGAACCCGATGCTGGCTGTCCCACACATCGGTGAAAGTGAGTAATTTAGTGCATGGCTGGAGGAGGATCCACACGGTAGAGCGTGTCCACTGTTTTTATGAAGAAAGAAATGATTACAGCAAGCATTTCCACTCTTACGACGGAGGAGTGTGAAACACGGCAGCCAGTTGAACATACACAGTGCTCCTACTACTAGGCATGTGCAGTGGTTCATACGTCAGTACTACATAATTTTGTTGCTAGTGTAGTAAGATATGATGACAACAAATGATGTTGTGCACATGTCAACTATATGAACAGTAATGTAGTAACATAGTACCGCTTTCTCGACTGTCCGGTCGAGAATTAACGGTGAGATCAATGTTAACAGAACTAGGTCTACAGCGCACGGAGAGTATGGTGCTACAGTACTCCACAAAACATGAACCATATGAAGCACGAACAGTGTTAGGCAGGGTGTATGAAGGGTGCACGGGATGGGAGCAAGAGTTCCCTTCTCGACCCACTTTTGGGTGTTTGGCAGAGTGCATGAAGGGTGCATGAGTCCACACTAGTAGGTTAACACAAATACACGAAGAGGAAACAACTACTCCCTCCGTCTAGGTGTGTAAGTCATCTAACGTTGTGCACTGCGACCAAGGCGAAGAGGAAAATGAGAAAACTTAATGTCTTTTTTGCTAATTAATAGCATTGCATGCAATGAACTAACCATTGCATGTCATGTTTATTAGTCTCAAGTCACTGAAAGCATGCACGGCCCACGTCTCTTATTGGTTGATATGTCACAAAACAAGAAACGGGGAGGGAGTTAATGTACCGTGCCTAAGTGTTTTGGGATTATTTGTTTTTCGTAAGGTGGCTTACGCACCTAGACAGAGGAGTATATTGAGATGAGAATGCAACCAAACACACCCACACGCATTGTGCTACAGTGACTGATCTGCACCGTCTGAGTTTGATCCAACGGTCATGTTGCGCTGATACATGGACATGCCCATGCAGAGGGCGCCTAAACACCACCGAAGTCCCTCTGCTTCTCGAGGCGCACGACCTTGGTGATGCAGGGGCGAAACGGCTGAAAGGCAATGCAATCTACGGGAAGGCGGAGGGAGCCAGCCAAGGAGCGGGGAATCTTTTGGTTTCACCATGTTAAAACACCAGTCGACGACTTCTCACATCAGGGAGCAGTGGGTTTTACAGGCGGAGTCATCGTGACTAATTGCTGTCGCGCCTGCTCCCGTCAATCAAAAAATTAAAAATCCTGTCACGCTTGCTCCGTCAATCAAAAAATTAAAAATCCTGTCGCACTCAAACACCAGAGCAACACTGCGGTGGATATTTAAATTTACATGCCGGCAAGTAGATAAAAAAAGGGGTGAAAAAACAAATGTGGCGGCGGCCTAGCTAATCGGTCGAACTAGCCCAACTAGCTAGCCACCATGGTTCACTGATGTACTCAGCGGGAAAAGTGGTCTTTCGTGATTTAACTGCTCATTTACTTGCTTCGGTGAAAACGCGTGGTAGGGCATCCCACGTCAGGAAGAATATATGTGTGCACCACCCGGGAGGATCCCTAAACCACGCGGTAGGGTGTGCCATGTCTCAGCACAGAGGAAAAATGTGCGTGTAAAAATTTACTGTATCGAACGTAGTACCTATGGTTCGACCTTGGGACCCCCAGTCGGTCGAAAACACCCCACCAGCCACACAGCTTCATCATGCTAACATGGCATGGATTATAGGTGTGGTTAGCTCCGTCTCGACCAGCCACAACGTCTCTTGTTCTAGGCGATTATTCTATTTTCCAAGCTTTTTTAGTTGTAATAACACCACGGCAAGCTAGCGCCGCTCTTCGGGTGTGCCCGTGCAAAGGTTAGACGATGGAGAGAAGAGAGAGATCGTAGACCTGGGACCCACCAGTAAGTGAGTCAACGGTCATGCACTTGTTGACGAGGCATTCCCTCTACTCTACTCAACGTAATACTGTGTAAAATCAAGTTATGGGACAAAGCCAACAACCGTTGTTGTTTCAGGCTATCGACTTACGCTTTGTAGTCCAGGTTGCCAGTTTGAATCTCGTCTTTCAGATTTGTTAGTTTTAGGTCCAAATTTGATTAATGACAAGTGGGACCCCTCGTGTGTTGTTCCGATATTTCAGTGTAGGATGGTTTTTTTGAACAAACACTTTGCGTGGTTAGACAAGTAACAAAACAACTTACACGTATTTTGCAAGTTTACGAACAAAAATGACAGCGGCATAGAATATCACATCCAGCCCGCAGCTTAGATGCTATGGTGATACGAGTTTTTACACCGTTGGAAGTGAGATCCAATGGCTTGGGAGTAGTCTTTGTAATTATGCGCAATTTCCAAACTCTCCAAAGGTTTTTTTTGCAAATAAAACATTTAGGCCTCGTGTGTGCCGCTGCATCTTGGATCCAACGGCTGCCCGTTGCTCATATTAGGTGCTCCCCGTAGCTTAATTACCCGCTACGGTGACATGAGCATCTAGGTCGTATGATCAGTGACCAGATGGCACATGCGTAGTACTTGTACTTTCTGCGCAATTCCTAAACTCTCTCAGTCGTATATTACAAAAACATTCAAACCTCCTACTGTGGACTGTTAGATCTCCGTGAACTCATATCACCATAGAATCTACGGTGCGGGAGCACCTTATATTCTCCCGTGCGAGAAAACATAAGGTGCTCTCGCAGCTTGGATGCTACGGTGATACGAACTTCGAGGTTGTTTGATCTGAGATCCAATGGCATCTGAGCAGTCTTTGTGCTTGTAAGAAGTGGCCAAACTCTTTGGGGGCTTTTCTGCAAAAAACCATTCGAACCACCGAGGAGGTGTTGGGTCACAAATCCAACGGCTCCGAAGAGCTTGTATCACCAAAGCATCTAAGGTGTGGTAGCACATGATATTCTTACATACAGGAGAATATGATGTCCTCTTTCATCTTAGATGCTACGATGATACGAGCTTCAAGGTCGTTGGATAAGAGATCCAAGGGCATCTGAGTAGTTTTTGTACAAATTGTGTGCAATTCTCAAACTCATCAAGGTTTCCTGTAAAAATATTAAGACATCATGTGAGCTGCTATATCTCAGATCTACAAGCTCCAAGCAACTCGTATAGGCATATAGCATCTAAGGTATGGGGGCACATGATATTCTCCCGGGGAGGAGGGTGGGGTGCACAACCAATCGGTGGTTGGGAGGGTGAGGACAAATATAATCTAAACAACCCTAAACTGAGCTTCACAATTTTATCTAAGGTCGAGGGGGTGACCCCCGACAATCATAGCTCCTCCTAATTAAACACAACATTTGCATGTACTGTAGTACTAGACTTAATATTCATGTTTCAGTTTCATGTTCGTTTTAAATATTGAATTGAGGACCATGCATGTCTTACATTTTACTCCCTTCGTTCCAAAATATTTGTCTTTTTAGAGATTTCAAGTGGACTGGCACAAACGGATGTATATAGACATATTTTAGTGTAGGTTCACTCATTTTGCTCCGTATGTAGTCGCCTTTTGAAATCTCTAAAAGACTAATATTTAGGAACAGAAGGAGTATTTTTGAATTCGTGTCATACATGCATGGTTTAGAAAAATAGATGCACTATATTTATTGGATTGTTTTTGTGTTCGTGTGTGTGTGTATGTGTGTGTGTGTGTGGTCATATGCTTGATACATACAAAGTTTTCTCATGACCATATTGTTCATCTTTTAAATTTGAATTTGCATTGAAAAACTTACCAGGGATACCATGAAATGTGAAATCCACGTTGAGATCCCTATATCACAAACTCACTCTAATTCAACAACTTGTCATAAATCAATTACCACGTTGAGATTACTATTTGCAAGGAAAGTACGGGCATTGTAATACACATAGATTCGTTCAGCAATTTAAAAGGTTCCTTTCGTATTCTTGAATGGTAGGACCCAATGGCGTACCAGCCAGACCTTGGCTCGTGTTGATCCTAAAAAAATAAAAAATAAAAAAACCGGGCTCGTGTCCTTCTGGTGGCGTGCGTGGTACGCACATTAGGCAACCCCAACCAATCGAGCCTCCGCTTTTCGAGTCGAAATATCTGGCGGCCAGAATTCCAGCCCTAGGAAGTTCCCCTCGTGTCCCCGGTCCATAATGACTACCGATGAACAACGGATGGATGCTTTAGTAACTAGACAAAGTTACCTACCGTGCCGAGCACGGTTCAATTCCCTCGGTCGCCGCTCGCCAAGGTCACCCGTCAACTGCATTGCCTACTACTACTACTACTACTACTACTACTACTACTACTACTACTACTACTACTACTACTACTACTACTACTACTACTACTACTACTACTACTACTACTACTACTACTACTACTACTACTACTACTACTACTACTACTACTACTACTACTACTACTACTACTACTACTACTACTACTACACCAGGATGAGCACAGAATTGAGCCCGTTTGTTCATGCCCAGTACTTGAGTTAATATATCAGGCAATGCACTGGTACGGAGGGATTATCCTTTTGCTCTGCATATATAACTTGTCTGAAGTCTAACTAAGCAAAATGTTTGACCAAATCCTTTCTTAAGAAATACAACAGGACAAATGTATGGCTTGAAAATTTATTGCATGATGCAGGTTATGATATTGTTTCGAATCCTGGATCTTAAATTTCAGAAAATCCAAAAGTGACCATAAATTCTTGAAACTGAGCATGGTCACATGATATGGCAAAAATATTACTTCGTAATTTTTTTTCTTCAATTCGAGACAAGCTGCTTATGACAAGTTACACAAATGAAGAGCCAAGGTATTTTGGAACAAAGACCTGTCACGTTAAGGCGAACGCTTTCACTATTGAAACTGTGGGCATTTACGTGCCGCCATGAGTCCCGCTTCTCATCGGCAGGTGTCGTCCGCGCAAGCGTGTGAGTCGACGGGAGGCGTGCGAGCAGACCGCTGCGCCGGATGACAGGGAGGCGTGCGAGCAGACCGCTGTGCTGGCTCACCGGGAGGCGAGCCCTTTGACCAGGCTCCGCTGCCCATCTTCGTCACAACTGCTCCCACTTTTAATGTCGTCAGCGCCGCAGTTTAAAATCAACCCCGCACTAACCAGTATCGCTACAATCTTCTCTCTTCCTCTCCGATTTCCTGTCGTGTACCTCCAACCAGCCTGACCTAAATGTATGCCATGCCGCATCACGATGGCCTGCCCTTAGTCTTCTAGTTTCCTGAGGAAGACACCCAGCCGGAGTCTCAAGAACATAAGGCACTTTGGGACGAGCTTGAACTGGCCTTGCGGGAAGACACCGCGCCTGTCCCCGCTCCCGTTCTGGCTCCCGTCGCCCCGACTGCGCCAGCGCCCATCCCTGTGGCATTGATGGGTTGGGAGCTGCACATTGTCGCCGAGCTTGATGCCACAGGGTTCCACGAGGTCCTCGCCGACTTTCACGCGTCCGTGCACTAATGCGCACCCCGTGCCAGTGCCCGTGCACCTGCCAGCGAATGCGCCTGCGCGTGCACTGATGCGCACGCCCGTGCCGGTGCCCGTGCACCTGCCAGCGCATGCGCCTGTGCGTGCACTGACGTGCACGCCCGTGCCGGTGCCTGTTCACACGAATGTCTCCGCCGCACCGTTGACAGCGCCTGTCCCCGTGCGGGTGCCAGTGCCCTCCTCAACGGCATGGATGGCCGCCATCGACCGCTTCCTTGCACCAACACCAGTCGCCTCCTCCCGCCAGTTGACTCGCTCCGAAGTCCAGAATATTTTGGCCTTCCTTGAAGCTAGGCCAACGTCCAGGAGTATGCCAACAACGGCGCAAGGCGCCGCCATTGCCGTCGGTAAGTGGCCCGACGACACACAGGGCACGACAGAGGAGCCGCTTCCCACCGCAAGACGCCCCCGCTGCCGCCGCGTAATCTAAATTTGCCATGAAAAACGTTCGGATTGCCATGCTTAAAATCCGAACGTTTATCATTTCCGTTTATTTTAGATCGATCATCGTATAATTTAAAGTCGGAGTCAAACTGAACGAAATCTATGGTTTGAACGATTGAATGTTCTACTAGAGTCGTATCAAACTAAATATAAAACGTCATCAAGCCACATGTATTCCTTGTCATCCAACGATCTAGACTGCTTCAATGTTGAGCGCTCAACACGTTTAGCGTGCAGTTAATTTCATGCCAAAAATAGTGCTAATCACATAATAACACACAAATAATATCCTACTTAATATCCGCATGCACTTAATATACTTCCAAATTAACATGCATTACACGTACACACTGACTAGTGCTGCTAGCACGTGAAACTGGTATCATAACTTGTGAACGCGTCCAGATATGGTCAACGGCAACATCGCCCGCGAGTTCTTCGTGTTTGCCCGTGCGTCTAAACGCAGAAGGGGAGGAGAGAGAGAGCACCCATGGAACCCACCAGTAAGTGAAGGCAAATAGTACTAAAAATAATATTACATGTTATCAATTAAATAGGCTGTGGTAATATAAAAACATTATGTGAACAAAGGGAGGTACAACAAACATTGTTGTTCTACATATGTTGCCTATTGACGTGCGGCTTGAAGGCCCTGGTCGCCTGTTCGATCCTTGTCCTTTTTTTAATTAGTATATGGGTCCAAATTTGTTTCATGACATGTGGGCCCCTCGGTGTGTAGTTTGTAGCACTTTAATTTGTGGGTCAAAATTTGTTCCATTCCAAGTGGGCTATCGGTGTGTAGTTTTGTAGCTTATTTATAATAATTAAAGAGAACAACAGAGTTTTTTGCAATAATACCATGGTGCGACGTTGAAGGCGAGAAAGGACGTGCGAGAGAGCGATGACCGAGCCAGAGGGAAATCAACTAGGGGAGTTGCGGGGGTTGCAACGGTGTTTTGAGTTGTTGTGGGCTGAATGCTATGAAAATATAATCTAAACCGGCCGGAATAAATGCCTACACAAATTAATCCAAGGTTGGAGTGCCCCTCGCAATGTAAATAGCTCCAGCTTTGCGAGGGATGGAGAGGTAGCTTCAATGTGTGGAAGATACGGCGTGAGAAAGCGAAGTCAATCGAGAGACATATAGATAGAGAGACAAAGTGAGTGTGGTCCGTCATTCATTGAACAAATATATATGCTCTGGAGAGATATTGTCCGATTGAGCTTTTGGCAAGGGTGAGGGCTGTAAGATAGAGCTTGAGAGATGATCCAGTCACAAACGTGTAGATATATTTTGTGCGTGGGAGGAAGCAAGGTCAATCGATCACATAGGGTCGTCGTGCGATCGAAAGAGTGAGACGGGTTGGAGAGAGTGACCTAGATAGACAATGTGCGTGAGAGAGTATACAATGTGAATAAGTCGAATTGGGCTCAAACATGGTGATATATCATTTTTGTCCGAGAAAGACCAAGGTCAATCGAGACATACAAAGAGAAAGAGAGAGAGAGAGAGAGCGAGCGTGGCCTGCCATGAAGTCGAAAGAGTGGGGCCAGCTTCGATGGACTGACCTAGATAGACAATCTATGTGAGAGAGTATAGAGTGTCGATCAAGGCCCGAACAGGGAGATATATCATTTGTGTGTGAAAGAAAACGAGGTTAAACGAGACTCAGATAAAGAGAGCGAGATTGAGCGAGTGTGGCCCGCCGTGCAGAAGAAAGAGTGAGACAGTCTCGAGGGAGTGACCTAGATAGACAACGTGCGTGCGTGCGCACGAGAGGTTGGGGGCTAGATAGGCAATGCATATATTTAGCGCGAGAGGGTGAGAGGGAGAGGGAGAGAGAGAGAGCTCGGCATGGGGTGCAATGGCGGGTGTGTGAGGTAAATACATTTTGTAACAGAGTGGAAAAGGGGGGTTGTGTAGTTGAGAGAGTTAGAGATAGAAACATGGAGAGAAAGAATGGATGTGTGTTGGAAACCGATAGCTTCCTAAGGTGGTTAGGAGAGGAAGATTGACCGATACAGGAAGTATGTAGCGTGTGTGCGCGGGGGGGGGGGCTAAAAACAACATTTGAATGTAGATAGTACGAGACTTAATGTCGATATTTCAATTCGGTGTACATTGTAAGATTTTAACTGAGGACCCTGCTTATGGGTAATTATTTCGAATTCGTACCATACTAGGTTTCGAAAAGTTGGCATTGACTCAATTTGTTGTGCTATTTTGTAGGTCATCTGTTTGAATCCATCCAGAAGTTTTCTCACTGCCATGGTGTTCATCATATACATATGAATTTGTATTAAAAAAGTAGCATGGATACAGTGAAATACGAAGTCCACGTTAGAATTGGAGATCGCTATGTGACACACACTCTAATTCAAATAACTAATTATGTGACACACTTGTAATCCACGTTAGCGTGGATACCGTTTCGAATTTTTTTCAAATAACTCTTGATTAACTAATTTATAGTATCTTGTTTCAAATGACTAATTATTGCAAGGAAAACACGGGCATGGTAATACATGCAGATTCGTTTGCAAATGAAAGAAGATTCGTTTGCATTCTCAAATGTAGGCGCACCAGGCAGACCAGGGTCGTGTCGTGGTGGTCGCATGTGTCGGACGGACTCTTAGCAGCCAGCCAGCCACCCCCTCCCTCCCTCTCCCTCCCCCCCCCCAAAAAAAGGACGACGACAAAATAAGTTCGCGCTTCCACGTTTTGGATTGAAATATCTGTCGGCCCCAATTCCATCCCTGCAAAATCTCCCTTCTCCATCGTCCCCTTATGCGCCCAGATTGCTCAAATCCCTAATCCGCTGCCAACCCAAGCAAAGTTCGAATCGCCCCTCGTCTCGTCTCTTTCCCCACCTCTGTGCCGGACGACGAAGACGATGGTCGCGCTTCACCATCGTACCGGAGCTACCTCATCTATGCCCTTGTCCACCGCACCGGGTGGTCCACCAACAACGTCGGCCGCCGCAACTGACGTGCCTCCCAGACACCGACTTCCACCGCATCAGGTGCGCTTCACCGATGCCGTCTCCCAGCTCACCGAGGCTACTTCACCGAGCACATCGTCGTGCCTCCGCCCCCCGAGGCTGCTGGGGCTTCACCAACAATCTCGTCCACAGCATGGTAGCACTCCGCTACCACTCAAGATCTGCATTCGTGCGCGGCCAGCCAACGCCAGCGCATCACCCTCAACGGCTCTGAAGTGACCCGCACTCTAGCTAGGAGAGCATGCCCAAATGCCGGCCCGAACTAGGTATCCACACATTACTCCCTTGTGCACTGTTACGACGATGTTTGTATATCCTTTCACTGCTCTCTTAGCTTACATGCCTATCCAACTCTGACTTTAACTCTTATTTCTTCTGGTTATATCATCTGAAACAAGAAAATCCATTTTTAGCGAAGCATGACGACGCTACGGGATCTGTTACACATCCTGCACACCCATATAACCTTGTAAGTATCTGTCCTCCGGTACAACAGCAAGGTCAATTCCTCTTATTTGATCAGCCATTCGCCGTGTCAAAAATGCAGAGGGGGATGCAAGGAGCACAAGGCTTGCACATCCAAGCAAGGGGTAACATGGAATTGTACATGGAACATCCCAAGCGCAAGCAGAGCTGCAGTGAGCCTGTACAACAAGCTAGCATAAGTCCCTGCATTTCATTTATTTCATACTAGCATTCGTGTATGATTTGTGTGAAGTGGCGGATCCACGAATTCAAGTTACCAGGGGCGAACATTTAACTTAAAAAATACGAAGGCACTTGCACTCCGGAAATCAACATAACTTGAGAAATGTGAAGCTACATGCACTTTGAAAACCAGCTAATGATCCAAAGTACTTCAGATTATAAACACTAAATGATGCAAGCACCAAAAAACACAAAATTCAACATGGTGTACAAGGACTACAAACATGGTCTATACCTGCTTGAATTATTCGTTCTCTGGCTGAAAATATCGAAGTGTAATTGCACCTATAACCAGTGCGCAAACTGCATATCAATATATCTATCCTGCACAAGTATGCCAATAGTTTCAAACAACAGATTAGAAAAGTATTTATGCTACGTTGTCATGATACAGGGACCTTCTGGTAGATGGCCTCGACGTTTCCACCAGCCATGAAAATGCACTATAATTTGCTTGTCATCAATGTCTGCAAATCTCTATGTCTCTCTCAACATAGCAGATCATCATTAGACACTAAATCCTTCAACGGGATCTTGCAAAATGCGTGCATTAGATGCCTCATTAGACACTATATGTTCATCACCAGGAGCATGTAAAATGTTTGCAACAAATCCTTCATTAGCAGTCTGTTCATTAGACACTTCAGGCTCAAGAACAACATGAGCTTGGATGTTTGCACCGAAAACTTTATTAGATTCATCAGATTCAGTCAGTTCAGTATTGATAGGGGGAGTTATAAAATAAGTAGAAATTGGTTTCATTTTCTCATAGATTCCCAACATACAAGCAGTTTTACAACACCGTCAGGTTTAACTATTGGCCAGAAATTGAAGAGTTGAATTAGATATAATCAGGGATGTGATGTACCTGCTCGTTGCGCATGCTACTCTTGCAAGCTGCGACTGTCCGTTTGTGCAAGCTCGATGCCATGCCCGTGCTGCCGCCGCTGCCTCCCACACAGGCTACACCCATGGTTGGATCTTCATCTTCTTGGCCTTCCGTTCGCTTGAAGCCCGGCAACTGCCCTCCAACGAGGGCGCGAGGAAGTGCTGTGTCGATCTGTCCAGCGGCGGCTAGGTTAGGAGCAAGCCATACTGGAGGCTGGAGCGGATGAATTGGGATTTTTCCTGCTTTCGATTGATATGGGAGGTCCTCGTTTGGGTTGCGAGCCTGCTATAGGGCCTGCCTTGCACTTATGTCATTGGCCTATCCAAATTGAAACATTTTTCTTCATTTTTTACATTTCCTGCTTGTGCGTTGGGACGAACTAAACTAGCCTGGGCCAACTTGGACGACTCAAACTAGGTGCACACTTTCGAGCCTCCCGAGGCGGCCGCCCATACCAGCCCCTATGGTGGCGTCGCCCCCTTTTTGCGTGTATGATAGGGGTAGTGAAAAATATTCCAGTGGAACTTTTGATTTACCCACAGAATGGTTGAATTGCTTGTTTCTATGAACTGAGTTTGCCAATGATGTGAAGGATGTCAGTCTTTTCATCCTATTGTAGATTGCTTAGATCTCGATATGCCAAAAGTAATCGCATGAAATATACAGTAAAAGCCAGTGTGATGTCTGTGGCTACAACTAGTTTGACTACACGTCCTCATATAACATATCAAGGACGCACCATCTTACCAGATTAACCATTCAACTTACCAATGTAGTGTGGGAAGAAAGAAGTATTGGGACTGTTTATCCAAGCAATTGATGCCATGAACTCCTTCGTACAACCTTGTAAGCGAAACAGAAGTTGCAGTGTGCCTGTACAAAGAACTAGCGTAAGTTCAGTTACCAGCTTCTCGGAATTTTAGTTAGCCACTTATTGCAAAATTGTTCAATTATGTTGCTTGGCTTAATTTAGTTTGCTACTGTTTACATAATGCCACAGCCTATTAATCCTATTATAGACTGCGCCTATCTATGTGTTTGATACTTACTGTTAAGAATTGCCTGTTTGCCTGAACTTAACAAGCTACTTGTTTGTTTAACTGCTTTGCAGCTGCAACAACGGGTTACAATGGTGTTAATAACTACTTTTCAACATCGAATTGAAACTCTTTAATTCCTTGTTTGTTTAACTGGTTTGCTGTTATAACTCCCAGTTGAGATGTTTTGCTAACTTCAACTTTTCTGAATCCAATCAGAACTTTAATGGCAAAACAGGTTAGCCCAAGATCAAAGAGCGAGGTCCCCATGGACGTTGTATCATCCCACAGCAGTGGCATCGGCCCAATTGTGCATTATGAATTGCCAACTGTTGATGCTCTAGAGGCTAAACTAGTGGTAGAAAGAGATTTTTCTTCTGCACTTAGAGATGAAGTTGACATGTTGAGGAAGCAAACAGCAAAATCAGTAGCAGTACTCAAGACAACCATTAAGTATTTGGTGGATTTCAAAATGAACAAAGCTGAGACTGACCACATTGTTAAGGTCCTGAAGGAAAAAAGGAAATTAAATTCCCACTTGGTAAATAATAGGTGAAATGTTCTTTCCATCATTGAATACCCTTTGTGTTGTTTGTTCATGTAATCAATCAAACCATTTGTTTTAGAGATCATGTAATAATTGTTTTTTGTTTTTTGTTTTTTGGTTTGTAATTTTATTTGAGCACAAGTCTGTATTAATTGATAAGACTCGGAGACATTTCATTTTGATTGCTATGCCAGACCTACAAATATGCCAATCGGGCTGAATGTGCATTCAGCAATAATAGTAGTATAGATGGACCATAAGTGGCACGCATCGGAAAGGGCCAAGATGCTGTAGTAGCTTGGCTAAAAAAGGATGCTGTTGTAGCAAATAAAAGTACAGCGGCCTGGCTTATGTATGTTAGTTGATATTATTGATCCATATACTCTATAAGTGTTTATATGTCTGTTAGTTCTGTACATTCTTGGTTGATTGACTCGGTATTTGAATCTTGATACATCGCTTGTGTTCATATCTAAATGGGGGTACACATTATGCTGCGTGTGACATTTGATTTGGACATGAAGTGTTCTAAATATTCGAATTCACCTTAAACTGGATTCTAGCTTCTGAATTTGAGTATCGACATTTGTAAACCATATTCATATATGACAGTGGAATACATCTTTGTCGTCCTTTTGAAGATATATACAAACCCATAGAATGATTTATAAAGATTCATACAGGAATACAAAATGGATTCGAATTTAGTTGGCAGGGTAAACGTGGATGCTTATTGTACCAAATTCGAAAGAAGCGGCAAAATGTCCACTCCCATGTCGGCTGCCCGAATCCAAGTGTTTGGGAGATGGAAATTATTGTCTAGCCATTACATGGACAATGCATCGGCCCGATTTCCACTCCTCTAAATAAGGGTAGGATAGTAACTTCAATTAGACGTGACACGACCGCCTCTAAGCCCATTCCGACACGGTGGGCGGCAAAACACATTTGATTCAAGCTCATCCGAAAGACCTTGGTTTCTCCCTCCATTTCCCCATTCATACACGGTGGGCGGCAAAACAAACTCGACTCGGCCGAAATCGATGTAGGCAAATATTTTCAATAGGGGCAGGTTTGTAACTTCACTCAGACATGACACAACCGCCCTACCTGTCAGCCCCGTTCATACACCGTGGGCGCCAACCATGGGCGCCAACCACTTTCTCCTCGCCCGAAATCGCTCTGGCCAATATTGGCAAGATGCGAGATTACCGTCGTATCCCCAACCGACGAGACGTCCAAATTTTAAACGGGGGCTAAGTTCGTAACTTTCCCATATTTCAGACAGGCGTGTCCCAAAAACATGGTTCCCCATACCTCTCCCTCCATTTTCCCATTCATACACCGTCCGTGCTAGAACACCATCCCCACACCAGCCTCCGTCCGCCACCCCATCTATCGCCGTCGTCCTCCACCACATCCATCGCCACCGTCCTCCACCACATCCATCGCCACCGTCCTCCACCATGCCGGAGCGCCTACCAAGACCGCGCCGTCCACTTCTAGAGATGGAAGTTTCTCATTCACGACGACGGACCAAGAGCCTTGCATCACGTCCTCTCGCTTCATCGGCGTCGTCGTCCTCTTTGTCGGGGCCGCTCACACGACCTTCTCTTCCACCGCAACGGGACTTATCCCCCGATGCACCCGTCTACCATCACAGATCTGCTTCAACGCCACCGACAGCCATCGCACCCCCGATGCCTACACGGCGCCGCAAGAGAGGTGGTACTTCACATCTCCTCAACTTTTTGATCTCAACCAGAAAATAGATCTTAACTTGGTTACTCTACTTTCTTTTTAGCTCTTAGAATTTAGTTCTTAGTTCGAAGCAAACAATGGCTGCTAAATATCATTTCTTCGGTTTCCCCCTTTTATGATCACTATACGATCAGAATACGTGATTCACGTCATAATAGCACTGCTCGACCCATCAAGCTAAACAAGCTTAGTTGTTCAAATACGAATCTGATATTATTAAAATAGATTTGTTTAATTGGTCAGCTAAATGTTCCTAAATTAGTTTCTAAACTACATGTTCGCCGCTCGGGTGTGTATCTCTACAGGGTGCCCAGGGTGGGCCATCCGACCCTGGGATTTTGGGTCGTCCCAGGCCCCGATTCCCCTTTGTTCTGCTGCGCGCTTCCGATCTCTACTCGCCCTCAGCCGCCTGCCTCGCCGGCGACTTTTCGTCCCCGGACAGCATGACTCTAGGAGGAGACACCGGAGTAACAGGAGGTCAGGAGCCGCTCGCCCAACAACGTCACCGCTGCTCGAGCGCGCCGCCGTGCCTACCTTCCCAGTCCGTTCAGGGCTCAGGCGTGCAGCACCCACTAAGTCAACCCGATTTATCCTGAGATAAGTCCTCAACACTCAGCAGCCACTCCTCATCGCCCATTTTCTAATTGATTCATTACTCATTAGGCAGGACTGTCATTAGGGTTTGTTGTGTGCTCAGTGCTACCTACACTTAATGGTTCAGATGTATTTTGGTAATCTTTAGTACCTGTAAAGTTCACAGGGTTTTCAACATTCCGGCCCTAGGAACAGACACTAGTCATTTTGGATTGTTCGTCGTAGTGACACTGACCCAGATTACTACTGCAAGCCAGGTTTGTTGACAATTTTACTTGTCTTTCTTACTCATTCAATATAATATCCAATTATTCACGTCGATTAGTTGCAAACAATAGTGCTAGACAAACTTCCTTATTCAGATTTTGAACGGTCTCTTACTGTAGTTACAATTTTGCATACTTGTCCTAGTAAGCTCACAAGTAAATGATTGGTTCACTACATCTATGCTTTCCTTGTCATATTTGTTGTCAATATTCTTTTAGGGTGGACCACCCTGTTTCTAAATACTGCAACCATAGACATGAGTGAATAGTATTTCTCTATGTGATCTCTTCCATCATGTGTGGGCAACGAACACTGCATTGTATAGAAAGAAAGTGTCATTTCCAGCTTTTACATAGGCTTCGATCTTTTACATGGAATACAATCTGCCTACTTGCTTTGTGCCGCACTACCAACACTCCACCCTTGAAGCTAAACATTATGTCACTCATAATTCCTTAGTTTATTTGTTCAAATACGAATTTCATATGATTCTAATGTTCCTACTTCAGTTTTGAAATGTGTGTCTGCCTGTTATAGAGACATAAGGGGTTTGTATTTCTGTGTGTGGTCTGGTCAGAACGGTTGGGGTGTGAACTTTGCATATGCAGGGGTTTATAGGGAGACACTCTTCGAGTTGAATCTGCAATGCATTCCATAGATAGTCTGACTACTTTTTATGTTTTCATGAATCTCAGATTCTGAACAGCATCAAAATGATTATGAGCTTGCGCGCATGAAAAGAATAAAGCAGAACAATGCCATGGCTGTCAAACTCGGCATTAAGGGACTGAAATCAAGTCTGGATGCAATGCAATGAAAATGCTCTACACCTACAGATTCATGCTTAGAATATGATCCTAACAGTGATTCTGAGCTAGAGGGAGACCTAAGTCAATGTAGCTCCCTAGTGGAGGAGTGAGGGAGTCCTGGATTAGGGGGTGTCCATATAGCCGGACTATACCTTCAGCCGGACTCCAGGACTATGAAGATACAAGATTGAAGACTTCGTCCCGTGTCCGGAAGGGACTTTCCTTGGCGTGGAAGGCAAGCTTGGCAATACGGATGTGTAGATCTCCTCCCATTGTAACCGACTCTGTGTAACCCTAGCCCTCTCCGGTGCCTATATAAACCGGAGGGTTTTAGTCCATAGGACGAACAACAGTTATACCATAGGCTAGCTTCTAGGGTTTAGCCTCCTTGATCTCGTGGTAGATCTACTCTTGTACTACCCATATCATCAATATTAATCAAGCAGGACGTAGGGTTTTACCTCCATCGAGAGGGCCCGAACCTGGGTAAAACTTCGTGCCCCTTGTCTAATGTTACCATCCGCCTAGACGCACAGTTCGGGACCCCCTACCCGAGATCCGCCGGTTCTGACACCGACATTGGTGCTTTCATTGAGAGTTCCTCTGTGTCGTCGCAATCAGGAAGGATGCCTCTCAAGTCTTTAAAGACGGCACTGTCGCCAAGGGAGCTTTGGCTGTCGGTCAAACTCTTCGGCTAGGTGGTTTTCTTATGAGCGCCTGTTCGGCTGCTACGCCGACGAGGACCTCTCGGGTCATCAAAAGCAATCTTCATGTCAGCTCGGAGCTCGCCGAGCAGTTAGATCCAATGGAGCTCTCTTCCATGAATGATCTCTTGGATCGCATCGCCGCCCTGGGGGGCGCTACGGATTACGACCAGGTTGGGCCTAAACCCAATCTAAGAGAAATTAACTCTCCCCAAGTCACCCATCATGTTGCCGTGGTAGAGGAGCCGTACAGCGACCCTTCATCTATCTTAAGGACTAACTACGTCCGGATTCCCAATCCCTCCAAGCCGGATATCCTTGGAGGTTAGGATATAATTCAAGACCTGAACTTAGAATCAGGCGACGGGCTAGATTCATTGGACAACATCCAAGAGCCAAAACTTCAGAGTTCGGAAACTCCTTGGCCTCTGAGTCTCAGATTGGGTGAGGTTTCAGATTTAATAACACCCGCCCACCCGAACATAAGCGATCTATCCCAAATCAGGCAACTGCCCGAAGAAACGGTACATCATTATTTGGCCAGATTCCTCCTGGTTATGAACATGATAAATGAGTGCCACGAGGAAGACGCAATCTCAATCTTCTGCAATAATTGCACGGACAAGGGAATCCTCAACGCCATAAGTCGTCGTGATATTACACGCTTTGCTGACTTGGCGTCCATAGTACAAAAGTACTGTGCGATGGAAAGCGCATGGAAAACCGAAATAAAATTTTGGGATAATCCGGCCCTAAATAGAAACCCCGTACAAAATAAAAGGGTGCATCATCGACAAACACCCGGGTTAAACACCAAAAACCAAAAACCCTCTACAGGGCATGGAACCGTACTGGAAGGATGGCTTAATGGACCCTGTAAAATTCACAGTACAGAAGGCGCCACGCCAACTCATAGCCTTAGAGCATGTTTGATACTCCGGCAGGTGGCCAAAATTGGCGAGGATCTCCTAATTCCGGAGGCCGCAGAAAGCCACCCCAGGGTCACCAGTACAGTCTTAACAGTCTTCGAGACTTCCGCATCAAATAATATGCGAAAAAGAACACTCCGCAGCCTCGCCGAAGTCTACCAAGTAGCAACAATAAACCCATGGAGTGACACGGCTATTACTTTTAATGCCAGTGATGAACCTAAATTCCGAATAGCCCGAGCACCAGCCGCACTGGTCCTCGGTCCAACAGTGGACAGCTTGAACCTCATTTATGAGGAAACCCTTCAAAAAATGGAAATAGACTGGAACCGCATTGAGCGAAGCAGCACAACCTTTAGAGGAATAATCCCCAGTCGGGAAGCGCGTTGTACAGGACAAATCACACTAGATGTGGTGTTCGGCACGCCGAATAATTACAGGTCCGAAGAGGTCCCGTTTCAGGTGGCCCCGTTCAGTAGCGGATACCACACTCTGCTAGGGCGCGAAGCGTTTACAATCTTCCAAGCAATACCCCATTATGGGTACATGTAGCTCAAGAAGCCCGGGCCGAACGGAACTATCACTCTCGCTAGTGATCCGGACATAGCACTCCGCGCCGAAAATAAGACAGCCGCACTGGCCCTTGAGGCACTATCCGAAGCCCTAGCGGCTGAGGAACTGACTGCGTTGCGCTCCACGGTGAATAAGAACGACGTGATACTTGACAAAATATCCAAGTCCACTTCCTTTAAACCAGCGGACGAAATAGTCAAATTCCAGGTCCATCCAACGGACCGCAACAAGACAGCTTCCATTGGGGCACAATTAAACCCTGATGTAGATGCCGCACTGCGAGAATTCCTACGGGAGAACTGGGACACTTTCGCCTGGCACCCTTCAGACATGCCAGGAATCCCACGCAGGCTGGCCGAACACAGCTTAAATATCCTAAAAGGATTCAAACCTGTCAAACAAGCTCTTCGGCGTTTCTCCAAACCTAAGAGATAGGCCATGGGAGAGGAGCTAGCCAAGCTATTGGAGGCAGGATTCATCAGAGATATAAAACATCCGGACTGGCTAGCAAACCTGGTGATGGTACCAAAGAAGGATAAATCCTGGCGCCTGTGCGTTGATTTTAAAGACCTCAACAAGGCTTGCCCAAAGGATCCCTTCCCCCTCCCCCGCATCAATCAAATTATCAACGCTACCACAGCACACGATTCGTTGTGTTTCCTCGACGCATACTCCGGCTATCATCAAATTAAGATGGCAGAGTTAGACCAAGCCGCAACGGCAATCATCACACCGTACGGCCCATTCTGCTTCAATACAATGCCCTTCGGCCTCAAAAACGCCGGCGCAACATATCAGCGCATGATTCAGACATGTCTGGCAAACCAAATCGGCAAAACAGTGGAGCCATACGTAGATGATGTGGTCGTAAAAACAAGACATGTCGAAACTCTAGTAGACAACTTGAGGCTCACATTGGATAATCTCCGAGCATATGACATCAAGCTCAACCCGGAAAAATGCATTTTTGGCGTTTCAGCCGGAAAGCTCTTGGGCTTCATTGTATCCGGTAGAGGAATTGATGCAAATCCAGCCAAGATCCGAGCTCTGTCACAATTGGATATCCCAAAGGACCTCAAACAAATACAAAAATTAATAGGATGCGTGGCGGCTCTAAGCCGCTTTATCTCCCGCGTAGGAGAAAAGGCACTACCTCTCTACCGCCTCCTTCGGCGCACCGAACACTTCGAGCGGACGGATGCCGCCATGGCCGGACTCGACGAAATAAAGGCCATATTGGCAACAAACCTGTCCTGGCGCGCCAAATATTGGCGAACCAATGCTATTGTACATTGCAGCAACCCATCAGGTTGTAAGCGTAGTGCTCGTTGTCGAACGAGAAACGGACGGACACAAATTCCTCCTTCAAAAGCCAGTCTACTATGTGTCCACTATCCTCACTCCATGCAAATCACGGTACCCGCATTATCAAAAGGTTGCATACGCGGTATTCATGGCATCCCAGAAGCTGCGACACTACTTTCAAGAGTGTTCGATAACAGTAGCCTCTGATGTACCACTTAACGATATTATAAACAACCGCGACGCAACGGGCCAGATTGCAAAATGGGCCATCGAGCTTCTCCCATTTGACATAACTTATAAGCCACGGCGAGCTATTAATTCGCAAGTTTTGGCCGACTTCGTCGCAGAATGGACGGAGGCCGAACTCCCTAAAGAGTACGACACATATTCAAACTGGATCATGCATTTCGACGGCTCTAAAATGTTGGCCGGTCTAGGGGCTGGCGTCGTTTTGACGTCCCCCATGGGAGACACGGTTCAATATGTACTCCTGATTATGTACACAGACTCCAACAATGCAGCCGGATATGAGGCCCTTTCACATGGTCTCCGCATGGCAGTATCCATGGGCATTCAACGCCTAGAGGTGCGAGGGGATTCGAACCTCGCAATATCCCAAATAAATGGAGACTTCGATGCCAAGGATCCAAAAAGGGCAGCTTATCGCAATGCCATCCTAAAAATGTCAGCTCGGTTCGAAGGGCTCGAATTTCATCATATAGCCCGGGAGAGCAATCAGGCGGCAGATGTCCTGGCACGCATCGGCGCAAAACGCGACGCAGTCCCCCCCCCCCCCAACATCTTCTTGGAAAGGCTGTTCAAGCCATCCGTAGTATGGGAAGGGGAATCCGGCAATAACATGCCGGAATCAACCGCACTGCCCGATGCCGAACAATCTGACACAATCGGAGGCTCTGCCAATGAAGTCACACCTTCAGCCCACGTAATAATGGTCTTCATCGCCCCGTGGACAGAACCATTCCTAGCCTACCTTACTAGGCAGGAACTCCCAGAGGACCATAACGAGGCACACTGCATAGTGCGGAGATCTAAAGCCTATAAAGTCCATGAGGGAGAGCTTTATAAGAAAAGCAACCGGAGTCCTTCAAAGGTGCATCTCCGAAGAAGAAGGGCGGAACTTGCTGGCTGAAATTCATGCCGGACTCGGTGGTCATCACGCTGCAGCTCGGTCCCTTGTAAGCAAGGCTTTCCGTACAGGCTTTTATTGGCCGACGGCCCGGGTAGACGCTCAGGACTTAGTCCAACGATGTGTCGGTTGCCAGCTTTTTGCAAACCAAAGCCATATGCCACCCATTGCCATCCAAACTATCCCCATAACTTGGCCCTTTGCGGTCTAGGGGCTTGACATGGTGGGACCCCTTAAAGGTGGAACCCACAAGAAAAAATACTTACTGGTCATGGTGGATAAGTTCACCAAATGGATAGAAGCCAAGCCTGTTAAGACGGCCGAATCCGGACCGGTGATAGACTTCATATCTGGGGTCGTACACCGTTATGGCGTCCCCCACAGCATCATCACTGATAACGGCACGAACTTTACGGCCGATGAGGTAAAACTCTGGTGCAAAAACATGGGCATCAAGCTCGATTATGCTTCCGTCTATCACCCACAAACTAACGGACAGGTCGAACGTGCAAATGGTCTTATCATGAGCGGCATCAAACCCAGATTAGTGCAGTCCCTTAAGGAATCTAACACGCACTGGGTAGAGGAGGCTACTGAGGGAGTCCTGGATTAGGGGGTGTCTGGATAACCGGACTATACCTTCAGCCGGACTCCAAGACTATGAAGATACAAGATTGAAGACTTCGTCCCGTGTCCGGAAGGGACTTTCCTTGGCGTCGAAGGCAAGCTTGGCAATACGGATGTGTAGATCTCCTCCCATTGTAACCGACTCTGTGTAACCCTAGCCCTCTCTGGTGCCTATATAAACCGGAGGGTTTTAGTCCATAGGACGAACAACAATCATACCATAGGCTAGCTTCTAGGGTTTAGCCTCCTTGATCTCGTGGTAGATCTACTCTTGTACTACCCATATCATCAATAGTAATCAAGCAGTACGTAGGGTTTTACCTCCATCGAGAGGGCACGAACCTGGGTAAAACTTCATGCCCCTTGTCTCCTATTACCATCCGCCTAGACGCACAGTTCGGGACCCCCGACCCGAGATCCGCCGGTTTTGACACCGACAAGGAGTCAGAGGAAGATGCCCTATCTTATTCACCCATCAAGGTGCTTGCTCTAACTTTCCAAGGTTATATTTGTCGCACATATCTTGCAACTGATGCTTTGCATTGCTTCTACTTTGTTGAACTGCCATTAGCTTAGTTTACACATCGTGTATGTGAATACGCCCTGCCTATCAATTTTCAGTACATATTCCATCTGTCATCATACCATATTTATCCATTCAAATGTTGTTCTTGTGTATCAGACGTTCAAAAGGAAGAGGGTGATTGCTGATCGTGGAGGAGCACAAGCAAAGTATTTGGAAAAGGTAGTGGCACCTAATAAAACAAATACCCCATTAGGTGTAGTTGCAATATCACCTGACCCACAAAACACCCCAACTCTAGCAGACTCTAGCCCTACTACACTGGTCATTTCTGATGCCCCAACTCAGCAGACCCCAACTGCAGCAAACATTATGATTATGCCAGTTGACATAACACCAGCTCTACGACGCAAAACCCCCATTCCAGCAAAGAGTACACCAAATCCAGTTGCCAAATCCCTTTTCGAACCAGAGAGAGCCCCAATTGCAACAAATAGGACCCATGTTCCATTTCTTCCCAGTTTAGAAGACAAAGCTTATATTGTTGTCAGGAACTTTGTGCGCATCTTTCCTTCATGGAAAGATTATACCGCAGACACAGAACAATTTCTAGTCTTCCTCCGCAACTTACGTGTAAGTAATGTACTAATGTCATTCATGGTCATTGCTGCATATGTTTCTGCTGACAGAAGACACAAGATTTCATTCTTTTAAATAGGCGAGGACCAAATTGGATTGTGAAGACGAGCACGGGTTGGTTGCGCTTTTCAAGCACTCGTTGATGAAGTATCGTTCCTACCTGAGGCAAGCGCACTTGGATGGCAAGCCTCTAAACGAAATTTCTGTAAAGTCTCCGGTGCTACATTTATCCGACGGTGACTGGAATAATCTTGTTACACATTAGTCTTGGCTGCAGCGTCAGGTACTATCTATGATATCACATCACAATTTGAACTACATTTCTGCATTTGCCTTAACGTCTCACTTGTACGAAAACTGTTAGCAGAAGAACATTCATTCTCAAGGGACCACAGAATCTCACAGCTATACTGCACACTGCATTGCTCTTGTGAGTACCTCTTGCCTTGTATGACCATACTTACTTTCATAGTTGTTTGATTATGTAGCATCACTACACATGTTAGCCTCGTTATCGTCCATTTGGTGGACATTATAAGATCCATATGGACTCTTACATAAATTTAGAATCAACCCAATGGTTCTAAAGAGGTTTAGCTCTGCAGTCCTCTTGTAAGGACTGAACATCGTCTATCACTGTACTTACATTAACAGCTACTCCCTCCGTCCCATAATATAAGAACGTTTTGTACAGTATGAGGGAGTCCTGGACTAAGGGGTCCTCGGGCGTCCTGCCTGTTATCCATGGGCCAGACTGGTGGGCTGTGAAGACATGAAGGCCGAAGACTGTACCCGTGTCCGAATTGGACTCTTCTTAGCGTGGAAGGCAAGCTTGGCGACCAGCTATGAAGATTCCTTCTTATGTAACTGACTCTATGTAACCCTAGATCCCCTCGGTGTCTATATAAACCGGAGGGGTTAGTCCAGAAAGGAGATACTCATTACCATAGTCATACAGGCTAGACTTCTAGGGTTTAGCCATTACGATCTCGTGGTAGATCAACTCTTGTAATACTCATATTCATCAAGATCAATCAAACAGGAAGTAGGGTATTACCTCCATAGAGAGGGCCCAAACCTGGGTAAACATCGTGTCCCCTGTCTCCTGTAACCATCGATCCTAGACAGACAGTTCGGGACCCCCTACCCGAGATCCACCGGTTTTGACACCGACATTGGTGCTTTCATTGAGAGTTCCACTGTGCCGTCAACGAAAGGTTTGATGGCCCCTTCAATCATCTATAGTGACGCTGTCCAAGGAGAAACCTTCCTCCCCGGACAGATTTTCGTATTTGGCGGCTTCATACTGCGTGCCAACTCACTTGGCCATCTGGAGCAGATTGATAGCTACGCCCCTGGCCACTAGGTCAGATTTGGAAGCTTGAACTACACCACGGATATCTGTGGGGACTTGATCTTCAATGGATTTGAGACCAGGGCAATCGCTCCCCCTCGCTCCGATGAACGTGACTTAAATCTGTCATCGAACCAGATCGAGGAGATGGTTCCTATTACTGCAATGGCTTAGAACCAGAGCAGATCGTGCCATCCGAGGCCACAGAGTCCGTAGTGTTGGAGCTGCACACAGACTCGACACCCTGCAATATTTGCATCAACAGAACTCCGGACTCGTCCCCGGCTACACTACAAAAAAAGACACATCCATGACATTTTGGGCCGAACGAATTTTTTTTCTATCATACATATGACACTACTATGACGGTAATTGTGACAAAACCCGGTATCATCATAGATGTGGTGGGCTCCTACTTCTATGACAAAAAATCATGACAGAAAATGGGCTTTTCGTCCTGGGCAGGCCGGAGACGCAGCTGCATGACATTCTTTGGGCCGTCCATGACGGAAAAAACCATGGTAGAAGCGAGGGGGAGGAAAATTTCGGGGAGTTCCCGGTTATGGTGGGAGGTCGGGGGCCGAGCGATGCGCATTTCTCTCATACACGTACGCGCGTGTGTGCGAGGTGTTGGCTCTAACTGAACCCAAGCGAGGCGTTGGGCTCTAACTGAACCCGAGCGATTGCACTGCAGGCTACGCATTACTGAACCCGAGTGATCGATCGATGGCTGTTAACTGAACCCGATCGAGCGATTCCTTCGCTACTGCTGCTAACTGAAGCCGATCGATGGGATGAACAATGAGCGTTGCGGGGGGGGGGGGGGGTTTGATGAACAGTGAGCGGTGGTGTTGCCTCTGGATGAACAGGACCCCGTGGTGTGGTGGAGGGCTGGATGAACAGTAGACGGTGGAGGGGTGCCCGTGGAGGGGTGGATGAACAAGACCCCGTGGTGTGAAGGGCTGGATGAACACTAGACGGTGGAGGGGTGGTTGAACAGGACCCCGTGGTGTGGAGGGCTGGATGAACAGTAGACGGTGGAGGGGTGCCCGTGGACGGGTGGTTGAACAGGACCCCGTGGTGTGGAGGGCTGGATGAACAGTAGATGGTGGATGGGTGGTCGAACAGTAGCCGGTGGTGTAGCGCGCGGTGGAGGCTAGATGAACAGGAGCCCGTGGAGGCTGGAGGAGGTCGACGGTGGATGAACAGTAGCTCGTGGAGGCTGGAGGGGGTCGACGGTGGAGATGAACAGTATCCCGTGGAGTCCCGTTTTGCGGTACGCCACACCCCTCCCGATGAACAGGACCCTTGTTTTGACCGTAGCGCTCCAACACAAGTCTGTTTCCTCCGTTTTGCGGTACGCCACACCCCTCCCGATCAACATGACCCCCGTTTCGACCGTAGGAGGTCCGTTTCCTCCGTTTTGCGGTACGCCAGACCCCTCCCGATCAACAGGACCCTGTTCCGAACGTAGGAGGTCCGTTTCCTCCGTTGTGCGCACGCCAGGCCTCGTTTCCATCACCTGTTCCGTCCAAGCCCTCCCAATGAACACGACCACGCATTCTGTTCCGACCCAGCCGGTTGGCTCCCACGCGTTCCGTTGCCTCCCAATGAACACGAGCATTCCGTTGCCTCCCCATGAACACGAGCATTCCGTTGCCTCCCCATGAACACGACGCATTCTATTGCCTCCCCATGAACACAACGACGACGACGCTATTTCTCCATTCCGACCCAGCCATGTACACGAGCCCTGGTCATACGTATGCGTGAGTAGGCGTTCGAGACCCTGCCCGTATGTACGTACGTGGCCGTATTTTCTTTCTTGCACCCTGGCTGTTGTACGTACGTGTACATGCTACGTGCGCGCCTCTACTACGACACGTACGCGCCTCTATTGCGACACGTGCGCGCCTCTACATCCACCAGTATATATGTACGTACACGTTCGCGACCAGAATGACAACGTTACGTACGCTTCGACCAGGTGGGTTGAAAGGATCGAGAAGAGGTGTCTAGAGGGGGTGATTAGACACTAAGTGCCAAAAGTTGCAGTTTTTAATATTCTTAAGTTTAAGTGGAGTTTAAGAACAAGTTTCACAAACACAATACATATCAAGCAAGCATGTAATGAGTATATGAGCAGCGGAAAGTAAAGCATGCAACTTGCAAGAATGTAAAGAGAAGGGTTTGGAGTATTCAAACGCATTCGAGACATGGATGTTTTTGTCGTGGTTCCGATAGGTGGTGCTATCGTACATCCACGTTGATGGAGACTTCAACCCACGGAGGGTAACGGTTGCGCGAGTCCACTGAGGGCTCCACCCACGAAGGGTCCATGAAGAAGCAACCTTGTCTATTCCATCATGGCCGTCGCCCACGAAGGACTTGCCTCACTAGCGGTAGATCTTCACGAAGTAGGCGATCTCCTTGCCCTTACAAACTCCTTGGTTCAACTCCACAATATTGTCGGAGGCTCCCAAGTGACACCTAGCCAATCTAGGAGACACCACTCTCCAAGAAGTAACAAATGGTGTGTTGATGATGAACTCCTTGCTCTTGTGCTTCAAATGATAGTCTCCCCAACACTCAACTCTCTCTCACAGGATTTGGATTTGGTGGAAAGAAGATTTGAGTGGAAAGCAACTTGCGAAAGGCTAGAGATCAAGATTCATATGGTTGGAATGGAATATCTTGACCTCAACACAAGTGTAGGTGGTTCTCTCTCAGAAAATGTGTATTGGAAGTGTAGGTATGTTCTGATGGCTCTCTCCATGAATGAAGAGTGGGTGGAGGGGTATATATAGCCTCCACACAAAATCTAACCGTTACACACAATTTGCCAAAATCGGTGGGACCGAATGGTTAAACTCGGTCGGACCGATTCAACAAACCTAGTGACCGTTAGGATTTTCGGTGGGACTGAGATGCAACTCGGTAGGACCGATAAGGTTAGGGTTAGGGCATAACGTAATCTCGGTGTGACCGATTACACAAACTCGGTGGGACCGATTTTGGTAATAAGCTAACCAAAGAGTTGGTCAGGCAAACTCGGTGAGACCGATTACACAAACTCGGAGGGACCGATTTTGGTAATAAGCTAACTAGAAAGTTTGCATTGTAATCTCGGTAGTACCGATTGCTCAAACTCGGTGAGACCGATTTTGGTAATGGACATACACAGAGAGATTACAATCCCATCTCGGTGAGACCGAGATCCCTATCGGTGAAACCGATTTGCTAGGGTTTGTGGCAGTGGCTATGACATCTGAAACTCAGTGGCGCCAGATAGAAAGAATTGGTGGGGCCAAGTTTGACTTTTGGTCTGGGTCATATGTGGATGTGGGAAGGTAGTTGAGGGTTTTGGAGCATATCACTAAGCACTTTGAGCAAGCAAGCCATTAAGCAACACCTCATGCCCTCTTGATAGTATTGGCTTTTCCTATAGACTCAATGTGATCTTGGATCACTAAAATAGAAAATGTAGAGTCTTGATCTTGAAGCTTGAGCCAATCCTTCGTCCTTAGCATCTTGAAGGGGTTCCACATCCTCTAGTCCATGCCACTCCATTGTTGAACTTATCTGAAACATACTAGGTAAAAGTGTTAGTCCAACAAGAGATATGTTGACATTAATTACCAAAACCACCCAGGGAGCACTTGTGCTTTCAATTCTCGACTGTCAGGCACTTCCTTGCCTGCAAAGATGTAGCTGGTGGGTCCCACCAGTCAGGGGCAAACATTTTTTTCACAAAATACGGTGGCCTGTCCGGTGGGTCCCCGCTGTCAGGTGGAGGAATAATTATTTTGCACGTAATAAGTAGGCACTTCCTTGCTGTGGCCATGGACCCAGCTGTCAGCCTCTTCACGTACAGTCCACGTCCGATGGAAGCCGTTCCTTGACCACGTTGACCACGCCGCGCCGAGAGCACTAGGGCGGTGGACGACGGCGATGCCTAGGAAGGGGACGATGCGGAGCCGGGGAAGACACAACAGTGGATGCCCACACGTAGAGGAGTACGAGGGCACTAGTTTGCTGCGGTGTGAGGCTATCGTCGCCGTAGAGTAAGAGGGGGTGTGGGTGAGTAGAGGGATGGCCTGGCCAGCGATGGGAGTAGTAGGGGGCGGTGAGGCCTCCGCCGCATCGCAGCCAGCCACGGGAGGCAGGAGCACGAGGCACGACCGGCACTGGTTTGGGCGGCTGGAGCAAGAAGACCAGAGGTTGAAGAAGCACTATGGTCGTTGGATGGACATCGTACGGTCACTGGAGCTAGAATCGTGCATATTATCTAAGCTGAGAAAGCCCTCCGTCCTTGTCAACTTAGCAGGCCCACAAGCCAGCCTGCCACTATACTGGGTCCCAGCTAATAGGGGGAGTATTCATTTTTTTTGTGCGTAATAAGTTGGCACTTCCTTGCGTGCGAAGATATAGCTGGTGGGTCCGAGCTGTCAGCGGCGGTAACGTTTTTTTCGTGAATTACAGAGGCCCTTTCGGTGGGTCCCTGATGTCAGGTGGAGGAATCATTATTTTGCGCGTAATAAGGAGGCATTTCCTTGCGTGCAGCCGTGGACCCAGCTGTCGGCCTCTCCACCTAAAGTCCACTTCAGATGCATGTCGGTCGTTGACCACGTTGACCTAGCCGCGCCGAGAGCACCAGGGCGATGGACGACGGCGAGGCCTAGGAAGGGAACGACACGGAGGCAGGGAAGACTCGACAGTTGTTTCCCACGCGGAGGGGAGTACGACTGTACGAGAGTTTACTGGTTCGTCTACCGTTGCCGGAGAATAACAGCAGGTGTGGGTGACTAGAGGGATGGCTAGGCCAACGATGGGAGTACAGTGGGGCGGTGAGTCTAGCACGGCAGCAGAACCGGCCGCGGGGAGGAGGGAGCAGGCAGTCCTGTCGGCGCCTGTTTGAGCGGCTAAAGCAGGAAGAGCAGAGATTGAAGAAGCACGACGGTCGTTGGATGGCCATCCAACAGTCACTGCTTGTGCGTCAACCTTTTTTTAGGAAAGCCTCAAATCTGTGGGAAACAACATACAGCCCATCTGCCATTATTTCTAATAATTTACAGCCCATTTGCTAATTATTAAGGTTTTTTTGGAGCCCATATTCTTTTTGCTAGCATTACAGCCCATATTGTGGCCGCGGTTAAAAAATTATACGAAATTTTGCATATTTCGGTGCGGTCCGAACTGTTTTTAATCCCGAAATTTCGACTCATATTCAAACTGATTTTAAAAATAAATGTATATCAATATAAAATCCAACAAATTCTCCACGCATAAAAATTAATGTAATTTAAAATCTTGAAATGGAAAAAAATATTTTAAACTAATTGTCGGTTTGATGTGTTTTAAAAATGTGCAACCCATTTCTCATTACTGATGGGCCATTTTCTCGGTCAGCTGAATGAAGCTCTCCTCGTCTTGAAAGATTTGCAACCCAATAGGCCTGACAAAGAGACTTACTTGGCAAATCACAAAAAAACTGGGCTGTGGCCATGGACCCAGCTGTCAGCCTCTCCACGTACAGTACTCTTTCGATGGAAGTCGGTCGTTGACCACATTGACCACCCCGCGCCGAGAGCACCAAGGCGGTGGACGACGGCGAGGCCTAGGAAGGGGACGACGTGGAGCCAGGGAAGACGCGACAGTGGATGCCCATGCGTAGAGGAGTACGAGGGTTCACTGGTTCGCTGCGGTGTGAGGCTGCCATCGCCGCAGAATAACAGGAGGAGTGGGTGAGTGGAGGGATGGCCTGGCCAGCGGTGGGAGTAGTATGGGGATGGTGAGGCCTCCGCGGCAGCACAGCCGGCCACGAGAGGTAGGAGCATGCGGCACGACCGGCGCTGCTTTGGGTGGCTGGGGCAAGAAGACCAGAGGTTGAAGAAGCACTACGGCCGTTGGATGGACATCGTTAACCACGCCGCACCGTGAGCACCGGGGCGGTGGACGACGGCGAGGCCTACGAAGGGAACGACACCGAGCCGGGGAAGACACGGAAGTGGCTGCCCACACGGTGGAGAGTACGAGGGTTGTCTGGTTTGGCTGTCGTCGCCGGAAAATAACAGGAGGTGTGGGTGAGTAGAGGGATAGACTGGCCAGGGATGCGAGTATGATGGGGCCGTGAGGCCTTCCCAGCAGCACTGCCGGCCACGGGAGGCGGGAGCAGGCGGTTCTGACGGCGCTGGTTTGTTCGACTGGGGCAGGAAGATCAGAGACTGAAGAAGCACGATTGCCGTTAGATTAACATCTAACGGTCTGACGCTGGTAGGGTCGATTGTTGACTAAGTTTCTCTTTTGAGAAACCTTGTGTACGCATGAACTTAGTAGGCCCACAAGTCGGCCTCCAAATCTGTGGCAGACAACATAAAGCCCATTTGCTATTTTTTATAATTTGCAGCCCATTTGCTAATTCTTAAGTAATTTATTATAGCCCATTTTCTACCCAGGACCACGGTCAAAAAGTCCAACCTTATTTTGCATATTTCGGTGGAGTCTGAACTGTTGTAATCCCGAAATGACAAACATTTTTTTAGAACTTATTGATTTGCCAAAAAAATCATTTTGTTTTTGTAAGCAAATAATACGTGGGACAATTTAGTTGGTTTAAGGGAAAACCAGTGGTAAAAAAATCAGCGATGGGTGGGAAAAACAACAAAAATAAGGATGTAAATATGAAAAGGGAATTTTATGTGTTTTCAATATAATGATACGTGTATATGAACTAGTAAAACTATAGGTAGAGATTATAAAACGGATGTAGGACATGCGTTTCAAGAGGAAAATAGAACTGGGATGTGTGTTTGATTTAGTAAGAAAAACTGTCTGCGGATGTTGTAAGATAGAATATAACTAATGCTGGCGGGCCAGAGGCCAGTAGATACCTGCTGGATCTTTGTGCCCTATTGTCGTCATGGGCTGGGCCTGTTAAAAACAAAACAACCCTGGGCAATCTACAGCCCAGTTGAAACTTGCTCGACCTGAAAAAACAATATACGTGCTCAATAAACGAGAGAATTCTGCAAGTATAGACTGATAACTGGGATGCAACACGGATATTGTTTTTTATCGTGATAATAAGTGCATGCACTTGTTTCGAAAAAATTGGAGAACTGGGAATTCGAACGGCGGGTGCTTATGCTACCCATCAAATAAAAATCAGGTGCCTGAAAATTCGTTTCGAAACAAATGATTCAGCTTTATATCCACGTCGACCCTCGGCATGATGGTTGGAAGCAAATGCAAGTTCATACCAAAAGATTGTTAACAACAATACCAACTTGCGGACGACAAGTAGTACAACTACCAATACCAAACTAACTTATAATCTTTTTACTCCTGACCCTAGTGTTCGTCTGGTAGAAAATCTTGCAGAGGACCAGCTCCCGGTCCTTCTCTTCCTCCAGGTCCCCGAGGTGGTACTGGTGCATCACCCAGTTGGTGCTCTGCTGGTCGAAGTTCTTGTTGGTGTGCAGCACCAGAACCTTTTTTGCTGCACGTCTGCCGGACGTTGACCATCACCGGCAAGGTATTGCCGGTCTTGTGCCACATCACGTGCATGCCGCACTCGGACTGTATCTTGCGACGTGTCCACGCGCCCCTTTTGAACGCCCTGGAATTGCGCTGGAAGAAATGCTTCCTTAGACCAATCAGTGTGATACCTGCAGTATTGTGGAATACAGGTTTTAGTGTACCTAGTTGGCATTTTCATAACATCTTTAGCATGTTGCAGTCACTTGTTTCACTTTTTATTAACTGTCAAATTGTAATTGCTTCACCAGGTCTGCGTCTAAAAAGAAAAATAGAGCTATAAACAAAGGAATATGTTTGTGCAAGTAGACGGCCGATCGGTGTCTTACTTGGAAGTTTCTCAGGTTGGGTGTAACATATGTCGTGCTCGCTGTCGATGGTTGGTATGAACAAATCGATGAGAGACTAAAATCTCGCGCTGTCAGCACTCACTTTGGCCTCAAGGTGCTCGATCAGCTCCTAATCCGTGGGATCAAACTTGACGCCACCCGGCAGCACGGGCCAATCCTTCTTCGACTTGCATCGGTAATTCCAGTTATATGGTACTCAATGTATGATCAATCGACTGTTTTAAGTGAATGATGAAAGATTTCGACAGATAAGTGGTACTCCAAATCTGAAGTCCAGAATACCCGAACACCCCACCGAGATTCTTGTGTCACCTCACGTGCAGCGTGTTGTCACGTCAATTCAATGTGTGGACATGATGAATAATTTGACCAACGTATACTAGTACTGCTACTGTACTACTTACTAGTCGTATTTAGTGTCACAATTTATACATAGGTTTAACTAACAAGTACGCACTTGAAGCCTAACTGATATATTTATATGGCTTCTGCACAGCATCTCCATCATCATTATCAGTACATCCTACGCAGGTGAGTTAGGATGCACTTGATCCCAGGAAGGTATCTATCCTTTAAACCAGAGGAGTGCTTCAAACTAACAACAGTACATAATATCCAACAAAAGAGGGTCGTGCTACAGCAGCAGAATACATGGCTCAGTCTAGATATCAGCACGAATCAAGTTGTGCATATTTGCTGTTGGCATGAACCACATCGCCGCATGTCGGGTTTGCAAAAGCCATCCATCGCATGGAAGCTTGATGCCTTTCACACACTAAAGATTATCTGGCAACAAGCTGTGTCGACGAATCTTTGGATATGGTGATTCATGAAACCCATGGTATGATGTGTAAACACCGCCCCCCCCCCCTCGCGAATGGAAGTTGCATATATAGCACAGTAATCATCGCCGGTGATATGATCGATGATTATTTGGATGATCGGATAATTGAGCCCGAGGAACAAGGAGTGGTTGCCGAGGCTGTAAACTCGCCTCCAGTTGAATACGCCTAGCTCAACGGAGCTGGGATCTTTCTCGAACACAAAGCAGCCATAGCCATCAATGTCACGAACGCCCCACGCATTGTACTGCATGTGGTTTGATGTAATGGTTTGGTCAATTTGGTACATGCGAATGAGCATCAAATGACCGTCGTCAGCTGAATGAGCGATAAACCACCACCCATCGGCTGGTATGATTCCAGGTCCTAGAATCATGAAGGCCAGCGCATTTGCGTCTGCTGCAACAATTCAAATTGGAGACCAAAAGGATAAAAATAAACAATCATATTCAGAGTATGTGTGGAATTAAGATTATTATAACAGTGACACATATCATAGACAGAGAATTGCAATGTCGTGGTCATAATCATACCCCAAGTTAAAAAAATAAGCCAATGGCTTTCATATTCTAGCAATATGTCATGGTTCAAACATCATGTAACAATGAGAGGAAAATAGCTATGACAGCGCCTACTCATATTCTACCATAGCACTTACTACTACTGTTCTCATATCAACTCTAAGAAATAACATGCGTTGTTATAAAAATCTTGTAAACGAGAGTAACATATAGCAATCATGATGTTATGCTCATAATCTGTATTCTAACAATCATTAGATGCCAATTGTTCTCATATCAACTCTAACAATAACATGTGTGGTCATAAAATTCTAGGAAATGAGAGGAACATATAGCAATGATGTGGTTATAGACATGCTATGCATTCTAAATGTCACATCCCTAGCTAGGCCATGCATTAGAGTGTGCATCATGTTTAAATTTTATTAATTCTGAATTGGGAAATGCCAGAACCCCCAACACACACTTCCCCCCCCCTGGAAATAACTAGGGTTTACTAAAATCTTTTCAATGAACCTGAAATGCCCTTCTAAAATGTTCACCCTCTTTGTCCTGGATTAAACCCCCTGGCAAAAATAGTGCACATTTTTCTAGGTCAACAGAAGATTATTGAATTAACACATAAATATTTGAATTTGGGCATTTAAAATTTATAAAAATATTTTAAATGTTCAAATATTCTCAAACAGAAATGTTTCATGTTGTTTATACTTTAAATAGTATGCATGAGCAGTTTGGGGATTTTTGGAGTTGTTTAAGTATTTTTAATAAGTCCACAAAGTTGCAGAAGAAATAGAAAAAGAAAACAGTTAATCAGAGGAAAACTAACCTGGACGCTACCCACCTGCCGGCCCACCTGGCGGCCCAGCACTGTGCTGGCCCGCGCCAGCCAGCTGCTTCGTCCCCGCCAGGCAGGCAGGGAGCTGACGCCGGCGAGCGCGAGCTCGCCACGGCGCCAGCAGCTTGCCGCCTCGCGCGCCTGGGCGCTGGGCGACCCCCACGTCACACCCCGACGCCCTGGACACGTTCATTTCCCCCCTGCCTCTCTCCCTCGCTCTTCCCCGCCATAGCCGACGCCATCGTCGCCGCTCCGCCGCCGTAGCCATAGCTGCCGTCGTCCCCGTGCCACCCGACCGTGTCCACGAGCTCCGCCGCCCTCCTCTTCTTCGAGCTAGCCGAGCCCCGAGCGCTCGCTCGCTCCACAACGCTGCCCCGAGCTCGCCTTCAACCTCCGGCCGCCGGAGATCCCCTTCGACCTCACCGCCGCACCAGCTCGTCCCCGACCGCGACGTTCGCTTCCCCGAGACCGCTGTGAGCTCAGCTACCTCCCCATCCTCTCCTTTCCTCCTCTCGTGCACCACAGCGACTGCACGATGCTCACCCGCACGCACCGCCGCGGAGCTCGTCGCCGACGTGCTCCCGGCCTAACTCTGTCCACGCCACTGTGTCCACTCCCTTCGCTGCATCACCAGGAAGCCAACGTACTACCGCACGCACCTCGCCGTGCCCCGCAGCCCCGGTTCCACCTTCGCCCGAGCCCCGGCGCCGCCAAACTCGTTGCCGGCGCCAACTCCGGCCACCCCGACCCCAACCAACTCCACCAAGAGTTGCGGGTCAGCTCCCGCATCACGTAGACGTGCTCCGCCGTCGATTTGGTCGCCGGAGCACGAATCTACACTCCCTCCGCCGCGTCTGGACGTCGCCGGCGGCTCAACGCCGGCGGAGTTGACCCGTTGACCCCCTGGGTCTATGACATGTGGGCCCCGCCCGCTAACTAATCCAAGATTAGGATTAATCTAATCTGTTTAATCTAATAACCCTGACACGCGGGACCCACGCGTCAGGTTTGACCTGGACCGAGTCTGTTGACCTGCTGAGGTCAGCATGACCTCATGCTGACGCAGTAATCTATTTTGCTGGGTTTATTTTTTATACAGAAAATCCAGAAAATAGTTCAAACTTCAAAAATTCATAGAAAATTATCGGTAACTCCAAATGCAAAGTTTTATATATGAAAAATGATCAGAAAAATCCAATCTATCCATTGGTGCCAGTTTCATGCATGTTAAAACAAGTTAAACCCCCTGTTTAGGCATTATAAGATATTGCACTAATATGATCTTATAAATGCATTACCATTTGAATCTTTGGTTCAAATGGGGTCATTTCCTTCTGGTTTAACTTGCATTTAGTCAGAACACATCCATATTGCCATGTCATAGCATGCATCATATTGTTGCATATCGTCATGTGTTGTTCATGTTTCGATGTGTTCTCCGTGGTAGGTTCTGCCTCCGAGGATATTCACGAGTATCCAACTGAAGGGCAGTACTCTACTACCACTCCATCAGGCAAGCAACCCATTGATCATTCCGATACAAACCCATGTTCTCGCTTCTGCTCTCGTTTACTGCATTAAGACAACGCGTTTCAAACTGCTGTGTGTTGCGGTAGTTGAACCCACTTCCTTTGCATGACCTGTCATTGCCACAGTAACTAGATGAAACCCACTAGCATGTGTAGGAGTTGATTGAGCCAATACATGTGTGTGTGTTCCTACCATGCTATGCTTGCTATGCTTAGAGTTGTGTCAGGTCTGGCTCATCGGGATGATGAACTGGAGTGAAAGGTTGTGTCGGTGACAAGAGTGAAGTGTGAATACGATTTGGTAAAGGAATCGATGAGAGGCCATGTAGGAGTACATGGTGGGTTGTTTCATTGAGGCCGTCCTTAAGAACTGAGATCTGTGTTTGTGATCCATGATACAGTTACTACCACACATTGGGCCCTGAAATATGACCCCGCTCGACTTCTTATCCACCCTTGTCCTCTGTCCAGGAGTTGCAAGTAGTTTCTGGTGTTTGTAGTATGCTGGGGGCCGCACGCGGCGCTGACCATCGGGGTGGGCTGTGTTGCGGTAGGCACGTGGCACGGTGTACCGACTCGCCCGTTTGGTTTCTCGGGAACCCTGTTCACATCGTTCGGGGCCGTTAGTGGAAACCTCGGCCGGACTCCCTGCGGATGGAACCCGAATAGGCGATAAACCTGGACTAGAGACTTGAGTGTTTAGGTAGGTCGTGGTCTACACCCACGTCGGCTTTCGCTTGAAGTCTGCCGAGCACATGTCGTGTGCAGGCGCTAAGTGGTGGAAACATGTGTGAAGAAGTACACCCCTGCAGGGTTATAAATGATCTATTCGAATAGCCGTGTCCGCGGTAATGGACTTCTGGGTTGCCTATATCAGTTCATAGACAAGTTAAATGGATTCTACTAAAAATCTCAAGATAAGTGTGAGTACCGCGGATGGCCCTCTCGTAGGATAGCGAGGGAGGATCCACGGTGGAGTATTGTGATGGTGATAGTGGACTCGTGTGCGACAAATGTTTTACAAGTGGTGTCTATCGTAGGATAGCTTAGCCAAGAGTCAAAGCTGGCTTGCTGCAATAACCCCACTACCTTCTTGAGAATGTGCATGTATGATAGGTTCCTGTTGTAAGACTTGCTGAGTACTTCTGTACTCATGTTGCTTTAATCATGTTTTTCAGACGACTACACCAACCCTTCTGATGGGTTCTATGTAGACCTCGACGTTGACGAGTGACTTATCACCCAGGTGGTGATCCAAGACTTGTGAAGGGTCTTTGTAGATAGACAGGCTTCGTCAAGCCTTCTTTCTTTTAGTGTCTGTACTCAGACTACTTTGCTTCCGCATGTGCTTGTATGTTTGTATGACTTGAGTGCTGGGTCATGTGACCCCTATCTGTATGAATGATATGTATGGCTCCTCGGAGCCTTCTAAATAAAGTACTTGAGTCGTAGAGTACTGTTGTGTTGCCATGTTGTATTTACTCATATCGGGCATATTGTGTGTATGATTGAAATGCTTGGTATGAGTGGGATCCGACTATCTAGTTGTTTATCCTTGGCAGCCTTTCATATGAGGAAATGTAAGTCTTGTGCTTCTGAGCGATAGTAGTCCGCTACAGCCCGGATCACCGGAGTCCTGCTAGCCCAGCACTACTGCTTGGACACTTGACTGGCCGGCATGTGTCTCACGTCGTTCCTATGTCTGTCCCTTAGGGGAAATGTCACGCGCTAATATTCGGAGTCCTGCCTAGCCTGCTACAGCCCGGGTTACCGGAGTCCTGTTAGCCCAGTGCTACAGCCCGAATAGATACGTTGATGACCGACATGCTCGATGTGATTCATGTATGCCTGTCCTCATAGGCTAGCGCCGCTTCGGGTTCACGACTAGCCATGTCGGCCCGGGTTCTCTGTCATATGGAGGCTAGCGACACTATCATATACGTGAGCCAAAAGGCGCAAACGGTCCCGGGCCAGGTAAGGTGGCACCCGTGGGAGTACCGTGCGTGAGGCCGCAAAGTGATATGATGTGCTACACGCTGGATCGATGTGACCTTGAATCGGGGTCCTGACAGCGTTGGCATCAGAGCCGGACTGCCTGTAGGTTCGCTAAGCCAAACTGGTCGATGTCGAGTCTAGAAATGCTTTAGTTATATGTAGGGGAATTGATTGTGGGAGGGAACGTAAGGCTCTTTTACTCCTTTACCTTATGCCCTCTATTCTGAGTCATTCTCTTCTCATTCTACGTGGGTTAAGAACTAGGCTCTCTTCTCTCTATCAGGTTCACGTGCTACTAAATCCGTAGTAACTTATAGGATTGTTGGTTACAACCCAGTTCAGTTCTGCTAAAGTTTAGTATGTTGCCATTTGAACCAGAACCTTGATATGATGTTGTTGAGTGGTTTCGCAAACTGTTGTGGATGTCTCAAGTCTTTTTCTGAGCATTTACAGCCGTTATGCTGTCCAATTTCATCCAGAAATTCTAATGCCTTTGCACTATTTTGTGCTTTCAGATGGCTACCCGTCCCCAAAATCAAGTGGTTCGTCTGACCCGTTGCATCGGTGTATGTGGTCATACCGCCATGTTGGTTCGAGTGATGGTTGAGGCAGGATACCGATGGTACCCTGAATACACCGTCGAAGAGCAGTTTAGAGATTTCAACCAGAGCCAATATCTGTGCACGGTTAGGATATATCCATCTTATCCCGGAGCCACGGAACCACTCCACCGTTCTTATGGACTCGGGATCACTATTGGGATGTCCGTTCAAGATGCAGCCTACTCGATGATGACCATTATGCGAGCTAGAACTGCTTTGTTGAGCAACACTGAATTTCGCTACATGCCAACATCCCTTCCTGGGGCGCATGGTTACCTTCAGGGCATGTACAGTGATGCATCCCATGAGGACTCACTCCTTTGCACCACTACTGAGATGTTGGAAGATAAGGACCGTGAAAACCGGGCCTTGCGTATGGAGCTCTTTAATGCTCGTGCTGATCATTGGGCCACCTTGACGAGGTTTGCACCTGCTGTGCAAGCCGGATACATGGACACGAGAGACTTGTACCCTGTGCGGGCTAGTCTGCCAGACTTCATGGAATGGCGTGAGGTGGGAGGCATCACCCCTCCTCGTGGGCCTCTTCTACCGCCATCTGTTGGACCGAGGCCGCATCCAAGTCCCTATGGTCCACAAGCACCGCAGGACCGTCTGTTCCCAGATGACCATGTTCCGCTTCCAGGTCTGGGTGGTGACTTCTATGAGGACTTCTACGGAGCTGTCTGAGCTAGTAGCAGTCTCGCTAGTATGGTAATAGTTGTATGTCCACCGTCCTGCGTGATTGTGGAATATGACTTAGTGTGTATCAATTCCGGAGGTGTAGAAAAATAATGTATAGGAGCTTGGAATGCCTCCGATGAGATGTAACGACTGTCGTCTTAGTTGTACTTCAGCTTGAGCTTGTACTAAACTATGTATGACGTGTATGACCGTTGGTATATATATGGCAGTTTCGATATTACCATGTCATACGGTTTATCATCTCTGCATTCCTTATTATCCATTACATTCCGGACTTCCTTGGCCAGATTTCGCCATCCTGGTTTAAATCGTTGTTTTGTTTTCCCAGGATGGTCAACACCCGCAGCAACCCTGCTGCTTCGGAGCAGGGAGAAGCTAGTGCACCTAGAGAGGAAAGTCTGCCTCAACCACCTTCTCTGGCCGAAGTGATGCTGGAGGCAGAGTGCAACAGGCGCGACACCAACCGCTTGCTGGAGCGGATTGAACAAAACACTGCACGTCAGCAAAGGGTCAATCCAGTGTCCATCAATGACTTTGTCAAGCTGTACCCGCCAAAGTTCAATCATTCCATCGAACCTCTCGATGCGGATGACTGGCTCCGCAGCATCGCCCACAAGCTACGTTCTGCCAACGTAGCTGAAGATGATAAAGTCACCTTTGCTGCCTATCACCTCGAAGGCCCTGCCAGCCTTTGGTGGGAGAATTATGGAGCTATGCGTCCGGTCGGCCAAGTCACTACTTGGGGTGATTTTAGTGCCGCTTTTCGTGAGCATCACATCCCGGAAGGTCTCATGGATCGCAAGAGGGAGGAGTTTTGTAACTTCACCCAGGGGAAGCTGACTGTGGATGCATACAGTCGCGAGTTTGGGAAGCTTGCACGCTATGCTCCCGAAGAGGTATCTACCGATGCCAAGAAGCAGGCAAGGTTCCGCAAGGGACTTAGCCCTGAGCTCCGCCGTGACCTTCGTCTGCATGAATGCATTTCTTTTCCGAAGCTAGTCAATAAGGCCATCAGTGCCGAGACAGGGCAGAATGATTTTGAAGCTTCACGCAAGCACTCCCGTGACTATGGATCTTCATCCGGCTCTGGATCTCAAAAGCGCCGGGTCTGGATCCCAAATTCTGCTATGCCACCCAGGTATACCCCGAGGCCATCCTTTGAGGCACCTCGTCCCAATCAACAGTATGTGCCGCCCAAGACTTTTGGTGGCCCCACTGTCAATACTGCTCCACGCCCCAATATGACAACTTGTTTCAAGTGTGGTGAGCTGGGCCACTACATCCGTGAGTGTCCCCAGAACAACCCCAGCCAGTTCGGAAAGTCTGTTGGCCGTGGTAAGTCAACAGCAAAAGTGCTTGTCGCCAAGCCAGCCACCACTGCTCGTGGCCATGTCAACTACGTCTCAGCTGAAGAGACTCAAGAGGACCCCAACGTCGTTCTCGGTACGCTCCTTGTTAATTGCCATCCGGCAACTGTTCTCTTTGATACTGGAGCATCTCATTCATTTATTTCTGAGAGCTATGCTCGATTGCACAATACTACCTTTTGTGACATGCCCACCTCCATGGTAATTCAAACCCCTGGTTCTAAGTGGCAAACCTCTAGAATCAGCCATGGAAATGAAATTCTTGTTGACAGATTGGTCTTCCTTGCGTCACTAATAGCTCTCAAGTCTTCAGACATAAACATCATCTTGGGTATGGACTGGATGTCAGCTCATTACGCCAAGATTGATTGCTCAACTAGAACTGTCCAACTTACCCATCCATCGGGCAAGACAGTCAATGTTTTGACCCGAGTATCGGAGCGTCAACTCTACTCTCTAAACGCCAATCCCCTTCCAGACCTTGAAGATATTCCGGTAGTCCGTGACTTTCCGGATGTCTTTCCAGAGGAACTGCCAGGTGTTCCACCTGACAGAGATGTCGAGTTCGTGATAGACCTTGTCCCAGGAACCGTCCCAATCTCTAGGAGACCTTATAAGATGGCACCCCTAGAACTAGCTGAGCTTAAGAAACAACTCGATGAGTCCTTGCAAAAAGGTTTCATCCGTCCTAGTTCATCTCCATGGGCTTGCCCCGTCCTCTTCGTCAAGAAGAAGGATGGAACGGATCGGATGGTTGTGGATTATCGACCTGTCAATTTGGTCACTATCAAGAACAAGTATCCGCTCCCCAGGATCAACGACCTGTATGACCAGCTCGCTGGATCCTCAGTCTTTTCCAAGATGGATTTAAGGTTGGGCTACCATCAGATCAAAATCAGGAACGGGGACATTCCCAAAACGGCTTTCGTTACTCGTTACGGCCAATACGAGTACACCGTCATGTCCTTCGGTTTAACCAATGCTCCAGCCACCTTCTCTCGGTTAATGAACTCGATCTTCATGGAGTACTTGGACAAATTCGTCGTGGTATACCTCGATGATATACTCATCTACTCCAAGAATGAGGAAGAACATGCCGAACATCTAAGGCTAGTATTGATGAAACTTCGAGAGCATCGCCTTTATGCCAAATTCTCCAAGTGCGAATTCTGGTTGCCAGAAGTGACCTATCTGGGCCATGTAATCTCTGGTAAGGGCATTGCTGTCAATCCCGAGCGAGTTCAAGCTGTCCTTGACTGGACTCCACCTGAAACGGTCAAGCAAGTTCGGAGTTTTCTTGGTTTAGCGAGCTATTGCCGCCGCTTCGTCGAGAATTTCTCCAAGGTTGCTAAGCCTCTAACTGAACTCCTCAAGAAAGATAAAAAGTTCGAGTGGACCCCACAGTGCGAGTTCAGCTTTCAGGAACTAAAAAGACGCCTGACATCTGCTCCCGTACTGGTACCACCAGATTTCTCTAAGGACTTTGTTATCTATTGCGACGCCTCGCGACAAGGACTGGGTTGCATACTCATGCAAGACCGTCATGTGATTGCCTACGCATCTCGACAGTTGCGTCCACATGAGGATAATTATCCTACTCATGATCTAGAGCTTGCAGCAGTAGTCCATGCACTCAAAACCTGGCGACATTACCTTCTGGGTAATCGTTGCGAAATTTACACTGATCACCAAAGTTTGAAATATATCTTCACCCAACCGGATTTGAATCTCAGGCAAAGACGTTGGGTCGAGTTGATCTCGGATTACGACTTAGGAATAACTTACACCCCAGGCAAAGCCAATGTCATGGCTGATGCACTAAGTCGTAAATCTTATTGTAACAACCTGATGTTACAACAAGGTCAACCACTTCTCCACGAGGAATTCCATAAGCTTAATCTTCACATTGTTCCTCGAGGATTCCTTTCCACCCTGGTGGCGAAACCTAACCTTACGGATCAAATCATAGCTGCCCAGAAGCGCGATAAGGGCATATCTCGGATTAAGGAAAACATCGCTAGCGGAGTTGCTAAATGTTTCTCCATGGATGAACGAGGTGTTGTTTTCTTCGAGAACCGCTTGGTGGTTCCCAAGAAACAACATTTGCGTCAATTGATCCTTAAGGAAGCTCATGAATCCCCTCTCACCATTCATCCCGGTAGTACTAAGATGTATCAAGACCTACGCCAAAGGTTTTGGTGGACCAGGATGAAGAGAGAAATCGCTCAATACATTGCAACTTGCGACGTCTGTCGTCGTGTTAAAGCAGAGCATCAACGGCCTGCTGGCACCCTTCAGCCCTTGGATATTCCTGAATGGAAATGGGATAAAATCGGTATGGATTTCATCACCGGGTTTCCCAGGACCAAAAGAGGGAATAATGCTATCTTCGTTGTTGTCGATCGTCTCTCCAAAGTAGCCCACTTTTTACCTGTTCGCGAGAGTATAACCGCTGGCCAGCTAGCTGACTTATACATCTCTCGAATAGTGTCTCTTCATGGTGTTCCATTAGAAATTAATTCGGACTGTGGAAGTATTTTCACCTCTCGATTTTGGGAAAGTTTCCAAAATGCTATGGGGACTCGTCTCTCCTTTAGCACCGCCTTCCATCCTCAATCAAGTGGTCAAGTAGAACGAGTCAATCAAATTCTGGAGGATATGCTCCGAGCTTCTGTCATCTCTTTCGGTATGGATTGGGAGAAGTGCCTACCATTTGCCGAGTTCGCTTATAACAATAGTTATCAAGCTAGCTTGGGCAAAGCTCCTTTCGAAATTCTTTATGGACGAAAATGTCGAACGCCTCTTAACTGGTCAGAAACTGGCGAGAGACAACTCTTTGGCCCGGACATGATCCAGGATGCAGAAGAGCAGGTTCGTATTATTCGTGAGAAGTTGAAAACCGCCCAGTCCCGACAAAAGAGTCAGTATGACCGCAAGCATAAGCCCATGGCTTATGAAGTCGGCGAGATGGCTTACCTTCGGGTTACACCTTTAAAGGGAACCCATCGATTCGGTATCAAAGGCAAATTGGCTCCTCGTTTCATTGGACCTTTTCGCATTCTTGCCAAACGCGGAGAAGTTGCCTACCAATTGGAACTACCTCCGCATCTCTCCAGAGTTCATGATGTCTTCCACGTTTCTCAACTCAGGCGTTGCTTCTTGGATCCTATCCGCGGAGTGGACCACGAAACGCTTGATCTCCAAGATAACCTCACTTATCGGGAATACCCCGTTCGTATCCTTGATCAAGCCGAGCGTACCACTCGACGCCACAATATCAAGTTTCTCAAAGTTCAATGGTCACACCATTCCGAGCAAGAAGCTACCTGGGAAAGGGAGGATCGTCTTCGACTTGAGTACCCCGCCTTCTTTCCGGAGGAACCTAAATCTCGGGACGAGATTCTTTTGAGTGGGGGTGAGTTGTCACATCCCTAGCTAGGCCATGCATTAGAGTGTGCATCATGTTTAAATTTTATTAATTCTGAATTGGGAAATGCCAGAACCCCCAACACACACTTCCCCCCCCCCCCCTGGAAATAACTAGGGTTTACTAAAATCTTTTCAATGAACCTGAAATGCCCTTCTAAAATGTTCACCCTCTTTGTCCTGGATTAAACCCCCTGGCAAAAATAGTGCACATTTTTCTAGGTCAACAGAAGGTTATTGAATTAACACATAAATATTTGAATTTGGGCATTTAAAATTTATAAAAATATTTTAAATGTTCAAATATTCTCAAACAGAAATGTTTCATGTTGTTTATACTTTAAATAGTATGCATGAGCAGTTTGGGGATTTTTGGAGTTGTTTAAGTATTTTTAATAAGTCCACAAAGTTGCAGAAGAAATAGAAAAAGAAAACAGTTAATCAGAGGAAAACTAACCTGGACGCTACCCACCTGCCGGCCCACCTGGCGGCCCAGCACTGTGCTGGCCCGCGCCAGCCAGCTGCTTCGTCCCTGCCAGGCAGGCAGGGAGCTGACGCCGGCGAGCGCGAGCTCGCCACGGCGCCAGCAGCTTGCCGCCTCGCGCGCCTGGGCGCTGGGCGACCCCCACGTCACACCCCGACGCCCTGGACACGTTCATTTCCCCCCTGCCTCTCTCCCTCGCTCTTCCCCGCCATGGCCGACGCCATCGTCGCCGCTCCGCCGCCGTAGCCATAGCTGCCATCGTCCCCGTGCCACCCGACCGTGTCCACGAGCTCCGCCGCCCTCCTCTTCTTCGAGCTAGCCGAGCCCCGAGCGCAATACTACCAGAAACCCGGCAACTGTTCTCTTTGATACTGGAGCATCTCATTCATTTATTTCTGAGAGCTATGCTCGATTGCACAATACTACCTTTTGTGACATGCCCACCTCCATGGTAATTCAAACCCCTGGTTCTAAGTGGCAAACCTCTAGAATCAGCCATGGAAATGAAATTCTTGTTGACAGATTGGTCTTCCTTGCGTCACTAATAGCTCTCAAGTCTTCAGACATAAACATCATCTTGGGTATGGACTGGATGTCAGCTCATTACGCCAAGATTGATTGCTCAACTAGAACTGTCCAACTTACCCATCCATCGGGCAAGACAGTCAATGTTTTGACCCGAGTATCGGAGCGTCAACTCTACTCTCTAAACGCCAATCCCCTTCAAGACCTTGAAGATATTCCGGTAGTCCGTGACTTTCCGGATGTCTTTCCAGAGGAACTGCCAGGTGTTCCACCTGACAGAGATGTCGAGTTCGTGATAGACCTTGTCCCAGGAACCGTCCCAATCTCTAGGAGACCTTATAAGATGGCACCCCTAGAACTAGCTGAGCTTAAGAAACAACTCGATGAGTCCTTGCAAAAAGGTTTCATCCGTCCTAGTTCATCTCCATGGGCTTGCCCCGTCCTCTTCGTCAAGAAGAAGGATGGAACGGATCGGATGGTTGTGGATTATCGACCTGTCAATTTGGTCACTATCAAGAACAAGTATCCGCTCCCCAGGATCAACGACCTGTATGACCAGCTCGCTGGATCCTCAGTCTTTTCCAAGATGGATTTAAGGTTGGGCTACCATCAGATCAAAATCAGGAACGGGGACATTCCCAAAACGGCTTTCGTTACTCGTTACGGCCAATACGAGTACACCGTCATGTCCTTCGGTTTAACCAATGCTCCAGCCACCTTCTCTCGGTTAATGAACTCGATCTTCATGGAGTACTTGGACAAATTCGTCGTGGTATACCTCGATGATATACTCATCTACTCCAAGAATGAGGAAGAACATGCCGAACATCTAAGGCTAGTATTGATGAAACTTCGAGAGCATCGCCTTTATGCCAAATTCTCCAAGTGCGAATTCTGGTTGCCAGAAGTGACCTATCTGGGCCATGTAATCTCTGGTAAGGGCATTGCTGTCAATCCCGAGCGAGTTCAAGCTGTCCTTGACTGGACTCCACCTGAAACGGTCAAGCAAGTTCGGAGTTTTCTTGGTTTAGCGAGCTATTGCCGCCGCTTCGTCGAGAATTTCTCCAAGGTTGCTAAGCCTCTAACTGAACTCCTCAAGAAAGATAAAAAGTTCGAGTGGACCCCACAGTGCGAGTTCAGCTTTCAGGAACTAAAAAGACGCCTGACATCTGCTCCCGTACTGGTACCACCAGATTTCTCTAAGGACTTTGTTATCTATTGCGACGCCTCGCGACAAGGACTGGGTTGCATACTCATGCAAGACCGTCATGTGATTGCCTACGCATCTCGACAGTTGCGTCCACATGAGGATAATTATCCTACTCATGATCTAGAGCTTGCAGCAGTAGTCCATGCACTCAAAACCTGGCGACATTACCTTCTGGGTAATCGTTGCGAAATTTACACTGATCACCAAAGTTTGAAATATATCTTCACCCAACCGGATTTGAATCTCAGGCAAAGACGTTGGGTCGAGTTGATCTCGGATTACGACTTAGGAATAACTTACACCCCAGGCAAAGCCAATGTCATGGCTGATGCACTAAGTCGTAAATCTTATTGTAACAACCTGATGTTACAACAAGGTCAACCACTTCTCCACGAGGAATTCCATAAGCTTAATCTTCACATTGTTCCTCGAGGATTCCTTTCCACCCTGGTGGCGAAACCTAACCTTACGGATCAAATCATAGCTGCCCAGAAGCGCGATAAGGGCATATCTCGGATTAAGGAAAACATCGCTAGCGGAGTTGCTAAATGTTTCTCCATGGATGAACGAGGTGTTGTTTTCTTCGAGAACCGCTTGGTGGTTCCCAAGAAACAACATTTGCGTCAATTGATCCTTAAGGAAGCTCATGAATCCCCTCTCACCATTCATCCCGGTAGTACTAAGATGTATCAAGACCTACGCCAAAGGTTTTGGTGGACCAGGATGAAGAGAGAAATCGCTCAATACATTGCAACTTGCGACGTCTGTCGTCGTGTTAAAGCAGAGCATCAACGGCCTGCTGGCACCCTTCAGCCCTTGGATATTCCTGAATGGAAATGGGATAAAATCGGTATGGATTTCATCACCGGGTTTCCCAGGACCAAAAGAGGGAATAATGCTATCTTCGTTGTTGTCGATCGTCTCTCCAAAGTAGCCCACTTTTTACCTGTTCGCGAGAGTATAACCGCTGGCCAGCTAGCTGACTTATACATCTCTCGAATAGTGTCTCTTCATGGTGTTCCATTAGAAATTAATTCGGACTGTGGAAGTATTTTCACCTCTCGATTTTGGGAAAGTTTCCAAAATGCTATGGGGACTCGTCTCTCCTTTAGCACCGCCTTCCATCCTCAATCAAGTGGTCAAGTAGAACGAGTCAATCAAATTCTGGAGGATATGCTCCGAGCTTCTGTCATCTCTTTCGGTATGGATTGGGAGAAGTGCCTACCATTTGCCGAGTTCGCTTATAACAATAGTTATCAAGCTAGCTTGGGCAAAGCTCCTTTCGAAATTCTTTATGGACGAAAATGTCGAACGCCTCTTAACTGGTCAGAAACCGGCGAGAGACAACTCTTTGGCCCGGACATGATCCAGGATGCAGAAGAGCAGGTTCGTATTATTCGTGAGAAGTTGAAAACCGCCCAGTCCCGACAAAAGAGTCAGTATGACCGCAAGCATAAGCCCATGGCTTATGAAGTCGGCGAGATGGCTTACCTTCGGGTTACACCTTTAAAGGGAACCCATCGATTCGGTATCAAAGGCAAATTGGCTCCTCGTTTCATTGGACCTTTTCGCATTCTTGCCAAACGCGGAGAAGTTGCCTACCAATTGGAACTACCTCCGCATCTCTCCAGAGTTCATGATGTCTTCCACGTTTCTCAACTCAGGCGTTGCTTCTCGGATCCTATCCGCGGAGTGGACCACGAAACGCTTGATCTCCAAGATAACCTCACTTATCGGGAATACCCCGTTCGTATCCTTGATCAAGCCGAGCGTACCACTCGACGCCACAATATCAAGTTTCTCAAAGTTCAATGGTCACACCATTCCGAGCAAGAAGCTACCTGGGAAAGGGAGGATCGTCTTCGACTTGAGTACCCCGCCTTCTTTCCGGAGGAACCTAAATCTCGGGACGAGATTCTTTTGAGTGGGGGTGAGTTGTCACATCCCTAGCTAGGCCATGCATTAGAGTGTGCATCATGTTTAAATTTTATTAATTCTGAATTGGGAAATGCCAGAACCCCCAACACACACTTCCCCCCCCCCCCCCTGGAAATAACTAGGGTTTACTAAAATCTTTTCAATGAACCTGAAATGCCCTTCTAAAATGTTCACCCTCTTTGTCCTGGATTAAACCCCCTGGCAAAAATAGTGCACATTTTTCTAGGTCAACAGAAGGTTATTGAATTAACACATAAATATTTGAATTTGGGCATTTAAAATTTATAAAAATATTTTAAATGTTCAAATATTCTCAAACAGAAATGTTTCATGTTGTTTATACTTTAAATAGTATGCATGAGCAGTTTGGGGATTTTTGGAGTTGTTTAAGTATTTTTAATAAGTCCACAAAGTTGCAGAAGAAATAGAAAAAGAAAACAGTTAATCAGAGGAAAACTAACCTGGACGCTACCCACCTGCCGGCCCACCTGGCGGCCCAGCACTGTGCTGGCCCGCGCCAGCCAGCTGCTTCGTCCCCGCCAGGCAGGCAGGGAGCTGACGCCGGCGAGCGCGACCTCGCCACGGCGCCAGCAGCTTGCCGCCTCGCGCGCCTGGGCGCTGGGCGACCCCCACGTCACACCCCGACGCCCTGGACACGTTCATTTCCCCCCTGCCTCTCTCCCTCGCTCTTCCCCGCCATGGCCGACGCCATCGTCGCCGCTCCGCCGCCGTAGCCATAGCTGCCATCGTCCCCGTGCCACCCGACCGTGTCCACGAGCTCCGCCGCCCTCCTCTTCTTCGAGCTAGCCGAGCCCCGAGCGCAATACTACCAGAAACCCGGCAACTGTTCTCTTTGATACTGGAGCATCTCATTCATTTATTTCTGAGAGCTATGCTCGATTGCACAATACTACCTTTTGTGACATGCCCACCTCCATGGTAATTCAAACCCCTGGTTCTAAGTGGCAAACCTCTAGAATCAGCCATGGAAATGAAATTCTTGTTGACAGATTGGTCTTCCTTGCGTCACTAATAGCTCTCAAGTCTTCAGACATAAACATCATCTTGGGTATGGACTGGATGTCAGCTCATTACGCCAAGATTGATTGCTCAACTAGAACTGTCCAACTTACCCATCCATCGGGCAAGACAGTCAATGTTTTGACCCGAGTATCGGAGCGTCAACTCTACTCTCTAAACGCCAATCCCCTTCAAGACCTTGAAGATATTCCGGTAGTCCGTGACTTTCCGGATGTCTTTCCAGAGGAACTGCCAGGTGTTCCACCTGACAGAGATGTCGAGTTCGTGATAGACCTTGTCCCAGGAACCGTCCCAATCTCTAGGAGACCTTATAAGATGGCACCCCTAGAACTAGCTGAGCTTAAGAAACAACTCGATGAGTCCTTGCAAAAAGGTTTCATCCGTCCTAGTTCATCTCCATGGGCTTGCCCCGTCCTCTTCGTCAAGAAGAAGGATGGAACGGATCGGATGGTTGTGGATTATCGACCTGTCAATTTGGTCACTATCAAGAACAAGTATCCGCTCCCCAGGATCAACGACCTGTATGACCAGCTCGCTGGATCCTCAGTCTTTTCCAAGATGGATTTAAGGTTGGGCTACCATCAGATCAAAATCAGGAACGGGGACATTCCCAAAACGGCTTTCGTTACTCGTTACGGCCAATACGAGTACACCGTCATGTCCTTCGGTTTAACCAATGCTCCAGCCACCTTCTCTCGGTTAATGAACTCGATCTTCATGGAGTACTTGGACAAATTCGTCGTGGTATACCTCGATGATATACTCATCTACTCCAAGAATGAGGAAGAACATGCCGAACATCTAAGGCTAGTATTGATGAAACTTCGAGAGCATCGCCTTTATGCCAAATTCTCCAAGTGCGAATTCTGGTTGCCAGAAGTGACCTATCTGGGCCATGTAATCTCTGGTAAGGGCATTGCTGTCAATCCCGAGCGAGTTCAAGCTGTCCTTGACTGGACTCCACCTGAAACGGTCAAGCAAGTTCGGAGTTTTCTTGGTTTAGCGAGCTATTGCCGCCGCTTCGTCGAGAATTTCTCCAAGGTTGCTAAGCCTCTAACTGAACTCCTCAAGAAAGATAAAAAGTTCGAGTGGACCCCATAGTGCGAGTTCAGCTTTCAGGAACTAAAAAGACGCCTGACATCTGCTCCCGTACTGGTACCACCAGATTTCTCTAAGGACTTTGTTATCTATTGCGACGCCTCGCGACAAGGACTGGGTTGCATACTCATGCAAGACCGTCATGTGATTGCCTACGCATCTCGACAGTTGCGTCCACATGAGGATAATTATCCTACTCATGATCTAGAGCTTGCAGCAGTAGTCCATGCACTCAAAACCTGGCGACATTACCTTCTGGGTAATCGTTGCGAAATTTACACTGATCACCAAAGTTTGAAATATATCTTCACCCAACCGGATTTGAATCTCAGGCAAAGACGTTGGGTCGAGTTGATCTCGGATTACGACTTAGGAATAACTTACACCCCAGGCAAAGCCAATGTCATGGCTGATGCACTAAGTCGTAAATCTTATTGTAACAACCTGATGTTACAACAAGGTCAACCACTTCTCCACGAGGAATTCCATAAGCTTAATCTTCACATTGTTCCTCGAGGATTCCTTTCCACCCTGGTGGCGAAACCTAACCTTACGGATCAAATCATAGCTGCCCAGAAGTGCGATAAGGGCATATCTCGGATTAAGGAAAACATCGCTAGCGGAGTTGCTAAATGTTTCTCCATGGATGAACGAGGTGTTGTTTTCTTCGAGAACCGCTTGGTGGTTCCCAAGAAACAACATTTGCGTCAATTGATCCTTAAGGAAGCTCATGAATCCCCTCTCACCATTCATCCCGGTAGTACTAAGATGTATCAAGACCTACGCCAAAGGTTTTGGTGGACCAGGATGAAGAGAGAAATCGCTCAATACATTGCAACTTGCGACGTCTGTCGTCGTGTTAAAGCAGAGCATCAACGGCCTGCTGGCACCCTTCAGCCCTTGGATATTCCTGAATGGAAATGGGATAAAATCGGTATGGATTTCATCACCGGGTTTCCCAGGACCAAAAGAGGGAATAATGCTATCTTCGTTGTTGTCGATCGTCTCTCCAAAGTAGCCCACTTTTTACCTGTTCGCGAGAGTATAACCGCTGGCCAGCTAGCTGACTTATACATCTCTCGAATAGTGTCTCTTCATGGTGTTCCATTAGAAATTAATTCGGACCGTGGAAGTATTTTCACCTCTCGATTTTGGGAAAGTTTCCAAAATGCTATGGGGACTCGTCTCTCCTTTAGCACCGCCTTCCATCCTCAATCAAGTGGTCAAGTAGAACGAGTCAATCAAATTCTGGAGGATATGCTCCGAGCTTCTGTCATCTCTTTCGGTATGGATTGGGAGAAGTGCCTACCATTTGCCGAGTTCGCTTATAACAATAGTTATCAAGCTAGCTTTGGCAAAGCTCCTTTCGAAATTCTTTATGGACGAAAATGTCGAACGCCTCTTAACTGGTCAGAAACCGGCGAGAGACAACTCTTTGGCCCGGACATGATCCAGGATGCAGAAGAGCAGGTTCGTATTATTCGTGAGAAGTTGAAAACCGCCCAGTCCCGACAAAAGAGTCAGTATGACCGCAAGCATAAGCCCATGGCTTGTGAAGTCGGCGAGATGGCTTACCTTCGGGTTACACCTTTAAAGGGAACCCATCGATTCGGTATCAAAGGCAAATTGGCTCCTCGTTTCATTGGACCTTTTCGCATTCTTGCCAAACGCGGAGAAGTTGCCTACCAATTGGAACTACCTCCGCATCTCTCCAGAGTTCATGATGTCTTCCACGTTTCTCAACTCAGGCGTTGCTTCTCGGATCCTATCCGCGGAGTGGACCACGAAACGCTTGATCTCCAAGATAACCTCACTTATCGGGAATACCCCGTTCGTATCCTTGATCAAGCCGAGCGTACCACTCGACGCCACAATATCAAGTTTCTCAAAGTTCAATGGTCACACCATTCCGAGCAAGAAGCTACCTGGGAAAGGGAGGACCGTCTTCGACTTGAGTACCCCGCCTTCTTTCCGGAGGAACCTAAATCTCGGGACGAGATTCTTTTGAGTGGGGGTGAGTTGTCACATCCCTAGCTAGGCCATGCATTAGAGTGTGCATCATGTTTAAATTTTATTAATTCTGAATTGGGAAATGCCAGAACCCCCAACACACACTTCCCCCCCCTGGAAATAACTAGGGTTTACTAAAATCTTTTCAATGAACCTGAAATGCCCTTCTAAAATGTTCACCCTCTTTGTCCTGGATTAAACCCCCTGGCAAAAATAGTGCACATTTTTCTAGGTCAACAGAAGGTTATTGAATTAACACATAAATATTTGAATTTGGGCATTTAAAATTTATAAAAATATTTTAAATGTTCAAATATTCTCAAACAGAAATGTTTCATGTTGTTTATACTTTAAATAGTATGCATGAGCAGTTTGGGGATTTTTGGAGTTGTTTAAGTATTTTTAATAAGTCCACAAAGTTGCAGAAGAAATAGAAAAAGAAAACAGTTAATCAGAGGAAAACTAACCTGGACGCTACCCACCTGCCGGCCCACCTGGCGGCCCAGCACTGTGCTGGCCCGCGCCAGCCAGCTGCTTCGTCCCCGCCAGGCAGGCAGGGAGCTGACGCCGGCGAGCGCGAGCTCGCCACGGCGCCAGCAGCTTGCCGCCTCGCGCGCCTGGGCGCTGGGCGACCCCCACGTCACACCCCGACGCCCTGGACACGTTCATTTCCCCCCTGCCTCTCTCCCTCGCTCTTCCCCGCCATGGCCGACGCCATCGTCGCCGCTCCGCCGCCGTAGCCATAGCTGCCATCGTCCCCGTGCCACCCGACCGTGTCCACGAGCTCCGCCGCCCTCCTCTTCTTCGAGCTAGCCGAGCCCCGAGCGCAATACTACCAGAAACCCGGCAACTGTTCTCTTTGATACTGGAGCATCTCATTCATTTATTTCTGAGAGCTATGCTCGATTGCACAATACTACCTTTTGTGACATGCCCACCTCCATGGTAATTCAAACCCCTGGTTCTAAGTGGCAAACCTCTAGAATCAGCCATGGAAATGAAATTCTTGTTGACAGATTGGTCTTCCTTGCGTCACTAATAGCTCTCAAGTCTTCAGACATAAACATCATCTTGGGTATGGACTGGATGTCAGCTCATTACGCCAAGATTGATTGCTCAACTAGAACTGTCCAACTTACCCATCCATCGGGCAAGACAGTCAATGTTTTGACCCGAGTATCGGAGCGTCAACTCTACTCTCTAAACGCCAATCCCCTTCAAGACCTTGAAGATATTCCGGTAGTCCGTGACTTTCCGGATGTCTTTCCAGAGGAACTGCCAGGTGTTCCACCTGACAGAGATGTCGAGTTCGTGATAGACCTTGTCCCAGGAACCGTCCCAATCTCTAGGAGACCTTATAAGATGGCACCCCTAGAACTAGCTGAGCTTAAGAAACAACTCGATGAGTCCTTGCAAAAAGGTTTCATCCGTCCTAGTTCATCTCCATGGGCTTGCCCCGTCCTCTTCGTCAAGAAGAAGGATGGAACGGATCGGATGGTTGTGGATTATCGACCTGTCAATTTGGTCACTATCAAGAACAAGTATCCGCTCCCCAGGATCAACGACCTGTATGACCAGCTCGCTGGATCCTCAGTCTTTTCCAAGATGGATTTAAGGTTGGGCTACCATCAGATCAAAATCAGGAACGGGGACATTCCCAAAACGGCTTTCGTTACTCGTTACGGCCAATACGAGTACACCGTCATGTCCTTCGGTTTAACCAATGCTCCAGCCACCTTCTCTCGGTTAATGAACTCGATCTTCATGGAGTACTTGGACAAATTCGTCGTGGTATACCTCGATGATATACTCATCTACTCCAAGAATGAGGAAGAACATGCCGAACATCTAAGGCTAGTATTGATGAAACTTCGAGAGCATCGCCTTTATGCCAAATTCTCCAAGTGCGAATTCTGGTTGCCAGAAGTGACCTATCTGGGCCATGTAATCTCTGGTAAGGGCATTGCTGTCAATCCCGAGCGAGTTCAAGCTGTCCTTGACTGGACTCCACCTGAAACGGTCAAGCAAGTTCGGAGTTTTCTTGGTTTAGCGAGCTATTGCCGCCGCTTCGTCGAGAATTTCTCCAAGCTTGCTAAGCCTCTAACTGAACTCCTCAAGAAAGATAAAAAGTTCGAGTGGACCCCACAGTGCGAGTTCAGCTTTCAGGAACTAAAAAGACGCCTGACATCTGCTCCCGTACTGGTACCACCAGATTTCTCTAAGGACTTTGTTATCTATTGCGACGCCTCGCGACAAGGACTGGGTTGCATACTCATGCAAGACCGTCATGTGATTGCCTACGCATCTCGACAGTTGCGTCCACATGAGGATAATTATCCTACTCATGATCTAGAGCTTGCAGCAGTAGTCCATGCACTCAAAACCTGGCGACATTACCTTCTGGGTAATCGTTGCGAAATTTACACTGATCACCAAAGTTTGAAATATATCTTCACCCAACCGGATTTGAATCTCAGGCAAAGACGTTGGGTCGAGTTGATCTCGGATTACGACTTAGGAATAACTTACACCCCAGGCAAAGCCAATGTCATGGCTGATGCACTAAGTCGTAAATCTTATTGTAACAACCTGATGTTACAACAAGGTCAACCACTTCTCCACGAGGAATTCCATAAGCTTAATCTTCACATTGTTCCTCGAGGATTCCTTTCCACCCTGGTGGCGAAACCTAACCTTACGGATCAAATCATAGCTGCCCAGAAGCGCGATAAGGGCATATCTCGGATTAAGGAAAACATCGCTAGCGGAGTTGCTAAATGTTTCTCCATGGATGAACGAGGTGTTGTTTTCTTCGAGAACCGCTTGGTGGTTCCCAAGAAACAACATTTGCGTCAATTGATCCTTAAGGAAGCTCATGAATCCCCTCTCACCATTCATCCCGGTAGTACTAAGATGTATCAAGACCTACGCCAAAGGTTTTGGTGGACCAGGATGAAGAGAGAAATCGCTCAATACATTGCAACTTGCGACGTCTGTCGTCGTGTTAAAGCAGAGCATCAACGGCCTGCTGGCACCCTTCAGCCCTTGGATATTCCTGAATGGAAATGGGATAAAATCGGTATGGATTTCATCACCGGGTTTCCCAGGACCAAAAGAGGGAATAATGCTATCTTCGTTGTTGTCGATCGTCTCTCCAAAGTAGCCCACTTTTTACCTGTTCGCGAGAGTATAACCGCTGGCCAGCTAGCTGACTTATACATCTCTCGAATAGTGTCTCTTCATGGTGTTCCATTAGAAATTAATTCGGACCGTGGAAGTATTTTCACCTCTCGATTTTGGGAAAGTTTCCAAAATGCTATGGGGACTCGTCTCTCCTTTAGCACCGCCTTCCATCCTCAATCAAGTGGTCAAGTAGAACGAGTCAATCAAATTCTGGAGGATATGCTCCGAGCTTCTGTCATCTCTTTCGGTATGGATTGGGAGAAGTGCCTACCATTTGCCGAGTTCGCTTATAACAATAGTTATCAAGCTAGCTTGGGCAAAGCTCCTTTCGAAATTCTTTATGGACGAAAATGTCGAACGCCTCTTAACTGGTCAGAAACCGGCGAGAGACAACTCTTTGGCCCGGACATGATCCAGGATGCAGAAGAGCAGGTTCGTATTATTCGTGAGAAGTTGAAAACCGCCCAGTCCCGACAAAAGAGTCAGTATGACCGCAAGCATAAGCCCATGGCTTATGAAGTCGGCGAGATGGCTTACCTTCGGGTTACACCTTTAAAGGGAACCCATCGATTCGGTATCAAAGGCAAATTGGCTCCTCGTTTCATTGGACCTTTTCGCATTCTTGCCAAACGCGGAGAAGTTGCCTACCAATTGGAACTACCTCCGCATCTCTCCAGAGTTCATGATGTCTTCCACGTTTCTCAACTCAGGCGTTGCTTCTCGGATCCTATCCGCGGAGTGGACCACGAAACGCTTGATCTCCAAGATAACCTCACTTATCGAGAATACCCCGTTCGTATCCTTGATCAAGCCGAGCGTACCACTCGACGCCACAATATCAAGTTTCTCAAAGTTCAATGGTCACACCATTCCGAGCAAGAAGCTACCTGGGAAAGGGAGGATCGTCTTCGACTTGAGTACCCCGCCTTCTTTCCGGAGGAACCTAAATCTCGGGACGAGATTCTTTTGAGTGGGGGTGAGTTGTCACATCCCTAGCTAGGCCATGCATTAGAGTGTGCATCATGTTTAAATTTTATTAATTCTGAATTCGGAAATGCCAGAACCCCCAACACACACTTCCCCCCCCCCCCCTGGAAATAACTAGGGTTTACTAAAATCTTTTCAATGAACCTGAAATGCCCTTCTAAAATGTTCACCCTCTTTGTCCTGGATTAAACCCCCTGGCAAAAATAGTGCACATTTTTCTAGGTCAACAGAAGGTTATTGAATTAACACATAAATATTTGAATTTGGGCATTTAAAATTTATAAAAATATTTTAAATGTTCAAATATTCTCAAACAGAAATGTTTCATGTTGTTTATAGTTTAAATAGTATGCATGAGCAGTTTGGGGATTTTTGGAGTTGTTTAAGTATTTTTAATAAGTCCACAAAGTTGCAGAAGAAATAGAAAAAGAAAACAGTTAATCAGAGGAAAACTAACCTGGACGCTACCCACCTGCCGGCCCACCTGGCGGCCCAGCACTGTGCTGGCCCGCGCCAGCCAGCTGCTTCGTCCCCGCCAGGCAGGCAAGGAGCTGACGCCGGCGAGCGCGAGCTCGCCACGGCGCCAGCAGCTTGCCGCCTCGCGCGCCTGGGCGCTGGGCGACCCCCACGTCACACCCCGACGCCCTGGACACGTTCATTTCCCCCCTGCCTCTCTCCCTCGCTCTTCCCCGCCATGGCCGACGCCATCGTCGCCGCTCCGCCGCCGTAGCCATAGCTGCCGTCGTCCCCGTGCCACCCGACCGTGTCCACGAGCTCCGCCGCCCTCCTCTTCTTCGAGCTAGCCGAGCCCCGAGCGCTCGCTCGCTCCACAACGCTGCCCCGAGCTCGCCTTCAACCTCCGGCCGCTGGAGATCCCCTTCGACCTCACCGCCGCACCAGCTCGTCCCCGACCGCGACGTTCGCTTCCCCGAGACCGCTGTGAGCTCAGATACCTCCCCATCCTCTCCTTTCCTCCTCTCGTGCACCACAGCGACTGCACGATGCTCACCCGCACGCACCGCCGCGGAGCTCGTCGCCGACGTGCTCCCGGCCTAACTCCGGCCACGCCACTGTGTCCACTCCCTTCGCTGCATCACCAGGAAGCCAACGTACTACCGCACGCACCTCGCCGTGCCCCGCAGCCCCGGTTCCACCTTCGCCCGAGCCCCGGCGCCGCCAAACTCGTCGCCGGCGCCAACTCCGGCCACCCCGACCCCAACCAACTCCACCAAGAGTTGCGGGTCAGCTCCCGCATCACGTAGACGTGCTCCGCTGTCGATTTGGTCGCCGGAGCACGAATCTACACTCCCTCCGCCGCGTCTGGACGTCGCCGGCGGCTCAACGCCGGCGGAGTTGACCCGTTGACCCCCTGGGTCTATGACATGTGGGCCCCGCCCGCTAACTAATCCAAGATTAGGATTAATCTAATCTGTTTAATCTAATAACCCTGACACGCGGGACCCACGCGTCAGGTTTGACCTGGACCGAGTCTGTTGACCTGCTGAGGTCAGCATGACCTCATGCTGACGCAGTAATCTATTTTGCTGGGTTTATTTTTTGTACAGAAAATCCAGAAAATAGTTCAAACTTCAAAAATTCATAGAAAATTATCGGTAACTCCAAATGCAAAGTTTTATATATGAAAAATGATCAGAAAAATCCAATCTATCCATTGGTGCCAGTTTCATGCATGTTAAAACAAGTTAAACCCCCTGTTTAGGCATTATAAGATATTGCACTAATATGATCTTATAAATGCATTACCATTTGAATCTTTGGTTCAAATGGGGTCATTTCCTTCTGGTTTAACTTGCATTTAGTCAGAACACATCCATATTGCCATGTCATAGCATGCATCATATTGTTGCATATCGTCATGTGTTGTTCATGTTTCGATGTGTTCTCCGTGGTAGGTTCTGCCTCCGAGGATATTCACGAGTATCCAACTGAAGGGCAGTACTCTACTACCACTCCATCAGGCAAGCAAGCCATTGATCATTCCGATACAAACCCATGTTCTCGCTTCTGCTCTCGTTTACTGCATTAAGACAACGCGTTTCAAACTGCTGTGTGTTGCGGTAGTTGAACCCACTTCCTTTGCATGACCTGTCATTGCCACAGTAACTAGATGAAACCCACTAGCATGTGTAGGAGTTGATTGAGCCAATACATGTGTGTGTGTTCCTACCATGCTATGCTTGCTATGCTTAGAGTTGTGTCAGGTCTGGCTCATCGGGATGATGAACTGGAGTGAAAGGTTGTGTCGGTGACAAGAGTGAAGTGTGAATACGATTTGGTAAAGGAATCGATGAGAGGCCATGTAGGAGTACATGGTGGGTTGTTTCATTGAGGCCGTCCTTAAGAACTGAGATCTGTGTTTGTGATCCATGATACAGTTACTACCACACATTGGGCCCTGAAATATGACCCCGCTCGACTTCTTATCCACCCTTGTCCTCTGTCCAGGAGTTGCAAGTAGTTTCTGGGGTTTGTAGTATGCTGGGGGCCGCACGCGGCGCTGACCATCGGGGTGGGCTGTGTTGCGGTAGGCACGTGGCACGGTGTACCGACTCGCCCGTTTGGTGTCTCGGGAACCCTATTCACATCGTTCGGGGCCGTTAGTGGAAACCTCGGCCGGACTCCCTGCGGATGGAACCCGAATAGGCGATAAACCTGGACTAGAGACTTGAGTGTTTAGGTAGGTCGTGGTCTACACCCACGTCGGCTTTCGCTTGAAGTCTGCCGAGCACATGTCGTGTGCAGGCGCTAAGTGGTGGAAACATGTGTGAAGAAGTACACCCCTGCAGGGTTATAAATGATCTATTCGAATAGCCGTGTCCGCGGTAATGGACTTCTGGGTTGCCTATATCAGTTCATAGACAAGTTAAATGGATTCTACTAAAAATCTCAAGATAAGTGTGAGTACCGCGGATGGCCCTCTCGTAGGATAGCGAGGGAGGATCCACGGTGGAGTATTGTGATGGTGATAGTGGACTCGTGTGCGACAAATGTTTTACAAGTGGTGTCTATCGTAGGATAGCTTAGCCAAGAGTCAAAGCTGGCTTGCTGCAATAACCCCACTACCTTCTTGAGAATGTGCATGTATGATAGGTTCCTGTTGTAAGACTTGCTGAGTACTTCTGTACTCATGTTGCTTTAATCATGTTTTTCAGACGACTACACCAACCCTTCTGATGGGTTCTATGTAGACCTCGACGTTGACGAGTGACTTATCACCCAGGTGGTGATCCAAGACTTGTGAAGGGTCTTTGTAGATAGACAGGCTTCGTCAAGCCTTCTTTCTTTTAGTGTCTGTACTCAGACTACTTTGCTTCCGCATGTGCTTGTATGTTTGTATGACTTGAGTGCTGGGTCATGTGACCCCTATCTGTATGAATGATATGTATGGCTCCTCGGAGCCTTCTAAATAAAGTACTTGAGTCGTAGAGTACTGTTGTGTTGCCATGTTGTATTTACTCATATCGGGCATATTGTGTGTATGATTGAAATGCTTGGTATGAGTGGGATCCGACTATCTAGTTGTTTATCCTTGGCAGCCTTTCATATGAGGAAATGTAAGTCTTGTGCTTCTGAGCGATAGTAGTCCGCTACAGCCCGGATCACCGGAGTCCTGCTAGCCCAGCACTACTGCTTGGACACTTGACTGGCCGGCATGTGTCTCACGTCGTTCCTATGTCTGTCCCTTAGGGGAAATGTCACGCGCTAATATTCGGAGTCCTGCCTAGCCTGCTACAGCCCGGGTTACCGGAGTCCTGTTAGCCCAGTGCTACAGCCCGAATAGATACGTTGATGACCGACATGCTCGATGTGATTCATGTATGCCTGTCCTCATAGGCTAGCGCCGCTTCGGGTTCACGACTAGCCATGTCGGCCCGGGTTCTCTGTCATATGGAGGCTAGCGACACTATCATATACGTGAGCCAAAAGGCGCAAACGGTCCCGGGCCAGGTAAGGTGGCACCCGTGGGAGTACCGTGCGTGAGGCCGCAAAGTGATATGATGTGCTACACGCTGGATCGATGTGACCTTGAATCGGGGTCCTGACACTAAATTTGTAGCAAATGAACAGGCAGTCGTATTCATAAGGTAAAGATGAGATGAGATAGAACAATTACACGACGATAGATTCCACCAATATAGGTAGCCAATCTGTGTGTCGACCGCGTAAACGATGCCATCGTGCACTATAACATCAAACAGAAATGTTTCCTCAACAGGATTGATGATGAGCCATAACCATGTATGGCGACCGGATTCTAGATAGACTAATCCCTTGTTGAACAAGCCAATGAGCTTGTAATCCATGTAGTCTTGTGATGGTGTTGTCACTTCGCATATTACAACTTTCTGTAAACAGAGGTCGAGCCAAAAGCTTGACGCGTCTCGTGCGTACTAGGTAGGAGTGTCCGGCGGGCCACGAGGCTCGATGGCGGCGGTATCCAACGATGGAAGGGTGATCTCTCGTTGGGTGTAGATATCCACGAGACGCCACGGACTACCGGTGTGGTGGATGAGGACGATCCAGTTGGCCTTCATGCCCGCCCAGTAGTGGCCGCGCATGAAGGACAGGTGGATGGATAGTGGTAGCATGTCGAGGGGCACCACGGCAACCTCCGTAGGATCGTCAAGTCGGTATCTGGGCCACCTGCGAGGATCGGGCATCAGCAAGCAGGGTGTCTTGAAAAGAGTCGGCCGGTTGCAGACGAGTAGATGGTACAAAGACACCGAGCATGCAGCCAGACGGACGGTGCTGAGTAGGTCCATACGACTACAAATCTGCTCCAAGAGAACATCGAGGAGGGAATTCCAATCGCGGCTCTGCGTGTCAGTCGGTTCTGCCATTGGGGTTTTCGGTGCCTGCGAGCCAGCAGGGAAGTGGATCCGGGCGGGCGAGCGAAGAAGCTTCTCCTCGTGTGGCCGAGCAGTGAGCGGGGGATATGGTACGCGCGAGCTACCAAGGAAGATGGCGCGGGCGGGCGAGCAGTGAGCGGGGGTAAATGGTGTGCGGCCATCGATGGGGAAGAGAGGAGGAAGAACAAGAGAGGAGGAAGAAGAGTGGAAGACGGGGAAGAAAGTGCATTCAATCTCAATTATACTAGTACTACTACCAGGATATACCGTCCTTCGGAGTGTAAATAGTTACACCGATGACATGTGGGTCTACCACAACAGGGCCCGTATGTCAGTTAATGGAGGACAGAGGTGCGTAGGCGTATTTGCGGAAGCGTGCTCTACTAGCAAACATGATGGCAGTACTGGGTAAGCCTGATTTAGTAACACCAACACGCTAGTTCAGCTTATTAATTACGTGTCCCATCTGCTGCAGCGTGTATTGTCACTTCACTGCGAAGACTAGTTGAATAGTTCTCTCTGACCGGGATGGGGAATAAATGGATCACAAGGACTTCCTTTCTACAGTATCCCTATGCCTCTACGCTCACTTCACTCATTTTGCTCCGTACCTAGTCACTTGTTGAAATCTATAGAAAGACAAATACTCCGTATTTGGGAACAGAGGGAGGCTTTTACTCAGTACTATTCAGGAATAGAGGGAGTATCACCATATGGAGGGAACAGAGGAAGCTTGAAATATGAACATGTCAATGGGAGGGAGTAAGCCCCATGCATGCATGCATGCAACATGCAACACTCACATGTACACATGGACGCATGCAACACTCACGCACCCATGCGGCACACAGCACATGACGCAACACACACGCTCACGCTCAAGTGCTCAACCTACTCCCTACGTCCGTGAAAGACTGTACATTTAGAGATTTACACATTGACCAGGGCATAATTAACGCCCAAAAGTAGCAGACTTATGTGTGCATGTGACCATTGAGATAAGAAGATTAAATGAAGGCCGTTGCATGCTGTAATTAAGGATAGACATGTAGCTTATACCTACAACACAAGTTGGTGCATTAGTCAATCAATATCGATTTAGATTAAAGGCTAAATGCATTGGAAGTGTATATGTACATCATGTAGTACACTCTTTGTTGGAAGACCGAGGGAGGACACGTGCATGCACTCACATACACAGCCAAGGCGGTTCGCGCGCAAGGGTTGGACTCGTGTCGCGCCTGCGTAAAGTTTTATTTAACTGATTTCTTTGCTCTGCCAACTGACAGGTGGGACCCAGAAACCAGGTGACAATTTAACCAGTCAACAAAGTGCCACGTCGACTATGTGGCCGGTCAGTAGGGTGCAATACGGTGCTCTACGATGAGCTAGTGATCGCATAATCGCCGCAAAACTATATATAGTGACCGTAAAGAGCGTATTGTTACATACATTGACCGCTAGTGTATTTTTCTCGTTTCAAATTAAGCCATATAAATCGGAAAGGACACAGTATGGACTACTACTACTAGTACTGCTTTGACGTGTCCCGTCAACTCGCCGAACGAGGAGAAGCTTGCTTACTACGCCTCTCCCTCGCCCACGCGCGCGGTGGTTCGCAGGACGAGGAGAGGGTTTTGACTACAGCGCCCTCTCCCTCTCCCTCTCCCTCTCCCTCGCCCTCGCCCTCGCCCTCGCGATGGACGTGCAACAGTTCAATCGGTGTCAGTTTGCCAGAAGCATATTGTACTGTAGTATCATCATTGTTGGACCTTCCGAAGAGGCGAAGAGCCAAGTGCAAGGTTCACACGAGTACGAACTGTTAAACCTCCCGAAGAGGCAAAGAGCCACGCGCAAAGTTTATAGGAGTTGTCATCCTAGTAGGAGTGTACTAGTACAACTATAGTGAACGATGCTACTGTATGATGCCGCCACGTCACGTATATCCAAAGTTGTGCCACCTTTTTTTCTCAAAGAGCGTGTTGGAGCCCGTGCAACAACCACACAAGTTGCACGTACACATAACACATTTACTAGTAATAAATTCTAAAGGACAAATGCCAGTATGCCACACAAGTTCATCTCCAGCTCATGTGATAAATTTATGCACGACTAGTCTACATATATTCACAGCGCTACCGTTCACAATTACCGTACTCCACTTACACGTTATAGATGGGCTACATGTCCTCCTCCAGGTTCCAGTCCCAGGTGTTCTTCATGGATGGAACGATCCATAGCGGTGTGTAACGGGAATCATTGTCTCAGCTTTCTAGTCCGGTTCCACACGATGGAGACTCATCCAAGCTGAAGCGGCATAAATCAGGGATAGCGTGTCCCAGCATGTCGTTCATCCGGCGGTGCACACTGAAGACACAACCATGCTTCATGAACGGCAGGCCTTCCGTGTCGTGCACGGAAGGTGGCATCCGCTTCACAATGGGGTAGCTATCCCTGATGAAAAGCGAGTACTCTCCAAGAGTGTTCCTCGGCACCCACGTAGCATCACGGGGGTTGAACTCGGCGCCGTTCATCTGGTACATGCGGCATCCCAGATCTGGACACATGGTGACGTACATAGTCAAGGTCCGCGCATAATAATGTTGTGCTCAAATGTGGCGGTCAGTAATACTGTGCAGCAAATAGTACTACTCCGGTATAGAGGAAGTAAAATAACTGGCTTATTATATATAGCCACTCTTGGCTACATGGATGAGATAGTAAGACATGGAAAAACAAAAATGGTGGCAGCTAGTGGGTTCAAGTCTTCAAGGGCCTAGCTAGATATACGCGTCCTCCAAGGTAAAAGTACTCCTACTGGTACTACTCCCTCCTTTCCGGTTTATAAGGCTCAATTCAAAAATCTCACCAACCAAGGTAGATGGTGAATGGTGGAATACTTTTTGTAGTTTGCAAAAGCACCCAATTAATGCTCTTGTTTTCCTCAAAAAGTATGTTTACCAATGCATTAATTGCAATGCATGCATGCATAAATTACGTGCATTGGTCAATTTTCTCTTAATACTTGCATGCAATGATTTAATGCACCTTGGAATCTGAACATGTGATGGGAAACAACCAAGTTGAGCCTTATAAAATGGAAAAACTAAAATTTTGAGATAAGCCCTGTAAACCGGAAAGGAGGGAGTACAAAGTATACTACTAGTACAACAATGAAAGAGAAGGCGAGAGGGTTAAAAAATGGAATACCTGGGTAGATGATGACGGTCCAATCGTGGTAGATTATGTGACCATGTTGCACATCAGTGGTACCATGGGTAATGACTGCTAAGATAGTTGATCCCAATATGTCAAAGTCAGCTACAAGGTTCCAGGTTAGACCTAATCGTGGATGCAAATGCACATCCAGGATCGGCGATCTTATTTTGATCGGGGGGTAACTGGTCCCTGCAAAATAATGGAGTACCGTTAGGGATGCAAATGATGGTTTGTGCATTCCGTTTGTAATCTCCCGTACCGTAGGATGTCAACCGGATGAAACTAGTCCCCTGGCTTGTCAACGCGAAGATGTGGCCTAGATGGCGCACGGCGTCTTCGAACGTGTACGGGTACAAATCTGCCGCCGCCAACATGCGCCAGCCTCTGCCGTTACTGCCTCCTGCATTGATGGCAATCCTTATGTCGAACACCGCGATGAGATAGTAATCGTCGTAGCCGCATCGCTTTGTCGGCGGGTCCGCAATGCTATATTCTTCAATCTCATGTAGGCATCATCATACGTATTCTTGCCCAGCCAGTCCGGAAGGCCGATCCCAATGGTGGAGAAGGGGTCTACCGGAACGGCCGCATTGTTGTGGATGTTGTGCAGAATCATGGTGGTATCCGGCCAGAGGTATGCAAGACAATCTTCGTTGGCACCGACCCAGACCTATATATAAGACGGTGGGCAGCGGAGAAATTACGGGATGGAAATGGAATAACTACGTACTACATGATCAAACTCCATTACTGACCTGCTCATCGGACAAAATCCGACTACCTCTCAACGTCGTCAACTCTAGTGGAGTCAACGTGCAACCATGGCCAGGGAGCGGTGGACTGTTCGAAGAATTGTCCCATAGAAGAACCTTCTCCTCGAGGACGCATGGAAGACCAACAAGCATGGCCTTGTCCCAAGCCTGTTTAAGCAGCGTCTTGAAAAAGTTGGTGCAGGAAGCACCGAGTCTTGCGGCGGTGAGGACGTCGGAGCGCTGTGCGATTTCTCCCAGAGAATCGTCGTCCAAGGTCTCCCAGCCCCGACGAGGAGGAGAACTGCCTGGCGAATCCATGGGAGTAGCGACGAACTGCCTTCTCTTCGGGGGAGGGGAACTGGCGAGGAGGAGATAAGAGCGTAGTAACCGCACGGCCTCGTCCCTTCCAACTGTAGATCGTTCCTCAGCGAAGGGGTGAGGCTATTATTTACTACTCTAAATAATAGCACTAGTAAGAAATTTTTGGCACTAGGTAGTAGTTTTTGGTACCATGGAGTACTAGTACTAGCATTATGGAACGTTATGGGATTGCATTATACTGTAAATAATAGCACTAGTAAGAAATTTTTGGCACTAGGTAGTAGTTTTTGGCGTGGATTAAGAAATTCTGGGTATGTTTTTGCCATTTTTTGTACACGCCAACTAGTGTCCAAAAACATCGTACATTATGTGGAGGAGTACGTACTCGTACTGTAGCAGTACTAGTACTACTTTTCTCAACTAGTAGTGCGATGTACTGTACTTCTAGTCTAGTATTGTATAGTGCACCAGTTTTGAACTCTTGAATTTCAGGGCCAAGGAGCTACAGTTGGAAGTGGAGGGTACTACTGTTCTCTAGAACCATCGATGTACTATCAATGCAGGGGAAGTACACCTGCGTAGTGGCCTAGTGGGTACTCTCGGTGCTCTATTCAGCCGCTCCTCTCACGTAGCTGGCCTACTCAGCCGCTCCTCTCACGCACACACTAGCAGCCTATTTATCAGCGACGGTTACTGCGGGGGCAGAACATTTGAGTTGTTTGATACAGCGAGACTAGGCTTTTCGCTTCCATTTGTGGAGGTGTAATGGATCTCGTCGAACTTTGTTAGTAGTTCCTTCTTTATGAATGAGATGAAGCAAAGCTTTTGCCTCCGTTTCAAAAAAACACGTTAAGAGGAATTTCTTTTATAGTAGAGCCGATAATGGAGTGAAGTCCATGCATGCAACACCACAAGCTACAGAGTAGTAGTAGAGCACTTTACGTACAAAGCCATATTGCACAGTTCCCAATGCCCCGCCAGGCTTTTCCGGCTCCTCGGGCTTAATTGGGAGGCGCTAGTTTAAATATGCTACTAGCTGGAAGCTGCAAGCGAGGTGTGGCTAGGGCGAGCACGCGAGCCACGGGATGCTGGGAAGGAAAACCCGTTCACGTGGCTAGGCTGTCCAGTGCACCCAGATTGTGGGGCCGCACGTCCGTTTGACTTCAAAACTCAAACTACCCGTGTAAAATATTGGCTCGCTGCGAAGTGTAGTAGTATACTATTTTTTTTTAAAAGGCCGCCGTGCGTTCGACCGGGATCGAACCCACAAAACGAGGTATACACTCCCGCGACCACTAGTAGTACTCGTTGGAGTACAACGCAACCTAGAATCGCCTTTTGTCGCTAGTAGTACGTACATTGTTCCTTACAAGAAACCCCTAAGAGCATGGTTAATAGTATAGCCAGCTGCTGGCTATAAGCCAGTGCCATGTCATCTACAGCCCATCTTATAGCCAACATGTAGTAGTAGTTTATTTCTTATAGCCCGCTGACTCAGCTCTATTGTACTTGCTCTACTAATGCAAGAAACCACTAAAATGCCAAGAAACTACTACCACTTGCATACGTGGCAGACTTAAGATAAGACTACCTTATCAACCATTGTACATGCTCTTACCAACAAAAATCCTCGAGTGACCTCCTACCTCCGGCCCGTCCACCTAGTCATCCTCGGCCATGGGACGCAGCTACCGCCGCTGGCAGAAGGCGAGGTCAAAACCGCCGGCGATGCGGATCCCATGTTGCGGCAGCCCGGATGCCAGCTCCGCCCGGCGCTCGCGGCCGCTAGCTAGCCAAGATAGCTTCGTCCAGCTGCTTGTCTGCAAGGTTTGCTAGCTAGATTGGCACAGCAGCGTGGTGGCTTGCTCGCGCGCGCCGCGCTAAGGCCGCCCATCTGGCTCGAGCGAATGCCAGCACGGCTGCTTGCTCGCTCGTGAGTCATGCTCGGGCCAGCCTGCCAACCCGTGCGGAGGCCAGCGCGGCGTCCGGCTCGTCCGGCAGAGCGGCGGCCAACTCGCTCATCACCGGCGCCACCGACGAACACGCATCAGTACTGTTTGAAGTAATGTTCAGGAAAAATAACGATTTGAGGTGGAATAACAGGATAGAAGGTCAGATGTGGGTCCCTCGTGTCAACGGTCAAACAAATGTGTTGGTTTAAGCTGCCTCGTCAGCACGGACATGTGGGCCAACCCTGTCATAAATGGGTTTAAACGAACCTAATCTGTAGGAGTACTAGGTAGTTTTTGGCGTGGATTAAGAAATTTTGGGTATGTTTTTGCTATTTTTTGTACAATAGATTCCTCCTAGGGTTGGTTGAAAGTGGTAGTTTTTTGTTAAATAGTCTACATATTGTAAGTAGGAGTGAAAGTTAAGCTTTGGAAGCCAATAAGCAAGGCTAGTTACATAGTGCATATGTGTACATGATTGAAAGTAAATATCAACCATGAGTGACTAATATCTTGATGCAGAACTCGAAACTATGGAATACTAGGAAAAGAAATGCATGGTTGGAAATACTAGCAATGTTCATGTCCGTTGCAACGAATCATAATTAGAATAATACTTATTCACAAACTTGGTACAAAACACTCTAATTTTGATATACATATGTCACTAGAGATATATTATGTTTCAATTAGAATATATTCCTTGGGCTGTTTTGGTGAGGTCAGGGAGGGATGTGGTTGGTTTTAAGATACTAATTATGGGTTTTTCTGCAAATTGGTAGACAAGTGGGATGTTGGTGAGAAAAGGCAACAACTTACCTCACAATCATTATATGTAGATCTAATGGTCAGAAACGACGGATGGCAGACACACTAGCATCACCAACTTAGTCTTGTGTAGGAGTACTAGCAATATCCGTGCATTGCACGGAACATCAAGATGCATTTTTTTATAAAACACTTGTTGTGATTGACCCTTGCGGGAGTAATCCCATGTGTAAAAACTAATGATATCTCGAGAAACATGAGATAAGGTGAAGAGGAGTGGGGTGTGGTGGTGGTTGGTGGTCGGACTGAGCGGAGGCATGGGGATTGGCGACGCCGGCAGTGGTCACCAGTTCAGTTTGTTCCAGAGGCTTCCTTTCTTAATTTCTCAACAATGAGGTTTGTTGGAGATAAGGATGAACGAGGGAAGGCCTTGTCTGCAAATGTGGAGAGGGGTGCGGGTATATTTTAGTTTAATTTCCATCCATCAGATATAGATAGGATGGTCTATATTGCAAGAAGGCACACGTACCATCATCACCAACTTGGTTTTTTATAAGAGAAGAAATATAAGTATGGAGATACAAATGTATTATCGATACTTGCTTCCGTAAACTAGCATCTACATTCTATTCAACGCCTCGGCATGTGGGGCCTTAGCACAATGACTTCTCGACTGTGTAAAACGAAGATTTTCCCGTCGCCGACAAGGAGGGGGTGACGGCGGCACGCTTTTTGGCTTGCTCTAGTCCTAGTAGTCATACTAGGTGGTCTAAGCACGTGTAGATTTATTCTTTTTCACGTCTCGTGTTCACCGTACTGCCATGGTTGTTCATGAATAGACTGTAAGTCATTCACGGGGAACCCCTTTTTGAGCGCGTTTGCGAGAGAGAGAGAGAGAGTGCCTGTGTGATATGTTAGAGACTGAGGCAATGATAACAGATTCTTTGTGTCTATGTGTGTGGAGGATAGAGAGAGACATGTACATGGGGCTTTGTGTTGTGTAACGTGGAGACACGTATACATAATTAGAGAGTGAGTGTGTGAGATACACATGCGGACATGAGGAGAGATGAGGATCCAGGTAAATGGGTGTTTGTGCGTGTCTGTGTGTGTTTGTGCATTCGTTTGTGTGTGAGAGGGAGAGAGTGTATGTGGAGTAGAGAGACCAATGATGATGGAAACCTAGTATAAGGGAAGGGGGAATGGTGTGACATGTGTAGTAGCGAGATAGCACGGGTGCAGGCGGCGGGAGCAGACTATTTGGAAGAGACATCGAGTGTGTGTGTGGGAGAGGGGTGTGTGAGAGAGAGAAAGAGAGAGCTAGCGACGGAGAGAGAGAGAGGGGAAGAGAGCGGGCAGGAGGGGTCGTTTGTGTCCATAAATGGCGTATAGATAGGGAGACAATGTTGATATTGTCCTAAATTGGCCTATGAACGGAGAAGCAAGGGAAGCGAGTCATCGTGTGTGTGATAGGGACTTCATGAGAGATCTAGCATAGATGGTGTAGAGAACAATGTGCAAAATCGAGAACGATTATACATTAGGGAGTTATGCAAAGAGTCATGACATATATGTATACAGGGAAGGAGCTGGGGCGGCTCCGCATGTGGGAGAGATAGAAAGAGGAGAGTGGTGCACAAGGAGACAAAGTGTGCTTGTTTGCAGTGGGGTGGTGTGTGAGGTGAGTGCGCGAGAACCACATAACTAGGGAGATAGACGTTTGGGGGCGGCGTTTTGTGTGTATGGGAAATATACACTCTACATAGTGCGTGTGCTTGGGTAAGAGTGATAGCGGGAGACCTAGAGAGTAAGGGAAGAGATGTGTGCATGCCCGAGAGACAAAGTGATAGAGACCTATGTTGGGGTCCGGACTTTACAAGAGAGAGGGGTGTTAATGTGCTCGTGTGTTGGTGTTTGGGGGAGAGAACGACTTCTGTGTGTGTGTGTGTGTGGTGGGGGGGGGGGTTGACTTCAGATAAAGAGTGAGGTGTCTATATTTGAGAGACTTTAGCGTAATTGAGATATTGTGCACTCATGGTTGATCAATTTGTTTCACAGTTTGTACTATGAGATAACGATACTTTTGAACATGTGTGATATACCTTGATGTACCAGAATTACAAACCTAAGATTGGAATTTTGGAATTCGACTCCATCATTAGCTTTTGTAATTCATTTAAATGGAGGTACATTTTTTAAGCCGGGATTTCATGATTTCAAATTCATATATCAAACCTAGAGATATACACATACGGGCATGTTCAAACTTTATAATCATCCACTTTATTCATACACATACACATTTTTGCTTTTGTCATCCTATTTAGGATAAAAACATTTGGAATTTCATTTGAATTGGACCGTATGATGGTATTTTCTTGTAGTAGCTCAATGATCCATATTTGAATTGAATGGACAATCTAAGTTTCGAGTTGGAGACATTGATTTTCAAAACTTGCACATTTTTTTGCGTGCAAAACAAACAAATTGCCGGCCATGATATCATAGTCGGCCGTACGAGAGCAGAATACTTACAATTTTAGGCACCAAAAGCTTTCAAACTTCCCGCTCACATCGAAATATCACGCGCCCGAAAGTTTAGCCCTGCGATATTCCTGTTTTACCCCTGCCACATGAACGGAAAAGGGCTGATTTGGTAACTCCATTGTTTTCCCCTCTTTGCCCCCAACATTCTTCCCCAGAGCCCCTCCCCTTCCCTTCCCGACCCCCCCCAACCACGGCAAGCCGCCGAATCTAGTCCTCCGCCGCGGCGGTGGACCTCACACCTCGCCGGATCTACCTTCCGCACCTTGGAACCCCCAACTGCCAACTCACCACTTCACTAGAGCCGCTTCAGCGACTGGCCTGTCCACCGCTCCAGATCTCCTTGACCGCCAACATGGTCCACCGCACCAGATCTGCTTAACCGGCGCCCTCGTCCACCACAGCATAGGCCCTTCACTGACTCCGTCGTCCGCCCCTTCGCTAGCCCTTCATACAAGCCCTCGTCCGCCGCAACAGATCCGCCTCACCGAAAGCACTGTACAACGCGCCTGCCGAAGCCTTCGTCCACTACATTGGACCCGCTCCGGGGACGCCATATTCAACTCCACCGGCCCTGCTTTACCGATGCCGCAGCCTCATCAGGTTATTTTGATTTGTACTCCTTCGGTTTTTCTCTTTATCGTGCAACTGTTCACTTACCACAGATGAGCTTTCTTGTATGTCAACAGGCGCCGCAACCGTAGCACCGGAGCCGCTTCAGTGACAGCGACAGCCGGCCCAAACTCAACCGCAACACGAGCACCATCAACGATCCTTAGCTATCAAGTATGACAACGATACCCATACGCCGCCGAGAATCAGGTACTATTATCCAACGGCCGGCGCCTACGTTCACTTTCCTAGCATAAGCATCGCACCTTTGAATTTTTTCAGGGCATGATTCAGTTTTTCATGAGACGCGTTATTCTGCTTGTACCTGTAGGGCCATACTTCTGGCAGTGAACATGTTACATGTGCTAAATTACATACCAGTGCACATATAGTTAATATGCTTTAGTTTTGTTCTGATGCCACATGTTGGTTCCATCAGACTGCTTAATGTTCTCTATGCTTAATTACACATCAGCAAACTAGCATGTGGTTCCGCTGCTTTTTGTTTGTTTTACCCTACATTTTCTGATGCTAGCTATTACATCACTGCTCTGAGCCTCTGTTCATTACTTGTTTGTGTGTTCTTGATCTTCCCAAGTTGCATGACTAATTTGATGCTTCTATTAATTATGGAGTTGCCAACCCCATCAAGCCAAATATTTGTTCTTTTGGGGCTGGCACCTCAAACAAGCATAAAAATAGAGGGAAGCAGATATACTCCCTCCAATTCTATTTACTCTGCGCATAACTCTTGACCCGCATACCAAGGAGGGCACTGGTTTAATTTTTTCTGGACTAATTTGCCAATTAATTAGGGCAGAGGCGGATGGGGCGGGGCACAAAAGGAAACCAGCGCTAGGAATCGGCAACTCGCAGACTAATACGAGAAAACTGAGAAAAAGTTATACGCAAAGTAAAAAGAATCGGAGGGAGTATTGTCATGGATGCAGACACCCTTCTTTCATTAGTTTAGATGAACCATTGATGATCAATTCAGACCAGTGCATGCGATTAAAATTAATTTTACCTAAATAGATGGTGCAGAATAAACTACAACAACTAGATTTGCAACCACGGTATGCTGATGATATCTTCAACGAACATTGCAACAGCAACTAGGCTTCACAGCAACATATGGTAAGCCGGTGTGTTTTAGTACATGTGAAATGTAATGCGAGTGGGCTGCTTTCTTGGCTTGTTCCCTCAACGTGTAATCCTACCGAATTACAAATAGTTCAGTTGTCTGCTTTGTTGTATTGCTTGATTCGAATGCTTATTTGTTGTTACGCTATACCTGAGTTGGCCAATATGTCAGCAGTGCCTGCTGTACTATCATAGAGAAATGCATGCCTATTTCATTTGAGTCCTTAAGTTTTCCTCTCAACTTCATCACACGACTTTCTTCGTAGTTTATATGAGGCCACACTGCTAAGTGCTTTCTCAGATTATTTCAACTGCTTAGATGCCTTGGCAACTTAAATATAGCGGTTGTACACTCCCTTTCAACTAGGGATGTCAACTGGGTCCGGTTTAATCCCGATTAAAGTCCACTAGTGGTATGATAGTTCAAAAGAGTTTTTGTTTCTTTGAGGAAAATGAACTAGGGAGGTAGCAAAAACTAACTAGATGGGACTAGCGGATTTTGTTTATTTGCCACTTACATACCTAGTTTCATCTTAACATTTTAATTTCTTTTCAGCTGATGCTGCTTCGAACCATTTAAATATAGTTTGCCATGCTCGGCAGTAATTCGTCCGTCGTTTACCATGTAAGCTTACTGCCTGGATCATACGATAACTATCTCTTACTGATGTCCAGCGGAAACCTTTCAGGATGCCGTTCACACTAGGACACAATGTACAACCCCAGAATCTATTTGTGGAAGTATTGCGCCATCCATGTTACCAGATGGTAGTAGTTCAGAGGCAACACCGCCGGAGAGCAGCCTGAGCACAGATATTATAGTGCTTGAGGCTCTACTAGAGGCAGAAAGAGATGGTGTGGCTGCCATGAATGAGGCAATCTTTATCTTGAGGCTGGAAATTACGGAATTAGCGGCACGCATTATGCAAGCAACCCAAGAATTGGAGGAAGTAAGAATGTTGCATTTGAAGACGGAGGAGGTCCTGCTGTTTCTGCTATCTGAAGCCCAAGATAATCCCGGTTCTTCTTTAGATACCAGTTGAAATTTTCATTAGATTATTGTACTTGCATGTTGTGTCATGTCTCTGAATGGATTATGTTGCAAGACCCCCTATGTTGTCCATGTGTTGTAATGATCCGAATTTTTTCGGCGAGGTAATCCTCAGTACTTGTATGATTGACATAAGGTGAACTGTTTTTGGTGTCAGCATATTGTATTGGATGAAATAACTGTTTGACTCAGAGTGTATCCAACCTACTGAATTCGAAGATCACGGCATTTCTAAATCATAGTCATATATAAAGGTGGAATAAATCTTTGTTGTGGTTTTGAAGAAATAAATAACCAAACATATAATTATCTGTGGATATTCGTAATCGAATACAAATTGGATTTGAATTTAGTTTGCCAGGTCCCAGGGCAAACGTGAATGCTAATTCTCCCAAGTTTTGAACGAAGCAGCTAAACACCCACTATAATTTGTGGGCTGCCCGAAGCAAGTGTTTGCGAGATGGAAATTACTGTCTACCCCTGACACTTGACATCCTTATCGATAGGATTTATACTGCTGTCGATAGGGGTAGACTAGTAACTTCAATCAGATGTGACACGACGGCCTCTAAGCCCATTCATACACGGTGGGCGCCAAACATGGGCGGCAAAACACAATTGATTCAACCTCGTCCAAAAGACATGTGTCTCTTCCTCCATTTCCCCATTCATACACGCTGGGCGGCAAAACAAACTCTCCTCGTCTGAAATCGATGTAGGTTTATATTTTAAATAGGGGCAGATGTGTAACTTCCATCAGACGTGACACAACCACCCTACCTGTCAGCCCCGTTCATACACCGTGGGTGCCAACCTGGGCGGCAAAACACCCTCTCCTCACCCGAAATCGATGTAGGCTAATATTTTAAATAGGGGCAGATGTGTAACTTCCATCAGACGTGACACAACCGCCCTACCTGTCATCCCCGTTCATACACCGTGGGCGCCAACCGTGGGCAGCAAAACACCCTCTCCTCGCCCGAAATAGTTACCGGCAAATATTTGGGAGATGCGAGATTACCGTCCTATCCCCAACCGACGCGATGTCCGAAATTTTAAATGGGGGATAAGTTCGTAACTTTCCCCCATTTCAGAGAAGCGCGTCCCAAAGTTTGAGATCCCCCCTCCCCTCCATTTCCCCATTCATACACCGTCGGCGGCACGACAACCTCCGCACTGCGGCCAGCCTCCTCCGTCCGCCACCCCATGCTCCAGCTTGCCGGAGTCGCTACCCCTACCCTGTCATCCACTGCAAGAGATGGACGTCTCTCATCCACGGCGCTGGACCAGGATCCTTTCATCGCCTCCTCTTGCTTCATCGGCGCCGTCGTCCACCTTGCTGTTGCCGCTCCTACGACCGCCTCATCCACGGCAACAGGATATATGCCCCGACCCGACCGTCTGTCGTCTAAAGTCTTCTTCCCCTCCGCCGACAGCCATCGCACCCGCAGCACCCTCAACGTATCAGCATAGGCCTACACGGTGTCGCAAGAGAGGTGGTACTCTTCCATATGTGCTTAACTTATTGATCTCACCCGGAAAATAGATCGTAATTTGTTTACTGTACTTTTCATGTCCGTACCAAATCGTAGTTGCTAGTTGAAAGCAAACATTGGTTGCGAAGTAGCTTTGTCCGGTTTGCACCTTCAGATCCGCCATGGCACGGGCACTATACTCATAAAGCTTATGGTTTCCCCCTTTTATATTCACTACCATCATCGTAGGTGCTTCGTGTCGTGCTAGCACTGCTCCTCAAGACCTCAACCCAAAGCTTACGTGTTGAAATACGAATCTGATATGATGCTCATATCACTAAAACAGAGAACCTTTAATTGGTCACCTAATGTTCCTATATTCGTTTCTAAAAGCATGTGCGCCACCCACTGGTCCAACTAGTTCCACTTTCCTGATTTTTCTCTTGATGCTTAGGGTTTTCCCCTTTTATCTACTCTACTATGATCTGCGTAGGTACTTTTTGTCGTACTAGCATTACTCCACCCTTCAAGCTAAACAACACAACACTCAGAATTCGAAAGCTTAGTTGTTCAAATATGATTGTGATATGATACTGATATTAGTTAACCGACACATTTAATTGGTTAGCTAAAGGTCCCACTTGAGTTTCCAAATGCATGTCGCGACATATAGAGAGACGGCATAATTGCATTTCTTTGTCACTTGTTGACCGTACTTTCTTGTCCATACCAAATCTTAGTTGTTATTTCAAAGCAAACATTGGTTGCTAACTACCCTTTGCGCGGTTTGCAGCTTTAGATCTGCCATCCCACTGCCACGGTCAACACTGTACTCATCATGCTTAGGTTTCCCCCATTTTATGATGACCACAATCAGCCTATATGGTTCGTGTCGTAATAGCACTACTCCACCCATCGAGCTAAACAAGCTTAGTTGTACAAATTCATATCTGATATTATTGCTAATATTAGTAAAACTGAGAGGTGTTTAATTGGTTAGCTAAATGTTCCTACTTCAGTTTCGAAATGCATGTGAGCCACATATGGAGATACCAGAAAGAATAGTATTTCTCTATGCGCTCTGGTTCATCATGGGTGGCCAACCGACATTGTATTAAAAGACTTGTAATATCTTCAATCTGCTTGCTCTTCTGCTCTTCTTTAAGATGATACTCTTCTCTTGCGGTCGACTGGTCAGGTCGAGTTGTTCTCCCTTAGTATACTTTGAATCTGTCAGGTCAGGTCGACTTGTTCTTCTTTACTATATGTTGAAGCTATCATCTGCGAAGTGTTATCACTTCTGGAGCCCTCATATTTTGAGTAGTAGGCCACATTATATCAACGCACACAACAAATTACAGCATGCATGGCATCTTTTAAAAGAATTGCAGAGATAGCACAAAGGGGTTTACAGGGAGGCAGTATTGGATTAGAATCACTTCTGCATTACAAAGAAAATCTCACTTGTTTTTATGTTTTCACGCATGTCAGATATTGAACATTATCAAAATGAATATGAGAATGGGTGCACGAGAGGAATATTGCGGAACGATCCACTGCCTAACAAACTTGGCATGGTGGAGGATGGCCTATCTTATTCACCCATCAAGGTGCTTGCTCTAACTTTGCAAAGTTGTATTGGTCGCACATATTTTGCTTCTGACCTCTTGCATTACTTCTACTTTGTTACACCATCTGCTTAGTTTAAGCATCAATATGAGTATATGCCATACCTATCCATTTTCTGTACCTATTCCATGTGTCGTCACACTATGTTTTTCCAGTCAAATGTTGTTCTTTTGTAATAGATGTCCAAAAGGAAGAGGGTGAGTGCAGATCCTCAAGGAGTACAAACTAGGTATTTGGAAAAGGTAGTGATACATGTTAAATCAGATAGATCAGCGGCCACAGAAAACACAGGCCCAACTGTACCACACTTTACCCCTACTCCAGTGGCCAAACCCCTATTAGAACTGTGGGGAGCCCAGCGTCAGGTACTATCTATGATATCAATTCAAAATTTGAACTCCTAAATTTCTGCTTGTGCCTTACCTTCTCTCTTGTATAAAAACTAATTTCAGATGAATCTCCTTGCTCAAAGGATCATACGATCTCAAAACAATAATGGGCTCTGCATTGCTCTTGTCAGTATCTCTCTCCCTTTTGCCTTGTAACGCTGTACTTAATTAATTGCTATTTGATTATGTATCATCAGTCTGCACCTGAGCTTCATTATCCTCTATTTCTTCCAATATTATTTGATCTATATTTACTCTTTGCAAAATGTAGAATAATGGCAACGCTTATAAAGAATTTTCTTTGGGGAATTTATTGAATTATCCTTCCATCAACATGGAGAAGGGCTTTGTCCAGCCCGTGTTAACATGTAATGTAAGTTCATCTTTCTCAAGCCTTCAAACTTTGTTCTAGTATAGATTAGGATAGGCATCATTTCCTCCACTGCTGTTTGCTTTGCTGTTTACATCTGATTGGATGTTTGCAACAACTACCAGTTTCAAATTGTAGTTGTAAAAACATGTTCCTTATGCAGAACAGATCCATTTATTTGCTTATATAATTGTGAAACCTGTTACGTGTCTCCTTGTTTCTCTTTCAGACTCGTATCTCTTATGTCAGGCAGAACTTTAGGGAAGATAGTGAGCCAAACCATCTTGAGGACAGCGAGATGACCCCAAGGTCCTGTCTTGATGAAGACAGTGAGTTGAAGCTACTCACCAGCAGGTGTGAGACAACCTCTGTGCAGTCGCTGCCTCAATCAGTTCGACATCTTCAGTCTCAACTTAAAGCGGAAAGGCTTGCTTCAGCTCAGCTCCGACTTGAAGTCAAAGATGCAATGAAGATGTCAGAGGACTGCCGTGCGCACCATCATGCCTTAAATCTAGTGTTGATGCATCTATCGTTGACACAACTGAGGTCTACTCAGCTTCTCCAGCTGTTTGGGGGGGCCGACCTGGCCAGGCCTAGTGCATTCTGAAGTGCTCTCAGTTTTGTATATTCTTTTGTCGGCGCGTTTATTTGCACCGGTGGCGAACTTTGATGCCCCGTGGATGTAATATGTGTGATAGTCGTGATAGCCTAGCGTAAGTTGCTTGCTTATTTATTTCCTTGTTGTCTTGTTTATTTGTTTGCTTCTAGTCATTGCAGTTCTTTTTCCGCGGTTTGCTACTGGCTGCAATAACCTATTTTTCAAAACTAGGCCACAATAACCATGGGCTAATATTTACTGTAGTGACACTAGGCCTCCTATGGGCCGTAGAAACAGTGGGCCTTCTACGGGCCGTAGAAACAATGGGCCTTCTACACGCCGTAGAAACAATGGGCCTTCTACGGGCCGTATCATCAATGGGCCTTATACGGGCAGTATGATCGATGGCCAAACATGGGCCAATAACAGGCCGCATTATGGCCGTAAACGGGCTAGAGTTGGAATTGTCCGTTCATGGGCCGACCATAACGGGCCATCGTTAATAGGCCGTATTTGATGACGCTATGAAAATGGCCCAACGTTTTAACGGACCACAAACGGGCCGACTGTAACCACGGGCTGAATTTGGCCCACAAGCAGAAAATGACAGTAACGGGTCGTAAGTAAACGAATGCTGGAAATGAGCCCAAGAATAAATGGGCTCTGAGAAAGCCGAAAGATAACATGGGCTGGAAACGGCCCAACGGAATAACGGGCCATTAATGGGTATAAAGTGATACACTGTTCATTACGGGCCAGTTTCACCACGGGCCGTTAATGGGTGTAAAGTGATACACTGTTCATTACGGGCCAGTTTCACCACGGGCCGTTAATAGGCCAAGAGTTACATAGGGCCTCATATGGGCCGAAAGACGTCATGGGACATACATGGGCCAGAAGTGAAAACGGGCTGGAATCATATTGGGTGGCCCAGATGACGCTACTGGGCCTAATTTGGATAGGGCGTAACGGGCCTTGGGTTAGCGGGTTGTAAATGGGCTATATGCGAACATGCCCTTAACAAGCTTTACATGGGTCGGCCCGCCACCTTTTGACCAAGTCAAACGGGCCGGCCTTTTCATAGGGATGGGCCTCTGTTGGGCCGTGCCACGTGTCGATGTATCATAGACGCCTATCTGACCCACTGACGAGCTGACACATGTTTCGTCCGGCCAATAAGAATTTTACACATGGAAATTTCCCATTGGTCGGGGCTGTTAACGGGTTATCGGATCCAAAACCCGAGCCGATAGCTTAACAGTGTTCCGTTATGGTGGATGCCATGTGTCGGTCACCCTTGACGAAAGCACTTCTGTGACGCGCGATTTATCGTCATGGAAGTGGACATTTCCGTGATGATAATTTTGGTAATGTCATGGAACACTTCTACGACAGCACAGGTATGACTATCTTGATTCTGTCATAAATTTGTCATGGATGTACATGCATGACAAAAAACGCGACCTACTGTGACAAACACATATCATCACGGAAGTGTGTTTTTTTGTAGTGCTATAAGTTCCGGACCCTGTATGCCTGCGGGCACCGAGTTGGACCGGTTATCGATTTTCGAATTCAGCACCGCAGATATCTTTCAGCACTCACCTTTGGGTGTTGTACTAAACTCTTTAAAGAATTTGTCCTTGGAGAAGGACTCACGACCGAACTATGTTCGGTTCGAGCTAGAGGCTACCACAGTTAACGCCGAATTCAGTGGCTCCAAGTCCGGCCAACGGAAGAAGCCCTACAAAAGGAACAATGAGGGACCATCCAGCCTGAACCGCATACTCGATTGTCCGTGCCAGATACATGGCACCCCAGACAAACAAGCCAATTGTACCAACAGAGATTGTTGGGTTTTCAAACAAGTTGGCAAGTTAAATGCCGAGAACAAAGAAAAGGGATCACAAAGTGAGGACGAGGATGAAGAGCCCTGGCAGCCGAACACTGGGGGGCAGAAGAAATCCCCCCCAAGTCAAAACGGTGAACATGATATACGCTACACACATCCCCAAAAGGGAGCGCAAGCGAGCACTCAGGGACGTCTACGCAGTAGAGCCAGTCGCCCCAAAATTTAACCCATGGTCGTCATTCCCGATCACCTTCGATCGTCGAGATCACCCAACAAGTATCCGCCATGGCGGTTCGGCCACACTGGTCCTCGACCCAATCATCGACGGATTTCACCTAACACGAGTCCTAATGGATGGTGGTAGGAGCCTCAACCTGCTCTATCAGGATACAGTGCGGAAGATGGGCATTAATCCCTCATGAATGAAACCAAGACTACCTTTAAAGGAGTCATACTAGGCGTAAAGGCCCGCTGTACGGGCTCAATCATGATGGAGGTGGTCTTCGGTTCTCCGGACAACTTCCGAAGCGAAGAGTTAATCTTCGATATCGTCCCGTTCCGCAGCGGCTACCACGCACTGCTCGGACGAACCGCGTTTGCTAGATTCAATGTAGTGCCACACTATGCTTATCTCAAGCTCAAAATGCCCGGTCCATGCGGCGTCATAACAGTCAACGGGAACACTGAATGCTCTCTCCGTACAGAGGAGCACACAGCTGCCCTAGCAGCAGAGGTACAGAGCGGCCTTCTCAAGGAGAACCGTAATCCGGCTAACGAGCCCCTGGACATCACTAAGAGAGTCCGGACCACACTGCAACAGGACGGTTCGACTCGTCAAGAGTTCGATTAGCAATTCGGCCTCCGTCCCGGTCCCAATGAGGTAGCGACATCCGCACCAGGTGTACATAATTACGCACACAAAATCCCATGGGCATCGACGGAGGCACAGCTAGCTTGTAGTTCGGCCACACCGATCCCGGACTCAATGGTATCTTTACTATTCCTTTTTTCTTTCTTCCTTCTTTTCCTTTCAGGTATCTTTTATATAGGCCTCCTCCGATGACCTGATTACCGGTCCTGTCAAAGGACAAGTACATCAGATCGACACAGGGCACAAGCATACAGGGGAAGCTCCAGAGGACAACCTAACCTGTTTTCAGTACCCAAATGCAGCTCTCCGTTGGTTATGGCATGTTAAATAGACGGTTGCTTATCGCACTATTTGTATAAATGCGCTTTGACGCATTAACCCGATTATAATGGAAACAGTTCACGACCCAAGTCAAGGGGCCCTAGATACTACCTCTGCTCTCTTTCTGTTTTCCTTCACCATTAGTTACTTATATTTTCGCACCCGTGCACTTTAGTATGTTTCATATTCGCCAGGGGCTTCCCATCGTCCTATAATACGGCGACAAAGTCCGAACGCTCTTTAACGATAAGTTCGGCACCCCGAATTTAGCATTATATACATTGGCTCAGAATCATGTCTCTGGTCAATAGTTGGGTTGCCCGGCTCCTGTGCTTGCTACCCTATGTTCGGCTACATCGGCTAGGGTAGTAAAGGGAGAACTACTGCGATTGTGCCCTGGCCTAGACCAGATGAGCACCTCAGTAGAGAAAGCCAAAAACTGACTCTCATGATGCGGCGAGAGCTGGTCAGCTGTTCGGAGGTCTCAAATCGTTGGAGATTTTTTTCCGCATTCCGCGAAGGATCGGTACTTCCCGATCAGGCGCTGACAGCACTCTGGCTTGTATACCAGGGGCTGCGCCTATGTTTTATTATAAAACTCATATGGCTAAGTGAGGGTGTTCAAGCCGCATAGTCTAATTGCCTGGTTCGTTGAGCTAAACAACTCCTTCAAGGACCATATAATTGGGTCAAGATTGTTTAGATTCCATCCCGAACACCTCTGTACTACCTACGTGAGGCCAGAAGCTGACGACTGGCCAACCCTCAGATTTAACACAACACGGCCGCAAAGGAGGAAACAATCGAAACATAACAAAAATTATATTACAAATCGGATTTATTCTCATCGTATAAGGCAAAGACAAAAAACGAATGCATTCATTCAAAAATAATTTCCTTCCCGCACTGCACTGCTACAAGTCGAGATCCCTCCAGGACATCCGCAAAATATCGCTCGGGTGTGCGGTGCTCCTTGCCCTCCAGCGGATCATTGGCCACCTCGACAACGTCCATCTTCGCCCACCACATCTTGCAACGAGGGAAGGCCATGCGGGCACCTTCGATGCAGACTGATCGCTTGACGACGTCTAGCCGCGGACAAGCCTCCATCACCCACTTCACGAGGCCAAAATAACTGCTAGGCATAGCTTCTCTTGGCCACAGCCGGATTATTAAATCCTTCATGGCCAGTTCGGCCATCCTGTGCAGCTCGACCAACTATTTCAGTTGATCGGCAAAGGGCAGCAGTGTTTTCTGGCACAGCATACTGCGCCTAGAATAGCTTCTCCGTGGAATTCCCTTCGCCGACTCGGAAGAACTCCACAGCATCATACATGCTGCATGGCAGATCCGCGAAAGCACCTGGGCAACTCTGAATCCGGGTTAGTAAAAGGTACTTCCTCTCCGCATACTTGCTTTGCATGTTAAAAGCCTTAGCCGCTACAACCTTCTTGGCCTCCTGCATCTCCTGGAGAGTATCCCGGGCCTCCTTCCGTGCAGTCTCCGCTCTGTGGTGAGCCGTGGTAAGTTCGGTCTCTCGAACTGATGCCTCGCGCTCCAAGGCTTCGCACTTCGTCGCCGCGTCTTGGAGCTCCTGCTGGACCTCGCCGACCCGGGCCTTGAGCTTCTTACGGGCGGCTTGCTGCTGGACAGCCTTCCCCTCGGCTTCGGCCAGGGCATTCTTTAGGGCCTCGACCTCGGTCGCCGCCACTACACATATTATGACACTCCGGTCAATACTTACCGCTTATTCTTTCCGAATACATAGCAATTCGTCACTCACCTTGCTTCTCCTGGAGCTGAATCTTCACCTCGCAGAGCTCGTTCTCGGCCCGCTCCAACCTCTGCTTCAGTTCAGAGACTTTGGCAGCATGCGAATTCGCGGCCAACAGCGACGCCTGCTTATTTACAAATATCAAACTAGTATCCTACAATGGGTTGATCCTCTGTCGGGTCTTTCTTTCCGAACACCGGACATTATCTCAGGGGCTACTGTCGCCACGGGGTGTTCTCTTTCTACGTGACTTACCTCGAAACCTGTCAACAAGTTGTTGCAGGCCTCGTTTAGCCCGCTCTTGGCGGACTGAACCTTCTCGATCACCATACCCATAAGGATATGGTGCTCATCCACAATGGAGGCACCTCGTAGTACCTCCATCAGGTTATCCGGTGCCCCTGGTTGGATAGGGGCCATCGGTGGAACTGGCGCACCCCCTCCTTCGAAGGAAGGCGTGCGCCAGATCCCGAGGCCGTATCGGTCCCCGGAATTGTATTCGGCTGAGGGACGAACTCAATACATCCCTCTTCGCGAGTCTCCATGGGGATTTGCTCCCCCATGTGTCCGACAGCGGAGGTCTCGCCTTGTTGCGCCTCTTGCACAGCGTCTTGGGCCCCTCCCCGGCTCAGAGCAGTCCTCCGGGACAACACTTCGGTATCGTCCTTGGCCTCAGGGGAATAAGCGGGCGGCAGCGACATATTGGCCATTTCCGCCGGATCCAACGAACCTCCAGATGAGGATCGCTGGACGCTGCCACAAGCCGGACTGCAATGGTACAATTAACCATGTCAAAACAATAAAAAGGATAGGCTAGATACACTTATGCACGAGAGTCATAGTACTTACGATGCGGCCCGAGGCTTAGTGCGGAGGCATCGCTCTGGACTGCTGTCAACGTCCCACGCGATGTTGACCGCAGGGGCGCCCTTCCCCCTCTTGGGCGTTCCCGCCTCCAGATCCGTGGAGGCCCCCCTCTTCTTCTCCTTAGGGGGAGGATTCTTCTTGACCTCCTCCTCATCTTCCTTACCGTCTCCCTCAGGGATGGAGGAATGGGCTTCCTCATCTTCGGACGTCACGTCCGAAGTGCCCTCGCGACGGGGGCCACTTTTTGGCCCCCTTGGCCTTCTTGTTGGCCTTCTTCTCCGGCGCCTTATATGGCGCCGGCACCAGCATCTTCGCCGGACGCGGGATGTCCGGTTCTTCAGGCAGCAGAGCCGGACACTGAATCCGCTTCGCCCTCTCCATCCAATCCTGAAAAAGTAATGATAAACTCAGACATCATCCTCAAAGTAATTAACTTGGGGATCCATCAAAGATAACATACCTCGCTAGCGAGGTGTTTACAATCGTGACCACGGTCTGAATCCGTGGCTGGCGGTTTCTCGTTTCCCTTAAAGAGCAACTTCCAGGCATCTTCGTGAGTGGTTTCGAAGAGCCTCACCAGGGTTTGATGCTTCTTCGGATTGAAATCCCACAGAGGGCGACTTCTGCGCTGGCATGGGAGAATTGTCAGGACCGTATTTTCGGGATATAATTTCCCAGAAAAGGGCCCTTGTGCTCACCAGCCCAGGATTACTGTTAGCTGATGAGGCACCAACTTGATACAGAAACTCCAAGCAAAATACAAGATATGTAGTACAAGACCATTCTGGCCTATGAGTACAACAATTGGTTTCTAGTGGTTGATGGCGGAAGCGGTTTGTGGATCATCAGCGTCTATGGGACTCCATTACCCACAGGAACAGCTGACCTGGATAACTCCTATCTTTGCGAGTCTGCTATCCTCACTGCCTAGGTTCCGGGGTTGTCATCGCAGGGCTCCTCTCCACGCAAGAAATCTGGCCAAGACAATAGCCAGGGACAAGCCAGTGAGTACTTTGAATGTAATCACAAACATTATGAACACGTGTATAATATAACAATTTATAATCATGCTCTGAAATATTCTATGATCCTACGTCAGTCACAAAATAAACATCCATGATGCACACAAGCAGGTCATTCAAATAAAACATGAATAAACAATCAGGGAATAGAAATAAAATGCACCGATCGGGTGTATGAAGCGACGCCTCGAAAGGATAATAACATAAAGCATGCCTCAATCGGGCGTCTACGCGACGTCACATAAAGGGATTATAAAGTAAATAATTAACAAACATGCCACAGTCGCGCGTCTCCACGACACCACATAAAGGGCTTATAAGGTAATTGAATAACAAGCATGCCACAGTCGGGCGTCTCAGTGACACTACATAAAGGGCTTATAAGGTAAATGCATAACAAGCATGCCACAGTCGGGCGTCTCAGCGACACCACATAAAGGGCTTATAAGGTAAATGAATAACAAGCATGCCACAGTCGGGCGTCTCAGCGACACCACATAAAGGGCTTATAAGAAGTAATCACAGTGAATATCCAGGAGGTAGAACCGTCCCAGGGGTACTCAATAATTCAAATAATGTAGATGGTTAGTCCATAATAATAGTAATCATAATCATCACGTGTCACCAGTCATGATCCATGTTTTGGCTTAGCAATCTTTCCTCCGAAGACCGACACTAAGACCGACACTTGACCCATCCCAGTCTGTAGTCCTTAACCATGGACATGGCTATTCGAATAGATATAATCTCTGCAGAGGGTGTACTCTTTACCCACGAGCAATGGATTCCTTTAGTCCATCAGGACTAATTCCGTCTATGGTCTTTTAGTTGAAAACACACCTGACTCGCACACACCAGCTTAACTTTACTGGTGTCTAGAATCACCCACGACACCTGTTAAGCGAAACTCTAAGTGGGGAGGCTACAACCTCGACTAGCATGGGATCACAAAATTTATACCGCGGGCAAACTAGGGGAGCTACCCCTTCGGCTACAACTGAAACACCCATGCCCCCGGACCAGGTGGCATGCCTACCGGCTGCAGTCGATATCTTCCACCACGGCCTCTCTGTACGCTGTGTGCTAGAAAGGGGTTGACAACTTATTGAACCGTACCCTTCCTATGGCAGGGACAAGTGGTAGTACGAAACAAGTATGGGGGTTACCGGAACAAGACTCGATCTATGGTCGACTCAGGAGGTTTTAGTGTTCCCTACATCATTAGCATAACAAATATATTTCAACCGATAGACAGAATGACCACCCATCATACCTCATCATGCCATACCGGACACAACCATCTCGACGAGGAACTAGGGGTAAGCTCGTGTCTACCCAAGACAGAGACTTTCTCGGTTTCCTTCCGATAGACATGAGGGCATACGAGGGTGATTACTATCACAAGCATATCCATTCTCAGCAGCAAAGCATCTTCCTTTTTCACTCATGCGTATGATCATATCGTCACAAAAAAAATAACGAAGGTTCCATGTCAAGGTGGTGTTGTAACTGCATCAAACGACACACAAAAATATTATGCCAGGGTTCAGAATGCTTGGCTTCAAGTTGGGGATAGGCAGGGTGCATCCCAAAACTTTTGAAAGTTTTCTTCTCTCTCCATAATCCTATTTTGAAAAAAATTCATCTCAACACATAGTTTCAAAATAGTACAAAAAAGTTGTTTGGAAAATTTTCAAATAAATATGAAAATAAACTAGACAGAATTTGAGAAACAACAGAGAAAGAATCAAGTTATTTGGACTTATATTTAAAAAGTTATATCCAGTCAAAGTTTAGTCAAAAATCTGTTTTTAATTAAAACAGAAAAAGAAAAACGGTTTGGACAGAAAGCGCTTTCGAGACGGAGGAGACGTACTTCGGGGTTTACGTGTCAACTTAAACCAGCGCGGGCCGGCTCGGGGTCACTGACAGTGGGTCCCCTGGGCCCACTGGTCAGGTTTGACCAGTCACCCGCGCTCTTCTTTCTCCCCTGGCCGAGCCGAGGCGGGGCTCCGGCGATCGCCATCGATGAACGACGACTCCCCGTGGGGTTCTGAAGGCAGGGATGGATCCGCCAGTCTAGGGCGGTCCTCCCAGTGGTTGCCAGGTTGGCGGGGGTGGAGGGAGTCGCCGGCGGCGAGCTCCGCCACGGAGGTGGCTTCGGGATGAATTTGGGGGTCTGGGCTACGGCGGCTCCCGATCAAGATTGAAGGGTGGGGCGGCTCCGCAAGGTCGAGGGGAAGAGGATGGTGGTGCTGGATGGGCGGGGGAGGCTCTGCTTGCGACTAATTGAACCAGAGCATGGCGGCGGCCGAACCTGCCGGAGATGGCGAAGGAAGGGGCCTCGGACCAACTGGGAAGGAGGGGAGGCTTCCTACTGCTCGAACGAGGCTGCTGACGAGCTTAGGCATGATCGAGAGGGCTATATATAGCCCGGAGAGGTCGGTTCCTGTTGCCGTGGATAAGAACGCCGGCGAACCGCCGTTCTGTTGCAGCAGAGCGACGTGGAGGCGATTGGGGCTGGTCGGCGCATCCTGACGAGCTCCCTACTGCTCAAGGGGGCGAGCTGGCGCGCGTGTATGGCTCGGGCGGCGCCGTCCATGGCAGGGGTGTGTTGTGGACTCCGGCGTGCCGCCAAGGGGGCTCTGACGGCGGCGTTGTAGGGTGCCAGGGTGGCCTGGAGGGTTCTGGTGAGTGGACGGGAACGAGGCGTGGCTCTACGGGCGCGCGAAGGCCAGGGGCAAGACACGGGAGCTCGATGCACGTGCGTGCAAAACGTGCGCTCTGGGCGCGCCCAGAGCACGCACGCCAGGTGCTCGACGCTATGCCAACGCGCCCTTGGCCTCTCTGGTGCCTCTGCAACTAAACAGAATTAGGTTATTGATCACAAGGGAGCAAATAGACATGTTTGTAAGGTCATTAGAGCATCATCCTAATGCAAGTCTAAAATCATGCCAAAACTGGACATGCTCCTAACCTGTTCGATGAAATGCCAAGGGCATCTAGGCATCTCTTGGTGTGGGCAAAATCTCTAGACTGGGGTCTCTATAGATGTATCTGATGGTGGCAAGGTTAGTTGGTCAAAGCTAGAAACTTGTTAGTGCAAGTTTTTGAGAAAATCACATCTGGACAGAAAGAAAATGGTATTATTGCATGGACTAAACATACTCCAATGGGTCCACTCTCCTGGACTTAAGGGTTTGGTAGGGTGTGCTATAAGCAAGAAAAAGAATCAAGGGTAAAAGGGCAAGTTAGAATATGGTTGCAGTACAATTCACTAAGCTGGACCAGAATGAAGATTAGGATGATCCACTCAAATATTTTTCAAAGAACATCAATGGGTTTTTGCATAAAGTTGAATCATATACTACTACTAACATCCCATAATTTTGGTGTAAGCTTAAAAGGAATATTTAAATAGGTTGTAGTGCAATTCCACAAACTGGACCAGATTTGAAAACTAGGGGTAGAGCTCAAAATATCCAACTAATAAAAGATATTTTTTCATAAAAGTGATTCAAATACATCACATGACATCCCCAATTTTTGGTGAGAATTTTAAAGGATTTTCTGAAAGGGTTGCAGTGTAAATAGAGCTCTGAAACTCATGAAAAATCATTTTGAAAGAATGAAACTCAGGGAAAACAATTATGAAAATAAATCCACTGATAGAAGAAATGTTTTTCTTGAGATGGTATACAAGTCCAACAAATGCATTTGGAAGGTTTTCACTTGGGTTAAAAACTCCACAATATCAAAGAAAAGACGGGGTTCTGAAATCAAGGAAAATCCAATAAATGAAAATTTAATTTCTTGGCAAAATTTTAATTAATAAAACAAGGCCAAAATTTTGGGGTGTTACAAGAATCCGGCGAGCTAGCATCACTTGGATTACATCGACAAGCTTGACGTCCTTGGCTATCATGCTCTGGACACGCGTCTGCAATGCTATCAGCTCATCGGACGAAATCCAGTTTGGACTCTTCTCGACCCAGGAGGTGAGTCGCATGGGAGCGCCAGCGCGGAATTCGGTGGCTGCGGCCCAGGTGGTACCGCGGGGTTTTGTGATGTAGAACCATTGTTTTTGCCACTCCTTTACTATATCCACAAACATGCCTTTCGGCCAGGAAACGTTGGACAGCTTACTCACCATGGCCCCTCCGCACTCTGCGTGCTGGCCATCCACCACCTTTGGCTTCACATTGAAGACTTTGAGACACAGCCCGAAGTGGGGGTGGATGTGGAGGAAGGCCTCACACACGACGATACACGCCGAGATGTTGAGGAAGGAGTTCGGGGATAGATCGTGGAAATCTACCCTGTAATAATACATCAGCCCGCGAACGAAAGGGTGGAGCGGGAACCCTAGCCCGCGGAAGAAATGGGGGATGAATACCACCCTCTCGTTGGGCTTCGGTGTGAGGACGACTTGTCCCTTGGCCGGCAGGCGGTGGGCGATATCCTTCGCCAGGTATCCGGCCGCCCGAAGCTCAGTAATGTCCTCCTCCCTAATGGAGGAGCCCATCCACTTGCCCTGACCTCCGGATCTAGACATGGTTGAGTGCTAGCTCGAGTGGAAAGGAGATGAGAACTTGGGCGCTGGAGCTCGAGATTGGAAGGGAGAGGATGGAGAGTAGGCATGAGGGAGAAAGAGGGAATCCTTGTCCTCTTATAAAGGCAGTGAATATTGAACGCCTCCCCACTCGCCTTAGAATTCGCCTATTCCCAAAGGTTGTATAAACGGCACGGTTGTGTCACCCATGCCCGCATTGATGAGAATCCCCCGATAAGGGGACACGATCTCTGCTTTGACAAGACGTGCCAACGGCAACCGCATCTCGGGACGTGGGGCGTCGAACACAAAAACGGTTTGGAATTATGACCGGTCAGACGTAATGTCGAGCTACGAAAAGTTGTCAGGGGATGGAACTCGTGTAAAATTATATTTTCTTTGTGGTTGTGCATGGTGTGTATGAAAGGTCCGGATACTATTATTGCGTCCTAAGACTATCTTGGAGTTTGGAAACAAGGGAACCCGCCTTGCAATGCCGAAGACAATCTGCGCGTCGGACTCCTCGTCATTGAAGCCAGGTTCAGGGGCTACTGAGGGAGTCCTGGACTAAGGGGTCCTTGGGCGTCCGGCCTGGTTTCCATGGGCCGGACTGGTGGGCTGTGAAGACATGAAGGCCGAAGACTGTACCCGTGTCCGGATTGGACTCTTCTTGGCGTGAAAGGCAAGCTTGGCGACCAGCTATGAAGATTCCTTCTTATGTAACCGACTCTATGTAACCCTAGATCCCCTCGGTGTCTATATAAACCGGAGGGGTTAGACAGGAAAGGAGATACTCATTACCATAGTCATACAGGCTAGACTTCTAGGGTTTAGCCATTACGATCTCGTGGTAGATCAACTCTTGTAATACTCATATTCATCAAGATCAATCAAACAGGAAGTAGGGTATTACCTCCATAGAGAGGGCCCGAACCTAGGTAAACATCGTGTCCCCTGTCTCCTGTAACCATCAATCCTAGACGCACAGTTCAGGACCCCCTACCCGAGATCCGCCGGTTTTGACACCGGCACAATACACTAGTGTTCAAAACACTCTTGTATTATGGGAAGAGGGATTGGTTCATTGTGTAGCATTCTGCATCTTATCTCCCTCGCCCGCCATTTACTAAAAAAAGATCAGATCTATATTTAATCTTACCAAAAAGTAGAATACACAAACAATGCCAGTGCAGAAGTGTAGCCCATTGCTCTCGTCAGTACATTTTGTCCTGTAATGCTTGTACTTCCAGGGATTGGTAGTTGATTATGTAGCATCAATCTGCATCTTATCTTCATTATCCTCTATCCCTTCCAGTATTATCATATCTATAATTACTCTCTACAAAATGTAGAGTACATGCAATGCTTATGAAGAAGATTCTATGCTGGAATTCTTGAGTTATCCTTCCCTTGACATGGAGAAGGGCATTATAAAGCCGGTGTTAACTGTTAATGTAAGTTAGTCCTTCTAAAGCCTTTATCCTAAACTGTTGTTTAATTCTCTCATACTCCCTATCGTTTACTGCTATTTAGTTTGCTGTTTCTACCAAAATGCATGCTCGCAAGAACCGGAAGTTCTAAGTTTTACTTGTAAAACCAAATTCCTTATCCATACCATGCACATTACTCAATACTCCCTATATGTATGCTTGTTTTTGTGGATCTATAATCCAGTGTGTGGTGAAGCAGCCCACGTTTGCACCTTGTCATCTCCTGTTTTATCTTACTGATGTGGCTGATGATATGAACAACATGCCATGCACATTAACCAAAATAGATACAATGATTTTCTTTGCCCTTAATCTATGCTTGTTATGTTGGCATGGTAATCCAGTAGTGTGGTGAAGCTCCCCGCATTATGAACAATGCCAAATTATGCTATTGATATTTTGAACTTACTCTTTATTTTCTAATTTGAAATTGGATGGAATTGACAGCATAGTTATCATCTTTGTTTATACACATGCAAAACCTGTCATCTCTCTGCTTTGTTTCAGGGTGATATGCCTGATGGCATGCACAAGTCTGCTGAAGGCCGTGAGACAAACCCAACATATATTGCAGCAAAGAATGAAAAACATCTTGAAGATAGCAAGACAACCCCAAAGTCTTGTCTTGATGCAGTGTTCAAGTTACTTGAGACTAGCAGTCAGACAAGCTCACAGAATTTGTTGTCTGAATCAGTTCGACCTCTTCAGTCCCAAGTTCTAGTAGAAAGGCATTCTGTAACTCAACTTCGACTTGAAGTCCTATCTCTAAGAAAGATTGCGGAGAACACCAATGAGAACATCATCGCTAAACAGCTACACCTGGAAGCTATGACCGACATGCTAGGCCCGTCTCACAGCCTTGCTCAGCAACTTGCGCAGCAGTTCCCATGCAAGGCTAACCTTTCTTGAACTGTCTTGGAAGTGGTCTCGGTTCAATATTATTTTTTTACGCTGCAATGGTGCCGAGTTTTTGTAATCTGCTTCTTTGTTGTGCGTTATGATCACTGGTGGCGAACTTCGATGCCCAGTGGATGTAATATACCATAAATCCTTTACTGTATAGTGTAGATTTATTCTTAGTTACTATGTCGTAATTTCTTTATTGTATAGCGCAGGTTTGTTCTTAATTCCTACTAGTTACTGCCATCATTCGCTATCTGAAAAAAAAAACAGATGTAGTCGACCGGGCCGAAACATTCGCCTCTAACTGACCTGGTGTTTAGCAGGCCACAATTAAGCCGTCCTGCATCTTTCTTGGGCCCGAATCATTGGGGCCTTCACACTTTGCGCGAGGCCCACAACTTACACTGGCCTATATTTTAGTTGGGCCTTTTGTGGACCCAGCACTTAGTTTGGCCTAGGTAGCGTTGCGCCATTAACATGCTGAATATTGTACTGGCCTGTTACGGCCCAGATGAAACCATGGGCCTTTAGCAAGCCAAAATGCATATTGGGTGTCAATTTTCACTAGTCGTCGACGGGCCTTCAGCAGGCTAAAATGTAGACCAGTCCTTTTTGGGCCCAGTTATATCACGGGCAGTTACCAGGCTGAAACATATCTCGGGCCTTAGTTGGCCAACTGATATCATGTGCCTTTAAGAGGCTAAAAGCTTACTACAGACATCATCGAGCTGAATTATGCGACAGGCCTTTAACAGGCCCAAAGTCACGTTGGGCTTAACTGTTGCCACCTTTATCACGGGCCGTTAGTGGGCCTGATGTCCTGTCGGACCATATATGGCCCATGGGCAGCACGGGCCATTCCCAGGCCGAAAGTCACACCGGGCTGAAATGGGCCCATGTCTACATCTGGCCTCTAACAGGCCGAAAGTCACTGGGCTATAATTGGGCCCAAATATTCGGCGAACAATTAACGGGCCAGATCTGGCTTTGGGCCATAAATGGGCCCAAATATTCGGTGAACAATTAATGGGCCAGATCTGGATTCGGGCCGTAAATGGGCCTTTATTAAGCATGCCGTTATTGGGGTGGCCCACTAGTACCTGAGTAAGTACTACGGGCCTTTGACTGGGCCGGCCTTTTTAACCTATATGGGCCTCTGTTGGGCCATGCCACGTGTCAACGTATCATAGGCCCTTTGGGTCCAATGAGTGGATGACATCTGTCCCAACGGTGAGCCGACACGTGTTTCCTCCAGCCAATGATGATTTTACACGTGGAAAATCCCCATTGGTCGGGGTTGTTAACGGGTTAACGGATCCAAAACCGGACCCAATAGCTTAACGGCGTTCCGTTACGCTGGATGCCATGTGTCGGTCACCCTTGACGAAAGCACTTCTGTGACGCGCGATTTATCGTTATGGAAGTGGACACTTCCGTGATGATAATTTTGGTAATGTCATTGAACACTTCTACGATAGCATAGGTGTGACTATCTTGATTCTGTCATAAATTTGTCATGGATGTACATGCATGATAGAAAACGTGACCTACTGTGACAAACACGTATCATCATGGAAGTGTATTTTTTTGTAGTGTTTACTTTGCAAGAAATCAATACCAAAGGGAGTCCAAACGCAGCGAAACTTTTTGGTGATTTTTTCTGGAACGCAAGACACCTGTTGGGCCAAGAAAGTGCATGAGGGGAGCTCCGAGGGGAGCACAACCCACCATGGCATGCCTGGAGGGCCAGGCGCGCCCAGGTGGGTTGTGCCCACCTTGGTAGCCTCCGGCACCGCCTCTTTGCTCTATAAATACCCAATATTCCAGAAACCCTAGGGGAGTCGACAAAAATCAATTCCAGCCGCCGCAAGTTCCAGAACCACTAGATCCAATCTAGACACCATCACAGAGGGGTTCATCATCCTCATTGGTGCCTCTTCGATGATGCGTGAGTAGTTCATTGTAGACCTACAGGTCCGTAGTTAGTAGCTAGATGGCTTCCTCTCTCTCTCTCTCTCTCTCTCTCTCTCTCTCTCTCTCTCTTGATTCTCAATACAATGGTCCCTTGGAGATATATTTGATGTAACTCTTTTTGCGGTGTGTTTATTGGGATCCGATGAACTTTGAGTTTATGATCAGATCTATGTTTTTATCCATGAAAGTTATTCAGTCTTTTGATCTCTTACATGCATGATTACTTATAGCCTCGAATTTCTTCTTCGAATCTTTGGTTTAGTTAGGCCAACTAGATCGATTTTTCTTGCCATGGGAAGAGGTGCTTTGTGATGGGTTTGATCTTACGGTGCTTGATCCCAGTGACAGAAGGTGAACCGACACGTATGTATCATCGCTATTGAGGATAACAAGATGGGGTCTACTTCTACATAAATAGATCTTGTCTACATCATGTCATCGTTCTTATTGCATTACGCCGTTTCTCCATGAACTTAATACACTAGATGCATGCTGGATAGTGGTCAATGTGTGCAGTAACAGTAGTAGATGCAGGCAGGAGTCGGTCTACTAATGTTGGACGTGATGCCTATATAATGATCATTGCCTGGATATCATCATGATTACTTGAAGTTCTATCAATTGCCCAACAGTAATTTGTTTACCCACCGTATGCTATTTTTCGCAAGAGAAGCCACTAGTGAAATCTACCGGCCCCAAGTCTCTTCTTTATTATATTTGCCTTCGCGGTCTATTTTTATTTGCTTTTATTTTCAGATCTATTAATCCAAAAATACAAAAATACCTTGCTGCAATTTTTATCTATTTATTTTATCTCGCGTTCCCATGAGATCTATTTATCCAATCTACTACAATTTTACCTATATTTTTACCTATGAGGGATTGACAAACCCTCTCTTACGTCGGGTTGCAAGTATTTATTCTTTGTGTGCAGGAGTTGTTTATGTGGTGTTGCATGGTTCTCCTACTGGTTCGATAACCTTGGTCTCGTCATTGAGGGAAATACCTGTCGTAGTTGTGATGCATCGTCCCTTCCTCTTTGGGGAAATACCGACGTAGTTCAAGCCGCATCAATCATATCTACTATATGATTCACGTTCGACCTTTCGGTCTCCAGTGTTTCGTGACCATGTCTGTACATGCTAGGCTCGTCAAGTTTAACCTGAGTATTCCACATGTGCAAAACTGTCTTGCACCCGTTTTATGTGAACATAGAGTCTATCACACCCGATCATCACGTGGTGTCTCAACACGACAAACTGTAGCAATGGTGCATACTCAGGGAGAACACTTTTTCCTTCAAATTTAGTTAAGGGCTCATCTTATAATGCTACCTCCATACTAAGAAAAATAAGATGCATAAAAGATAAACATCACATGCAATCAAAATATGTGACATGATATGGCCATCATCATCATCTTGTGCTTTTGATCTCCATCTCCAAAGCATCGTCATGATCTCCATCGTCACCGTATCGACACCTTGATCTCCGTTATAGTGTCGTGGTCGTCTCACCAACTATTGCTTCTACAACTATCGCTAATGCATAGTGATAAAGTAAAGCAATTACATGACGTTTGCATCTCATACAATAAAGAGACAACCATAAGGCTCTTGCCGGTTGTCACATATCTTACAAGACATGATCATCTCATACAACAATGTTTATCACATCATGTCTTGACCATATCACATCACAACATGCCTTGCAAAAACAAGTTAGACGTCCTCTACTTTGTTGTTGCAAGTTTTACGTGGCTGCTACGGGCTTCTAGCAAGAACCGTTCTAACCTATGCATCAAACAACAACGGTGTTTCGTCAAGTTTCTGTTTTAACCTTCTTCAAGGATCGGCCGTAGTCAAATTCAATTCAACTAAAGTAGGCAAAACAGACACCCGGCGGCCACCTTTATGCAAAACTAGTTGCATGTCTGTTGGTGGAACCGGCCTCATGTACGTGGACATGTAAGGTTGGTCCGGGCCGCTTCATCCCACAATACCGCCGAATCAAAATAAGACTTTGGTGGTAAGCAGTATGACTATCAATTCCTACTTGGGGTGCACCCTGGCTAGGTAATTGTCTGGGATGCAGCCAGGGTGCGCCCCAAGTAGGATCTGAATCCTACTTGGGGTTTCCCCAAGTGGCGCCCTGATGACCCTAAAGTATAGGGGATATATCGTAGTCCTTTCGATAAGTAAGAGTGTCAGACCCAACGAGGAGCAAAAGGAAATGACAAGTGGTTTTCAGCAAGGTATTCTCTGCAAGCACTGAAATTATCGGTAACAGATAGCTTTGTGATAAGACAAATCATAATGAGTGACAAGTATTAAAAGTAAACAAGGTGCAGCAAGGTGGCCCAATCCTTTTTCTAGCAAAGGACAAGACTGGGCAAACTCTTATATAAAGCAAAGCGCTCCCGAGGACACATGAGAATTATTGTCAAGTTAGTTTTCATCATGCTCATATGATTCGCATTCGTTACTTTGATAATTTGATCTGTGGGTGGACCGGTGCTTGGGTGCTGCCCTTCCTTGGACAAGCCTCCCACTTATGATTAACCCCTCTCGCAAGAATCCGCAACTACAATATAAGTATTAAGGTAAACCTAACCATAGCATGAAACATATGGATCCAAATCAGCCCCTTACGAAGCAACGCATAAACTAGGGTTTAAGCTTCTGCCACTCTAGCAACCCATCATCTACTTATTACTTCCCAATGTATTCCCCTAGGCCCAAATAATGGTGAAGTGCCATGTAGTTAACGTTCACATAACATCACTAGAGGAAAGACAACATACATCTCATTAAAATATCGAACGGATACCAAATTCACACGATTAATTATAACAAGACTTCGCCCATGTCCTCAAGAACAAACGTAACTACTCACAAAGCATATTCATAATCATAATCAGAGGAGTATTAATTATCATTAATGATTTGATCATATGATCTTCCACCGAATAAACCAACTAGCATCAACTACAAGGAGTAATCAACACTACTAGCAACCCACAGGTACCAATCTGAGGTTTTGGGACCAAGATCGAATACAAGAGATGAAATAGCTAGGGTTTGAGAGGAGATGGTGCTAGTGAAGATGTTGATGGAGATTTACCCCCTCTCGATGAGAGGATCGATGATGATGACGATGGCGATGATTTCCCCCTCCCGGAGGGATGTTTCCCCGGCAAAACAGCTCCACCGGAGCCCTAGATTGGTTCTGCCCAGGTTCCACCTCGAGACGGCGGCGCTTCATCCCGAAAACTTCTTCTTAATTTTTTCAAGGGCAAAAGACACCATATAGCAGAAGATGGGCACCGGAGGCCTGCCAGGGGGGCCACAAGGTCAGGGGCATGCCAGGGGGTAGGGCACGTCCTCCACCCTTGTGGCTGGCTGGTGGCCCCCCTCTAGTTCTTTCTTTGCCCAATATTTTTTATATATTCTAAAAATAAGCTCCGTGAAGTTTCAGGACTTTTGGAGTTGTGTAGAATAGGTCTCTAATATTTGCTCCTTTCCTAGTCCAGAATTCCAACTGTCGGCATTCTCCCTCTTCATGTAAACCTTATAAAATAAGAGAGAATAGCCATAAGTATTGTGATATAATTTATAATAACAGCCCATAATGCAATAAATATCAACATAAAAGCATGATGCAAAATGGACGTATCAACTCCCCCAAGCTTAGACCTCGCTTGCCCTCAAGCAAAAGCCGATATCGATAAATATGTCCACATGTTTAGAGATAGAGGTGTCGATAAAATAAAATACAGACATGAGGGCATCATGATTATCTCTAGAACAACAACATATATTATCATATAATTTCCTATACTAAAGTAACATTTCATTCACAAGGTAAAGTATGAATAAGAAACTTAATTGAAAACTAACAAACTATGATCTTAGTGATTGGAGCAAGTGTAATTTATCATAACATCGGAAAGAGTCAATATAATAGCTTTTCAGCAAGTCCACATACTCAACTATCATTTAATATTTCACAATTGCTAACACTCACGCAATACTTATGGGTACAAAGTTTCAATCGGACACAGAGAAAGATAGTGGCTTATAGTTTTGCCTCCCAACTTCTTACCTCAAGGGTAATGTCAACAATAATACTTTATGATAACCTACATCCAAGTGGATATATATATCCGGATCTCTCCAACACACAGAGCTTGCCAAAGGAAAAAGTGTAAAAAGGAAAGGTGAAGATCACCATGACTCTTGTATAAGGTTAGAAGATAAAAGTAAAATATAGGCCCTTTGCAGAGGGAAGTAGAGGTTGTCATGCACTTTCATGGTTGGATGCACAAAATCTTAATGCAAAAGAACATCACTTTATATTGCCGCTTGTGATAAAGACCTTTATTATGCAGTCCGTCGCTTTTATTTCTTCCATATCACAAGTTCGTATAAAGCTTTTTTTCTTCACACTAATAGATCATGCATATTTAGAGAGCAATTTTTATTGCTTGCACCGATGACAACTTACTTGAAGGATCTTACTTAATCCATAGGTAGGTATGGTGGACTCTCATGGCAAAACTGGGTTTAGGGATGTTTAGAAGCACAAGTAGTATCTCTACTTGGTGCAAATAATTTGGCAAGCATGAGAGGGGAAGGCAATCTCAACGTGTTGGATGATCCAAGACAATATAACTTGTATTCGGATATAAGCCAACATAACTCAGTATGTTGTCTTCCTTGTCCAACATCAACCTTTTAGCATGTCATATTTTAATGAGTGCTCACAATTACAAAAGATGTCCAAGATAGTATATTTATATGTGAGGCTTCTCTTTCTTTATTACTTCCTATTAATTGCAACAATGACTAAAACTATGTTTGTCAACTCTCAATAACTTTTATTCATCATACTCTTTATATGTGAAGTCATGACTCTCCATAAGATCAATATATGATCTTTTTATTTCTTTTATTCTTTTTTTATTTAATTCCCTCAAGATCATAGCAAGAAAGCAAAGCCCTTGTCTAAAAAATGTACTCTTTATTATATATCTCATGGACTCGGTTACATATAGGGATCATAAGGCAAAGCTCAAAACTAGATCATAATAAAAAATTTATTCTACTAGATGAAGATATAATCAAAAGGATCGAACTAAGAAAAACGATAAAGATAAAGATGTGATGGTGATACAATACCAGGGCACTCCCCCAAGCTTGGCAGTTGCCAAAGGGAGTGCCCATACCCATGTATTTAGATATGTTTCTTCGGAGGTGATGATGGTGGAGTTGTCAATGAATTCTTCTTCTCTAGCTTGCGTCTAAGGCTAAAATGTTCCTCCCTCAGATCCTCATTCTCGAGCTCGAGTTTCAAAATCTTTTTTCATAATGCCGCCTTGTTGTCCTGTCAAAAGCATGGTGGGATAGATTGGACCTTAGGGAGGCTTGACTTTTTGAACTCCACATGCATATCGCCAGGTTGGGGTAGTGGATCGTCCTCTTCATCGGAGCTCTCCTCCTTCCCCTTTGGCTCATAGTATTGTTCTTCCGTCGTGGTCCAACCATAGTGTTCCACATCCCCATATACTTTTGGGTTTGTGATATAATCATCCATGTAGCTTTCTCCCTCTAAATCTTGGGACAACATCTTGCTCCAAATCTACTGCAGGAACAAATCAAAATGAAAACAGAGGATTTTGTCGTGGTACGGTGATCAAAACCTTTGAGATATTATATAATGAATTTTTACCGACCATAAGAAGTATTCTGCAAGAAAACGGAGTCTGGGGGGCACACGAGGCGGCCACAAGGTCGGGGGGCGCGCCCAGGGGGCAGGGCACGCCCTCCACCCTTATGGTGGCCTCGTGTCTCTTTCGGACTACTATTAATTTTCCTATTTTTTTTAAATATTCCAAAACGGAGGAAATTTATCATTGGAAAAGTTTTGGAGTCGGTTTACTTACCGTACCACATACCTATTCCTTTTCAGAGTCTGAAACATTCTGGAGGGTGTCCCTTATGTACTCCTCCGGTGTTACGGTGTCAATTATATTGGTCTCAACATTTATGGGAGTACCTGAGATATAATGTTTGAGTCTTTGACCGTTTACCACCTTTGGATTTTTACCTCGGCATTGTTGATTTTTATGGCACCGGAACGATAGACCTCCTCGATAATGTAAGGGCCTTCCCATTAAGAGAGAAGTTTTCCTGCAAAAAATCTTAAACGAGAGTTGTATAGCAAAACATGATCACCTACATTAAACTCACGCTTTTGTATCCTTTTGTCATGCCATCTTTTAACTTTTTCTTTAAACAACTTGACATTCTCATAGTCTTGGGTTCTCCATTCATCAAGTGAGCTAATATGCCTTATGTTCTAGTTTGAAATCAAAGTTGAGCCCTTTAATAGCCCAATATGCCTTATGTTCTAGTTCAAGAGGTAAATGACATGCTTTTCCATAAACCATTTTATATGGAGACATACCCATAGGATTCTTATAAGAAGTTCTATAAGCCCACAAAGCATCATCAAGTTTCTTAGACCAATTCTTTCTAGATCTATTAACAGTCTTTTGCATTTAATCTCTCTATTGCTCAATTCTACTTGACCACTTGACAGAGGATGACAAGGAGATGCAATTCTATGATTAACATCATACTTAGCAAGCATTTTTACGGAAAGCACCATGAATAAAATGTGGACCACCATCAGTTATTAAATATCTAGGGACTCCAAACCTCGGAAAAATAACTTCTTTAAGCATCTTAATAGAAGTGTTATGATCAACACTACTAGTTGGAATAGCTTCTACCCACTTAGTAACGTAATCAACAGCAACTAGAATATGTGTATACCCATTAGAGGAAGGAAAAGGTCCCATATAGTCAAAGCCCCAAACATCAAATGGTTCAATAACAAGTGAATAATTCATAGGCATTTCTTGACGTCTGCTAATATTACCAATTCTTTGGCATTCAACACAAGCAAACAAACTTACGGGCATCTTTAAAGAGAGTGCGCCAGTAGAACCCAGATTGCAACACCTTATGTGCAGTTTTATCTCCAGCGTGGTGTCCTCCATAAGAATCGAAGTGGCACTTGCATAGGATTTGTTCCTGTTCATACTCAGGCACACAACGTCTAATAACACCATCTACTCCTTCTTTACAAAGGTGTGGGTCATCCCAGAAGTAATGTCTTAAATCATATATAAACTTTTTCTTTTGCTGGTATGTGAAGCTAGGTGGTATAAATTTAGCGACAATGTAATTAGCATGATCAGCATACCATGGAGCATTACGAGAAGCATTTATGACATTTAATTGTTCAGCAGGAAAGATATCATCAATCGGTAGTGGGTCATCAAGAACATTAACCTAGACAAGCTATCTGCAACGGGGTTCTCAGCTCCCTTTCTATCAACAATAGCAAATCAAATTCTTGTAGCAAGAGAACCCATCTACTAAGTCTAGGCTTAGCATCTTTCTTTTCCATAAGATATTTAATAGCAGCATGATCAGTGTGAACAGTTACTTTAGAATCAACAATATAAGGTCTAAACTTATCACAAGCAAATACAACTGCTACAAACTCTTTTTCAGTAGTAGCATAATTTCTCTGGGCACTATCTAGAGTTTTACCGGCATAGTGAGTAACATTTAATTTCTTATCAACTCTTTGTCCTAAAACAACACCAACAGCATAATCACTAGTATCACACATAATTTCAAAGGGTAAGTTCCAATCAGGTGGCTGAACTATAGGTGCATAAATCAAGGCTTTCTTAAGTATTTCAAATGCTTCTACACAATCATCATCAAAAACAAAAGGAGTATCTTTTTGTAAGAGATTAGTGACAGGCCTAGAAATTTTAGAGAAGTATTTAATAAACCTCCTATAGAAACCAGCATGACCAAGGAAACCTCTTATACCTTTAATATCTTTAGGACACGACATCTTTTCAATAGCATCTACTTTAGCTTTATCAACTTCAATACCTCTTTCGGAAATTTTATGCCCCAAGACAATACCTTCATTAACCATAAAGTGACACTTCTCCCAATTCAAGACAAGATTAGTTTCTTCACATCTCTACAAAACTCGATCAAGGTTGCTTAAGCAATCATCAAAAGAAGTTCTGTACACGGAGAAATCATCCATGAAAACCTCAACAATATTTTCACAAAAGTCGGAGAATATAGCAGTCATACATCTTTGAAAGGTAGTAGGTGCATTGCATAAACCAAAAGGCATACATATATAAGCAAAGGTACCGAAAGGGCAAGTAAAAGTGGTTTTCTCTTGATCTTCTTTTGACACAGGTATTTGAGAGAAACCAGAATAACCATCTAGAAAGCAAAAATGTGTATGTTTGGATAGTCATTCTAGCATTTGACCGATAAAAGGTAGAGGGTAATCATCTTTTCTAGTAGCTTAGGATATAGGTAAGTGTAACGACGGTCCTAAAACAACATTGAGATTATCACATTGGAATAATGATCATATTGAATCGACCCAAACTTATTTGTTATGAATTGAGTTACTATCGTCTATATTCAATTTTAATAACACGGAGTGTGCTACTTCTTGAGCTTGCATTGGTTTTTCCCTTGAAGAGGAAAGGGTGATGCAACAAAGTAGAGATAAGTATTTCCCTCAGTTAGAGAACCAAGGTATCAATCCAGTAGGAGACAATGCACGAATCACCAATACCTGCACAAACAATCAAACACTTGCACCCAATGCGATGAAGGGGTTGTCAATCCCTTCACGGTCACTTGCAAAAGTGAGATCTGATAGAGATAGATAAAACTAAACAAAAGATAAAGTAAATATTTTTGGGGTTTTTGGTTTATAGATTGGAAAGTAAAAGACTGCAAAATAGTAGATGAGAAACTTATATGATAGAAAATAGACCCGGGGGCCATAGGTTTCACTAGAGGCTTCTCTCAAGATAGCAAATAATACGGTGGGTGAACAAATCACTGTCGAGCAATTGATAGAAAAGCGCAAAGTTATGACGATATCTAAGGCAATGATTATGAAATATAGGCATCACGTCCATGTCAAGTAGACCGACTCCAGTCTGCATCTACTACTATTACTCCACACATCGACCAACTCCTGCCTGGATTTAGAGTATTAAGTTCATGAAGAACAGAGTAACGCTTTAAGTAAGATGACATGATGTAGAGGAATAAACTCAAGTAATATGATGTAAACCCTGTCTTTTTATCCTTGATAGCAACAATACAATACGTGCCTCGCTACTGATACGTCCATTTTGCATCATGCTTTTATATCGATATTTATTGCATTATGGGCTGTTATTACACATTATGTCACAATACTTATGCCTATTCTCTCTTATTTTACAAGGTTTACATGAAGAGGGAGAATGCCAGCAGCTGGAATTCTGGGCTGGAAAAGGAGCAAATATTAGAGACCTATTCTGCACAACTCCAAAAGTCCTGAAACTCCACGAAAGTTATTTTTGGAATTAATAAAAAATACTGAGCGAAGAAAGTACCAGAGGGGGGCCACCCACCATCCTCGAGGGTGGGGGCGCGCCCTACCCCCTGGGTGTGCCACCCTGCCTCGTGGGCCACCTGGCAGGCCTCCGGTCCCCATCTTCTGCTATATGAAGTCATTTACCCTAAAAAAATCATAAGCAAAATTTCGGGAAGAAACTCCGCCGTCACGAGGCAGAACCTTGGCGGAACCAATCTAGGGCTCCGGCAGAGCTGTTCTGTCGGGGAAACATCCCTCTGGGAGGGGGAAATCATCGCCATTGTCATCACCAACGATCCTCTCTTTGGGAGGGGGTCAATATCCATCAACATCTTCACCAGCACCATCTCCTCTAAAACCCTACTTCATCTCTTGTATCCAATCTTTAGCCCAAAGCCTCAGATTGGTACCTGTGGGTTGCTAGTAGTGTTGATTACTCCTTGTAGTTGATGCTAGTTGGTTTATTTGGTGGAAGATCATTTGTTCAGATCCTTTATGCACATTAATACCCCTCTGATTATGAACATGAATATGATTTGTGAGTAGTTACATTTTTCCTGGGGACATGGGAGAAGTCTTGCTATAAGTAGTCATATGAATTTGGTATTCATTTGATATTTTGATGAGATGTATGTTGTCTTTCCTCTAGTGGTGTTATGTGAACGTCGACTACATGACACTTCACCATTGTTTGGGCCTTGATGAAGGCATTGGGAAGTAATAAGTAGATGATGGGTTGCTAGAGTGACAGAAGCTTAAACCCTAGTTCATGAGTTGCTTTGTGAGGGGCTGATTTGGATCCATATGTTTCATGCTATGGTTAGGTTTACCATAATACTTCTTTTGTAGTTGTGGATGCTTGCAATAGGGGTTAATCATAAGTGGGATGCTTGTCCAAGAAAGGACAGCACCCAAGCACCGGTTCACCCACATACCAAATTATCAAAGTAACGAACACGAATCATATGAGTGTGATGAAAACTAGCTTGACGATAATTCCCATGTGTCCTCGGGAGCGTTTTCCTTCATATAAGAGTTTGCCCAGGCTTGTCCTTTGCTAAAAAAAGGATTGGGCCATCTTGCTGCACCTTATTTACTTTCATTACTTGTTGCCCGTTACAAATTATTTTATCACAAAACTATCTGTTACCGATAATTTCAGTGCTTGCAGAGAATACCTTACTGAAAACTGCTTATCATTTCCTTCTTATCCTCATTGGGTTCAACACTCTTACTTATCAAAAGGACTACGATAGATCCCCTATACTTGTGGGTCATCAAGACTCTTTTTTGGCGCCGTTTTCGGGTAGTGAAGCGCCTTTGGTAGGTGGAATTTGCTAAGGAAAAATTTATATAGTGTTCTGAAATTTACTGTCACTTGTTACTATGGAAAGTAATCCTCTGAGGGGCTTGTTCGGGGCATCTTCACCCCGACCAGTAGAGCAAAGAGTTGCTCCTCAACCTGCTGAACCTACTGAAAATGTTTACTTTGAAATTCCTTTGGGTATGATAGAGAAACTACTAGCTAATCCTTTTACAGGAGATGGAACATTACATCCCGATTTGCACCTAATCTATGTGGATGAAGTTTGCGGATTATTTAAGCTTGCAGGTATGCCCGAGGATGTTATCAAGAAGAAGTTCTTCCCTTTATCTTCGAAGGGAGAGGCATTGACATGGTTTAGGCTATGTGATGATATGGGATCATGGAACTACAACCAATTGAAATTGGAATCTCATCAGAAGTTTTATCCTATGCATCTTGTTCATCATGATCATAATTATATATATAATTTTTTGCCTCGCGAAGGAGAAAGCATCGCTCAAGCTTGGGGGAGGCTTAAGTCAATGTTATATTCATGCCCCAATCATGAGCTCTCAAGAGAAATGATTATTCAGAATTTTTATGCTCGACTTTCTCTCAATAATCGCTCCATGCTCGATATTTTTTGTACTGGATCTTTTATGATGAAGACTATTGAATTCAAATGAGATTTACTAGAAAGAATTAAACGCAACTCTAAAGATTGGGATCTCAACGAAGGTAAGGAGTCAGGTATAACACCTAATTTTCATTGTGTTAAATCTTTTATGGATACCGATGTTTTCCGTGAATTTAGCACTAAATATGGACTTGACTCTAAGATAGTAGCTTCTTTCTGTGAATCCTTTGCTACTCATGTTGATCTCCCTAAGAAGAAGTGGTTTAAATATAATCCTCCCATTGAAGTAAAAGTAGTTGCACCTATTAAAGTTGAAGAAAAGACTATCACTTATAATGATCATGTCGTTCCTACTGCTTATATTGAGCAACCACCTTTCCCTGTTAGAATAAAGGATCATGCTAAAGCTTCAACTATGGTCAGCAAAAGTAACATTTAGACACCCAAACCCCCTGAGCAAATTAAATTTGAACCTAGTGTTGCTATGGTTAAAGATCTCTTGGCTGATAATATTGATGGGCATGTTATTTACTTCTGCAATGAAGCTGCTAGAATTGCTAGACCTGATGCTAAAAATAAACATAGACCTGTTGTAGGCATGCCTGTTATTTCTGTTAAGATAGGAGATCATTGTTATCATGGCTTATGTGATATGAGTGCTAGTGCAAGTGCAATACCTCATTCCTTATACAAAGAAACTATGCATGATATTGCACGTGCTGAGTTAGAAGAAAATGATGTTAGAATTAAGCTTGCCAATAGAGACACTATTTCACCAGTTGGGATTGTTAGAGATGTTGAAGTCTTGTGTGGGAAAATTAAATATCCTGCTGATTTTCTTGTTCTTGGTTCCCCATAAGATGACTTTGTCCCATTATATTTGGTAGACCCTTCTTGAATATTGTTAATGCTAGGATAGACTGCGAAAAGGATGTTGTTACTATTGGTATGGGGGATATGTCTCATGAGTTTAACTTTGCTAAATTTCATAGACAACCCCGTGATGAGGAATTGCCTAGTAAAGATGAAATTATTGGTCTTGCTTCTATTGCCGTGCCTCCTAATGGTCCTTTAGAATAGTACTTGCTAGACCGTGAAAATGATATGTTTATGAATGAAAGAAGGGAAATAGATGAAGTATTCTTTAAACAGGGACCTATTTTGAAACACAACTTGCCTGCTAAAATCCTAGGGGATCCTCCTCCACCCAAGGGTGATCCCGTGTTTGATCTTAAACCATTACCTGATACTCTTAAATATGCTTATCTTGATGAGAAAAAGATATATCATGTTATTATTAGTGCTAACCTTTCGGAGCATGAAGAAAAGAAATTATTGAAAACTCTGAAGAAGCACCGTGCTGCTATTGGATAAACTCTTCATGATCTTAAGGGCATTAGTCCCACTCTATGCCAGCACAAAATAAAATTGGAGAAATACGCTAATCCAGTTGTTGATCACCAACGATGGTTAAATCCTAAGATGAAAGAAGTGGTATGAAAAGAAATACTAAAGCTTCTGGAAGTAGGTATAATTTACCCCGTTGCTGATAGTCAGTGGGTAAGTCTTGTTCATTGTGTCCCTAAGAAGGGAGGTATTACTGTTGTTCCTAATGATAAAGATGAATTGATCCCACAAAGAATTATTACAGGTTATAGAATGGTAATTGATTTCCGCAAATTAATTAAGCTACTAAAAAGGATCATTACCCTTTACCTTTTATTGATCAAATGCTAGAAAGATTATCCAAACATACACATTTTTGCTTCTAGATGGTTATTCCGGTTTCTCTCAAAGACCTGTGTCAAAAGAGGATCAAGAAAAGACCACTTTTACTTGCCCTTTCGGTACCTTTGCTTATAGACGTATGCCTTTTTGTTTATGTAACGCACCTGCTACCTTTCAAAGATGCATGATGGCTATATTCTCTGATTTTTGTGAAAATATTTTTGAGGTTTTCATGGACGATTTCTCCGTATATGGAACTTCTTTTGATGATTGCTTGAGCAACCTTGATCAAATTTTGCAGAGATGTGAAGAAACTAACCTTGTCTTGAATTGGGAGAAATACCACTTTATGGTTAATGAAGGTATTGTCTTGGGGCATAAAATTTCTGAAAGAGGTATTGAAGTTGACAAAGCTAAAGTTGATGCTATTGAAAAGATGTCGTGTCCCAAGGACATTAAAGGTATAAGAAGTTTGCTTGGTCATGTCGGTTTTTATTGGAGGTTCATTAAGGACTTCTCTAAAATCTCCAAGCCTCTGGCTAATCTCTTACAAAAATATATTCCTTTTTTCTTTGATGATGATTGTGTAGAAGCATTTGAAATACTTAAGAAAGCATTGATTTCTGCACCTATTGTTTAGCCACCTGATTGGAATTTACCCTTTGAAATTATGTGTGATGCTAGTGATTATGTTGTAGGTGATGTTCTAGGACAAAGAGTTGATAAGAAATTAAATGTTATCCAATATGCTAGTAAAACTCTAGACAATGCCCAGAGAAATTATACTACTACTGAAAAAGAATTTTTAGCAGTTGTATTTGCTTGTGATAAGTTCAGACCTTATATTGTTGATTCTAAAGTAACGGTTCACACTGATCATGCTGCTATGAAATACCTTATGGAAAAGAAATATGCTAAACCTAGACTTATTAGATGGGTTCTCTGGCTACAAGAATTTGATTTGCATATTATTGATAGAAAGGGAGCTGAGAACCCCGTTGCAGACAACTTGTCTAGGTTAGAGAATGTTCTTGATGACCCACTACCTATTGATGATACTTTCCTGATGAACAATTAGCTGTCATAAATGCTTCTCGCACTGCTCCATGGTATGCTGATTATGCTAATTACATTGTTGCTAAATTTGTACCACCTAGTTTCACATACCAGCAAAATAAAAAGTTTTTCTATGATTTAAGACACTATTTCTGGGATGACCCACACCTTTATAAAGAAGGAGTAGATGGTGTTATTAGACATTGTATACCTAAGCATGAACAGGAACAGATCCTACGCAAGTTTCACTCCGAGGCTTATGGAGGACACCACGCTGGAGACAGAACTGCACATAAGGTATTGCAATCTGGTTTTTATTGGCCTACTCTCTTCAAAGATGCTCGTAAGTCTGTCTTATCTTGTGATGAATGTCAAAGAATTGGTAATATTAGCAGATGTCAAGAAATGCCTATGAACTATTCACTTGTTATTCAACCATTTGATGTTTGGGGCTTTGATTATATGGGACTGTTTCCTTCCTCTAACGGGTATACACATATTTTAGTTGATGTTGATTACGTTACTAAGTGGGTAGAAGCTATTCCAATTAGTAGTGTTGATCATAACACCTCTATTAAGATGCTTAAAGAAGTTATTTTTCCGAGGTTTGGAGTCCCTATATATTTGATGATTGATGGTGGTTCACATTTTATTCATGGTGCTTTCCGTAAAATGCTTGCTAAGTATGATGTTAATTATAGAATCGCATCTCCATACCACCCGCAGTCTAGTGGTCAAGTAGAATAATAGAGAGCTCAAAATAATTTTACAAAAGACTATTAATAGATCTAGAAAGAATTGTTCCAAGAAACTTGATGATGCATTATGGGCCTATAGAACTGCATATAAAAATCCTATGGGTATGTCTCCGTATAAAATGGTTTATGGAAAAGCATGTCACTTACCTCTCGAACTAGAACATAAGGCATATTGGGCCATTAAAGAGCTCAATTATGATTTCAAACTTGCCGGTGAGAAGAGGCTATTTGAAATTAACTCACTTGATGAATGGAGAACTCAAGCCTATGAGAATGCCAAACTATTTAAAGAAAAAGTTAAAAGATGGCATGACAAAAGGATACAAAAGCCTAAGTTTAATATAGGTGATTATGTGTTGCTATTCAACTCTCGTTTAAGATTTTTTGCAGGAAAACTTCTCTCTAAATGCGAAGGGCCTTACGTTATTGAGGAGGTCTATCATTTCGGTGCCATAAAAATCAACAACTTCAAAGGCACGAATCCGAAGGTGCTGAACGGTCAAAGAATCAAACATTATATCTCAGGTAATCCTATAAATGTTCAAACTAATGTTATAGAAACCATAACCCCGGAGGAATACATAAGGGACACTTTCCAGAAACGTTTCAGACTCCTAAAGGGACTAGATATGTGGTACGGTCAGTAAACTGACTCCAAAACAGTTCTGATGGCAAATTTTCTCCGTTTTGTAATATTTGAGAAAATAGGAAAATAAGAAGTTGTCCGAAGAGGACACGAGGAGTTCACAAGGGTGGAGGGCGCACCCTACCCTCTGGCGCGTCCCCTGCCTCGTGGGCACCTCGTGTGCTCTCCAGACTCCGTTTTCTTAAACGATACTTCTTTTGGTCGGTAAAAATTCATTATATAATCTCCCGAAGGTTTTGACCACCGTACCACGCAAATATCCTCAGTTTTCATTTCGAGCTGTTTTCTGCCAGAGCTGAAGAGAGAAGAACCAGGGGAGATCAACAAAGATGATGGGATCGAGAAGGCCATGAAGGACCAAGTTCCGGCAGCAGAAGATGAAGACATCCTCCAACCTGATCACAATCTTCTTACCCCAACGGAGATTGAAGCTTTCAAGATGATTGAGTTAGCTCGCATACAAAATAAGTATCTCACACGTGAAAATATTTTGTTGAAGGAGCATATCACCGCACTCAAGGGCATTATTCGCAAATTGGAGGATCTCCTATGTTCGATGTGCGACTATCCATCATCACCACCATCTCCTTCACCAGCAAAAGAGATATAATCACATGGGTATGGGCACTCCCCTTGGCAACTGCCAAGCTTGGGGGAGGTGCCCCGGTATCGTATCACCATCACACTCCTATCTTTACCGTATTTCTTAGTTTGATCCTTTTGGTAATATCTTGATCTAGTAGAATAAAAGTTTTAGTATGATTTAGTTTTGAGTTTTGCTTTATGATCCTTCTATGTAATCAAGTCCGTGAGCTATATATAATAATGATTAGTGTTGAGTCAAGGGATTTATTATCTTGCTATGATCATGAGGGAATAAAAGAAAAGAGAAAGAAATAAAGAGATCATATTGATCTTGTGGAGAGTAATGACTTCACATATAAAGAGTATGATGAATAAAAGTTGTTGAGAGTTGACAAACATAGTTTTGGTCATCACTGCAATTAATAGGAAGTAATAAATAAAGAGAGGTTTTCACATATAAATATACTATCTTGGACGTCTTTTATGATTGTGAGCACTCATTAAAGTATGACATGCTAAAGAGTTGATGTTGGACAAGGAAGACAACGTAATGGGTTGTGTTTTCTTATATCTAAAATAAAGTATATTGTCATGGATCATACAACATGTTGAGCTTGCCTTTCCCCCTCATGCTAGCCAAATTCTTTGCACCAAGTAGAGATACTACTTGTGCTTCCGAATATCCTTAAACCCAGTTTTGCCATGAGAGTCCACCATACCTACCTATGGATTGAGTAAGATCCTTCAAGTAAGTTGTCATGTTGCATGCAATAAAAATTGCTCTCTAAATATGTATGATTTATTAGTGTGGAGAAAATAAACTTTATATGATCTTGTGATATGGAAGCAATAAAAGCAACAGACTGCATAATAAAGGTCCATATCACAAGTGGCAATATAAAGTGACGTTCTTTTGCATTAAGATCTCGTGCATCCAACCATAAAAGCACATGACAACCTCTGCTTCCCTTTGCGAAGGGCCTATCTTTTACTTTTGTCTTTTACCTTATACAAGAGTCATGGTGATCTTCACCTTTCCTTTTTACATTTTATCCTTTGGCAAGCACCTTGTGTTGGAAAGATCCTGATATATATATCCAATTGGAGCAGGAATTATTATTGTTGACATTACCCTTGAGGTAAAAGGTTGGGAGGCAACACTATAAGCCCCTATCTTTCTCTGTGTCTGATTAAAACTCCATAACCATAAGTATTGCGTGAGTGTTAGCAATTGTGGAAGACTAAATGATAGTTGAGTATGTGGACCTGCTGAAAAGCTCTTATATTGCCTCTTTCCGATGTTATGATAAATTGCAATTGCTTCAATGACCGAGATCATAATTTGTTAGTTCTCAATGAAGTTTCTGATTCATACTTGACATTGTGAATAGATTATTACTTGAGCATAAGAAATCATATGACAATATATATACATATATATATATATATATATATATATATATATGTTGCTATTATAAGATTGATCATGATGCCCTTATGTCCGTATTGTATTTTATCGACACCTCTATCTCTAAACATGTGGACATATTTATCGTTATCGGCTTCCGCTTGAGGACAAGCGAGGTCTAAGCTTGGGGGAGTTGATACGTCCATTTTGCGTCATTCATTTATATCGATACTTATTGCATTATGGGCTATTATTACACATTATGTCACGATACTTATGCCTATTCTCTCTTATTTTACAAGGTTTACATGAAGAGGGAGAATGCCGGTAGCTGGAATTCTGGGCTGGAAAAGGAGCAAATATTAGAGACCTATTCTGCACAACTCCAAAAGTCCTGAAACTCCACGAAAGTTATTTTTGGAATTAATAAAAAATATTGAGCGAAGAAAGTACCAGAGGGGGGCCACCCACCATCCACGAGGGTGGGGGCGCACCCTACCCCCATGGGCGCGCCCCCTGCCTTGTGGCCACCTGGCAGGCCTCTGGTGCCCATCTTATGCTATATGAAGTCTTTTACCCTGAAAAAACATAAGCAAGCTTTCGACAAGAAACTCCGCCGCCATGAGGTAGAACCTTGGCGGAACCAATCTAGGGCTCCGATGGAGCTGTTCTGCCGGGGAAACTTCCCACCGGGAGGGGGAAATCATTGCCATCGTCATCACCAACGATCCTCTCTTTGGGAGGGGGTTCAATCTCCATCAACATCTTCACCAGCACCATCTCCTCTAAAACCCTAGTTCATCTCTTGTATCCAATCTTTGTCCCAAAGCCTCATATTGGTACCTGTGGGTTGCTAGTAGTGTTGATTACTCCTTGTAGTTGATGCTTGTCGGTTTATTTGGTGGAAGATCATATGTTCAGATACTTTATGCACATTAATAACCCTCTGATTATGAACATGAATATGATTTGTGAGTAGTTACGTTTGTTCCGGAGGACATGGGAGAAGTCTTGCTATAAGTAGTCATGTGAATTTGGTATTCGTTCGATATTTTGATGAGATGTATGTTGTCTTTCCTCTAGTGGTGTTATGTGAACGTCGACTACATGACACTTCACCATTGTTTGGGCCTAGAGGAAGGCATTGGGAAGTAATAAGTAGATGATGGGTTGCTAGAGTGACAGAAGCGTAAACCCTAGTTTATGAGTTGCTTTGTAAGGGGCTGATTTGGATCCATATGTTTCATGCTATGGTTAGGTTTACCTTAATACTTCTTTTGTAGTTGTGGATGCTTGCAATAGGGGTTAATCATAAGTGGGATGCTTGTCCAAGAAAGGACAACACCCAAGCACCGGTCCACCCACATACCAAATTATCAAAGTAACAAACATGAATCATATGAGCGTGATGAAAACTAGCTTGACGATAATTCCCATGTGTCCTCGGGAGCGTTTTCCTTCATATAAGAGTTTGTCCAGGCTTGTCCTTTGCTACAAAAAGGATTGGTCCATCTTGCTGCACCTTATCTACTTTCATTACTTGTTGCCCGTTACAAATTATTTTATCACAAAACTATCTGTTACCGATAATTTTAGTGCTTGCAGAGAATACCTTACTGAAAACCGCTTATCATTTCCTTCTTATCCTCATTAGGTTCGACACTCTTACTTATCAAAAGGACTACGATAGATCCCCTATACTTGTGGGTCATCAAGACTCTTTTCTGGCGTCGTTTCCGGGGAGTGAAGCGCCTTTGGTAGGTGGAATTTGGTAAGGAAAAATTTATATAGTGTGCTAAAATTTACTATCACTTGTTACTATGGAAAGTAATCCTCTGAGGGGCTTGTTTGGGGCATCTTCACCCTGACCAGTAGAGCAAAGAGTTGCTCCTCAACCTACTGAACCTACTGAAAATGTTTACTTTGAAATTCCTTCGGGTATGATAGAGAAACTACTAGCTAATCCTTTTACAAGAGATGGAACATTACATCCCGATTTGCACCTAATCTATGTGGATGAAGTTTGTGGATTATTTAAGCTTGGAGGTATGCCCGAGGATGTTATCAAGAAGAAGGTCTTCCCTTTATCTTTGTCGGATCACGGGTTCCAGCAGACCCTTAAGGTTCGAACTCTGGGGTGCGCGCGGAGATCGTGCCTTCTACCTCTCCGTCTCGCAAAGAACTAACTACAAGAAGAAGAACACAACAGACACAGGGTTTATACTAGTTCGGGCCACCATTGTGGTGTAATACCCTACTCTAGTTTGTGGTGGGTGGATTGCCTCTTGGGCTGATGAGGAAGAACAGTACAAGAAAGAACAGCCTCGCGAGGGTCTGTTCTTGGCTAGGGGATGAACTGTTGGAGGAGTCTGATCGCCCTTCTTACTCTTTGAGGGTGTTGCTACGTTCTAGCTGGTTTCTCGATGCTCTATTGGTTTCTTGGTACTCGATCCGATGCCCTACCCTGGGGGTGGCTAGTCCTATTTATGGGCAAAGGCCCTGGGCCTCTTCCCAAATATTGAGCGGGAAGGGCGCCAACAATTGGCCAATTTGAAGGGGAACATCTGGTACACTTATCCTGACTAAAGTTGGTCTTCGCCTGCCAAAGGTCTCGTTGCACCGAAATGGGTGCCTTTGCTTGATCCTCTCGCCTGCGCTTGCCCCCTTTGCACCAAAGAGGAAAGGGAGACGCTGCGCGGGCTGGCGCCCGCCTGGCACCCTTGGTCATCATGGCTTGCGTCATGGGCGCCTCGTGAGGTACCTGCCTTGATCTCTCCGCCTCCTCGCGAGCCAGCCTAAGGAGGCCGTGCTTGAGGAAGCGCCATGCCGTCCGCCTCGCGAGGCTCGGCCCCTCGCGAGGGTCTTGAGCCTTGTGTTGATGAAGATGGGCCATGCTGGGCCCCCATTTGAGCCATGCCGCAGGCCGCAGGCAGGCAAGTCTGGGGACCCCCGTTCCCAGAACGCCGACAGTAGCCCCCGGGCCCAAGGCGCGCATGGACTTGGCCGTGCCGAGGGGTGAAAGGGCAAGGGCGAAGCGCCACGGGCCCTAACAGCCTGCGGCCTTGGGCGCCGCATGGCGGTTGATTGGACGTAGGCGCTTTTGCAACTGCACAAGTTATTAAAGGTGTGGCATCCTCTCGGGCTTTGTTCTTCTCCTTCTTCATCCGCTGCTCAGATCCCCTTTCTTGCGCTTCTCCTCTCTTCCTCCAAGCTTCCAGATCTGCTCCACCTGCTTGACCCAGGTAGCCATGGTGCCTCGCCGGGCCCCGGTCGAAGCTTGGTTCTCGCCTGCCTTGGACTCGCCCAACATGTCGGAGGCGAGCCTCGCCCTACTGCGCCGGATGGCTGCGGCGCAGTGCATTGACGGGGCGCAGATGTTCAAGGTTGGCTCCGATGCCCCTGAAGGCCAAGGGAGCACCTTCTATCCTTTCTTCGTGAGCTTCATTACAGCGGGCCTGGTGCCTCCTTTCTCTGAGTTCTTCCTCGCCGTCCTCTGTCACTACAACTTGCAAGCTCTGCATCTCCACCCCAACTCCATCCTTCTTCTAGCGATCTTTGCCTACTACTGCGAGGCGCATGTGGGGGTGCAGCCTTCAGTGGCCTTGCTGCGCCACTACTTCTACCTCCAGACCTCCAAAGGTTCCCCTTCCGCGTGCGTGGGCTTCGTCGCATGCGGCAGCTCCATGGCCATCTCGAATCCGGGGAAGAGGATCGAGGGCTTCCGGAGCAAGTGGGTATTGGTTGACGCCAGGCGCGTCCACCCTCGGTTGGCCCTTCCCACGGAGCCGCCCATGAGCTCGGGAGACTGGTGCCGAGCGGAGCTCACGGATCCCCGCGTGAAGTCGATGTTGGCGAAGATGGACGCTGACTTGAAGCCGGCCAACATGGCAGCGGCGAAGCTGACCGGGGCGTCGCTGTTGAGGGAGTTCCTGGAGCACCAATTGGCTCCGCTTCGGCAATACTCTCCCCCAATGTGGAGGCCTCACCCGAGCCCCGCAGCCGTGGGCGAAGAGGACGTGACTGCGGTTCTCCAATCCCTGGTCGGGGGCGAGGTAGCAAGGCTGGAGGGCGCGCCTTCGCCCCTGTTCCTCCACGACGATTGGGAGCAAGTGGTGAAGTCCATGCCCGTCTTTACCGGGGACGGACTCGTGCCCGCGGTGGCTCCCGAGGAGCTGGTGGATGTGTCTTCCGGCGACTCCAGCGGAGATGGGAGCAAGGAGGAGCAAGAGGCAGGCTCTGACTCCGAGGCGACCGACGGGGAGTCTAGGGCTCCTCCTCCCCAGCGCAAGCCTCGCGCTCTCCGCCTTTCGCTGAGCGATGATGACGATGATGACGACGTGTTGGGAAGCGGGAGCTCACCCCCGGTCCCGAAGAAGGACAGGACCGGGTTGATTCCCCGCGGGTCCGCCCTAACTCCCGGGCGAACCGCTGACGCGCCTTCTGCTTCCGAGGTCGACCCTTCCAGCCGGCTCTCCGGCTTCAAGTTTGGCAGGAGACCGCCGGAGCTTTCTGGCGATGACCTGTAAGTGCTTGATCCTTGATCCCTAGTTTCTTGTTCCTCAACGAGGCTTGACGATTACTTCTCCTGAGCAGGCTGGCGCCCGCGGCGAAGAAGCTGAAGGGAGCTCCTGGGGCCCCAGCTGTGGCGACACCTCCACCTGCAGGGGAGGGCGACCGCGACGCACGGGCTTCTCCTGCCCACTCGTCCTTGCAGGGCTTGGCTGACCTGGCTGGGGCCGCAGCCCCCATGGCTCGATCGACCCCAGAGGTGGCCTTGCCTGGTGCTGCTGCTACGGCTGGTGAGGCGCGGCAGACTCCGTCTCGGGATACTGCGGCCTCGCCGCCGCTACCTTCTCCTCCCGTTCCACCGGCCGCTGGTTCCGCGACCCCTCCTGCTGCCTTGAAGCGCACTGATGCTTCTCCACCTTCTTCTTCCATCTTGGAGTGGGCTGTTGCTGGACTGGACCGACTGCGGTAGGATCTTCTAGGCGCCGACCCTCGCCTGGTGGCCGGGCGCCTGGAGCTGGCCTCGGGGTGGATTCGCTCCGATGCCTCGATTCGAGCAGCGCTAGTTCAGGCCTCAACGGCCTATGACAGGGAGAGGGAGGCCACCCTCGAGGCGAAGGCTGCCCGCGACGCGGCCCTGGGAGAGGCGGTTGGCATCCGCGGCCACTGCAAGGAGCTGCAGGACGAGTTGCAAGGCCTGCGTGATCAGCTTGCAGAGGAGACCCGCCTTCGCCAAGAGTAGGAGAAGGGGGTGAAAGCTCACGAGGCGGCGCTCGAGGACCGGGAGGCGAAGCTCAGGAAGCGCCGCAGCCACCTAGGCGCGTTGAAGAAGGAGCTGGAGACGACAAAGGCCGAGCTGGACGCCAAGGCCCGGGTCCTCGCCGAGGATCGTGTGGCCTTCGCGGACATGGAGAAGGATGCTGCTTCACTGAAGACGCTTTACGAGAGTGGCCTGGATAGCCCGCTGGCTGGTGATGGGGACGGCCCCGCCAAACTGCTTCCCTTCTTGGTGAAGGCTCTTGGAGATGTCGCCCTTGGACTCGCCCCCACGGCCGAGGCCGAGGCGCGAGTCCTGTCTTCTGCCGCGCTGACGCGGGTTTTCGCCCATGTCTACCTTCGTGATCCCAGTGCCGACCTCAACAGCCTGCTGAAGCCGGTGAGCGGCGAGGGCGCCGCTGCCGCTGTCGAGGCCGTGAAGGGGCGCGCAGAGGCGCTGCTAGGGAAGTTCCGGGCCTTCAGCACCAAGCCGAAGCGAGGCGCTGCCGGCCCCACTACCCCACAAGGCGAAGCCACTCCACACGACTCCGTTGCCGACAAGTGACTCCACTATCGTTCCTGTTCTTCTTTCGATTCCTGCACGTGCACGACGCCTCGGGGAGGCATTTAAATTTGCGTTTAGTACCAAGGCGACAGTATGGGTTGTAATATTTACTTTTAAGTTCCTTGAATTTTATGTTCCCCTTCCCTACTTGCTTATGTTCTACGCCGGCAGAGCCCGGCCACGCGCATGCCTCACCCAGCATCAGCCCCGACCGGAAACCAGGACGGGACCAAAGGAATGAGGGGCCACGTGACAAGTTAGGCTCCTGAGTCGCGATGCTCAGGAGTCCCCCTTGGCGCACGAACAACAAGTAGGGAAGCGCGATGTAGGTGCGTTTCCCGTTCTACGTCTGCAGAGCCCGACCCCGCGCGTACCTCACCCAGCATAGCCTTTCGGAACTAAGGAGTGAGGGGCTACGGAGCCAGTTAGGCTCCTGAGTCGCGATGCTCAGGAGTCCCCCTTGACGCGCGAACAGCATGAGATGGAATGTAGGCGGGGCTACCGTTCTACGTCTGCAGAGCCCGACCCCGCGCGTACCTCACCCAGCATAGCCTTTCAGAACTAAGGAGTGAGGGGCTACGGAGCCAGTTAGGCTCCTGAGTCGCGATGCTCAGGAGTCCCCCTTGACGCGCAAACAGCATGAGATGGAATGTAGATGGGTCTACCATTCTACGTCTGCAGAGCCCGACCCCGCGCGTACCTCACCCAGCATAGCCTTTCGGAACTAAGGAGTGAGGGGCTATGGAGCCAGTTAGGCTCCTGAGTCGCGATGCTCAGGAGTCCCCCTTGACGCGCAAACGGCCTTCGTACCTTGGCTCCGCTCGGGGAGAGACGCGCGATGAAACCAGGCCCGAGGGGCCTGGCTGGGGCGTACGGCTGAGCGTGACCCAGTCATAGCCCCCGTGCCCAGCCCCCTCGCGCGGCGCTCCCGGGGGGAGGCGTTGCGATGAGGCCGGCCACTGAGCTCGGGGCTCCCTGAGGTTAATGAGGCCCAGAGGCCACCCTCAGTTGTTTATTACCAGCGCGGAGCATAGCGCTTCCGTATGTGTACGGGCATAGCCACTCCTCGGCAGTGTCGTCAGCCAGCGCGGAGCATGGTGCTTCCACTGGTACGTGGGAGGGGGCTCCCCTCCGGGAGGAGCCCCCGGGGCATGTACAGCCCGGCCCTGACACGTGGCTGGCACGGTAGAGCTAGGTGAGGTGTATCTGGGCACCCGTGAGCTAGCGCGGGACTCACGAGGCCCTACCTCTAGGCGGGTTGCGCCTGGCACTGGGCCGTATCTTGAGATATGTTCCTGCAAAATCTGGTTAGATGTCGGCACTCTACGTCCTCGGGTCCCGGCCCTCGAGCTTGTCTCAGCCGTCGCTGGTATGCCAGGTCGCGATGCCGTGGACAACGCCAGAGGGTGAGGGCTGGAGAGCCAGTAAGAGCCCTGAGTCGCGATGCTCAGGCACCCCCCCCTTTAACGTGCAAGTGGTCGACATGAAGAAGGAAAGGTGCCGTGGACGGCATCGAGTAATCAAGCATGATGCATAATTGGAAACAAACGCGGAAGGGATACATGCCGCTGGGCCTAGCCCGAGTGGCCTGGGGATGATGCAGCCCGAGGGGCGCCCCCAGCAAAGCAAGCTAGCGACTGAAAAGATAAAAAGGGATACATGCCACAGGGACGGACCCACGCGGCCTGGGAATGATGCAACCCTGGGAGGGCGCTCCCAGCTGGGAATGAGACTTGAAAGATGTCACCTGAAGATGTCGTCGGTGCAGTGGCGTTTGTGCAGCAGACTCGGTGGGCTGCAGAAGCCGATCCTCATGAGCCCCCAGGCCCAGGGGCCTCGGGAGGCTCCGGGGGCACTGGTGGCTCCTCGTGAGCAGCCTCCATCTCCGCCAGGGCTGTGGAACGCCTGTCTTCTTGCGCCTCCAAGATGCTCCTCATGATGCGCCGGTACGCCGCAGCCACGCTCGGCAGGCCATAAGGCATGCGAACATAGCTGTGGGGTGGTCCTCCGCAGCGCCCCACTTGTGAGGGCCAGAGGCGCTCCGCCGTGACGATCCGGTCGAGCTCTGGTATGTCGACGCAGACGCGCAGCCTACCATCCTCGCATGGATGGGGAGCCACAGCTGGTGGGCGACGACAACCTCTTATGATCATTGTCTCCTGTAGTTCTTGAATGGCCTTGCTAACGAACTCCTGCTGGTCTGACCTTCCTTCCCTGGCTTCCTTTTGAGGGAAACGTGCTTCGAAACACGCCTCCACATGGTGCCCAAGCGCCTCCCTCGTGACCTTGGCTAGGTCGATGGCCCTCCAGGTGAGAGCCCCCGAGCCCTGCCTGAGGAGGGCGCCGGGCGCGCTTTCCTATGCGATTGAAGGAGGACCCCCCTGGGCAGATGTGGGCCCAGAAGGGCCTGCCTCCTGAGGGACTGAGCCCGACGTCGTCTCCTTCTTCTTGGGGGTGGTCTCAGGAAGCCTCCTGCTTCCGCGATCTGGGTCTTCAAGTGACGCGGCCTGAAAGGCTCGCTCCAGGGAACACACTGCATCCTTCTCTTGACATGGCACCGTGATGACGCCGCCGCCTCCTGGCATCTTGAGGACGTTGTAGCCGTGGTGAGTCACGGCCATGAACTTGGCCAGCGCTGGGTACCCGAGGATGGCGTTGTACGGCAGGCGGATGTGGGCGACGTCAAAGTCGATAAGCTCGGCGACGCGGTCGAGCCACTCCTCGTAGACGTCGTCGACGCGGCGGTAGCGCAGGAGCTCGTTCGCTGCGATGAGCGCAGCTCGAGCCTCCAAGGGCACGCAAAGCGCGTGCGACGAAGAACCAGCCGGGGTGAGCGACGGAGTGGCGGTGCGGCCATCCCGCCGCACGGACGGGTGCTGAGAGGATGCTTGCTGCTCGTTCCCCGCCGGGCCGGTGGCGGCGTTGATGGCGGGCGACGGGGAACGACGAGGACGCCCACCGATGGGGGCCGTCTGGACGACGCGGGAAGCAATGGCGGCCCGGCGCTCGGCGCGGGCCCGACGAGCGTCAGACATGGATGCGACGGTCGGAGGAGAGCGGAGCGGTGGAAGACAGATTCCGGCGCACCCCTACCTGGCGCGCCAAATGTCGGATCACGGGTTCCAGCAGACCCTTAAGGTTCGAACTCTGGGGTGTGCGCGGAGATCGTTCCTTCTACCTCTCCGTCTCGCAAAGAACTAACTACAAGAAGAAGAACACAAGAGACACAGGGTTTATACTAGTTCGGGCCACCATTGTGGTGTAATACCCTACTCTAGTTTGTGGTGGGTGGATTGCCTCTTGGGCTGATGAGGAAGAACAGTACAAGGAAGAACAGCCTCGGGAGGGTCTGTTCTTGGCTAGGGGATGAACTGTTGGAGGAGTCCGATCGCCCTTCTTACTCTCTGAGAGTGTGGCTACGTTCTAGCTGGTTTCTCGATGCTCTACTGGTTTCTTGGTACTCGATCTGATGCCCTACCCTGGGGGTGGCTAGTCCTATTTATGGACAAAGGCCCTGGGCCTCTTCCCAAATATTGAGCGGGAAGGGCGCCAACAATTGGCCAATTTGAAGGGGAACATCTGGTACACTTATCCTGACTAAAGTTGGTCTTCGCCTGCCAAAGGCCTTGTGCTGACGCCGTCCTGGGCTCCATGGTGACCTCCTTCCCACCGTTGGACTGGTCTTGGTCTCTTTGCACCGAAATGGGTGCCTTTGCTTGATCCTCTCGCCTGCGCTTGCCCCCTTTGCACCAAAGAGGAAAGGGAGACGCTGCGCGGGCTGGCGCCCGCCTGGCACCCTTGGTCGTCATGGCTTGCGTCATGGGCGCCTCGTGAGGTACCCGCCTTGATCTCTCCGCCTCCTCGCGAGCCAGCCTAAGGAGGCCGTGCTTGAGGAAGCGTCATGTCGTCCGCCTCGCGAGGCTCGGCCCCTCGCGAGAGTCTTGAGCCTTGTGTTGATGAAGATGGGCCACGCTGGGCCCCCATTTGAGCCACGCCGCAGGTCGTAGGTAGGCAAGTCTGGGGACCCCCGTTCCCAGAACGCCGACAATCTTTGAAGGGAGAGGCATTGACATGGTTTAGGCTATGTGATGATATGGGATCATGGAACTACAACCGACTGAAATTGGAATTTCATCAGATGTTTTATCCTATGCATCTTGTTCATCGTGATCGTAATTTTATATATATATATATATATATATATATATATATATATATATATATATATATATATATATATATATATATATATATAATTTTTGGCCTCGCGAAGGAGAAAGCATCGCTCAAGCTTGGGGGAGGCTTAAGTCAATGTTATATTCATGCCCCAATCATGAGCTCTCAAGAGAAATGATTATTCAGAATTTTTATGCTCGGCTTTCTCTCAATAATCACTCCATGCTCGATACTTTTTGTACTGGATGTTTTATGATGAAGACTATTGAATTCAAATGGGATTTATTGGAAAGAATTAAATGCAACTCTGAAGATCGGGATCTCGACGAAGGTAAGGAGTCAGGTATAACACCTAAGTTTGATTGTGTTAAATATTTTATGGATACCGACGTTTTCCGTGAATTTAGCACTAAATATGGACTTGACTCTGAGATAGTAGCTTCTTTGTGTGAATCCTTTGCTACTCATGTTGATCTCCCTAAGGAGAAGTGGTTTAGATATAATCCTCCCATTGAAGTAAAAGTAGTTGCACCTATTAAAGTTGAAGAACAAACTATCACTTATAATGATCATGTCGTTGCAACTGCTTATATTGAGCAACCACCTCTCCCTGTTAGAATAAAGGATCATGCTAAAGCTTCAACTGTGGTCAACAAAAGTAACATTAAGACACCCAAACCCCCTGAGCAAATTAAAGTTGAACCTAGTGTTGCTATGGTTAAAGATCTCTTGGCTGATAATGTTGATGGGCATGTTATTTACTTCTGCAATGAATACCTTACTGAAAACCGCTACAAATTATCTTATCACAAAACTATCTGATACCGATAATTTTAGTGCTTGTAGAGAATACCTTACTGAAAACCGCTTATCATTTCCTTCTTCTCCTCGTTGGGTTCGACACTCTTACTTATTGAAAGGACTACGATAGATCTCCTATACTTGTGGGTCATCAGCTACCCGTACTATCACTGGGTGAGGACACCGCAAGATTGAACCCAAAGCTAAGCACTTCTCGCATTGTAAGAAAAACCTATCTAGTTGGCCAAACTGAACCGATAGTTCAAACAGAATTACAAAGATATCAAATCATGCATAAAAGAATTCAGAGAAGATTCAAATAGTATTCATAGATAAGCTGATCATAAATCCACAATTCATCGAATCTCGAAAAACACACCGCAAAAGAAGATTACATCGGATAGATCTCCAAGAACATCAAGGAGGGTATTGAGAATCAAAGAGAGAGAGAGAGAGAAGAAGCCATCTAGCTACTAGCTATGGACCTATAGGTCTGAGGTAAACTACTCGCGCTTCATCAGTAGGGCAATAGAGTTGATGTAGATGCCCTCCGTGATCGAATCCCCCCCCCCCCCGGCATGATGCTGAAAAAGGCCCCAAGATGGTATCTCACCGGAACAGAAGGTTGCGGCGGTGAAAAAGTGTTTTCGTGGATGCCTCTGGTGGTTTGGGGATATATGTGAATATATAGGAGACAGAACTAGGTCAGGGGAGTCACGAGGGGGCCACAAGGTAGGGGCGTGCCCTACCCCCCTGGGCGCGCCCTCCCCCCTTGTCGCCTCCTCGTGGCTCTTCTGACTTGATCTTCAAGTCTCCAGGGTGTCTTCTGGTCTGAGAAAAATCATCGTGAAGGTTTTACTCCGTTTGGACTCCGTTTGGTATTCCTTCTCTGTGAAGCTAAAAAATAAGGAAAAACATAAACTGGCACTGGGCTCTAGTTTAATAAGTTAGTCCTAAAAATAATATAAAATAGCATATTAATGCATATAAAACATCCAAAACAGATAATATAATATCATGGAACAATCAAAAATTATAGATACGTTGGAGACGTATCAGAGTGTTAACATGTGAATTTGCTCCTTAGACCACGAGAGTATCGTGGTCACTTCTTACCGTATAGTGGGATTTGGGGTTGCTCAAACGTCAACTGTAACACGGTGATCATAACGACAACTTATGGGTTCATCGGAAAGTTTGACAAGTGGACAGATAGCTCGAGAGTGGGATTTACTCCTTCGTCGATGGAGATATATTCTTAGGTCCCTCTCGGTGTGACGACATCAATCATTGTTTGGCCAGACACAGGTGACTACATCATGGGGATGCCGCAACACAATAATGAGAAAGAAGAACAAAACCGGTAACGAGGATTTCGGTATAGTGAGCATGGTGGTGACTCGGGAGGATACCGGTGCATCACGGGTTTTGTGAAGTATCGTGCAGAAAAGGGGACATCACATGATAACCAAAGGTTCACTCGAATATCATTCGTGTGCTCATAGGGACCGATGTGGACGTCCACGGTTCCGTTATCGGTCATTGAACGAAGGGGTTTCGTTCATGTCTATGAGTTAGAACCTATGGGGTCACAAGCTTAAGGCAATCACAATCTGCTAAGTGTTAGTAGGATGGGAGTGATGAGAACATATTTGTGGAATTATTTCATGAAGACTTGGAATAGTTCTAAGAGGATCCAGAAGCGTCTTGGGGTCATCGGAAGGGTTTCGGTGAGCATCGGGTAATACCGGGTACTACTGATAAATTAGAATTTTTTGTGTTCAATATATATATATATATATATATGATGGTATAAAAGTATTTAGAATAGTTTATATTTAATTTAAATATGAAGGGCCTAAAACGCCAGGTGGTGGAAGGATAATTGGGCCACAAGAGCACAATAGGGGTGGTGCCTGCCTCTCCATGAAAAGGAGGGAGGGGAAGCCGAATTGGAAGGGGAATGCGCCTCCTCCTGGCAGGCCAAGGAGGCAGGACTCCTTCCCTTCTTGTGGCGCTCCTCATTCTCCCCTCCAACCTATATATACAAGAGGTTTTGGCCACAATTGACACACAAGTTTTGGAGCCTCCTCTAATTCTTCTAGTTCTAGTTCTAGTTGGTCCTAGTTGACTAATTATAGCTAGGTTAATCCTCTTGTCCTTATATTAGAAGCCCAGTGTGGTTCTCATCTCCTCCCTCTAATTCTCCGGCAACGATTAGTTCTGGACGGCGAAGCGCTGCTGGATCGTGAAGGTTGCACGCTTGCAACCAAGTAGAGAGGCCATGCCTTCGGTCTTTGGTTCGAGGGATTGTTCGTGGGTGGTACGAGGGATCGTTCATCGATGGTTCGAGGGACTCCAAGTATGATCTACACCGCTACGTTCTTCTTTTGCTGCAACTCGATGACGGTAACGATCGTAATCCAAACCCGTAATGCATCTTCATATTGAACCTGGGTGATCATAGGTACTAAACTTTTTGTTTTCTACTACGTTTCCCAACAACGTGGACCATCTGGAACGAGAGAAATGTGCATGTTTTATGTAAAAGCTGATGTCGGTGCATTACATCATGCAAATAATCAAAGAGGAAGCCATGACTTGGGTCGTGCGAGTACGAAGCATCTGAGCATGTTGATTATGTGAGAGTAGAATCAATGTTGTATATGTGGTTGCTGATGTGATGCTCTATCCCTTTTATCGTTAACTCTGTAAAACATCTTCTTAATTAATAGATGAGGAATTAATGGTCACAATTGACGATAGAGTTCAAAAAACCAACATTTTTTTCTTTGCTGATAATTACCATTTCCCCCTAATTTCTTCGCAAAACACAATGATAACTAGTTGGGTCAAAATTCATTGCGTTTATGGCACATGTGGCCCCGGAGAGACGTGGCACAGGGAGATATAAGGGGATAACGACCACCAGTTAGTCAATCGAAACTGGTCAAAGCTGGCCATGTCCCTCTCTCACTCACTCACTCACTCACTCTTTCTCTTTGTTCTCTCTCTCAGCTCGGCCCGCTGATGACTCCACTCCTGCTCGCCACCGCTCTACCATACCGTTGTGGAAGGACGGAGAAAGCAGTGACGACTCCCTCGACATCGCCATGGGTCTCTGCCCATTCGTTAATGATTTCTAGATCTACGGTTATAGTTCGGGGATTTACGATTTAAGTTATGTTTAACTCGGATTATGTTGATTTCATGTGGTTTCAATTCGTGTTGTAGAGTGACAGGTCGGTGAGCTTAGTGGTGGCATGGCAGGGGCTAATGTGGGGGACGGAGGACATGTTGGTGAGGATGGACTCCATGAGCCGCATGGCGAGGCAGTGGAAGGACTTGGGCATGGAGACCGCGGCCCAAGCAGAGGAGTTGCTGCCTGCTACCTCTTGAGCACTGCGTTGGTTTCCCTTGAAGAGGAAAGGGTGATGCAGCAAAGTAGCGTAAGTATTTCCCTCAGTTTTTGAGAACCAAGGTATCAATCCAGTAGGAGGCCACGCTCAAGTCCCTTGCACCTGCACAAACAAATAAGAACCTTGCAACCAACACGGTAAAGGGGTTGTCAATCCCTTCACGGCCACTTGCAAAAGTGAGATCTGATAGAGATGATAATATTTTTGGTATTTTTATGATAAAGATTGAAAGTAAAGATTGCAAAGTAAAAATAGATTGGAAACTCATATGATGGAAAATAGACCCGGGGGCCATAGGTTTCACTAGTGGCTTCTCTCAAGATAGCATAAGTATTACGGTGGGAACAAATTACTGTTGAGGAATTGATAGAATTGAGCATAGTTATGAGAATATCTAGGTATGATCATGTATATAGGCATCACGTCCGTGACAAGTAGACCGACTCCTGCCTGCATCTACTACTATTACTCCACACATCGACCGCTATCCAGCATGCATCTAGAGTATTAAGTTCATAAGAACGGAGTAACACTTTAAGCAAGATGACAAGATGTAGAGGGATAAACTCATGCAATATGATATAAAACCCATCTTTTTATCCTCGATGGCAACAATACAATACGTGTTGTTTCCCCTATTGTCACTAGGGTCGAGCACCGCAAGATTGAACCAAAAGCTAAGCACTTCTCCCATTGCAAGAAAGATCAATCTAGTAGGCCAAACCAAACTGATAATTCGAAGATACTTGCAAAGATAACCAATCATACATAAAAGAATTTAGAGAAGATTCAAATATTGTTCATAGATAATCTTGATCATAAACCCACAATTCATCGATCTTGACAAACACACAGCAAAAGAAGATTGCATCGAATAGATCTCCAAGAGAATCGAGGAGAACTTTGTATTGAGATCCAAAGAGAGAGAGAGAAAAAGCCATCTAGCTAATAACTATGGACCCGAAGGTCTAAGGTAAACTACTCACACATCATCGGAGAGGCTATGGTGTTGATGTACAAGCCCTTCGTGATCGATGCCCCCTCCGACAGAGCGCCGGAAAAGGCCCCAAGATGGGATCTCACGGGTACAAAAGGTTGCGGTGGTGGAATTAGGTTTTCGTGGTGCTCTGCGATGGTTGGGGGTTATGTAGGTATATATAGGAGGAAGAAGTAGGTCGGTGGAGCCACAAGGGGCCCACGAAGGTAGAGGGCGCCCAGGGGGGTAGGCGCGCCCCCCTGCCTCGTGGCCTCCTCGTTGATTGCTTGACGTCCAGTCCAAGTCCTATGGATCATGTTTGTTCCAAAAATCACGCTCCCGAAGGTTTCATTCCGTTTGGACTCCGTTTGATATTCTTTTTTTGCGAAACACTGAAATAGGCAAAAAAACAGCAATTTGGGCTGGGCCTCCATTTAATAGGTTAGTCCCAAAAATAATATAAAAGTGTATAAATAAGCCCATTAAACATCCAAAACAGAATATATAATAACATGGAGCAATGAAAAGTTATAGATACGTTGGAGACGTATCAAGCATCCCCAAGCTTAATTCCTGCTCGTCCTCGAGTAGGTAAATGATAAAAACAGAATTTTTGATGTGGAATGCTACTTAGCATATTCTTCAATGTATTTCTCTTTATTGTGGCATGAATGTTCAGATCCGAAAGATTCAAGATAAAAGTTTAATATTAACATGAAAATAATAATACTTCAAGCATACTAACAAAGCAATCATGTCTTCTCAAGATAACATGGCCAAAGAAAGTTATCCCTACAAAATCGTATAGTCCGGCTATGCTCTATCTTCAGCACACAAAGTATTTAAATCATGCACAACCCCGATGACAAGCCAAGCAATTGTTTCATACTTTTGATGTTCTCAAACTTTTTCGATCTTCACGCAATATATGAGCGTGAGCCATGGACATAGCACTAGGTGGTAGAATGGTGGTTGTGGAGAAGACAAAAAGGATAAGATAGTCTCACATCAACTAGGCGTATCAACGGGCCACTACTAGGAAAAGGGCTAAAGATAGGATTGACACTAATGGCGCACGGGAGAAGTGGTGCGCCACTACTATATACTAATGGCGCACCTGGTGGAGATACGCCATTAGTGTGGAAGACACTAATGGCGCACCGGGCAAAAGGTGCGCCACTAGTAAAACATTTTTTTTCATTTTTTCCAACATACTAATAGCGCATGAGGGCAAAGTGCGCCATTAGTAGTTAGAACTACTAATGGCGCACCGGCGACAGAGTGCGCCAGTAAATTATTATATTTTTTTTACTTTTTGGCAAAACTACTAATGGCGCACCGTTGCACAGTGCGCCATTACTAGTTTAAACTAGTAATGGCGCACTGTGCCACGGTGCACCATTAGTATAAAAATTATTTTTTTTACTTTTCTGCAAAACTACTAATGGCGCACCACCTACAGGTGCGCCACTAGTAACCAGGGTTACTAATGGCGCATTTGCAGGTGGTGCGCCATTAGTAACCTGGGACCCCAACAAGATATTTTGGACAGCCACACCTACCCACTCACTTTCCCCACTTCATTCCCTCCACCTCCTTCTCCAAGCTTTCGGCTGCCTCCTCCTCCTCACCTCATTTCCACCATAGATTCATCAAAATTAAGTGGTGAAATTACCTTTTTTTTGATAGGTAAGTAAGGGGAAAGCTATCTTCATGATGTAGATCTACTTTTTTTCTCCCTAGCTCGCTCCAACAACGTGCACATGCACTTTATTGGCCTAGCTAGATCTATGTATGTTTGTGGTGTTGCATGTGTTTGTGGTGTTGCATATATATTTGTGTTTGAAGGTACCAGTATTTGAAATGCGATAGTTGCCAATATTTTGCCAGAATGTTTTGATTCATTTCCGTTTCGGCGAGAATTTTGGCACTATGCATTCTTTTTGGTCCTATTTTTAGGGAAGGTCATGCCAAATTTTTTCTTGGTTCTAAAATATCGTTTTGCTCTACCCCGCAGGCGACCATGGTCCGCACGATGACTGAAGGCATCGTGAATAGGTTTTTGAGCTCCGCGAAGGCCGAGATGCTTCAAAAGAACGAGACGGAGATAAGATGTCCGTGTCGAAGATGCAAGCTGAAGAGCCTTATTGTGGACCCGGATTCCAGGCAGGTGCGGGACCACCTGCTCTTGCGTGGTTTCATGGATGGCTATCGGTGGCAAGGTGATGAAGATGACTATGAAGTCGTCCATGGGGGTCGGGCAAGAAATGAGGAAGGGCAACAAGACAAGTACCACCGCGGCGAGGGCGGGCGAGAAGACGAAGAATCTCCAGGACATGATCACGACGGTGATGCTGTACACAGTCATCATGTAGAAGATGTCGTACATGATGATGAGGAAGTTCAAGACGAAGGGCATGATCATGAAGATGAAGATGTCGGAGCAGACGACGATGGAGGCTGGGTGCAGGACCCTCATATTCAAGAGCTGCTTCTCAAGCAGACGGATAACGCAAGAGCTGCCGCCCGAGAGAAAGCCAAGCTGGATCAACTGGACATAGACGCGGTTACTCCATTGTATGAAGGATGCAGGCCCGAGGATACCCGCCTGAAAGTAACGCTCATGGCTCTGGAGATGAAGGTAAAACACAAAATGACCGACGCATGCTTCGACGAGAACTTGTCATTCTGGCACGAACGTCTTCCCAAGGGGAACAAGTGCCCGACCAGTTTCGAGGAGGCGAAGAAAATCGTGTGTCCTCTGGATTTACCGCACGTGAAATACCATGTGTGCATGAACAATTGTATCATTTATCGGGACGAGCACGCGGAGTCTACCATATGTCCGGTGTGCGGCGTCACTCGATACAAGAGGAAGAAAGCTCCTCGAAAATCGGTGTGGTACTTTCCGATCACTCCTTGTCTGTAGCGGTATTTCGCGGACCCTAAGGTAGCAAAGCTCCTACGTTGGCACGCGGATAGGGAGGAGAAGAAGCGGGAAGATGACGGAAATGATCCGGAGATAAATAAAAAAACAAGATGCTGAGTCACCCTAAGGATGTGAGATAGTGGCAAGCGTTGAACTTCGAATACCCAGAATTTGGGAAGGATCCAAGGAACATCGTGCTGGGCGCGAGCACCGATGGTGTCAATCCGTTTGGCAGCCAGAGAAGCACACATAGCACCTGGCCTGTGTTTGTGTGGATGTACAACCTTCCCCCCTGGTTGTGCATGAAGAGGAAGTACATTCACATGAGTATGCTAATTGAAGGGCCGAAACAACCAGGGAACGACATCAATCTGTATCTGGGGCTGCTGAAGGAGGAGCTAGACACGCTGTGGAAAACGCCAGCCAATACGTGGGACGCCGCAGAGAAAGAATATTTCCCTATGAGAGCCGCACTGCTCATGACGGTGCACGACTATCTCGGTTACGGATATCTCGCGGGGCAGGTAGTCCACGGATTTTCTGGATGCGTAAGGTGCATGGATGACACAATGTATCGCCAGCTACATAGAGATCCCGGGTCTTTGAAAACCGTGTTCATGGGACATCGAAGGTGGCTTCGCGACGATGACCCGTGGAGGAAACGCAAGGATCTGTTCGATGGTGAAACCGAACCCCGAAAACGCCCGTGTCCGAGGAGCGGCGAGGAAATAGACGAGTTGTTGAAAAATTGGAAAGACTGCCCACTGCCAGGAAAGAAGCAAAAGGCGCCAGAGCCGGGAAAGAAGCGAAAGGCGCCAGAGCCGCTACTGAAGGTATGGAAAACGAGGTCTGTTTTCTGGGACTTGCCGTACTTGAAGATCCACCATGTGCCTCACAGCCTTGATGTCATGCATATCACGAAGAACGTGTGCGAGAGTCTGCTTGGTACCCTGCTCAACATGCCAGAGAGGACCAAAGATGGGCCGAAAGCAAGGGCAGACTTGAAACCAATGGGCATCAGGCAGGAGCTTCACGCTAATGATGATGCTGCTGCTGCTGATGATGATGATGATGAGGATGATGATGATGATGATGATGATGATGATGATGATGATGATGATGAGGAGGAGGAGGAGGAGGAGGAGGAGGAGGAGGAGGAGGCGAAGCAAGACACAGAAAGTCGTCGCAAAGGCAAAAAGGCCAAGAAGACCGGAAATGACTACCCTCCCACGTGCTTCACTCTAAGTCAGGAGGAGATCGAGCAGTTTTTCACCTGCCTCCTAGGAGTAAAACTTCCTTACGGTTACGCGGGGAAGATAAGCAGATACCTAGACCCAGCGAAGCAGAAGTTCAGCGGGATGAAGTCTCACGACTGTCACGTGCTGATGACGCAGATACTTCCAGTTGCAATCCGCGGGATCATGGACGCGCACGTCCGTGAAACGCTATTTGGCCTATGCAACTTTTTCGACGTCATCTCTCGGAAGTCGATTGGCGTGAGGCAACTCAGAAGGCTATAGGAAGAGATCGTGGTGATACTATGCGAGCTTGAGATGTACTTCCCGCCCGCATTCTTCGATGTTATGGTGCATCTGCTGGTCCATATCGTGGAGGATATCATCCAACTCGGGTTGACGTTCCTGCATAGCATGATGTCGTTCGAAAGTATGAATGGTGTCATCAAAGGATACGTTCGCAACATGTCACGTCCAGAGGGAATTATAGCCAGGGGCTTTCTGACCGAAGAGTGCATCTCCTACTGCACGAATTATCTAGGCATCGAGAACCCGTTGGTCTGCCCGTCAACAGGCACCTCGGCAGGCTCGCTGGATGGGGTCACCGTGAGGGTCGCCGCGAAATGCATGTCGACTTCGAGGGTCGACTCGCCGACTTTGAAAGAGCAAACCTAGTCGCGCTACAACACATAGACGTGGTTGATCCTTGGGTGGTAGAGCACAAAACCTTTATTGAGAAGACGTACAATGACCGAGGCCAACAGAGGACAGACGGAGATATAATCAAAGAGCACAACTCATGTTTCACGTGTTGGTTCAAGCAGAAGCTTCTATCGTACCCTTTACATGAGGATTCTTCCACGGAAGAACAACTCATATTCGCCTTGTCACAGGGCACCGAGCACAACCTGATGACATATGAGGCGTACGATATCAACGGCTACACATTCTACACCGAGAACAAGGACATGAAGAGCGATGGTTATCAGAACTCCGGGGTAACGATGGAATCCTACACCGGCAACGACAAGGACAGATACTACGGAAGGATCGAGGAGATCTGGGAGCTGAGCTACGCTGGAGAGAAGGTCCCGATGTTCCGTGTCAGATGGGCCAAGAGCGTCCTAAAATAAGACCGGATTTCACCACCATGGTTATACCCGAAGCCAAATCCAAGACCGCGGGCGCAAACGTCACCGCCAAAAATGAGCCATGGGTATTGGCTTACCAAGTGGACCAATGCTTCTTCATTACCGACCCGTCAAAGCCCAGTCGTGTTATCATGAGGAGAGGCAAAAGGAAGATCATCGGAATGGATGGAGTAGCAAATGAGCAAGACTTCGACAAGTACGGCGACCCGAAGATCGAACATGATGACGACGATGAAGTAGGAGCACACACCACAAGAAGAAGTAGGACCACCCTACCTAAAGGACGTTTGTTCCACAGAAGAACTCCATTTGCGAAAAAGAAGGGCAAGAAGATTGTGAACAGATAGCTAGCTAAGATCGATTGTATTTAAATCGTAGTCTTCATTTCTCGATTGTATTTCATGGGCACTTTTTGATATCATGAATATTTTTAAATTTCATGGGCACTTTTTGAATTCATGAGGACACTTGATCTCGATCCCCCTCCATCTCGATCTCAATTCCCCCTCCATCTCGATCTCGATCCCCCTCCATCTCGATCCCACCCGCACACTCCCCCGCTCCACCGCCGCCGACGAGCACCCGGCCCCCCGCACCCTCCCCCGCTCCACCGCCGCCAACGGGCACCCCCCGCACCCTCCCCCACTCCACCGCCACCACCGATGATATTTTCAAGTAACAAATTTGAACATATTTTTAAAAAAATTATTACTATTTTTATAAAAAATATTACTGTTATGATTTAAACAAGTTTGAACATATTTAAACACAAATAAATATAAAAACAACATTTAAAATGCTTAAAAAAATATTGGGGAGCCTGGGAATCGAACCCAGGACCTCCTCGTGTGTGTGCTGCATGCTGACCGGTCGGGCTAGTGGGTGGGTTCTGTTGTAGATAGGGCTAGTGGGCTAGATTAAAACAAAATTCTAATGGCGCACCGAGGGGTGGTGCGCCATTAGAATAGTCGTACTTATGGCGCACGAGGGGGTGGTGCGCCATTAGAAAGCTTCCCCCCACACTAAATCCCCAATCTCTCTAATCTCTCCCCTGCCTCATCGATCTCACCCGCTGCCCCCCGTGTTCATCGTCCCCCTCGCCGCCTCCCTCGCCTCCTTCGCCGTCCCCGAGCCGAGCGCCGCCTCCCTCGCCGTCCCCGAGCCGAGCGCCGCCTCCCTTGCCGTCCCCGAGCCGAGTGCCCTTGACGTCCTCCCACCCAAGCGCCCCCTCCCCCCGCGGCCCCGCCTGCGCCCTCGACGTGCTCGCCGTCCAACACCGGGCAGCCTGCCCAGGAGGACCGCCGTCGTCTTCCTCTTCGACTACGAGGACCCGGACAAGCTCGGACGCCCAGGAGGACCGCCACCGCTCGACGCCCTCGACCGTGCGGCCTGCCCAGGAGGACCACCACCGCTCGACCCCGAATTCGTGCCGCCTCGACTAGCTCCGGTTGCCCCGAGTCGCCCTCGACCTCCCAAGTGAGCACCCGAGCCGCTTCCCCCTCTCCCCCCTCTTTATTTCCTTCTGATGTGTTCTGGGGTTGGGGGTTGGAGAAATTTGTACAAGGAAAGGGGGTTGGAGAATTAAGTAGCTAGGGTTTTCCAAATGTTCAAATCTCTGAGCTTGCATTTAGATGCATTTTAGAGGATACTAGTCTCAACTAAGCATCCGCCTAGAGATTCTTTCTTTAAGTAGCTAGGCTCAATTAGTGAATTTTCTAGTGAGTTTGGATTCATGCAACAATATGAAACATTAATTACTATTCTTTCTGGCCACTAATGATAGATGTAACATGTAAGAAGTCCATAATTGATTAATGGATCTGTTAGTTTGATATTTTTTTAGTGTTGCACCTTTTCCTTCTACAACTTGCAGATGTGCACACAGTTTTTTGTGTTCAGTTTAGGAGTTGGTCCTTGGGAAGCATTTTTTAATGATAATTTCAGTATATATCTTACTGTCCTTTGCTGATCTCGTTGTATTTTCAATTCACAGGCAACTCTCCGACGAAGTCTCCTCCAGGTAATATATGTCTCATGCTTTCTAAAGAGTACTAGTATACTGACTAAACTATCCACTTGCTATGCTTAGATGCTCTGTTGTTTGAATCGTGACACTTTGCCAACTGAAACTTGCCTATCACACTGTCGCTGTATTGCTCAACTAAAAACACAAATATTTGTAGTTTTTGCCTGTCATAATGCAACTAAGCATACTAGTCTCAACTAAGCATACTAGTTTTTTGTAGTGAGACAGTAAGATAGTGAGACAGTAAGAAGGAAACTTCCCAGATTATGTAGAAAGAAAATACTTGGTTTGACAGCAAGTACCATGACATGAATCAAAAAACATATACGGTGGGAAAAATAAAATGGCAGAAACCTGGGAGGTTCTGGTTTGCTGTATCTCCACCAGCTTGGGTTGGTGAATGTGGATGATTTTTTTATCCTGTGAACTCATTGTACTGCTACAAGAATTTGGTATCATCATGGTGTAATTTTGTTAACATTCTGGTTTTGTTAGATAGTGGCTACACTAATCTAGAGTCATACAATTTTCCTTCCCATTTGGTATCATCATGTTCAGTGTATACAGTTATAACATCATGTGGGTTTTCAAAGTCTGTTTACAGCTCATGTGGGTTTTAACATCATGTGGGTTGGTGAATGTGGATGATTTTTTTATCCTGTGAACTTGAATGTTGCAATGTTGTTTTCTTCAGAGGCTACTGTCAAAAACTTGAGCTACTGTCTTGCAAAGATGATGATCATCTTGCTAGTTTGCTGGGTTTTGTCTCCGACCATTGTGTCGTGATGAATTTGCAGGTACCCCGAGAGGCCCTTGAGTTTGCCGGAATGTCGATTAACTTCCGTTCCGGCAAATTCGGGTACTCCATATGTCCTATTTTCGGCAAAGGTCATGCTAAAATTTTCCTTGAATTTTAGCATGACTTTGCTAAAAATAGGACATATGGGGTACTTGCGACTAATGCATGGGCCGGGGTATCTTAGTACTTAGTTAAGTAGGATCAACTGCCCTGCCATTCTTGCTGCATTAAACCATAGGTGGCAATAGAGCCAAGTGATTAGGCCCAACTTAGAATTCTCCTTAGCATCGATAAACCCTAGATGATAAACCCAACATAGGTGGCAATAGAGCCAACTGATTAGTGCCAAGTGATTAGGCCCAACCTAGGGTGCCTCGGCATCGATAAACCCTAAATGATGAAAACTTACCATTTAGGGTGCCTCGGCGTCAACAAACCCTAAATGATGAAACCTTGGCTTTTAGGGTGCCTCGTTGTCGATGAGAACCTAAATGATGTACGCTTAGGCTTTTAGGATGCCTCGGTGTCGACAAACCCTAAATGATGAGACCATGATCTTGTTCCTTGACAATAACCAACTTTTTGACCAAACTTTTTTCCTATTTAGAGCGAAACATGGCCCACAACGATGAGGCCGGCGGTTCGGGCGGCAAGCAATTCTGGGAGCTGTCCCAGGAGTTGGAGGAACAACCTCACCACTATGAGGACACCGCGGAAGACACCGATCCTGACTACACAACCCCTAGTGGCGTCGAGGATGACACCACTGATGATGGTGCCGCCGAGGATGCCACCACTGATGGTGCCGCAGAGGATGCCACCACTGATGATGGCGGCGCACGCACAGATGGCAGCCAACCGAAGAAGCAACGGAAGGACCGGCGCCCCAACACGCTCCGCACCGTCAGGGAGGAATTTACTGAAGTGAACTCCGACGGACAACCGACGGCGCCCAAACAAGTAGTCAAGGGGTACTCGGTTCAGCTCGGGTGCATTCTCCGGAGCACCGCCTCGATCAACACCGAGAACCTAAGGCATAAGGACCGAGGGAATTTGTGCAACCTCCTCTTCACGAAGCTGCACGAACGATACAAGTTCCCCGCTGAGTTTGCAAACACACGCCTCGCAGGGAATAAAGTGAACAGTGCCGCCCTCACGAAGATGAGCACGACCCTGTCTACTTGGAGAAGCACGGTGAAGGCAATGATTGATAAAGGTGATAGTTATGACAAGATCAAGGCAAAATATCCTTTAATGAGCGAAGATGACTACAAGGAGTTCAAGATCAAGTGCCAGAGCCCCGCAACCTCCGAATCAAGTCAGTGGGGGAAAAGAAATGCGGCAGTTGAACTTAGGGGTCCACCAACTCGGTACCGGCGGTTACAGAGTGGCCGAGCCTGTATGGGACAAGGAGGACGCGGAGCATGCCGAGCAAGGCCTACCGCCCCGCTTCGAGAAATACAGTGACAAGCAGACCAGGAACTATCTCCGGGCCCAGTACAAGGAGGACCCGGTAACAAAGGACCTTACCACGGATCCGAAGACCAAGGAGCTTGAGCTTGTTCTGGTAAGGAATACACCCCCGCGTAATTAGCTCCATATGGTTGCACTCCAATTAATCCCCAATATTTCTAAATGGTTCAGGTTCCTTCCGCGGGACAAAGAAAGCAGTAGCGCGGGGTCGTCTCACAGCTCCCCTTTTGACACCCCTTTGAATAGGGCGCTGAACGTAATGAAAAACAGGGATAAGCTCGATAAGCCGACGTCAGCTGGTCGTGTGGCCGGCAAAGGCTTGTCCACAAAATGGTCGTCATACTATACCGCTGGTGGGCGAAAGGAGAAAAAGACCAGCTCGGAAAGCTAGTCGCGCGAGGTTGAAGCACTCAAGGCACAAGTGGCGCGGATTCCGGAGCTTGTCCAAGAGCAAGTGCAACAACAACTTGGAACGACGCTCAACGCCATGGTGCCTACGTTGATTCATGGGCTGACGACGTGGATTGCGGGCGGCCAACAGGGGCCTCCCCCGGTTCCTAGCTTCACGGCCAGCAACTCGCACAGCGCGCAGGCGGCGCCATCGGTGTCTCCGGCGTTGCCATTGGTATCTCCGGCGGCGCCATTGGTGTCTCCGATGGAGGCGGTATTCGTGTCTCCGGCGCCGGCACGGGCATTGGAGCTTAGTGCACCCAGGTGTACGCCAGCCGGCACCTCGCCAGCAAGCTGCCCCTCCGTCAGTTGCATGCCCGCCGTTGGCGGTGCCTCAACATTAGCCGAGCTCGACGGCATCACGGTAACTAAGCCTCTCGGTCGATGACTTCATCTCCTTGCCTTTGACTGGGCCTCCCTGACGCCCTACATGTTTTCGCAGGGCGCCCCCGACGTTCCTTGCACTCTCCTGCACTTCATGGGCGCCGAGTTGGTCGATGTCGCCAAGGGCAGAATCGTTCAACCGGGAAACCCCGTGTTCCACGGTAATCCGATGCCACCCACAATGTATAGGGTTGAAGTGGTTCGGGTGCTGCCAGGCTGCGACGAGATGTTACCTCCGATTAGACCCGCTGGGGCCGACGAAGAAGATGAGATGACCCTCAGCACCTGCGTAAACTGGCCCCTGCTTTGGCCGAAGAGCCAGATTCGTTTGGGGGCGGGGGACACCACCCCACAGACAAGACCGCCAGTCGTGCCGGCGCCAAGCCATGGCAAGAACGCCGCAACGCTACCGGACCTGCCGGACATCCCTATGGCACAGGATCCGGACAGCCCTATGGCACAGGATCCGGACGACGACAACAACGACGACGGTACATTTACCAAAGTTGATAAGTACTTTGCCAAACATGGGTACGCTGACGAGTTCTGTGGGCCTCTTTCTCAAGAACCCAACCAAGACGACCGCGATCTAGCTGGTACGACGGAGAAATCCAATTGCAACAGGCGTCGTCTAGCGTTCAGTTCTCAGGATAGGCCTCCAGCTCCCGCCTTCACCAAGCCTCAGATAGCTGAGGTGCGAAATATTATCAGCCCCAACACGCTCAAGAAGGCGGTCTGTGAGCAGAACTCGGTCCCATTACAGGAGATCAAGAATAAGAGACGGAAACGAAAGACTAACAAGGGCGCCGATGCGAGCCAGCCGGCACCGAGTTCGATTCGTGCTCAGGACGGAACACCTTCACCTAAGGATATCTCGAGGAGGGTGCATGTGGCGGGTAGGGCGATGCTACCGCCAAATATGCTCAATGCTGCAACCAGTGCTATGCGGAGTCTGCACGACAGTGTTCTTTCTTTGGAGAAGCGGCGTCTCAGAGAGAAGGATGTGGCATACCCGGTTTTCATGGCCAAGGTGCCAAAGGGCAAGGGCTTTGTGGATGGCGACATCGGGGGTACGATCGTCCTACGGTTTGATGACATCTTTGCTATGTTTAACCTTCATCCGCTGCACTACACCTTCATTCAGCTGTTTTCGCTGAGTATGCAGATGTGGATCATTAGAGACAAGACCCCGGACATCGTGATAGTCGACCCCTTCTACATGTGTGCCAAGCACTTGAGCAGCGCTGGGGACCGCCAAGTTGCGAGTTCACACCTCGAAGGCGTCATTCTGGCAAACGCAGATAAGGATAACTTCCTTGTGCCTTACTTTCCTGAGTAAGTCATCCCTTAACTGCCCCGTAACATATGATTTCTTAGATTTCGATCGTTCTTTTTTTTTTCTAACATTCCGTGTTCTGTGCAATGACACACATTGCACACTCATCCTCTTAAGCCCAAAATATTCCATGGCCACGTATTTAGACCCGAACCATAACTCCAAGATAGACTACACAAATGTCAAGAAAGTTCTTGATGATGTTCTCCCCGGCTACGCCAAATCTGGAGGCACCTTCACCAGGGCAGTTCGTAAGTACGGCAAGCACATGTTCTCACACAATACGAAGTTCTGCTGCGTCAAGCAGCCGCCTGGCATTCAGAAGGATGCCTACTACGCCCTCCATCACATGCGGGCGATCGTAAGGGACCATCATCACCTTCTGCTACCAGATAATCTCAAAGATTGGGCCGCGAGCTTGTCGGCAATCCAGGACGCGGACCTCAGACAAGAATTCTTTCGCATCCAGTCGGAGTTTGCGGACATCATCCATCAAGATGTCCTTCATACCTCGGGGTAGTTCTTCCTCAGATATCAACCGTCCAACAGTGAGATAGACGGAATGCTACAAATGCAGGGTGACAACGCCCGCGATTTCATGACCATCACGACAGGCAGCGGCTTCACCCACGCTCATGTCCGATGAGTCGAGTCGAAAGTAGTGATGTGTAGTTCTGAAACATTGATTGGCTCATGTTGTAATTAAACTTTAATGAATTCGTATGTCTCTTTGGTTTGGACAGTTGTTCAACTTAGATGTAATCGATGCTATTTATTAGTACGACCATGAATCGTGCTATTAATGTCTTGCTTTTCTCTTCCGATCCTTTTGTTGCATACTTACATATTGCTTATGTATTGTCTGTTGTTTGGCTTGTGCATAGAGATGCCATCGTATGTCGTGTACAAGGGTAAGGTTCCCGGAGTCTACGACGACTGGGAGGAGTGTCGGATACAGGTTCACCGTTTCAGCGGTAACAGTTACAAAGGGTACACCACTAGTGCGGAGGCCGAATCTAGATACGCCCGCTATCTAGCGGGAGAGAGGAGGGAGCGTTGGAGGAACCGGATGAAGACCAGTTTGATCGCGATGATGCTCATCGTGATGACCGCAGCTCTCTTCTATGTGATGGTAGTTTAGATGATCGATATCAACTTGTAATGTGAAGACAAACTCGATACTCGCGGTCTTGAGACTTGTAATGTTTTATCTGTGTTCGGTCTTTTGAATTCGGAGACTAATATGATGAATTGTATTTGGAGACTAATCTTCTATTGTATTCGATGATCTGTTGTTGCTGTGTTCTGCTGTCCAATAATATATTTTGTAACCTGTGCAAAAACCAGAAAATTAAAAAAAAGAAAAACCAAATATTCATACTAATGGCACATCACCACAAGGTGCGCCATTTGTATGCCAAAGGATACTAATGGCGCATCAGGACAGAGTGCGCCATTAGTATGACAAAGCAGATGGTTACATATGGCCCCCCGGGAGGCATACTAATGGCGCATGGTGTTACATACTAATGGCGCACTTCCTGGTGCGCCATTAGAATACCAGATACTAATGGCGCAACAGTGGTGCGCCATTAGTAAAAAAAATCTAGTGGCGTGATAGTAATGGCGCACCGGTAGTGCGCCATTAGTAGGCCTTTTCCTAGTAGTGGGCTATGGAGATGCCCATCAATAGATATCAATGTGAGTGAGTAGGGATTGCCATGCAACGGATGCACTAGAGCTATAAGTGTATGAAAGCTCAACAAAAGAAACTAAGTGGGTGTGCATCCAACTCGCTTGCTCATGAAGACCTAGGGCATTTTGAGGAAGCCCATTATTGGAATATACAAGCCAAGTTCTATAATGTAAAATTCCCACCAGTATATGAAAATGTCAACATAGGAGACTCTCTATCATGAAGATCATGGTGCTACTTTGAAGCACAAGTGTGGAAAAAGGATAGTAACATTGTCCCTTCTCTCTTTTCTCTCATTTTTTATTTGGGCCTTTTTTTTGCCTCTTTTCTCTTTTTTTTTCTTTTCGTCCGGAGTCTCATCCCGACTTATGGGGGAATCATAGTCTCCATCATCCTTTCCTCACTTGGGACAATGCTCTAATAATGATCATCACACTTTTATTTACTTACAACTCAAGAATTACAACTCAATAGTTAGAACAAAATATGACTCTATGTGAATGCCTCCGGCGGTGTACCGCTATATGCAATGAATCAAGAGTGACATGTATGTAAGAATTATGAAGGTGGCTTTGCCACAAATACGATGTCAAGTACATGATCATGCAAAGAAATATGACAATGATGAAGCGTGTCATAATAAATGGAACGATGGTAAGTTGCATGGAAATATATCTCAGAATGGCTATGGAAATGCCATAATAGGTAGGTACGGTGGCTGTTTTGAGGAAGGTATATGGTGGGTATATGATACCGGTGAAAAGTGCACGGTATTAGAGAGGCTAGCAATGGTGGAAGGATGAGAGTGCATATAATCCATGGACTCAACATTAGTCATAAAGAACTCACATACTTATTGCAAAAATCTATTAGTTATCGAAACAAAGTAATACGCGCATGCTCCTAGGGGAATAGATTGGTAGGAAAAGACTATCGCTCGTCCCCGCCCGCCACTCATAAGGAGGACAATCAATCAATAAATCATGCTCCGACTTCATCACATAACGGTTCACCATACGTGCATGCTACGGGAATCACGATCCTTAGAACAAGTATTTCTCAAATTCACAACTACTCAACTAGCATGACTCTAATATCACCATCTTCATATTTCAAAACAATTATCAAGTATCAAACTTCTCTTAGTATCCAATGCACTTAGAATTTTTTATCTTGGATGCCTATCATATTAGGACTAATTTAATAACCAAAGCAAATTACCATGATGTTCTAAAGGACTCTCAAAATAACATAAGTGAAGCATGAGAGATCAATAAATTATATAAAATATAACCACCACCGTGCTCTAAAAGATATAAGTGAAGCACTAGAGCAAAATTGTTTAGCTTAAAAGATATAAGTGAAGCACATAGAGTATTCTAATAAATTCCGAATAATGTGTGTCTCTGTCAAAAGGTGTGTACAGCAAGGATGACTGTGGTGAACTAAAAAGCAAAGACTCAAATCATACAAGACGCTCCAAGCAAAACACATATCATGTGGTGAATAAAAATATAGCTCCAAGTAAAGTTACCGATGGACGAAGACAAAAGAGGGGATGCCTTCGGGGGCATCCCAAGCTTAGGATTTTGGGTTGTCCTTAGATTTTACCTTGGGCTGCCTTGGGCATCCCCAAGCTTAGGCTCTTGCCACTCCTTGTTCCATAATCCATCAAATCTTTACCCAAAACTTGAAAACTTCACAACACAAAACTTAAAAGAAAATCTCTTAAACCCCAAAGTTATTCCAGATGAGTCGACTATACCTTCCTATATGCGGTATCTACCTGCCGTTCCAAGTAAATTTGTATGTGCCAAACTCTAAACCTTCAAATAAACATTCTGTTTTGTATGCTCGAATAGCTCATGTATCAACCAAGGCTTCCCTTATCTTCCATGTTAGGCGGGTTATTCTCAAGAGGAGTGGACTCTGCTCCTCACTCACGAGAAAATGGCTGGTCACCGGGATGCCCAGTCCCATGCTTTATGCAAACTAAATCAAAATTAATTGCAAACAAAACTCCCCCTGGGACCTGATGTATGTTGGAGGCACTCGTTGTTTCGAGCAAGCCATGGATTGATGCTTTTTGGTGGAGGGGGAGTATAAACTTTACCATTCTATTTGGGAACCGCCTATAATGTCTGTGACATGGAAGATGTCGCCATCTCTTAGTTGCTATGTTGACAATGAAAGTATACCGCTCAAAATATTATTCATTCTATATTTCAAAACCGAGCTCTGGCACCTCTACAAATCCCTGCTTCTCTCTGCGAAGGGCCTATCTATTTACTTTTATGTTGAGTCATCACCCTCTCTTTAAAGAGCACTAGCTGGAGAGCACAGCTGTCATTTGCATTCATCATTGTTAATTTATATTGGGTGTGACTATGATTGGATCTTTTTTTACCATGAATTACAATGTCTAGTCAGTCCTTGATCTTTAAAGGTGCTCTGCATTTATGTTTTGCGGTCTCAGAAAGGGCTAGCGAGGTACCATCTTGTTATATCATATTATGATTGTTTTGAGAAAGTGTTGTCATCCGAGATTTATTATTATGGCTCGCTAGCTGATTATGTTATTGATATGAGTAATTGTGAGACCTGAGAATTATTGCAAATGTGGTTAGTTATGATCTTTGCTGAAAATTTGAATGTTGGCTTTACATATTTGCAACAACAAGAACAAACAGAGTTTGTAAAACTTTTTCTTTTTCTCTTTCAGTTTGTCAACTGAATTGCTTGAGGACAAGCAAGGGTTTAAGCTTGGGGGAGTTGATACGTCTCCGTTGTATCTACTTTTCCAAACACTTTTGCCCTTGTTTTGGACTCTAACTTGTATGATTTAAATGGAACTAACCCGGACTGATGCTGTTTTCAGCAGAATTGCCATGATGTTGTTTTATGTGCAGAAAACAAAAGTTCTCGAAATGACCTGAAACTCCACGGGATGTCTTATAAAAAATAATAAAAAATCCTCGCCAAAGATGAAGACCAGGGGGGACACACCCTGTCCACGAGGGTGGGGGCGCGCCCCCTACCTCGTGGGCCCCCTGGAGACCCTCCGACGCCAACTCTAATTCTATATATTGGCTTTCGGGGAGAAAAAAATAAGAGAAAAGAAATCATCGCGTTTTACGATACGGAGCCGCCGCCAAGCCCTAAAACCTCTCGGGAGGGCTGATTTGGAGTCCGTTCGGGGCTCCGGAGAGGGGGATTCGTCGCCGTCGTCATCATCAACCATCCTCCATCACCAATTTCAGGATGCTCACCGCCGTGCGTGAGTAATTCCATCGTAGGCTTGCTGGATGGTGATGGGTTGGATGAGATTTATCATGTAATCGAGTTAGTTTTGTTAGGGTTTGATCCCTAGTATCCACTATGTTCTGAGATTGATGCTGCTATTACTTTGCTATGCTTAATGCTTGTCACTAGGGCCCGAGTGCCATGATTTCAGATTTGAACCTATTATGTTTTCATGAATATATGTGAGTTCTTGATCCTATCTTGCAAGTCTATAGTCACCTATTATGTGTTATGATCCGACAACCCCGAAGTGACAATAATCGGGATACTTCTCGGTGATGACCATAGTTTGAGGAGTTCATGTATTCACTATGTGCTAATGCTTTGTTCCAGTTCTCTACTAAAAGGAGGCCTTAATATCCCTTAGTTTCCAACAGGACCCTGCTATCACGGGAGGGTAGGACAAAAGATGTCATGCAAGTTTTTTTCCATAAGCACGTATGACTATATACGGAATACATGCCTACATTACATTGATGAATTGGAGCTAGTTCTGTGTCACCCTATGTTATGACCGTTACATGATGAACCGCATCCGGCATAATTATCCATCACTGATCCGATGCCTACGAGCTTTCCATATACTGGTTTACGCTTATTTACTTTCCCGCTACTACTGTTACAGTCACTTCAAAATACGAAAAATATTACTTTGCTTTCATTACTCTTTTGTTACCGTTACCACCACTATCATATTACTTTGCTACTAAACACTTTGCTGCAGATACTAAGTTTCCAGGTGTGGTTGAATTGAGAACTCAGCTGCTAATACTTGAGAATATTCTTTGGCTCCCCGTGAATCAATAAATTTGGGTTGAATACTCTACCCTCGAAAACTGTTGCGATCCCCTATACTTGTGGGTTATCAAGACCTTTTTCTAGCGTCATTGCTGGGGAGCATAGCTCTATTCTTTGAGTCATTTGGGATTTATATCTGTTGGACACTATGAAGAACTTGAAAGACGCTAAGACAACAATTTATCCCTCAACTACGAGGGGAGGTAAGGAACTGCCATCTAGCTCTGCACTTGATTCACCTTCTGTTATGAGTAAGCTAGCGACACCTAAACCTGCTTCTGCTATTCGTTCTAATATGTCGCATGTTATTGATGATGCCACTTCTGCTATGCATGATACTTATGATGAAATTACTTCTATGCCTGATACTACTGTGCCCCTTAGTGAATTTCTTGATGAACAAATTGCTAGGGCTAGAGAGAAAGAAATTATTGATTCTGAATATAATGATGAAAGTGATGATGAAGATATGCCTGTTATTCCTGAGGGTTATGTTTTTGATATGGAATCTTCTGCTGCTATTTTAGCTTGCAAAGATAGATATGAGCTCAAGAGGTTATTAGCTAAGTGGAACAAAGAATCACTTAGAGATAAAATGAAACCTGACCCTGCTTTTGCTACTTCACCCATCTGTGTTCCTGATAAGGATTATGAATTCTCTATTGATCCTAATATAATTACTTTGGTTGAATCTGATCCTTTTCATGGCTATGAATCTGAAACTGTTGTGGCACATCTTACTAAATTAAATGATATAGCCACCCTGTTTACTAATGATGAGAGATCGCGTTACTTTTATATACTCAAAATATTTCCGTTCTCATTAAAGGGTGATGCTAAGATATGGTTCAATTCTCTTGATCCTGGTTGTGTGCGTAGTCCCCAGGATATGATTTATTACTTCTCTGCTAAATATTTCCCTGCTCATAACAAACAAGCTGCTTTAAAGGAAATATACAACTTTGTGCAAATTAAAGAAGAGAGTCTCCCACAAGCTTGGGGGAGGCTTCTCAAGTTACTTAATGCTTTGCCTGATCATCCTCTTAAGAAACCTGAAATACTTGATATCTTTTATAATGGACTAACCGATGCTTCCAGAGATTACCTGGATAGTTGTGTTGGTTCTCTTTTCAGGGAAAGAACACCGGATGAAGCTAAAATTCTATTGAATAATATGTTGACAAATGAAAATAATTGGGCACCTCCTGAGCCAGCTCCTGAGCTAGCTCCCGCTCCAATTATTGAGCCTATTCCTAAACCAACTCCGAAGAAGAGAGGTGTTCTATTTCTCAGTCCTGAAGATATGCAAGAGGCAAAGAAATCTATGAAAGGAAAAGGTATTAAAGCTGAAGATGCTAAGAATTTACCTCCTATTGAAGAAATACATGGTCTTAATTTACCGCTTGTTGAAGAAACTTATGATCTTAATCCTTTATTTATTGAAGAACCTCCTGATCCCGATATCCCGACACAGGTAGTAAAGGTAAAATCTCTCTATCGATTTGATGATGGTGATATTCCTCACTATAAGTCTGCTAGACAATGCTTAGAAGAGTTTGATTACTTTATTGTCAAACAAGAAAATTTTAATGCTTATTTTGGTAGACAGTTGAATTACGATTCCGATATGATTAAACGCTTGGGTGTTTATATGGCTAATATTAGAGGTGAACTTAAACTTGTTAGCAAACATTCTTCTATGGTTACCACTCAAGTAGAACAAGTACTTAAAGCTCAAAAAGAAGTGCTTGATGAAATAAATAGTAAGAAAAATGATTATGCTGTGAGAGTGGCTACTAGAACTGGTAGAATGACTCATGAACCTTTGTATCCTGAAGGCCACCCTAAGAGAATCGAGCAAGATTCTCAGAGAAATAATATTGATGCTCCTAGTTCTTCTAAAAAGAAGAAAAAGAAAAATTATAGAACCGTGCAAACTTCTAGTGAACCTATTGCTGAACCACCTGATAATCCAAATGATATATCTATGTCTGATGCTGAAACACAATCTGGTAATGAACATGAACCTAGAGAGAATGTTAATGATGATGTTCATGATGATGCTCAACCTAGTAATGATAATGATGTAGAAGTTGAACCTGCTGTTGATCTTGATAACCCACAATCAAAGAATCAACGTTATGACAAGAGAGACTTTGTTGCTAGGAAACATGGAAAAGAAAGAGAACCTTGGGTTCAGAAACCAATGCCTTTTCCTCCCAAACCATCCAAGAAGAAGGATGATGAGGATTTTGAGCGCTTTGCTGAAATGATTAGACCTATCTTTTTGCGTATGCGATTGACTGATGTGCTCAAAACGAATCCTTATGCTAAATATATGAAAGATATCATTACTAATAAAAGAAAGATACCGGAAGCTAAAATTTCTACCATGCTTGCTAATTATACTTTTAAAGGTGGAATAGCAAAGAAACTTTGAGATCCCAGAGTACCTACTATACCTTGCTCCATTAAAAGAAATTATATTAAAACTGCTTTATGTGATCTTGGAGCTGGTGTTAGCGTTATGCCTCTTTCTTTATATCGTAGACTTGACTTGAATAAGTTGACACCTACTAAAATATCTTTGCAAATGGTTGATAAATCAACTGCTATACCTGTCGGTATTTGTGAGGATGTGCCTGTTGTGGTTGCAAACGTTACTATTTTAATGGACTTTGTTATTCTTGATATTCCCAAGGATGATAGTATGTATATTATTCTTGGAAGACCTTTTCTTAATACTGCAGGGGCTGTTATTGATTGCAACAAAGGCAATGACACTTTTCATGTTAATGGTAATGAGCATACGGTACACTTTCCGAGGAAACAACCTCAAGTTCATAGTATCAACTCTATTGGAAAAATTCCATCAATTATATTTGGAGGTTTTGAATTTCCTCTTCCTACTGTCAAAAAGAAATATGATATACTTATTATTGGGGATGTGCATATCCCCGTTGAGGTAACTTAGTGTTTTTCAAAATTTCTCCGTTTTCATGATTATCGGAATGAGTTTGTTAACAAGACTTGATCAACCTTGTTAGTGGATTCTTTTTTATGAGCATGAGATGGATGAAACTAGAAGCACAACCTTCTGTACCCTCTCTATATTTTCTGTAATTTAGTAGAAATAAAGTAAAAAATAGTATTTTCTGTCTGTTTCCTGTCTTATCCGTGCAATATAAAAATATCCCGAAAATAAAAGTCCTCAGGATGCCATGCCAATTTAATATGATTTTCTCAGGAATATTTGAGGATTTACTGTGCAAAAATTACCGCGGGGGGAGTGGCCACCTGGCCTTGAGGGTGGAGGGCGCTCCCTACCCCCCTAGGCGCGCCCCCCTACCTCGTGGGCCCACGGTGGCCCTCCTCCACTTATCCCTGCACCCATCTTCTTCCTCTGCCTCACACAAACCTGAAAAACCAACTCAAGCACGAGTTCCAGCCACTTTTGCTGTGATTTTCGATCTCCTTGCTCAAAGCACCTCTCGCAAAACTGCTCGGGGAGATTGTTCCTTGGTATGTGACTCCTCCATTGGTCCAATTAGTTTTTGTTCTAGTGCTCTATTCTTTGCAAATCTGTGTTGCATAGGTGACCATGTTCTTGAGCTTGCATGTCAAATTTATATGGTTCCAAGTAGTTCTAAAGCTTGATATAGGCTCTAGGCACTTGTAGGAGTAGTTGCATCAGTTTTATTGTAAGTTGGTTCACTTTTGTTTGAAGTTACTAAAAATATCAGATTATTTCAGAAAATAATGAAGAGACTTTTGAGGGGCTCATCGAGCCGAAGCTCAAAGGAGAAACAAAATGAAGAAGCTCAGAGGCCCAAATATAATTTGCCTCGTACCGCGAAGATACGGCCATGTGAATGGCCTTCTGATAATTTCTTGAAACAGGCCGGGATTTATGAGGATTTCTATTCATTGATTGAAAATGCTGGCCTCACCGACTTCGTCCGCGACCAACGTCCATAGACCCTATCTCGTTACCTGGGCTGCCGTTCAAGCTTACAAAAATCCTGCACCAGCCCCGGAACCGGAACCACAAGATGAGCCTCCACGACAATCTGTTTATTCTTGGGATCCAGAGATGATTGTCAGTCAATGGCAGTCAAAGTCTTCCTCATCACAGTATGATCCAAATTATTCTTCGTCGCAGTACGACCCCAGCTACAGCTACGGGTATCCGCCAGGCTATCCCTGGCCATAAACCAACTTAGGCCAAAAGCCTAAGCTTGGGGGAGTACGTATTTCTCACCGACATTACATTCATGTTCACACACACACTCATTGCTAGATGTCGGTGCTCATACTCTTTCACTGTAATATCCATGCTAGTTTATTTTCTTTTTCCTGCTTTCTTCTTGTGTGTTTGTTAAACCTTAAGAAAAACAAAAAAATAGTAGTAGTTTACTTTCTTGCTGTAGTAGTAATTAAAAAGAAAACCCAAAAATATTTCTCGTTCTTCTTTTGCTTGTTGGGAGCTTTCCCGTGTAAATAGTTTTTATTTCTTTTCTTTTCTTTGGGGGTTAGTAGGAGAAGACCATGATTAAATTGTTGAAGTGGCTCTTATATGCTTTATTGTTGAATTAACCAAGAGCCCATATTGCCTTGTCTTCTCATGTTTATTGAATGCTCGCAGATTCCAGCTTAGTCCAATGCACGTGCACTCTTATTATTATTCACACCGTTCGATCGTGCAAGTGAAAGGCAATTATAACGATATATGATAGACTGACTGAGATGGGAAAAGCTGGTATGAACTCGGCCTCTTTTGTTTTTGTAAATATGATGAGTCCGTCGTTCTTCATTCAGCTTATTATGAATAAACATGTCTGCAATGACAATTAGAGATCATAGTTGCTTGTGCCATGCTTGATTAGCTATGAGTTATAATGGTTTACCTTGCGTGCCAACATGCTATTGAGATGGTTATGATGTGGTATGATGGAGTGGTATCCTCCTTTGAATGATTTAAGTGACTTGACTTGGCACATGTTCACGCATGTAGTTGAAACTAATCAACATAGCCTTCACGATATTTATGTTCATGGTGGATTATATCCTACTCATGCTTGCATCCAATGTTTATTAATTTTAATGCATGTACATGGCTGTTGTCGCTCTCTAGTTGGTCGCTTCCCAGTCTTTTGCTAGCCTTCACCTGTACTAAGCGGGAATACTGCTTGTGCATCCAATCCCTTAAACCCCAAAGTTATTCCAGATGAGTCCACTATACCTTCCTATATGCGGTATATACCTGCCATTCCAAGTAAATTTGTATGTGCCAAACTCTAAACCTTCAAATAAACATTCTGTTTTGTATGCTTGAATAGCTCATGTATCAACCAAGGCTGCCCTTATCTTCCATGTAAGGCGGGTTATTCTCAAGAGGAGTGGACTCCGCTCCTCACTCACGAGAAAATGGCTGGTCACCGGGATGCCCAGTCCCATGCTTTATGCAAACTAAATCAAAAATAATTGCAAATAAAACTCCCCTGGGACCTGATGTATGTTGGAGGCACTCGTTGTTTCGAGCAAGCCATGGATTGATGCTTTTTGGTGGAGGGGGAGTATAAACTTTACCATTCTGTTTGGGAACCGCCTATAATGTGTGTGACATGGAAGATATCGCCATCTCTTAGTTGCTATGTTGACAATGAAATTATACCGCTCAAAATATTATTCATTCTCTATTCCAAAACCGAGCTCTGGCACCTCTACAAATCTCTGCTTCCCTCTGCGAAGGGCCTATCTATTTACTTTTATGTTGAGTCATCACCCTCTCTTTAAAGAGCACTAGATGGAGAGTGCAGCTGTCATTTGCATTCATCACTGTTAATTTATATTGGGTGTGACTATGATTGGATCTTTTTTTACCATGAATTACAATGTCTAGTCAGTCCTTGATCTTTAAAGGTGCTCTGTATTTATGTTTTGTGGTCTCAGAAAGGGCTAGCGAGATACCATCTTGTTACATCATATTATGATTGTTTTGAGAAAATGTTGTCATCCGAGATTTATTATTATGGCTCGCTAGCTGATTATGTTATTGATATGAGTAATTGTGAGTCCTGAGAATTATTGCAAATGTGGTTAGTTATGATCTTTGCTGAAAATTTGAATGCTGGCTTTACATGTTTTCAACAACAAGAGCAAACAGAGTTTGTAAAAGTTTTATCTTTTTCTCTTTCAGTTTGTCAACTGAATTGCTTGAGGACAAGCAAGGGTTTAAGCTTGGGGGAGTTGATACGTCTCTGTTGTATCTACTTTTCCAAACAATTTTGCCCTTCTTTTGGACTCTAACTTGTATGATTTGAATGGAACTAACCCGGACTGACGTTGTTTTCAGCAGAATTGCCATGATGTTGTTTTTTGTGCAGAAAACAAAAGTTCTCGGAATGACCTGAAACTCCACGGGATGTCTTATAAAAAATAATAATAAATCCTTGCCAAAGATGAAGACCAGGGGTCCACACCCTGGCCATGAGGGTGGGGGGCGCGCCCACCTCCTAGGACGTGCCCCCTACCTCGTGGGCCCCCTGGAGACCCTCCGACGCCAACTCCAACTCTATATATTGGCTTTCGAGGAGAGAAAAATAAGAGAGAAGAAATCATCGCGTTTTACAATACGGAGCCACCGCCAAGCCCTAAAACCTCTTGGGAGGGCTGTTCTGGAGTCCGTTCGGGCTCCGGAGAGGGGGATTCGTCGCTGTCGTCATCATCAACCATCCCCCATCACCAATTTCATGATGCTCACCGCCGTGCGTGAGTAATTCCATCGTAGGTTTGCTGGATGGTGATGGGTTGGATGACATTTATCATGTAATCGAGTTAGTTTTGTTAGGGTTTGATCCCTAGTATCCACTATGTTCTGAGATTGATGTTGCTATGACTTTGCTATGCTTAATGCTTGTCACTAGGGCCTGAGTGCCATGATTTCAGATCTGAACCTATTATGTTTTCATGAATATATGTGAGTTCTTGATCCTATCTTGCAAGTCTATAGTCACCTATTATGTGTTATGATCCGACAACCCCGAAGTGACAATAATCGGGATACTTCTCGGTGATGACCATAGTTTGAGGAGTTCATGTATTCACTATGTGCTAATGCTTTGTTCCGGTTCTCTATTAAAAGGAGGCCTTAATATCCCTTAGTTTCCAAGAGGACCCCGCTGCCATGGGAGGGTAGGACAAAAGATGTCATGCAAGTTCTTTTCCATAAGCTCGTATGACTATATACGAAATACATGCCTACATTACATTGATGAATTGGAGCTAGTTCTATGTCACCCTATGTTTTGACTGTTACATGATGAACCGCATCCGACATAATTATCCATCACTGATCCGGTGCCTACGAGCTTTCCATATACTGGTTTACGCTTATTTACTTTCCCGCTGCTACTGTTACAATCACTACAAAATACCAAAAATATTACTTTGCTTTCATTACTCTTTTGTTACCGTTACCACCACTATTATATTACTTTGCTACTAAACACTTTGCTGCAGATACTAAGTTTCCAGGTGTGGTTGAATTGAGAACTCAGCTGCTAATACTTGAGAATATTCTTTGGCTCCCCTTGTGTCGAATCAATAAATTTGGGTTGAATACTCTACCCTCGAAAACTGTTGCGATCCCCTATACTTGTGGGTTATCACTCCCATAATAGATTCATAAGGTAATTTGATTTTCTTTCTAGGGAAGTGTTCCATGCCTTTCCTTAACGGAAATTGGAATCTAATATTCCCTTCCTTCATATCAATAATTGCACCAATCGTTCTAAGGAAAGGTCTACCAAGAATAATAGGACATGAAGGATTGCAACCTATATCAAGAACAACGAAATCTACGGGTACATAATTCCTATTTGCAACAATAAGAACATCATTAATTCTTCCCATAGGTTTCTTAATGGTGGAATCCGCAAGGTGCAAGTTTAAAGAACAATCATCAAATTCACGGAAACCCAACAAATCACACAAAGTTTTTGGAATAGTGGAAACACTAGCACCCAAATCACATAAAGCATAGCATTCATGATCTTTAATTTTAATTTTAATAGTAGGTTCGCACTCATCATAAAGTTTTCTAGGGATAGAAACTTCCAACTCGAGTTTTTCTTCATAAGAATGCATTAAAGCATCAATGATATGTTTAGTAAAAGCTTTATTTTGACTATAAGAATGCAGAGAATTTAGCACGGATTGCAACAAGGAAATACAATATATCAAAGAGCAATTATCATAATTAAATTCCTTGAAATCCAAGATAGTGGGTTCATTGCTATCTAAAGTTTTAACCTCTTCAATCACACTTTTACCAATTTTTGCATCAAGATCTAAAAACTCCGAATCATTGGGACGCCTTTTAACTAAAGTTGACTCATCTCCAGTCCCATCATTATCAAGATTCGTATTGCAAAACAAAGATTTAATAGGGGACACATCAATAACTTTTAGATCTACATCTTTATTCTCATAAAAACTAGAAGAACACGCCTTCACAAAGCAATCTTTTTAGCACGCATCCTAGCGGTTCTTTCTTTGCACTCATCAATGGAAATTCTCATAGCCTTGAGAGACTCATTGATATCATTCTTAGGTGGAATAGATCTAAGTTTCAAAGAATCAACATCAAGAGAAATTCTATCCACGTTCCTAGCCAACTCATCGATCTTAGGCAATTTTTCTTCAAGCAAAGCATTGAAATTCTTTTGAGAAATCATAAATTCTTTAACACTAGTCTCAAAATCAGAGAGCATCTTATTAAAATTTCCATAAGATTTGTTGTAGGAATTACCATAATTATTAGAGGAATAACTAGGATACGACCTAGGATTAAAATTTCCTCTGTAAGAGTCGTTCCCAAAATTATTCCTACTAACAAAATTCGCATCCATAGATTCATTATTATTCTCAATCAAAGTAGACAAACGCATATCATTGGGACCAAAAGAGACACTCTTATATATTAGCAAACAATTTCATAAGTTCATCCATCTTTCCACTCAAAACATTAATTTCTTCAACCGCATGAACCTTTTTACTAGTAGATCTTTTAGTGTGCCATTGAGAATAATTAACCATAATATTATCTAGGAGTTTAGTAGCTTCTCCTAAAGTTATTTCCATAAAAGTGCCTCCCGCGACGGAATCTAAAAGATTTCTAGAAGCAAAATTTAGTCCGGCATAAAAAAATTGTATAATCATCCACAAATTCAAACCATGAGTAGGGCAATTACGTATCATTAATTTCATCCTCTCCCAAGCTTGTGCAACATGTTCATGATCAAGTTGCTTAAAATTCATAATATTGTTTCTAAGAGAGATGATCTTAGCAGGAGGAAAATACTTAGAGATAAAAGCATCTTTGCACTTATTCCAAGAATCAATACTATTTTTAGGCAATGACGAAAACCAAGTTTTAGCGCGATCTCTAAGAGAAAACGGAAATAGCTTCAATTTAACAATATCATTATCCACATGTTTCTTCTTTTACATATCACACAAATCAACAAAGCTATTCAGATGGGTAGCGGCATCTTCATTATATAGGAAGGACGGCGAATTGATCTTTCATGACAAGATTCAACAAAGCAGCATTAATTTCACAAGATTCAACTTCGGTAAGAGGAGCAGTCGGAGTACAAAGAAAATCATTGTTGTTGGTATTGGTAAAGTCACACAATTTAGTATTGTCTTGAGCCATCGTGACAAGCAAGCAATCCAACACACGAGCAAACAAGAAGCAAGCGAAAAAGAGGCGAACGGAAAGAGAGGGCGAATAAAACGGCAAGGGTGAAGTGGGGGAGAGGAAAACGAGGGGCAAATCGCAAATAATGTAATGCGAGGGATAAGATTTTGTGATGGGTACTTGGTATGTCTTGACTTGTGCGTAGACTCCCCGGCAACGACGCCAGAAATGGCTAGTTGTCGGGAGATCAAATCTTGACTTCACTTGGTGTAAGCCTCCCAGGCAACAGCGCCAGAAATCCTTCTTCCTACCTCTTGAGCACTGCATTGGTTTTCCATTGAAGAGGAAAGGGTGATGCAGCAAAGTAGCGTAAGTATTTCCCTCAGTTTTTGAGAACCAATGTATCAATCCAGTAGGAGGCCACGCTCAAGTCCCTTGCACCTACACAAACAAATAAGAACCTTGCAACCAACGCGATAAAGGGGTTGTCAATCCCTTCACGGCCACTTGCAAAAATGAGATCTGATAGAGATGATAATATTTTTGGTATCTTTATGATAAAGATAGAAAGTAAAGATTGCAAAGTGAAAATATATTGGAAACTTATATGATGGAAAATAGACCCGGGGGCCATAGGTTTCACTAGTGGCTTCTCTCAAGATAGCATAAGTATTACGGTGGGTAAACAAATTACTGTCGAGCAATTGATAGAATTGAGCATAGTTATGAGAATATCTAGGTAAGATCATGTATATAGGCATCACGTCCGTGACAAGTAGACGGACTCTTGCCTGCATCTACTACTATTACTCCACACATTGACCGCTATCCAACATGCATCTAGAGTATTAAGTTTGTAAGAATGGAGTAACGCTTTAAGCAAGATGACATGATGTAGAGGGATAAACTCATGCAATATGATATACACCCCATCTTTTTATCCTCGATGGCAACAATACAATATGTGTCGTTTCCCCTACTGTCACTGGGAACGAGCACAGCAAGATTGAACCCAAAGCTAAGCACTTCTCCCATTGCAAGAAAGATCAATCTAGTAGGCCAAACCAAACTGATAATTCGAAGAGACTTGCAAAGATAACCAATCATACATAAAAGAATTCAGAGAAGATTCAAATATTGTTCATGGATAATCTTGATCATAAACCCACAATTCATCGGATCTCGACAAACACACCGCAAAAGAAGATTACATCGAATAGAACTTTGTATTGAGATCCAAAGAGAGAGAATAAGCCATCTAGCTAATAACTATTGACCCGAAGGTCTGAGGTAAACTACTCACACATCATCGGAGAGGCTATGGTGTTGATGTAGAAGCCCTCCATGATCGATGCCCCCTTCGGCAGAGCGCCGGAAAAGGCCCCAAGATGGGATCTCATGGGTACAGAAGGTTGCGGCGGTGGAATTAGATTTTCGTGGTGCTCCTCAATAGTTTGGGGGTACGTAAGTATATATAGGAGGAAGAGGTAGGTCGGTGGAGCCACGAGGGGCCCATGAGGGTGGAGGGCGCGCCCCCTGCCTCGTGGCCTCCTCGTTGATTGCTTGACGTCCACTCCAAGTCCTCTGGATCACGTTTGTTCCAAAAATCATGCTCCCGAAGGTTTCATTCCGTTTGATATTCTTTTTCTGTGAAACACTGAAATAGGCAAAAAACAGTAATTTGGGTTGGGCCTCCGGTTAATAGGTTAGTCCCAAAAATAATATAAAAGTGTATAAATAAGCCCATTAAGCATCCAAGACAGAATATATAATAGCATGGAGCAATCAAAAGTTATAGATACGTTGGAGACGTATCACTGCCCGACGACAAAGACATGTAGGAGGCTTCAGGATCTTGGACTACGCCTCGAACGCCTCCTTGGTGCCCGCAGCGAGGGCGCGCTCATGCTTGACATGCCCGCAGGCCTCCTTCTTAGGGCGGCGCGACGACACGTGGTGTGGGCATGGCTAAGGAGCGGGATGATGGTCGTGACAGCCAAAAAAAGAGAGGACCTTGACCTGTTGGCCCTTTCACAATTTAGTCCTTTCTATCCTGTCTATTTGCGACCACCACTAAGAACCTTTTTATCGTGCCATGTCACCCTTACAGGCGGGTCCCATTGTCATTTTCGGGGTTAGACGAACCAAACAGAACAACCGGTGGATCTGCAAAAATTTAGAATTTGTGCGCGGTGATTTTTGAAAATAATCGAAAAAGAGCCATTTCTGCAAGTCAAGTAAAATAGGTTGGTGCAAACATTTCTCCAATTCAGTCGATAGTCATGGACCAAAAGGAATTCAGAAACAAATTATTGGGGCTACACCCCGAGAAGACTAAGATAAATTCAAGTAAACGAATAAGGATATGGTTAGCATTATATTCTGCAGGTTAATGTTTGCATCAACCTGTTTTATTTTTCCAAACATGAAGGTAGTATGAATGTAACCACAACATTAGCTAATCTGCATTGTTCATTCCTTTACACATGTGACAGCCATCTGCAAGTAAATGTTTGCATAAATCTGTAATACTAGTTTTTTAATCATGCAGACCGGTCAGTATGATGTAGCAATAGCATTAGGCCAGGGACACCAAGGGAAGTCTATGGAAAGTGAGAATAAAAATGAACACACAGATGCACTTCCCTCGGTGGTGGTGAATGCCAACAGCAACCTCATGTGGCGGTAGCGATCATCCTAGGTGTGATAAAAAAAATCAGTAAAGCAGGATGCTACAGCTTCGATTCTACTCCTTTCGTGTCAAAAATGTTCTTATATTATAGGACAGAGGGAGTAACTTACAATGAATGTGGAAGAAGATGAATAGATGACCTAGCAGACGATTTATTGAATTTTTCTAAGATGACATGTGTGGTACATGTATGATGAAATGTATAGGCTGCAATGCTGCATATCAATATAAATAGGATAATGGGGTCACTCTCTTTGATATATAAGTCTTAAAAATATAAGAACATTTTTTACATCTTACATTTTAAGATGGACGGACCCAATTAATTTGGATCGGATGAAAGTTGTACTAAGTACATAATGATTAATTTGAATCAGAGGGCGTATGATTTTGAAATGAATCAGTGGCCGGATTAAGAGGGAGGAGGAGAGGACGGGCAGCGGCCATAGAGGTGTACATGCCTGTTTTAGTTTTACTAGCAAAAATGCACGTGCATTGCAACGGGAGAAAAACAATATCGTAGGACATAGTGCAATAAACATGACCCAATGCAATAATATGTGCATGCCCTAATATTTGAACATAGGTACCCATATGTATCGTTCACTTCAAAAAAAAGATGTGTTATGGCACTGCTAATAGAACGTTATAGCATTCGGAGTAATGTCTCGCTAATAGCACGCTATTGTTGCTTATCCTCCTTGTCTCGCCGACCAGTGGTCATGGTATACACTTGCAAATATGACAAATGTGCCTCACTACATATACGGTAAATCAAGGAACTTCTGCAATTGACATGACCAGACGAACAATATATGCTCACCTCAAGGAACAAAGTCTGGTCATTTTAGATGCTACCTCCAGGTTAATATGCCATAGCGTCACACATTGTGAAAGGATATTGCGTTAAACCGTGAGCCACAAACAGTCTAGTTTATTGACATAACTAAAGTAATTAATTATTTTATTTGTTCCAGAACCTATGCAAGGTAGCCGACCGTTGCAGACCTCTCTTCCGTATAAATAATTCAAAGTAGACAGAATTTTTGGGCAAAAAGTCTAGTTTATTGACATAATTAGAGTAAATAAATTATTTACTTGATCCAGAACCTATGCAAGGTAGCCATCCGTCGCAAACTATTCCTATAAATAATTCGAAGAAGACAAATTACCAAGTTTTGGGCAAGCAAATTACCGCTGAAACGGTGACGTTATAAATAATTCTCGAGTGGTTGCTTGTTTTTTTTTTTTTTGATGAAATGCAACAGGCACCACTTTTCATTCGTTAAGAGGGAAACGGACAGGTTACAGGGTATATAGGCCATTGTAAAGTGACCGAAACAGAAGAGAAAAGGCAAACACTATTACTCCCTCCGTTCCAAAATAGATGACTCAACTCTGTACTAACTTTAGCACCAACTAGAAGGTTCACTGCAGACCATAAGACGACTACCCCATCCATTTCACTCCTTTCATTCCCTGCATGAAGGAAGGCTCAGAGCTCTTCCGAGATTGAGGTGAATCATTAACCCACATGCCACTGCTATCTAAAATAAAGATCAATGGAACCAATGTTTTGTTGGGCTTGGCACTAAGTTTAAAAATTATTAACGTGCATGATAATAGCATTTTTGGAATCTACACATTTTTCTGATGGATTTTCATATATGACATGTTAGTTTTGGAGCTAGGATTTAAAAGGTATGAATATTTTTAAAAGTATTTGATATTTTAAGAAAAGAAAAGAAAAATGTTGTAAGGGGGTTCGAACCCACGATCTCCAGCATGGTAGCCAAAGGCCCCAGGGCTACAGGCATGGTTGTTTACTTGGATGGGATTCCGCCCTATTGACCTAAGCTGACCGCGACAAAATAAATATAAGAAATGAAACGTTTTTTTCTATTTACTGGTGGCATGGTAGGTAATTATTTACACTTCGAGGGTAATTCGAGAGTAATTTAGATGACGGACGACCAGAAACACTATTTACTTTATTATTAGGTAGATGTTTAGAAACGCTTCTGTATGTGCTTCCTTGTGAGGAGGAAGATGCCAACGAAAATTTCTATTCCTCCGCTGCGTGGTGCAGAACTAGCACTCGCGCACACCCGCTCCCCCGTGCTTGTGCTTTGGCCCAACCCCAAGTGCGGTGCGGGGCATCCCCTGTTTTCTTATTTAAATCCTTTTGTTTTTTTGCTTTATTTTTAGGTTTGAAAATTGTTCATGAAAAACATTGGCACAACACAAAAACCTGTACAAATTTGAAATAATATTTTGAATTTAAAAATATGTTCACAATTCCAAAATATATTCATGAATTTTAAAAATATTCATGGATTTGACAAAAATATACAGAAATTTGAAAACAAAATGTTGGATTTAAAAAAGCTGTTCATTCATTAAAAATGTTCCTGAATTTTGAAACTGTTCTTGAATTATAAAAAATGTTCTCACTTTGAAAAATTTTTGAAATCAATTTTTTTTTCAAGTATTTTTAGAAAAACACGATTTAATAAAAAGTTCCAGAATAAGAGAAAATGTTATGTATTTAGAAAATGTTTATGAATTGAAAAAGTATTCACAATTCCAAAAAATATTCATGAATTAGCAAAATGTTGCCAACTTTTAAATAATGCCCCGACGTTTCAAAAAATGTTTGTGATTTGAAAATATGTTCAAGAATTTTAAAATTGTTTGGTATTTCAAAAACAATGATGAAGATTTCAAACAATGTTAAAAAAATAAAACGAAACAAAGGAGAAAGAAAAATGCAAAAGGAAAAACCCGGTGAGAAGCACACTCAAAATAGCTGAAGTGGGTCGGCTCTCTAACCGGCTCTCTCAGCGCCGGTTTATCTTATGGCGCTTGAAGTTACACGTCACTAGGCTGGCACAACTACCTTTCGATTGATCGCACCGCACCGAAAGTAAGGCAGAAAGCTCGCTCACTTCCACCGATAGGTCCTATGTGACGCGTTCTGCGTGAAATTGCTGCGCTTTCGCAGAGATGCACGTCCTTGGTGGGCTTTGTGGCCCGGGCGCGGGCAATTTCCTTGAACAACAACATGAAATTGTTGCGCTTTCGCACAGACGCACGTCCTTGGTGGGCTTTGTGGGCCGCGCGGGCATTTCCTTTGAACACGGCAAGAAAAATAACGAAAACAGCTCTGTGGTGGGAATCGAACCCACGACCAGCGCCAGAGACAACCGTGGAGCTAACCAGTGCGACAAGCTAACTGTAGTGGAAGATTTGCAACATACTCCCTCCGTCCCAAAATATAAGAACGTTTTTGACACTAGAACGTTCTTATATTTTGGGACAGAGGGAGTAATAGTTAAAAGAAGCGGATGGCAACGGCAAAGTTGTAAGAAAAAATTCGCAAAAACAATGTGTGTTGGGCTTTGAACACAAGACCTCAAGTGAGTGAACCACGTGGATAGACACTGTGTTCATAGATATGTTCTGCTTAAAATGCCAACTCAGTTAATATAAACTATAGGTGGCGAAAAAAGTAATTTTTTTTTGAAATTTCAAACATGGTTTTCTTTTTCGTAAAAGTAAATATATTTAAAAAGCGAACATTTTCAAATTTTGATAACAAACTTTTAAAAACACGAATGTTTTTTTTTTGCGAAAGCTAACAGTTTGCTAAAACGTGAACAATTTTTCAATAAATTGAATATTTTTTGACATTGTGAATTTTTCAAAAAGGAACATTTTCTAAAAGTTCTAAACATTTTTTGAAACAAGGAACGTTTTCTACATTTGTGAACATATTTTGACATTCTTATACATTTTCTGAAACGGGAACATCTATGAACGAAATTCTGAATAGATTTTCAGAAAGAGAACTTTTTTTGAAATTCCTGAACATTTTCTGAAAACATGAACATAACAAAATTTGAAAACGAGAACATTTTTCAGAACACAAACATTTTTTGAAATTGTGAACAAAAATTGAAAACAAGAACATTTTATGAAATTTCTAAAAAGACTTATTGAAACACCAACTTTAAAAAAATTCTGAACAAAATTTGAAATACGAACATATTTTAAAATAGCTGATTTTTTGAAAATAGGGAGCAAATTTTGAAAACAAGAACATGTTATAAAATTCTGAATAAATATTTTAAATTTTCAAGAAAAAGAAACATGAAAAAGAAAAAAAGAAGGGCAAAGAAAAGAAAACAGAAAAAGAAAAAAATAGAAGGAAAAGAAAGAAACAGAAAAAGAAAAGAAACAAAAGGGAAATAGGCAAAGTAGAAAAACCGGTCCAGGTACTTTCTAGAATGTTACCAAAACCAGAAAAAAAAACTGGCTGGGAAGCACCTAGAAGATTCCCAATACCAGAATCACTCAATCGTTTTAACGGGCCGGCCCATCTTAATGCTCCTCGATGTGCCCCTGTGCGTCTTCTCGACTACTTGCCGCACAGGAATTTCCGCTTCCACTGGTCTAGTTTGCCTAAAAAAAAACCTGGTCTAGTTGACTCCCCCGATTCTTCTAATACAAGGTTAACTCCCATGGAAAAAGCGATGGTCTGATTAACTGCTTGCTTGGTTAACCAGGTGAGTCAACCTTTGACTTCCGAAAAAATAAAAAATAAAAAATAAAAAAAATGAAAAAAAGTTCATGAATTCAAAATGTTTCAAGGGTTTTAAAATAGTTCATAAACTTCAACAAAGTTTATCAAATCTCAAAAATAGTTCATATTATATGTTTTATATGCAATTTTAGATACAATGGAGACGTATCAATTATCAATCTTGTATGTTTTATATGCAATTTTATATCATTTTTGAAACTAAACTATTAACCTAGTGCCAAGTGTTGGCTTTTGTTTTCACCTATTTTATTGTTTCACAGAAAAACCATACCAAACGAAGTCCAAATGCGATGAAACTTTACGGTAATTTTTTCTGGACCAGAAGGGGCCCTAGAAGCTTCGAGGGAGGGGGGGTGGAGACCATACGATAGATGAGAGAGCTATGGCGTGCCCCCACGGGGGCGCCACCTAGGCTTATGGGCCCCTTGCAACTCCGTTTGACCTAACTCCAAGCCTATAAATTCTCTAAAATCCAGAAACCACCAGAGCGAGACCCGAAACAATTCTTTCACCGTTGCAAGCCACTGTTGTTCCGCGATCCCATCTGGAGGTATTTCCCGGTACTCCGGCGAAGGATGAATCGATCAAGAAGGCCTTCTTCGTCAGGCTTGCTGCCTCCATGATGATGTGTGAGTTGTTCCCCACAGGACCTACGGGTGCGTTTGTTGGGATCCGATGAATTGTGGGTTTATGATCAGATTGTTCATTGAAAGTAATTGAGTTATTTCTGAATTTTATTATGTGTGATTGTTATAGCCTTGTATTTCTCTTTGACCTATCCGTTTGGTTTGGCCAACTAGGTTGATTTATCTTCAGCTGGAGAGGTGCTTTGTGGTAGGTTCCATCTTGCGGCGTCCTCACCTCATGACAGAAGGGGTAGCGAGGCACATATTTGTATTGTTGCTACTAAGGATAAAATATGGGATTTGATCATATTGACTGAACTTATTTTGTCTATATTATGTCATCTTGCTTAAAGCATTACTCTGTTTGTCATGAACTTAATACCTAGAGAGGTAAGCATAGAAGCGCTCTCGAAGTGGAGTAATAGTAGTAGGCGTTAGTAAGTTTAACGGTCTACTTGTCATGGGCGTAATGCCTATGTACTGATCATGCCATGAATAACATCATAACTATGCACATTTCTATCAATTGCCCAATAGTAATTTGTGTATGCACCGTTGCTATTTTCTTGAGAGAGATGCCTCCAGTGAAAGCTATGGCCCCTGGGTCCATTTACATCATATTGCTAAAACCATAAAAACCTTGCTGCAGTTTATTTAGTTTTGCAATTTATCTATCTATCACTATCAGAATTAATCCTTGCGACAAACAAGTACAAGGGGATTGACAACCCTCTTGCTTGTGTTGGTTGCAAGTATTTATTTGTGTGTGTAGGTATTGTCGACAGTTGTTTGCGCGAATCTTCTATTGGTTTGATAAACCTTGGTTCTTAACTGAGGAAAATACTTTATGCTACTATACTATACATTACCCGTCCTCTTCGGGAAGAACCCAACGCCTATCACAAGTAGCTCCATCTCAGCCTCCATATTTGGAGCACCGAAGGGATATTTTAGAGTGCACTCCATTATTTCTTGGACGTGGCGGGTGACGGAGAACGTTGCATGAAAATCAAAAACTTCCCCACGAAACACCCAAGATCCAATCTAGGAGATGCATAGCTACGAGAGGGGAGTGTGTTCACATACCCTTGTAGACTGAAAGCTTTAGCATCGTAACGTAGTTGATTTAGTCGTACTCTTCATGATCCAATCACTATTCAATCTGATCTAGTGCCGAACGGACGACACGTCTGAGATTAGCACACGTTTAGCTCGATGGCGTCCTCTTCTTCTTGATCCAGCAAGCGAGGGAGAGGAGGTAGATGAGATCTGAACCAGCACGACGGTATAGCAGTGGTGGCAGCAGCGAAATTCCAGTAGGGCTTCGCCAAACGTGTACTGGAGGAATATGGGACGAGTTGGGAGAGGTAATGGGCAAGTCGGGAAGGGGTGGTTGTCCCTGCGCCTCCCCACTATGTAAAGGGGTTAGGGAGGGGGCGCACAACCCCTTGGCCCCTCCTCCTAGGAGGGGCTGGCCAGCCAAGGGAGGAACCCCTCCCCCACAAGGCAAGGGGGAGGTGCCTTCTTCACTTGGGACTCTTCCCATATGGGCCCAAGGGGCTGGTGCGCCTTGCCTAGCAGGGCTAGAACACCCCCCTACAACCCAAGTTAGTCCTTGGGACGTGGTGTAACCATCCATGGACTTTCGGACCCCTTCGAAATCCTTCAGAACCTTTTGGAAGCTTCTCGGTACAATACCGAAACCCAAACTTTTTCTGGAACCCAAAATATGATTTCCCATATATAAATCTATGCCTCCGAACCATTCCGGAGCTTCTCCTGACGTGCGCGGTCTCATTTGGGACTCCGAAAAACGTTCAGAAATACTAACCTAACGCTATCAAACGTTAAGTGTGCGACCCTACGGGTTCGAGAATCATATAGACATGACCGAGACTCCTCTTCAGACAATAACCAATAGCGGGACCTAGATACCCATATTGGTTCCCACATATTCCACGAAGATCTTTATCGGTTGAACCACGATGTCAAGGATTCAGTTAATCCCGTATGCAATTCTCTTTGTCCGGCGATATGCTACTTGCCCGAGACTCGGTTGTCGGTATCTCCATACCTAGTTGAATCAGCAAGTCTCTTTACTTGTTCCGTAATACAAGATTCCATGAACTAAACTCATTAGTCATTTGCTTGCAAGCTTCTTGTGATGTTGTATTATCGAAAGGGCCCAGAGATATCTCTCCATCACACGGAGCGACAAATCCCAGTCTCGATCCATGCAACCCAAGAAACACCTTCAGAAATACCTATAGAGCACCTTTATGATCACCCAATTATGAAATGACGTTTGATAGCACATAAGAGTATTCCCCCGATATCTGGGAGTGGCATGATCTCATGGTCTAAACTGATACTTGACATGAAGAAAACTATAGCAAATAACTTAAACGACCTGATGCTACGCTTACAGTTGGGTCTGTCCATCACATCATTCTTCTAATGATGTGATCCCGTTATCAAATGACTACTCATGTCTATGGTTACGAAACCGTAGTCATCTTTGATCAACGAGCTAGTCTAGTAGAGGCTCACTAGGGACAGTGTGTGGTTTATTATTCACACATGTATTTAAGTTTCCAATCAATACAATTCTAGCATGAATAATAAACACTTATCATGAACGGGAAATATGATAATAATCATTTTATTCTTGCCTCTAGGGCATATTTCCAACAGCGGGAGGGAAATTCCCGCAATCACCTCAACCGGAATTGAATATGGTCACCAAAAAAATAAATCGCGACCATCGGGAATGTTGCGTGACGCATGAGCGTTGTGTGCATGCTTTTGTGTGATGCCTGAGTGTTCTCTGTGTGCTCTGCCTCCCATCCCTCTTGTGTGCGCTCTATCGCCTGGGGTGAGCGTGTGGTATGTGTGCTTCAACGTCTGACCGTGCATGTACTCTATGTGTGCCAATGTGGTGGTCTTGCATCAGCCAGAGTAGTCTGGTGGCACTCGTCGTCGCCGTGGAGGACGAGTGAAGCCTCCTTCCTGGCAAGCTGGTGCTGACACCCAACCCCTCTTCTACCATGGCATCGCTTGTGCGTATAATGGGTGAATTGGGATTTGGGGAAGAAACTGTCAGCCAATTTCAAGCGGGTCCCACATAAGAATAATATGAAGGTTGTTATTGATGCTTTTGACTTTGTCGAGTAGCTCTTGAGTCTCCATAATTCTTTGAAGGACGCTCCATAACTGATATATAGATGTTGAAGAAACTCAGCCGTTGATAACCTTAGGGTGATGAATCTCCATCATTTATTTTCTATCATTTCAATAATATAACCTATAGATTTTACTAATAGCATACTCATATATAAGAAAACTATATTTTTGAAGTTTTATACAGACCATGCTGGTTGATAATTAAATGACGCACACTCACCAGAATTACATAACCATACTAACAAACCCATGCAAAATACGCAGAATAACAGTGTATAAGCGCTCTCGCTGACGTATCCAATCAATCTGGGCCGATCATATCTCGTCCATGAGCGCTTGGAAAGCGTCCATGGCAGACGCCGGCAGGCCGAGCAGGACGTTGATGCTCTTCCTCTCCTTGCCGTGCGCGAGGAAGAGTATGACCTCCTTCTCCGGCAGCGTGACTGGCCCGGACATGGTCGGCTCGCCCCAGCCGAAGTCGGCGCCGTTGAACGCGAGCCGCGACCATGTGGTGATGAGCAGCGTCGACGCCAGCGACGGCCGTGCGCGCGTCGCCTCAAAATAGTCCACCGCCGACCGCATATACTCGTCCGTCACCATCCGCACGGCCTCCTGCACCTTCCCGGCCGCGCGCGACACCGGCGCCGACAGCAGATCCCCCGCCGTGGCTAGCGCGTTGGTCAGCACGATGCCGTTCCCGAAGTACCCCTTTGGGAGAGGAGGCACGAAGCGGCGCCGCCCGTCCACGGCGAACAGCAGCTTCGTTTGCTGCTCCGGCGCGAGCCCTAGCGCGCGGGTGCGAGCGCGCCAGACGAGGCCGGAGAGCGCCTCGAAGGTGGTGCATTTCTCGAGATCCCCGTCGGCGAGGGCGAGACCGCGGACGCGCTCAAGCCTGTCCGGATCGAAGCAGAAGGAGCGGTACATCAGCTCCTCGCGGCCGTATAGCGCGGCCATTTCCGAGACGTCAGCGATCTCCTCGAACTCGTTGTGCGGGTTGGAGATCACAGGAGGATCGCGCGGGCGGAGAACGGAGCGGTCGAGGAACGGCGGCAGTGTGAGCTCCGTAGCGCCGCGCGCCATCTCGGCCCAGGAGTTGACGAACTCCATGGCGCCCAGACCGTCGAACATGCAGTGGTTCATGGCCAACCCGAGGCTGAAACCGCCACACTTGAACCTGGTCACCTGCGAATTAAGTTGACCAATGGTAAATAAATTTCTACTGTTCAAAGTACACCGGGGTGATGCCCTTTTCGAAAAAAAAAATATAACTCAAAGTACAAACCACACAGTTCAAATTCATTAAGTTTCCAGCAGCAGCGTTTTGACTAATTTGAGTGTTGGATGTATCAAGGTTAACAACTAATGTGGTGCACGATTAATCTTGTGTGAGTTTTGGACCCTAGCTGCTGGTACTACATGTTGGATGGTTGGATTAGTTATTAGCGAATGACATGTATCTGTCAATATGTCATGAGGTAGCTCCACAACTAAAACAAAACAGATGGTATGGTTTGGTTGATTTATAGGTAGAAGTGGTTAAGCTAACAATGGAGTACTAAAGAAATCTTTGTCCAAACAAAACATATTTAGATTTTATGAAAGTGGTGCTAGTAGGTACTAGTAGGAAAGGAACCTCTGTACCAGGAAAACATATTTAGATTTTATCAAACCCTTAACTATGTAAAAAGAAAAGATCAATGGGCACACTAGCACTCAGAAATTCGTCCCCGATGGGAGTCTGACTCCGGTACAAGGCGGGCCACAAGAACCTTGCCACTGGGCTAGTACTGCCCAGTCCTCCACTCTTACTCTGTCTAGAAGGTTGCTGTGGTGCACCTTGTAGTACACGATAGTTAAGGAGGAGTACATGTTTTCTGGTTCCGCATTGAATTCACTTTCGCTCAAACCCTGTGGAGTCGATCCCCTCACTGCTAGCCAACTAATACTAACTTCAATTATTCGGGTCACGCAAGGGAAGCGCAGTAACACCGGGAATACGTGCATCCCCAAAACTTTTATCTTCTCCTTTTCACGAAAATGGAAGAGGCGACCGAGGGTCCCCGTGGATGCAACGAAGCCGCCCCCGTGGAAATGGAGGGCGACGCGCATACGTAGTTAATGCATGCCTCTGCGCTCGAGCGCGTGCGAGTGGCGTGGCGTACCTGCGCCGTCATGGGCGGCATCTCGAGGATGTTCTTGGCGCCGGGGACGGAGTACACGAGCTGGCCCAGCGCGGCGGGGTCCGGGGTGGAGAGGTCGCCGATGAGGGCGAGGTCGCAGGCGGCATCGGCCTCCACGAATGGGACGCCCTCGCCGGTGCACTCCACGGTGAGCTTCATCTCCGGGCTGATGCCGAGGCGGCCGGCGAGCGGGTGGTAGTGGACGAGCACGCGGGCCAGCGCGGCCCGGAGCGCGTCCGCGGTGCCTTCGTTGCCGCGGCCCGACGGGCACTTGAAACAGTACACGGTCTGCACGATCACCGCGATGTTCTGGTCCAGGTTGGACAGGTAGTACTGCTCCCCCGTCGGTGTCGCCTCCGCCGGCGACACCAGGGTCGGCTCCCTGCGCTTCACCGACATCAGCTGTGCCTTGCTGCCCGCCATGATGGCCACACCATTCTGCTTTGCCTCCGCAACCTGGACGTACAGATAATATGAACAACAAGAAGATGCAACATACACAATGTAATCAGCAAAGAGAAATTGAGTTGGTACTGCGCACTCACCATTTTGATGGTCTCTTTGAGTGTATGGATCACAGAGAGAGATTGGTGGGTTTAAAGGGAGAAAAAGTACATAGGAAGTGGGGTTTCTGTGTTTTGAGGAGATGGGTTTGTGGGGAAGTGCTTATATAGCGAAGCGCAGCTTGCTTGAGGTGGTCAAGGTTAGGAGGGGTTGATGCAAGAACCGTTGGGGTTGGAGGGGTTGCAGAACAACCGGTGTTGTTTGCTTGGGGCTTCAATGAATGAATTTGTACCGGAGAATCTGGACAAGGAAACACCATTTGTTTAATGATGAGATTAATTGCTCTCCCAGCGTGTGAAGACTTTTCATGCAGCAGCCCTACTCATGGAGACTTTAGGTTTGTTTGTCATGTAACTTTATTGAAAACTATAGATGATAGCCCCCGTCTTGTTGTTAAGGGGAATTTGATTAAAAAATGCAGCTGCAAAAACAACTAAACCTAATGCATAGCATTGTATCCTTAGTTAAAAAAAATAAATAAAAAGAACAGAACAAAATGATGTACATAAAAAAAGAAAAACTTCAAAAAAAAAAGAACAGAACAAAATGATGTACATAAAAAAAGAAAAACTTTCAAATCACAGTTAAAATATGAAGTGCAAACTACATAGTGTGCTACAAGTAAATAACACATGAACCCGTCGATGACAACGCAAAAACAATGTAAAAGATGTAACTTATGACAGACATGTATGACTTACCGATGTGGCAGGACGACATGGATAGGCAATATAGGTTGTGGCTTGCACTAATTAAAGAAAAGATCTTATGAGAGCCATGTATGACTTGCTGATGTTGCATGTATTACATGGATATAAAATATAATTAATGGATTACAACTATATAGTAATAGAGGATTTCATAGACTTTAAAAGAATATAATACTATAAGTGACAACACGTGTATGACTAGGAACTAAAATGGGGTGGAAACATATGGAACTTAGTGTTGTGATATATGCTCCACATTTGTAAGCTGGAACGAAAACAAATATAAAACTCTTAAAGTGCATCAAGATGATGAATGACAACTTGATTAAATGAACTAATATTTGTTCAAGTATATTTCAATTATAGCCGACCCAAAAGGATGTAACTAGGAAGATGGTTGGTGACCCCTAGTTCTTGAAGGACAAGTGTTGGCAAGCCTAAAGACACATTTTATATCTTTTAGTGATTAACGATCACATTTTATATCCTTTATTAATAAGGAAATTGGAGTTAGCATGTATGCGGAAGCCGATCAAGTAGAAAAAAAAAGAGTATGCAACACTATCGAGGAAGAAAAATCTAATGCATACGCCGAGGAACATGAGTGTAGTTAGAGATCACAGGTTCAAGTTTACTACTAGGTGTGCACTCATGATAGCGGAAAGAAAGTTAGTGAAGGGAAGCTCCCTTCTCCTCTTGGATCCCTCAAATGATTCATCCGTCCTAGCATCACAGGTGCAACGCCACCAAGGTATTAGCATGTTTGGGGAGGAACGTCTCTTGCCTGGACTGCTAGTTCCGCACGAGCGACACAAAAACTTCAAACAATATTTTAATCTAGAATTGATTCTTCAACTCTATGCCACACTCAGGTTTTCATATGCTTCATTAAAATCTTTTTATTGAATGTTAAATATAAAGATATACAAGTCACACATTTATGAGTTTGCAAAGATTCTCAAGATTCATGCAAAAAGTAACAACAAGTGCGAGAATAACCATCAAGAGGACAAATTCAAGAGCGAATATGTGATGTTCTATGATGTTAATTTGTGTGACAACTTCAATGAATGCTAAGGGACAACTACTAGCCAAGCAAGTTGAATGAATGATGGCGTTCGGTTCCTCGGGCCACTGATGTGCCATCTTCTCATGTTAAGTACGACAAGCGAAGTGACATGACCTATTTGGGATCTACAACACTACATGCTCCAGTTTGACCAAATCCAAAATTTTGTAGGCACATATTCTATATGACGTGTTAAATTTTTTTGTGCATCGATGCCAAAAAGGGAACACACATTGTGTTTATGTGAAACACCACGGGGATGTGTCCGTCGTTTACGGTGGCTCTGCGTGTGCTGTCTCGTGCGCTTATGTGACGAAGGGGTAGGAGATGTCGGACATTTGCTCATCTAAGCCTTATCCATTTAGTATCAGCCCACGCTCTACCTCTCTCATTGTGTAATCCTTGTTGTATAGCCGGCTATGCAACATTGTCTGGTCGGTCGTTTAACTGTCTGTTCGGCTGTTATCTGGCCATTACCCATTCGTGTACTTGGCTACCACCCCTTTCTCTGGCGTCGGGGTTTGTTGCACGTGTCCGGCTCAGGAAGCAACATATAATGATGGTGTTCCAGTTCTCCATGCCCCTGTTATGCTATCTACTCAGGTTTAATGTGCTAGTTGATTGGATGTAACCTATCTAGACTCGTAGTGTTGCGTGCTCCTGTCGGACCAAATGCACCTTGTTGGGTTTGGCGGAAGAATCATGAACGCGGGTGCTTCGTACGGATGACTGTCGGTGTCAAAACCGGCGGATCTAGGGTAGGGGGTCCCGAACTGTGCGTCTAGGCGGATGGTAACAGGAGACAAGGGACACGATGTTTTTACCCAGGTTCGGGCCCTCTCGATGGAGGTAAAACCCTACTCCTGCTTGATTAATATTGATGATATGGGTAGTACAAGAGTAGATCTACCACGAGATCAATGAGGCTAAACGCTAGAAGCTAGCCTATGGTATGATTGTTGTTCGTCCTACGGACTAAAACCCTCCGGTTTATATAGACACCGGAGAGGGCTAGGGTTACACAGAGTCGGTTACAATGGTAGGAGATCTACATATATGTATCGCCAAGCTTGCCTTCCATGCCAAGGAAAGTCCTATCCGGACACGGGATGAAGTCTTCAATCTTGTATCTTCATAGTCCAGAAGTCCGGCCAGAGGTATAGTCCGCCTATCCGGACACCCCCTAATCTAGGACTCCCACAGTAGCCCCTGAACCAGGCTTCAATGACGACGAGTCCGGCGCGCAAATTGTCTTCGGCATTGCAAGGCGGGTTCCTCCTTCGAATACTTTGTAGAAGATTGCGAACACAAGGATAGTGTCCGGATCTGCAAAATAAGTTCCACATATTGCCATAGAGAGAATAACACTTACACCAATCTAATCTGCTGACGTACCCCACAGCGTGACATCACACCACGGCCAAATATTTATTCGAATCGTTTTGTTGCCCCACCTCAGCGTGTTTAGCGAGGAGGTTTCCTTGGCACGTCTTGTCAAAGCAGAGATCGTGTCCCCATATTCCGGGATTCTCATCAATACGGGCGTGGGTAACCCAACCGTGCCATTGATTACGACGCTTGGGAGATAAGCGAGTTTTACTAGGCGGGTGGGGACACGCAGTTTGCGTCCGCCCATATAAGGGGATAAGGATCCACCTTTTTACCTACGCCTTCTTCCTCCTTTGCCTATCCATTTCCGCGCACTCGAGCTCCAGCGCCCAAGTCCGCACACCTCACCTCAACCTTCTCCAGCCATGTCCGGAGTGGGAGGCAAGTGGATGGTCTCCTCCGTCACGGAGGGTGTCGTAGAATTGTCACGGCAGATGTCCTCTTGAAAGGACTTAGTCGTGGAGCCATCGCAACTAGGAAGCTTAAAAGGGTTAATCGGGACAAAGGACACGAGAGGTTTATACTAGTTCGGCCCCTTACGGTGAAGGTAAGGCCTAAGTCTAGTTGGGTTGGTATTGCTTGATGTTTCGATGACCAGGGAGCGAGATACGCTATGCCCGGCTCTCGATGGGTTGTTTCTTGCCCTAAGCCGCCGGCGGGTCGTCCCCTTATATACACGGGTTGACGCCCTACGGCCTACAGAGTCCCGACCGGCTCATAAACAGTGTCCGGCTCGGTGACTAGTTACTTCTACCTTATGTTACAAGTTATGCCATCATGGCGGTTTATCCTTACGAGTTTCAAGTCGCCTGCGGGCCTTTAAACCCTTTATTGAACCGCCATCTTCATGTCTTGGTCTTGGGCTTCAGATGGGCTTCCCTTTGCGTAACCCGGCCCCTCCTGGGCGGCTTACATAATAGTTATATCCCCGACATTAGGCCCTAGATTGATTTGAACTGATTCATGTCAATCTTAAAAAACCTCATGAACTGGCCTCTAGTCTTCTGTTTTGTGCGGAACCTTTTAACCCGTTGTGACGTCATCATCTGACTCCGGGTTAAATCTTTGTGACATCATCCTCAATTAAAATCATATTTTATTCCATCATATCCTCCAACGGATCTTTGCCTTTACTGACCATCCCGAGAATCGAGGCGCCGGGGCCGCTGGATAATGACGCTTTGGTCTCCTCATTTCTCGCGCCATCTCGGTTGGCCCCTTGTCGGTGTCAAAACCGGCGGATCTCGGGTAGGGGGTCCCTAACTGTGCGTCTAGGCGGATGGTAACAGGAGGCAAGGGGCACGAAGTTTTACCCAGGTTCGGGGCCTCTCGATGGAGGTAAAAACCCTACGTCCTGCTTGATTAATATTGATGATATGGGTAGTACAAGAGTAGATCTACCACGAGATCAAGGAGGCTAAACCCTAGAAGATAGCCTATGGTATGATTGTTGTATGTTGTCTTGTCCTACGGACTAAAACCCTCCGGTTTATATAGACACCGGAGAGGGTAGGGTTACACAAAGTCGGTTACAATGGTAGGAGATCTAAACATACGTATCGCCAAGCTTGCCTTCCACGCCAAGGAAAGTCCCATCCGGACACGGGACGAAGTCTTCAATCTTGTATCTTCATAGTCCAGGAGTCCGGCCGAAGGTATAGTCCGGCCATCCCGACACCCCCTAATCCAGGACTCCCTTAGTAGCCCCTGAACCAGGCTTCAATGACGACGAGTCCGGCGCGCAGATTGTCTTCGGCATTGCAAGGCGGGTTCCTCCACCAAGTACTTCATAAAAGATTGTTAACACTAAGGATAGTGTCCGGGTCTGCAAAATAAGTTTCCACATATTGTCATAGAGAGAATAATATTTACACAAATCTAATCTACTGACGTATTCCGCAGCGTGACACCACACTACGGCCAAGCCTCTATCCGAATCGTTTTCACTTCCCCACCTCAGCGCATTTTGCGAGGCGGTTTCCTTGGCACGTCTTGTCAAAGCAGAGATTGTGTCCCCTTTATTTACGGGATTCTCATCAATACGGATGTGGGTAACCCAACCGCGCCATTTATCACGGCGCTTAGGAGATAAGCGAGTTTTACCAGGCTGGCGGGGATGCATAGTCGCATCCGCCCATCTAAGGGGATAAGGATCCACCTTTTTACCTACGCCTTCTTCCTCCTTTGCCTATCCATCTTCCGCGCACTCGAGCTCCAACGCCCAAGCCCGCACTTCCCACCTCAACCTTCTCCAGCCATGTCCGGAGCGGGAGGCAAGTGGATGGTCTCCTCCGTCACGGAGGGCCATATCAAAAAGCTGAGGAAGGCCGGATACTTGTCTAACGACATCGCGCACCGGCTTCTCGAAGAGGGGCAGCTCCTCCCCACCCCAAGGCCCCATGAGAGGGTAGTATTCCTTCCCCATTTCCTCCGCGGACTGGGCTTTCCTCTCCACCCGTTCGTTCGGGGGCTCATGTTCTACTATGGCCTAGATTTCCATGATCTGGCCCCGAACTTCGTCCTCAACATCTCGGCGTTTATCGTCGTGTGTGAGGCTTTCCTCTGCGTCCGCCCCCATTTCGGCCTGTGGCTCAAGACTATCAATGTCAAGCCCAAGGTGGTGCGCGGCAACCAGGCGGAGTGCGGAGGTGCCATGGCGGGCAAGATAGCCAACGTCCTATGGCTCGAGGGCTCCTTTGTGGAGACCCTGAAGGGGTGGCAATCGGGGTGGTTTTACATCACCGAGCCGCGCGACCCCAGATGGGTCGCAGCCCCTGAGTTCCGGTCTGGACCCCCTACGCGGCTCACGTCTTGGAAAGAGACGGGCCTGTCGCGGGGCAATAAAGGAGAGGTAACCGGACTGCAAAAATGCATCCAAACCTTGGTGAACAAGCAGCTTAAACTTGTTAACGTAGTCCAGGTTATGCTCGTCCGCCGGATCCTCCCGTGTCAGCGACGGGCCTTCAATTTGTGGGAGTTCGACCCGGCGCAGCACCCTACCCTGAGCAGGCTCTTCGACACAACGTACGAAGACGCGTGGAAGGTGCTATTCAAAGGCGCCGAGGCTCCCGCATCCGCTTCCGAGGACCGCGGATTCAGCACGCAGCTTCCCGCTAGTGCGGTAAGCTATTTTTACCTTTTACAGGATGTTGGTTTTCCATAGTTTGACTCTACGCGGGATCTAAACTCCCTTTCCTTTGACAGGATTGGCTGGCGAAGTCCGGACAGATCGACTGTCCGGCCCCTTTGCCCGAAGACCCAGCCGACGCTCGCTTAGCGAAGCTGCTGGCTCCGGCACCTTACGTGGTGCCGGAGAAGAAGGCCAAGAAGAGGGCCACGTGGACTCGAAAGAGTTCTCGGCGCTAGGAGGTGTCGGATTCTTCATCCGACGAATCTGAGACGCGCTCCTCCGTGAAAACGAGGAGGAGGAAGAAGAAACCTCTCCCCCCCCAGCGGGGGGAGGAAAGAAGAGGAAGGCCGCCCCAATAGGGGAGGCCGAAGGGTCCAAGAAGGGGAAGACCCTCCCTCTGGACAACTCCACCGACGCCGACGAGGGCGAAGAGGAGTGGCCGCACAGGGCCAGGCGCCCGGCGGCATCGTAAGTATTCGGACACTAGAGTAACTCATAGCATTCCTTTGTTGCATAGCTTTTCCTTATGTCGAATATAATTATGCAGTCCGCCCAAGGCCGGGCTCGACGAGTCGTCGAGCGGCTCCCTGGATTCATCGGACGTGAATTCAGTTCTATCCGCTGCCTCCCCCCGCACTGCGGACGACGCCGAAGTGGCGTCGCGACAAGCTCCGGGCCAAGAGGAGGTGGTCCTGGAGGAGCCGCGAGGTGACCTCCCGGACTCCGGGAGTAAAGGGGACAAGACCCCCCAGGGTTCCAAGTCCGGCTTAGAGCCGGACACCGTGCCGGAATCTTCAATGGTTCCGGACTGCGGTAGGCGAACTCCTTCCAAGAGGAGCAATGTCACACCCCTAGTTCTGGTATGACCTAGGCTAGCCCTTCATGTGTGCATCATGTTTAAATTCCATTTAAATTTGAAATGAGGATTTGCGAAACCCTCAGATTCATCTCTGGAAATGACCCAAATAAAAAGTGCTCCAAAAGGTCCAAGAAAATGCTCGTGTTGCCCTCTGAAAATACTGCACAGAGATAAAAATCAAACCAATATTTTTGGGAGCTCATAAGTATTTATTTTGGGCATGTGGAATTAATGCATAATTATTTGCATTGGATATATAAATGTTATATATATATTATATGTCCAAAATTGTGCCATTTGTTGAGGAGCTCTGGAATAATACCATTAGCCCCTACAAAAATTGCATAATAAAATAAAATGGTTTAGTATTTTTATTAAACCAAACAAATGTCAGAAAAATAGAGAAGTTAAACAAAATGAAAAAATGCTTACCTGTGCTCACCTAAGGCCTGGCATTGTGCGGCCCAGCTGGCCGGCCCAGCCGACTGGCCAGTGTCAGTCGTCCTCCACCTCCCGCCAGGAGGCCAGGGGCGTGTGGCCGACGCGTGCGCACCACCGTGCCGAAATGGAACCTGCCTGCCTGCCCTCCCCCCAATGCCTGGACGTCCGGAACGTCGCCACGCACCGCCGCACACCCCTCTCACTCTCTCCCGGTCCTCTCCTCTCCTCTCCCTCGCTTTCTCTCTCGCGTCCGAACGCTCCCGCCGCCGACGACGAGCACCACCGCGGCCACCGGCCACCCCTCGCCCTGACGCTGCGCCCAGGAGCTCCGCCACATCGCCGACTACCTCTCCGTCAAGTCACGCGCCTCGGGAGGCCCTGGAGAGTCGCCATCGTCGCCGTCTTCATCTCCGATCGTCGGAGATCGTCTTCGCCGCCCCGCCAACTCCGGCCCCTCCCCGAGCTCGCCGATCGCCTCGTCTGAACCGCCGTGAGCTTCTACACCGTCCCCCTCTCCCCGTTTCTCCGTTCTCGCACCGTAGCTTCGTTCCCCGCCATGGCCGAAGCTTCTTACCGCCGTCCATGTCGCCGTCGCCGCCCTGGTCACCGCAGCTCGCAACCGAGCGTGTCACAGTGCTCCTGGTACCACGAGGGTGCCGCAGAGCCCCTCGGGTGGCCCCCCCGTGCCCCGCAGCCGCTCCGCTCGAAGCCGTGCTCCGGCCGCCGCCGCGAGCTCTGCTCTGGCGAGCTCCGGCACCCCAACGGTCTCCCGCGTGTCCCATTGGATGCGCGCGAGCCTGGGCTCCTTGCAGATGGTCTCCGCGGCCCTTTTAGTCACCGGAGACGCGGTCCCGAGCCCCTCCGCCGCGTTCGGCCTCGCCGGCGGCTAAACGCCGGTGGGGTTTGACCCTTTGACCTCGCCGGCCCGTCAGGTGCGCCCCATGGGTCAGGTGATTAGCTTAAGGCTAATCACCATTTAACTAAACCTGACATTGACAAGTGGGCCAGGCCCCTGCTAATTTTAGTTAGATGTTAATTAAACTTAATTAGCTGATGATACTGACATGTGGGCCCGAGGCCACTAACTAAACTAGATTAGTTAGTTTAGACACTGACATATGGGTCCCATTGGTCAGGTTTGACCTGGACCGTCCCATTGAATCGCTGACGTCACGCTGACGTCAGGCTGACGCAGTTATTCATTTTCTGGATTTAAGATTAATCAGGAAATTCCAGAAAATGTTTCAAACTTCAAAAAATCATAGAAATTCAACCGTAGCTCGGATTGAAATAATTTATATATGAAAAATTATCAGAAAAATACAATCTTTCCATCTGTACCAGTTTCATGCATGAAAAAATAACTTATACCTGCTGTATAGGTGAAAACATATAAATGGCATATATAAGGACTTACTTTGGAAATGCATTTGAATCTTTGGTTCAAATGGACTTCAACCAAATGAACTCTAGCTGCATTAGCTCAAACAGCATCACATATTCATGCCATGATCATGCATCATATTGTTGCATATGCTTGTATTCTGATTGTCGACACCGTTCCTTCTCGATAGGTCCTGCTCCAGAGACCGATCCCGAGTACCTGTCTGAGGAGCAGTGCCTTCCTTGTTGATCTATCAGGCAAGCAAACCCCCTTGTTCATTCCGATATGATCCCACTCTCTCGCTCCCGCTCTCTTTTATTGCATTAGGACAACAGCGATTCAACTGCTACTTTATGCTGCGGTAGTTGAACCCATTCCTCTGCATGACCTGTCATTGCCACAGTAAATAGTTGAAACCCACTAGCATGTGTAGGAGTTGATTGAGCCATGTTGTGTTCCTACCATGCCATGCCTGCTATTGCTTAGAGTTGTGTCAGGTCTGATTCATTGGGAATGAATTGGAGTGTTACGATATGTTCTGGTGCTGAGAGTTAAGTGTGTGAACACGATTTGGTAAAGGTAGCGGTGAGAGGCCATGTAGGAGTACATGGTGGGTTGTCTCACTGGAACCGTCCTTAAGCACTGAGTTCTGTGTATGTTGTCCAATGACTAGCTACTACCACGCATTGGAATGCTTAAGTGCCCCTCTCGACTTATTAACCGACTTGATCTCTGTCCAGGAGTTGCAAATAGTTTCTGGTGTTTGTAGGTAGTGTTAGTAGTCTACCAAGTGGCACCCGGCCAGGTGGGCTTGGGACAGACTAGGCACAAGTGGCACGGTGTACCAAGCGTAGATCCATCCGGCGAGGTGGGCTTGGGAACCCTGCACACATCGTTTGGGGCCGTGAGCGACACCCCGGCCGGATCTCCTTGCGGATGGAACCCGAATAGGCGATAAACCTGGACTAGAGTCTTGTGTGGTTAGTCAGGTCGTGGCCGACACCCTCGCCAGGCTTCCGCTTGAAGGTTGCCGAGATACATGACGTGTACATGGTGATAAGTGGTGAGAGCATGTGTGAGGAAGTACACCCCTGCAGGGTTATCATGATCTATTCAAATAGCCGTATCCTCGGTTATGGACTTCTTGGATGCTTACGTTTTACATAGACAACTTAAAGTGTATACTCTAAAATGCTCAAGACAAGTGTGAGTGCTATGGATGGCTTTCTCGTAGGGAGATGGGAATGAATCCATAGTAGAGTATTGATGTGGTGATTAGTGGACTCGTGTGCGCCACCTCAAAAGAGTTACCAGCAGTCGTAGTACAGGATAGCCACTGAGTCAAAGCTGGCTTGCTGCAACTAAACCCCACATTACCTTCTTGATACAAATGCATGTATGATAGGATCTGATGTAAGTCTTCCTGAGTACCTTTGTACTCACGTTTGCCTTATTTATGTTTTGCAGCGGAGACTTCGTTCTTACTAGTAGTTCCACTTGGACTTCGACGAGTAGCTTGTACCTCAGCTACGATCTTGATCGGATGTTGTAGATAGTCGGGCTCTTCAGCCTTTTTCATTTGTAGTTTTCTGTACTCAGACATGTAATGCTTCCGCTTGTTGCTTGTATGCTCTGAATGATGGGTCATGTGACCCTTGCTTGTATTTAATGCTATGTGGCTCTTCTGAGCCTTTATCTATATGAGTTTGCGTTATGTTGTGATGCCATGTTGTACATCACATACTTGCATGTTATGCGTACGTGTAACGTGTATTGCTATGTGTGGGATCCGACAATCTAGTTGTTTATCCTTGGCAGCCTATCATATGGGGAAATGTAGTCTAGTGCTTTCTGAGCGATAGTAGTCCGCTACAGCCCGGTTCACCGGAGTCCTGCTAGCCCAGCACTACTGGTCGGAACACTTGACTGGCCGGCATGTGTTTCACTTCATTCCTATGTCTGTCCCTTCGGGGAAATGTCACGCGGTGACATCCGAAGTCCTGCCTAGCCTGCTACAGCCCGGGTTACCGGAGTCCTGTTAGCCCAGTGCTACAGCCCGGATTCACACGTTGATGACCAACATGCTCGATGTGATTCATGTATGCCTGTCCTCATGGGTTAGTGCCGCTTTGGATTCGCGACTAGCCATGTCGGCCCGGGTTCTTTGTCATATGGATGCTAGCGACACTATCATATACGTGAGCCAAAAGGCGCAAACGGTCCCGGGCCAGGTAAGGTGGCACCCGTGGGAATACCGTGCGTGAGGCCGCAAAGTGATATGATGTGTTACATGCTAGATCGGTGTGACTTAGGATCGGGGTCTCGACAGCTTTGGTATCAGAGCCTGACTGCCTGTAGGATTCCCAAGCCAACCTGGTCGAAGTTGATTCTATAAATGCTTTAGTTATGTAAGGGTATTGATTGTGGAAGGGAACGTAAGGATCTTTTTACTCCTTATATCTCATGCCCTTCTGATCTGAGTCATCCTATCTTTCCTACGGGGTTAAGGAACTAGGCTTCCTCTTCTACCTATCAGGATCACGTGTTACTACTCCGTAGTCTCTTAGGATTGGTTGATCAAAGTCATAATCCAGTTTTCTAGTACTTCCGGTGTAGCCTGTTTAGTATGATCTCAGAACCTTGAGTGATGATGTTGAGTATGGTGCTACCCCGTCTTTTGTAGAATTGTCTCATTTTGAGCTTTTTACTGCCGTTATGCTGCCGGAATTGTCCTAGGAGTTTGAGAGATACTAAATTCTTGTGCTACCTTCCGCATCCTATAGTTGATGCTGAATCCATCCTTGTTTTCCTTGGTTTCGTTCTTCAGGATGTTGCCGGTTAACCGAAGTTCTGTTGCTCGTAGCCGGAACCACGGAGATGGTAGGGATGAGGATCCTCCCGACCAGTCTTCGTTGGCAGAGTTCATGTTAGAGATGGAGAAGAACAAGCATGAGTCCAACCGCTTGTTAGCATGTATCGAGGAGAACACCGCACCCCAGTGCAAAGAGTCAGCGACCATCCAGGATTTCATTGGTCTGAAACCACCAACCTTCCATCATTCCATTGAACCACTCGATGCAGATGACTGGCTCCGTAGTATCACACACAAGCTCCGTTCTGCGAACGTAGCTGAAGGTGACAAGGTCACCTATGCCGCATATCACCTAGAAGGTCCTGCTAGTCTTTGGTGGCAGAACTATGAGGGTATGCTTCCAGCTGGTCAGATACCTACCTGGAGAGATTTCACTGAAGCCTTTCGCGAGCATCACATTCCTCTAGCTCTCATTGACCACAAGAGAGAAGAGTTCTGTAGTTTCACGCAGGGTAAGATGGTTGTTGATGCTTACAGTAGAGAGTTTGAGAACCTCGCCCGCTATGCTACAGAAGAAGTGTCCACGGACGCCAAGAAGCAGGCTAGGTTCCGGAAGGGTATCAACCCCAAGTTGCGTCGTGATCTCCACTTGCACCATTGCAATACATTCCAGGCTCTTGTGAACAAGGCCATTAATGCAGAGACAGCTCAACTCACTGACGCCATTCCAGTCTCGTAAGCACATCCGTGATTTGGGTTCTTCCTCCGGTTCTAGTTCTCAGAAGCGCCGGATTTGGGTTCTGAACTCTGCTCTTCCACCCGGCTACACACTGACGCCATCTTATGTGGCGCCTCACCCAGTTCGGCCGTATGCTCCAACCAGGCCTATTGGTGGACCGCCTGCCAATGCGGGTCCATGTCCTACCTCCAAGATTTGTTACAAGTGTGGAGAGCCAGGCCACATTGCCCGTATTTGCACTCAGACCAATGTTGCTCCACCCCAGCCCGAGAAGTTTGATGGCGGTGGAAGTAAGCCATCACGCGGGATGATCGGTGCCAAGTCAGCTCCCACTGAACATGGACGTGTGCATCGCATCTCAGTTAAAGACGCTCATGATGATCCAGATGTCGTTCTTGGTACACTCCTTGTAAACTGTCATCCAGCATCGGTTCTATTCGATACTGGAGCATCTCATTCCTTCATTTCTGAAAGTTATGCCCGCTTGCACGACATGTCATTTTGTGATATGCCCTCCCCACTACTTATTCAAACTCCTGGATCCAAATGGCAAACTTCTAGGATAAGTTATGGCAATGAAATACATGTTGACAGACTTGTATTTCTAGCTTCCTTGATATCTCTTAAGTCTTCAGATATTAACATCATCTTGGGTATGGACTGGATGAAAGCTCATTATGCCAAGATTGATTGTTACACCAGGTCTGTTCAGCTCACACACCCGTCTGGCAAGATAGTCACTGTCTCCACCAGAATTGCAAAGCACCAGCTTTATTCTCTTAATGTCAGCCCTCTTCCAGACCTTGAGGATATCCCGGTAGTCCGTGACTTTCCGGATGTCTTTCCAGAAGAACTGTCAGGTGTTCCACCTGACAGAGATGTAGAATTTGTCATAGATCTTCTCCCAGGAACCGCCCCAATTTCTAGGAGAACTTACAAGATGGCACCCTTAGAGCTAGCCGAGCTTAAGAAACAACTTGATGAGTCCTTGCAAAAGGGTTTCATTCGTCCTAGTTCTTCTCCTTGGGCTTGCCCCGTTCTCTTCGTCAAGAAGAAGGATGGTACGGACCGGATGGTTGTAGATTATCGCCCCGTTAATTTGGTCACGGTAGAGAACAAGTATCCGCTCCCCAGGATCAACGACCTGTATGATCAGCTCGCTGGATCCTCAGTCTTTTCCAAGATGGATTTGAGGTTAGGCTACCACCAAATCAAGATCAGAAACGGGGACATTCCTAAGACGGCTTTTGTCACTCGTTATGGCCAGTACGAGTACACCGTCATGTCCTTTGGTCTAACCAATGCTGTAACGCCCTCGATGCGGCTATATCTCCTACGTGTCGAAGCACGACTTAGAGGCATAACCGCATTGAAAGCAATGTCGCAAGTGAGGTAATCTTCACACAACCCATGTAATACATAAGGGAAAGAGATACATAGTTGGCTTACAATCGCCACTTCACACAATACATGAGTAAAGCATTACATCATACAGATACAATCAAGGTCCGACTACGGAACCAAAATAAAAGAAGAACCCCAAAAGCGACAAAGGTCCCTGATCGACCCCAACTGGGCTCCACTACTGATCGATTAGAACGAAACAACATAAAGGATGAGATCTTCATCGGGCTCCTCCTGAGCCTGGTTGCGTCATCTGCTCGGTCTCAACGGCACCTGCAAGCTGGTTTTGGAAGTATCTGGTGAGTCACGGGGACTCAACAATCTCACACCCGCGAGATCAAGACTATTTAAGCTTAAAGGTAGGACAGGGTAGTGAGGTGGAGCTGCAGCAGCGACTAGCATATATGGTGGCTAACATACGCAAATGAGAGCGAGAAGAGAAGGCAAAGCACGGTCGAACAACTATGATCAATAAGTGATCCTGAACTACTTACGCCAAGCATAACTCCAACAACCGTGTTCACCTCCCGGACCCCGCCGAGAAGAGACCATCACGGTTACACACGCGGTTGGTGTATTTTAATTAAGATCGACTTCGGGTTTTCTACAACCGGACATTAACAAATTCCCATCTGCCACATAACCGCGGGCACGGCTTTCGAAAGTTCAAACCCTGCAGGGGTGTCCCAACTTAGCCCATCATAAGCTCTCGCGATCAACGAAGGATATTCCTTCTCCCCGGGAAGACCCGATCAGTCTTGGAATCCCGGCTACAAGACATTTCGACAGTAATAAAACAAGTCTAGCAAAGCCGCCCGATGCGCCGACATCCTGATAGGAGCTGCACATATCTCGTTCTCAGGGCAACACCGGATGAACACTACGTACAGCAACCGACGATACCCCAAGTTGCCCCGGGGCGGCACCGCAAGTGGCTCTAGTTTGGACCAAGACTTAGACAAGCATTGGCCCGGGGGGCTAAATAAAGATGACCCTCGGGTTAGCTACTCCCAAGGGAAAGGTATAGGTGGTAGGCAAATGGTAAAACCAAAGTTGGGCCTTGCTGGAAAAGTCTTATTCAAAGCGAACTATCAAGGGGGTCCCATAAATCACCCGACCGCGTTAGGGACGCAAAATCCGGGAACATAACACCGATATGACGGAAACTAGGGCGGCAAGAGTGGAACAAAACACCAGGCATAAGGCCGAGCCTTCCACCCTTTACCAAGTATATAGATGCATTAATTAAATAAGATATATTGTGATATCCCAACAAGTAAACATGTTCCAATCAAGGAACAACATCTCCATGTTCCAACAAGGAACAAACTTCATCTTCACCTGCAACTAACAACGCTATAAGAGGGGCTGAGCAAAGCGGTAACATAGCCAAACAATGGTTTGCTAGGACAAGGTGGGTTAGAGGCTTGGTTTGACAATATGGGAGGCATGATAATCAAGTGGTAGGTATCGCAGCATAGACATAGCAAAAGAGCGAGCAACTAGCAAGCAAAGATAGAAGTGATTTCGAGGGTATGGTCATCTTGCCTGCGATCCCGCAAGGAAGAAGAACGAGTCCATGAAGAAGACAAACGGACGTAGTCTAACGAATCCTCACAACTCCGAAACGAAACCGAAGCTAACGAGAGGAGCAACCCGGAAAGAAACAAGCAACAAAGTAAACAACCACCACATAAACATGGCATGATATGCGAGATGTGGTATGCAATGCATATGCATGCTCGGGAAGGGAAAAGATGAACAAGGAATAATCTTGGCAAACCAAGTATGCCACTGGAAAGGTGAGGTGATTTCGATTGAAATCAATATAAAGATCACCGGAATCGGATGCACGGTTTGCAAATGACAAGCAAAACAAGAATGACAATAATCTGCCATTAACAGCATGATGCTACTTAGCAAGCAACAAGAAATTAAGCTACTGCACCCAAACATATCAACAAGGCATTTGACGGTGATCTACTCAAGATGCTTGACAAAAGATGAACACTGAGTTACGGCTAAATAACACTACAACAGGTTCAAACAAGCATGGCAAAAGTGCAAAAGATAACAGGTTCAAACAAGCTCGATGCACTCACTACAGAGCATTGCATGATAAACTAAGCATACATCCATCAAGAAGACATGGCAAAGAAGCTAGACATGGCAAGAGCAACAACATAGCATGCAAGGATCAACTACAACAAGCTTGGCAAAATCGAATAAGATGTAAACAATCTGCAAGTAACATTTTATAGCAAAAGTAGAGCTCGATTGACTCAAGCTATGGCACTCCATAAATACAAGCAAAGGCATGGATGGATAGAGCAAACCCATATGCTCAAAACACCCTTACTGGTCATGCTCCAAAGAGGCATAGATCTCTCTGAAACAACATGAACACATGGCATAAAAATAACAGCAGTCAGGGACTTAGTGAAAATACTAAGTCTCTGAAATCAGCAACATTAAGTACCCTAGTTTGCATGCTTGTGCTAGTCACCACAGAGATCACAAAAATACATGGCATAATTCTCTCGAAAGGTAACGTGTCATATTACAAAACACATGTAGGACTCAACTTCATAGGATGCACACATCAATCATGGCAAAAATGACAAAAGTGCATCTACTGAAACAGATCTGAAACTAACATCACATAGCCCTATTCTAACAGCATTTCGGGCATCAAGATTAGCTCAAATGAAAATGATCAAATGGAATGAAATGATTTACTCATCGAGGCGAACAATTCGATATATTACACGCACGAAACGGAGCAGCATGCAGCTAGTTATGGAATGATGAAGTATGCATGAAAATTACGCAGATCTGGGACTTAGGAATTTCGGGGGGAGGAAGAAAGTCAACCTTAGGACTCTCTGGATCCAGATCCGGGCCCGAGCTCGCCGGAGCTCAGCGGCGCCGGCGACGAGGGAGGAGGTCGGAGAGGCCGGGGAGGGGCGCGGCACGCGAGGCGCGCGCGGGTGCGGCGGAGGAGGAGGCGGGCGGCGCAGGCGGCGGCGAGCGGCGGAGCAGCGCAGGCGGCGCGACGGAGCTGCGCGGGCAGCGGAGCGCATATGGCGGCGCGGGGGCGGAGCCGGGCAGGGCCAGCGAGGACGCGCAGCGGCGGGGCGAGGGCGGCGCGGTGGCGGCGCAGCAGGCGAGCGGCGGCGGAGAGCTGCGGGCGGCGCGGGGCGGAGGTCGGCGGCGAGCGCGGCGGCCGGAGCGGCGAGGCGCGCCGGCGAGGCGGCGGGGAGGCGCGCCGGCGCGGATGGGAGCCGGGCGGCGGCGGATCTGGGCCCGCACGGGCCCCGGATGGGCTCCACGGGCCGCGGCGCGGTGGGGGACTCCGGCTGGACACGTGGCGGCGTGGGACTAGGCGCGGGGGCGGCGGCGCTGACGTGGCCGCCTCTGATTGGCCTGAGTGATGTGGCAGCGGCGCTGGACATGTCCGGCGACGGGATGGACATGTCCGGCGGCGTGAGGGGAGCGGGGCTAGGGTTCATCTGCCCGAAATTTCGGGGAGAGACACATATTTATAGGTAGAGGGGGCTAGGAAGCTCCAAATGGAGTGCGGTTTTCGCCCACACGATCGTGATCGGACGACCGAGAGGATAGAGATGACTTAGATGGGTTTTGGGCCACTTTGAAGGGGTGTTGGGATGCAAAGAGAGAGGGGCTTTATCGGTTACCCGGTTAACCGTTGGAGTATCAAACGACCTCCGAATGACCCGAAACTTGACAGGCGGTCTACCGGTGCTATACCAAGGCCGCTTGGCAAACCTCGGTCCATTCCGAGAAAGTTTAATACCCGCTCATGGAAAAAGGTAAAAGGGGACGCCGGAGGACGTAGGAGCGCCGGATTGCAAAACGGACAACGGGGAAAATGCTCGGATGCATGAGACGAACACGTATGCGAATGCGATGCACATGATGACATGATATGAAATGCAGATGATGACATGGCAAAGTGCAACACGCAAGCACATGACATGGCATCGACGGCGAATAACTAGTGGACACCTGGCGCATCGAATCCGGGGCGTTACAAATGCTCCAGCTACTTTCTCCCGCTTGATGAACTCGATCTTCATGGAGTACTTAGATAAGTTCATCATGGTTTACCTCGATGATATCCTTATTTACTCGAAGAACGAGGAAGAGCATGCCGAACATCTTAAACTTGTGTTAGAGAAACTCAGAGAGCATCGCCTTTATGCCAAGTTCTCCAAGTGCAAATTTTGGTTGCCAGAAGTGACCTACCTGGGCCACGTGATCACTGGTAAGGGCATTGCTGTCAATCCCGAGAGAGTTCAGGCCGTTCTTGATTGGACTCCACCTGAAATAGTTAAACAAGTTAGTAGTTTCCTTGGTCTAGCCAGTTACTGTCACCGCTTCGTTGAAAACTTCTCCAAAGTGGCCAAACCCCTCACGGAACTTCTCAAGAAAGATAAAAAGTTTGAGTGGTCCCCACAGTGTGAGCACGGTTTTCAGGAACTGAAAATACGCCTGACTTCTGCTCCCATACTTGTGCCACCGGATTTCACTAAAGACTTTGTTATCTACTGCGACGCCTCACGACAGGGACTAGGTTGCATTCTTATGCAAGATCGTCATGTGATTGCCTATGCATCTCGACAGTTGCATCCACATGAGGAGAATTATCCTACACATGATCTAGAGCTTGCAGCCGTAGTCTATGCACTTAAGACATGGCGACATTACCTTCTCGGTAAACGTTGCGAGATATACACCGATCACCAGAGTCTCAAGTATATCTTCACCCAACCAGATTTGAACCTTAGGCAAAGACGTTGGTTGGAGTTGATCTCAGATTACGACTTAGGGATTACCTACACCCTAGGCAAGGGCAATGTCATGGCTGATGCGCTAAGTCGTAAGTCCTATTGCAACAATCTTATGTTGCAGCAGGGCCAACCACTTCTCCATGAGGAATTCTGTAAGCTTAACCTTCACATTGCTCCTCACGGATTCCTTTCTACCTTGGTGGCGAAACCTACCCTTGAGGATCAGATCATCTCTGACCAGAAGTTTGATAGGGGTGTTATCCGCATCAAGAGAAACATTAAGGAGAGAGTTGGAGGATGTTTCTCTATGGACGATCAAGGTGTTGTTTTCTTTGAGAATCGCTTGGTGGTTCCCAAGAATCAACATCTACGACAACTGATCCTTAAGGATGCTCATGAATCTCCTCTCACGATTCATCCCGGTAGTACTAAGATGTATCAGGACCTACGCCAGAGGTTCTGGTGGACTAGGATGAAGAGAGAAATCGCCGACTTCGTTGCTAATTGTGACGTTTGTCGTCGCGTTAAGGCAGAGCATCAAAGGCCTGCCGGCACCCTTTAGCCTTTAGCTATTCCTGAGTGGAAATGGGATAAAGTTGGTATGGACTTCATCACCAGCTTTCCCAGGACCAAGAAAGGGAATAATGCTATCTTCGTAGTCATTGATCACCTTTCCAAAGTGGCTCACTTCCTACCTGTTCGAGAGAATATCACCGCTAGTCAGCTCGCTGACCTATATATTTCTCGAATAGTTTCACTTCATGGTGTTCCACTAGAAATCAATTCAGACCGTGGTAGTCTTTTCACTTCTCATTTCTGGGAGAGTTTCCAAACTTCCATGGGCACCCATCTTTCCTTCAGTACCGCTTTCCACCCTCAATCAAGTGGTCAGGTGGAAAGGGTCAACAAAATCCTCGAAGACATGCTTAGAGCTTGCGTTATCTCATTCGGTATGGATTGGGAGAAGTGACTTCCTTTCGCCGAGTTTGCTTATAACAATAGCTACCAATCCAGTCTCAAGAAAGCTCCTTTTGAGATTCTGTATGGACGAAGATGTCGAACACCTTTGAACTGGTCAGAAACCGGTGAAAGACAATTCTTTGGACCGGATATGATCCAGGAGGCAGAAGAGCAAGTTCGCATCATTCGTGAGAATTTGAAAACAACCCAATCTCGTCAAAAGAGCCAGTATGACCGTCGTCATAAGGAAGTGGCTTATGAAGTTGGCGACAAGGCTTACCTTCGGGTTACCCCTTTGAAGGGCACCCACCGTTTCGGTATCAAGGGCAAGTTGGCTCCTCGTTACATTGGTCCTTTTCGCATTCTCGCTAAACGAGGAGAGGTTGCCTACCAGTTGGAACTACCCCCACATCTTTCTCGAGTACATGATGTCTTCCACGTCTCTCAACTCAGGCGTTGCTTCTCGGATCCCATCCGTGGAGTGGACCACGATACGATTGATCTCCAAGATAACCTCACATACCGAGAGTACCCTGTTCACATTCTTGATCAAGCAGAGCGTGTTACTCGACGTCAGAACATCAAGTTTCTCAAAGTTCAGTGGTCTCATCATTCCGAGAGAGAAGCTACCTGGGAGCGTGAAGATCGTCTTCGACTGGAGTACCCCACTTTCTTTCCGCCAACTCCTGAATCTCGGGAAGAGATTCTTTCTAGTGGGGGCGAGTTGTCACACCCCTAGTTCTGGTATGACCTAGGCTAGCCCTTCATGTGTGCATCATGTTTAAATTCCATTTAAATTTGAAATGAGGATTTGTGAAACCCTCAGATTCATCTCTGGAAATGACCCAAATAAAAAGTGCTCCAAAAGGTCCAAGAAAATGCTCATGTTGCCCTCTGAAAATACTGGACAGAGATAAAAATCAAACCAATATTTTTGGGAGCTCACAAGTATTTATTTTGGGCATTTGGAATTAATGCATAATTATTTGCATTGGATATATAAATGTTATATATATTATATGTCCAAAATTGTGCCATTTGTTGAGGAGCTCTAGAATAATACGATTAGCCCCTACAAAAATTGGCATAATAAAATAAAATGGTTTAGTATTTTTATTAAACCAAACAAATGTCAGAAAAATAGAAAAGTTAAACAAAATGGAAAAATGCTTACCTGTGCTCACCTAAGGCCTGGCACTGTGCGGCCCAGCTGGTCGGCCCAGCCGACTGGCCAGTGCCAGTCGTCCTCCACCTCCCGCCAGGAGGCCAGGGGCGTGTGGCCGACGCGTGCGCACCGTCGTGCCGCCACGGCACCTGCCTGCCTGTCCTCCCCCCTCGACGCCTGGACGTCCGGAACGTCGCCACGCGCCGCCGCGCACCCCTCTCACTCTCCCCCGGCCCTCTCCTCTCCCTCGCTTTCTCTCTCGCGTCCGAACGCGCCCGCCGCCGCCGACGAGCACCACCGCGGCCACCGGCCACCTCTCGCCCTGACGCTGCGCCCAGGAGCTCCGCCACATCGCCGGCTACCTCTCCGTCAAGTCACGCGCCTCGGGAGGCCCTCGAGAGTCGCCATCGCCGCCGTCTTCATCTCCGATCGCCGAAGATCGTCTTCGCCGCCCCGCCGATTCCAGCCCCTCCCCGGGCTCGCCGACCGCCTCGTCCGAACCGACGTGAGCTTCTACGCCGTCCCCCTCTTCCCGTTTCTCCGTTCTCGCACCGTAGCTTCGTTCCCCGCCATGACCGAAGCTTCTTGCTGCCGTCCATGTCGTCATCGCCGCCCTGGTCACCGCAGCCCGCAACCGAGCATGTCACAGTGCTCCTGGTGCCACGAGGGTGCCGCAGAGCCCCTCGGGTGGCCCCCCGTGCCCCGTAGCCGCTCCGCTCGAAGCCGTGCTCTGGCCACCACCGCGAGCTCTGCTCCGGCGAGCTCCGGCACCCCCACGGTCTCCCGCTTGTCCCATTGGATGTGCGCGAGCCTGGGCTCCTCGCAGATGGTCTCCGCGGCCCTTTTGGTCACCGGAGACGCGGTCCCGAGCCCCTCCGCCGCGTTCGGCCTCGCCGGCGGCTAAACGCCGGTGGGGTTTGACCCTTTGACCTCGCCGGCCCGTCAGGTGGGCCCCTGGGTCAGGTGATTAGCTTAAGGCTAATCACCATTTAACTAAACCTGACATTGGCAAGTGGGCCAGGCCCCTGCTAATTTTAGTTAGATGTTAATTAAACTTAATTAGCTGATGATACTGACATGTGGGCCCGAGGCCACTAACTAAACTAGATTAGTTAGTTTAGACACTGACATATGGGTCCCATTGGTCAGGTTTGACTTGGACCATCCCGTTGACTCGCTGACGTCACGCTGACGTCAGGCTGACGCAGTTATTCATTTTCTGGATTTAAGATTAATTAGGAAATTCCAGAAAATGTTTCAAACTTCAAAAAATCATAGAAATTCAACCGTAGCTCGGATTGAAATAATTTATATATGAAAAATTGTCAGAAAAATACAATCTTTCCATCTGTACCAGTTTAATGCATGAAAAAAGAACTTATACCTGCTGTATAGGTGAAAACATATAAATGGCATATATAAGGACTTACTTTGGAAATGCATTTGAATCTTTGGTTCAAATGGACTTCAACCAAATGAACTCTAGCTGCATTAGCTCAAACAACATCACATATTCATGCCATGATCATGCATCATATTGTTGCATATGCTTGTATTCTGATTGTCGACACCGTTCCTTCTCGATAGGTCCTGCTCCGGAGACCGATCCCGAGTACCTGTCTGAGGAGCAGTGCCTTCCTTGTTGATCTACCAGGCAAGCAAACCCCCTTGTTCATTCCGATATGATCCCACTCTCTCGCTCCTGCTCTCTTTTATTGCATTAGGACAACAGCGATTCAACTGCTACTTTATGCTGCGGTAGTTGAACCCATTCCTCTGCATGACCTGTCATTGCCACAGTAAATAGTTGAAACCCACTAGCATGTGTAGGAGTTGATTGAGCCATGTTGTGTTCCTACCATGCCATGCCTGCTATTGCTTAGAGTTGTGTCAGGTCTGATTCATTGGGAATGAATTGGAGTGTTACGATATGTTCTGGTGCTGAGAGTTAAGTGTGTGAACACGATTTGGTAAAGGTAGCGGTGAGAGGCCATGTAGGAGTACATGGTGGGTTGTCTCACTGGAACCGTCCTTAAGCACTGAGTTCTGTGTATGTTGTCCAATGACTAGCTACTACCACGCATTGGAATGCTTAAGTGCCCCTCTCGACTTATTAACCAACTCGATCTCTGTCAAGGAGTTGCAAATAGTTTCTGGTGTTTGTAGGTAGTGTTATTAGTCTACCAAGTGGCACCCTGCCAGGTGGGCTTGGGACAGACTAGGCACAAGTGGCACGGTGTACCAAGCGTAGATCCATCCGGCGAGGTGGGCTTGGGAACCCTGCACACATCGTTTGGGGCCGTGAGCGACACCCCGGCCGGATCTCCTTGCGGATGGAACCTGAATAGGCGATAAACCTGGACTAGAGTCTTGTGTGGCTAGTCAGGTCGTGGCCGACACCCTCGCCAGGCTTCCGCTTGAAGGTTGCTGAGATACATGACGTGTACATGGTGATAAGTGGTGAGAGCGTGTGTGAGGAAGTACACCCCTGCAGGGTTACCATTATCTATTCGAATAGCCGTGTCCTCGGTTATGGGCTTCTTGGATGCTTACGTGGTACATAGACAACTTAAAGTGGATACTCTAAAATGCTCAAGACAAGTGTGAGTGCTATGGATGGCTTTCTCGCAGGGAGACGGGAATGAATCCATAGTAGAGTATTGATGTGGTGATTAGTGGACTCGTGTGCGCCACCTCAAAAGAGTTACCAGCAGTCGTAGTACAGGATAGACACTGAGTCAAAGCTGGCTTGCTGCAACTAAACCCCACATTACCTTCTTGATACAAATGCATGTATGATAGGATCTGATGTAAGTCTTGCTGAGTACCTTTGTACTCATGTTTGCCTCATTTATGTTTTGCAGCGGAGACTTCGGTCTTACTAGTAGTTCCGCTTGGACTTCGACGAGTAGCTTGTACCTCAGCTACGATCTTGATCGGATGTTGTAGATAGTCGGGCTCTTCAGCCTTTTTCATTTGTAGTTTTCTGTACTCAGACATGTAATGCTTCCGCTTGTTGCTTGTATGCTCTGAATGATGGGTCATGTGACCCTTGCTTGTATTTAATGCTATGTGGCTCTTCTGAGCCTTTATCTATATGAGTTTGCGTTATTTTGTGATGCCATGTTGTACATCACATACTTGCATGTTATGCTTACGTGTAACGTGTATTGCTATGTGTGGGATCCGACAATCTAGTTGTTTATCCTTGGCAGCCTATCATATGGGGAAATGTAGTCTACTGCTTTCTGAGCGATAGTAGTCCGCTACAGCCCGGTTCACCGGAGTCCTGCTAGCCTAGCACTACTGCTCGGAACACTTGACTGGTCGGCATGTGTTTCACTTCGTTCCTATGTCTGTCCCTTCGGGGAAATGTCACGCGGTGACATCCGAAGTCCTGCCTAGCCTGCTACAGCCCGGGTTACCGGAGTCCTATTAGCCCAGTGCTACAGCCCGGATTCGCACGTTGATGACCGACATGCTCGATGTGATTCATGTATGCCTGTCCTCATGGGTTAGTGCCGCTTTGGATTCGCGACTAGCCATGTCGGCCCGGGTTCTTTGTCATATGGATGCTAGCGACACTATCATATACGTGAGCCAAAAGGCGCAAACGGTCCCGGGCCAGGTAAGGTGGCACCCGTGGGAATACCGTGCGTGAGGCCGCAAAGTGATATGATGTGTTACATGCTAGATCGGTGTGACTTAGGATCGGGGTCCCGACAACAAGCCTTCTGAGCCGGCGGCCCTCGCCCAACCGAAGGTGCCGGGCAATCTGCTAGAGGTGCTTAATGGCGCCTCCATCGACGAGGAGCACCGTACTATTATGAGTAAGGCGATCCAAAAGGTTCAGTCCGCCAAGAGCGGACTGACTGAAGCTTGTGCCAGCCTTCTAACAGGCTTCGAGGTAAGTAAAAAATATGTAAAAGTATTACCGCATAGACAGTAGCCCCTGATGCTCTATTTGGCGTTCAGAAAGAAAAGCCGAATAGAGGATCTAATAAATTTTGCAAGAGTCTAACAAAAAATGAGTCAATATGCGTATGCAGGCTTCGCTGCTTGCGACCGCCGCACTGACTGCGGAGGTAGGCACCCTGAAGCAGTGTCTCGAGCGGTCCGAGCAAGAGCTCGGCCTTGCCAAGCGGAAGCTCGAGGAGAAAGAAGGTAAGAGATACCTTATAGAAAATATATGAAAAAGATGCAATTGCAAAAGTGACAGAATTGTGCTGCTTATTGCAGGGGCCACAACTGAGGTGGCTACCCTCAAGCAGGCGCTGTCAGAGGCCGAGAAGAGAGCGGCCTCGGAGCGCATCGAGCGAGAGAAATTTGAGGCGCAGGTCGGCGAGGCGACGCAAGAGCTTCAGGCTCTCATGAAAAAACATGAGACTTTGGAGCTTGACTCGAAGACGCAAGCATCCGAGCTCGCGGCGGCCATCGAAGCTACCAAATCTGCCAAGGCTGAATCCTAGAAGGCCCTCCAGGAGTTGGATGCGGTGAAAAAGATAGCGGCAGGTAAGGCATTCTTTATGCAAAGCAGACATATAAAAGTAAGCTACTTGTTACTTACCCGAATCCGGAGCTCTCCAGGGGCATTCGCAGATCTTCCCCGTAGCGTGTTTGATGCCGCCGCATTCTACCGAGCCGAGGAGGGCAGCTCGACGGAGAAGGTGTTCTGGTCTCAATATGCTGAGGCCAGACACCCCGTGCCCCTGAGCTACCAGCTGAAGCAGCTGGTCGAGCTCCACAAGGCGGACGAACAGGCCATGAAGGGCCTCATAGTTCGGCTGTGGCCTGGAGAGGCCCTGCCTGGGAGCTATTTCGGACTGGTTTAGCGGCTGGTGGCGGCCTGTCCAAGGCTTGAAGTCATAAAGCGCTCCGTCTGCATCGAAGGTGCCCGGAGGGCCCTTGCCCGCGCTAAGGTGCACTGGGCCAAGCTGGACGGTGAGAAGCTTGTGAAGGACGGGCCACCGCCGGGGAAGGAGCATCGCAAACCCGAGAACTATTATAAGGATGTTCTGAAGGGTGCCCGCCTTATGGCGGATGAATGTACCAAGGATGTAATTTTTGAATGAACTTGCTCGTGTTGTCCTGTGCGCTGAAAACTTGTTCATATGCGCTAAGCAATGCTTTTTGAATTTAAAATATTACTTTCTGTGCGGCCGTTTATCAAAAGTTGAGAGATGGCCAGTCGTCGGCTTCTGCCCCCATGCCACTAGTGCTGGGGTGTTCGAGATAAACCTGAGCGCTCTTTTTCCCATGTTTGGGTCCTTCGAGGGAGGCGCTCAGCACAATGAACAAGGCAATCGAACTATAATGCTTGAACACTCTCACTTAGCCATAGAACTCTATAATTTTAAATTTCGGCGAAGCCCCTAGTATTCGGAAGACCGAGTTCGGGGCGCTATCCATGCCTTGGCCGGACAAAGCCGGTCCTCGCTCTAGGCGGCATAAGTCTTTAAGGACTCGAAAAACCTCTCGAACAGCGACCGGTCTCTCGCTTCATCATGACAGTCAGTTTTAGCTTTCTCTACTAAGGTGCTCAGCCCAGCTCAACTGGGGCACAATCGCAGTAGTTCTCCTAGTGCTACCTTAGCCGATATAGCGGAACGTAAGGCACCAAAACATAGGAGCCGGGCAAACCCAACTATTGACCCAAGACATGATTCGGAGCCGATGCATATAATGCTATAAGTTCGGGGTGCCGCACTTGTGAAAGTGTTCGGACTTCTCACACCATATTGGGGGGTACTGAGGCCCCTGGCGTATTTGCCGTACCACAGTGTACAGGTGCAACATGTCATTAATGAACATATATTTGGAAAAAGGTAATGCGAAAAATAGATAAAGACTATGCATTGTTTAAAAGGGCTGCGATCAAAGCAGAACGATACAAATGGCGCGATAAGCAAAAAGTTGGACTATTTAACATGTCCGGTCCAGGGGCGGGCCGCGGAACTTATATGCAAAACAGGTATACTGCTCGTGATAGAGACCACCTGGGAGTCCATAATGCGGCATGGCTTGTCTGCTTTCCTGGTTCTTGCATCGTCTGTGCGGCAGTTGAATTGCCGAATAGGTCGTCCGAAGTATGGAGTCCTGAAAGTAAGAGAAGATAAAGAAAGAATTCGGCAGCCCCTAGTAAGGTTTAAGCCGTGTTTTGGGCGTGCCGTGATGGTGCCCCTTCCCCTGCGCCCATGGTATTTTGAGAGCGTAGTTGTGTACGCGAAGCACTAGTTTTGCTATTTAGCGAGGGCTGGGGTTGGGGCCGCATTGCTATGCCTGCTCAGATCGTGCCAGGCGGTCTTGTTGTAGGTTACTCCGGGCGCGCTTGACAGTGTCCGGCCTTTTAATGGCCGGACTGGGGAACTGCCTAGAGAGGCTGCTTTGTACTTCCGCTGCGAGGGCCGCCGTGTGCTCCTCCGTTCGGAGGGAGCGTTCGGTGTTTCCATTGACCGTGATTACTCCCCGAGGGCCTGGCATCTTGAGCTTGAGGTATGCGTAGTGCGGTATCACATTGAACTTTCCAAATGCGGTTCGCCCGAGCAGTGCATGATAGCCACTGCGGAACGGGACTATGTCGAAGATTAACTCTTCGCTTCGGAAATTATCCGGGGATCCGAAGACCACTTCAAGTGTGACTGAGCCTGTACAGTTGGCCTCTACACCTGGTATGACGCCTTTAAAGGTCGTTTTGGTGGGTTTAATCCTCGAGGGATCTATGCCCATTTTCTGCACAGTGTCCTGGTAAAGCAGGTTCAGGCTGCTGCCGCCGTCCATAAGGACTCTTGTGAGATGAAATCCGTCAATAATTGGGTCTAGAACCAATGCGGCGAACCTGCCATGACGGATGCTAGTGGGGTGGTCCCTTCGATCAAAAGTGATCGGGCAGGAGGACCATGGGTTGAACTTTGGGGCGACTGGCTCTATCGCGTATACGTCCCGTAACGCACGCTTCCGTTCCCTCTTGGGGATGTGGGTTGCGTATATCATGTTCACCGTCCGCACTTGTGGGGGAAAACCCTTTTGTCCACTGCTGTTCGGCGGCCTGGGCTCCTCCTCGTCGTCGCTACGTAGCCCCTTGTCTCTATTTTTGGCATTTAACTTGCCTGCCTGCTTGAACACCCAACAATCCCGGTTGATGTGATTGGCTGGCTTTTCGGGGGTGCCATGTATCTGGCACAGGCGGTCGAGTATTCAGTCCAAACTAGACGGGCCCTAAGTATATCTTTTGAATGGCTTTTTCCGCTGACCGGATTAGTAGCCTCTGAATCCGGCATTGACTGCCGTATCCTCGTTGCTGTCGCTGTTAACGCGGCGCTTTTGCTTGTTCTGACGCAACCTGCCACTTTTGTCCTTGGTATCCTAATTACCAAGGTTCTTGGGTAAGTTGTTGCTGCGATCTAGCCAGCTGTCTTTTCCCGCGCAGAAGCGGGTCATGAGTGTCGTGAGGGCTGCCATAGATTTTGGCTTTTCCTGTCCAAGGTGCCAGGCAAGCCACTCGTCGTGGATATTATGTTTGAAGGCTGCTAGGGCCTCTGCGTCCGAATGGTCGACTATTTGGTTTTTCTTTGTTAGGAACCGTGTCCAGAATTGCCTGGCCGATTCCTCTGGCTGCTGAATTATGTGGCTTAGGTCATCGGCGTCTGGTGGTCGCACATAGGTACCCTGGAAATTGTCAAGGAATGCGGCTTCCAGGTCCTCCCAAGAACTGATTGAATCTGCTGGCAAGCTGTTAAGCCAATGTCGGGCCGGTCCCTTAAGTTTGAGCGGGAGGTATTTGATGGCGTGTAGATCATCGCCGCGGGCCATGTGGATATGAAGGGGATAATCCTCGATCCATACCGCAACATTTGTTGTGCCATCATATGATTCGATGTTCACGGGTTTGAAACCCTCAGGGATTTTATGATCCATTACTTCATCTGTGAAGCATAGTGGGTGTGCGGCGCCTCTGTATTGGGCTATATCACGATGCAACTCGAATGAGCATTGTCTATTGTGTTTGGCCCGGCCGGATTTATTAAGTCCGGAGTGACGATCCCCGTCACGTGTCGTGGGGCGCCCATGCGATCCGTAGATCGATCTTGTTTGTCTTGCCTTGTCCTCCAGTATCTCTCGCAGGTCTGGCGCATTTTCCCGTTCCTTAGTATGTTTTGAGCGGCGCCGGGGCACGGCTTGAGTGGAGGGCCGAGATGCCTCTCTGTCAAGGCCACGAGGTGGCCGGTCGGCCATGTCATGTGCTGGTGATGTAGGTTTAGGTGCTTCCTCCTCTAATCGGGGTAACAGCCTGCGCTTTGGGTAACTCTTGGAGGGGCGTTCGAGTGCATACTCTTCGGCCGCAAGGACTTCAGTCCATCTGTCGGCTAGCAGATCTTGATCAGCTCTAAGCTGTTGCTGCTTTTTCTTGAGGCTCCTTGTCGTGGCCATAAGCCTGCATTTAAAACGCTCTTGTTCGGCTGGATCCTCTGGCACGACGAATTCGTCGTCGTCGAGGCTTGCCTCGTCTTCGGAGGGAGGCATATAATTATCATCCTCAACCTCCCTGTCTGCCGCTCTCTCGTGAGGGCTGGCTTATCCATCCTCCTGTGCTGAATCTTGCTGGAGGGGGTGTTCTTCGGCGCTATCCGGAGTATTATTATCTCCCGTGCCGGAATCACTGTTTTTGCTTTGGCGGGATTTAGAGCGGCGCCGCTAACGCCGGCGCTTGGGTTGTTTCTTGGAGGTGTCATCCCCCGATGTTCCATCGCCATCTCCATCTTTTGGAGTGTCCACCATATATATTTCGTATGACGAGGTGGCCTTCCAGCGCCCTATAGGTGCTGGTTCTTGGTCGTCTCCTGCATCGTCGTCCATACCGTCGATGTCTTCGGAGTCGAAGTCGAGCATGTCGGTTAAGTCATCGACAGTGGCTACGAAGTGGGTGGTGGGTGGGCTTTGAATTTCTTCATCGTCCGTATCCCAACCTTGCTGACCGTAGTCCGGCCAGGGCTCTCCTGATAAAGAGACAGACTTTAGTGACTTCAGGATGTCGCCGAAGGGCGAGTGCTGGAAGATGTCCGCAGCGGTGAACTCCATGACCGGCGCCCAATCGGATTCGATCGGCAGGCGCGCGGAGGGCTTGGAGTCTGAAGAGGAATTCGGCCCCTCGGAGTCACGGGCCTTGCAGAGTGCGGGGCTAGTGTTCGGCTAAATCGCCTTTGACATCGCAGCCCCCGAGGCGGCGTCCAACCGCTCATCCTCGATCGGCGCAGCCGGCTCCGAATTAAGGGTCGGAACCGAAGCGTGTGCGGCCTCCAGGGCACTGTTCAGCGGCAGAGCTAGATCATGCCCATCAAGATAGTGCAGCGCGCTCGGCTGTGGCTCGAATCCGTCGAAGATCAAGTCCCCGCAGAATGTCAGTCGTGTAGTTTAAACTTCCAAATCTGACCTGATGGCCAGGGGCGTAGCTTTCGATCTGCTCCAGATGGCCAAGCGAATTGGCCCGCAGTGCGAAGCCGCCGAAGACGAAGATCTATCCGGGGAGAAAGCTCTCACCCTGGACTGCATCGCTGTTGATGATCGAAGGAGCCATCGGGCCTAAAAGCGACGACACAGAGGAACTCTCAATGAAAGCACCAATGTCGGTGTCAAAACCGGCGGATCTCGGGTAGGGGGTCCCGAAGTGTGCGTCTAGGCGGATGGTAACAGGAGGCAAGGGACACGAAGTTTTACCCAGGTTCGGGCCCTCTCGATGGAGGTAAAAACCCTACGTCCTTCTTGATTAATATTGATGATATGGGTACTACAAGAGTAGATCTACCACGAGATCAAGGAGGCTAAACCCTTGAAGCTAGCCTATGGTATGGTTGTTGTATGTTGTCTTGTCCTACGGACAAAAACCCTCCGGTTTATATAGACACCGGAGAGGGTTAGGGTTACACAAAGTCGGTTACAATGGTAGGAGATCTAAACATCCGTATCGCCAAGCTTGCCTTCCACGCCAAGGAAAGTCCCATCCGGACACGGGACGAAGTCTTCAATCTTGTATCTTCATAGTCTAGGAGTCCGGCCGAAGGTATAGTCCGGCCATCCGGACACCCCCTAATCCAGGACTCCCTCACCCCTCCTTATAAATAGATGCGACTTAGGTCTTTTTCATTTCCTTCAGTCTTCTTCTTCCTCACACTTTCCTTTCTGCCGCTCGAGCTCCACCGTCGCCGCCGCAGATCTCCTCGTCTTGTTCAACTTAGGCCGCTGCATCAACCTAACTTGACCAAAGAAACGCGACGGAACCCTGCAATAGCTCTGCATCCGTAAGTCCTTTTCCTTCCCTGGTTCTAGATCTGCATTACGGCCTCCGAGTTCATCGGTGTTCATCGCCGCCCGACGCAAACCTCCATTAGTTCTTATCTCAAATGCTTTGCTCAGATTGTAAAAACAACATAGAACTGCCGCGGAGGATGTTTTGTGCATATTCTGTATGAAAATAGATCTCATTTCCTCGTTTTGGAAGCCCTCTTTGAGCACATGAACTTCCCTGTACTGTTTTTAGGTCTAGAAAATTTTCCTTTCCAGAGCATCGTTTGATCCAAAATAATAATTTCAACTTGTGAAACCTGTTTGTTCCACACTTAGCCAAAAACTGCGTCTGTTGACTCTGTTTCAGCCATAGTTGTTCATATGACCGGTTCAAAATAATACCGGCTGTTAACACCGCTTGCCTCTGGCGACTTAAGAAAACTTCAATTGCCTTTCATACTCGTAATGACTTAGGAAAACCTGTTTGCATGATAACCTATGTGTCATTAGGCCCCTTCTTAAATTGCCATTTTGAGTAACTCAATAATGCTTTTCTCCGCGTTATAGTTGAACCGGAAAATTTCTTTATCTTGTTGTAGGCTTCGATTTACACAATGGCACTCAAAGCCCCCAAACCTCCGGTGACCTGTAATTGGATCCCATGCATTGTCACGGAAAGCAAATTGTCCGAATTTGCGAAGTCTGGCTATCTGCCCAAGAAGGAGGTCATGTCTTATCGTGCTCCTGACCCGTCCGAGGAGAAACCTCATCCCAAAGAAGGGGAGGTAGTAGTCTTTACAGATCATATGAGCCGGGGTTTCGCTCCACCCAGTTCAAAATTCTTTAGAGACATTTTGCCTTTCTTTGACTTAAGACCTCAAGACATCGGGCCCAATTCCGTGTCAAACATCTGCAACTTCCAAGTTTTCTATGAGGTCTACCTTGGAGAAGAGCCCAACCTACTTTTGTTCAGGGAAGTGTTCTATCTGAACCGGCAGAATGAGCGCGCCAACGGGCCCAGTTTGGAACTTGGTGGCATATCGATTCAAAGGCGGAGAGACTGCCTGTTCCCTTATGCTGAATTGCCGAGTCATCCAAAGGACTGGAACTAGACATGGTTCTGCTGCCAGAATTCTTCTCCGGGTGGTGAAAACCCACTGCCCGGCTTCCGTGCATTACGCCTTGAATCTACTCACCCGCTGCCGGATAAGTTGACTGCTATTGAACGTCTGCCACTCACCCCCAAGATCAAGAAGATTAAAGCTCTCTTGGGGAACGACTTGGATGGCATTGACCTAGTCCGAGTCTGGGTTTCTTGGAGAATAATTCCCTTAAGCCGCCGCCCCGGATTAATGTGTAATTACTCAGGCGAGAAAGATGACCCTCAGCGTCATAGCCCTGATGACTTACCAGATGACGTAGTGGAGGCTACCACTCAGTCTTTGTTAAAAAAGGGTACAGTGACCAGTAATGCCTTCGGGTTACTGCCTTTCTGCAAACAAAACCCGACCCCTGCAGTAAGTCCCAGTTATTACCTTTTACTATGCTTATACCTTGCTTTGCTTACAACCTTTCACAATTTCTCTTCAGGCGAAAGACGGCTTCTAGAAGGTTCATTATGACCATGAGGCGGCCAAACAAGCCAGGGCTGCTAAGAAAGCCGATAGAAAAGCCGCCAAGCCTACCACCTCCAGGAAAAGAAAAACAAGCGCCTCGGAGATGCTTCAACTTGATGACTCTGATGACAATGAAGAGGAGGTAACTTTTAGACTTCCCTGACTATTTATCATCATTTCACTGACATGATTTCTCTTTCAGGAAGACACGGGAAACAGCCAACCCGTCGAAGAAGAGGTAACTATAATCTCCTTCGACTCTGGGCCTCTGCCGCGTCAGAAAACGCAAAGAGTAACCCGGAAAGTAAGATTTTCACATCCTTTGGCTTACCAAGACCCTGACTTTCTTTTGAAGCAACAACAATTTGAAAGCCGGAGGCAGACCCGGACCAGCAAGGACGCAGAGCTCTCCTTCGGCTTGCCTGACGTAACCCGGAAGCGTTGGACTGAGGTTATCTCCGACTTATCCCCTTTTTTACCTTTGGCGGGTCTAATCCGTCAACCTCTCAATTCATCTGACTCCAATTATCAGGATACATCTCCTTCATCCGGCGAGTCTATGCAGTCAAACATGCCGGCTTTTAAGACTGCCTATGGGTAATATCAATTTATTCACCTTATGTTTTTCCTTCTTCATGTTCCTTTACTCATTTCTCTGTTTTGCCCACAGCGTGCAAGTTAAGCCCAGGAAGAAAACCAAGAAAGCGGAACCGGCTCAAAACCCTGTGATGACTGAACTGGAATAGGGTGTAACTACTCCCGACTCTTCCATACATCAGCCACCGCTTGAGTCGGCTCAAGATATTGCAGCACCAACTTCTGATCCACCTTCTGAAGATATTCTTGGTAGTTCTGCTAATCCGGAGGCGCCTAGCCCGGTCAAGGCGACTGATCCAGAAGTGGAATTTCTCAAGGCCCAATTCATTGAGCCGGCCCGGCCCACCGTTCTTGCCAAATGTTCGGCTAAAGAGGAGCTGCTAGAACGCCGTAAGGCCAAGATGGATATCACCGACTATACTCATTTGAGTATAGGAGAGATCGTCTCGGGCTACATCAACCAGGTGCAAAGCAGCCGTGACCCAGAGATTGACATGGTAAAGCAAATACAACAAAAGTCTGAGGTATGACTTATGCTTTCTTATTTTCAATCATACTTACTGTACCAGCCCCCAAGTCTATTGCCTATGAGTGAATATGCTGTAGACTTTAGAAACATTGTTAGAGCTACTTGCCCGGCTTAAAGAGTAAAATATTTAAACCGGATGTAACACAATACCTTTAACTTGCGATACACATTAGCCCCCAAGTGCCAAGTATCTTTGCTTGCAAAGTATTTGGGACTTAATATCCAGGACCGGCTTAATAATCTAGAAAGCTTCGGTATACATTAGCCCCCAAGTGTCAAGTATCTTTGCTTGCAAAGTGCTTGGGACTTAACATTATTTACCATAATCTTGACTTTTATCCGGTGCAATGCAGGCCACCATAAGTCAATTTGAGTCGGAAATTGCGGACCTGAAGAGCCGCCTGGCAGCCCAGGAACTTGAAATACAAAAGGCCAACTCCAAGTTTGAACTCAGTGTCTCTAAACAAGGGAAGTTGAAGAAGAACTTTGAATCGGAGAAGAAAACCTGGGCTGATGAGAAGGCCTCTCTGGTGACTCGGGCTGAGACAGCCAAAGCATCCCTTGCAAAAGCAAACACCGAGCTGTCCGTCTTGAAGCGTCAGATATCTTGAATGGTCTCAGCAATCTTCGGTAAGTTACTTTATATGAACCTCAAATATTGCCATCCTTCCTTTGATGACTAAGCTAATTATTGCCTCCAGCTTACCCTTTGTTTAACAACACAGGCCCCAGGAGCACAACCCTCAAGCAGGACACGGTGGTCAAACTGAAAGCAGTCTATATTCTGGTGGAGCAATTGTACACCGGGTCACAACGTGCTTTGGCCGTTGTGGCCTTATCAAATGATGTGCCCCACCTCTTGCAAGATGTGTTACGACGGCTTGCTGTACTTCCTCAGCGGATTCAAGAGTTGAGACGGGCCCAAGCAAGAGCCGGAGCAATAGCCGCTTTGAGCCGGGCCAAAGCCTGGTTACCGGAGCTAGACGGTATCCAAGTTTAAAGGAGGATGGCGCTCCATTTGATGAAAAAGACTTCACCACCTGCGTGAGGGATATACGCCCTGTGGCCACTCAAATTGGGAACGATACTGACCTCACCAAGTATCAGCCGGGTTATGATAAGGAGAATCGGAGAATCCCCATGCCGCATTATGATGATGTCAGCCTGATCCCTCCAATTCGTAAGCACACCTTTGCCCCTGAAGTCGACCCAACCGGTTTAATAGATGACGAAGCTGAGTTTGAAGCCTTGAGTGGCATTGACTGGGCATCATCATCCTTCCAGGACAAGGCAGCTGGCGGAGAGGCGGAGAAGGATAACCCGGAAGCTTCAGGTCAAACCCAAGAGTAAATTGCAAGGCGTCACCTGCTTATGTCTTGTAGAAAAAACAATGCTTCATCATTCAGACTCGGGGAGTCTTGTAATAGAGCAGAAAATACTTTGCGTTTTGTCATGCCTCCACGCATACTTATGGCCCTTAATACTTGCATAAGCCGCCGTCACTATGCATTTCGTAGTTTATATGAATCTGTTATGTCCTTGCAGAAATGTCTTGCATTGCCCTGCACATAAGACAAACAGAAACCCCTTGGCGACTTATCGCATTGAGAGTCACATAAGCTTCTGATAACCCGGAATATACACCGAATAGTTACAGGAAAACCAACTTATGATTAAACTTAGTAGACGTAATCATAATGATATACCTGTGATGCTTATGGTTACTTCTGAGGGTGAATTTAACTCCTGAAAATTGACATATAAAGGTTCACCTGGTACTTAGTAACCCAGAGGAACCAATATTCACCCGGAGGGTTGTGATCCACACTATGGTATTTTGAAGAGGATCTCAATATAACCAAATATTGATACTTATAAAATATGATGAATAATAATGAAAATTTCAAAGGCTTCTGATTCGAATACGACCAGTGAACCGTTCCAAAGGGGTTAAGCTAAGATTCGGATGCGATCATATAGCCCCCAGTGGTTGTGGCGATGCCGATCAAGTGGGTATCGACAGCTATGTTCTCTTTGGTTCGAATACGACCTATGTTTGAACAGGAAGCCCCCAAGTGACCATAAGAGTTGTTTAATGACGTTGGTTCGAATACGATCCACGTCAGACCCAAAGGGGTTAAGCTATGATTCAGATATGACCAAGAAGCCCCCAAGTGGGTTTGGCAGTATGCCGATCAAGTGGGTATCGACAACTATGTTCTCTTTGGTTCGTATACGACCTATGTTTGAACAGGAAGCCCCCAGGTGATCATGGCTAGATTCAGATATGATCATAAGCCGGACCAAAGGAAAGCCAGAATCAGATGTGACCCGCTCCCTCTTGGTTATTTCCACCACCTGACAAAGAAAACACATAAAACCTTTTTTGGGGAGGAAAAAAGGATAGAGGTCCTGCTTTATTGCTTTATGTAATATATACATAGTATAAATATATACACATTAGAGCCAGTGGCTCAAGTATAGTAAGGCCGAAGATGAGCGATATTCCACGGCCGACGGGTCTCCTCCTCCGACTTACGTGAGTCTTTGTGCTCTCGAACATCGATAAGGTAATATGACCCGTTGTTCAGATTCTTACTGACCACAAAGGGTCCTTACCAAGGAGGGGATAGCTTGTGCATGTCAGACTGATCCTGGATGAGTCGGAGCACTAAGTCGCCTTCTTGAAAGGTCCTGGACCTAACCCGGCGGCTGTGGTAGCGGCGCAGGTCTTGCTGATAAATCGCTGAGCGGGCTATTGCCAAGTCTCGCTCTTCATCCAACAGGTCAAGTGCATCTTGACGAGTCTTTTCATTGTCCGCCTCAACATAAGCCGCCACACGGGGTGAGTCATGACGGATGTCACTTGGCAGGACCGCCTCTGCTCCATACACCATAAAGAAAGGTTTGTAACCCGTAGATCTGTTAGGTGACTCCTCCACCCAACAACCCGACGTCCGCTGCAAAGGGACCAAGAGCCGGGGCTTGATGCCCTTCAAGATTTCTTGGTTAGCTCGTTCTGCTTGACCATTGGATTGAGGATGAGCCACAGCCGAAACGTCAAGCCGGATATGCTCTCGTTGACAGAACTCTTCCATAGCTCCTTTAGAAAGGTTAGTGCCATTATCAGTTATGATGCTGTGTGGAAAACCAAAGCGAAAAATCACCTTTTTCATAAAATGGACCGCCGTGGCTGCATCACACTTACTGACTGGCTCCGCCTCAACCCATTTTGTAAACTTGTCAACCACCACCAAGAGGTGCGTCTTTTTGTCCTTAGACCTTTTGAAAGGCCCGACCATATCAAGCCCCCAGACTGCAAACGGCCAAGTAATTGGGATCATCCGCAATTCTTGAGCCGGCACATGGGCTCGTCGTGAGAACTTCTGACATCCGTCACATTTACTGACTAGGTCTTCTGCATCAGCATGAGCTGTCAGCCAATAAAACCCATGACGGAAAGCTTTGGCCACCAGAGACTTTGAACCGGCATGATGACCACAATCGCCTTCATGAATCTCACGAAGGATCTCCTGACCCTCCGCAGGTGACACGCAACGTTGAAATGCTCCAGTGACGCTACAGTGATGTAACTCGCCATTAACAATTGTCATGGACTTGGACCGCCGGACGATTTGTCTTGCCAATGTCTCATCTTCAGGCAACTCTCCCCGGGTCATGTAAGCCAAATAAGGCACTGTTCAATCCGGGATAACATGGAGAGCCGCCACCAGCTGTGCCTCCGGGTCTGGTATTGCCAGATCTTCCTCTGTAGGTAACTTAACAGAAGGATTATGCAAAACATCAAGAAAGGTGTTAGGCGGCACCGGCTTACGCTGAGATCCCAGCCGGCTTAAGGCATCAGCCGCCTCATTCTTCCTTCAATCAATGTGTTCCACCACATAACCCCTGAAGTGTCCAGCCACAACATCAACTTCACGACGGTAAGCCGCCATAAGGGGATCTTTAGAGTCCCACTTGCCTGACACCTGTTGAGCCACAAGGTCTGGGTCTCCTAAGCATCTCACCCGGCTCAAGTTCATCTCTTTGGCCATCCGGAGACCATGGAGTAAGGCCTCGTACTCAGCTGCATTGTTAGTGCATGGAAACATAAGCTGGAGCACATAATAGAATTTGTCACCTCTAGGGGAAGTTAACACGACTCCAGCCCCCAAGCCTTCCAACTGTCTGGACCAGTCAAAGTGAATAGTCCAATATGTGTTATCGGGTTTCTCCTCAGGTGCCTGTAGCTCTGTCCAGTCATTGATGAGATCCACCAAGGCTTGAGACTTAATGGCAGTGCGTGGTACGTACTTCAGACCATGAGGCCCGAGCTCGATGGCCCACTTGGCGACTCGTCCTGTAGCCTCTCTGTTCTGAATAATGTCTCCCAAGGGGGCAGAAATCACCACAGTGATAGGATCACCTTGGAAGTATTGCTTCAGCTTCCGGCTTTCCATGAACACCCCGTAAACAAGTTTCTGCCAATGAGGATATCTTTGCTTTGACTCGATGAGCACCTCACTGACATAATAAATCGGCCGTTGAACCAGATGTTCCTTTCCAGCCTCCTTGCGCTCCACCACGATTGCAACACTGACGGCTCGTGAATTAGCAGCCACATATAACATCAAAGGCTCTTTGTCAATGGGAGCTGCAAGAACCGGCGGCTCAGATAACTGCCTCTTCAAATCCTCAAAAGCAGCATTAGCAGCATTACTCTAAACAAAGGTGTCTGCCTTCTTCATCAGTTGGTACAACGGTAGGGCCTTCTCACCTAGCCGGCTTATGAACCGGCTTAAAGCAGCAACACGACCCGCCAATCGCTGAACATCATTGATACAAGCCGGTTTAGCCAAAGAAGTGATTGCCTTGATCTTCTCCGGATTAGCTTCAATGCCCCTGTTTGAGACCAAGAATCCCAAAAGCTTGCCTGCAGGCACACCAAACACACACTTCTCCGGGTTAAGCATCATCTTGTAAACCCAGAGGTTATCAAAGGTTTCTCTGAGATCAGATATCAAGGTCTCCATCTCTCTGGACTTCACCACTGTGTCATCCACATAAGCATGAACATTACGCCCAGTCTGATTGTGGAGACAATTCTGTACACACCGCTGATAAGTCGCCTGGGCACTCTTGAGCCCAAAAGGCATAGACACATAGCAGAAGGCTCCAAACGGAGTGATGAAAGCCGTCTTCTCCTGGTCCTTAACTGCCATCTTGATCTGATGATAACCATAGTAAGCATCCAAAAAGCTCAAACGCGCACAACCCGCCGTAGCATCAATGATTTGATCAATGCGGGGGAGAGGGAAAGGATCAGCCGGACAAGCCTTATTTAAGTCCGTGTAATCCACACACATCCTCCATGTGCCGTTTTTCTTGAGCAGGAGCATCGGGTTAGCCAACCACTCCGGGCGAAAAACTTCAATAATGAACCCAACTACCAAGAGCTGGGCGACCTCCTCTCCTATAGCTTTTCGTCGTTCCTCATTGAATCACCGCAGAAACTGCCTGACCGGCTTATACTTCGGATCAATATTAAGAGTGTGCTTAGCAAGTCCTCTCGGTACACCCGGCATGTCAGAAGGCTTCCATGCAAAGATGTCCCGGTTCTCACGGATGAACTCGATGAGCGCGCTTTCCTATTTAGGATCCAAGTTGGCACTGATGCTGAATTGCTTAGACGAATCGCCTGGAGTAAAATCAATAAGCTTAGTCTCTGCAGCCGACTTAAACTTCATGGCAGGGTCATCTTCCGTAGTCGGCTTCTTGAGGGAGGTCATATCTGCCGGGTCAACGTTATCTTGATAAAACTTGAGCTCCTCTGGTGCACAAACAGACTCGGCATAAGCCGCATCGCCTTCTTCGCATTCCAGGGCCACCTTTCGACTTCCATGCACAGTGATGGTGCCCTTGTAACCCGGCATCTTGAGCCGCAAGTAAACGTAACATGGCCGCGCCATAAACTTGGCATAAGCCGGCTGTCCAAACAAAGCGTGATACGAGCTCTTGATTTTGACCACCTCAAAGGTTAACTTCTCAGCCCTAGAATCATGCTCGTCTCCAAAGGCCACCTCCAGCTCAATCTTACCGACGGGGTAAGCCGACTTACCAGGCACCACTCCATGGAACATGGTATTGGATGTCTTTAAATTCTTGTCAGTTAAGCCCATGCGCCGAAAGGTCTCGTAATAGAGGATGTTGATGCTGCTACCTCCATCCATGAGCACCTTAGTGAATTTATAACCACCGACCTGCGATGCCACCACCAGTGCCAGTTGACCCGGATTATCAACCTGGGGAGGGTGATCCTCCCTACTCCAGATAATGGGCTGTTCCGACCACCTTAAGTAACGAGGGACTGCCGGCTCAACAGAGTTCACAACCCTCTTATGAATTTTCTGATCACGTTTACACAAACTGGTGGTGAACACGTGATACTGCCCACTATTTAGCTGCTTTGGATGGCTCTGATAACCCGACTGCTGCTGCTGTTGACCTCCTTGACCAGACTGCTGCTGGTTATAACCACCCTGGTTTCCCTAAAAACCGGACCCTGAACCGCCGCCCGGGCCATGAAATCCGCCAGCTCCTGAGCCGCCGCCTGGGCCTTGATTGCCATCAAACGTATTAGAATTCTTGAACGCCTTCATGATTGCTCAATCCTTCCATAAGTGAGTCGCTGGCCGTTCTCGGGTGTCGTGTTTTGGACAAGGCTCATTGAGTAGCTGTTCAAGAGATGGACCTGACCTGCCAAACCGAGGTGGTTTTCCCTTGCATTTCTGATTGTTACCCTGTGCATTGGCCACAAATTCCGGGTTACCGTCCGCCTTACGCTTATTTCCTCCTTGATTCGTCGGGTTATGCTGCTGGCCCTTTCCATTACCGTTCTTCTTTCCCTTCCCTGTCTTTTCTTCATCAGACGCAGGATCCTTGGTACTATCAGAATCAGCATATTTGACTAAAGCCGCCATCAGCGTACCCATATCATCGCAATCACGCTTAAGGCGCCCCAGCTTCTGTCTCAGAGGTTCAAAGCGGCAATTCTTTTCTAGCATGAGAACTGCTGAGCTGGCGTCCATCTTGTCAGACGAATGTATTATATCTTTGAGCCGGCGCACCCAATGAGTCGTGGATTCACCTTCCTCCTGCTTACAATTTGTCAAGTTCACAATCGACATAGACTGCTTGCAAGTGTCCTTGAAGTTCTGGATGAAACGGGCTTTTAGCTCTGCCCATGAACTAATGGAATTGGGTGGCAAACCATTTAACCAAGAACGGGCCGTTCCGTCCAACATCATGGTGAAGTATTTAGCCATCGCTGCGTCACTAACCTCTAGCAACTCCATGGCCATCTCATAACTCTCGATCCACGCCCCAGGCTGTAAGTCGGCTGTATAATTCGTCACCTTTCAAGGCCCCTTGAAATCCTTGGGTAGACGTACATTACGTAGAGCCGGTACTAGACAAGGAACTCCTCCGGTTCTAGTAGCAACTCCAGCCTCAACGGAAGTCATCGGATAAGCCGGTAAGTCCTGTTGAGCTGCTAGCTGAGCCGCTAGCTGAGCCGCTCGCTCGTCCTCCTGACGTATCCGATCCTGTACCGGGTTATATCCACCGGGCTGGTTCCGGCACTGAGCGTTGCTTGACAGGGCCTCTGCCTCCATGTGTCTGCTGTAACTCGGACTCCGTTTTGGACGAGGCGGAGCTAACCAGGGTGGAGGAGTTGAATGAATCCTGTCCTGGCTGTAAGAATAAGTCTCTTGTTGAGCCAGAGCCGTCTGGACAAGTTCTCTGATCCTCCGGGTCTCCACTGTTGTCGGATCATCACCGTCCCCTGGGAGAGCCGCGAAACGTGTTGATGGTGCGATTAAATTCTCCATGGGGTTGGAGAAGTTCCCCGGTGGTATTGGTACGTAACGGGGCGGTGCCATATTGCCGTGAAGTGGCGCCGTCACCTGAGGCTGAACCAGGCCCACTACTTCGGATATCATAAACTGATTTGCACCTAGCGGGTTACTTGGGCCAGCTCCGGGTGTAGCGAAGAGATTCCGAGGGTCATAAGTCGGAGGTAAACGGGACTGAGTTTTCTGATGTCTCCTCCTCATTACCTCATTAGATGCGTTCAGACTCATCGTGAGTTGAAAAGCCTCTGCCTGAAGTTGTTGTGCCCGTACATCCAAAGCCGCCCCCTCTGTTGCCAGTCTAGTATCTTCAGCTGCTAAGGTTTCCTTGGCCTTGGCGATCTCCTCACGAACCTGTGCCACCTCTGCCTCATGCTCAGATTGGTTCGCAGGGATGACTGTAGCAGTTAACAGGGCCGTAAGTTTATCCATGAGATCCATCACACCTGAGCCGGTGAGCGCACAGGGCCTCCTGCCTCGGCTGCTCCTAACCCGGACATTATCGCTGCTGAGGCCGTAGAATTTTGGCCGGGTAGAGTGCCAGCCATGAAGACTCCTGCCTAGTTTGGCGACTCTGAGGGGTCCGGAATAGTGCTTCCATCGGAACAGCCCCCAAGCACACCATCTTGAACTTGGTACAACGAATTCGTTGAGCCGGCGGATGAATCACCGTCCGAGAGGGCGGCCAGCTCATCATCACCTTCAGATCCCTCAGGAAGTTCACCTCCGTGGACGCAACCCACGAAGGCACGCTTCACGATGGGTTGAGCTCGGGCGGGTCTCGCACGCTGAGCCGTCTCGATGAGGTCGGTGCAGTTGTCCGGCTTAGGGCCCGGCTCACCAATCCGGCTGATGAAGACGTGAATTCCACCAAAGGGGACCCGGTACCCATACTCAATTGAGCCGGCGTCTGGGCCCCAGCCTTCATCGTCGATGTAGATCTTGCCGTGACGACTTTTGGTCATCCGGCCGACTGCGTATCCCTTGAGCCCTTTGAAGCTGCCCTTCAAGAACTCAAATCCACCATGCGCTAGCCCCACGATGGGCGCCAACTGTCGTGGAATTGTCACAGCAGATGTCCTCTTGAAAGGACTTAGTCGTGGAGCCATTGCAACTAGGAAGCTTAAAGGGGTTAATCGGGACAAAGGACACGAGAGGTTTATACTAGTTCAGCCCCTTACGGTGAAGGTAAGGCCTACGTCTAGTTGGGTTGGTATTGCTTGATGTTTCGATGACCAGGGAGCGAGATACGCTATGCCCGGCTCTCGATGGGTTGTTTCTTGCCCTAAGCCGCCGGCGGGTCGTCCCCTTATATACACGGGTTGACGCCCTGCGGCCTACAGAGTCCCGACCGGCTCATAAACAGTGTCCGGCTCGGTGACTAGTTACTTCTACCTTATGTTACAAGTTATGCCATCATGGCGGTTTATCCTTACGGGTTTCAAGTCGCCTACGGGCCTTTAAACCCTTTATTGAACCGCCATCTTCATGTCTTGGTCTTGGGCTTCAGATGGGCTTCCCTTTGCGTAACCCGGCCCCTCCTGGGCGGCTTACATAATAGTTATATCCCCGATAGAGGGTCACATCAAAAAGCTGAGGAAGGCCGGATACTTGTCTAACGACATCGCGCACCGGCTTCCAGAAGAGGGGTAACTCATCCCCACCCCAAGGCCCCATGAGAGGGTGGTGTTCCTCACCCACTTCCTCCGCGGACTGGGTTTTCCTCTCCACCCATTTGTCCGGGGGCTCATGTTCTACTACGGCCTGGATTTCCACAATCTGGCCCCGAACTTCATCCTCAACATCTCGGCGTTTATCGTCGTGTGCGAGGCCTTCCTCCGCATCTCGCCCCACTTCGGTTTATGGCTGAAGACCTTTAACGTCAAGCCAAAGGTAGTGCGCGACTGCCAGGCGGAGTGCAGAAGGGCCATGGTGGGCAAGATGCCCGACGTCCTATGGCTCGAGGGCTCTTTCGTGGAGACCCTAAAGGGGTGGCAATCGGGGTTGTTCTACATCACCAAGCCGCGTGACCCTGAATGGGTCGCAGCCCCGAGTTCCGATCCGGAGCCCCTACGCGGCTCACCTCCTGGAAGGAGACGAGCCTGTCATGGGGCAAGAAAGGAGAGCTGACCGGATTCCAGAGATGCGTCCAAAACCTGGTGAGCAACAAGCTCAAACTCGTCAACGTAGTCCAGCTCATGATCATCTGCCGGATCCTCCCGTGCCAACAACGGGCTTTCAGCTCGTGGGAGTTCAATCCGGCACAACACCGAACACTGAGCAGGATCTTCGACACTACGTACGAAGATGCCTGGAAGGTGCTATTCAAGGGTGCCGAGGCTCCCGCATCCGCTTCCGAGGATCGCGGATTCAGCGCGCAGCGTCAAGCCGACACGGTAAGCTGCTTTTACCTTTTATAGGGTTTTTTTGTCTTTCATAGTTTGACTCTATGCGAGATCTAAACTCCCTTACCTTTGACAGTATTGGCAGGAGACGTCCGGACAGATCAGCTGTCCGGCTCCTTTGCCCGAAGACCCAGCGGACGCCCATTTGACAGGGCTGCTAGTTCCGGCACCCTACGTGGTGCCGGAGAAGAAGGCCAAGAAGAAGGCCACGGGGACTCGAAAGAGTGCCCGGCGTCCGGTGGTGTCCGATTCATCGTCCGACGACTCCGAGACGCACTCCTCCCGTGAAGACGAGGAGGAGGAAGAAGAGGCCTCTCCCCCTCCAGCGGGGGGAGGAAAGAAAAGGAAGGCCGCCCCAACTGGGGAGGCCGGAGGGTCCAAGAAGGGGAAAACCCTTCTTCCGGACTACTCCACCAACGCCGATGACGGCGAAGAGGAGTGGCCGCACAGGGCTAAGCCCCTGGCGAAATCGTAAGTGTTCGGATACAAGAATGACTCATGGCGTTCCTTTATTGCATAGCTTTTCCTAACGCCGAATATATTTATGCAGTCTGCCCAAAGACGGGCTCGACACTTCGTCGAGCGGTTCCCTGGATTCGTCGGATGTGAACAGTACTTCACTTGCAGCCGCCTCCTCCCCTCACCTTACGGATAACACCGAGGTGTTGTCCTAGGAGGCTCCAGGCCAGGAGAAGGTGGTCCTAGAGGCGCCGCAAGGCGACCTCCCGGACTCCAGGTGCCCAGGGGACAAAACTCCCAAGGGCTCCGAGTCCGGCCCTAGGCCGGACACCGCTCCGGAACCTTCAAAGGTTCCAGAGTCCGGCAGGCGGCCCCCTAAGAAGAAGGGCAAGCCTACAACGCTGGTGACCTCTGCCCAACCGGAGGCACCGGATATCTTACTGGAGGTGCTTAACAGCGCCTCCATCGACGAGGGGCACCGCACTATTATGAGTGCGGTGATTCAGAAGGTTCAGTCCGCTAAGGGCGGGCTGACCGAAGCCTGTGCCAGCCTGTTGACAGGCTTTGAGGTGTGTAAAAAATATATAAAAATATTACCACATAGACAGTAGCCCCTGATGCCCTGTTTGGCGTTCGGAAAGAAAAGCCGAATAGAGGATCTAATAACATTCGCAGGAGTCTAACAAAAGTAAGTCAATATGCGTATGTAGGCTTCACTGCTGGCGTCCGCCACACTGACTGCAGAGGTGGACACGCTGAAGCAGAACCTCGAGCGGTCCGAGCAAGAGCTCGGCCTTGCCAAGAAGCAGCTCGAGGACAAAGAAGGTAAGAGATACCTTATATATATATATATATATATATATATATATATATATATATATATATATATATATATATAAAGGTGCAATTGCAAGAAAATGACAGGATTAATGTGGCTATTGTAGGGGCCACAACTGAGGTGGCAACCCTTAAGCAGGCGCTGTCCGAGGCCGAAAAGAAGGCGGCCACGGAGCGCACCGAGCGGGAGAAGCATGAGGCGCAGGTTGGCGAGGTGCGGCGAGAGCTCCAGGCTCTCATGAAAAAACATGAGAGTTTGGAGCTTGACTCGAAGACGCGAGAGTCCGAGCTCGCGGCGGCTATTGAAAATGCCAAGTCTGCCAAGGCCGAAGCCCAGAAGGCTCTCCAGGAGGTGGAGGCGATGAAGAAGATAGCGGAGGGTAAGGCATTCTTTATGCAAAGCAAGCACGTGAAAGTGAGTTACTTGTTGCTTACCCGAATCCGGAGCTCTCCAGGAGCATTCGCAGATTTGCCCCGCAGCGTGTCAGATGCCGCCGCCTTCTACCAAGCCGAGGAGCTCGACGGAGAAGGTGTTCTAGTCTCAGTATGCTAAGGCCGGACACCCTGTGCCCTTGAGCGACCAGCTGAAGCAACTGGTCGAACTCCACAAGGTGGCCGAACAGGCCATGAAGAGCCTCATAGTTCGGCTGTGGCCTGGAGAGGCTCTGCCTGGGAGCTACTTCGGGATGGTGAGGCGGCTGGTGGAGGCCTATCCAAGGCTCGAAGTCATCAAGCGCTCCGTCTGCATCGAAGGTGCCCGTAGGACGCTTGCCCGTGCTAAGGTGCACTGGGGCAAGCTGGATGCGGAGAAGCTTGTGAAGGACGGGCCGCCGCCGGGCAAGGAGCATCGCCACCCCGAGATGTACTATGAGGGCGTCTTGAAGGGCGCCCACCTTATGGCGGACGAATGTTCAAAAGATGTAATTTTTGAGTGAAACTTGCTCGTTTTGTCCTATGCGCTGAAAAGTTGTTCATATGCGCTATGCAATGCTTGTTTAATTTAAAATATTACCTTCTACGCGGCCGTTTATCAAATATGAGAGATGGCGAGTCGTCGGCTTCTGCCCCCATGCCACGAGTGTTGGGGTGTTCGGGATAAACCTGAGCACTCTTTTTCCCATTCTTGGGTCCTTCGTGGGAGGCGCTCAGCACAACGAACAAGGCAATCATACTATAATGCGTTATCACTCTCACTTAGCCATAGAATTCTATAATTTTAAATTTCAGCGAAGCCCCTAGTATTCAGAAGACCGAGTTCGGGGCGCGATACCCGCCTAGGCCGGACAAAGCCGGCTCCTCGCTCTAAGCGGCATAAGTCTTTAAGGACTCGAAACCTTCCCGAACAGCGACCAGCTCTCGCCCTACCATGACAGTCAGTTTTAGCTTTCTGTACTGAGGTGCTTAGGCCCAGCTAAACTGGGGCACAATCGCAGTAGTTCTCCCAGCGCTACCTTAGCCGATATAGCGGAACGTAAGGTACCAAAGCATGGGAGCCGGGCAAACCCAACTATTGACCAAAGACATGATTCGGAGCTGATGCATATAATGCTATAAGATCGGAGGGCCGCACTTGTGAAAGTGTTCGGACTTTTCACGCCGTGTTATGGGGTGCTTGAGCCCCTGGCGTATTGGACGTACCAATGTGTACGGGTGCTAAATGTCATAACTGAACCTATATATTAAAAAAGAAATGAATAGAGAATGCAGTAATAAGATGAAGCTAAGCATTGTTTATTTTAAAGTGCTGCTGTAAAAGCAGAACGATACAAATAGTGCGATAAGCAAGGGATGGGACTAATTGACATGTCCCCCTCCAGGGGCGAGCTGCGAGATGATATGTAAGACAGGTATGTTGCTCGTTATAGAGACCACCTGAGAATTCGGCGTAGCTTTCTGCTTCCCTGGTTGTTGTATCGTTTGTGCGACATTTGTACTGCCGGACAGACCTTACGAAGAATGGAGTCCTGAAAGTAAGAGAAAATGAAGAAGTCGGCAGCCCCTAGTGAACTTTAAGCCTTGTTTCGGGCGTGCCGTGATGGTGCCCCTCCCCCTTTGCCCATGGTATTTCCAGAGCGTAGTTATGTACGCGCAACACTGGTTCCGCAAGTTCGCGAGGGATGGGGTTGGGGCCGCATTGCTACACTTGCTCGGAACGTGCCAGGCGGTCTTGTTGTAGGTTACTCCGGGCGCGCTTGACGGTGTCCGGACGTTTAATGGCCGGACTGGAGGATTGCCTTGAGAGGCTGCTTTGTACTTCCGCTGCGAGAGCCGCCGTATGTTCCTCCGTTCGGAGAGAGCGTTTAGTGCTTCATTGACCGTAATGACTCCTCAAGGGCCTGGCATCTTGAGATTGAGGGTTGCATAGTGTGGCACTGCATTGAACTTTGCGAATGCGGTTCGCCCGAGCAGTGCGTGATAGCCACTGCGGAACGGGACTATGTCGAAGATTAACTCCTCGCTTCGGAAATTATCCGGAGATACGAAGACCACTTCAAGTGTAACTGAGCCTGTACAGTTGGCCTCTACACCTGGTATGATGCCTTAAAAGTTTGTTTTAGTGGGTTTAATCCTCGAGGGATCGATGCCCATTTTTCGCACTGTATCCTGGTAAAGCAGGTTCAGGCTGCTACCGCCGTCCATAAGGACTCTAGTGAGGTGAAATCCGTCAATAATTGTGTCTAGAACCAATGCAGCGAATCCACCATGACAGATGCTAGTGGGGTGGTCCCTTCGATCAAAATCGATCGGGCAAGAGAACCATGGGTTGAACTTTGGGGCGACTGGCTCCATCGCGTATACGTCCCTTAGCGCACGCTTCCGCTCCCTCTTGGGGATGTGGGTTGCGTATATCATGTTCACCGTCCGCACTTGTGGGGGGAAGCCCTTCTGTCCACTATTGTTTGGCGGCCGGGGCTCTTCCTCGTCGTCGCTATGCAGCCCCTTGTCTCTGCTTTCGACATTTATCTTGCCTGCCTGCTTGAACACCCAACAATCCCTGTTGGTGTGATTGGCTGGTTTTTCGGGGGTGCCATGTATCTGGCATGAGCGGCCGAGTATTCGGTCCAAACTAGACGGGCCCGGAGTATTTCTTTTGAATGGCTTTTTCCGCTGACCGGGTTTAGAGCCTGTGAATCCGGCATTAACTGCCGTATCCTTAGCATTGTCGCCGTTAATGCGGCACTTTTGCTTGTTGCGACGCGACCTGCCACTGTTGCCCTTGGTATCCGAATTACTAGGGCTCTTGGCCATGTTATTGCTGCGAGCTAGCCAGCTGTCTTCTCCCGTGCAAAAGCGGGTCATAAGTGTCATGAGGGCTGCCATAGATTTCGGCTTTTCTTGTCCTAGGTGCCGTGCAGGCCACTCGTCGCGGATGTTATGCTTGAAGGCTACTAGGGCCTCTGCGTCCGGACAGTCGACGATTTGATTTTTCTTGGTTAGGAACCGTATCTAGAATTGTCTGGCCGATTCCTCTTGCTGCTGAATTATGTGGCTTAGGTCATCGTCGTCTGGTGGTCGCACATAAGTGCCCTGGAAATTGTCGAGGAATGCGGCTTCCAGGTCCTCCCAACAACCAATTGATTCTGCTGGCAAACTGTTAAGCCAATGCCGAGCTGGACCTTTAAGCTTGAGTGGGAGGTATTTGATGGCATGTAGGTCATCACCATGGGCCATGTGGATATGAAGGAGTTAGTCCTCGATCCATACCGCAAGATCTGTTGTGCCATCGTATGATTCGATGTTCACGGGTTTGAAACCCTCGGGGATTTGATGATCCATTACTTCATCTGTGAAGCATAGTGGGTGTGCGGCGCCTCTGTATTGGGCTATATCACGACGCAACTCGAACGAGCTTTGTCTACTGTGTTTGGCCTGGCCGGATTTACTGTATCCGGCGTGACAATTACCGTCTCATGCCGTGGGGCGCCCACGCGATCCGTAGATCGATCATGTTTTCCTTGCCTTGTCCTCCAATATATCTCGCAGGTCTAGCGCATTTCCTCGTGACTTGGTATTTTTTGAGCATCGCCGGGGTGCGGCTTGAGTGGAGGGCCGAGAGGTCTGTCTGTCGCGGCCACAAGGTGGCCGATTGACTACGTCATGCGCTGGTGATGTAGGTTTAGGTGCTTCCTCCTCTAATCGGGGTAGTAGCCTGCGCTTGGGGTAGCTCTTGGAGGGGCGTTCGAGTTCGTACTCTTCGGCCGCAAGGACTTTAGTCCATCTGTCGGCTAGCAAGTCTTGGTCAGCTCTAAGTTGTTGCTGTTTTTTCTTGAGGCTGCTCGCTGTGGCCATAAGCCTCCGTTTGAAACGCTCTTGTTCGACGGGATCCTCAGGCACGACAAATTCGTCGTCGTCGAGGCTTGCCTCGTCTTCAGAAGGAGGCATGTAATTATCGTCCTCTGCCGCTCTCTCATGAGGGCTGGCTTCTCCATCCTCCTATGCTGAATCCTGCTGGAGGGGGTTGTCTTCGGCACTGTCCGGGGTGTTATTATCTCCCGTGCCGGAATCACCGTTTTTTCTTTGGCGGGATTTAGAGCGGCGCCGCTGACGCCGGTGCTTAGGCTGCTTCTTGGAGGGGTCATCCTCCGCTGTTCCAATGCCATTGCCTTCTTTTGGGGTGTCCACCATGTATATATCATACGATGAGGTGGCTTTCCAGTGCCCTATAGGCGCTGGTTCCTGTTCGTCTCCTACATCGTCGTCCATACCGTCGATGTCTTCGTTGTCGAAGTCGAGCATGTCGGTTAAATCATCGACAGTGGCTACGAAGTGGGTGGTGGGTGGGCTTTGAATTTTTTCGTCATCCACATCCCAACCTTGCTGACCATAGTCCGGCCAGGACTCCCCTAATAAAGAGAGAGACTTTAGTGAGTTCAGAATATCGCCGAAGGGCGAGTGCTGAAAGATATCCGCGGCGGTGAATTCCATGACCAGCGCCCAATCAGATTCGATTGGCAAGGGCGCGGAGTCCGGAGAGGAGTCCGACACCTTGGAGCCACGGGCCTCGCAGAGAATAGGGATGGTGTTCGGCTCGATCGCCGTAGAGGTTGCAGCCCCCGAGGCGGTGTACAACCACCCATCCTCGATTTGCGCAGTCGGCTCCGAGCTAAGGGCCGGAGCGGACATGGGTGCGGCCTCCAAGGCACTGTCCGGCATCAGAGCTAGATCATGCCCTTCGCGATACTGCGGCGCGCCCGGCTGTGGCTCGAATCCGTTGAAGATCAAGTCTCCGCGGATATCAGCCGTGTAGTTCAAGCTTCCAAATCTGACCTGATGGCTAGGGGCATAGCTTTCGATCTGCTCCAGATGGCCAAGAGAATTTGCCCGCAGTGCAAAGCCGCCGAATACGAAGATCTGTCCGGGGAGAAAAGTCTCACCCTGGACCGCATCGCTGTTGATGATCGGAGTAGCCATCGGGCCTAAAAGCGAGGACACAGAGGAACTCTCAATGAAAGCACCAATGTCGGTGTCAAAACCGGCGGATCTCGGGTAGGGGGTTCCGAACTGTGTGTCTAGGCGGATGGTAACAGGAGACAAGGGACACGATGTGTTTACCCAAGTTCGGGCCCTCTCGATGGAGGTAAAACCCTACTCCTGCTTGATTAATATTGATGATATGGGTAGTACAAGAGTAGATCTACCACGAGATCAAGGAGGCTAAAGCCTAGAAGCTAGCCTATGGTATGATTGTTGTTCGTCCTACGGACTAAAACCCTCCGGTTTATATAGACACCGGAGAGGGCTAGGGTTACACAGAGTCGGTTACAATGGTAGGAGATCTACATATCCGTATCGCCAAGCTTGCCTTCCACTCCAAGGAAAGTCCTATCCGGACACGGGACGAAGTCTTCAATCTTGTATCTTCATAGTCCAGGAGTCCGGCCAGAGGTATAGTCCGGCTATCCGGACACCCCCTAATCCAGGACTCCCTCAATGACCATGCAACATCACCTTATTGGCCCTCTTTCGGTGTACTCGTCTATTTCCTAGTTGGGCCTGCTTCTGTTTGCTTGGCTACTACCAATTTATCTATCTGATATGTTTGCTTGTAAGTGGTGCAGCCGGTGATGGAGAGAAGAAATGGGTTGGAATGACGTTGGGTGCCCAACACAACTGTTTACTTTCTTTTACTTCCATTGAGGCGTTGTACCTGAATGCTGCCTGGTTGGGCCCTTTTTCCTGGCCGAGGGTTTTCTTATTAGTTGCGGGGCCGGTGCCGGGAAGAGAACGGGTTTTCAAAAGCTTTAGGTGCCCTAATGCTCTCAGCGGAATGTCAGGATGATGTTTGTTTTCTGCTTTAATTATTATGGGCATAACTCCTCTCTTCAAGGCTAACGAAACCAATCTAGCACAAGTTTTCTTTTGGAGTATAGGAAGCAATGTCACGTTCATGGGACGAGAGGCAGACCTCTTCCCAAGAGTAGGAAGATCTGGAACTCGAAGGCCATGACTCACACGGGAGCAAGGGGGACAGAACACGGCACGTCCGTGATTAGACTTCCTCGGAGGAGAAACCGGAAGATGAGCCCTTCAAGGACCAAGAAGAAGAGGAGTAGGCAAAAAAGCTGAAAGGGATCCCCATTGATTCAGTCAAGGTCATCACTGTCGGTGATCATCTCAACTTCGTCAACTACACTCTAATCATCGTGGTAAGTGTGGATTCAGTAGTTGCACCATCCATGAACCGATGGGAGAGAGTCTCAGAAGATCGACCCAAGGGCACGCAGGGAGCTTACCATCAGTGCACGCATCATCGTAAGAACCCGAGGAAGAAACTCCTTGTGGATCCTAAACCATGTGCTGGCGTTGAGGTACATGCTAGAAGTTTGAAAGCTAAAAATGATATTTTGCATGCACAAATCAAGGAGATGGGTACAACACTCTCTATGACGACCCAGGTTGTGCTGGTCACAGGCCTGACATCATAGCAAACCAAGACGAGACACTACACATGTACAAGCTCCGCATCACGGACTTGGAGGTGACCAACAAGCTCCTCCTCTACACACACACCAACATCACCATGCCAGCATCTACGAAGAACACCGGTATCAATGAAGAGGAGACTAAATGAATCCAACCATCTTAGTATGTTAAGCTTGGAGGGATTTTGAAGCCCTTTCTATTCCTTATAGTTTTTATCTAGTTAATTTTTAGTTAAAAGTCATTAGTTTGTTTGAGTAAAAGTGGACGATCATGCTTCATTTTGATTGAAGGAATTCTTATATCTGACGAGTCATGGGTGTTTTGATGAATGCTCTATTATTACATTCTTGAAATCATACTAGATATCAAATTAAACTATGTGATAATATATTCCACATGAAGATGATGAGTATAAGTTTTCGACATCTTTAGTACCGATCAGATAGGAAAGGTTGACAACGAGATGAGATACATCACTTTTATTTAAGTTTAGTATTTTCCTAGCTAAACAAAAAAATACTTGGTGAAGACAATTGTCTCGTGAGCCAAACAAAATAATGAAGAGCAAGTTGCTTCTTCGGTTAAAACTCTCTTCAATAAAATAAGTGTCCATAAAAAAGGTTTTTCTATTTCTGTGCCCCTAGTTGCTTAGTTGTGCTCAGCATTTCCCAAGGCAACTAACTTTGATCACTTTTGCCCTGCCCCCTCCACCACCAGCTCACAAAAGCCCGAACATTGCACTGCCGTCCGGTCAAACCCTTTGAGTGTTACCTCCCGACTAGTTTTTGTGTGTGTGTCTCCTCCTGACTAGTGGGCCACCTAATATCCTGACAAGTGGGGCGGATGCAACTTACTGCACATGGGGCCTAGGTAGGTGGACGTCTCTCTCTCTCTCTCTCTCTCTCTCTCTCTCTCTCTCTCTCTCTTACTTACCACATTTCGAACAGTCGGTACTCGAGCCATTCCCCACACAACCGTCGCCGCCGCCAGAGCACCCGTAGCCGATAGCCGGCATCGCCACCAAAAAAAGGCTGCACCGCACGCCCCCCCAAACCCCTAGCCACCAAGCCCACCATCGTCGCCCAATCTATCCTGCAATCGACAGGAACCCTCGCCCGCGATGCAATGATCCGCCGCGTTCCGTGCCCCAGGCTTGTACTGGCGTGAGGGGGTCTAGAGGGTGGACCTACGGCAGCAGATTGAGCTACATAAGTGTGGGAAATGTTGAGGGACACCTGCCTCTGTCCCATCGACCATGGGGAGGATTGGGTTGAACCAGGAGCACCAGAGAACTCATGGATTCTGGCTGGGTAAGCCTCGAAACCCTTGAAATGCGTGATCTAACTCAATAATATGCCTAGTATTTGACCAATGGGCGAGTGAATTGTTGCCTGCTTGACTGAATTATTGCCTGCCTAGCTTTAGGGTTGATCCAGCGCTTGCCTTTCGAATCGCGGTTAGAATGGAAACTAGCATCCTGCGAGGTGCAAAAGCGCATCATTTGTCTGGATTTTCCTTTCCAAAGATGGTAGAAACAATTATTTTGTTTAAAGATTTATACAACTCCCTTTGTTCAGATTATCCCTGGAGCCAAGCTGATGATATTGAACTGAAATATTTCGATAGGTTTGAGCAAAAGTTTGTCCCATTAACTTGCGACGAGCATCTAGAAACTCTTTTTTATTCGAATGCTGTCAGCCGTTTCGATAAAATTCAAATTGACATTCTCCAGCCTCCAATAGAATGGGAAAAGGGAAAGGTTGTGGCACCTGATAACTCTGCTAATAGTGCGTGGCCCCACACTTCTCGTAGGTCTGGACCGGCTAAACCTACTAGCAGTGAAAGCCAGGCGAGTGCTGCAGTCGATGTAGAAGATGATGCATAGCCTGACGAGCCAGTGCCCCAAAACGATGACGAGTATGAGAGGATGTACCCTGAATTGGTTGATGAATTCAGCAAACAAGCAATACAGGGTGAATACCTGGAGGAGGCAAGCAGCCCTACTAGATTTGATGACACTTATGATGAAGAGAAGCAGGAAAACGCTGATGTCGGTGTCAAAACCGGTGGATCTCGGGTAGGGGGTCCCGAACTGTGCGTCTAGGCGGATGGTCACAGGAGACAAGGAACACGATGTTTTTACCCAGGTTCGGGCCCTCTCGATGGAGGTAAAACCCTACTCCTGCTTGATTAATATTGATGATATGGGTAGTACAAGAGTAGATCTACCACGAGATCAGAGAGGCTAAACCCTAGAAGCTAGCCTATGGTATGATTGTTGTTCGTCCTACGGACTAAAGCCCTCCGGTTTATATAGACACCGGAGAGGGCTAGGGTTACACAGAGTCAGTTACAATGGAAGGAGATCTACATATCCGTATTGCCAAGCTTTCCTTCCACGCCAAGGAAAGTCCCATCCGGACACGGGACGAAGTCCTCAATCTTGTATCTTCATAATCCAAGAGTCCGGCCAAAGGTTATAGTCCTGCTATCCAGACACCCCCTAATCCAGGACTCCCTCAGTAGCCCCTGAACCAGGCTTCAATGACGATGACTGCGGTGCGCATATTGTCTTCGGTATTGCAAGGCGGGTTCCCCCTCCAAATACTTCATAGAAGATTTAGAACACAAGGATAGTGTCCGGCTCTGCAAAATAGGTTCCACATACCACAGTAGAGAAAATAATATTTACACAAATCTAATCTGCTGACATATTCTTTAGCATGACATCACACCACAGCCAAGCCTTTATTCGAATCGTTTTTACTGTCCCACCTCAGCGCGTTTTGCGAGGCGGTTTCCTTGGCACGTCTTTGTCAAAGCAGAGATCGTGTCCCCTTTATTTATGGGATCCTCATCATTACGGACATGGGTAACCCAATCGTGCCCGTTGGTATATCTCCTCAATCAAAGGTAAGTCCCAAACGGTCACGGGGAGGGCTCTTGGTATCCAACCTCTTATAAAGAGACCAAGACCTCACTCCCTTCTTTCGATCTCAATCGAATCCACCTCTCGCCTCGAGTTCCAACACCCAAGGCCCCAGATTTTAGGCGCTTCGAACCTTCGACGATGTCCGGTTCCGACCTTTGAGGCCGATGGGTGCCTTCCTCCATCACGGAGGAAGACGTGCTAAAGCTGAGAGAGGCCAGGTTTTTGACAGGCGAAATCTCGCATAGGCTGCCTGCTCAAGGGAAGGTTATTCCCACTCCCAAGCCTGGTGAGAGTGTGGTGTTCGTGTCTCACTTCTTCCGAGGGCTAGGCTTCACGATGGATCCCTTCGTGAGGGGACTCATGTTTTATTATGGGCTGGAATTTCACGACTTGGCTCCAGAGTCCATCCTCCATATCTCATCGTTTATTGTTGTGTGCGAAGCCTTCCTCCGTATTACTCCTCACTTCGGACTGTGGCTTAAGACCTTTAGAGTAGAACCGAAGATGATCGAGGGACAGCGCGCGGAGTGCGGAGGCGCGGTTATAAGAAAGAATGCTGACGCTCCCTGGCCCGAGGGCTCTTTTCAAGAGGAGTTCAGCTTATGGCAACAAGAGTGGTTTTATATCACAGCTCCCAGGGGTACCAAGTGGGTGGTGCCGCCTGGTTTCCGCTCGGGCCCCCCCCCCACGACTAGCGTCATGGGTTAATAAGGGGTTGGACTGGGGGCCGACAAAGGACGTGCCCCCGTTGCAGGGCCGCATCCGATATCTCCTAGAAAGAGACATCAGTCTGGTCGTGGTGACGCAGGTTATGTTAATTCGCCGAGTTCTGCCCTGCAAACGTCGCCCCCTCCGCCTATGGGAGTTCAATCCAGAGGGACCGCGAGCTCTCCAACATTCTCTTGGCATGACGCCTGTGGAGATGTACAAATTGTTCTTCAGACCACAAGTAGTGTGTTCAGATTCTACAGAGGACGCAGGTCTGAGATGCAATCGTCCGGATACTCAAGTAAGTAGCCCCGTGCTCGGACACTCCATCCGTTCATTTATCACAACATCACCCTTAAAAGAGTTGTCCTTGAAACAGGAGTGGGTAGCGAAGGCGAAGTTAATCAGGTGTCCGGCCCCCTTCCTGAGACCGCGCCGGATCCCGTGTTAACCAGGATGCTGGAGAACGTGCCTTCGAAAGAAAGTGAGGGGGGGACAAGGGAGCCACTGCCTCCCCGAAGGAGGCTATCCGGAAAGGAGGAACCGAAAATCCCCTTACTCATGGGAAGAAGAGGACCGCCTCTGAAGACCCGGAGACCATGGTCTCAAAGCGGGGGAAGAAATCTTCACCAGAGGGTCCTGTGCCGGGGGATACCTCGGCCGTACTATGCCCTCAAGGGGATCAGCCCTCCACCGAGTCGTAAGTAAAGAGGTCGTTTTAATAATGAGAGAAATCTTTGCTTTACTCCTGAGGAAGGTAACTGAAAATTTACCTTGCAGTCCGGACCTTAGCCCTTCTCAGCAGAGCTCGTCGTCGGGGGATCTTCTTCCGGAGATGATGGAGAGCGGAACACCTCCCCCTGCCATACCGCCTCATGAGGCGGGCGACCTCGTGGTGTCGTCGCGGAGGGTTTCTCCTGACCCGGTAAGGCCGGAAGATAATGATATGGCCACTCGAGGCCCTCCGAGTCCGGCTTTCGAAAAAGTCCATATGATGAGTCCGGCACCTCCTGGTGCACGGTCGGAGGCACTGAAGGATCTGCTAGGGTGAGCGCTTATCTCAGAGGAGCACCGTACGTTGATGGGTGCGGTGATTGAAAAGATTTCATCCGCAGAAAGCGGGTTGCATGAAGCTGTCACGAGTCTACTGACGGGCTTTGAGGTACGTGAAATGATGCATCCCTCTCTTTTTTTGGAAAGTGCCGCATACTTTAAGATGCGCCCCGTGTAGGTAGTAGCCCCTAAGACTCTAGGTGGTGTCGAGGACGACGACACATGGAGGATCATAGTCGCAAATATAACCTTGCCGCCTTCATATGCAGGTGGCGAAGTGTCCGGTGGCCAGCCGGACTAATGAATTTGCCGAGCTAAAGCGGCAACTTGACGTGGCAGACGCCGACATAGCGCTTGTCAACAAGCGGCTTGATGAGGCACAAGGTATGTAAGTTCTCCGGAGACACCTGGTAAGAGGAGCTTGATGCCAGTATCTTATAACGCGTATGCTTGACGCAGATGGGGCTGCCGCCATGGAGGAACTTCGGGCAGAGCTTGCCTGAGCCAAGGAGCAAGCCAGAAAAAGTGATGCGGCCGCCTTAAAGGCGGTTGAAGAGCTGAAAGCCGAACAGGCTGCTCATTGCGGAAGCAAGAAGGAAATGGCCCAGATGGCTGTGAAGTTGAAGAGCGCGGCTGACCGTTGCCAGCTTCTTGAAAAGGAAGATCGGGCAGAACGGACGGACCTGGAGAAGGCCACTACAACGGCCAAGGATGCTCGCTCTGCGATGAGGGCGATGAAGGAGGAGCTACATCAAGCCAGAGATATCGTGGCTGGAAAGCCCTTTATGCTGCGGATGAAGTTCGGGGATCCTAAATATGCTCCGCTGGACCGGATGTGGAGTTCGGCGGACGCGTATCTGGATTTAGCGGCGAGTACCCCTGATGCGGTCGAACACTTCCGAGATCAGGAGGGTCGCAAAGTGGAAAAGCTTTTCTGGTCGCAGTTCCACAATCCAGAGCGTCCGGTTCCGTTAACCGATCGTTTGGCCGAATGGGCTGAGCTGAATAGGTTATCCGGACTCGCCATGAAGTATGTCGTGGATCATCTGTGGCCGAAAAGGCCAAAGCCGAACAGATATTTTAGCTTGGTGCAGCAGTTCCTTGGTGCGGTGCCGTATATCAACGCGATGAAGAGGTCAGCGTGTGTGGAGGGTGCGCGGATGGCCCTTGCCCGTGTCAAGACATACTGGGCGGAGATGGAGGCCACCGCTGTTGCAGCCCAAGATTCGGGCGAAAGCCGAGTACCTGTCGAGCACTATTTTCATGAAGTCCTGGAGGGTGCTCGTTTGATAGAGACGCAGTACTCGAAGGATATTATGTTCGAATAACATGTATTTTTATTGAAAACAATATTTTGCTAAAATGTAGAAGCTTTTTATACTTGTGCTTGCAAGAATTATAATGCCTCATGTGCGGTTGTTTACGTATATGTAAATATAACCTGAAAGATTGCAGTCGTTGGCTTCAGCCCCCACGCATATAATGCGGGGGTGTTTGCAAAAGGCGCATCATCACACTTGATCCAACGTCTTGGCCCATTAAGGAGGTGGTAGCGTAGCGAACTAGGCAACCGGACTATAATGCTTTATCACATTCACTTAGCCATAGGAGTTTGACCGTGGAGCTACTATATAGCTTCTGGTGGCACCGCGCTTGCCCGAACTCGGGGCGCGTGTGTGCCTGGCCGGGAAACGGCCCTTCGTTAATGCAGAGGAATCCCGAAGATTCCGTTGGGTCATCGAGTGGTTGACCAGTCTCACGCTATATCATGACAGTCAGTTTTCGGCTTTCTCTACTCAGGTGCTCGCCTGGCTGAACCGGGGCACAATCGCAGTAGTTTTCCTGGTGCTGCCTTAGCCGATAGAGCGGAACGTAAGGCAGCAAAACACAAGAGCCGGGCAAACCCAACATTTGACCAAAGACATGATTCAGAGCTGATGCATATAAGGCCAAACTCGCGACGCCGAACACTCCTTAAGGTGTTCGGTCTTTATGAAAACGGGCTGAATAGTGCCGTTGGTAATAAGCCCCTGGTGTCCAGGTACGCGCAAAATTCTGACGTGGCCACATGCCAAGACGCCAGTTTCCTCCTTGGCTATACTGAAAATCCGGGGGATGTGTATCAACAAATGATAGTGAAAAAGGTTTACGCAAGGTCTTAATCTAAAAAGAATCCTTGGAACGGGTCCCTGCTGCACGTCTGCGCCAGTGTCTTTGTTGTGCCGTGTCCTGGACGGGTATAGCATGGTGTTCGTGTGAAAAAGAGAGGAACTTTAGTTGAAAAAGGTTGTACGAAATGTACGTTATGCTAAATAAACAAAGTATAATTCAAAATTGGTAAAGTTTAGCCTTATTGTCTCTTGTGCTACATTCGCAGAGCCCCTTGTACAGGGGTATGCGGTTATTAAGCTTTTATTAATGGCATGTTTATGCCGGACTCGCCTAGCCAAGTCCGTGGTCTTAACGACCCATTTAGGTGCTTTGATTGGTGAAGCCGTTTTAATGTGTGGCTGTCAAGGCAGCCGCAGAGTCCTCCGCGCGAGAGAGACACTCAATATTTCCCTTTAGTGACATGATGCCCCGTGGACCGAGCATCTTAAGCATGAGATATGCATAATGTGGTATTGCGTTAAAGCGTGCGAACGCTTCGCGTCCCAGTAGTGCTTGATAGCCACTTGAAAATGGGGCGATGTGGAAGGTCAGCATCTCGCTACGGAAGTTATCGGGAGAACCGAACATAACTTCTAGTAAGAGGGAACCCATGCAATGGGCATCTGGACCTGGCACTACTCCTTTAAAGGAAGTGTTGCTATGGCGAATTTTTGTTGGGTCCATCCCCATTTGGCGGACTATGTCCTGATATAGCAGGTTTAAACCACTGCCGCCGTCCATCAGGACTCGTGTAAAGTGGAATCCGTCAATTATCGGATCTAATAGCAAGGCAGCCCAGCCTGCGTGCCGGATACTTCCGGAGTAATCCTGATGGTCGAAGGTGATCGGTTTTAACAACCAGTGGCAATACTCCTTTGTGATAGGCCATATGGCGCCTGTCTCTATAGGTGCCACTTTGTCTTTCCCTTTTGTCACGTGAAGTAGATTTACTGTTTTAACTTCTCGTGGGAAATTCTTTTGTTTCCCCGTGCTCTGTTTGTGGGATTCATCATCGTCCTTGCTTGGAGTATCCAACCCCTTGTGTTCGGCATTGAGTTTGCCGGATTGCTTGAAGACCCAACATTCTCTGTGGGTATGGTTTGCAGGCTTCCCAGGGGTGCTGTGGATTTGACATATCTTGTCCAGGATTTTATTTAAGTTGGATAGTTCGTCCTTGTTATCCTTGAGGGGCAGCTTCTGCTTACCCTGCCGAGAGCTTTTGAATCCGGCGTTAACTGCCGTGCTCTTCGGACTGTTTCCCTTATTCCGGCGCTGGTCTTTGCTGTGATGTGGCTTCCCGTTTCCATCCCTGACTTCGGACGTACTAGGGTCATTGGTGCTGCGTCTTGCCAACCAGCTGTCCTCTTGTTAATGCGGCCATTGTTCTTGGCTTTTCTTGACCGAGGTGTCGGGCGAGCCATTCGTCTCGGACGTTGTGCTTGAAGGCTGCTAGGCTTCGGCGTCTGGACAGTCGACTATCTGGTTCTTTTTAGTAAGAAATCTGTTCCAGAGCTTCCGGGCTGACTCTCCGGGTTGTTGAGTTATATGACTTAAATTGTCTGCATCCGGTGGTCGGACATAAGTCCCTTGAAAATTTTCCCGAAAAGCGTCCTCGAGTTCTTCCCAGCTTCCAATGGTGTTTTCAGGAAGGCTTTTAAGCCAATGCCGGGCTGGCCCTTTGAGCTTGAAGGGTAGGTATTTTATGGCGTGGAGGTCGTCTCCTCTGGCCATGTGTATATGGAGGATATAGTCCTCAATCCAGACTCCAGGGTCTGTTGTTCCGCCATATCCCTCTATGTTTACGGGTTTGAATCCCTCTAGGAATTCATGGTCTAGCACCTCGTCGGTAAACATGGGGGGTGTGCGGCACCCCTGTATTTGGGTGTGCCGTTGTCTTCGGATATATGATGTGTTGAATTGCTTGCTAGAGCTTGCTTTCTTGGCCCGTAGATAGATCTGGCTGGGCCATTTTTTGGTGTGAATCCTCGCGTGGATCACGTGCTGGCTTGTGTGCGACATTGTTTGCCGTTCTATTTCGGCCATGAGGTCGTATATCCGACCGGTTGGTTGTTTTGTTTTTTGATTGCGGGGGCTCTAAGGCCTCCTCATCAAATTCAGGCAGTAGCTTTCACTTCGGGTAGCTTTTTGTATGGCGACTGTCGCCATATCTATCTGTGGAGTTGAGTACTTTGCTCCATCTGATTCTGAGTGCATCTTCCGTAGTTTTGAGCTTCCTCTTCTGCTTTTTCAGGCTACAAGCGGTGGCTATGAGCCTTTTGTGGAGGTTCTTCTGCTCCAGGAACTTGTCTGGCATGAGGTCGTCCGGACTGTTATCTTCGCCGGGGACGGGTTGTGCGGTTTGTTTATCCAAGTCGCCTTGTTCGGACGGCTGCTTGATTTCATTGTCCGCCGGCTCGCCCTGCTCTATGGCTTGGAGCGGTGCTTACGCCGCCGCTCTGACTGCTTTTTGAAGGAACGATCCTTCGTTTTGTCCTCCCATTCCTCGTCGTCGTTTCCTTTGGGTGTGTCCACCATGTATACGACGTAGGATGGGGTGGCTGTCCAGTGCCCTTTAGGCGCTAGTTCCTGTTCGTCTCTTGCATCGTCGTCCATACCGTCGAGGTCTTCGGAGTCAAAGTCTAGCATGTCGGTTAAATCATCGACAGTGGCTACGAAGTGGGTGGTGGGTGGGCGTCAAATTTCGTCGTCGTCCGCATCCCAATCCTGCCGGTCATAATCCGGCCAGGACTCTCCTGACAAAGAGAGAGACCTTAGTGAATTCAGGATGTCGCTGAAGGGCGAGTGCTGAAAGATATCTGCGGCGGTGAATTCCATGATTGGCGTCCAATCGGATTCGATTGGCGGGGGCGCGGAGGTTTCAGAGTTCGGAGAAGAGTCCGGCACTTTGGAGTCATGGGCTTCGCATAGGATAAGGCTGGTGTCCGGCTCGATCGCCGTTGAGACAGCAGCCCCCGCGGCAGGGTCTAGCCACCCGTCCTCGGTTGGCGCAGTGGGCTCCAAGCTAAGGGTCAGAGCGGATGCGGGTGCGGCCTTCGGGGCACTGTTCGACGATAGAGTTAAATCATGCCCATCGTGACAGTGCGGCACGCCCGGCTGCGGCTCGAATCTGTCGAAGATCAAGTCTCCACGGATGTCAGCCGTGTAGTTCAAACTTCCGAATCTGACCTGGTGGCCAGGGGTGTAGCTTTCAATCTGCTCCAGATGGCCAAGCGAATTAGCCCACAGTGCAAAGCCGCCGAATACGAAGATCTGTCTGGGGAGAAATATCTCACCCTGGACCGCATCGTTGTTGATGATCGGAGGAGCCATCGGGCCTAAAGGTAACGACACAGAGGAACTCTCAATGAAAGCACCAATGTCGGTGTCAAAACCGGCGGATCTCGGGTAGGGGGTCCCGAACTGTGCGTCTAGGCAGATGGTAACAGGAGACAAGGGACACGATGTTTTTACCCAGGTTCGGGCCCTCTCGATGGAGGTAAAACCCTACTCCTGCTTGATTAATATTGATGATATGGGTAGTACAAGAGTAGATCTACCACGAGATTAGAGAGGCTAAACCCTAGAAGCTAGCCTATGGTATGATTGTTGTTCGTCCTATGGACTAAAGCCCTCTGGTTTATATAGACACCGGAGAGGGCTACGATTACATAGAGTTGGTTACAATGGAAGGAGATCTACATATCCGTATTGCCAAGCTTGCCTTCCACGCCAAGGAAAGTCCCATCCGGACACGGGACGAAGTCTTCAATCTTGTATCTTCATAATCCAAGACTCTGGCCAAAGGTTATAGTCCGGCTATCCGGACACCCCCTAATCCAGGACTCCCTCAGCTGACATGTTGGTTCCTGACGAATATGCTAGTGAGGATATGCCAACAATTGAGTGGCACAGGAACGATCCCAAGCTTAGTCCAGGAATAATACTTGAATCGATGATGGACTGGCGGAATGCACTAACTACATCCTGCATTCTCAGTCAAAATGATTTTGTGGTTGACAAGAGTGAACCCAGAGGGTTGATGGTTCACTGTCCATATGAGAGGTGTAGGTGGAGGTTGCATGCCTCCCGTATGCATACAAGTAAATATATTCGGGTATTTAATTTTGCACACAACATTAGTTTCAGTGATGCTTGATCCCTTCTATTTCCCTTGATACAATTGTCTCATTGAATTTTAGGTAAAACAGAACCCACATACACACACTTGCCCACCTGGAGGGGGGAAGGCCCAATCAACAAAATAGCAAAAACTAAGTGGGTGGCAGATACAATCACGGATTTTCTTAGAGAGACACCAACACTTGGTTCTACAACACTACACAAGTTGTTGTTTGATAAGTATAAGATGAGCATACCCTACATGAGGATTTTTATGCAAATGCAATGGATCTTGACAGAATTAATGGTCCATGGAATGATAGTTTTGCTTTTTTTATACACCTATAAGCTGAAGTGGAGATGGCTGCTACCTCTTGAGCACTGCGTTGGATTTCCCCGAAGAGGAGAGGATGATGCAGCAAAGTAGCGTAAGTATTTCCCTCAGTTTTTGAGAACCAAGTATCAATCCAGTAGGAGGCTACGCGCGAGTCCCTCGTACCTACACAAAACAAATAAGTCAACGCAACCAACGCGATTAGGGGTTGTCAATCCCTTCACGGTCACTTACAGGAGTGAGATTTGATAGAGATGATAGATAATATTTTTGGTATTTTTGATATAGAGATGCAAGGTGAAAAGTAAAAGGCAAAGTAAAAAAGCAAAGCAATAATAAAGCGATGGAGATTGATATGATGAAAATAGACCCGGGGGCCATAGATTTCACTAGTGGCTTCTCTCAAGAGCATAAGTATTCTACGGTGGGTGAACAAATTACTGTTGAGCAATTGACAGAATTGAGCATAGTTATGAGAATATCTAGGTATGATCATGTATATAGGCATCACGTCCGAGACAAGTAGACCGACTCCTGCATCTACTACTATTACTCCACTCATCGACCGCTATCCAACATGCATCTAGAGTATTAAGTTAAAAACAGAGTAACGCCTTAAGCAAGATGACATGATGTAGAGGGATAGTTTCATGCAATATGATAAAACCCCCATCTTGTTATCCTCGATGGCAACAATACAATACGTGCCTTGCTGCCCCTACTGTCACTGGGAAAGGACACCGCAAGATTGAACCCAAAGCTAAGCACTTCTCCCATTGAAAGAAAAACCTATCTAGTAGGCCAAACCAAACTGATAATTCCAAGAGACTTGCAAAGATAACCAATCATACATAAAAGAATTCAGAGAAGATTCAAATATTATTCATAGATAGACTTGATCATAAACCCACAATTCATCGGTCTCAACAAACACACCGCAAAAAGAAGATTACATCGAATAGATCTCCACGAGAGAGGGGGAGAACATTGTATTGAGATCCAAAAAGAGAGAAGAAGCCATCAAGCTACTAACTATGGACTCGAAGGTCTGAGGTGAACTACTCACACTTCATCGGAGGGGCTATGATGATGTAGAAGCCCTCCGTGATGATGGCCCCCTCCGGCGGAGCTCCGGAACAGGCCCCAAGATGGGATCTCGTGGGTACAGAAGGTTGCGGTGGTGGAATTAGGTTTTTGGCTCCGTATCTGATCGTTTCGGGGTACGTAGGTATATATAGGAGGAAGGAGTACGTCGGTGGAGCTTCGAGGGGCCCACGAGGCAGGGGGCGCGCCCTCCACCCTCGTGACCGCCTCGTGGCTTTCTTGATGGAGGGTCCAAGTCTCCTGGATCTTATCTGATGAGAAAATCACGTTCCCGAAGGTTTCATTCTGTTTGGACTCCGTTCGATATTCCGTTTCATCGAAACACTAAAATAGGCAAAAAACAACAATTCTGGGCTGGGCCTCCGGTTAATAGGTTAGTCCCAAAAATAATATAAAAGTGGAAAATAAAGCCCAATATAGTCCAAAACAGTAGATAATATAGCATGGAGCAATCAAAAATTATAGATACGTTGGAGACGTATCAGGCATCCCAAGCTTAATTCCTGCTCGTCCTCGAGTAGGTAAATGATGAAAAGAGAATTTTTGATGCGGAGTGCTACTTGGCATAATTTCAATGTAAATCTGCTTAATTGTGGTATGAATATTCAGATCCGAAAGATTCAAGACAAAAGTTCATATTGAGGTAAAAATAATAATACTTCAAGCATACTAACAAAGCAATTATGTCTTCTCAAAATAACATGGCCAAAGAAAGTTATCCCTACAAAATATTTAAATCATGCACAACCCCGATGACAAGCCAAGCAATTGTTTCATACTTTTGACATTTTCAAAACTTTTTCGATCTTCACGCAATACATGAGCGTGAGCCATGGATATAGCACTATATGTGGAATAGAATGGTGGTTGTGGAGAAGACGAAAAGAGGGGAGGATAGTCTCACATCAACTAGGCGTATCAACGGGCTATGGAGATGCCCATCAATAGATATCAATGTGAGTGAGTAGGGATTGCCATGCAACAGATGCACTAGAGCTATAAGTATATGAAAGCTCAACAAAAGAAACTAAGTGGGTGTGCATCCAACTCGCTTGCTCACGAAGACCTAGGGCATTTTGAGGAAGCCCATCATTGGAATATACAAGCCAAGTTCTATAATGGAAAATTCCCACTAGTATATGAAAGTGACAAAATGAGAGACTCTCTATCATGGTGCTAATTTGAAGCACAAGTGTGGTAAAAGGATAGTAACATTGTCCCTTCTCTCTTTTTCTCTCTTTTCCTCTCTTTTTCTCTCAATTTCCGTACAAGTACGATGTCAACTACATGATCATGCTAGCAATATGACAATGATGGGGCGTGTCATAATAAACGGAACGGTGGAAAGTTGCATGGCAATATATCTCGGAATGGCTATGGAAATGCCATGATAGGTAGGTATGGTGGCTGTTTTGAGGAAGGTATATGGTGGGTGTATGATACCAGTGAAAGGTGCACGGTATTAGAGAGGCTAGCAATGGTGGAAGGATGGGAAAGTGCATATAATCCATGGACTCAACATTAGTCAAACAAAACTCATATACTTATTGCAAAAATCTAGAAGTTATCGAAGAAAAGTATTACGCGCATGCTCCTAGGGGGATAGATTGGTAGGAAAAGACCATCGCTCGTCCCCTGCCGCCACTCATAAGGAAGACAATCAATAAATAAATCATGCTCTGACTTCATCACATAACGGTTCACCATACGTGCATGCTACGGGAATCACAAACTTTAACACAAGTATTCCTCAAATTCACAACTAGTCAACTAGCATGACTCTAATATCACCATTTTCATATCTCAAAACAATTATCAAGCATCAAACTTTTCTTAGTATTCAACGCACTCAAAAGAAAGTTTTACAAATCTTGAATACCAAGCATTTTATTATTAAGCAATTACCATGCTATTTAAGACTCTCAAAATAATCTAAGTGAAGCATGAGAGATCAATAGTTTCTATAAAAAAATCCACCACCGTGTTCTAAAAGATGTAAGTGAAGCACTAGAGCAAAACTATATAGCTCAAAAGATATAAGTGAAGCACATAGAGTATTCTATCAAATTCCAATTCATGTATGGCTCTCTCAAAAGGTGTGTACAACAAGGATTATTGTGGCACACTAACAAACAAAGACACAAATAATACAAGACGCTCCAAGCGAAACACATATCATGTGGTGAATAAAAATATAGCTCCAAGTAAAATTACCGATGGAAGTAGACGAAAGAGGGGATGCCTTCCGGGGCATCCCCAAGCTTTGACTTTTTGGTGTCCTTGGATTATCTTGGGGGTTCCATGGGCATCCCCAAGCTTAGGCTCTTGCCACTCCTTGTTCCATAATCCATCAAAAGATTTCACCCAAAACTTGAAAACTTCACAACACAAAACTCAACAGAAATCTCGTGAGCTCCGTTAGCGAAAGAAAACAAAAGTCCACTTCAAGGTACTGTAATGAACTCATTCTTTATTTGTATTGGTGTTAAACCTACTGTATTCCGACTTCTCTATGGATTATAAACTATTTTACTAGCCATAGATTCATCAAAATAAGCAAACAACACACGGAAAACAGAATCTGTCAAAAACAGAACAGTCTGTAGTAATCTGTAACTAACGCAAACTTCTGGAACTCCAAAAAATCTACCAAAATAGGCAGACCTAGACAATTTGTTTATTTATCAGCAGCAATTTCAATAAGTATTTTATCACGTTCTGGTGATTTTTAACAATTGTTTTCTTGAACAGAAAGATTCTGGAAATTACAGCAAGATCAAATAACTATCATCCAAGAAGATCATATAGGTCTAACTTGGCACAAACACTAATTAAAACACAAAACCACATCTAAACAGAAGGTAGATGGATTATTTATTCCTAAACATAAGCAAAAACAAAAAAACTAAAAATAAAATTGGGTTGCCTCCCAACAAGCGCTATCGTTTAACGCCCCTAGCTAGGCAAAAAAAAGCGAGGATAGATCTAGGTATTGCCATCTTTGGTAGGCAATCCATAAGTGGCTCTCATGATATATTCATATGGCAATTTTATTTTCTTCCTAGGGAAGTGTTCGATGACCTTTTTAATGGAAATTGGAATCTAATATTCCCTTCCTTCATATCAATAATTGCACCAACCGTTCTAAGGAAAGGTCTACCGAGAATAATAGGGCAAGAAGGATTACAATCTATATCAAGAACGATAAAATCTACGGGCACATAATTCCTACTTGCAACAATAATAACATCATTAATTCTTCCCATAGGTTTCTTAATAGTGGAATCCGCAAGATGCAAGTTTAGAGAGCAATCATCAAAATCACGGAAATCTAGCAAATCACACAAAGTTTTGGGAATAGTGGAAACACTAGCACCCAAATCACACAAAGCATAAAACTCATGATCTTTAATTTTAATTTTAATAGTAGGTTCCCACTCATCATAAAGTTTTCTAGGGATAGAAACTTTCAACTCAAGTTTTTCTTCATAAGATTGCATCAAGGCATCAACGATATGTTCGGTGAAAGCTTTATTTTGACTATAAGCATGAGGAGAATTTAGCACAGATTGCAACAAGGAAATACAATCAATTAAAGAGCAACTTTCATAATTAAATTCCTTGAAATCCAATATAGTGGGTTTAGCGACATCTAGGGTTTTATTTCTTTCAATCCCACTTTTATCAATTTCATCATCAAGATCTAAATACTCAGAATTTTTGGCACGCCTTCTAGGTAAAGGAAGATCCTATTCAGTTTCATCAAGATTCATATTGCAAAACAAAGATTTAATAGGGGACACATCAATAACTTTTAGATCTTCATCTTGATTTTCATAGGAATTGGAAGAACACGCTTTAATAAAGGCATCTTTCGTAGCACGCATCCTAGCGGTTCTTTCTTTGCACTCATCAATGGAAATTCTCATGGATTTGAGAGACTCATTGATATGATGCTTAGGAGGAATAGACCTAAGCTTTAAAGAATCAACCTCAAGAGAAATTCTATCAACGTTCCTAGCCAAATCATCAACTTTAAGCAATTTCTCTTCAAGCAAAGCATTAAAATTCTTTTGTGAATTCATAAACTCTTTAACACTATTCTCAAATTCAGAGGGCATCTTATTAAAATTTCCATAAGATTTTTTGTAGGAATTTCCATAATTATTAGAAGGATTACTAGGATAAGGCCTAGGATTAAAATTCCCTCTATACGCGTTGTTACCAAAATTATTCCTACCAACAAAATTCACATCCATAGATTAATTATTATTCTCAATCAAAGTAGACAAAGGCATGTCATTAGGATCAGAAGAAACACTCTTAGTAGCAAATAATTTCATAAGTTCATCCATCTTTCCACTCAAAACATTGATTTCTTCTATCGCATGCACTTTTTTATTAGTAGATCTTTTAGTGTGCCATTGAGAATAATTAACCATAATATTATCTAGGAGTTTAGTAGCGTCTCCTAAAGTGATTTCCATAAAAGTGCCTCCCGCGGCCGAATCTAAAAGATTTCTAGAAGCAAAATTCAATCCGGCATAATTTTTTTGTATAATCATCCACAAATTCAAACCATGAGTAGGACAATTACGTATCATTAATTTCATTCTCTCCCAAGCTTGTGCAACATGTTCATGATCAAGTTGCTTAAAATTCATAATATCGTTTCTAAGAGAGATGATCTTAGCGGGAGGAAAATACTTAGAGATAAAAGTATATTTGCACTTGTTACAAGAATCAATACTATTTTTAGGCAAAGACGAAAACCAAGCTTTAGCACGATCTCTAAGTGAAAAAGGAAACAACTTCAATTTAACAATATCATTATCGACATCTTTTTTCTTTTGCATATCACATAAATCAACGAAGCTATTCAGATAAGTAGCGGCATCTTCACTAGGAAGGCCGGCGAATTGATCTTCCATAACAAGATTCAACAAAGTAGTATTGATTTCACAAGATTCAGTATTGGTAAGAGGAGCAATCGGAGTGCTAAGGAAATCATCATTGTTGGTATTGGTGAAGTCACACAATTTGGTATTATCTTGAGCCATCGTGACAACAAGCAATCCAACACACGAGCAAACAGAAGGCAAGCGAGAAAAAGGCAATGGAAGAGAGAGGGCGAATAAAACAGCAAGGGTGAAGTGGGGGAGAGGAAAATGAGAGGCAAATGGCAAATAATGTAGTGCGAGAGATAGGGATTGTGATGGGTGAAGGAAATATGCCCTAGAGGCAATAATAAAGTTGTTATTTATTTCCTTATATCATGATAAATGTTTATTATTCATGCTAGAATTGTATTAACCGGAAACATAATACTTGTGTGAATACATAGACAAACAGAGTGTCACTAGTATGCCTCTACTTGACTAGCTCGTTGATCAAAGATGGTTGTGTTTCCTAACCATAGACATGTGTTGTCATTTGATTAACAGGATCACATCATTAGGAGAATGATGTGATTGACATGACCCATTCCATTAGCTTAGCACCCGATCGTTTAGTATGTTGCTATTGCTTTCTTCATGACTTATACATGTTCCTATGACTATGAGATTATGCAACTCCCGTTTGCCGGAGGAACACTTTGTGTGCTACCAAACGTCACAACGTAACTGGGTGATTATAAAGGAGCTCTACAGGTGTCTCTGAAGGTACATGTTGGGTTGGCGTATTTCGAGATTAGGATTTGTCACTCCGATTGTCGGAGAGGTATCTCTGGGCCCTCTTGGTAATGCACATCACATAAGCCTTGCAAGCATTGCAACTAATGAGTTAGTTGTGAGATGATGTATTACAGAACGAGTAAAGAGACTTGCCAGTAACAAGATTGAACTATGTATTGAGATACCGACGATCGAATCTCGGGCAAGTAACATACTGATGACAAAGGGAACAATGTATTTTGTTATGCGGTCTGACCGATAAAGATCTTCGTAGAATATGTGGTTGCCAATATGAGCATCCAGGTTCCGCTATTGGTTATTGACCGGAGACGTGTCTCGGTCATGTCTACATTGTTCTCGAACCCGTAGGGTCCGCACGTTTAACGTTACGATGACAGTTTCATTATGAGTTTATATGTTTTGATGTACCGAAGGTTGTTCGGAGTCCCAGATGTGATCACGGACATGACGAGGAGTCTCGAAATGGTCAAGACATAAAGATTGATATATTGGAAGCCTATATTTGGATATCGGAATCGTTCTGGGTAAAATCAGGATTTTACCGGAGTACCGGGGGGTTACCGGAACCCCCCCGGGGGTTAATGGGCCTACATGGGCCCTAAGGGAGAAGAGGAGGTCCGGCCAGGGAAGGCTGCGCGCCCCCCTTTCCCCTTTCCCCCTTCCCCTTTCCTTCTCCAACAAGGCAAGAGGGGGGAGTCCTACTCCCAGTGGGAGTAGGACTCCTCCAGGCGCACCCCTAGGGGCCGGCCGCACCTCCCCCCTCCCTTCTTTTGTATATGGGGGCAAGGGGGCACCCCAAGACACACAAGTTGATCTTCGTGATCGTTCCTTAGCCGTGTGTGGTGCCCCCTTCCACCATATTCCACCTTGGTCATATCGTAGCGGTGCTTAGGCGAAGCCCTGCGACGGTAGAACATCAAGATCGTCACCACGCCGTCATGCTGACAGAACTCATCCCCGACACTTTGCTGGATCGGAGTCCGGGGATGGTCATCGAGCTGAACGTGTGCCAGAACTCGGAGGTGCCGTAGTTTCGGTGCTTGATCGGTCGGGCCGTGAAGACGTACGACTACATCAACCGCATTGTTATAACGCTTCCGCTTTCGGTCTACGAGGTTACGTGGACAACACTCTCCCCTCTCGTTGCTATGCATCACCATGATCTTGCGTGTGCGTAGGAAATTTTTGAAATTACTACGTTCCCCAACCGTGGCATCCGAGCCAGGTTTTATGCGTGGATGTCATATGCACGAGTAGAACACAAGTGAGTTGTGGGCGATATAAGTCATACTGCTTACCAGCATGTCATACTTTGGTTCGGCGGTATTGTTGGATGAAGCGGCCCGGACCGACATTACGCGTATGCTTACGTGAGACTGGTTCTACAGACGTGCTTTGCACACAGGTGGCTGGCGGTTGTCAGTTTCTCCAACTTTAGTTGAACCGAGTGTGGCTACTCCCGGTCCTTGCGAAGGTTAAAACAACACTAATTTGACAAACTATCGTTGTGGTTTTGATGCGTAGGTAAGAACGGTTCTTGCTAAGCCCGTAGCAGCCACGTAAAACTTGCAACAACAAAGTAGAGGACGTCTAACTTGTTTTTGCAGGGCATGTTGTGATGTGATATGGTCAAGACATGATGCTAAATTTTATTGTATGAGATGATCATGTTTTGTAACTGAGTTATCGGCAACTGGCAGGAGCCATATGGTTGTCACTTTATTGTATGCAATGCAATCGCCCTATAATGCTTTACTTTATCACTAAGCGGTAGCGATAGTCGTAGTAGCATAAGATTGGCGAGACGACAACGATGCTACGATGGAGATCAAGGTGTCGCGCCGGTGACGATGGTGATCATGACGTTGCTTCGGAGATGGAGATCACAAGAACAAGATGATGATGGCCATATCATATCACTTATATTGATTGCATGTGATGTTTATTTATGCATCTTATCTTGCTTTGATTGACGGTAGCATTATAAGATGATCCCTCACTAAATTATCAAAGTATAAGTGTTCTCCCTGAGTATGCACCGTTGCGAAAGTTCTTCGTGCTGAGACACCACGTGATGATCGAGTGTGATAGGCTCTACATTCAAATACAACGGGTGCAAAACAGTTGTACACGCGGAATACTCAGGTTAAACTTGACGAGCCTAGCATATAACAGATATGGCCTCGGAACACGGAGACTGAAAGGTCGAGCGTGAATCATACAGTAGATATGATCAACATATTGATGTTCACCGTTGAAACTACTCCATCTCACGTGATGATCGGACATGGTGTAGTTGATATGGATCACGTGATCACTTAGAAGGATTAGAGGGATGTCTATCTAAGTGGGAGTTCTTTAGTAATATGATTAATTGAACTTAAATTTATCATGAACTTAGTACATGATAGTATCTTGCTTGTCTATGTTTCATTGTAGATAGATGGCCCGTGCTGTTGTTCCGTTGAATTTTAATGCGTTCCTTGAGAAAGCAATGTTGAAAGATGATGGTAGCAATTACACGGATTGGGTCCGTAACTTGAGGATTATCCTCATTGCTGCATAGAAGAATTACGTCCTGGAAGCACCGCTGGGTGCCAGGCCTGCTGCTGATGCAACTGACGACGTTAAGAATGTCTGGCAGAGCGAAGCTGATGACTACTCGATAGTTAAATGTGCCATGCTTTACGGCTTAGAACCGGGACTTCAACGACGTTTTGAATGTCATGGAGCATATGAGATGTTCCAGGAGTTGAAGTTAATATTTCAAGCAAATGCCCGGATTGAGAGATACGAAGTCTCCAATAAGTTCTACAGCTGCAAGATGGAGGAGAATAGTTATGTCAGTGAGCATATACTCAAAATGTCTGGGTATAATAATCACTTGATTCAGCTGGGAGTTAATCTTCCGGATGATAGCGTCGACAGAATTCTCCAATCACTGCCACCAAGCTACAAGAGCTTTTGATGAACTATAATATGCAAGGGATGGAAAAGACTATTCCCGAGCTCTTCGCGATGCTTAAAGCTGCGGAGGTAGAAATCAAGAAGTAGCATCAAGTGTTGATGGTCAACAAGACCACTAGTTTCAAGAAAAAGGGCAAGGGAAAGAAGAAGGGGAACTTCAAGAAGAACAACAAGAAAGTTGCCACTCAGGAGAAGAAACCCAAGTCTGGACCTAAGCCAGAAACTGAGTGCTTCTGCTGCAAGCAGACTGGTCACTGGAAGCGGAACTGCCCCAAGTATTCGGCGGATAAGAAGGATGGTGTCAGGACCCCGATCCTAAGCCACATCGATCCAGCGTGTAACACATCATATCACTTTGCGGCCTCATGCACGGTACTCCCACGGGTGCCACCTTACCTGGCCCGGGACCGTTTGCGCCTTTTAGCTCACGTATATGATAGTGTCGCTAGCATCCATATGACAGAGAACCCGGGCCGACATGGCTAGTCGTGAACCCAAAGCGGCGCTAGCCTATGAGGACAGGCATACATGAATCACATCGAGCATGTCGGTCATCAACGTATTTATTCGGGCTGTAGCACTGGGCTAACAGGACTCCGAATAACAGCGCGTGACATTTCCCCAAAGGGACAGACATAGGAACGACGTGAAACACATGCCGGCCAGTCAAGTGTCCAAGCAGTAGTGCTGGGCTAGCAGGACTCCGGTGAACCGGGCTGTAGCGGACTACTATCGCTCAGAAGCACTAGACTACATTTCCCCATATGAAAGGCTGCCAAGGATAAACAACTAGATAGTCGGATCCCACTCATACCAAGCATTTCAATCATACACACAATATGCCCGATATGAGTAAATACAACATGGCATCACAACAGTACTCTACGACTCAAGTACTTTATTTAGAAGGCTCCGAGGAGCCATACATATCATCCATACAGATAGGGGTCACATGACCCAACACTCAAGTCATACAACATACAAGCACATGCGGAAGCAAACTAGTCTGAGTACAGACACTAGAAAGAAAGAAGGCTTGACGAAGCCTGACTATCTACAACGACCCTTCACAAGTCTTGGATCACCACCTGGGTGATAAGTCACTCGTCAACGTCGAGGTCTACATAGAACCCATCAGAGGGGTTGGTGCAGTCGTCTGAAAAACATGATTAAAGCAACATGAGTACGAAGGTACTCAGCAAGTCTTACAACAGGAACCTATTATACATGCACATTCTCAAGAAGGTAGTGGGGTTATTGCAGCAAGCCAGCTTTGACTCTTGGCTAAACTATCCTACGATAGACACCACTTGTAATTCATTTGTCGCACACGAGTCCACTATCACCATCACAATACTCCACCGTGGATCCTCTCTCGCCATCCTACGAGAGGGCCATCCGCGGTACTCACACTTATCTTGAGATTTTTAGTAGTATCCATTTAAATTGTCAATGAACTAATATAGGCAACCCAGAAGTCCATTACCGCGGACACGGCTATTCGAATAGATCATTTATAACCCTGCAGGGGTGTACTTCTTCACACATGTTTCCACCACTTAGCGTCTGCACACGACATGTGCTCGACAGACTTCAAGCGAAAGCCGACGTGGGTGTAGACCACGACCTACCTAAACACTCAAGTCTCTAGTCCAGGTTTATCGCCTATTCAGGTTCCATCCGCAGGGAGTCCGGCCGAGGTTTCCACTAACGGCCCCGAACGATGTGAACAAGGTTCCGAGACACCAAACGGGCGCCCGGTTGACCCGGCCACGTGCCTACCGCAACACAGCCCACCCCGATGGTCAGCGCCGCGTGCGGCCCCCAGCATACTACAAACACCAGAAACTACTTGCAACTCCTGGACAGAGGACAAGGGTGGTTAAGAAGTCGAGCGGGGTCATATTTCAGGGCCCAATGTGTGGTAGTAACTGTATCATGGATCACAAACACAGATCTCAGTTCTTAAGGACGGCCTCAATGAAACAACCCACCATGTACTCCTACATGGCCTATCATCGATTCCTTTACCAAATCGTGTTCAACACTTCACTCTTGTCACCGACACAACCTTTCACTCCAGTTCATCATCCCGATGAGCCAGACCTGACACAACTCTAAGCATAGCAAGCATAGCATGGTAGGAACACACACACATGTAATGGCTTAATCAACTCCTACACATGCTAGTGGGTTTCATCTAGTTACTGTGGCAATGACAGGTCATGCAAAGGAAGTGGGTTCAACTACCGCAACACACAGCAGTTTGAAACGCGTTGTTTTAATGCAGTAAACGAGAGCAGAAGCGAGAACATGGGTTTGTATCGGAATGATCAATGAGTTGCTTGCCTGATGGAGTGGTCGTGGGATACTGCCCTTCAGTTGGATACTCGGAGATATCCTCGGAGGCAGAACCTACCACGATGAACACATCGGAACACAATCAATACATGGCGATATGCAACAATATGATGCATGCTATGACATGGCAATATGAATGTGTCCTGACCTAGTGCAAGTTAAACCAGAAGGGAATGAACCCATTTGAACCAAAGATTCAAATGGAAACTCATTTATTAAGATTATATTAGTGTATCATCTTGTAATGCCTAAACAGTGGGTTTAACTTGTTCTGACATGCATGAAACCAGCACCAATGGATAGCTTGGATTTTTCTGATCATTTTTCATATATAGAACTTTGCATTTGGAGTTACAGATAATTTTCTATGAATTTTTGAAGTTTGAACTATTTTCTGGATTTTCCTGTATAAAATTAACTCCAGTAAATAAAATTACTGCGTCAGCATGAGGTCATGCTGACCTCAGCAAGTCAACAGCCGGTCCAGGTCAACTGACCAGTGGGCCCAGGGGGTTAGTGATTAATTAAACTTGTTTAATTAGTTTTAAACTAATCCGGTGATTAACAGAAGGGGGCCCCACCTGTCATTGACTCATCAGAGTCAACCAGGGCCCACCAGTCAACGGTCAGGGTCAACTCGCCGGCGTCTAGCCGCCGGCGAGGCCAGACGCAGCGGAGCAAAGTGGATTTGGCCGTTCCGGCCACCAAATGGGGCGCGGAGGGCATCTACGCGCTCCTGGGAATGAGCCGCGGCTACTGGTGGAGTTAGTTGGGGTCGGGGTGGCCGGAGTTGGCGCCGGCGACGAGTTTGGCGGCGCCGGGGCTCGGGTGAAAGTGAAACCGGGGCTACGGGGCACGGCGAGGCGCGTGGAGTGGTGCGTTGGGCCCCTGGGTGTGCGGTGAGGCTAGTGGACAAGGTGGTGCGGCCGTTGGGTGGCCGGAGCCTCGTCGACGACGAGCTCCGCGGCGGCGCGTGTGGGCGAGCTTCGTGCGCTCGTTGTAGGGCACGGGAAGAGGAACGGGGAGGATGGAGAGGTGGCCAGACTCACGGTGAATGCAGCGAGCGTCGAGGCGGGCTCGGGGAAGGTCGGAGCTGAGCGGGGCGATGATGGCGATCTCGGCGGCCGGAGTTGGGGAAGACGGGGTCGGGGGCGATTCCAGAGCGGGCGAGCGCTCGGGGCTCGTCTTGCTCGAAGAAGAAGAGGGTGGCGGAGCTCGTGGACACGGTCGGGTGGCGCGGGGACGACGGAGAGCGCGCCTACGGCGTAGGTGCGGCGGCGGTGGCGTCGGCCATGGCGAAGGGGAGCGAGGGAGGCGAGGCAGCGACGAATGGCGTGTCCAGGGGCTCGGGGCGGCGACGTGGAACGCGTCCAGGGCAGCGGGGCGGCGAGGAGGTGAAGCAGGGCGGCGGGGAGCTGCGTGGCGCTCGCTGGTGCCGGCGTCGAGCACCTGCGTGCCTGCCTGGCCAAGCCAAGCAGCTCGCTGGCGCGGCAGCTGGGCTGGGCCGGCAGGTGGGCCGGTTGGCAGGCGCCAGGTACGTTTTCCTTTTATTTTTTTCCTTTTCTATTTTTCTGTAACTTTGTGGACTTATTAAAAATACTAGAACAACTCCAAAAATCACCAAACTGCACCTGGTCCTTAGTTGGAATATTTCCAGCAAGGAACATTTTGGTTTGGAAATATTTGAGCATTTGAAATATTTTATAAATTTTAAATGCCCAAATTCAAATACTAATGCATTAATTCAATGACCTTCTGTTGACCTAGAAAAATATGCACCATTTTTGCCAGAGGTTTCAACCCAAGACAAAGAGAGTGAACATTTTAGAAGGGCATTTCAGGTTCATTGAAAATATTTTTAGTAAACCCTAGTTGATTTCAGGAGGGGTGCTGGGGGTTCTGCCTTCCCCATTTCAAATTTCTGTCAAAAGTAAACATGATGCACACTCTAATGCATGAACTAGGTGGGATGTGACAACTCACCCCCACTCAAAAGAATCTCGTCCCGAGATTTAGGATCTGTCGGAAAGAAGGTGGGGTACTCAAGTCGAAGACGATCCTCCCTTTCCCATGTAGCTTCTTGCTCGGAATGGTGTGACCATTGAACCTTGAGAAACTTGATATTGTGGCGTCGAGTGGTACGCTCGGCTTGATCAAGGATACGAACGGGGTATTCCCGATAAGTGAGGTTATCTTGGAGATCAAGCGTTTCGTGGTCCACCCCACGGATAGGATCCGCGAAGCAACGCCTGAGTTGAGAAACGTGGAAGACGTCATGAACTCTGGAGAGATGCGGAGGTAGTTCCAATTGGTAGGCAACTTCTCCTCGTTTGGCAAGAATGCGAAAAGGTCCAATGTAACGAGGAGCCAATTTGCCTTTGATACCGAATCGATGGGTTCCCTTTAAAGGTGTAACCCGAAGGTAAGCCACCTCGCCGACTTCATAAGCCATGGTCTTATGCTTGCGGTCATACTGACTCTTTTGTCGAGACTGGGCGGTTTTCAACTTCTCACGAATAATGCGAACCTGCTCTTCTGCATCCTGGATCATGTCCGGGCCAAAGAGTTGTCTCTCGCCGGTTTCTGACCAGTTAAGAGGCGTTCGACATTTTCATCCATAGAGAACTTCGAAAGGAGCTTTACCCAAGCTAGCTTGATAACTGTTGTTATAAGCGAACTCGGCGAATGGAAGGCACTTCTCCCAATTCATACCGAAAGAGATGACAGAAGCTCAGAGCATATCCTCCAGAATTTGATTGACTCGTTCTACTTGACCACTTGACTGAGGATGGAAGGCGGTGCTAAAGGAAAGTCGAGTTCCCATAGCATTTTGGAAACTTTCCCAAAATCGAGAGGTGAAAAGACTTCCACGGTCTGAATTGATTTCCAATGGAACACCATGGAGAGATACTATTCGAGAGATGTACAAATCAGCTAGCTGGCTAGCGGTTATACTCTCGCGAACAGGTAAGAAGTGGGCTACTTTGGAGAGACGATCGACAACAACGAAGATAGCATTATTCCCTCTTTTGGTTCTGGGAAACCCGGTGATGAAATCCATACCGATTTTATCCCATTTCCATTCAGGAATCTCCAATGGTTGAAGGGTGCCAGCAGGCCGTTGATGCTCTGCTTTAACACGACAACAGACGTCGCAAGTTGCAATGTATTGAGCGATTTCTCTCTTCATCCTAGTCCACCAAAACCTCTGGCGTAGGTCTTGATATATTTTAGTACTACCGGGATGAATGGTGAGAGGGGATTCATGAGCTTCCTTAAGGATCAATTGTCTTAAATGTTGTTTCTTGGGAACCACCAAGCGGTTCTCGAAGAAGACAACACCTCGTTCATCCATGGAAAAACATTTAGCAACTCCGCTAGCGATGTTTTCCTTAATCCGAGATATGCCCTTATCGCGCTTCTGGGCAGCTATGATTTGATCCGTAAGGTTAGGTTTCGCCACCAGGGTGGAAAGGAATCCTCGAGGAACAATGTGAAGGTTAAGCTTATGAAATTCCTCGTGGAGAAATGGTTGACTTTGTTGTAACATCAGGTTGTTACAATAAGATTTACGACTTAGTGCATCAGCCATGACATTGGCTTTGCCTGGGGTGTAAGTTATTCCTAAGTCGTAATCCGAGATCAACTCGACCCAACGTCTTTGCCTGAGATTCAAATCCGGTTGGGTGAAGATATATTTCAAACTTTGGTGATCAGTGTAAATTTCGCAACGATTACCCAGAAGGTAGTGTCGCCAGGTTTTGAGTGCATGGACTACTGCTGCAAGCTCTAGATCATGAGTGGGATAATTATCCTCATGTGGACGCAACTGTCGAGATGCGTAGGCAATCACATGACGATCTTGCATGAGTATGCAACCTAGTCCTTTTCGCGAGGCGTCGCAATAGATAACAAAGTTCTTAGAGAAATCTGGTGGTACCAGTACGGGAGCAGATGTCAGGCGTCTTTTTAGTTCCTGAAAACTGAACTCGCACTGTGGGGTCCACTCGAACTTTTTATCTTTCTTGAGGAGTTCAGTTAGGGGCTTAGCAACCTTGGAGAAATTCTCGACGAAGCGGCGGCAATAGCTCGCTAAACCAAGAAAACTCCGAACTTGCTTGACCGTTTCAGGTGGAGTCCAGTCAAGGACGGCTTGAACTCGCTCGGGATTGACAGCAATGCCCTTACCAGAGATTACATGGCCCAGGTAGGTCACTTCTGGCAACCAGAATTCACACTTGGAGAATTTGGCATAAAGGCGATGCTCTCGAAGTTTCATCAATACTAGCCTTAAATGTTCGGCATGTTCTTCCTCATTCCTGGAGTAGATGAGTATATCATCGAGGTAAACCACAACGAATTTATCCAAATACTCCATGAAGATCGAGTTCATTAACCGAGAGAAGGTGGCTGGAGCATTGGTTAACCCGAAGGACATGACGGTGTACTCGTATTGGCCGTAACGAGTAACGAAAGCCGTTTTGGGAATGTCCCCATTCTTGATTTTGATTTGATGGTAGCCCAATCTCAAATCCATCTTGGAAAAGACTGAGGATCCTGCGAGCTGATCATACAGGTCGTTGATCCTGGGGAGCGGATACTTGTTCTTGATAGTGACCAAATTGACAGGTCGATAATCCACAACCATCCGATCCGTTCCATCCTTCTTCTTGACGAAGAGGACGGGGCAAGCCCATGGAGATGAACTAGGACGGATGAAACCTTTTTGCAAGGACTCATCGAGTTGCTTCTTAAGCTCGGCTAGTTCTAGGGGTGCCATCTTATAAGGTCTTCTAGAGATTGGGACGGTTCCTGGAACAAGGTCTATCACGAACTCGACATCTCTGTCAGGTGGAACACCTGGCAATTCCTCTGGAAAGACATCCGGGAAGTCACGGACTACTGGAATATCTTCGAGGTCTGGAAGGGGATTGGCATTTAGAGAGTAGAGCTGACGCTCCGAAACTCGGGTCAAAACATTGACTGTCTTGCCCGATGGATGGGTAAGTTGGACAGTTCTAGTTGAGCAATCAATCTTGGCGTAATGAGCTGACATCCAGTCCATACCCAAGATGATGTTTATGTCCGAAGACTTGAGAGCTATTAGTGACGCGAGAAAAACCAATCTGTCGACAAGAATTTCATTTCCATGGCTGATCCTAGAGGTTTGCCATCTAGAACCGGGAGTTTGAATTTCCATGGAGGTGGGCATGTCACTAAAGGTAGTGTTGTGCAATCGAGCATAGCTCTCAGAAATAAATGAATGAGATGCTCCAGTATCAAAGAGAACAGTTGCCGGGTGGCAATTAACAAGGAGCGTACCGAGAACGACGTTGGGGTCCTCTTGAGCCTCTTCAGCTGAAACGTAGTTGACATGGCCACGAGCAGTGGTGGCTGACTTGGCGACAAGCACCATTGTTGTTGACTTACCACGGCCAACAGACTTTCCGAACTGACTGGGGTTGTTCTGGGGACACTCACGGATGTAGTGGCCCGGCTCACCACACTTGAAGCAAGTTATCATATTAGGGCGTGGAGCAGCATTGGCAGTGGGGCCACCAAAAGTCTTGGGCGGCACATACTGCTGATTGGGGCGAGGCGCCTCAAAGGATGGCCTCGGAGTATACCTGGGGGGCATAGCAGAATTTGGGATCCAGACCCGGCGCTTCTGAGATCCAGAGCCGGATGAAGAACCATAGTCATGGGAGTGCTTGCGTGAAGCTTCAAAATCATTCTGCCCTGTCTCGGCACTGATGGCCTTATTGACTAGCTTCGGAAAAGAAGTGCACTCATGCAGACGAAGGTCACGACGGAGCTCAGGGCTAAGTCCCTTGCGGAACCTTGCCTGCTTCTTGGCGTCGGTGGATACCTCTTCGGGAGCATAGCGTGCAAGCTTTCCAAACTCGCGACTGTATGCATCCACACTCAGCTTCCCCTGGGTGAAGTTATAGAACTCCTCCCTCTTGCGATCCATGAGGCCTTCCGGGATATGATGCTCACGAAAAGCGGCACTGAAATCAGCCCAAGTAGTGAGTTGGCCGACCGGACGCATAGCTTCATAATTCTCCCACCAAAGGCTGGCAGGGCCTTCAAGGTGATAGGCAGCAAAGGTGACTTTATCATCTTCAGCCACGTTGGCAGAACGTAGCTTGTGGGCGATGCTGCGGAGCCAGTCATCCGCATCGAGAGGTTCGATGGAATGATTGAACTTTGGCGGGTACAGCTTGACAAAGTCATTGATGGACACCGAATTGATCCTCTGCTGGCGTGCAGTGTTCTGCTCAATCCGCTCTAACAAGCGGTTGGTGTCACGCCTGTTGCGCTCTGCCTCCAGCATCACTTCGGCCAGAGAAGGTGGTTGAGGCAGACTTTCCTCCCTAGGTGCACTAGCTTCTCCCTGCACCGTAGCGGCAGGGTTGTTGCGGGTGTTGACCATCCTAGGAAAACAAAACAACGATTTAAACCAGGATGGCAAAATCTGGCCAAGGAAGTGCGGAATGTAATGGATAACAAGGAATGCAGAGATGATCATCCGTATGACATGGTAATATAGAAACTGCCATATATATACCAACGGTCATACACATCATACATAGTTTAGTACAAGCTCAAGCTGAAGTACAACTAAGACGAAAGACGTTACATCTCATCGGAGGCATTCCAAGCTCCTATACATTATTTTTCTACACCTCCGGAATTGATACACACTAAGTTATATTCCACAATCACGCAGGACGGTGGACATACAACTATTACAATACTAACGAGACTACTACTAGCTCAGGCAGCTCCGTAGTAATCCTCATAGAAGTCACCACCCAGACCTGGAAGCGGAACATGGTCATCTGGGAACAGACGGTCCTGCGGTGCTTGTGGACCATAGGGACTTGGGTGCGGCCTCGGTCCAACAGATGGCGGCAGAAGAGGCCCACGAGGAGGGGTGATGCCTCCCACCTCACGCCATTCCATGAAGTCTGGCAGACTAGCCCGCACAGGGTACAAGTCTCTCGTGTCCATGTATCCGGCTTGCACAGTAGGTGCAAACCTCGTCAAGGTGGCCCAATGATCAGCACGAGCATTAAAGAGCTCCATACGCAAGGCCCGGTTTTCACGGTCCTTATCTTCCAACATCTCAGTAGTGGTGCAAAGGAGTGAGTCCTCATGGGATGCATCACTGTACATGCCCTGAAGGTAACCATGCGCCCCAGGGAGGGATGCTGGCATGTAGCGAAATTCAGTGTTGCTCAACAAGGCAGTTCTAGCTCGCATAATGGTCATCATCGAGTAGGCTGCATCTTGAACGGACATCCCAATAGTGATCCCGAGTCCATAAGAACAGTGGAGTGGTTCCGTGGCTCCGGGGTAAGATGGATATATCCTGACCGTGCACAGATATTGGCTCTGGTTAAAATCTCTAAACTGCTCTTCGACGGTGTATTCAGGGTACCATCGGTAACCTGCCTCAACCATCACTCGAACCAACATGGCGGTATGACCACATATACCGATGCAACGGGTCAGACGAACCACTTGGTTTTGGGGACGGGTAGCCATCTGAAAGCACAAAATAGTGCAAAGGCATTAGAATTTCTGGATGAAATTGGACAGCATAACGGTTGTAAATGCTCAGAAAAAGACTTGAGACATCCACAATAGTTTGCGAAACCACTCGACAACATCATATCAAGGTTCTGGTTCAATTGGCAACATCCTAAACTTTAGTAGAACTGAACTGGGTTGTAACCAACAATCCTATAAGTTACTACGGATTTAGTAACACGTGAACCTGATAGAGAGAAGAGAGCCTAGTCCTTAACCCACTTAGAATGAGAAGAGAATGACTCAGAATAGAGGGCATAAGGTAAAGGAGTAAAAGAGCCTTACGTTCCCTCCCACAATCAATTCCCCTACATATAACTAAAGCATTTCTAGACTCGACATCGACCAGTTTGGCTTAGCGAACCTACAGGCAGTCCGGCTCTGATGCCAACGCTGTCAGGACCCCGATCCTAAGCCACATCGATCCAGCGTGTAACACATCATATCACTTTGCGGCCTCACGCACGGTACTCCCACGGGTGCCACCTTACCTGGCCCGGGACCGTTTGCGCCTTTTAGCTCACGTATATGATAGTGTCGCTAGCATCCATATGACAGAGAACCCGGGCCGACATGGCTAGTCGTGAACCCAAAGCGGCGCTAGCCTATGAGGACAGGCATACATGAATCACATCGAGCATGTCGGTCATCAACGTATTTATTCGGGCTGTAGCACTGGGCTAACAGGACTCCGAATAACAGCGCGTGACATTTCCCCAAAGGGACAGACATAGGAACGACGTGAAACACATGCCGGCCAGTCAAGTGTCCAAGCAGTAGTGCTGGGCTAGCAGGACTCCGGTGAACCGGGCTGTAGAGGACTACTATCGCTCAGAAGCACTAGACTACATTTCCCCATATGAAAGGCTGCTAAGGATAAACAACTAGATAGTCGGATCCCACTCATACCAAGCATTTCAATCATACACACAATATGCCCGATATGAGTAAATACAACATGGCATCACAACAGTACTCTACGACTCAAGTACTTTATTTAGAAGGCTCCGAGGAGCCATACATATCATCCATACAGATAGGGGTCACATGACCCAACACTCAAGTCATACAACATACAAGCACATGCGGAAGCAAACTAGTCTGAGTACAGACACTAGAAAGAAAGAAGGCTTGACGAAGCCTGTCTATCTACAACGACCCTTCACAAGTCTTGGATCACCACCTGGGTGATAAGTCACTCATCAACGTCGAGGTCTACATAGAACCCATCAGAGGGGTTGGTGCAGTCGTCTGAAAAACATGATTAAAGCAACATGAGTACGAAGGTACTCAGCAAGTCTTACAACAGGAACCTATTATACATGCACATTCTCAAGAAGGTAGTGGGGTTATTGCAGCAAGCCAGCTTTGACTCTTGGCTAAACTATCCTACGATAGACACCACTTGTAATTCATTTGTCGCACACGAGTCCACTATCACCATCACAATACTCCACCGTGGATCCTCTCTCGCCATCCTACGAGAGGGCCATCCGCGGTACTCACACTTATCTTGAGATTTTTAGTAGTATCCATTTAACTTGTCTATGAACTGATATAGGCAACCCAGAAGTCCATTACCGCGGACACGGCTATTCGAATAGATCATTTATAACCCTGCAGGGGTGTACTTCTTCACACATGTTTCCACCACTTAGCGTCTGCACACGACATGTGCTCGACAGACTTCAAGCGAAAGCCGACGTGGGTGTAGACCACGACCTACCTAAACACTCAAGTCTCTAGTCCAGGTTTATCGCCTATTCGGGTTCCATCCGCAGGGAGTCCGGCCGAGGTTTCCACTAACGGCCCCGAACGATGTGAACAAGGTTCCGAGACACCAAACGGGCGCCCGGTTGACCCGGCCACGTGCCTACCGCAACACAGCCCACCCCGATGGTCAGCGCCGCGTGCGGCTCCCAGCATACTACAAACACCAGAAACTACTTGCAACTCCTGGACAGAGGACAAGGGTGGTTAAGAAGTCGAGCGGGGTCATATTTCAGGGCCCAATGTGTGGTAGTAACTGTATCATGGATCACAAACACAGATCTCAGTTCTTAAGGACGGCCTCAATGAAACAACCCACCATGTACTCCTACATGGCCTCTCATCGATTCCTTTACCAAATCGTGTTCAACACTTCACTCTTGTCACCGACACAACCTTTCACTCCAGTTCATCATCCCGATGAGCCAGACCTGACACAACTCTAAGCATAGCAAGCATAGCATGGTAGGAACACACACACATGTAATGGCTCAATCAACTCCTACACATGCTAGTGGGTTTCATCTAGTTACTGTGGCAATGACAGGTCATGCAAAGGAAGTGGGTTCAACTACCGCAACACACAGCAGTTTGAAACGCGTTGTTTTAATGCAGTAAACGAGAGCAGAAGCGAGAACATGGGTTTGTATCGGAATGATCAATGAGTTGCTTGCCTGATGGAGTGGTCGTGGGATACTGCCCTTTAGTTGGATACTCGGAGATATCCTCGGAGGCAGAACCTACCACGATGAACACATCGGAACACAATCAATACATGGCGATATGCAACAATATGATGCATGCTATGACATGGCAATATGAATGTGTCCTGACCTAGTGCAAGTTAAACCAGAAGGGAATGAACCCATTTGAACCAAAGATTCAAATGGAAACTCATTTATTAAGATTATATTAGTGTATCATCTTGTAATGCCTAAACAGTGGGTTTAACTTGTTCTGACATGCATGAAACCAGCACCAGTGGATAGCTTGGATTTTTCTGATCATTTTTCATATATAGAACTTTGCATTTGGAGTTACAGATAATTTTCTATGAATTTTTGAAGTTTGAACTATTTTCTGGATTTTCCTGTATAAAATTAATTCCAGTAAATAAAATTACTGCGTCAGCATGAGGTCATGCTGACCTCAGCAAGTCAACAGCCGGTCCAGGTCAACTGACCAGTGGGCCCAGGGGGTTAGTGATTAATTAAACTTGTTTAATTAGTTTTAAACTAATCCGGTGATTAACAGAAGGGGGCCCCACCTGTCATTGACTCATCAGAGTCAACCAGGGCCCACCAGTCAACGGTCAGGGTCAACTCGCCGGCGTCTAGCCGCCGGCGAGGCCAGACGCGGCGGAGCAAAGTGGATTTGGCCGTTCCGGCCACCAAATGGGGCGCGGAGGGCATCTACGCGCTCCTGGGAACGAGCCGCGGCTACTGGTGGAGTTAGTTGGGGTCGGGGTGGTCGGAGTTGGCGCCGGCGACGAGTTTGGCGGCGCCGGGGCTCGGGTGAAAGTGAAACCGGGGCTACGGGGCACGGCGAGGCGCGTGGAGTGGTGCGTTGGGCCCCTGGGTGTGCGGTGAGGCTAGTGGACAAGGTGGTGCGGCCGTTGGGTGGCCGGAGCCTCGTCGGCGACGAGCTCTGCGGCGGCGCGTGCGGGCGAGCTTCGTGCGCTCGTTGTAGGGCACGGGAAGAGGAACGGGGAGGATGGAGAGGTGGCCAGACTCACGGTGAATGCAGCGAGCGTCGAGGCGGGCTCGGGGAAGGTCGGAGCTGAGCGGGGCGATGATGGCGATCTCGGCGGCCGGAGTTGGGGAAGACGGGGTCGGGGGCGATTCCAGAGCGGGCGAGCACTCGGGGCTCATCTTGCTCGAAGAAGAAGAGGGTGGCGGAGCTCGTGGACACGGTCGGGTGGCGCGGGGACGACGGAGAGCGCGCCTACGGCGTAGGTGCGGCGGCGGTGGCGTCGGCCATGGCGAAGGGGAGCGAGGGAGGCGAGGCAGCGACGAATGGCGTGTCCAGGGGCTCGGGGCGGCGACGTGGAACGCGTCCAGGGCAGCGGGGCGGCGAGGAGGTGAAGCAGGGCGGCGGGGAGCTGCGTGGCGCTCGCTGGTGCCGGCGTCGAGCACCTGCATGCCTGCCTGGCCAAGCCAAGCAGCTCGCTGGCGCGGCAGCTGGGCTGGGCCGGCAGGTGGGCCGGTTGGCAGGCGCCAGGTACGTTTTCCTTTTATTTTTTTCCTTTTCTATTTTTCTGTAACTTTGTGGACTTATTAAAAATACTAGAACAACTCCAAAAATCACCAAACTGCACCTGGTCCTTAGTTGGAATATTTCCAGCAAGGAACATTTTGGTTTGGAAATATTTGAGCATTTGAAATATTTTATAAATTTTAAATGCCCAAATTCTAATACTAATGCATTAATTCAATGACCTTCTGTTGACCTAGAAAAATATGCACCATTTTTGCCAGAGGTTTCAACCCAAGACAAAGAGAGTGAACATTTTAGAAGGGCATTTCAGGTTCATTGAAAATATTTTTAGTAAACCCTAGTTGATTTCAGGAGGGGTGCTGGGGGTTCTGCCTTCCCCATTTCAAATTTCTGTCAAAAGTAAACATGATGCACACTCTAATGCATGAACTAGGTGGGATGTGACAGATGGCAAGGTGAACAAAGGTATATGTGATATACATGTTATTGATGTATACCTTACTAATACTCGCAGTAGCACCTGGGTATTTGATACTGGTTCTGTTACTAATATTTGCAACTCGAAACAGGGACTACGGATTAAGCGAAGATTGGCAAAGGACGAGGTGACGATGCGCGTAGGAAATGGTTCCAAAGTCGATGTGATCGCAGTCGGCACGCTACCTCTACATCTACCTTCGGGATTAGTTTTAGACCTAAATAATTGTTATTTGGTGCCAGTGTTGAGCATGACCATTATATCTGGATCTTGTTTGATGCGAGACGGTTATTCATTTAAATCAGAGAATAATGGTTGTTCTATTTATATGAGTAATATCTTTTATGGTCATGCACCCTTGAAGAATGGTCTATTTTTGTTGAATCTCGATAGTAGTGATACACATATTCATAATGTTGAAGCCAAAAGATGCAGAGTTGATAATGATAGTGCAACTTATTTGTGGCACTGCCGTTTAGGTCATATTGGTGTAAAGCACATGAAGAAACTCCATACCGATGGACTTTTGGAACCACTTGGTTATGAATCACTTGGTACTTGCGAACCGTGCCTCATGGGCAAGATGATTAAAACGTTGTTCTCCGGTACTATGGAGAGAGCAACATATTTGTTGGAAATCATACATACAGATGTATGTGGTCCGATGAATGTTGAGGCTCGTGGCGGATATCGTTATTTTATCACCTTCACAGATGACTTAAGCAGATATGGGTATATCTACTTAATGAAACATAAGTCTAAAACATTTGAAAAGTTCAAAGAATTTCAGAGTGAAGTTGAAAATCATCGTAACAAGAAAATAAAATTTCTACGATCTGATCGTGGAGGAGAATATTTGAGTTACGAGTTTGGTGTACATTTGAAACAATGCGGAAAAGTTTCGCAACTCACGCCACCCGGAACACCACTACATAATGGTGTGTCCGAACGTCGTAATCGTACTTTACTAGATATGGTGCGATCTATGATGTCTCTTACTGATTTACCGCTATTGTTTTGGGGTTATGCTTTAGAGACGGCCGCATTCATGTTAAATAGGGCACCATCGAAATCCATTGAGAAGACGCCTTATGAACTGTGGTTTGGCAAGAAACAAAAGTTGTCGTTTCTGAAAGTTTGGGGATGCGATGCTTATGTGAAAAAGCTTCAACCTGATAAGCTCGAACCCAAATCGGAGAAATGTGTCTTCATAGGATATCCAAAGGAGACTATTGGATACACCTTCTATCACAGATCCGAAGGCAAGATTTTTGTTGCTAAATTCGGAAACTTTCTAGAGAAGGAGTTTCTCTCGAAAGAAGTGAGTGGGAGGAAAGTAGAACTTGATGAGGTAATTGTACCTGCTCCCTTGTTGGAAAATAGTTCATCACAGAAACCGGTTTCTGTGATACCTACACCAATTAGTGAGGAAATTAATGATGATGATCATGAAACTTCAGATCAAGTTGTTACTAAACCTCGTAGGTCAACCAGAGTAAGATCCGGACCAGAGTAGTGCGGTAATCCTGTTCTGGAAGTCATGCTACTAGATCATGATGAACCTACAAACTATGAAGAAGCGATGGTGAGCCCAGATTCCGCAAAATGGCTTGAAGCCATGAAATCTGAGATGGGATCCATGTATGAGAACAAAGTGTGGACTTCGGTTGACTTGCCCGATGATCGGCAAGAAATTGAGAATAAATGGATTTTTAAGAAGAAGACTGACGCTGACGGTAATGTTACTGTCTACAAAGCTCGACTTATCGCAAAAGGTTTTCGACAAGTTCAAGGGATTGACTACAATGAGACCTTCTCACCCGTAGCGATGCTTAAGTCTGTCCGAATCATGTTAGCAGTTGCCGCATTTTATGATTATGAAATTTGGCAGATGGATGTCAAAACTGCATTCCTGAATGGATTTCTGGAAGAAGAGTTGTATATGATGCAACCGAAAGGTTTTATCGATCCAAAGGGAGCTAACAAAGTGTGCAAGCTCCAGCGATCCATTTATGGACTGGTGCAAGCCTCTCGGAGTTGGAATAAACGCTTTGATAGTGTGATCAAAGCATTTGGTTTTATACAGACTTTTGGAGAAGCTTGTATTTACAAGAAAGTGAGTGGGAGCTCTCTAGCATTTCTGATATTATATGTGGATGACATATTACTGATCGGAAATGATATAGAATTTCTGGATAGCATAAAGGGATAATTGAATAAGAGTTTTTCAATTAAAGACCTCGGTGAAGCTGCTTACATATTGGGCATTAAGATCTATAGAGATAGATCAAGACGCTTAATTGGACTTTCACAAAGCACATACCTTGACAAAGTTTTGAAGAAGTTCAAAATGGATCAGGCGAAGAAAGGATTCTTGCCTGTGTTACAAGGTGTGAAGTTGAGTAAGACTCAATGCCCGACCACTGCAGAAGATAGAGAGAAAATGAAAGATGTTCCCTATGCTTCAGCTATAGGCTCTATCATGTATGCAATGTTGTGTACCAGACCTGATGTGTGCCTTGCTATAAGCCTAGCAGGGAGGTACCAAAGTAATCCAGGAGTGGATCACTGGACAGCAGTCAAGAACATCCTGAAGTACCTGAAAAGGACTAAGGATATGTTTCTCGTATATGGAGGTGACAAAGAGCTCATCGTAAATGGTTACATTGATGCAAGCTTTGACACTGATCCGGACGATTCTAAATCGCAAAACGGATACATGTTTACATTAAACGGTGGAGCTGTCAGTTGGTGCAGTTCTAAACAAAGCGTCATGGCGGGATCTACATGTGAAGCGGAGTACATAGCTGCTTCGGAAGCAGCAAACGAAGGAGTCTGGATGAAGGAGTTCATATCCGATCTAGGTGTCATACCTAGTGCATCGGGTCCAATGAAAATCTTTTGTGACAATACTGGTGCAATTGCCTTGGCGAAGGAATCCAGATTTCACAAGAGGACCAAGCACATCAAGTGACGCTTCAATTCCATCCGGGATCTAGTCCAGGTGGGAGACATAGAGATTTGCAAGATACATACGGATCTGAATGTTGCAGACTCGTTGACTAAGCCTCTTCCACGAGCAAAACATGATCAGCACCAAGGCTCCATGGGTGTTAGAATCATTACTGTGTAATCTAGATTATTGACTCTAGTGCAAGTGGGAGACTGAAGGAAATATGCCCTAGAGGCAATAATAAAGTTATTATTAATTTCCTTATATCATGATAAATGTTTATTATTCATGCTAGAATTGTATTAACCGGAAACATAATACTTGTGTGAATACATAGACAAACAGAGTGTCACTAGTATGCCTCTACTTGACTAGCTCGTTGATCAAAGATGGTTGTGTTTCCTAACCATAGACATGTGTTGTCATTTGATTAACAGGATCACATCATTAGGAGAATGATGTGATTGACATGACCCATTCCATTAGCTTAGCACCCGATCGTTTAGTATGTTGCTATTGCTTTCTTCATGACTTATACATGTTCCTATGACTATGAGATTATGCAACTCCCGTTTGCCGGAGGAACACTTTGTGTGCTACCAAACGTCACAACGTAACTGGGTGATTATAAAGGAGCTCTACAGGTGTCTCTGAAGGTACATGTTGGGTTGGCGTATTTCGAGATTAGGATTTGTCACTCCGATTCTCGGAGAGGTATCTCTGGGCCCTCTTGGTAATGCACATCACATAAGCCTTGCAAGCATTGCAACTAATGAGTTAGTTGTGAGATGATGTATTACAGAACGAGTAAAGAGACTTGCCAGTAACAAGATTGAACTATGTATTGAGATACCGACGATCGAATCTCGGGCAAGTAACATACTGATGACAAAGGGAACAATGTATTTTGTTATGCGGTCTGACCGATAAAGATCTTCGTAGAATATGTGGTTGCCAATATGAGCATCCAGGTTCCGCTATTGGTTATTGACCGGAGACGTGTCTCGGTCATGTCTACATTGTTCTTGAACCCGTAGGGTCCGCACGCTTAACGTTACGATGACAGTTTCATTATGAGTTTATATGTTTTGATGTACCGAAGGTTGTTCGGAGTCCCAGATGTGATCACGGACATGACGAGGAGTCTCGAAATGGTCAAGACATAAAGATTGATATATTGGAAGCCTATATTTGGATATCGGAATCGTTCTGGGTAAAATCAGGATTTTACCGGAGTACCGGGGGGTTACCGGAACCCCCCCGGGGGTTAATGGGCCTACATGGGCCCTAAGGGAGAAGAGGAGGGCCGGCCAGGGAAGGCCGCGCGCCCTCCTTTCCCCTTTCCCCCTTCCCCTTTCCTTCTCCAACAAGGCAAGAGGGGGGAGTCCTACTCCCGGTGGGAGTAGGACTCCTCCAGGCGCACCCCTAGGGGCCGGCCGCACCTCCCCCCTCCCTTATTTTGTATAAGGGGGCAAGGGGGCACCCCAAGACACACAAGTTGATCTTCGTGATCGTTCCTTAGCCGTGTGTGGTGCCCCCTTCCACCATATTCCACCTTGGTCATATCGTAGCGGTGCTTAGGCGAAGCCCTGCGACGGTAGAACATCAAGATCGTCACCACGCCGTCATGCTGACAGAACTCATCCCCGACACTTTGCTGGATCGGAGTCCGGGGATGGTCATCGAGCTGAACGTGTGCCAGAACTCGGAGGTGCCGTAGTTTCGGTGCTTGATCGATCGGGCCGTGAAGACGTACGACTACATCAACCGCGTTGTTATAACGCTTCCGCTTTCGGTCTACGAGGTTACGTGGACAACACTCTCCCCTCTCGTTGCTATGCATCACCATGATCTTGCGTGTGCGTAGGAAATTTTTGAAATTACTACGTTCCCCAACCGTGGCATCCGAGCCAGGTTTTATGCGTGGATGTCATATGCACGAGTAGAACACAAGTGAGTTGTGGGCGATATAAGTCATACTGCTTACCAGCATGTCATACTTTGGTTCGGTGGTATTGTTGGATGAAGCGGCCCGGACCAACATTACGCGTATGCTTACGTGAGACTGGTTCTACAGACGTGCTTTGCACACAGGTGGCTGGCGGTTGTCAGTTTCTCCAACTTTAGTTGAATCAAGTGTGGCTACTCCCGGTCCTTGCGAAGGTTAAAACAGCACTAATTTGACAAACTATCGTTGTGGTTTTGATGCGTAGGTAAGAACGGTTCTTGCTAAGCCCGTAGCAGCCACGTAAAATTTGCAACAACAAAGTAGAGGACGTCTAACTTGTTTTTGCAGGGCATGTTGTGATGTGATATGGTCAAGACATGATGCTAAATTTTACCTCCGGACCATTCCGGAACTCCTCGTGACGTCCGGGATCTCATACGGGACTCCGAACAACATTCGGTAACCACATACAAGCTTCCTTTATAACCCTGGCGTCATCGAACCTTAAGTGTGTAGACCCTACGGGTTCGGGAGACATGCAGACATGACCGAGACGTTCTCCGGTCAATAACCAACAGCGGGATCTGGATACCCATGTTGGCTCCCACATGTTCCACGATGATCTCATCGGATGAACCACGATGTCAAGGACTTAATCAATCCCGTATACAATTCCCTTTGTCTATCGGTACGATACTTGCCCGAGATTCGATCGTCGGTATCCTGATACCTTGTTCAATCTCGTTACCGGCAAGTCTCTTTTTACTCGTTCCGCAACACATCATCCCGTGATCAACTCCTTGATCACATTGTGCACATTATGATGATGTCCTGCCGAATGGGCCCAGAGATACCTCTCCGTCACACGGAGTGACAAATCCCAGTCTCGATTCGTGCCAACCCAACAGACACTTTCAGAGATACCTGTAGTGTACCTTTATAGCCACCCAGTTACGTTATGACGTTTGGCACACCCAAAGCACTCCTACGGTATCCGGGAGTTGCACAATCTCATGGTCTAAGGAAACGATACTTGACATTAGAAAAGCTTTAGCATACGAACTACATGATCTTGTGCTAGGCTTAGGATTGGGTCTTGTCCATCACATCATTCTTCTAATGATGTGATCCCGTTATCAATGACATCCAATGTCCATGGTCAGGAAACCGTAACCATCTATTGATCAACGAGCTAGTCAACTAGAGGCTTACTAGGGACATGGTGTTGTCTATGTATCCACACATGTATCTGAGTTTCCTATCAATACAATTCTAGCATGGATAATAAACGATTATCATGAACAAGGAAATATAATAATAACCTACTTATTATTGCCTCTAGGGCATATTTCCAACAGTCTCCCACTTGCACTAGAGTCAATAATCTAGTTTCACATCGTTATGTGATTGCAATGATTCCAACTCCCATGGGGTTTGATCATATCTCGCTTGTGAGAGAGGTTACTAGTCAACGGGTCTGAACCTTTCAGATCCGTGTGTGCTTTACAAATATCTATGTCATCTCCTAGATGCATCTATCGTGCTCTATTTGGAGCTATTCCAAATAACTGTTCTACTATACGAATCCAGTTTACTACTCAGAATAATCTGGATTAGTGTCAAAGTTTGCATCGGCGTAACCCTTTACGACGAACTCTTTTTCCACCTCCATAATCGAGAAAATTCCTTAGTCCACTAGTTACTAAGGATAACCTTGACTGTTGTCCTGTGATCCATTTCTAGATCACACTTGTACCCCTTGACTGACTCATGGTTTGGCACACTTCAGGTGCGGTACATAACATAGCATACTTTAGAGCCTACGACTAAAGCATAGGGGACGACCTTCGTCCTTTCTCTCTATTCTGCCGTGGTCATGTCTTGAGTCTTGCTCAATACTCACACCTTGTAACACAGCCGAGAACACCTTCTTTGCTGATCTATTTTGAACTCCTTCAAAATCTTGTCATGGTATGTGTTCGTTTGAAAGTACTATTAAGCGATTTTAATCTATCCTTATAGATCTTGATGCTCAATGTTCAAGTAGCTTAATCCAGGATTTCCATTGAAAAACACTTTTCAAATAACCCTATATGCTTTCCAGAAATTCTACATCATTTCTGATCAACAATATGTCAACAACATATACTCATCAGAAATTCTGTAGTGCTCCCACTCACTTCTTTGGAAATACAAGTTTCTCATAAACTTTGTATAAACCCAAAATCTTTGATTATCTCACCAAAGTGTACATTCCAACTCCGATATGCTTACTCCAGTCCTTAGAAGGATTGCTGGAGCTTTGCATACTTGTTAGCATCTTTCAGGATTGACAAAAATCTTCTGGTTGTATCACATACAACCTTTCCTCAAGAAAATCGTCGAGGAAACAATGTTTTGACATCCTATCTGCACAATTTCATAAATAATGCAGTAATCGCTAACATAATTCCAACAGACTCTTAGCATCGCTACGAGTGAGAAAGCCTCATCGCAGTCAACTCCTTGAACTTGTCGGAAAACATCTTAATGACAAGTCGAGCTTTCTTAATGGTGACATTTACCATCATTGTCCGTCTTCCTTTTAAAATCCATCTGTACTCAACAGCCTCACGACCATCGAGCCGTTCTGCCAAAGTCTACACTTTGTTTTTCATACATGGATCCTCTCTCGGATTTTATGGCCTCGAGCCATTCATCGGAATCCGGGCCCACCATAGCTTCTCCATAGCTTGTAGGTTCATTGTTGTCTAGCAACATGACTTCCAAGACAGGATTATGTACCACTCTGAAGCAGTACGCATCCTTGTCGTCCTACTAGGTTTGGGAGTGACTTGATCCGAAGTCTCATGATCACTATCATAAGCTTCCACGTCAATTGGTGTAGGTGCCATAGGAACAACTCCCGTGCCCTGCTACACACTAGTTGAAGTGACGGTTCCATAACCTCATCAAGTCTCCACCATCCTCCCACCCAATTCTTCCGAGAGAAACTTTTCCTCGAGAAAGGACCCGATTCTAGAAACAATCCCTATTGCTTTCGGATCTGAGACAGGAGGTATACCCAACTATTTTGGGTATCCTATGAAGATGCATTTATCCGCTTTGGGTTCGAGCTTATCAGCCTGAAACTTTTTCATATAAGCGTCGCAGCCCCAAACTTTTAAGAAATGACAGCTTAGGTTTCTTTAAACCATGGTTCATACGGTGTCATCTTATCGGAATTACGTGGTGCTCTATTTAAAGTGAGTGCGGTTGTCTCTAATGCCTAACCCATGAACGATAGTGGTAATTCGATAAGAGACATCATGGTATGCATCATATCCAATAGGGTGCAGTTATGATGTTCGGACACACCATCACACTATGGTGTTCCAGGCGGTATTAGTTGTGAAACAATTTCCACAGTGCCAAACTCGTAACTCAGATATTCATTTCTATGATCATATCATAGATATTTTATCCTCTTGTCACGACGATATTCAACTTCACTCTGAAATTACTTGAACCATTCAATAATTCAGACTTGTGTTTCATCAAGTAAATATGCTCAGTATCTACTCAAATCATCTGTGAAGTAAGAGCATAACGATATCCACTGCGTGCCTCAGCACTCATTGGACTGCACACATCAAAATGCGTTACTTCCAACAAGTTGCTTTCTTGTTCCATTTTACTGAAACCGAAGCTTTCAGTCATCTTGCCCATGTGGTATCATTTGCATGTCTCAAGCGATTCAAAATCAAGTGAGTCCAAACGGTCCATCTGCATGGAGTTTCTTCATGCGTATATACCAATAGACATGGTTCACATGTCTCAATCCTTTTCAAAAATGAGTGAGTCCAAAGATCCATCAACATGGAGCTTCTTCATGCGTTTTATACCAATATGACTTACATGGCAGTGCCACAAGTAGGTGGTACTATCATTACTATCTTATATCTTTTGGCATGAACATGTGTATCACTATGATCGAGATTCAATAAACCATTCATTTTAGGTGCAAGACCATTGAAGGTATTATTCAAATAAATAGAGTAACCATTATTCTCCTTAAATGAATAACCGTATTGCGATAGACATAATCCAATCATGTCTATGCTCAACGCAAACACCAAATAACAATTATTTAGGTTTAACACCAATCTCGATGGTAGAGGGAGCGTGTGATGCTTAATCATATCAACCTTGGAAACACTTCCAACACATCTCGTCGGCTCACCTTTAGCTAGTCTCCGTTTATTCCGTAGCTTTTATTTCGAGTTACTAACACTTAGCAACCGAACCGGTATCTAATACCCTGATGCTACTAGGAGTACTATTAAAGTACACATTCACATAATGTATATCCAATATACTTCTATCGACAGCCTTCTCATCTACCAAGTATCTAGGGTAATTCTGCTCTAGTGGTTGTTCCCCTTATTACAGAAGCACTCAGTCTCGGGTTTGGGTTCAACCTTGGGTTTCTCCACTAGAGCAGCAGCTGATTTGCCGTTTCATGAAGTATCCCTTCTTGCCCTTGCCCTTCTTGAAACTAGTGGTTTCACTAACCATCAACAATTGATGCTCCTTCTTGATTTCTACTTTCGCGGTGTCAAACATCGCGAATATTTCAAGGATCATCATATCTATCCCTGATATGTTATAGTTCATTACGAAGCTCTAGCAGCTTGGTGGCAAAGACTTTGGTGAAACATCACTATCTTATCTGGAAGATCAACTCCCACTCGATTCCAGTGATTGTTGTACTCAGACAATCTGAGCACAAGCTCAACAATTGAGCTTTTCTCCCTTAGTTTGCAGGCCAAGAAAATCATCTGAGGTCTTATACCTCTTGACGTGGGCATGAGCCTGAAATCCCAATTTCAGCCCTCGAAACATCTCATATGTTCCGCGACATTACAAAAATGTCTTCGGTGCCTCAATTCTAAACCATTTATCATTACCGAACTATCATGTAGTCATCAAAGCGTGTATGTCAGATGTTCGCAACATCCACAGACCACGTTCGAGGTCCAGCACACCGAGCGGTGCATTAAGGACACAAGCCTTCTACTGTCCGCATAATTGCTACTATCAACTTTCAACTATATTTTCTCTAGGAACATATCTAAAACAGTAGAACTAAAGCGCGAGCTTACGACATAATTTGCAAAGATCTTTTGACTATGTTCAGGATAATTAAGTTCATCTTATGAACTCCCACTCAGATAGACATCCCTCTAGTCATCCAAGTGATTACATGATCCGAGTCAACTAGGCCGTGTCCGATCATCACGTGAGACGGACTAGTCATCATCGGTGAACATCTTCATGTTGATCGTATCTACCATACGACTCATGCTCGACCTTTCGGTCTCTTGTGTTCCGAGGCCATGTCTGTACATGCTAGGCTCGTCAAGTCAACCTAAGTGTTTCGCGTGTGTAAATCTGGCTTACACCCGTTGTATGTGAACGTAAGAATCTATCACACCCGATCATCACGTGGTGCTTCGAAACGACGAACTTTCGCAATGGTGCACAGTTAGGGGGAACACTTTCTTGAAATTTTAATGAGGGATCATCTTATTTACTACCGTCGTTCTAAGCAAATAAGATGCAAAAACATGATAAACATCACATGCAATCAAATAGTGACATGATATGGCCATCATCACTTTGCTCCTTTTGATCCCCATCTTCGGGGCTCCATGATCATCGTCGTCACCGGCATGACACCATGATCTCCATCATCATGATCTCCATCATCGTGTCTTCATGAAGTTGTCACGTCAACTATTACTTCTACTACTATAGCTAACGCTTTAGCAATAAAGTAAAGTAATTACATGACGTTTATGTTGACACGCAGGTCATAAATAAATTAAAGACAACTCCTATGGCTCCTGCCGGTTGTCATACTCATCGACATGCAAGTCGTGATTCCTATTACAAGAACATGATCAATCTCATACATCACATATACATCACATCCTTTTGGCCATATCACATCACATGGCATACCCTGCAAAAACAAGTTAGACGTCCTCTAATTGTTGTTTGCATGTTTTACGTGGCTGCTATGGGTTTCTAGCAAGAACGTTTCTTACCTACGCAAAACCACAACGTGATAAGTCAATTGCTATTTACCCTTCATAAGGACCCTTTTCATCGAATCCGATCCGACTAAAGTGGGAGAGACTGGCACCCGCTAGCCACCTTATGCAACTAGTGCATGTCAGTCGGTGGAACCTGTCTCACGTAAGTGTACGTGTAAGGTCGGTCCGGGCCGCTTCATCCCACAATGCCGCCGAATCAAGATTGACTAGTAACGGTAAGCATATTGAACAAAATCAACGCCCACAACTACTTTGTGTTCTACTCGTGCATGGAATCTACGCAATAGACCTAGCTCATGATGCCACTGTTGGGGAACGTAGCAGAAATTCAAAATTTTCCTACGTGTCACCAAGATCTATCTATGGAGAAACCAACAACGAGGGGAAGAAGAGTGCATCTACATACCCTTGTAGATCGCTAAGCGGAAGCATTCAAGTGAACGGGGTTGATGGAGTCGTACTCGTCGTGATCCAAATCACCGATGATCCTAGTGCCGAACGGACGGCACCTCCGCGTTCAACACACGTACAGCCCGATGACGTCTCCCATGCCTTGATCCAGCAAGGAGAGAGGGATAGGTTGAGGAAGACTCCATCCAGCAACAGCACAACGGCGTGGTGATGATGGAGGAGCGTGGTACTCCAGCAGGGCTTCGCCAAGCACGTGACGGAGGAGGAGAGGTGTTGGGGAGGGGAGGGGCTGCGCCTTGGATCAGGTATGAAGTCCTCCATCTCCCCCACTATATATAGGAGGGACAAGGGGGGGCGCCGGCCCTAGGAGATCCAATCTCCTAGGGGGGGCGGCCAAGGGAGGTTTCCCTCCCCCCCAAGGCACCTAGGGGGTGCCTTCCCCTTGTGGGACTCTCCCTTTAGGGTTTCCCCCACACTAGGCGCATGGGCCCTAGGGGAAAGTGGCTCCCCAGCCCACTTTGGGCTGGATCCCTTCCCACTTCAGCCCATGGGACCCTCCGGGATAGGTGGCCCCACCCGGTGGGCCCCCGGGACCCTTCAGGTGGTCCCGGTACAATACCGATGACCCCGAAACTTGTCCCGATGGCCGAAATAGGACTTCCTATATATAAATCTTTACCTCTGGACCATTCCGGAACTCCTCGTGACGTCCGGGATCTCATCCGGGACTCCGAACAACATTCGGTAACCACATACAAGCTTCCTTTATAACCCTAGCGTCATCGAACCTTAAGTGTGTAGACCCTACGGGTTCGGGAGACATGCAGACATGACCGAGACGTTCTCCGGTCAATAACCAACAGCGGGATCTGGATACCCATGTTGGCTCCCACATGTTCCACGATGATCTCATCGGATGAACCACGATGTCAAGGACTTAATCAATCCCGTATACAATTCCCTTTGTCTATCGGTACGATACTTGCCCGAGATTCGATCGTCGGTATCCTGATACCTTGTTCAATCTCGTTACCGGCAAGTCTCTTTTTACTCGTTCCGCAACACATCATCCCGTGATCAACTCGTTGATCACATTGTGCACATTATGATGATGTCCTACCGAGTGGGCCCAGAGATACCTCTCCGTCACACGGAGTGACAAATCCCAGTCTCGATTCGTGCCAACCCAACAGACACTTTTGGAGATACCTGTAGTGTACCTTTATAGCCACCCAGTTACGTTATGACGTTTGGCACACCCAAAGCACTCCTACGGTATCCGGGAGTTGCACAATCTCATGGTCTAAGGAAACGATACTTGACATTAGAAAAGCTTTAGCATACGAACTACATGATCTTGTGCTAGGCTTAGGATTGGGTCTTGTCCATCACATCATTCTTCTAATGATGTGATCCCGTTATCAATGACATCCAATGTCCATGGTCAGGAAACCGTAACCATCTATTGATCAACGAGCTAGTCAACTAGAGGCTTACTAGGGACATGGTGTTGTCTATGTATCCACACATGTATCTGAGTTTCCTATCAATACAATTCTAGCATGGATAATAAACGATTATCATGAACAAGGAAATATAATAATAACCTATTTATTATTGCCTCTAGGGCATATTTCCAACAGTATTGAGATACCGACGACAGAATCTCGGGCAAGTAACATACCGATGACAAAGGGAACAATGTATTTTGTTATGCGGTCTGACCGATAAAGATCTTCGTAGAATATGTGGGAGCCAATATGAGCATCCAGGTTCCGCTATTGGTTATTGACCGGAGACGTGTCTCGGTCATGTCTACATTGTTCTCGAACCCGTAGGGTCCGCACGCTTAACGTTACGATGACAATTTCATTATGAGTTTATATGTTTTGATGTATCGAAGGTTGTTCGGAGTCCCAGATGTGATCACGGACATGACGAGGAGTCTCGAAATGGTCGAGACATAAAGATTGATATATTGGAAGCCTATATTTGGATATCGGAATCGTTCTGGGTAAAATCAGGATTTTACCGGAGTACCGGGGGGTTACGGGAATCCCCCGGGGGTTAATGGGCCTACATGGGTCCTAAGGGAGAAGAGGAGGGCTGGCCAGGGAAGGACGCGCGCCCCCTCCCCCCTAGTCCGAATAGGACAAGGAAGGGGGTGGCGCCCCCCTTTCCTCTTTCCCCCTTCCCCTTTCCTTCTCCAACAAGGCAAGAGGGGGGAGTCCTACTCCTGGTGGGAGTAGGACTCCTCCAGGCGCACCCTAGGGGCCGGCCGCACCTCCCCCTCCCTCCTTTATATACGGGGGTAAGGGGGCACCCCAAGACACACAAGTTGATCTTCGTGATCATTCCTTAGACGTGTGCGGTGCCCCCTTCCACCATATTCCACCTCGATTATATCGTAGCGGTGCTTAGGCGAAGCCCTGCGACGGTAGAACATCAAGATCGTCACCACGCCGTCGTGCTGGCGGAACTCATCCCCGACACTTTGCTGGATCGGAGTCCCGGGATCGTCATCGAGCTGAACGTGTGCCAGAACTCAGAGGTGCTGTAGTTTCGGTGCTTGATCGGTCGGGCCGTGAAGACGTACGACTACATCAACCACGTTGTTATAACGCTTCCGCTTTCGGTCTACGAGGGTACGTGGACAACACTCTCCCCTCTCGTTGCTATGCATCACCATGATCTTGCATGTGCGTAGGAATTTTTTTGAAATTACTACGTTCCCCAACAATGCGTACTTGGTATGTTGAATTTTGCGTAGACCTCCCCGGCTACGGCGCCAGAAATTCTTCTTGCTACCTCTTGAGCACTGCGTTGGATTTCCCTGAAGAGGAGAGGATGATGCAGCAAAATAGCGTAAGTATTTCCCTCAGTTTTTGAGAACAAATGTATCAATCCAGTAGGAGGCTGCGCGCGAGTCCCTCGTGCCTACACAAAACAAATAGCTCAACGCAACCAAAGCGATTAGGGGTTGCCAATCCCTTCACGGCCACTTACGGGAGTGAGATCTGATAGAGATGATAGATAATAGTTTTGGTATTTTTGATATAGAGATGCAAGGTGAAAAGTAAAAGGCAAAGAAAAAAAGCAAAGCAATAATAAAGCGATGGAGATTGATATGATGAGAATAGACCCGGGGGCCATAGGTTTCACTAGTGGCTTCTCTCAAGAGCATAAGTATTCTATGGTGGGTGAACAAATTACTGTTGAGCAATTGACAGAATTGAGCATAGTTATGAGAATATCTAGGTATGATCATGTATATAGGCATCACGTCTGAGACAAGTAGACCGACTCCTGCCTGCATCTGCTACCATTACTCCACTCATCAACCGCTATCCAGCATGCATCTAGAGTATTAAGTTAAAAACAGAGTAACGCCCTAAGCAAGATGACATGATGTAGAGGGATAATTTCATGCAATATGATAAAAAAACCCATCTTGTTATCCTCGATGGCAACAATACAATACGTGCCTTGCTGCCCCTACTGTCACTGGGAAAGGACACCGCAAGATTGAACCCAAAGCTAAGCACTTCTCCCATCGCAAGAAAAACCAATCTAGTAGGCCAAACCAAACTGATAATTCGAAGAGACTTGCAAAGATAACCAATCATACATAAAAGAATTCAGAGAAGATTCAAATATTATTCATAGATAGACTTGATCATAAACCCACAATTCAGCGGTCTCAACAAACACACCGCAAAAAGAAGATTACTTCGAATAGATCTCCATGAGAGAGGGGGAGAACATTGTACTGAGATCCAAAAAGAGAGAAGAAGCCATCTAGCTACTAACTATGGACCCGAAGGTCTGAGGTGAACTACTCACACTTCATCGGAGGGGCTATGATGATGTAGAAGCCCTCTGTGATGATGGCCCCCTCCGGTGGAGCTCCAGAACAGGCCCCAGGATGGGATCTCGTGGGTACAGAAGGTTGCGGCGGTGGAATTAGGTTTTTGGCTCCGTATCTGATCATTTGGGGGTACGTAGGTATATATAGGAGGAAGGATTACGTCAGTGGAGCTTCGAGGGGCCCATGAGGCAGGGGGGCGTGCCCTAGGGGGGCGCCCTCCACCCGCGTGACCGCCTCGTGGCTTTCTTGATGGAGGGTCCAAGTCTCCTGGATCTTATCTGATGAGAAAATCACGTTCCCGAAGGTTTCATTCCGTTTGGACTCCGTTTGATATTTCGGTTCTTCAAACACTGAAATAGGCAAAAAAACAGCAATTCTGGGCTGGGCCTCCGATTAATAGGTTAGTCCCAAAAATAATATAAAAGTGTAAAATAAAGCCCAATATAGTCCAAAACAGTAGATAATATAGCATGGAGCAATCAAAAATTATAGATACGTTGGAGACGTATCAATGGCAAGTCCAGGCAGTGTTGTAGAGCTTGACAAGCATACTGTAGAATACAAAATTAGGGGGAAGACATTTGAGAAGGAATGTTTCATCAGGGCTTTTTTTTGTTTCAAGGCTTGCTGGAAGGGGTTTCTGGACAGTTGCGGGCCTTATTTGGCTATGGATACAACAAATTTGAATGGGAGTTTTAGGGGGCATCTAGTAGCTGCTTGTGCAGTTGATGCACACAACTGGCTTTTCCCAGTGGCATATGGTGCTTTGGAGATGGAGTCAGAGGAAAGTTGGGTGTGATTTTTGAAGAATTTGCGCAACATTATAGGGCAGCCACCATGATTGGCTATACACACAGATGCTTGCAAGGGTTTAGAAACTGTGGTAGAAGTAGTGTTCCCTGGAGTTGAGCATAGGGAATGTATGAGACACCTAGCTACTAATTTTACAAATAAATTCACGGGTAAAGTGTAAGATGAGAACCTATGGCCAACATCATACACTTATAGCTTGAGGAAACATGAGCACCACTTGAGAGTTTTGTATGCTAAAAATTCAGCTGTGCGGGAATACATGGAAGCGCATCATGGAGAGGTTTGGTCAATAAGCAAACTCAATAAAATATGCAAGGTAGACTATGTGACCAATAACCTTGCCGAGTGTTTCAATTCAAAAATTAAGTCAGTGAAAGGGCTTATGTTGTGGCAAGCATTTGACAAGATTAGGCAGATGATCATGATAAAGATGGATTTGCGTAGAAGAATTACAGATACATAATATGTTGGCCATGTCATAATCCCGTCTATGATAAAGGTATTGCATGCCTAGGCAAGAGGATAATATAAAGCATACAAGATTGATAATATAATATCATGAAATAATCAAAAATTATAGATATGTTGGAGACGTATCAACCTCGTCCCCTCTTTTTCGAGGAATCATAAGTCTCCTCAAATTCATATCCTCATAGGTAGGAGCACACTCTAATAATGATGATCATCACACTTTTATTTAATTACAACTCAAAAACTGAAAATGATGATTATATATGAATGCCTCTAGCAGTGTACTAGGATGTACAATGATCTAGCATAGCATGTATAACAATGATGAACGGTGGCTTTGCCACAAATATCATGTTAGCTCTATATAATCATGCAAAGCAAAATGACAATGAATGCTCAACTCATGTAAATAGTAACAAGGGAAGTTGCGTGGCAATATATCTCGAAATGGCTATGGAAATGTCATAATAGGTAGGTATGGTAGATGTTTTGAGGAAGGATATGATGAGGCTTACGTGTGAGAGAGCATGTCATCTCACAGGATTTGGGTGAACCATGAATCTTGCACCAAGTCTTGAGGTGAGAGTGGGAAATGCATGGTACCTAAGTGGCTAGGAAAAATATGGATAGGTGGAAGTGCTTTCTGACCACAAACTCATGTTAAACATAAATAACTCAAGTCATTATTGCAAAAGTTCAGTTATCCCTCGAAGCAAAGTATAAATCGCATGCTCCTAGGGAGGAGGTTGGAAGGAGTTAACCATAGCGCGCCCCCAATCCGAACACACAAAGGTTTATTCAATCAAAGATAAATCATACGTTGACTACACCGCTAATGCCAGCGGGCACCACTTTCATGCATACGAACACACAAACCTTAACACCAATATTAATACTTAGCTTCAATTATTTACTAATGTACTCACATATTACTACCTCAATATCGCAAAATTGTTGCAAAGAATCAAACTTACCATGTTCAATGATCTACAATTTTTATGCAACTTTATGTATACCACCCATACATACCTATGACTAACCATGCAAATAACCAATTTCTATATAACTCTTGAAAAAAATATAAGTGAAGCAAGAGAGTTCTTATAGTTTCTACAAAAGACTCGGCCAAGCTCTAACAAATATAAGTGAATAAAAAGAGCATTCCACAAATAATGTTGTTCAAATGTAGAGAAATGAGCATCCAATTCAAAAGAGATACGCGAAGCACACGAAGCATTCTATAAAGCCATACTCAAAAGATATAAGTGAAGTGAAAAGAGCATTCTATAAATCAACCTAGGACTATCCCATACCAGCATGGTGCATTACTAAAAGAAAAATAAAAAGCACACGACGGTCCAAGTTTTACGCATATCATGTGAACAAAATAGAAACCAAGACATGCCAATAATTGTCGAAGAAGAAAGATGGGATGCCTTCCGGGGCATCCCCAAGCTTAGATGCTTGAGTATCCTTGGATATTTACTTCAGGTGCCATGGGAATCCCTAGTATCTAACTCTTGCCTCACATTATACCCCTCATATCGATGTCACCCTCGATTTTAAAACACTTCATCCACGCAAAACTTAACTGAACTTTCATTAGAGGGGTTAGTACATAGAACATCAAATCTCATCATGTCTTACTGTAAGAATATTGTATAATTATAACCCAACATTACCTATAGTATGCTATCATACTTCTATTGCTCCCACATCGATGGGGCTTGCCAAAATTTAAAAAAGCAATTTAAACACCCTAAAGGAAAATCTTGGCACATTATTTTTATAATACAGTGGATTTGTACAAGGGAATAATTATTTTTACTGAAAAGTTTCTGTTATTCAAGATTCACAAAGTTTCCATGCGCATGAACAAAAGTTCAAGGACATTCCCCACTTCAACTATGCTCGTCCTTCTCAATTTCACCTTTGTTTTTGAAAAAGTTTTAGGTTCCCCTTTTTATTTATTTTTGTTTTTAAAATTTTATAAGCACACAACAGAATAAAATGACTCTCTAAAACTTCCAGGTTGTCTCCCAGGCAGCGCTTTCTTTAAAGCCACTAAGCTAGGCATAAAGTGCTCAAGTAATTGACCCACCGGGATCCCAAGGAATATCAAAGAAAATTTTAATAAAAAATGGTTTATAATTTAGTAAAGGGAACAAAGCAACATATAACATGTAACAAGAAAGTCTAACTCTCTTCCTATGCATTGACATGTCATAAGAGAACAATTCATGCACACAAAGTAAAGGCCAATACGTAGCATAAGAAGTTTCTTGCAATTTTATCATATTAGAAACGTAGAGAGATGGAGATGTGGTTCCTCTCTCATAATAATTGCAAGTAGGATCAGCAAGAACATGCATATTATATCCATTAAAATCATCATGTGCAATGGTAAAACACAACCCATCAATATAATCCTCAATAAGTGCAAACTTCTCCGATATAGTGTAGTTGGGAGAATCCAAAACGATAATAGGACTATCAAGTGTGGGTGGAATAGCAACAATTTCATTTTTAACATAAGGAACTATAGCAAGTTCATCTCCATAAGCATCATGCATAGTGGCATCATGGCCATAAGCATAGCAATCATCAAGTTCATCAGAAATGGATATTTCAAACGAATCCAAAGAATCAAAGCAGTCATCATAGCATTCATCCTCCAGTAAGCACAGATGGAAATTAAACAATGTATGAGTTAAAGAGTTACCCTCATTATAAGGCAGGAACGGGTCGCTAATCCGATCTTCCTGAAGGAAATATGCCCTAGAGGCAATAATAAAGTTGTTATTTTGTTTCCTTATATCATGATAAATGTTTATTATTCATGCTACGATTGTATTAACCAGAAACTTAGTACATGTGTGAATACATACACAAACAGAGTGTCCCTAGTATGCCTCTACTTGACTAGCTCATTAATCAAAGATGGTTAAGTTTCCTAGCCATAGACATGTGTTGTCATTTGATGAACCGGGTCACATCATTAGAGAATGATGTGATGGACAAGACCCATCCATTAGCTTAGCGCTATGATCGTTTAGTTTATTGCTATTGCTTTCTTCATGACTTATACATGTTCCTCAGACTATGAGATTATGCAACTCCGGAATACCGGAGGAACACCTTGTGTGCTATCAAACGTCACAACGTAACTGGGTGATTATAAAGATGCTCTACAGGTGTCTCCGATGATATTTGTTAAGTTGGCATAGATCGAGATTAGGATTTGTCACTCCGTGTATCGGGGAGGTATCTCTGGGCCCTCTTGGTAATGCACATCACTATGAGCCTTGCAAGCAACGTGACTAATGAGTTAGTCACGGGATGATGCATTACGGAACGAGTAAAGAGACTTGCCGATAACGATATTGAACTAGGTATGATGATACCGACGATCGAATCTCGGGCGAGTAACTGACCGATGACAAAGGGAACAACGTATGTTGTTATGCGGTTTGACCGATAAAGATCTTCGTGGAATATGTAGGAGCCAATATGAGCATCCAGGTTCCGCTATTGGTTACTGACCAGAGATGTGTCTCGGTCATGTCTACATAGTTCTCGAACTCGTAGGGTTCGCATGCTTAACGTTCGATGACGATTTGTACTATGAGTTATGTGATTTGATGACCGAAGTTTGCTCAGAGTCCAGGATGAGATCGCGGACATGACGAGGAGTCTTGAAATGGTCAAGACATAAAGATTCATATATTGGAAGGTTGCATTTGGACATCGAGATTGAACTAGCTATGAGGGTAACTCTTTAACTCATACATTGTTTAAAATATTTGCTCTACATCATAGTAATCATATACACCATTAGCATAAGAAGCCAATGTTTCATTATCATTAAATTCACATTAAAAGGGAGGTGTGGAGACTCCATCATGGAACAACAAGTATAATCATACATAGGGCACACGTTCCAAGCATACCAATGTAACATTTTTATTTGATCCCGTAAGTGTTTCCCTTTTGAGATAAGTGATAATCCCTAAAGTATTCACGTTGATCCAACATGTATCCCATTACCATGTTGAACGGGGATTTATTGGAGTTATTAAAGAAATATTCAATGTTCCGCACATAACCAACATCAAGGGTTTTAGTAGGTTCCCCATCTTCATGAGTAGCAAGTACAACTATTTTGTGTGTGTTTCGTGTTCCATACCCATAATAAAAGATAGAGAATGATACGTGTCCAACGTATATATAATTGTGACGCCCCCGATTCAATCGTACACTAATCATGCACGCAAATGTGTACGATCAAGATCAGAGACTCACGGGAAGATATCACAACACAACTCTAAAACATAAATAAGTCATACAAGCATCATAATACAAGCCAGGGGCCTCGAGGGCTCGAATACAAGTGCTTGATCATAGACGAGTCAACGGAAGCAACAATATCTAAGTACAGACATAAGTTAAACAAGATTGCCTTAAGAAGGCTAGCACAAACTGGGATACAGATCGAACGAGGCGCAGGCCTCCTGCCTGGGATCCTCCTAACTACTCCTGGTCGTCATCAGCGGGCTGCACGTAGTAGTAGGCACCTCCAGAGTAGTAGGAGTCGTCGTCGACGGTGGCGTCTGGATACTGGGCTCCACCATCAGGTTGCGGCAACCGGGTAGAAGGGAAAGGGGGGAAAAGGGGAGAAAGGCAACCGTGAGTATTCATCCAAAGTACTCGCAAGCAAGGAGCTACACTACATATGCATGGATATATGTGTAAAGGGCCATATCAGTGGACTGAACTGCAGAATGCCAGAATAAGAGGGGGATAGCTAGTCTTATCGAAGACTACGCTTCTGGTCGCCTCCGTCTTGCAGCAGGTAGAAGAGAGTAGACTGAAGTCCTCCAAGTAGCATCGTATAGCATAATCCTACCGGGCGATCCCCTCCTCGATGCCCTGTTAGAGAGCGATCACCGGGTTGTATCTGGCACTTGGAAGGGTGTGTTTTATTAAGTATCCGGTTCTAGTTGTCATAAGGTCAAGGTACAACTCCGGGTCGTCCTTTTACCGAGGGACACGGCTATTCGAATAGATTAACTTCCCTGCAGGGGAGCACCACATAGCCCAACACGCTTGATCCCATTTGGCCGGACACACTTTCCTGGGTCATGCCCGGCCTCGGAAGATCAACACGTCGCAGCCCCACCTAGGCACAACAAAGAGGTCAGCACGCCGGTCTAAACCTAAGCGCGCAGGGGTCTGGCCCATCGCCCTGAGCACACCTGCACGTTGCGAACGCGGCCGGAAGCAGATCTAGCCCCCTTAATACAAGAGCGAGCTTACTATCCAATGCGGCGCGCGCCACTCAGTCGCTGACGTCACGAAGGCTTCGGCTGATACCATGACGTCGGGATACCCATAACTACTCCCGCATAGGTGGTTAGTGCGTATAGACCAAATGTCCAGACTCAGATCAAATACCAAGATCTCGTTAAGCGTGTTAAGTATCCGCGAACGCCGACCAGGGCCAGGCCCACCTCTCTCCTAGGTGGTCTGAACCTGCCCTGTCGCTCCGCCACAAAGTAACAGTCGGGGGCCGTCGGGAACCCAGGCCCACCTCTATCGGGATGGAGCCACCTGCCCCTTCAGCCCCCATCTCCGAACAGTATCACAGGTAATGTAACAGTGTAAAGTATATAGTATATGCCCGTGATCACCTCCCGAAGTGATCACGGCCCAGTAGTATAGCATGGCAGACGGACAAGAGTGTAGGGCCACTGATGGAACACTAGCATCCTATACTAAGCAGTAGGATAGCAGGTAAAGGTAACAACAGTAGTAGCAAGGACAGGCTATGCAGCAGTATAGGATTAACTGAAAGCAGTAACATGCTACACTACTCTAATGCAAGCAGTATAGAGAAGAGTAGGTGATATCGGGTGATCAAGGGGAGGGGGCTTGCCTGGTTGCTCTGGCAAGAGAGAGGGGGTCGTCAACTCCGTAGTCATACTGGGTAGCAGCAGCGTCGGTCTCGGTGTCTAGCGAGAGAAGAGGGGGGAGAAACAATAAATATTTAAGCAAACAGATGCATAGCGATGCATGACATGACAAGTAACGGTGTTAGGGGTGCCCTAACGCGGTATGAGGTGATACCGATGAATGGGGGAAACATCCGGGAAAGTTTTCCCGGTGTTGCGTGTTTTCAAGCAGAGGAGCCGGAGGGGGAAAAATTGCGAGTTTGATATGTTAGGAATGTGTGGCGGACGAAGGGGCTGCGTATCCGGGTTCGTCTCGTCGTTCTGAACAACTTTCATGTAGAAAGTATTTTCATCTGAGCTACGGTTTATTTTATATTAATTTCTAAAGATTTAATCACCTTTTTGGATTTAATAAATTAAATTAATTCAATAATTAATTAATGCATCAGCATGATGTAAGCATGACATCAGCAGTCAGTGTTGACCGTTGACCTGGTCAACCTGACAGGTGGGTCCCAGGTGTCATACTCTGCTTATCTAATCAGATCATTAAGGTTAATTAGATTAGTTAACATGATTAATTATGTTAATTAATTATCTTAATTAATTAATTAAATTTGATTATTAATAATAATAATCTTAATTATTATTATTATTTGTTCTCTGGGCGTGGGGCCCTATTGTCAATGGCACAGGGGGTAAACAGCTACCGGGTGTGGGTGCACGGGCGCCTGGACCCGAGGGCCCGCTGGGGCGAGCGCCCGGACTGGGCGCGGCCAATCGGTGCCACGGCGAGGGGACGACGCCGGCACGGCGCCGGCCGGCGCCGACGTGGCAGCGGAGAGGCCACGGCGGGGCGAGGCTGTGGTGATGTGGGCGGTGCCGGGGCGTAGAGGAGGCGAGGGCGTGCACGGGAGGCTGCGGATGCGCGCGGGGGAGGGGGCGCCGAGCAACACCGGGCGCGAACGGCGATAGATGGCGGTGGCGGAGCAAGCGGGCGCTGTGGTGGCGGAGCGGCTCAGGGCCGGTGGCCAGGGACGGGGTGGAGCAGCGGTCAGCAACAGAGGGGGGGCGACAGTGGGGCGCGCGGGCAGCCGCGATCCACAGCGGCATAGAGCAGCGGCTGCGCGGCCAGGTGCTCGCGGGGACGCGCCTAGGCACGGCGGCCAACACGGTGGAGTCGAGGCGCGGGCGATGCGCAGCGACAGGCGGTGACGGGAGGCAAGCGGGGAGGCGCGAAGGCGACTACGAGGCCATGGCACGGGGCGGCGGCGAGCAAGAGACATAGGGGGAAGAGGGTGAGCTCACTTGGGAAAGCAGGGAACGGGGCAGCGAGGCTCGTGGGGGTTGACGGGGACGTCGGCGATGGGGAGGCAGGTCGGCGGAGGAGCTCCGGCGTCGATTCGCGGGGCGACATCGGCAGGGGTGCGGCGTCGGGCGGCGGGGTCGGGGCATCACGCCCCGATCCAGATCCAGCGGGGGGAGTGGGTGCGAGGAGTGGGGGGGTCGAGCAGAGGGAGTGGGGGTCGTGGGGGGGAGTTAGGGTTACAGGGGGGAGTGCTAAGGAGGCCCGACAGGGCCTGGTGGGCCGGCCGGTGCGGCTGCCAGCTGGGCCAATCGGTCCAGCGTGGGGGGCGGGGGGGGGGTCTTTTCCCCTTTTTTGTATTTATTTGTTTTCTATTTATTAGTTTTCTATTTTATTTTCTATATATTTTTGTTTTATAAAATATACAAGTAGTACCTAAATTAGTGTTACAAAATACCCCAATGCCACAAAAAGTCTGGTGACAAAATAAAATAGTTTAGTAATTTATTAATTGTAAAAGGCATTTAATTAATTGTTTTTGCTACTGTTTAAATCCTTATAGTTCATTTAAGCATTTTCAAAAAGCTTGGTTTCTCCAGCATAACTGCTTACGATTTATTCGGAACAACCCGAACATTTTAGTTTTAATTTTTGAAAACTTGTGTTGTTTGCTTTTCTTTTGAATTTGAATTTGAATCGGTTTCGAACTAACGCGAGATTAGCAACAGTAATCGAGGTGACGTGGCATTATTAGCAGGGGTTACTATAGTCTAATTATCCGGGCGTCACAATTCTCCTCCACTACAAGAAATCTCGTCCCGAGATTTAAGAGGGGAAGTGAGGGGGAAGGGATTTGGTTACGAAACTCTAACGATTCTTCTCAGTCATAGTTGTTCTTCTCGATGAGGTCGATCCATTACATTGATGTCTTCATTTCTCTACTTTAGGCCATCTTGATGAAGTTGTCGTCCTTCCTTCGGGAACTCCGTCGTACTTACGAAAGAATAAAGGGGGTATTCCGAGAGAACGGACCTCTGCAAGGTCGACTATCTGGTAGATAAGATCACGGAAGGTGGCGGAAAGTAACTCTCGAATTGAAGCCTTAGAAAATATCGAGAGCAAGGGAAGGAGGTATCATGAGAAGTTTCGAGCGGGCAGGCAATCGTTCGGTGCCTGAAACAAAGGGTAAAAGGGGTCCAGAGCAATGGGAATAAGTTTTGTGTCTGATACCCGAATAGATCCTAGGCAGGTGGTCTGTGAATTACATATGAAGTCAAGCGCGAGGAATAACTTTGACAACAGGGTGTACAGAAGAGTCAGGTTTCGATCCTGTGGAACTGTGGGTTATGGGCCCACCATGTGGTTAAAAGTAGGAAGGTCGGTGACATCTTGCAAGATCATGTAAGAAAGGCATGTCAAAGGATAGTCTGTTGGTCACGTCGGCAACAACATCGGTACCAAGGGCGAGGGATGAAGAGAACCATTTTCCTACTCGTTGAACGAGGCGGACCAGTAGGCAAAGTTCTCGTCCATCGATGGTTACCGGAATGTCATCAACAAAAGTAACAGGGTCTTTCTGACAGAATTGTACACTGAGAAGTTTACATAATCAGGAGAATATTACTGCTTAGATCATATGGAACACCAGAAAGGTCAGACAAACCAATGGAAAGGAAAATGTGATCATCAGGTTAAACAGAACAATGGAAAGGAAAAATGTGTTTAAACACATATTTCAACATAATACAATGGTATATCCTTCCCAAGGACAAGCATAACATAATATCCATGACATGATATAATGTAGACAACTTCGTAGGTAAGGGGAAGAATTTTCATGACATTACCCATACAGCGGTGTTTGGATAATTGAGCAGGAACAGTTAGCATTGCGCTCCCAATGTTCTGGTTGATGATCGGAGTACAACACACATGCTTCGGGATAGTGTTGACATGGTCATTAGGGAAAGGTCAGACTTCAGATACAGGAAGGATCCATCGGGAATTTTTAGAACATCTCATGCAATTTTATCAGGAAAAGGATGAGGATGTGGCTGATGGGTTCAGCTGCAATTCCTCGGCATGTCGAAGGTTGTATTTCCAAAATTATATGAACAAGTTTGTCTAGGGGAAAAGCAAGAATGTTGTCGATGATAACACAAATCATCTAGGGGCAAAGAGGGTATTTCTCATCACGAATTCAATTGATATCCTGGAAGAGCTCAGAATGTTGATGATGATCATGACACCTTTGTCGAGAAATTTCATGAAGAGGTAATCCTTCGACGATGACATCAAGTCAAAGGAATGATGAGCGAAAGGTTATTGGAACCACGGGTACGACAGAAACTTGAAATCAAGCTTGTTGTTCAAGGAGAAAAGATATGACGAGGAAAATCGACATATGCTTAGCTCATCGTCGGAAATTGTGCTCCGGGAAGAAGGACCGGGTAGCACAGTTAACATCAGCACGATACTGATATAGCCGATTAGGCTAGAATTGATGTGTCCAAGTACAACTCGTAAGTAAAGAAGATTACTATTAGTTGTTTAATCGCGATGCGGACTCGATTCAGTTATCGATGTCTTTGAGTATTTAATAACTCAGAGCTCATGAAAAAAATTGGAATCAGTGAGAATGTCGTACTTGATGGAGAACTCATAAGTTATGCAGTTCCATGATTATCTCGAGATACCAGGGGGTAATACTCGACGACAAATCAAGGTAGAGGTTGGACTATGGTATTGCTCCGCAGAAGACAAGGGCTCAAACTTGCATGAGAAACGGAATCAAGGAGGAACATGGTCGGAACCACGTCCATGGATACAAGATGAACTTATAACAAGGGGGTAATTATTTTAAGAGAAGCTTCCATGATAAGGTATACATCGTGTCCATGGGCATGAACACAGGGTTCAAGGTCGACTCCCACTTGTTCAACGCATAACCTTTCATTCACCCCTCGTATTTCAAAAATGACATTAGTTGTTGAAAGTTTTTACCTGGTGCAATACCAGATAAGTATGACCCGTGTAATATTTCGGGTTCACGCGGATTAGGGAAGGCGTAGGTTCAACCCATCAGGGCATCTTAGGAACATATACCACAAACTTCGGAGTAAATAATACAAGCTCGAAAGTAGAGCATTGTTCAAAAGCAGATGATACAATTTACCAAAGGCATTATATACCCATGGAAAGGCTCACAAGGTTATTCAATATGAAGCACACTGTCGGATAAAATCCAACAAAGGAACTGATGGTTCACAAGGGATATGAGGTGAGCATCGGTACTCAACCAGAGGAAGAAGAATGCAAGGAGATCTGATTATAGAAACACCTGACTAATTCAAAGTTCGAATGCAAAAGGATTATGATTTTCGATCAAGAGATCAGAAGCAAACGCTCTGATTAAGGATGAATAAGTTGCATAGACTTAGGGGTACAATCGATGGCAATCCGACTGGTCGGGAACCAGCTCATGTTTAAAAGGATGTCTGAGCCGGAAGGATAATTTAGAAGGGTTGATAGATGATTGTGTGCATTCGCACACATGTTGTATCAATAGGATCAAAATGACGGTGTCAAAAGATACTAGTGAATATTGCTAGTGATATGGGAGCATCCATAATGTAAGCATACAAGTATTTGCAGAGCATTAGTTGCTAAGGATTTTCGGAGGATTGAATAGTATTTCAAAGACTTTTGTGAAACACCTGAACAACTGGGGATGAGCGGTTACTCAGAAAGTGCGAGAAATTACTCTTAGAGGTATTCAGGTGGCAAAGAACTGCAAGGCAGTAGGCACAAAATATTCTCGGGATATCTTGTAATAACAAGATCGACTGGGAATAAAAGTAAGCACGACAGGTGTAAGTATTTATCCATAGGGATATTTCGGTGGAAGGGAATTGCAAAAGCAACGGGCACAAGGTCTAGAGAGAATATCGGAGAGTATCTTCGAAATCTTCTGGTGCAGCCGGCGATCATCTGGACTGAAGGGGCTCTCCGGGAGAAAGTATTTTCGAGAACCTAAAGTTAGATTTTAGTAAAAATCGTTTTACCCGAATAGAAGAGAGTTCAGAATCCCGGAGTAAAGATCGAGGAGTACAAGATCCTAATACCACCCGATGGCGACGTGTGCCCGTAAGACACACAGCCATGTTAGTAAAAGTTTTGCAATGTCTAGACTCGACTTCGGCCAAAGAGTTGGAAGGGGGATTCCTACAGGCAGTCGGCTCTGATACCAACTTGTGACGCCCCCGATTCAATCATACACTAATCATGCACGCAAATGTGTACGATCAAGATCAGAGACTCACGGGAAGATATCACAACACAACTCTAAAACATAAATAAGTCATACAAGCATCATAATACAAGCCAAGGGCCTCGAGGGCTCGAATACAAGTGCTTGATCATAGACGAGTCAGCGGAAGCAGCAATATCTGAGTACAGACATAAGTTAAACAAGATTGCCTTAAGAAGGCTAGCACAAACTGGGATACAGATCGAACGAGGCGCAGGCCTCCTGCCTAGGATCCTCCTAACTACTCCTGATCGTCGTCAGTGGGCTGCACGTAGTAGTAGGCACCTCCAGAGTAGTAGGAGTTGTCGTCGACAGTGGCGTCTGGATCCTGGGCTCCACCATCTGGTTGCGGCAACCGGGTAGAAGGGAAAGGGGGGAAAAGGGGAGAAAGGCAACCGTGAGTACTCATCCAAAGTACTCGCAAGCAAAGAGCTACACTACATATGCATGGATATATGTGTAAAGGGCCATATCAGTGGACTGCACTGCAGAATGCCAGAATAAGAGGGGGATAGCTAGTCTTATCAAATACTACGCTTCTGGTCGCCTCCGTATTGCAGCAGGTAGAAGAGAATAGACTAAAGTCCTCCAAGTAGCATCGTATAGCATAATCCTACCCGGCGATCCCCTCCTCGATGCCCTTTTAGAGAGCGATCACCGGGTTATATCTGGCACTTGGAAGGGTGTGTTTTATTAAGTATCCGGTTCTAGTTGTCATAAGGTCAAGGTACAACTCCGGGTCGTCCTTTTACCGAGGGAAACGGCTATTCGAATAGATTAACTTCCCTGCAGGGGTGCACCACATAGCCCAACACTCTTGATCCCATTTGGCCGGACACACTTTCCTGGGTCATGCCCGGCCTCGGAAGATCAACATGTCGCAGCCCCACCTAGGCACAACAGAGAGGTCAGCACGCCGGTCTAAACCTAAGCGCGCAGGGGTCTGGCCCATCGCCCTGAGCACACCTGCACGTTGCGAACGCGACCGGAAGCAGATCTAGCCCCCTTAATACAAGAGCGAGCTTACGATCCAATGCGGCGCGCGCCACTCAGTCGCTGACGTCACGAAGGCTTCGGCTGATACCACGACATCGGGATACCCATAACTACTCCCGCATAGGTGGTTAGTGCGTATAGACCAAATGTCCAGACTCAGATCAAATACCAAGATCTCGTTAAGCGTGTTAAGTATCCGCGAACGCCGACCAGGGCCAGGCCCACCTCTCTCCTAGGTGGTCTGAACCTGCCCTGTCGCTCCGCCACAAAGTAACAGTCGGGGGCCGTCGGGAACCCAGGCCCACCTCTATCGGGATGGAGCCACCTGCCCCTTCAGCCCCCATCTCCGAACAGTATCACAGGTAATGTAACAGTGTAAAGTATATAGTATATGCCCGTGATCACCTCCCGAAGTGATCACGGCCCAGTAGTATAGCATGGCAGACGGACAAGAGTGTAGGGCCACTGGTGGAACAATAGCATCCTATACTAAGCAGTAGGATAGCAGGTAAAGGTAACAACAGTAGTAGCAAGGACAGGCTATGCAGCAGTATAGGATTAACTGAAAGCAGTAACATGCTACACTACTCTAATGCAAGCAGTATAGAGAAGAGTAGGTGATATCGGGTGATCAAGGGGGGGGGGCTTGCCTGGTTGCTCTGGCAAGAGAGAGGGGGTCGTCAACTCCGTAGTCGTACTGGGTAGCAGCAGCGTCGGTCTCGGTGTCTAGCGAGAGAAGAGGGGGGAGAAACAATAAATATTTAAGCAAACAGATGCATAGCGATGCATGACATGACAAGTAACGGTGTTAGGGGTGCCCTAACGCGGTATGAGGTGATACCGATGAAGGGGGGAAACATCCGGGAAAGTTTTCCCGGTGTTGCGTGTTTTCGAGCAGAGGAGCCGGAGGGGGAAAAGTTGCGAGTTTGATATGTTAGGAATGTGTGGCGGACGAAGGGGCTACGTATCCGGGTTCGTCTCGTCGTTCTGAACAACTTTCATGTAGAAAGTATTTTCATCTGAGCTACGGTTTATTTTATATTAATTTCTAAAGATTTAATCACCTTTTTGGATTTAATAAATTAAATTAATTCGATAATTAATTAATGCATCAGCATGATGTAAGCATGACATCAGCAGTCAATGTTGACCGTTGACCTAGTCAACCTTACAGGTGGGTCCCAGGTGTCATACTCTGTTTATCTAATCAGATCATTAAGGTTAATTAGATTAGTTAACAGGATTAATTAAGTTAATTAATTATCTTAATTAATTAATTAAATTTTATTATTATTATTAATCTTAATTATTATTATTATTTGTTCTCTGGGCGTGGGGCCCTATTGTCAATGGCACAGGGGGTAAACAGCTACCGGGTGTGGGTGCACGGGCGCCTGGACCCGAGGGCGCGCTGGCGCGAGCGCCCGGACTGGGCGCGGCCAATCGGTGCCACGGCGAGGGGACGATGCCGGCATGGCGCCGGCCGGCGCCGACGTGGCAGCAGAGAGGCCACGACGGGGCGAGGCTGTGGTGATGCGGGCGGTGCCGGGGCATAGAGGAGGCGAGGGCACACACGGGAGGCTGTGGATGCGCGCGGGGGAGGGGGCACCGAGCAACACCGGGCGCGAACGGCGATAGATGGCGGCGGCGGAGCAAGCGGGCGCTGTGGTGGCGGAGCGGCTCAGGGCCGGTGGCCAGGGACGGGGTGGAGCAGCGGTCAGCAACAGAGTGGGGGCGATAGTGGGGCGCGCGGGCAGCTGCGATCCACAGCGGCAGAGAGCAGCGGCGGCGCGGCCAGGTGCTCGCAGGGACGCGCCTGGGCACGGCGGCCAACACGGTGGAGTCGAGGCGCGGGCGATGCGCAGCGACAGGCGGTGACGGGAGGCAAGCGAGGAGGCGCGAAGGCGACTACGAGGCCATGGCACGGGGCGGCGGCGAGCAAGAGACATAGGAGGAAGAGGGTGAGCTCACTTAGGAAAGCAGGGAACGGGGCAGCGAGGCTCGTGGGGTTAACGGGGACGTCGGTGATGGGGAGGCAGGTCGGCGGAGGAGCTCCGGCGTCGATTCGCAGGGCGGCATCGGCAGGGGTGCGGCGTCGGGCGGCGGGGTCGGGGCATCACGCCCCGATCCAGATTCAGCGGGGTGGGTGGGTGCGAGGAGTGGGGGGGTCGAGCAGAGGGAGTGGGGGTCGTGGGGGGAGTTAGGGTTACGGGGGGGAGTGCTAAGGAGGCCCGACAGGGCCTGGTGGGCCGGCCGGTGCGGCTGCCAGCTGGGCCGTTCGGTCCAGCGTGGGGGGGGTCTTTTCCCCTTTTTTGTATTTATTTGTTTTGTGTTTATTAGTTTTCTATTTTATTTTCTATATATTTTTGTTTTATAAAATATACAAGTAGTACCTAAATTAGTGTTACAAAATACCCCAATGCCACAAAAAGTCTCGTGACAAAATAAAATAGTTTAGTAATTTATTAATTGTAAAAGGCATTTAATTAATTGTTTTTGCTACTGTTTAAATCCTTATAGTTCATTTAAGCATTTTATAAAAGCTTGGTTTCTCCACCATAACTACTTACGATTTATTTGGAACAACCCGAACATTTTAGTTTTAATTTTTGAAAACTTTTGTTGTTTGCTTTTCTTTTGAATTTGAATTTGAATCGGTTTCGAACTAACGCGAGATTAGCAACAGTAATCGAGGTGACGTGGCATTATTAGCAGAGGTTACTGTAGTCTAATTATCCGGGCGTCACAATAATTTATGAAGTATTCTTGCCATGTTTACAATAATTTTATATGGTTTTGGTATGATTTGCATGGAAATAACCCGGACTGACGTTGTTTTCAGCAGAACTACCATGGTGTTGTTTTTTATGCAGAAATGAAAGTTCCCCAAAGCGAAAGTACGGACCCTAGGCCTTGTTTTCAAGCATTGCAATACCGTTTGTGCTCACTTTTATCGATTGCTACCTTGCTGTTTTTATTTCTTCAAATTATAAAAATATATTTCTACCATCCATATTACACTTTTATCACCATCTCTTCGCCGAACTAGTGCGCCTATACAATTTACCATTGTATTGGGTGTGTTGGGGACACAAGAGACTCTTTGTTATTTGGTTGCAGGGTTGTTTGAGAGAGACCATCTTCATCCTACGCCTCCCACGGATTGATAAACCTTAGGTCATCCACTTGAGGGAAATTTGCTACTGTCCTACAAAACTCTGCGCTTGGAGGCCCAATATGAGTCTACAAGAACAAGTTGTGTAGTAGACATCAAGCTCTTTTCTGGTGTCATTGCCGGGGAGGCTAGGTAAGCGACACTCACACCCCGTCAACGAAGCTTTTTTTTGGCGCCGTTGCCGGGGAGGTGAGTGCTTGAAGGTATATCTTTAGATATTGCAATTGAATCTTTTAGTTTCTTGTTTTATCACTAGTTTGGTTCATAAAAGAAAACTAAAAAAATGGAATTGAGGTTGCATCATATTGTTCATCTTTATAATGTCTTTTGTGAAAATGATGGAAAGAAAATTGTGCTCAATTGATAGAAGAAGAATTCTATAAAAGGTTTGGCATAAAATATTTGAATGATGAGCATGATTGCAATGTTGTTAGTGTGAATTCTTTGAATATCCATGATGCTAATGATATGCAAAGCCATAAGCTTGGGGGTGCTATGTTTGATGAAGATGATATTTTTAGTCCCCCCAAGTTTTAATGAGAAAATTTACTATGATGATTGCATGCCTTCTATTTATGATGATTATATTGATGAAAGTGGATTTGGAGAGGTCATGACTTTATTTAATGATGAATCCACTATGTTGGAAGAGGTTTCAATTGATTATGAGAACAAAGTTGCTATCTATGATGATTATGGTGATGACATGTATGCTATAAAGAGTAATGATAACCATGAAACTTGCCATCATGATTTTAATTTTCAATTTGGTTATGCCAATAAAGTGTCATGTGATAGTTATATTGTTGAATTCATTCATGATGCTACTGAAAATTATTATGGGAGAGGAACATGTGCTTCTACATATCTCAGTAATATCAAGTTTTCTCTCTAAGTGTTGAAAATCTTCAAGTTTTGGTTGTTTTGCCTTCCTATGCTAGTTGATTCTTGTTCCCATAGACTGTTTGCTTGCAAAATCCCTATGCATAGGAAGTGGGTTAGACTTAAATGTGCTTTACATGTGATTCATGATGCTCTTGTTATGTTTCAATTCTTATCTTTTATGTGAGCATCATTGAAATCATCATGCCTAGCTAAAAAGGCATTAAAGAAAAGCGCTTGTTGGGAGACAACCCAACACTTTTACCTACTGTTTTTGTGTGTTCACATGATTATCCTACTGTAGTAATCATGTTTTATTGCTTTTGTTTCAATAAAGTGCCAAGTAAAGCCTTTGGGATAGTGTGATGATAGTTGACTTGAATCTGTGCAAAAACAGAAACTTTTGTGCTCAGTCCAGGAATTTTGAAAATTCACTCGGACATGCTTTTGATCTGAAATTTTTACACGTGATTGATATACAAACTCCGTACGCTTTCCTAATTTTTCCAAAATTTTGGAGTAGCATAAGTATGGTTGTTTTCCAGATCATTACACACTGTTCTGTTTTTGACAGATTCTGTATTTAATGCATAGTTTGCTTGTTTCCTAGTTTCTATGGCTTATATTGTGCAATATAAATTGTGGAAATGATAAGGTACAGTAGGCATTGTGTGAGAACAATTATGAATCTCGTCTTTGATAGTACCAAAGTGAATGATTTGCTTTATCACACTAACCTATCTCATGAAGTTCCGTTAAGTTTTGTGTGATTGAAGTTTTCAAGTTATGGGTGCGATATCAATATGAGTAGAATAAGAAGTGACAACACCCTAAGATCGGGGATGCCCAAGGCACCCCAAGTTAATATTCAAGGAAGATCCAAGCAACTAAACTTGGGGATGCCCCGGAAGGCATCCCCTCTTTCGTCTCCAACATTATCGGTAATCTTACTTGGGACTATATTTTCATTCATCACATGATATGAGTTTTGCTTGGAGCATAATTTTATTTTGTTTTTACTTGCTTGCTGCTATCTATAATAATGTTTTGCATCTTTTACTTCAATAAAAATGTCAAGTATAGCCTTTGTCATGCTTATTTTGCAAGTATATGAGTTGCTGTTTCAAAACAGAAAGTTTATCAATGTTGCAAAAATTCTCTAGAAAATTCAGAATGTAATAAAATGTTGAAACTTTTTGCACAATAAGCTATGATAAATTTTCTACAGTGTGGTAATTTTTCAGATTTTTTAAGTTGAATAAGTATGGATCCTTCTTCATCCTTTACAGACTGTTCTGTTTAGACAGATTGCTGTTATGATTGCATTGTTTGCATATGTTTGCTAGTTTAATGATTCTATTTGAGGATAGGATTATTAAATATGCAGAGGCATTTAGTATGCAATGTTAAATTATAATTTTAGTGATTTGATATAGTAGAGAATGATAAGGTGTTGTTTTGATTTATACCAACGTATCTTACGAGTTCTTATTGAGTTTTGTGTGGATAAAGTTTTTAAGAATTAGGGAAACCGTGTTATGAGAGGAATGAAAAAGACACAAGATCTCAAGCTTGGGGATGCCCAAGGCATCCCAAGTTAATATTTCAACAAGTCTCAAGCATCTAAGCTTGGGGATGCCCCGGTGGGCATCACATCTTTCTTCTTGAACAATTATCGGTTAGTATCAGTTGAGCCTAAGTTTTTGCTTCTTCACATGATGTGTGCGATCCTTGGAATGCCATTTTATTTTGTTTTGCTTGCTGTTTTAATAAAATACTTAGATCTGAAAGTTTTTAATAAGAAAGAGTCCTAAAATAACTTCCTATTTACTTAACTACTCATTTGATCTTCACTTATATCTTTTTGGAGTAGTTTGTCGAACACTCTCATTCTTCACTTATATTATTTAGAGAGTTCATAATAGCAATGACATTTTGCAATAGCTTTGAAATTGGTCCTAGTATAATGAATATCCAAGAAAGATATAATAAAAACTCTCATTTAGATCATTGGATATGATAAGTTTAATTCCTTGCAATAGTTTTGCGATATGGAGATAATAATATGTGAGTCATGTTGGTGAGTAATTATGCTTTAGTAAGAATATTGATGTTAAGGTTTGTGATTCCGTATGCAAGCACGAAAGTCAATAGTTATGCAATGAAATTACATCCTACTTGTGGTATATTATTCGGTGTTAGCTATGATTAATGCTCGCTTATGTGATTTTTCGTTTCTTGGTTGGTTGCTTCTCAATATTTTTGCTAGCCTCCACTTGTACTAAGTAGAAATACTACTTCTGCATCCAAAATCCTTAAACCCAGTTTTGCCATGTGATTCCACCATACATGCCTATATGCGGTATTTCTGTGCCGTTCTAAGCAAATTTGTATGTGCCATCTCTAATTTTCAAAATAATCTCCTTTTTGTGTGCTCGTACCACTCATGAAGCGGCAGGGGTGGCCAATATTTTCCATGCTAGATGTGTTACTCTGAAGATGAGTGTTGATTCACTTGTCATTGCACGAGAGTACAACAAAGGTAATAGGGAGGCCCAGTCCTAAAATGAAAAAGAAATTTACTTTATGTTGTAAAATAATAAATTCCTTGGAAAGTGTTGGTATGGGCGGTACCCGTGAATACGACTAACCGTGGAGTGTGAAAGTGTGGTGGAAAAAGGAATAAACTTTATTTTCTATTTGGGAACCGCCTATGATATATCTAGCATGGAAAGTGTTGGGAATTACTCGGTCGTTTTCGTTGACAGGAAAAGTATGCCTCCCAAAATATTTTACCTCTCAATTTAAGCTTTGAGCTCTGGCACCTCTACAAATCCCTACTTCCCTCTGCGAAGGGCCTATCTATTTACTTTATGCAATTTTTAGATTTATTTGGGTCTCCATCTTCTCTTATAAAGCACCAACTAAGGGGAACTATGAGTCTATGATCGTACTTGAGCATTGGATGTAGCTAATATGCGAGTGTGTTTCATGAATGGATCAATGATTGAGCATGATGGGCTAGGGATAGCTTTCTTTAGTGTTGATATTTTGAAATACATGGTTTCTTATTGATATGCTTGAGTATTGATGTCCTCATGTCAAATTATAGACTATTGCTTTGAATCATTAAGTCCAAATGTCCATGCTACAAAAGAAAAGAGTATATGATGAATATGATAGGTAGCATTCCACATAAAAATTTGTATTTTCAATTGCCACTTTATCATGATGAGTTTTATGGGAAAGAGTTGTTGTTATGATGCTAGGAAAAGTGATTGAAATGATCATTGATCGAACTTACGCACTTTGCTAGCATTCACACTTCATAAATTATTTCTTTCATCATTTACCTACTCGAGGACAAGTAGGAATTAAGCTTGGGGATGCTGATATGTCTCCAACGTATCTATAATTTATGAAGTATTCATCCCATGTTTACAATAATTTTATATGGTTTTGATATGATTTGCATGGAACTAACTCGGACTGACGATGTTTTCAGCAGAACAACCGTGGTGTTATTTTTTGTGCAGAAATTAAAGTTCTCCAAATAAGCTGAAACTTTTTGACGATTTTTTTGGAATAAAAGAGACCCCAAAGCTTCATGGAAGGACCAGAAGGTGAAGGAGTAGGGCACAAGACACCGGGGCACGCCCGAGGGGCCGGGCTTGCCCCGATGGGTTGTGCTCACCTCGAGGCACATCTTCACGTGAAACCGACGCCAAAAATTCCTATAAATATAGAAACCATCAGAAATAACCCTAAATCAGAAGTTCCGTCGCGGCAAGGCTCTGTAGCCACGAAAAACCAATCTAGACCCCGTTCCGGCACCCTGTCGGGGGGGGGGGGGAATCATCACCGGTGGCCATATTCATCATCACGGCGGCCACCATGATGAGGAGGGAGCAGTCCACCCTTGGTGCTGAGGGTTTGTATCAGTAGCTATGTGTTTAATCTCTCTCTCTCTCTCTCTCTCTCTCTCTCTCTCTCTCTCGTGTTCTTGAGATCACACAATCTTGATGTATCTGGGCTTTGTTAATATAGTTGGATCATATGGTGTTTTCCCTCTCTATCTTGTTGCGAATTGAGTTTTCCCTATGAGATTTCGTTTTATTGGATTGAATACTTTTATGGATTTGAGAACACTTGATGTATGTCTTGCTACGAATACCCATGGTGAGACTGAGGTATCATATTGATTCACTTGATATGAGTTTTGGCACTCAACTCGCGGATTTCTGAGTTGACATTGGGGTAATCTATGCATAGGGGTTTATGCACGTTCTCGTCTTTGTTTCTCCGATAGAAATCTTGGGGCACTCTTTGAGGTTCTTTTTGTTCGATTGAGTATTATGAATCTGAAATTGTTTGATGCATATCATATAATCAACTCATGGATACTCGCGGTGACATTAGAGTTGGTTGATGTGTATCATATGGTGTTATTTTATTACGAACTCTTGGTTAGATCGATCGGAAAGAATATATTGGTGTTATTTTAGTACGAACTCTAGGATAGATTGATCAGAAAGAATAGCTTTGAGGTGGTTTCGTACCCTACAAACAGTTTCTTCTTATGTTCTCCGCTAGATAAGAACTTTCGAGTGATTCTTCATCGCACATTGAGGGATGGTTATATGATCCGATTAGATTAGCATTGTTGAGAGATTGCACTAGCGAAAGTACGGACCCTAGGCCTTGATTTCAAGCATTGCAATACTGCTTGTGCTCACTTTTATCGATTGCTACCTTGCTGTTTTTATTTATTCAGATTATAGAAATATATTTCAACCATCCATATTACACTTTTATCACCATCTCTTCGCCGATATAGTGCACCTATACAATTTGCCATTGTATTGGGTGTGTTGGGGACACAAGAGACTCTTTGTTATTTGGTTGCAGGGTTGTTTGAGAGAGACCATGTTCATCCTATGCCTCCCACGGATTGATAAATCTTAGGTCATCCACTTGAGGGAAATTTGCTACTGTCCTACAAAACTCTGCACTTGGAGGCCCAACACGAGTCTACAAGAACAAGTTATGTAGTAGAGATCAGAGAACAACTTAGAACATGAAATAAATTCTACTTAAAGATAAATCTAACAAGCGCACACGAGAATATTCACCCCACGCTATTGCTACCCGGCAACAACGCCAGAAAAGGCCTTGATAACCCACACATATAGGGGATCAGTTGTAGCCTTTCGATAAATAAGAGTGTCGAACCCAATGAGGAGCTAAAGGTAGAATTTATATTCTCTGAAGTTATATCGACCACCGATACAACTCTACGCACGATAACGCTCACTTTAACTAGAACAAGAATAAAACTTGTTTGTAGGTGTAATGGGATAGGTTTGCAAGATAATAAAGAACATGGAAATAAAATTTAGGTGATGTTTTAAATAAATAACAATAAAGTAAATATAGCAAGAGTGGAAAAGTGGTGGTAGGATGTGCGAAATTGTCCCTAGGCAATTGATAACAAGTCAGATAATCATTATTGCAGTTTTATGTGTGGGAGAGTCTGATACGTCTCTGACGTATCTATAAATTTTTATTGTTCCATGCTATTATTTTTGGACCAGAAGAAGCCCACGGAGTATCGGAGATGGGCCAGAAGAGTCCCGAGGCACCCACGAGGGTGGGGGCGCGCACTACCCTCCTAGGCGCGCCCCCTACCTCGTGCCCGCCTCGGAGACCCCTCCTGACTTGTTCCCGATGCCAAAACCTCTTATATATATACCCAAACTTCCATAACATAACCTAGATCGGGAGTTCCGCCGCCGCAAGCCTCTATAGCCACCAAAAACCAATCGGGACCCTGTTCTGGCACCCTGCCAGAGAGGGGATCCCTCACCAGTGGCCATCTTCATCATCCCGACGCTCTCCATGACAAGTAGGAGTAGTTCACCCTTGGGGCTGAGCGTATGTACCAATAGCTATGTGTTTGATATCTCTCTCTCTCTCTCTCTCTCTCTCTCGTGTTCTTGATTCGGCACGATCTTGATGTATCGCGAGCTTTGCTATTATAGTTGGGTCTTATGATGTTTCTCCCCCTCTACTCTCTTGTAATGGATTGAGTTTTCCTTTCGAAGTTATCTTATTGGGGTGAGTCTTTAAGGATTTGAGAACACTTGATGTATGTGTTGCATGTGCTTATCTGTGGTGATAATGGGATATTCACGTGATCTACTTGATGTATGTTTTGGTGATCAACTTGCGGGTTCAGTGACCTTGTGAACTTATGCATAGGGGTTGACACACATTTCCGTCTTGACTCTCCGGTAGAAACTTGAGCATTAATAAATCTTGGACACGTTTTCGTCTTGCAGGGTTGCTTGAGAGAGACACATCGATAACTTTTAGATCTTCATCTTGATTTTCATAGGAATTAGAAGAACACGCTTTAATAAAGGCATCTTTGTAAGCACGCATCCTAGCGGTTCTTTCTTTGCACTCATCAATGGAAATTCTCATGGCTTTGAGAGACTCATTGATATCATGCTTAGGAGGAATAGATCTAAGCTTTAAAGAATCAACCTCAAGAGAAATTCTATCAACGTTCCTAGCCAAATCATCAACTTTAAGCAATTTCTATTCAAGCAAAGCATTGAAATTCTTTTGCGAATTCATAAACTCTTTAACACTACTCTCAAATTCAGAGGGCATCTTATTAAAATTTGCATAAGAGTTGTTGTAGGAATTTCCATAATTATTAGAAGGATTACTAGGATAAGGCCTAGAATTAAAATTCCCTCTATACGCGTTGTTACCAAAACTATTCCTACCAACAAAATTCACATCCATAGATTCATTATTATTCTCAAGCAAAGTAGATAAAGGCATATTATTGGGATCAGAAGAAACACTCTTAACAAATAAATTCCTAAGTTCATCCATCTTTTCACTCAAAACATTGATTTCTTCTATAGCATGCACTTTTTTATTAGTAGATCTTTCAGTATGCCATTGAGAATAATTGACCATAATATTATCTAGGAGTTTAGTAGCATCTCCTAAAGTGATTTCCATAAAAGTGCCTCCCGCGACCGAATCTAAAAGATTTCTAGAAGCAAAATTCAATCCAGCATAAATTTTTTGTATAATCATCCATAAGTTCAAACCATGAGTAGGACAATTACGTAGCATTAATTTCATTCTCTCCCAAGCTTGTGCAACATGTTCATGATCAAGTTGCTTAAAATTCATAATATCGTTCCTAAGAGAGATAATCTTAGCGGGAGGAAAATACTTAGAGATAAAAGCATCTTTGCACTTGTTCCAAGAATCAATACTATTTTTAGGCAAAGATGAAAACCACGCTTTAGCACGATCTCTAAGCGAAAAAGGAAATAGCTTCAATTTAACGACATCATTATCGACATCCTTTTTCTTTTGCATATCACATAAATCAACAAAGCCATTTAGATGAGTAGCGACATCTTCACTAGGAAGGCCGGCGAATTGATCTTTCATAACAAGATTCAACAAAGCAGTATTGATTTCACAAGATTCAGTATTGGAAAGAGGAGCAATCGGAGTGCTAAGGAAATCATTGTTATTGCTATTGGTGAAGTCACACAATTTGGTAGCATCTTGGGCCATCATGACAATCAAGCAAACAAACACACGAGCAAACAAAAGGCAAAGGGAAAAAGAGGAGGAGATTGGGAAAGATAGGGCGAATAAAACGGCAAGGGTGAAGTGGGGGAGAGGAAAACGAGAGGCAAATGGCAAATAATGTAATGCGAGAGATAGAGATTGTGATGGGTACTTGGTATGTTGACTTTTGCGTAGGCCTCCTCGGCAACGGCGCCAGAAATCCTTCTTGCTACGTCTCGAGCTAGCGTTGGTTTTCCCCGAAGAGGAGGGGGTGATGCAGCACAGTAGTGTAAGTATTTCCCTCAGTTTTTGAGAACCAAGGTATCAATCCAGTAGGAGGTCACGCGCAAGTCCCTCGTACCTGGACAAAATGGTAGCAACTCGCAACCAACGCTTAGGGGTTGTCAGTCCCTTCACTGTCACTTATGAGAGTGAGATCTGATAGAGATAATATTTTTGGTATTTTTGGTATAAAGATGCAAAGTGAAAAGTAAAAGCAAAACAAGTAAAATAAAGTAATGGAGATTGATATGATGAGAATAGACCCGGGGGCCATAGGTTTCACTAGTGGCTTCTCTCAAGAGCATAGATATTCTACGGTGGGTGAACAAATTACTGTTGAGCAATTGATAGAATTGAGCATAGTTATGAGGTTATCTAGGTATGATCATGTATATAGGCATCACGTCCGTGACATGTAAACCGACTCCTGCCTGCATCTACTACTATTACTCCACTCATCGACCGCTATCCAGCATGCATCTAGAGTACTAAGTTCAAAACAGAGTAACGCCTTAAGCAAGATGAAATCATGCAGAGGAATAAATTCATGCAATATGATAAATACCCCATCTTGTTATCCTCGATGGCAACAATACAATACGTGCCTTGCAACTCTTTCTGTCACTGAGTAAGGACACCGCAAGATTGAACCCAAAGCTAAACACTTCTCCCATTGCAAGAACTACCAATCTAGTTGGCCAAACCAAACGGATAATTCGAAGAGACTTGCAAAGATAACTCAATCATACATAAAAGAATTCAGAGAAGATTCAAATATTATTCATAGATAAGTTGGATCATAAACCCACAATTCATCGGCCTCAACAAACACACCACAAAAATAAGATTACATCGAATAGATCTCCACGAGAGAGGGGGAGAACATTGTATTGAGATCCAAAAAGAGAGAAGAAGCCATCTAGCTACTAGCTCTGGACCCGAAGGTCTGAAGTAAACTACTCACACTTCATCGAAGGGCTATGGTGTTGATGTAGAAGCCCTCCGTGATAGATGCCCTCTCCGGCGGAGCTCCGGAACAGGCCCCAAGATGGGATCTCGTGGATACAGGAAGTTGCGGCGGTGGAATTAGGTTTTTGGCTCCGTCTCTGGTCTAATGGGGGTACGTAGGTATATATAGGAGGAAGGAGCACGTCGGTGGAGCTCCGAGGGGCCCATGAGGCAGGGGGCGCGCCCTCCACCCTCGTGACCTCCCTGGAAACTTCTTGGAGTAGGGTCCAAGTCTCCTGGATCACGTTTGGTGAGAAGATCACGTTCCCGAAGGTTTCATTCCGTTTGGACTCCGTTTGATATTTTGTTTCCTCGAAATACTGAAATAGGCAAAAAACAGCAATTCTGGGCTGGGCCTCCGGTTAATAGGTTAGTCCCAAAAATAATATGAAAGTGGAAAATAAAGCCCAATATAGTCCAAAACAATAGATAAAGTAGCATGGAGCAATCAAAAATTATAGATACGTTGGAGACGTATCAGGCATCCCCAAGCTTAATTCCTGCTCGTCCTCGAGTAGGTAAATGATAAAAAGAGAATTTTTTATGCGGAGTGATACTTTGGCATAATTTCAATGTAAATCTTCTTAATCGTGGTATGAATATTCAGATCCGAAAGGTTCAAGACAAAAGTTCATATTGACATAAAAATGATAATACTTCAAGCATAGTAATCAAACAGTTATGTCATCTCAAAATAACATGGCCAAAGGAAGTTCATCCCTACAAAATCATATAGTTAGGCTATGCTTCATTTTCGTCACACAAAGATGTTCCCAACTTCTATACCCCCGATGACAAGCCAAGCAATTGTTTCATACTCAAATAATCTCAAACTTTTTCAACCTTCATGCAATACATGAGCGCGAGCCATGGAGATAACACTATGGGTGGTATAGAATATGATGATGGGGATTGTGTGGAGAAGACTAAAAAGGAGAAAGTCTCACATCAAAGAGGCTAATCAATGAGCTATGGAGATGCCCATCGATTGATGTTAATGCAAGGAGTAGGGATTGCCATGCAACGGATGCACTAGAGCTAAGAATGCTCAACAAAAGAAAACTAGTGGGTGTGCATCCAACTTGCTTGCTCATCAAGACCTAGGGCATTTTGAGGAAGCCCATCGTTGGAATATACAAGCCAAGCTCTATAATGAAAAATTCCCACTAGTATGAACAAGACAACTTATGAGACTCACTATATGAAAATCATGGTGCTACTTTGAAGCACAATATATGAGACTCACTACATGAAGAACAAGGTGCTACTTTGAAGCACAAGTGTGGAAAAAGAGATAGTAGCATTGCCCTTTTTTCTCTTTTTTTGGGCCTTTCTTTTTTTTTGGCCTTTTTTTTATTGGGCAATGCTCTAATAATGATGATCATCACACTTCTATTGATTACAACATAATGATTACAACTCGATACTAGAACAAGATATGACTCTATATGAATGCCTCCGGCGGTGTACCGGGATGGTGCAATGTATCAAGAGTGACATGTATGAAAAATAATGCATGGTGGCTTTGCCACAAATACGATGTCAACTACAAGATCATGCAATGGCAATATGACAAAAGTAAAGCATGTCATGATGATGATGATGGTGGTGGTGGAAGTTGCATGGCAATATATCTTGGAATGGCTATGGAAATGCCATGATAGGTAGGTATGGTGGCTGTTTTGAGGAAGATATAGGGAGGTTTATGTGTGAAAGAGCGTATCATATCACGGGGTTTGGATGCACCGGTGAAGTTTGCACCAACTCTCAATGTGAGAAAGGGCAATGCACGGTACCGAAGAGGCTAGCAAATGGCGGAAAGGTAAAAGTGTGTATAATCCATGGACTCAACATTAGTCAAAAGAACTCATATACTTATTGCAAAAATTTAGAACTCATCAAAAATCAAGTACTACGCGCATGCTCCTAGGGGGATAGATTGGTAGGAAAAGACCATCGCTCGTCCCCGACCGCCACTCATAAGGATGCACAAGCCAGGTACACTTCATGCTTCAAATTTGTTACACAACTTTAACCATACGTGCATGCTACGGGACTTGCTAACTTCAACACAAGTATTTCTCAAATTCACAACTACTCAACTAGCACGACTATGATATTATCACCTCTATATCTCAAAACAATTATCAAGCATCAAACTTATCTTAGTATTCAACCCACTAAAAAGAAAGTTTCACATATCTTGAATACCAAGTATATTAACATTAAGCAAATTACCATGCTATTAATGACTCTCAAAATAATCTAAGTGAAGCATGAGAGATCAAGTTTCTTTATAACAATCCACCACCGTGCTCTAAAAGATCTAAGTGAAGCACTAGAGCAAAAATTATCACGCTCAAAAAGATATAAGTGAAGCACATAGAGTAAACTATCAAGCTCAAAAGATATAAGTGAAGCACATAGAGTATTCTAACAAATTTCAATTCATGCATGGCTCTCTCAAAATCTATGTACAGCAAGGATGATTGTGGTAGACTAACAAGCAAAGACACAAATAATACAAGACGCTCCAAGCAAAACACATATCATGTGGTGAATAAAAATATAGCTCCAAGTAAATTACCGATGGAAGTGGACGAAAGAGGGGATGCCTTCCGGGGCATCCCCAAGCTTTGACTTTTTGGTGCCCTTGGATTATCTTGGGGGTGCCATGGGCATCCCCAAGCTTAGGCTCTTGCCACTCCTTGTTCCATAATCCATCAAAAGAATTCACCCAAAACTTGAAAACTTCACAACACAAAACTCAATAGAAATCTCGTGAGCTCCGTTAGAGAAAGAAAACATAAAACCACTTCAAGGTACTGTAATGAACTCATTTTTTATTTATTTTGGTGTTAAACCTACTGTATTACAACTTTTCTATGGATTATAAACTATTTTACTAACCATAGATTCATCAAAATAAGCAAACAACACACCAAAGACAGGATCTGTCAAAAACAGAACAATCTGTAGTAATCTGTAACTAAAGCAAACTTCTGGAACTCCAAAAACTCTACCAAACTTAGAAGACCTAGACAATTTGTTTATTGATCAGAAGCAATTGGAATCAGTATTTTATCACGTTCTGATGATTTTTAATAATTCGGGCACTGAACGCAAAGTTTCTGGAAATTACAGCAAGATCAAATAACTATCATCCAAGAAGATCCAATAGGTCTAGCTTGGCACAAACACAAATTAAAACACAAAACCACATCCAAACAGAAGGTAGATGGGTTATTTATTACCTAACAGAAGAAAATAAAAAAAAATAAAAATAAAATTGGGTTGCCTCCCAACAAGCGCTATCGTTTAACGCCCCTAGCTAGGCATAAAAGCGAGGATAGATCTAGGTATTGTCATCTTTGGTAGGCAATCCATAAGTGGCTCTCATGATAGATTCATATGGTAATTTTATTTTATTTCTAGGAAAGTGTTCCATTCCCTTCTTTAAGGGAAATTGGAATTTAATATTCCCTTCCTTCATATCAATAATTGCACCAATCGTTCTAAGGAAAGGCTACCAAGAATAATAGGACATGAAGGATTGCAATCTATATCAAGAACGATAAAATCTACGGGCACATAATTCCTATTTGCAACAATAAGAACATCATTAATTCTTCCCATAGGCTTTTTAATAGTGGAATCCGCAAGATGAAAGTTTAGAGAGCAATCATCAAAGTCACGGAAATCTAGCAAATCACACAAAGCTTTGGGGATAGTAGAGACACTAGCACCCAAATCACACAAAGCATGAAACTCATAATTTTTAATTCTAATCTTAATTGTAGGTTCCCACTCATCATGGAGTTTTCTAGGGATAGAAACTTTCAACTCAAGCTTTTCTTCATAAGATTGCATTAAGGCGTCAACAATGTGTTCGGTAAAGGCCTTATTTCGACCATAAGCATGAGGAGAATTTAACACGGATTGCAACAAGGAAATACAATCAATTAAAGGCAATTTTCATAGTTAAATTCCTTGAGATCCAAAATAGTGGGTTTAGCAATATCTAGATTTTTATTTCTTTCAATCCCTTTTTTATCAATTTCATCATCAGGATCTAAAAACTCAGAATTCTTAGAACGCCTTCTAGGTAAGGGAAGATCATAATCAGATTCATCAAGATTCATATTGCAAAACAAATATTTAATAGGGCACATGTCAATAACTTTTCGATCTTCATCTTGATTTTCATAGGAATTAGAAGAACACACTTTAATAAAGGCATCTTTGTAAGCACGCATCCTAGCGGTTCTTTCTTTGCACTCATCAATGGAAATTCTCATGGCTTTGAGAGACTCATTGATATCATGCTTAGGAGGAATAGATCTAAGCTTTAAAGAATCAACATCAAGAGAAATTCTATCAACGTTCCTAGCCAAATCATCAACTTTAAGCAATTTCTCTTCAAGCAAAGCATTGAAATTCTTTTGTGAATTCATAAACTCTTTAACACTACTCTCAAATTCAGAGGGAATCTTATTAAAATTTGCATAAGAGTTGTTGTAGGAATTTCCATAATTATTAGAAGGATTACTAGGATAAGGCCTAGAATTAAAATTCCCTCTATACGCGTTGTTACCAAAACTATTCCTACCAACAAAATTCACATCCATAGATTCATTATTATTCTCAAGCAAAGTAGATAAAGGCATATTATTGGGATCAGAAGAAACACTCTTAACAAATAAATTCCTAAGTTCATCCATCTTTTCACTCAAAACATTGATTTCTTCTATAGCATGCACTTTTTTATTAGTAGATCTTTCAGTATGCCATTGAGAATAATTGACCATAATATTATCTAGGAGTTTAGTAGCATCTCCTAAAGTGATTTCCATAAAAGTGCCTCCCGCGACCGAATCTAAAAGATTTCTAGAAGCAAAATTCAATCCAGCATAAATTTTTTGTATAATCATCCATAAGTTCAAACCATGAGTAGGACAATTACGTAGCATTAATTTCATTCTCTCCCAAGCTTGTGCAACATGTTCATGATCAAGTTGCTTAAAATTCATAATATCGTTCCTAAGAGAGATAATCTTAGCGGGAGGAAAATACTTAGAGATAAAAGCATCTTTGCACTTGTTTCAAGAATCAATACTATTTTTAGGCAAAGATGAAAACCACGCTTTAGCATGATCTCTAAGCGAAAAAGGAAATAGCTTCAATTTAACGACATCATTATCGACATCCTTTTTCTTTTCAATATCACATAAATCAACAAAGCCATTTAGATGAGTAGCGACATCTTCACTAGGAAGGCCGGCGAATTGATCTTTCATAACAAGATTCAACAAAGCAGTATTGATTTCACAAGATTCAGTATTGGAAAGAGGAGTAATCGGAGTGCTAAGGAAATCATTGTTATTGCTATTGGTGAAGTCACACAATTTGGTAGCATCTTGGGCCATCACGACAAGCAAGCAAACTAACACACGAGCAAACAAAAGGCAAAGGGAAAAAGAGGAGGAGATTGGGAAAGAGAGGGCGAATAAAACGGCAAGGGTGAAGTGGGGGAGAGGAAAACGAGAGGCAAATGGCAAATAATGTAATGCGAGAGATAGAGATTGTGATGGGTACTTGGTATGTTGACTTTTGCGTAGGCCTCCTCGGCAACGGCGCCAGAAATCGTTCTTGCTACGTCTTTGTCGGATCTCGGGTTCCGGCAGACCCTTAAGGTTCGAACTCTGGGGTGCGCGCGGAGATTGTGCCCTCTACCTCTCCGTCTCACAAAGATCTAACTACCGAAAGAACAACACAAAAGACACAGGGTTTATACTAGTTCGGGCCACCGATGTGGTGTAATACCCTACTCCAGTGTGGTGGGTGGATTGCCTCTTGGGCTGATGATGATGAACAGTACAAGGGAGAACGGCCTCGCGAGGGCCTGTTCTAGCTGGGATGATGAACTGTTAGGGGAGTTCAGCCGCCCTTCTCTCTCTCTCTCTCCTTGTTCGGATTTTGGGTACCCCCTTTCCTGGGGGTGGCTAGTCCTATTTATAGGCAAAGGCCCTGGGCCTCTTCCCAAATATTGAGCGGGAAGGGCGCCAACAATTGGCCAATTCGAAGGGGAACATCCAGTACACTTATCCTGACCAAAGTTGGTCCTCCCCTGCCAAAGGCCCCGTGGTGACGCCGTTCTGGGCTCCACGATGACCTCCTTCCCACCGTTGGACTGGTCTTGGTCTCGTTGCACCGAAAGGGATGCCTTTGCTTGATCTTCTCGCCTGCGCTTGCCCCCTTTGCACCAAAGAGGAAAGGGAGGACACTGCGCGGGCTGGCGCCCGCCTGGCGCCCTTGGTCGTCATGGCTTGCATCATGGGCACCTCGGGAGGTACCCTGCCTTGATCTCTCCGCCTCCTCATGAGCCAGCCTGATGAGTCCGCGCCTGAGGAAGCACCGTGTCGTCCGCCCCGCGAGGCTTGGCCCCTCGCGAGGGTCTTGGGTCTTGTGTTGATGAAGATGGGCCGTGCTGGGCCCCCTTCAAGCCAAGCCGCAGGCCGCAGGTAGGCAAGTCTGGGGACCCCCGTTCCCAGAACGCCGACAGTAGCCCCCGGGCCCAAGGCGCGCATGGACTTGGCCATGCCGAGCAGCGAAAGGGCAAGGGCGAAGCGCCGCGGGCCCTAACAGCCTGCGGCCTTGGGCGCCGCGTGGCGGTTTGATTGGACGTGGGCGTCTCCGCTTCCCCACGACGCCTTGGCAACTGCGTGACTTGACTAGTCCCTGCATGCATAGATACGGGTCATTATTACCTACGATCGTGGTGCTCGGCGGTTGGTCTTCTCCGGCTATAAGTACGGGGGCCGCGTGAGCTCCGCCAGTCCGCCCCTTCCTGCTTCTCTTCTTCTTCTCCTTGGCCACTCGTCTCTCTCATGGCTCCGAAGAGGTTCTCAGCCACAGAGAAGGGAAAGGCCAGTCGGGCAGGGCCCGACTCCCGCCCGGCCAAGCGCGGCCGGGGTCGTCCCCGCAAGCATCCCGCGGTCCCCATTGCGGCTTCCCGTGGCCACAGGGGTGGCTCCCCGCGTGGTGGTGAGCGCTCGGCTGCCAAGGGGAGGCAGGCCGTGATTGCGCGGCCCCACAGGCCATGCTTTTGCTCGGCGGAGGTGCTGCCGGAGTTCGTCGTGTGGTCGGTGGACCCGACCAACACCTGGCTCCAGCTCCCCCGCTTCTTCATCAGCGAGCTGCCGGCCAGCTCCCGGTGCGGCTTCTGGCTCCAGGCCGACGGTTGTTGCAGCAGGGCCTCCTGGGTTTCGCTTGAGGTCTCCCCTTATGGAAACGGGGCCCTGACTCGTGGCTGGCAAATGTTTGCCTGCGCGCGCGGCCTGAGTCAGCGGTGCACCCTGCACTTCAAGTTCGACAGTGACGGCACCCTCTATGTGAGGGTGTTTGGGGAAGATGGTCGCCGCGCTGGATGCTGCCTCGAGGGCGACGACCGCGGCTAGGGCCCCCGCCCCGACGACGATGGAGGAGACAGCGCCCGCGCAGGTGGAGGCGCTCGATGCTCCCCAAGCTTCACCAACTCTTCTTCAGGTGACTCCTCCCGCGGTGGCCGCAGCCAGCCCCCACGACGTCGCGCTTGCTTGGGGGGCGGCAGCTCGTCCGCCCGTCACCGCGCCCCGGTGAAGCGCGAGAGGGAGTCCGCCTGAGCCCTGGGGGCATCCCGGGTCGCCTCGGCTGGCCGGAGCGAGGCGAGCCGCGCCGGGCTCGTCCTTTATTTTCCTTTTGTTTCCTGCGTAAAAGAGAACAGTTGCATGTAGCCTCGTGGGGGCGTGTTGGAGGTTATTGTTGTTAACAACTACCTTGATTTAGCTTTCGTGCTTTTCAGCTGTGTGCCTGCACGTAAATAGTTCCCGGCCCCAGCCGTGGGGGGGGGGGGGCGACCGACCCAGGCCATGTGTGCGTGTCGCGGTGCCTGAGGGGCACGGACTGGAGGGGTGCTCCCGTAATGGACCCGGGTCGTGAAACCTTAGAACGAGTAGAACAGGAACCCTCGCGAGGGCGCTCGGCTGCTCCCCCTCGCGAGACTTTTTGCAAGAGGAATCAAAATGGGGGAGTGAAAATCAACGAAATGTAAACCAATGACGGCAATAATTTCAATAAAACTTCAACTGCGAACAAAGCAAACCAACTGCGGAAAGCAAATGAAAAAGCCGCGTCCGGCACCTAATCTAGTCTTCAACGTCTTCTCACCAGCGCGGAGCTAAGTGCTGCCACTGGGCGTGGGAGGGAGCCCCAGGGCCTGAGGCCGGCGCTCCTGAGACTCCGGGGCGTGTACAGCCCCACTCATTATTACGTGAGAGTGTCACGGGCGGCGAGCTTCACAGGCATTGGCCTTCTTCACAGGCTCCGGGCCTTTCTTCTTGGGGTAACAAGCTTCACAGGCACTCGCCTTCCTCACAGGCTCTGGGCCTTTTCCAAAAAGGATTGATCTTCACAGGCATTCACCTTCTTCACAGGCTCTGGGCCTTTTCCAAAAAGGGATTGATCTTCACAGGCGTTCGCCTTCTTCACAGGCTCCGGGCCTTTTCCAAAAAGGGATTGATCTTCACAGGCGTTCGCCTTCTTCACAGGCTCCGGGCCTTTTCCAAAAAGGGATTGATCTTCACAGGCATTCGCCTTCTTCACAGGCTCCGGGCCTTTTCCAAAAAGGGATTGATCTTCACAGGCGTTTGCCCTCTTCATAGGCTCCGGGCCTTTTCCAAAAAGGGATTGATCTTCACAGGTGTTCGCCCTCTTCACAGGCTCAGGGCCTTTTATGGGTAGAACCTCCGGAGGTGTTGGATATTCCACACGTTCTGGATCGGCTCCCCTTCCTGAGTCTCCAAGCGCACGGAGCCTGGCCTGGAAACATGAACAACCTTGAACGGGCCCTCCCACATGGGAGAGAGCTTGTGTAGCCCTTCCCTGGAGAGAACCCGTCTGAGCACGAGATCTCCTACCTCGAGGGTCCTGGGGCGGATGCTGCGGCAGTGATATCGTCGCAGCTTCTGCTGGTACCTCGCCGCTCTCAGCGCGGCTTCTCGGCGGCGTTCCTCCCCCGGCACGAGGTCCATCCCCCGCATGGCGTCCTGTTGCGTATCATCGAACGCTAGGACCCGCGCGGAGTGATGTCTGACCTCGTGAGGGAGGACTGCTTCGGCTCCATAGACCAGGAAGAACGGGGTCTCCCCGGTTGGCTTGGTCGCAGTCGTGCGGATGGACCACAACACGGACTGGAGCTCATCGTACCAACCTCTGCCGCAGGCCTCCAGCTTCTTCTTGAACGTCCTTGTCTTGAGGCCCCTCAGGACCTCCGCGTTGGCTCGTTCGGCCTGGCCGTTGCTCCGCGGGTGCGCCATCGAAGCGTAGCATATCTACGTTCCAAGGTTAGCACAGTATGTTTTGAAGAGGTTACTGGTGAACTGCGAACCGTTGTCTGTGATGATGCGGTTCGGCACCCCGAACCGGCTCACGATGCCCCTGATGAACCTGACCGCGGAACCCGCGGGGATGGTGCGGACAACCTCCACTTCTGCCCACTTGGTGAATTTGTCAATGGCGACGTAGAGGTAGCGGTAGCCCCCTGGCGCCCGAGGGAACGGGCCCAGAATGTCCAACCCCCAAACTACAAATGACCATGAAAGGGGTATAGTCTGCAATCCTCCCGTCGACTGATGGATCTGTTTGGCGTGAAATTGGCAAGCCTCACAAGCCTTCACCAGCTCGACAGCGTCGTTGAGCGCGGTGGGCCAATAGAACCCGCTGCAGAACGCTTTGCCGACGAGGGTCCGTGATGACGAGTGATGCCCACAGTCCCCGACGTGTATGTCCTCCGGCAGTTCCTTCCCTTGCTCCCTGGAAATGCAGCATAGGGATACGTCGTTCGGCCGCTTCCTGTAGAGCTCTCCGTCCCTGATGCAGTATGCCGTGGCTTGCTGCGCCACACGCTCCGCTTCTTCCTCCTGCTCCGTCAGGGCCCCTTGTGTTAAATAACTCCGGAGTTCCGTGATCCAGCATTCCTCCTGAGGTTCCATAGTCAGGAGCAGGCGTGTCCCCGAGGCAGGGCCGCAGGCCGGGGCTCCTGAGGCAGGTGGCTGGGGGAGTTCCTCCCGAGGCTGAGCAGTGTTTGACAACGACGGCTGGGCTGAGGGCTTGAAGAGCCATTCTTCAAAGACGCCAAGCTCCTGAGGCAACCGCCTGGACGCCCGTCTGGCGATGTCATCGGCTTCCTAATTGGTGCCACGGGGCACATGCCTCAATTCCAGCCCCCAGAACTACTTCTCCATCCTGCGGACCTCCGCTAGATAGGCCTCCATGTGCTCATCCCTTGGTTCGTACACCTTGTTGGAGAAATTGAACAAGGAGCTGTGAATCGCCCTTGACGGTGAGGCGCTTCACCCCCAGAGCTGCTGCGGCCTTCAACCCCGCTATCAGAACCTCATATTCCGCTATGTTGTTCGAGACCTTTTCGCCTTGCTGGAAAACAGAGATGTACGGCGTAGTAGAGCTTGTCCTGAGTGGGCGATATCAGCACCGCACCTGCCCCGGCGCCGTGCCTGGAGAACGCCCCATTGAAGTACACGACCCATCGTTCCGGTGCCTCACTCCCTGGGGAGAGGGACCGATCCTCGTTGTTCTCGAGGCTGGGTGCCTCCGTCCATTCTGCCACGAAATCCGCTAACGCTGCTCCTTTGATGACCCTGGTCGTGCTAAACTCGAGCTGGAACACCTGCGGTTCCATGTTCCACTCGGCGACCCGTCCGGCTGAGTTAGGGCTCCTGAGCACCCTCTCCAAGGGGTATGACGAGACGACCTTGATGGGATGCCCTTGGAAGTAGTGACGGAGCTTGCGCGAGGCCACCATTAGTGCGAGGAGGAGCTTCTGAGGCATGGGGTACCACGCCCTCACGTCTCGCAACAACGTGCTAACAAAGTAGACTGGGTGCTCAACAAGGCCGAGAGCATCAGTGTTCGGAGCGCCCTCTGGAGGCAAGGGCGCTTCGCGAGGTGATGTGGCCTCGGAAGGTCGTCCGTCCAGATGAGTGGCCTCTCTTGCTTTCGGTGCACTCTTTGACGGCTGATCCTCCTCAGCCGTAGTTACGTCTCCCGTGGGCCTTCCTTGTTCCTGCCTTGCCTTGTCTCGGGCTGCTGATGTGGCTCTGATTTGGCGCTCTTCCCTAACCGCCACCAGGGCTGCGCTGGCAGAGTAGGGAATGGCGGCGAGGTAGAGCAGCAGGGGCTCTCGAGGATGCGGAGCCACCATGACCGGGGGACTGGTTAGGTACCTCTTGAGATCTTAAAACGCCTTGTCTGCCTCTTTAGTCCATTCAAAAGGCCCCTTCTTCTTCATTAGTTGGAAGAAAGGTAGTGCTCGCTCCCCCAGTTTGGAGATGAAGCGCCCTAGCGCGGTCACGCGTCCGGTGAGCTTCTGCATTTCTCTGAGGGTTTTCGGCAGGCTCATGTCCTCGACCGCCTTGACCTTCTCCGGGTTAGCCTCGATGCCCCGATGGGACACGAGGAAGCCCAAGAGCTTGCCCGAGGGGACTCCGAACACACACTTCTCTGGGTTGAGCCGCAGGTTCACTGCGTCGAGGCTCGCGAAGGTCTCCTCCAGGTCTTGTATCAGGGTCTTGGCCTCCCGAGATTTCACCACAATGTCGTCAACGTAAGCTTCGACATTCTTCCCGAGTTGCGGGCCCAAGGTGATGTGCATCAGCCGCTGAAAGGTCGCCCCTGCGTTACGCAGCCCAAATGGCATGCATGTATAGCAGTACACCCTGCATGGGGTTAAGAAGGCGGTCTTCTCGACGTCTTCTACCGCCATCTTGATCTTGTGGTACCCAGAGAAGGCGTCCAGGAAGCAGAGCAGGTCGCACTCCGCGGTGGAATCGACGATCTGATCGATGCGGGGGAGCGGGAACGGATCTTGCGGGCATGCCTTGTTGAGGTTGGTGAAGTCGACACACATGCGTTCCTTTCCCCCCTTCTTGGGCCCAACAACAGGGTTGGCCAACCAATCCGGGTATCGGACCTCGCGAATGACCCCAACGGCCTCCAACTTGCGGGTTTCTTGGACGATGAAGGCTTGCTTCTCTGCGGACTGCCGCCTGGCTTTCTGCTTCACGGGGCGCACGTTCGGGCACACGTTGAGGTGATGCTCGATGACGCTCCGAGGGATCCCTACCAACTGATCAGGCTCCCAAGCAAACACCTTCTTATTTGCGCGCAGGAACCTGATCAGAGCTTCCTCCTACTCAGGCTCGAGGTTGGCGCCTATGGTGAAAGTGGCACTGGAGGACCCGTCTTCGTCGACAGGTATCTGCTTGGTTTCTGCCTTGTCCTGGGTGAACAACTGCTTCTTCTTGCCTGGCGCAGCCCCATTGGGCTCGGGGGTCCCCGCGTCGGCTGGCCGTGCCGAGGCCGCCGTCTTGAAGGCGAGCTTGAGTACCCGCAGGGCACCCTCGGTGTCCCCGTGCACGGTGAGGACACCGCTGCTCCCGGGCATCTTCATGAGGTTATACGCCGGGTGCGTGGCGGCCATGAACTAGGCCAGCGCCGGGTAGCCGAGGATGGCGTTGTAAGGAAGGCCGATGGGGGCGATGTCGAAGTCGACCATTTCTGTGCGGAAGTTGTCGTAGGTGCCGAAGGTTACTGGGAGCCGGATATGTCCCAAGGAGCTGGATGACCCGCCCCCGACGCCCAAGAAAGACCGACTGGGTTGCAGCCGCTCCAGGGTTATGCAGAGGAGGTTGAAGGTCTCAACCGAAAGCACGCTGAGGCCGGCACCGCCGTCGATGAGGGTTCTGGTGACAGCCACCTGGCAGATGGTGGGGGTGCACAACATGGGGAGCGCGCCCGAGCCAGCCAAGTTGGTGGGGTGGTCCTCCGAGCTGAAGGCCAGACCGACCTCGCGCGCCACTTGGTCCGTGGGAGCCCCCTGCCGTGAGGAAATGGCGCCGACCCGGCGGACAAACGGCTTGACGTGGCGACTTGTGGGCGGCGCCTGCGAGCTGCCCAGGAGGGCCGCGACGACCAGGGGTGTTGATGTAGCGGTGCGGTCATCTTGCCGCACAGGCAGATGCTGGGATGACGCTTGATGCTCGTTCCCCGCCAAGCCAGTGGCGGCGTTGGTGGCAGGCGACGGGGAACGACGAGGGCGCCCACCGACGGGGGCCGCCTGGGCGACGCGGGCTCGATGAGCGTCGGACATGGACGCGACGGTCGGAGGAGAACGAAGCGGTGGAAGACAAATTCCGGCGCACCCCCTACCTGGCGCGCCAGATGTCGGATTTCGGGTTCCGGCAGACCCTTAAGGTTCGAACTCTGGGGTGCGCGCAGAGATTGTGCCCTCCACCTCTCCGTCTTGCAAAGATCTAACTACCGAAAGAACAACACAAAAGACACAGGGTTTATACTGGTTCGGGCCACCGATGTGCTGTAATACCCTACTCCAGTGTGGTGGGTGGATTGCCTCTTGGGCTGATGATGATGAACAGTACAAGGGAGAACGGCCTCGTGAGGACCTGTTCTAGCTGGGACGATGAACTATTAGGGGAGTTCAGCCGCCCTTCTCTCTCTCTCCTTGCTCGGATTCTAGGTACCCCCTTTCCTGGGGGTGGCTAGTCCTATTTATAGGCAAAGGCCCTGGGCCTCTTCCCAAATATTGAGCGGGAAGGGCGCCAACAATTGGCCAATTTGAAGGGGAACATCCAGTACACTTATCCTGACCAAAGTTGGTCCTCGCCTGCCAAAGGCCACGTGGTGACGTCGTTCTGGGCTCCACGATGACCTCCTTCCCACCGTTGGACTGGTCTTGGTCTCGTTGCACCGAAAGGGATGCCTTTGCTTGATCTTCTCGCCTGCGCTTGCCCCCTTTGCACCAAAGAGGAAAGGGAGGACACTGCGCGGGCTGGCGCCCGCCTGGCGCCCTTGGTCGTCATGGCTTGCGTCTTGGGCACCTCGTGAGGTACCCTGCCATGATCTCTCCGCCTCCTCATGAGCAAGCCTGATGAGGCCGCGCCTGAGGAAGCACCGTGTCGTCCGCCCCGAGAGGCTTGGCCCCTCGCGAGGGTCTTGGGTCTTGTGTTGATGAAGATGGGCCGTGCTGGGCCCCCTTCAAGCCACGCCGCAGGCCGCAGGCAGGCAAGTCTGGGGACCCCCGTTCCCAGAACGCCGACAGTCTCGAGCTAGCGTTGGTTTTCCCCGAAGAGGAGGGGGTGATGCAGCACAGTAGCGTAAGTATTTCCCTCAGTTTTTGAGAACCAAGGTATCAATCCAGTAGGAGGTCACGCGCAAGTCCCTCATAGCTGCACAAAACGGTAGCAACTCGCAACCAACGCTTAGGGGTTGTTAATCCCTTCACGGTCACTTACAAGAGTGAGATCTGATAGAGATAATATTTTTGGTATTTTTGGTATAAAGATGCAAAGTGAAAAGTAAAAGCAAAACAAGTAAAATAAAGTAATGGAGATTGATATGATGAGAATAGACCCGGGGGCCATAGGTTTCACTAGTGGCTTCTCTCAAGAGCATAGATATTCTACGGTGGGTGAACCAATTACTGTTGAGAAATTGATAGAATTGAGCATAGTTATGAGGTTATCTAGGTATGATCATGTATATAGGCATCACGTCCGTGACAAGTAGACCGACTCCTGCCTGCATCTACTACTATTACTCCACTCATCGACCGCTATCTAGCATACATCTAGAGTATTAAGTTAAAAGCAGAGTAACGCCTTAAGCAAGATGACATGATGTAGAGGAATAAATTCATGCAATATGATAAATACCCCATCTTGTTATCCTCGATGGCAACAATACAATACGTGCCTTGCAACTCTTTCTGTCACTGAGTAAGGACACCGCAAGATTGAACCCAAAGCTGAACACTTCTGCCATTGCAAGAACTACCAATCTAGTTGGCCAAACCAAACGGATAATTCGAAGATACTTGCAAAGATAACTCAATCATACATAAAAGAATTCAGAGAAGATTCAAATATTATTCCTATATAAGTTGGATCATAAACCCATAATTCATCGGTCTCAACAAACACACCGCAAAAAGAAGATTACATCAAATAGATCTCCACGAGAGAGGGGGAGAACATTGTATTGAGATCCAAAAAGAGAGAAGAAGCCATCTAGCTACTATCTATGGACCCGAAGGTCTGAAGTAAACTACTCACACTTCATCGGAAGGGCTATGGTGTTGATGTAGAAGCCCTCCGTGATGGATGCCCTCTCCGACGGAGCTCTAGAACAGGCCCCAAGATGGGATCTCGTGGATACAGGAAGTTGCGGCGGTGGAATTAGGTTTTTGGCTCTGTCTCTGGTCTAATGGGGGTACGTAGGTATATATAGGAGGAAGGAGCACGTCGGTGGAGCTCCGAGGGGCCCACGAGGCAGGGGGGCGTGCCCTCCACCCTCGTGACCTCCCTGGAAACTTCTTGGAGTAGGGTCCAAGTCTCCTGGATCACGTTTGGTGAGAAGATCACGTTCCCGAAGGTTTCATTCCGTTTGGACTCCGTTTGATAGTCTGTTTCCTCGAAATACTGAAATAGGCAAAAAAACAGCAATTCTGGGCTGGGCCTCCGGTTAATAGGTTAGTACCAAAAATAATATAAAAGTGGAAAATAAAGCCCAATATAGTCCAAAACAGTAGATAAAGTAGCATGGAGCAATCAAAAATTATAGATACGGTGGAGACGTATCAGTAGACATCAAGCAGTTTCTGGCGTCGTTACCGGGGAGGTGAGTTCTTGAAGGTATATCTTTAGATCTTGCAATTGAATCTTTTAGTTTCTTGTTTTATCACTATTTATTCTATAAAAGAAAACTACAAAAAATGGAATTGAGGGTGCCTCATATGCTTCATCTTTTTAATGTCTTTCATGAAAATAAGAATTCCGATAATTGTGCCAAAGTGTTAGAAGAAGAATGCATTAGAATGTTTGGCACTAAATCTTTGAACGATGAGCATGATTGCAATGTTGTTAGTACGAGCTCTTTGAATATCCATGGTACTAATGATGATTGCACTAGTCATGATGAAAATGTCTCTTATAAGCATGTCAATTTTTGTGGAGTGCATAGAGTTTGCAAGTACACACCAAATAGGGAAGATAGATTTTGCAAGAGGCATAAATATTTAGAAACTAAATGGTTGCAAGAAAGGCTAGATGTTTGTGCTGAAAATTTAAATTTTCTTAGCCATCCTTGTGAACTTTGCAATGAACGTGGTCATTTAAATATCCAATGTAGATTGTTTCATGATCGAATCGTGTCCAAAAATTGTGATAACTTGATTTCCCTTGCACATCATAATGAACTTAGTTTGCTTTTGGGTTATGAAGAAATGAAATGTATAACTAAGAATATTCCAGAATTTGCCCTTGAGAGAGTTCTTGATTTTGATCTAGAAGAAATTTTTATGTATTGTACGGTGAATTGCATTGAAAATCCTTATATTGCCAATTGCATAAAGACAAGAAAACAAATAGAAGATGAAGATAATACTAATGAAAGGGAAGAGATTTCCCAATATCCTCCTATTCTTTCTTATGATGAATCAGGTAACGAGGAGGAGCTTTCTATTGAACCAATCTCATTAATAAGGAGCTCCAAAAAGAGGATTAAACCCACACATGATGTGAAGAAGAAAAAGAAAATACGGAGAAGCAAAGGTAAAAAGGTATCCCTCCCAAATGATGTTGCTCCTATTACTCATTGTAATGATGATAATTGCTATACTATTGGTGCTATCCATACTATTAATGATGAGAGTGATTATGCTTATGATATGAAAAGGCCCAAGCTTGGGGATGCTATGCTTGATGAGAATGACATGTTTGAGAATTTATTTGCTGCAATTAATGATTGTCCCAAGCTTGGGGATGCTATGTTTTATGAAGATGATATGTTTAACCTCCCAGGTTTTGATATGCAAATTTATTATGATGATAGCATGCCTCCTATTTATGATGGTTATATTGATGAAAGTGGGTTTGGAAGAGTGTCAACTTTAGGAAGTAATGATCCCACTATTTTGGAGGGTGTTGAATCTTATTGTGACAATTATGAAAGTGGATTTGGAGAGGTCATGACTTTATTTAGTAATGATTCCACTATCTTGGAAGGGGTTTCAATTGATTATGATGAGAACAAAGTTGCTACTTATGATGATTATTGCGATGACACTTATGCTATAAAAAGTAGTGATGATTTTATTAAAACTTGTCATGATTGTGATTACCCTTTTTCTAAACATTAATCTTTTAATGTGGAATCAATTTATAGTATTCGAGTTTCTTATGATCCTCCCACTATTTCGAATGAGGAGAATTTTGCTTATGTGGAGAGTAGTAAATTTTCTATGCTTGTAGATCATGAAAAGAATACTTTATGTGATGGTTATATTGTTGAATTCATTCATGATGCTACTAAAAATTATTATGAGGGAGGAACATATGCTTGTAGGAATTGCGATAATATCAAGTTTCCTCTCTATGTGCTTAAAGTTTTGAAGTTATGCTTATTTTGCCTTCCTATGCTAGTTGATTATTGTTCCCATAAGTTGTTTGATCACAAAATCCCTATGCATAGGAAGTGTGTTAGACTTAAATGTGCTAGTCATATTCTTCATTATGCTCTCTTTATGTTTTAATTCTTATCTTTCATGTGAGCATCATTGAAATCATCATGCCTAGCTAGGGGCGTTAAACGATAGCGCTTGTTGGGAGGCAACCCAATTTTACTTTTGTACTTTGCTTTTGCTCCTGTCTAGTAATAAATAATTCATCTAGCCTCTGTTTATATGTGGTTTTATGTTTTAATTAGTGTTTGTGCCAAGTAGAACCTTTGGGAAGACTTGGGTGAAGTCTTTGAGATCTTGCTGTAGAAAAAAGAAACTTTTGCGCTCACGAGATTATCTGTCATTTTTTTACTGGAGAGTGCTTTTAGGTTGATTTTTTTGCAGAAGATCAATATACAAATTATAAAGGTTGTACTAGTTTTTCAGAATTTTTGGAGTTCCAGAAGTATTCGAACAAATCAGATTGCTACAGACTGTTATGTTTTTGACAGATTTTGTTTTTCGTGTGTTGTTTGCTTATTTTGATGAATCTATGAGTAGTATCGGAGGGTATGAACCATAGAGAAGTTGGAATACAATATATATTACACCAATATGAATTTATAATGAGTTCACAATAGTACCTATGTGGTGGTTTTATTTTCTTATACTAAAGGAGCTTACGAGTTTTCTGTTGAGTTTTGTGTTGTGAAGTTTTCAAGTTTTGGGTAAAGATTTGATGGACTATGGAATAAGGAGTGGAAAGAGCCTAATCTTGGGGATGCCAAAGGCACCCCAAGTTAATATTCAAGGACAACCAAGAGCCTAAGCTTGGGTATGCCACGGAAGGCATCCCCTCTTTCGTCTTCGTTCATCTGTAACTTTACTTGGAGCTATATTTTTAGTCACCACATGATATGTGTTTTGCTTGGAGCGTCATTTTATTTTCTTTTGATTTGCTTGCTGTTTGAATGAAATACCAAGATCTGAAATTCTTAAATGTTAGAGATTCTTCGCATAGTTACATAACTATTCAACTACTCATTGATCTTCACTTATATCTTTCGGAGTAGTTTGTCGTTTGCTCTAGTGCTTCACTTATACCTTTTTAGAGCACGGTGGTGGTTTTATTTTATAGAAATTATTGATCTCTCATGCTTCACTTATATTATTTTGAGAGCCCTAAATAGCATGGTAATTTGCTTTGGTTATGAAATTAGTCCTAATATGATGGGCATCCAAGATGGGTATAATAAAAACTTCCATAAAGAGTGCATTGAATACTATGAGAATTTTGATACTTGATGATTGTTTTGAGATATGAAGATGGTGACATTAGAGTCGTGCTAGTTGAGAAATTGTGAAATTGACAAATACGTGTGTTGAGGTTTGCGAGTCCCGTAGCATGCACGTATGGTAACCATTGTGTGACAAATTTGAAGCATGAGGTGTTCTTTGATTGCTTTCCTTATGAGTGGCGGTCGGGGACGAGCGATGGTCTTTTCCTACCAATCTATCCCCCCAGGAGCATGCGCGTAATGCTTTGGTTTTTGATGGCTTGTAGATTTTTGCAATAAGTACATGAGTTCTTTATGACTAATGTTGAGTCCATGGATTATACGCACTCTCACCCTTCCATCATTGCTAGCCTCTTCGGTACCGTGCATTGCCCTTTCTCACCTCGAGAGTTGGTGCAAACTTCGCCGGTGCATCCAAACCCCGTGATATGATACGCTCCATCACACAAAATACTCCTTATATCTTCCTCAAAACAGCCACCATACCTACCTATTATGGCATTTCCATAGCCATTTCGAGATATATTGCCATGCAACTTTCCACCATTCCGTTTATTATGACACGCTTCATCATTGTCATATTGCCTTGCATGATTATGTAGTTGACATCGTATTTGTGGCAAGGCCACCATGCATAATTTTTCATACATGTCACTCTTGATTCATTGCCCATCCCGATACACCGCCGGAGGCATTCATATAGAGTCATACTTTGTTGTAATCTTTGAGTTGTAAATAAATAGAAGTGTGATGATCATCATTATTAGAGAATTGTCCTGAAAAAGGGGGAAAGGCCAAATAAAAAAAGAAAAAAAGGAAGAGAAAGGCCAAATAAAAAGGAAGGCCCAAAAAAATATAGAAGGGACAATGCTACTATCCTTTTTCCACACTTGTGCTTCAAAGTAGCACCATGATCTTCATGATAGAGAGTCTATTATTTTGTCACTTTCTTATACTAGTGGGAACTTTTCATTATGGAACTTGGCTTGTATATTCCAACAATGGGCTTCCTAAAATTCCCTAGGTCTTCATGAGCAAGCAAGTTGGATGCACACCCACTTAGTTTCTTTTGTTGAGCTTTCATACATTTATAGCTCTAGTGCATCCGTTGCATGGCAATCCCTACTCCTCGCATTGGCATCAATTGTTGGGCATCTCCATAGCCCGCTGATTAGCCACGTCAATGTGAGAATTTCTCCTTTTTTGTCTTCTCCACACAACCCCCATCATCATATTCTATTCCACCCATAGTGCTATGTCCATGCCTCACGCTCATGTATTGCGTGAAAGTTGAAAAAGTTTGAAAATACTAAAGTATGAAACAATTGCTTGGCTTGTCATCGGGGTTGTGCATGATGAGAGCATTTTTTGTGACGAAAATGAAGCATAGCCAAACTATATGATTTTGTAGAGATGAGCTTTCTTTGGCCATGTTATTTTGAGAAGACATAATTGCTTAGTTAGTATCCTTGAAGTATTATTATTTTTATGTCAATATTAAACTTTTGTCTTGAATCTTTCGGATCTGAACATTCATGCCACCATAAATAAAATTACATTGATAATTATGTTAGGTAGCATTCCACATCCAAATTCTGTTTTTATCATTTACCTACTCGAGGACGAGCAGGAATTAAGCTTGGCGATGCTTGAAAAGTCTCCAACGTATCTATAATTTTTTATTGTTCCATGCTAGTATATTATCCATCTAGGATATTTTATATGCATTTATATGCTATTTTATATGATTTTTGGGACTAACCTATTAACCTAGAGCCCAGTGCCAGTCTCTGTTTTTTCCTTGTTTTTGAGTATCGTAGAAAAGGAAAACCAAACGGAGTCCAATTGACCTGAAATTTCACGGAGATTATTTTTGGACCAGAAGAAGCCCACAGAGTATCAGAGATGGGCCAGAAGAGTCCCGAGGCACCCAAGAGGGTGGGGGCGCGCCCTACCCCCTGGGCGCGCCCCTACCTCGTGGCCGCCTCGGAGACCCCCCTGACTTGTTTCCGACGCCAAAACCTCTTATATATACCCAAACTTCCAGAACATAACCTAGATCGGGAGTTCCGCCGCCGCAAGCCTCAGTAGCCACCAATAACCAATCGAGACCCTATTCCGGCACCCTGCCGGAGGGGGGATCCCTCATTGGTGGCCATCTTCATCATCTGGTGCTCTCCATGACGAGGAGGGAGTAGTTCACCCTCGGGGCTGAGGGTATGTACCAGTAGCTATATGTTTGATCTCTCTCTCTCTCTCGTGTTCTTGATTCGGCATGATCTTGATGTATCGCGAGCTTTGCTATTATAATATTTGGATCTTATGATGTTTCTCCCCCTCTACTCTCTTGTAATGGATTGAGTTTTCCCTTCGAAGTTATCTTATCGGATTGAGTCTATAAGGATTTGAGAACACTTGATGTATGTCTTGCATGTGCTTATCTGTGGTGACAATGGGATATTGACGTGATCTACTTGATGTATGTTTTGGTGATCAACTTGCGGGTTCAGTGACCTTGTGAACTTATGCATAGGGGTTGGCACACATTTTCGTCTTGAATCTCCGGTAGAAACTTTGGGGCACTCTTTGAAGTTCTTTGTGTTGGTTGAATAGATGAATCTGTGAGATTGTGTGATGCATATCGTATAATCATACTCACGGATACTTGAGGTGACATTGGAGTATCTAGGTGACATTAGGGTTTTGGTTGATATGTGTCTTAAGGTGTTATTCTAGTACGAACTCTAGGATAGATTGAACGAAAAGAATAGCTTCGTGTTATTTTACTAAAGACTCTTGAATAGATCAATCAGAAAGAATAACTTTGAGGTGGTTTCGTACCCTACAATAATCTCTTCGTTTGTTCTCTGCTGTTAGTGACTTTGGAGTGACTCTTCGTTGCATGTTGAGGGATATTTAAATGATCCAATTATGTTATTATTGTTGAGAGAACTTGCACTAGTGAAAGTATGAACCCAAGGCCTTGTTTCCTAGCATTGCAATACCGTTTACACTCACTTTTATCATTAGTTACCTTGATGTTTTTACATTTAGGATTACAAAAACCTATATCTACCATCCATATTGCACTTGTATCACCATCTCTTCGCCGAACTAGTGCACCTATACAATTTACCATTGTATTGGGTGTGTTGGGGACACAAGAGACTCTTTGTTATTTGGTTGCAGGGTTGCTTGAGAGAGACCATCTTCATCCTACGCCTCCCACGGATTGATAAACCTTAGGTCATCCACTTGAGGGAAATTTGCCACTATCCTACAAACCTCTGCACTTGGAGACCCAACAACGTCTACAAGAAGAAGGTTGTGTGGTAGACATCAGAGGCCTAAACTAACATACTTTCGATACTTGGATCATATGTTCTTATGATTTAAACTCTAGCAAGCATCCACAACTACTAAAGCTTCATTAATATAAAACACAACCATAACATTAAGTAAAAAGTCCCCTTTGATCCCATACATAACAACTCACGAACTCGGGTTTAGGTTTCTGTCACTCCCACTACCCACCATAAGTGAATCATTAACATATTGCAACACCCTATAGCTGGAATCTCACATGCTTGTGCAACACGGAGGGCACCATAGGATAACATCAAAATAAAGTATGCAACTCAAACCAATCATGATCACCAATCAACACATAGGACAAAAGAATCTACTCTAACATAATAGAGGTGCAACACATCATAAGATTTACAACTTCCTTATGGGACAATATGTACTGTTGAGCCTATTAAGTGGATCTAGACATCATGCTGCCTCTCCAGGCATAAGTTCTTCTGCAGTTGATGCTCAATGATAGAAATAACACATGTGATCTGCTTACTGATAACCCACAAGTATAGGGGATCAACTGTAGCCTCTTTCGATAAGTAAGAGTGTCGAACCCAACGAGGAGCTAAAGGTAGAACAAATATTCCCTCAAGTTCTATCGACCACCGATACAACTCTACGCACGCTTAACATTCGCTTTACCTAAAACAAGTATGAAACTAGAAGTACTTTGTAGGTGTTGTTGGATAGGTTTGCAAGAATATAAAGAGCACGTAAATAAAAAAAATAGGGGCTGTTTAGATAAAGAAGCAATAAAGTTAGTATAGTGAGTGTGGAAAAGTGGTGGTAGGAGTTGCGAAATTGTCCCTAAGCAATTGACTACTTTACTAGACTGATAGCAAGTTTTATGTGGGAGAGGCCACTGCTAGCATGCCATCCCTGACTTGGAATTCTATGCACTTATGATTGGAACTATTAGCAAGCATCCGCAACTACTGACGTTCATTAAGGTAAAACCCAACCATAGCATTAAGATGTATTGGTCCCCCTTCAATCCCGTATGCATCAATTTCTATGCTAGGTTGAAGCTTCTGTCACTCTTGCCCTCCAATACATAGTCCTATCAACATACAATTAACCCTATGGTGTGATCCACGCGCGCACTCATATGATGGGCGCCAAAGGACAACAACATGACCACAAGCAAATTAAACCAATCATAGTAATTCACCAATTACCGATAGGACAACGAAAATCTACTCAGACATCATAGGATGGTGATAACCCACAAGTATAGGGGATCAATTGTAGCCTCTTTTGATAAGTAAGAGTGTCGAACCCAATGAGCAGCTAAAGGTAGAACAAATATTCCCTCAAGTTCTATCGACCACCGATACAACTCTACGCACGCTTAACGCTCGCTTTACCTAGAACAAGTAGAAGACTAGAAGTACTTTGTAGGTGTTGTTGGATAGGTTTGCAAGAATATAAAGAGAACGTAAATAAAAACTAGGGGCTGTTTAGATAAAGAAGAAATAAAGTAAATATAGCGAGTGTGGAAAAGTGGTGGTAGGAGTTGCGAAATTGTCCCTAAGCAATTGGCTACTTTACTAGACCGATAGCAAGTTTTATGTGGGAGAAGCCACTGCTAGCATGTCATCCCTGACTTGGAATTCTATGCACTTATGATTGGAACTATTAGCAAGCGTCCGCAACTACTAACATTCATTAAGGTAAAACCCAACCATAGCATTAAGATATATTGGTCCCCATTCAATCCCGTATTGTAGGATTTAGAAGTAGGTGTGTCTAGAGAGGGGTGATTAGACACTCAGTGCCAAAGTTGCAATTTTTAAGCTTTTCGGTTTGAGTGGAGTTTTAGGCACAATTTCAACATACACAATACATATCAAGCAAGCATGCAAAGAGTATATGAGCAGCAGAATGTAAAGCATGCAACTTGCAAGAATGTAAAGGGAAGGGTTTGGAGAATTCAAACGCAATTGGAGACACAGATGTTTTTCCCGTGGTTCAGATAGGTGGTGCTATCCTACATCCACGTTGATGGAGACTTCAACCCACGAAGGGTAACGGTTGCGCGAGTCCACGGAGGGCTCCACCCACGAAGGGTCCATGAAGAAGCAACCTTGTCTATCCCACCATGGCCATCGCCCACGAAGGACTTGCCTCACTAGCGGTAGATCTTCACGAAGTAGGTGATCTCCTTGCCCTTACAAACTCCTTGGTTCAACTCCACAATCTTGTCGGAGGCTCCCAAGTGACACCTAGCCAATCTAGGAGACACCACTCTCCAAGAAGTAACAAATGGTGTGTTGATGATGAACTCCTTGCTCTTGTGCTTCAAATGATAGTCTCCCCAACACTCAACTCTCTCTCACAGGATTTGGATTTGGTGGAAACAAGATTTGAGTGGAAAGCAACTTGGGGAAGGCTAGAGATCAAGATTCATATGGTAGGAATGGAATATCTTGGCCTCAACACAAGGGTAGGAAGTTCTTTCTCAGAACATATGAGTTGGAAGTGTAGATGTGTTCTGATGGCTCTCTCCACGAATGAAGAGGAGGTGGAGGGGTATATATAGCCTCCACACAAAATCCAACCGTTACACACAATTTACCAATCTCGGTGGGACCGAATCAACAAACTCGGTCGGACCGAAATAGTAAACCTAGTGACCGTTAGAGATTTTAGGTGGGACTGACATGCAACTCGGTAGGACCGATATGGTTAGGGTTAGGGCATAACGTAATCTCGGTGAGACCGATTACACAAACTCGGTGGGACCAATTTTGGTAATAGGCTAACCAGAGAGTTGGTCAGGCAAACTCGGTGGGACCGATTACTAAACTCGGTTGGACCGATTTTGGTAATGAGTTAACCAGAGAGTTTGCATTGTAATCTCGGTAGTACCGATTGCTTAAAATCGGTGAGACCGATTTTGACAATGGACATACACAGTGAGATTGCAATCCCATCTCGGTGAGACCGAGATCCCTATCGGTAGAACCGATTTGCTAGGGTTTGGTAGTGGCTTATGACATGTGAAACTCGGTGGCGCCGGATAGAAAGAATCGGTAGGTCCGAGTTTGACTTTGGGTTTAGGTCATATGTGGAAGTGGGAAAGTAGCTGAGGGTTTTGGAGCATATCATCAAGCACATGGAGCAAAAGGCTCATTAAGCAACACCTCGTCCCTCCTTGATAGTATTGGCTTTTCCTATGGACTCAATGTGATCTTGGATCACTAAAAGTGTAAAATGAAGAGTCTTGAGCTTGAAGCATTAGCCAATCCTTTGTCCTTAGCATCTTGAAGGAGTTCCCACAACCTTTAGTCCATGCCACTCCATTGTTGAACTTATCTGAAATATACTAGATAAAAGTATTAGTCCAACAACAGATATGTTGACATTAATTACCAAAACCACCTGGGGAGCACTTGTGCTTTCACGTATGCATCAATTTCTATGCTAGGTTGAAGCTTCTGTCACTTGCCCTCCAATACATAGTCCTATTAACATACAACTAACCCTATGGTGTGATCCACGCACGCGCTCATATGATAGGCACCAAAGGACAACAACATAACCACAAGCAAATTAAACCAATCATAGTATAATTCACCAATTACCAATAGGACAACGAAAATCTACTCAGACATCATAGGATGGCAACACATCATTGGATAATAATATGAAGCATAAAACACCATGTTCAAGTAGGGGGTACAGCGGGTTGAGGGAAAGTGGACCGTCGTAGATAGATGGGGGAAGGTGATGAAGATGTTGGTGAAGATGATGGAGGTGTTGGTGTAGATCGCGGTGATGATGATGGCCCCCGGCGGCATTCCGGTGCCACCGGGAGAGAGGAGGAGAGGACCCCCCCTTCTTCTTCTTCTTCCTTGACCTTCTCCCTAGATGGGAGAAGGGTTTCCCCTCTGGTACTTGGTCTCCATGGCAGGGGAGGGGCGAGATCCCCTCCGAGATTGGATCTGTCTCTCTGTCTCTCTCTGTTTCTGCGCTCCTGATTCTGCCCTTTCACCGTTTCTTTTATAACCGGAGATCCGTAACTCCGATTGGGTTGAATTTTGGACACGATCTCTATCGGAAATTAGCTTTCTTGCGGCGAAAGAAGGGCTCCAACTGCCTTACGGGGTGGCCACGAGGGTCCAGGGCGCGCCTGACCCCCTGGAGCGCGTCCCCTGCCTCGTTGCCCCCTCGGGCATCGTATCGCGTTGATTCCACTTACCAAAATTCACAAATATTCCAAAAAAATCTCCGTCAGTTTTTATTCCATTTGGACTCTGTTTGATATTGATTTTCTGCGAAACAAAAAACATGAAACAAACAAGAACTGGCACTGGGCACTGGATGAATATGTTAGTCCCAAAAATAGTATAAAAAGTTGCCAAAAGTATATGAAAGTTGTATAATATTGGCATGGAACAATCAAAAATTATAGATAGGACGGAGACGTATCAGATGGCAACACATCATTGGATAAGAATATGAAGCATAAAGCACCATGTGCAAGTAGAGGGTACAACGGGTTGCGGGAGAGTGGACTGCTGTAGATAGATGGGGGAAGGTGATGAAGATGTTGTGAAGATGACAGAGGTGTTGGTGTAGATTGCGGTGACGATGATGGCCCCGGCGGCGTTCCGGCGCCACCGGAAGAGAGGGAGAGAGAGCCCCCATTATTCTTCTTCTTCTACCTTGACCTTCTCCCTAGATGGGAGAAGGGTTTCCCCTCTGGTCCTTGGCTTCCATGGCATGGGAGGGGCGAGAGCCCCTCCGAGATTGGATATGTCTCTCTGTCTCTCTCTGTTTCTGCGCTCCTGATTCTGCCCTTTCACCGCTTCTTGCAAACAGTATGTACAAGAGCAAGAATTCCTCATACTCATGATTCTGATACATATACTTACCTTGTAGTCTTGAGTTGGCTTAGGATGGAATGAACCTGCATAAACAAGGTTAGATAACACAGTTACATCCACTAGCCAGAGCAAACCAAAAGAGACAACGAGAATACCAAGACTGGGATGACATGTAGAGAGTGAGTACAAGGTACCACACTGGTAGACATGTCCCCAAGAGTAAAGATATGCAATGAATTTGAATGATTTCTTTCCCTTAGATGTCTTGCTCCCCCTGAATGTGACATGGGATATTTGGAGAAGATAGGGAACAGAAAAATCAGAGCTGAAAGATATGAATGAATAGAACATAATGCAAATGAGCACATATGAACATGTCTTTCCCCCAAAAAGACATGTGGCATCTCTCCTCTTGAACCTCAAGCATCTAGGATCCTTGAGTATTCTCTCCCCCTGGAGATCTCTTTCTCCCCCTTAATACTTTCTCTCTCTTTCTCCCTGATGATAAGATAAGCTTTGATGTGATCTCTCTCTCCCCCTTTAACATCAAGTTCCAAGAAGGTATTCCTGGAATCCGTCGAATAGGTTCGGTCCTTGAGACTCAGCACAAAGCAGTGGATAATTGTGATGCTTGTAGAGGACAAGATTCATTGAGTGGAGCTGGATTAGAAGAAATATAGAATAAGTGGCAAACTATTTTTCCTGTTGCGAAATCGGTGGCACCGAGTGGCATGTTTCGGTGGTACCGAAGGGATTCGGTTGGACCGAAAATTACAATTCGGTGAAACCGAGTTCATCACAGAGAAAACACTTGTCACCTCAGCTCACTAGTCAAATAAGATCTCACAAAGATTTGCAAAGAATTAACTGAAGAATTTGCAAGGAATTTGATGCAGAAATATGGAGAACAAGAAGCAAAAAAAAGAATGAAAGGTTCTAGATGAAGTTTTTTTTGTTTGAAAAAGAGGGAAACAAATATGCAAGGGACAAATGCAATAACACAGAAAAGAACACAAGAGAACTTCATCTAGAATTGGGCGGTGACATGGTCACCTATGTTAGAGTATATTGACTTAGGAGTCAAGTGAGAACACTTGATCATAGGTCATACTCATCGTTTAAGCTCAAAATGGGGTTACCATTTTTCGTTTAAGCATTTTGATGTATTCTCATCTTGTTGAGTTGCTTTGACCCATGACTTGGAGTAAAGCTTCTCTAAGATGGAATATCATACCTTGGGTGGTGGTGTGGTTCTTGCTCATGTAGTTGAACTTGTGTGGGTGCTCGAAGTTGATGTAGCTCATCATGAGTTGGGAGCACCCCATGGAATTTGAGTTCATCTACCTACATGGGTTAGTTCTTGCAAGGAAAAGCACTTTTATATCCAAAAATGACAATCATGAAGCTCAACATAGAATTTGTCAAAGGATATGTTTGAATGGTTTCGTGCTTCCTTGTCTTCAACCACCGTTGTGTAGAGACTTGGTGATGTAGAGATTGCTCAAGATGTGAGTGAGTCGCAATCTCATAGAATTAGATTCAACCAAGTACCTACATGGGTTAGATAACATGCAAGATGCAAATATATCCAAGACATAAGATAGTCATCATAAGAGATATATCAAGGATTAGCCATAAGCTCATGTCTTGCATGTATCCAATGGAGTTTCTACTCCAAGTTCGAAGCATCAATGATATTAAATTCTCCTCTCAACCTACAAAACACTTTCTCATCAAGTGGTTTAGTGAATATATCCGCTAATTGTTTATCGGTGCGAACATGCTTAAGATCAATGTCACCCTTAGCAACATGATCTCGAATGAAATGATGACGAACTTCAATATGCTTAGTTCGAGAATGTGGCACAGGATTATGACCAATTTTGATAGCACTTTCATTGTCACAAAGCAATGGAACATGTTTCACATAGACCCCATAATCTTTAAGAGTTTGGGTCATCCAAAGTAATTGAGCACAACATGAACCAGCGGCAATGTATTCCGCTTCAGCGGTAGATAAGGATACCGAGTTTTGTTTCTTGGAGGACCAAGACACAAGAGATCTACCAAGAAATTGACAAGTACCCGAAGTGGACTTTCTATCAACCTTGTCTCCGGCATAATCCGAGTCGGAATAGCCAACAAGATCAAAAGAGGACCTCTTAGGATACCAAATGCCAAAATTTGGTGTGTGGATTAAGTATCTCACTATCCTTTTCACGGCCTTAAGATGACATTCTTTAGGAGAAGCTTGATATCGTCCACACATGCACACACTTAGCATAATATCGGGACGTGAGGCACATAGGTATAACAATGAACCAATCATAGAGCGATAAACCTTTTGATCAACCGGTTGACCATCTTTGGTCAAATCATTATGTCCACTAGTAGGCATGGGTGTAGGCATACCTTTGCATGCTTGCATATTGAACTTCTTGAATAAGTATTTGGTGTACTTCGTTTGAGAGATAAATGTACCTTCCTTAGTTTGCTTGATTTGCAAACCGAGAAAGAATTTGGGTTCACTCATCATAGACATCTCAAACTTCTTTGACATTAGCTTTCCAAACTTTTCACTAAAAAGAGGGTTAGTTGAACCAAATATAATATCATCAACATAAATTTGGCATACAAATAGTTCTCCATTAACCCTTTTAGTAAAAAGTGTGGAATCAATCTTTCCAATTTCAAAACCACTTGCAATAAGGAACTTGGTCAAGCATTTATACCATGCTCTAGGAGCTTGTTTAAGACCATAAAGGGCTTTGTGAAGTTTGTAAACATGATTAGGTTTCTTAGGATCGACAAAGCCGGGAGGTTGTTTGACATAAACTTCCTCCTCTATTTCACCATTTAGAAAAGCACTTTTAATGTCCATTTGGTACAAGGTGATATTATGGTGATTAGCATAGGCAAGTAAGATGCGAATGGACTCAAGTCTAGCAACGGGAGCATATGTCTCACCATAGTCCATACCTTCGACTTGTGTGTACCCTTGGGCAACGAGACGTGCTTTGTTGCGAACCACTTGTCCATCTTCATCTTGCTTGTTGCGAAACACCCATTTGGTACCAATGATGTTGTGGTTGTTGTCGGGCTTCTCAACCAATGTCCAAACTTGGTTTCTCTCAAAGTTGTGTAGCTCTTCATGCATTGCGTTTATCCAATCCGGATCTTCCAATGCTTCTTCAACCTTCATAGGTTCAATGCTAGAGATGAATGAATAGTTTCACAAAAGTTAGCTAAACGGGTTTTTGAGCGAGTAATTCTCCCGGTTTGGATATCATTGTAGATTTGCTCGACGGGATGATGTTTGGCAATTCTTGCTCGAACTCATGAAAGCTTTTGCTTGGGTCTTCGTTGAACATCTTGTTCATCTTGTTCTTCTTCTTGGTCTTCTTCATTGTTGGCGTTGTCGTTCTCCTGTCGTGGTGGAGAAGGAGGTTGTTGATGTTCGTCTTGACGCATTTCCTCGTTTCCTTCATCTTGGTGTGTCCCACTTGTGGATGCTTCCGGGTCAATTCTTGGTTCACCTTGTCGTGAAGTAGAAGCTTCCACTTGAACGGATGAGGTACTCTCCTTCACCTCCGTTGGACGAATTTTGCCAATAGACAAGTCTTGGATTGCTTCTGAAGGGTCTTTATCTCCTACATCAATTGGCAATTGCTCTACTTGCGAGCCATTAGATTCATCAAACTTCACATCTACCGTTTCTTCAACCTTTCGGGTGAAATTGTTGTAGACACGGTAAGTGTGAGAGTTTGAGCCATAACCAAGTAGGAAACCTTCATGAGATTTAGGAGCAAACTTTGAACGACGATGCTTATCAAGAATGTAGCACTTTGAGCCGAATACTCGAAAGTATCCAACTTGAGGTTTGTTACCGGTGAGGAGCTCGTATGCCGTCTTGCCGAGTAGCTTGTGAAGATACAAGCGATTTGTTGCATGACAAGCCGTCTCAACCGCTTCTGCCCAAAAGTGCTTTGGTGTCTTGTACTCATCAAGCATTGTTCTTGGCATTTCGATGAGCGTCCGGTTCTTCCTCTCAACAACTCCATTTTGTTGAGGTGTGTACGTAGCCGAGAACTCGTGTGAAATCCCTTCTTCGTCAAGAAAGGTGTCCACATTTGCGTTCTTGAACTCCGTTCCGTTGTCACTCTGAACCTTCTTGATCTTCACGTCAAACTGATTTTGGGCCTTCCTAGCGAAGTTTTTCAAGATCTTTTGGACCTGCGATTTATCATCAAGAAAGAACACCCACGTAAATCTTGAAAATCATCAACTATAACTAGACCAAAAGAATTTCCACCGAGACTCTTGTAGGCATTGGGACCAAAAAGATCCATATGAAGTAGCTCGAGTGGTCTCCTTGTGGTCATGATGTTCTTCACGGGATGCCTTCCTCCAACCTATTTACCTGCTTGACAAGCACTGCAAAGTCTATCCTTATCAAGTATGACATCGTTAACTCCAAGGATATGATTTCCTTTAATAAGCTTGTCAAGGTTTCTCATACCAACATGACCTAGTCGTCTATGCCACAACCAACCATTTGAGGATTTAGCAATAAAGCAAGTTTTAGGTTGTGCCTTTTTAGAGAAATCGACAATGTAAAGGTCATCTCTACGTATACCGGTAAAAATCATTTTATGATTGTCTCGGCGAAACACTTGGCAATCTACCTCAGTAAATAGGACATTCAAACCGAAATCAGCAAGTCTAGATACCGAAAGTAAGTTGTAGCCAAGAGATTCAACGAGCATCACATTTTGAATGGAGCTATCGTGTGAGATGCCCACCTTACCAAGGCCAACCACCTTACCCTTTGAATTATCACCAAAGGTGACATATTTTCGAGGGACGTCATTTTCAGCAAGCTCACGGAACATCTCTTCATCTTCGGTCATATGATCAGTACATCCACTGTCAAGAACCCATTCCTTTCCTCCTGACACATATCCTCAAAGATTTGCCATAAGACCAAAGTGTCTCATTGCATCATCAAGATCGAAGTCACTATCATCATTCTCATGGTAGTATCCATGTTCAACATGATCTTGTGATTCATCATTTCCTAGAGAGAGTGATTCATTAGATAAATGATCATCAAGGTGGTCACTTTTATGAATTCTTATAGATTCGGATATGATATCACCAATGATTCCAACATTTCCTTTAGCACGCATGAGATTAGTAAGCTTAAATAGACAATCACCAAAACTAGGATCACTAGAGTTCATTTTACTCAAGCCAATAGATTTATGGAGAATTTCATCCAAATTTTTCAAGGAATAATCGGGGAATCGTTCCTCAAGAAATTTCCATATAGTATAGGCACAATTAAGAGTAGGTAAACTAGCAATCAAGTTTTTGGGCAATCCTCTAATGATGAGCTCAACGGTTCTAAGATTGCGAATCATGTCAATATCTTCATCTAGGGTGGGATGCATAGAATCAACATGAGGTGCACAAGGACTAGCAATATACTTGTTCAAATGATATTGATTGAAAATCACAAGCATCTCATTTTTCCACTCATGAAAATACTCTCCATCAAGAATAGGCACTCTATGTTTAAGACTCCCTAAAGTAGACACATCCATCTTCCTCCAATGGTGATTAAACCAAGGCAATGGAGACCAAAGCTCTGATACCACTTGTAGGATCTAGAAGTAGGTGTGTCTAGAGGGGGGTGATTAGACACTCAGTGCCAAAGTTGCAATTTTTAAGCTTTTCGGTTTGAGTGGAGTTTTAGGCACAATTTCAACATACACAATACATATCAAGCAAGCATGCAAAGAGTATATGAGCAGCGGAATGTAAAGCATGCAACTTGCAAGAATGTAAAGGGAAGGGTTTGGAGAATTCAAACGCAATTGGAGACACAGATGTTTTTCCCGTGGTTATAGGTGGTGCTATCCTACATCCACGTTGATGGATACTTCAACCCACGAAGGGTAACGGTTGCGCGAGTCCACGGAGGGCTCCACCCACGAAGGGTCCACGAAGAAGCAACCTTGTCTATCCCACCATGGCCATCGCCCATGAAGGACTTGCCTCACTAGCGGTAGATCTTCACGAAGTAGGCGATCTCCTTGCCCTTACAAACTCCTTGGTTCAACTCCACAATCTTGTCGGAGGCTCCCAAGTGACACCTAGCCAATCTAGGAGACACCACTCTCCAAGAAGTAACAAATGGTGTGTTGATGATGAACTCCTTGCTCTTGTGCTTCAAATGATAGTCTCCCCAACACTCAACTCTCTCTCACAGGATTTGGATTTGGTGGAAAGAAGATTTGAGTGGAAAGCAACTTCGGGAAGGCTAGAGATCAAGATTCATATGGTAGGAATGGAATATCTTGGCCTCAACACAAGGGTAGGAAGTTCTTTCTCAGAACATATGAGTTGGAAGTGTAGATGTGTTCTGATGGATCTCTCCACGAATGAAGAGGAGGTGGAGGGGTATATATAGCCTCCACACAAAATCCAACCGTTACACACAATTTACCAATCTCGGTGGGACCGAATCAACAAACTCGGTCGGACCGAAATAGTAAACCTAGTGACCGTTAGAGATTTTCGGTGGGACTGACATGCAACTCGGTAGGACCGATATGGTTAGGGTCAGGGCATAACGTAATCTCGGTGAGACCGATTACACAAACTCGGTGGGACCGATTTTGGTAATAGGCTAACCAGAGAGTTGGTCAGGCAAACTCGGTGGGACCGATTACTAAACTCGGTTGGACCGATTTTGGTAATGAGTTAACCAGAGAGTTTGCATTGTAATCTCGGTAGTACCGATTGCTTAAAATCGGTGAGACCGATTTTGACAATGGACATACACAATGAGATTGCAATCCCATCTCGGTGAGACCGAGATCCCTATCGGTAGAATCGATTTGCTAGGGTTTGGTAGTGGCTTATGACATGTGAAACTCGGTGGCGCCGGATTGAAAGAATCGGTAGGTCCGAGTTTGACTTTGGGTTTAGGTCATATGTGGAAGTGGGAAAGTAGCTGAGTGTTTTGGAGCATATCATCAAGCACATGGAGCAAAAGGCTCATTAAGCAACACCTCATCCCTCCTTGATAGTATTGGCTTTTCCTATGGACTCAATGTGATCTTAGATCACTAAAAGTGTAAAATGAAGAGTCTTGAGCTTGAAGCTTTAGCCAATCCTTTGTCCTTAGCATCTTGAAGGAGTTCCCACAGCCTTTAGTCCATGCCACTCCATTGTTGAACTTATCTGAAATATACTAGATAAAAGTATTAGTCCAACAAGAGATATGTTGACATTAATTACCAAAACCACCTGGAGAGCACTTGTGCTTTCACGTATGCATCAATTTCTATGCTAGGTTGAAGCTTCTGTTACTTGCCCTCCAATACATAGTCCTATCAACATACAACTAACCCTATGGTGTGATCCACGCACGCGCTCATATGATGGGCACCAAAGGACAACAACATAACCACAAGCAAATTAAACCAATCATAGTATAATTCACCAATTACCGATAGGACAACGAAAATCTACCCAGACATCATAGGATGGCAACACATCATTGGATAATAATATGAAGCATAAAACACCATGTTCAAGTAGAGGGTACAGCGGGTTGAGGGAAAGTGGACCGCCGTAGATAGATGGGGGAAGGTGATGAAGATGTTGGTAAAGATGATGGAGGTGTTGGTGTAGATCGCGGTGATGATGATGGCCCCCGGCGGCATTCCGGCGCCACCGGGAGAGAGGGGGAGAGGAACCCCCCTTCTTCTTCTTATTCCTTGACCTTCTCCCTAGATGGGAGAAGGGTTTCCCCTCTGGTACTTGGTCTCCATGGCAGGGGAGGGGCGAGATCCCCTCCGAGATTGGATCTGTCTCTCTGTCTCTCTCTGTTTCTGCGCTCCTGATTCTGCCCTTTCACCGTTTCTTTTATAACCGGAGATCCGTAACTCCGATTGGGCTGAATTTTGGACACGATCTCTACCGGAAATTAGCTTTCTTGCGGCGAAAGAAGGGCTCCAACTGCCTTACGGGGTGGCCACGAGGGTCCAGGGCGCGCCTGACCCCCTGGGGGGCGCCCCCTGCCTCGTTGCCCCCTCGGGCATCGTATCGCGTTGATTCCACTTCCCAAAATTCACAAATATTCCAAAAAAATCTCCGTCAGTTTTTATTCCATTTGGACTCCGTTTGATATGGATTTTCTGCGGAACAAAAAACATGCAACAAACAAGAACTGGCACTGGGCACTGGATGAATATGTTAGTCCCAAAAATAGTATAAAAAGTTGCCAAAAGTATATGAAAGTTGTATAATATTGGCATGGAACAATAAAAAATTATAGATAGGATGGAGACGTATCAGATGGCAACACATCATTGGATAATAATATGAAGCATAAAGCACCATGTTCAAGTAGAGGGTACAGCGGGTTGTGGGAGAGTGGACTGCTGTAGATAGATGGGGGAAGGTGATGAAGATGTTGTGAAGATGACAGAGGTGTTGGTGTAGATTGCGGTGACGATGATGGCCCCGGCGGCGTTCCGGCGCCACCGGAAAAGAGGGAGAGAGAGCCCCCCTTCTTCTTCTTCTTCTCCCTTGACCTTCTCCCTAGATGGGAGAAGGGTTTCCCCTCTGGTCCTTGCCTTCCATGGCATGGGAGGGGCGAGAGCCCCTCCGAGATTGGATATGTCTCTCTGTCTCTCTCTGTTTCTGCGCTCCTGATTCTACCCTTTCACCGCTTCTTATATTCCCGGAGATCCGTAACTCCGATTGGGCTGAAATTTGGACACAATTTTTATCCGGATATTGGCTTTTTTGCGGCGAAAGAAGGGAACCAACCACCTTAAGGAGTGGCCACGAGGGCCCTGGGCGCGCCCCTCACCCTCGTGGGCCCCTCGGGCATCATCTCGCGTTGATTCCACTTCCCAAAATTCACATATATTCCAAAAAAAATCTCCGTCAGTTTTTATCATGTTTGGACTCCGTTTGATATGGATTTTCTACGAAACAAAAAAGGTGCAACAAACAGGAACTGGCACTGGGCACTGGATCAATATGTTAGTCCCAAAAATAGTTTAAAAAGTTGCCAAAAGTATGTAAAAGTTGTAGAATATTGGCATGGAACAATAAAAAATTATAGATACGACGAAGACATATCAACATCCCCAAGCTTAATTCCTTCTCGTCCTCAAGTAGGTAAATGATAAAAAAGATAATTTTTTATGTGGAATGCTACCTAGCATAATCTTGATCACATAATCTAATCATGGCATGAATATTAAGACACGAGTGATTCAAAGCAATAGTCTGTCTTTTGACATTAAGACAACAATACTTCAAGCATACTAATAAAGCAATCATGTCGTTTCAAAATAACATGGCCAAAGAAAGTTATCCCTACAAAATCATATGGTCTGGCTATGCTCCATCTTCACCACACAAAATATACAGATCATGCACAACCCCGATGACAAGCCAAGCAATTGTTTCATACTTTTGACGTTCTCAAACCGTTCCAACTTTCACGCAATACATGAGCATGAGCCATGGACATAGCACTATAGGTGGAATAGAATATGATGATGGAGGTTGTGTGGAGAAGATAAAAAGGGGAAAGTCTCACATCGATGCGGCTAATCAACGGGCTATGGAGATGCCCATCAATTGATGTCAATGGGAGGAGTAGGGATTGTCATGCAACGGATGCACTAGACCTATAAGTGTATGAAAGCTCAAACTGAAACTAAGTGGGTGTGCATCCAACTTGCTTGCTCATGAACACCTAGGGCATTTGAGGAAGCCCATCGTTGGAATATACAAGCCAAGTTCTATAATGAAAATTCCCACTAGTATATGAAAGTGATAACTCAAGAGACTCTCTATATGAAGAACATGGTACTACTCTGAAGCACAAGTGTGGTAAAAGGATAGTAGCATTGTCCCTTCTCTCTTTTCTCTCATTTTTTTTGTCCCTTTTTTAGGCTTCTTTGGCCTCTCTCTTTTTTGGGGCGGGGGGGGGGCTTCTTTGGCCACTTTTATTTTGATAACCTGACATGGGACAATGTTCTAATAATAATGATCATCACACTTTTATTTACTTACAACTCAATATTACAACTCGATACTAGAACAAAGATATTACTCTATATGAATGCCTCCGGCGATGTACCAAGATGTGCAATGATCTAGCATAGCAATGAGATCAAAAAATAGATAAGCCATGAAAACATCATGCTAGCTATCTTACGATCATGCAAAGCAATATGACAATAAATGCTCCAGTCATGTATATGATGATGATGGAAGTTGCATGGCAATATATCTCGGAATGGCTATGGAAATGCCATGATAGGTAGGTATGGTGGCTATTTTGAGGAAGATATAAGGAGGCTTATGTGTGATAGAGCATATCGTATCACGGGGTTTGGATGCACCGGCAAAGTTTGCACCAACTCTCGAGGTGAGAAAGGGCTATGCACGGTACCGAAGAGGCTAGCAATGATGGAAGGGTGAGAGTGCGTATAATCCATGGACTCAACATTAGTCATAAAGAACTCACATACTTATTGCAAAAATCTATTAGTCATTGAAACAAAGTACTACGCGCATGCTCCTAGGGGGATAGATTGGTAGGAAAAGACCATCGCTCGTCCCCGACCGCCACTCATAAGGAAGACAATCAATAAATACCTCATGCTCCAACTTTGTTACATAACGGTTCATCATACGTGCATGCTACGGGAATCACAAAATTCAACACAAGTATTTCTACAATCCACAACTACCCACTAGCATGACTCTAATATCACCATCTTTATATCGCAAAACTATTGCAAGGAATCAAACATATCATATTCAGTGATCTACAAGTTTTATGTAGGATTTTATGACTAACCATGTGAATGACCAATTCCTGTCAACTCTCTAAATAGATATAAGTGAAGCAAGAGAGTTTAATTCTTTCTACAAAAGATATGCCCACGCTCTAACAAATATAAGTCAAGCAAAAGAGCATTCTACAAATGGCGGTTTTCTATGTGAAGAGAAACATGCAATCCAAACTTCAAATGATATAAGTGAAGCACATGAAGCATTCTATAAAGCCATACTCAAAAAAATATAAGTGAAGTGCAATGAGCATTCTATAAATCAACCAAGGACTATATCATACCAGCATGGTGCATAAAAGAAAATTGAAAACTAAATGCAAAAGATGCTCCAAGATTTGCACATATCATATGAATGAAACGAAGCCGAAAACATACCGATACTTGTTGAAGAAAGATGGGATGCCTTTCGGGGCATCCCCAAGCTTAGACGCTTGAGTCTCCTTGAATATTTACCTGGGGTGCCTTGGGAATCTCCAAGCTTGAGCTCTTGCCTCTCCTCCTTCTCCTCACATCGAGACCTCCTCGATCTTTGATCACTTCATCCACACAAAACTCAATTGAAAGCTCGGTAAGATCCGTTAGTATAATAAGGCAAATCACTACTCTAAGTACTGTTCCAAACCAATTCATATTTTGTTTTTGCATTGTAGCTACTGTAATATAACTTTTCCATGGCTTAATCCACCGATAGAAATCGATAGTTTCATCAAAACAAGCAAACTATGCATTAAAAACACAATCTGTCTTAAACAGGACAGTCTGTAGTAATCTGAACATTCACCATACCTATGGTACTCCAAAAATTCTGAAAAAATTATAAGAAATAAAAAATTTGTATCAAAAGACAGTGCAGAAAGTTTCTGAACTGTTTGACGTACCAATAAAAAATGTAAAATCGCGCACTACAGCCACAGTTTCTGTTTTGCACCGCACAAACCAACAAGCAATGTAAACATCCTAAAGGAAAACCTTGGCACATTATTTTTGTTTTTAAACTTCATAAAAGCACACAACAGAAATAAATGACTCTCTAAAACTTCCGGGATGTCTCCCTGGCAGCGCTTTCTTTAAAGCCATTAAGCTAGGCATATAGTGCTCAAGTAATGGATCCACCCGGATCCCAAGGTATATCAAAGCCAATTTTAATTAACAATGATTTGTGATTTAGTACTGAGCACAAAGTAACATATATCATGCAACAACAAAGTCTAACTCTCTTCCTATGCCTCGTCATGTCATAAAAGAACAATTCATGCACACATAGTAAAGGCCAACGCATAGTATAAACAGTTTCTTGCAATTTTATCTTATTGGAAACATGTTGATCCAACGTATCTCCCATTACCAGATTGAATGGGGTTTTCTAAGGATTATCAAAGTAGTACATAATATCTGTCACATAACGAGCATCGAGGGTTTTAGGAGGTTCCCCATCTCCATGAGTAGCAAGTAAACCATTTTTTTTGGTATTTCGTGTTCCATATCCATAACTAAAGATAGAGAACAACTAAGAACAACAAATAAAAATTACTTAGTGATAAAGCAAACAAGCACACACGAGAATATTCACCCCACGCTATGACTCCCCGGCAACGGCGCCAGAAAAAGGTCTTGATAACCCACAAGTATAGGGGATCAATTGTAGCCTCTTTCAATAAGTAAGAGTGTCGAACCCAACGAGGAGCTAAAGGTAGAACAAATATTCCCTCAAGTCCTATCGACCACCGATACAACTCTACGCACGCTTAACGTTTGCTTTACCTAAAATAAGTATGAAACAAGAAGTACTTTGTAGGTGTTGTTGGATAGGTTTGCAAGAATATAAAGAGCACGTAAATAAAAACTATGGGCTGTTTAGATAAAGAAGCAATAAAGTTAGTATAGCGAGTGTGGAAAAGTGGTGGTAGGAGTTGTGAAATTGTCCCTAAGCAATTGACTACTTTACTAGACCGATAGCAAGTTTTATGTGGGAGAGGCCACTGCTAGCATGTCATCCCTAACTTGTAATTCTATGCACTTATGATTGGAACTATTAGCAAGCATCCGCAACTACTGACGTTCATTAAGGTAAAACCCAACCATAGCATTAAGATATATTAGTCCCCCTTCAATCCCGTATGCATCAATTTCTATGCTAGGTTGAAGCTTCTGTCACTCTTGCCCTCCAATACATAGTCCTATCAACATACAACTAACCCTATGGTGTGATCCACGCGCGCGCTCATATGATGGGCACCAAAGGACAACAACATAACCACAAGCAAATTAAACCAATCATAGCAATTCACCAATTACCGATAGGACAACGAAAATCTACTCAGACATCATAGGATGGCAACACATCATTGGATAATAATATGAAGCATAAATCACCATGTTCAAGTAGAGGGTACAGCGGGTTGCAGGAGAGTGGACCATTGTAGATAGATGGGGGAAGGTGATGAAGATGTTGGTGAAGATGATGGAGGTGTTGGTGTAGATTACAGTGACGATGATGGCCCCGGCGGCATTCCGGCGCCACCGAAAGAGAGGGGGAGAGAGCCCCCCTTCTTCTTATTCTTCTTCTTATTCTTCCTTGACCTTCTCCCTAGATGGGAGAAGGGTTTCCCCTCTGGCACTTGGCTTCCATGGCATGGGAGGGGCGTGATCCCCTCCGAGATTGGATCTGTCTCTCTGTCTCTCTATGTTTCTGCGCTCCTGATTCTGCCCTTTCACTGTTTCTTATATTCCCGGAGATCCGTAACTCCTATTGGGCTGAAATTTGGACACGACTTTTATCGGGATATTGGATTTCTTGCAGCAAAAGAAGGGCACCAACCGCCTTACGGAGTGGCCACGAGGGCCCAGGGCGCGCCCCTCACCCTCGTGGGCCCCTCGGGCATCGTCTCTTGTTGATTCCACTTCCCAAAATTCACATATATTCCAAAAAAATCTCCGTAAGTTTTTATCCCATTTGGACTCCGTTTGACATGGATTGTATGCGAAACAAAAAACATGCAACAAACAGGAACTGGCACTGGGCACTGGATCAATATGTTAGTCCAAAAATAGTATAAAAAGTTTCCAAAAGTATGTACAAGTTGTAGAATATTGGCATGAAACAATCAAAAATTATAGATACAATGGAGACGTATCACTTACCAGGAAATCCTTTCATCTGGATTCCACATCCTGTGTTTAATGTAATGATGAAGAGATGGAGGAAAGAACCCATTTACTATTTTCATGCACATTCAGCCAAAACTTCTGGTGGGATATTGGTATCGAATGAACACTGATTTGACCATTCATGACATCATTACTGATGGCCAACTGAGATATAATCTACCTTTCTTCATGGAGATTGTGACTGTGGGATGCTGGAATATATGGAATTAGAGAAATGGACTGATATTTGAGGATATACCGTGCTCCATAACCTCATGCAAGTTTGACTCCATCACCACTTTCAAGCTCACCATGTTGAGAGCCAAGCCCATCCTCAAGGATGGCATGTCATCCTGGATAGACAACATGAAAGTGCGTTATATCGACTAGAGGGGGGGTGAATAGGCGATTTTTATGAAATTCTTCACTGAGGAATTTGCTCGTGAGGAAATTCCTTAGTGAAGAAATACTAGCAGCGGAATAAGTACTCAGAAGTAAACATAACAGATTACATGCATGGTCATCATGATGAAATGAAGACAAAAACAGCGTACAGAAAGCGTAGGCACAAGATAACTCTAGATGAAGACAAACAGACTGAAGAAATTGAACTGAGGAATTTGTGAAAGTCTTCAGTCAAAGTCTTCAAACACAGATATGAACAAACAAACAACACAGTAATGAGGAAATGAAGGTGTTGAGGAAATGGAACCAGTAAGCTTGGTGAAGACAATGATTTGGTAGACCAGTTCCAACTGCTGTCTCAGTTGTACGTCTGGTTGGAGCGGATGAGTATTTAAACTCGAGGACACACAGTCCCGGACACCCAGTCCTGAGCACGCAGCTCGGGACACCAAGTCCTCACCATATTCTCCTTGAACTAAGGACACACAGTCCTCGTCCAATCACTCGTGGTAAGTATTCAGGTGACTTCCAAACCTTCACAGACTTGGTCACTCGGCGATCCACAATTCCTCTTGGATGCTCTAGACCTTGACGCCTAACCGCCTGGAAGAAGCACAGTCTTCAAAGGCAACAAGCGTCGGATCCATGCAGGATCAATTTCTTCAGTGATGCTCAATCACTTTGGGTTTGTAGGTGTTTTGGGTTTGGGTTTGGATTTTCCTCACTTGATGATTTTCGCTCAAAGTCCTCAGAGGATGAGTTGCTCTCAAATGACAAGTGTCAAGTTCTCGCGGAGCAGCCAACCAGGTAGTGGTTGTAGGGGGCGGCTATTTATAGCCTAGGGAGCAGCCCGACATGATAAGACATAAATGCCCTTCAATGATATGACCGTTAGGTGGACAAGATATTTTAGGACAGCTGGCGCGTAGCACAACAACGGTCGGAAATTTGGAGTACAAATTCCTCAGGGCTATCATGTTCCTCACTGTGTAGGCAATTCGCACTGGCGAATTCCTAACTCCTTAGTCAGAGCAAAGTCCTCAGTGACCAGAAGAACTGCGTCTCTGTCACTGAAGAAATTGACTGAACTGTATGAGATTTCCAATGGCTTCACTCGAAGGGATTGGTAGGTGTAGGATTTGAGTTGAGCATCACATGGAAATTTTATCCTTAGTATTTCCTCGACCCCCTTTAACAGTACGGTGTTTCCTATGACTCAAGAAAGAGAAAAATGAAACTACGAAAACAAAAGTCTTCACGCTTCACGTTCCTCGAACGAATACCATGTCTTCAAGGTCACACCAATTTCTTCACTTTCAAAGTCTTCAGAAAGTCTTCAGAATATCAAAGTCTTCAGTCGAAGAACTTCATTTTTAGGGGTCGACTTTTACTGTAAATATCAAACTCCTCATAGACTTATAGACCTGTGTACACTCATAAACACATCAGATGCTTAACCTATAAGTCTTCAATACACCAAAATCACTAAGGGGCACTAGATGCACTTACAATCTCCCCCTTTTTGGTGATTGATGACAATATAGGTTAAGTTTTCAACGGGGATAAATATATGAAGTGTAGAAACTAATATTGAGTAATTTGATTGCAAGATATAGAAGAACTCCCCCTGAAGTTGTGCATAGTGAGGAATTTGCTTTTGAAGCAATGCAAACTTGAAGAGTTAAATCATGGAGATCTCCCCCTATATCTTGTAATTCATACACGCATTTGATATATGATATGAAGAATTTGAAATGCATGATGAAATATGGTGCCTGATGCAACTCAGCATGCGTGCGATAACATTAATGAGGAATAAGCATGCAGAATAGCGCATCAAAAGTATCAGAGCTCAAGCATGTATCGAAGTATCAGAGCACCGAGCACCATAGGGTTTAAGATTACAACTCGATCCAATAAGTTTCGGAAGAACGAGAGTTGCAACTTAAAAAAATATGCCCTTATTATAGACCCGCTTGAAGACTAACTCAGATTTCTCCCCCTTTGTCATCAAATGACCAAAAGGATCGAAACTGAGGACTAACGCCCCTGAAGATATTCAAGTTGATGGAGGAGCGCCAGTGTTGTTGGGGTCGGTTGTTGAAGTAGGGCCTGCTGCAGTGTCGTCCAAGTCTTCATTTTCATCAGTGTCGCGTGATGAAGAATATGAACTGGCCACCAGAGAAGGAACCTTGACTTTCTTGAATTTCTTCGGCGGAGGTGCCGACCAGGCAAATTCTTCTTTGAGGCCCATGTTCTCCAAATCTTCAGCACTATATATTTGAGACAGAATAGCCCAGGTGCGGTTGAGGGTTTCATGAAGGTAGTAATGGTTTTTCTTCACTGCATTGTGTGTGGCAGTCATGTTGTGAAGAATTGAACCAAACTGGCGCTTGACCCATTTGTGATTGCGATCAACCTTTTGATGAAGACTGAGGAGTAAGTCACGATCAGTCATCACCCTGGGTGCTGTGGCTTGAGGATTTTGCTTGGCAGTGTTAGCAGCATAGTCATGTGTGGCAGAGTCATCATTGGTGGAATAAGAAGCAGCCTTGCAAAATTGACCATCCAATGGACGAATGCCTTCATCTATCACAGCAGTGGCCTTGCCCTTTTCATCAGCTAAGGAAAATGTCCTTTTGAGGACTTCAATAGGAGGCAAGTAGCTGCAGTGGTTGAGAGTTTCAGCCTTGTAGTTGAGTGAAGACCTTGTCCTGATGAATCTCATAATCCAAGGTGCATAAGGCTTCAGCTCAAATGGTGACATAGCAATGTTGGCCAGATTCCTCATGAAGAAATCATGGAAGTTTATGGGAACGCCATGTATGATATTGAAAAGCATATTCTTCATGATGCCAACAATTTCTTCATCGGAAGAATCGTGTCCTTTGATGGGACATTGTCTTCGTCAGAATGCGATAGACAGTCCTAGGAACATACAGCAATTCCTTGACGAGGAATTTGGTACGAGGTGATTGCCCTGGCTTCAGAGGCTTCATGAGCACTTGCATATAGTGGTTTGACAGTTCAGGTTCATCATACACGCAACGCGCATCTTCAGTGGGTGGACTAAGAGAAAGGCAGCGAAGCAATTCAGTTGCTGGGACCTTGTAATGTGTATTTTCAGTCATCCAGTCCAGAACCCATGAATTGACATCTTCAGAGTTGCCAGTGATGTGCAGTGTAGCATAGAACTGAAGAATAAGTTCTTCATTCCAATCGCATATATCTGTGCAGAAGTTGAGTAGCCCAGCGTCGTGAAGAACACTGAGGACTGGCATAAAGCACGACATAGATTCCGTATCCACGTGAGGAATATGTGCATGGTCGAAGACTTTGTCTTTGTTGTAAAGCACTAAGGAATAGAAATTTGCTTGGCTGGCAGTCCAGAAACGCCTCTTCCTTATGCGAGCAGAGTCATAAGGATTGTATTCAGTGAAGAATACGTGCTCGCCATAGAAGTCTTCAGCCTTGAATTTCTATTTGCATGAGAATGGATCCTTTGGCCTTGGCAGAGGAGTGTCAGTGAGTTGCATCACGACCTCAGGAATCACAAGCTCAGGTTCTTCAGGCTGAGGAATTTCAGGATTTTCCTCAGGTGCAGTCACCTTGTCTGTTTCAGCAGCAGTTTCTTCAGCACTAGTGGCTGGAATTTCTTCATTCACAGAAGTAGTGGGATGAGTTGCATCAGAGCCCAATTTTACGGTTGGTGAAGGAGAGTGAGGAATTTGCTGCAGGGGAGTGAAGAGTGGGGAATTGGGATGCTGACTTTCCCAAAAGTCGTCATTCATTACTGGAGTTGTGCTTCCAATATCCACATCTTCATCATCAATTTCTTCAACACCAGCCTCTTCAGCATCAAACTGAGGCATTGGTGATGAGACTATTGGGGTTGAAGGGATTGTATCCACTTCAATTTCTTCATCAATCTGCTCTGAGGAAGCAGCAGACTGAGTTTCTTCATCTGATCCACTTGGGATCTCATAATCTTCACCAAAAGGAACAAGGTCCTTTGATGGCATGGAGGAGATAGGAACATCATCAATTGGATTGGCAAATGAGCTGGTCATGGGCTTCATCTTCTTTGGGACTGAAGATTCTGAAGCACTTGATGCTTTCCTTTTCTTCACTGCAGCTCGCTCTGCAGCCTTGGTTTTCTTCACATCTAAAGCAGAGGGAAGAATTGGAGTTGGAGTTGGTGCAGGTGGGGCTGAGGAATCTGGTTCATTTTCTTCAGGCACAACTGATGCAGTTGCCCTGGTCTCTTCATTTTCTTCAGGCGCACCACTAGTGGATGCCCTGGCACTTTCATCAACGGCTGGAGCAGAGTCATCAGCCTTGGAACTAGCATTTTCTTCAGCAGCCTGAACTTCATCAGCGGTGCTGGCATGTTCTTCAGTTTGCTGAACAGATGCTTCAGCTTGAGGAATTTGTTGCTTGGAGGCAGTACCCTTGGTGAAGGTATCAGTCAGCCTCACAAATCTGACCTTGGCTCCTTGCCAATCAGCATAGTACGAGTCAAAGTTGTCGCTGAGGGCTTTGATCTCAGCCTGCATCTTGACAAGTTCCTCAGGCTTCATTTTGAGAACATTTTTCTTCAGCAGCTTCTCTTTGCGGTACTGGGATTTCTTGATCTCTCTGGCCCTATCATATTTCCACTTCTCCTCTTGGATGAAGTGAGTCAGCATGTGACTTTGGCCAGGTGTCAGCTTGAAATCAGGCATAGGAGTGTTGGGATCCTTGTGCCAGAGATCAATATAGTCTAGGATCCCCCTTGGATCCAAAAGCAGGGGCACAGGTGTGCCTTTGGCTTTGGCAGCACTTTCTTGGCGGTCTCTGATGATTTCAGCGAGTTCTTCTTCATCAGCTTCATCATCATCAGATGGCACAGTGAAGACCACTTGCTTCTTTGGACTTGGGCGAGTGTCGCGTCCAGCGGTAGCCTTTTTCTTCAGTAACGAGGGTCCAGCTGAGGATTTTGGTGCAGCTGAGGAACTAGCTGAGACACCAGAGGCAATAGAGATGCCAGTTGTCCTTTGGCATGAGGCCAGATGCACAGGAGCTAAGGACTTTGTGGGAGCAGGAGCAGCATGAGGAATTTGGTTTGAAGATTTTGAAGATTCTGGCCGTGAGGGCGCAGCTGAGGAACTTGGCCGTGAGGGCATTGAAGGTGAAGCACTTGGCTTACGAGCAGGCTTCTTCATCATTGATTTCCTCAGCTTGGCAGAAGCCTCCGTGGCAGCAGCAGCAGCAGATTCTTCATTGAATTTCCTCACTGCTTCTTTTGCTTGCTGTTGAAGTTTATGCTGGCGCTTGGCCCATTCTTGAGGAAATTCCTCACCTCTTCTGATGCTAGAGGGATCAGCCACTTGGCCAGGTGCCAATGGAGGGCGTTGACATGGAGGGTTTACGGCGAATTTCTTCATGTACTTAGGAGTAACATATCTGTACTCCCTCCATTCTCTTGCCCATCTCCTTTCAATCTTCTGTATGCGCACCTTGCGCTGATTTCTATCTTCTTCAGGAGGTGTGCAGTACCCAGCATAAATGTCCTCAGGGATTTCAAATGCAGTCATGACCGCTGGTCTCTTTCCTCCTTTCTGCGGCCTTTTACCTTCAGCCATTTTCTTCAGATGAGGAATTTGAACAATGGAATTCTCTGAAGAAGTATGCAACTTTTCTTCGAAGAACGCTGCAAATGAGTTAAGTTGATGAGAACCTAAGGATTCAGCAGCGGACATGTGTACCTGTGAACAGAGTATAGTTGCGAGGAATTTGAAGAGGTCATATGCGTTCTCAGAGGGTTTTTCATAAAGAACAAGTTTTGAGGAATTTGACCAGATTCGTCTTGAGGAATTTCACTAAGCTCCATATATATCTTAGGTTCCAGAGTTGTATAGATTGAGAATCCACACAATTGAGGAATCTTGAAGAAATTTAGACTTAGGGAAATGAATCAAGAACAGAGAACAAGTGAGGTGTTTTGTGTGTGAGGATTTGAAGAATAAAAACACCTCTGAAGATTTTGTAGAAAAACTTTGAATCAAAGAGGGCAGTAAAAATAGCTTTTAATTACCCTGAATGAAGAACACGACGAACTGTGAGTTGGAACAGTGAAGTTCGTCAATGCAGATCTTCCACACCCTAACTTGGCGGAGGAAGACGTCTACAGCGGCGGCGGAGGTGAAGATTTCCGCTGTCGGCGCGAGTACGTCGGCGATGAGGTCGAGGCAGTGAAGCTTTTCCTCACCGGCGACGATGGAGTAGCGACGACGCTAGGGTTTGGAGAGCTCGAGCGAGGGAGTGAGATCGAGCGGGGTAAAGGAAGTGAGGATGGCAACGGAGGGGTATTTATAGCCGCAGTGAAAAACTGCTCGTCCGAAGATTTAGGACGAACGTGCCCCTAGCCATTCTCCTTCACTTGACATGTGTCACCCACGTACTGTGTAGTGGAGATCGTGTAAGATCGTGGGTGAGTAAAATAATCCATCGTGGGAAGTGGAACGGATTGAGCGGCAAAACCGAAGGTTTGGATAAGATTAGTTTTAACGTTCCGTTCGCAATTTCTTCAGCTGACAAGGACACAATGAAGAATTTGAACGAGTTTCAAATAGAACGCACATGAAGAATTTGTGAATAGACTAGATTGAGTATAGCATAGAGGGGAAGGGTCCGATCACATTCACTTAGAGAAAAAAATTCTAACTTGAAGAAATAGCTATAAGTGAATGCTGTAGAGGACATAAACTCATATATATATATATATATATATATATATATATATATATATATATATATATATATATATAGCAAATGAAGAAAAACGACGGCACAAGTGAAGACTTTGTACAGTTTGAAGAATTTGAAAAACTGAAGAATTTCAAAAGTTGAGGAAAAACTCAAATTGAAGATTTTCAACTTTTGTGGTGGCGCGACCCACCGTGTAAGAATGATGATTTCAGACACCGCGTACAAGTCGTAGGGTTCTGAGAATCAAATTCTTCATTAATTTCTTCACACTTAGAGTGTTATTCTTCATTGATTGAAGAAAAACGTTTCTTCATGTGTTGCACATCTAAGTCATCAATTATGCATAAGTGTTAGGATGAGTGCATTTTCAAAGTACATTCGAAGATTCTAAGATATTTAGCTCACACCGCAACTTGCTAAATCTCTTCTCATCCAAGGGCTTAGTGAAGATATCGGCTAGTTGTTCTTCAGTCTTCACATGCTCAATAGAAATGTCGCCCTTCAACACATGATCACGAAGAAAATGATGACGAATCTGAATGTGCTTTGTCTTCGAGTGCTGAACTGGGTTGTGAGCAATCTTGATGGCACTCTCATTGTCACAGAGGAGAGGCACATTCTTCACGTTGACTCCATAGTCCTTGAGTGTTTGCTTCATCCATAGTAGTTGAGCACAGCAAGAACCAACAGCAATGTACTCAGCTTCAGCAGTAGATAGTGATACGCAGTTCTGTTTCTTCGAGGACCAACAGACCAAGGATCGTCCGAGGAAATGACAAGTACCAGATGTTGACTTGCGATCCACACGGTCACCAGCATAGTCAGAATCAGAATATCCAATGAGGTCAAAGTCTGAGCCCTTGGGGTACCATAATCCTAGTGTTGGTGTGTGAGCTAGATATCGAAGAATATGCTTCACAGCCGTATGGTGTGATTCCTTCGGTGCAGCTTGAAATCGTGCACACATGCAAACACTAAACATTATATCTGGCCTAGATGCACATAAGTACAATAAAGAGCCAATCATGGAGCGGTATATCATGATGGTTAGCATAAGCAAGTAATATGCGAATAGCTTCAAGTCTAGCAACAGGTGCAAAAGTTTCATCGAAATCAATTCCTTCAACCTGTGTGTAGCCTTGAGCTACTAGTCGTGCCTTATTCCTCACCACAACACCATTTTCATCTTGCTTGTTGCGGTAGATCCACTTTGTACCAATGATGTTATGCTTGCGAGGATCGGGACGATTGACCAGTTCCCATACGTTGTTGAGCTTGAACTGATGTAATTCTTCTTGCATGGCCTGAATCCACTCAGGCTCCAGAAATGCTTCATCTACCTTAGTGGGCTCTGTGATAGAGACAAAAGCAAAGTGCCCACAAAAGTTAGATAGATGTGAAGCTTTTGAGCATGTGAGAGGACCTGGTGCTCTAATGTCATCGATGATCTTCTCCACTTGCACTTCTTTTGCAATGCGAGGGTGAGCTGGATGCTGTTGAGGAATTTGATCAGCATTTTCTTCAGCATCAATTTCCTCAGCATTTTCTTCAGGTGCATCAGTTCGACGTTCTTCACGTTCTAGAACGAATTCTTCAGCAGATTCTTCAGTAGGAATGATATCTTCAGTAGCCCTGTGCTTGATCGATTCCTCAGGTGCTGGTTCATCTAACACAGAAGGTAGGTGCTCTCTTTGCGAGCCATTAGTTTCATCGAACCGCACATCTACAGTTTCAACAATCTTGTGAAGAACATTGTTGAAGACTCTGTAGGTGTGCGAGTCCTTTCCGTAACCAAGCATGAAACCTTCATGTGCTTTCGGTGCAAATTTTGAGTTGTGATGAGGATCTCTAATCCAGCATTTAGCACCGAAGACTTTGAAATAACTCACATTGGGTTTCTTGTCAGTGAGGAGTTCATAGGCAGTCTTCTTGAAGAATTTGTGAAGATATACTCTGTCGATGATATGGCACGCAGTATCAATTGCATCAACCCAGAAACGACGAGGGGTTTTGTACTCATCGAGCATAGTGCGAGCCATCTCAGCAAGAGTCCTGTTCTTGCGCTCCACGACACCATTCTGTTGAGGAGTATAAGGAGCAGATAATTCATGAGTAATACCAAGTTCATCAAGATAGTCATCGAGACCCGAATTCTTGAACTCAGTGCCATTGTCACTTCTGATGTGCTTGATCTTCACACCAAACTTTGTCCATGTGTCGATCCTTTGTGATAGCAACCTTACCTAGACCCAATACCTGACTTTTGCTTTTATCAGCGAAGATGATATGCTTCATGTGTGATGCTGATAAGGGAGCATCCATCAACAGATTCTTGTCACCGGTCATGTCATTTGTACATCCACTATCAAGTACCCATTCAGTGGCTTTGGGTTGATCATCCTGCAGATGAATTAGTGCAACTTACGAACCTCATATACTTCAGTACTGAAGAATATGATATCACAATTCATCAGATCAATTTCATCAAGCAGTAGAACCGATAAAACAGAGGGAGGACGTGTGAAATGAAAGTTCATTTCATCATGGTTAGCCTGCGTCCTTTCAGGCAATTTTTGTCAGGTCCCCAGCAAATTCTTCAGACGTTACAACACGTTTGGAGACCTGACACTGCAGAAGAGATTAGTTCTTTTTCTTCACCACCCACATCTGAAGGGGTGGCAAAGAGTTCATCACTCTGCGAGCTCCATATGAGAATGGTGGCAAAGCAGCCAAACCATTTCGTTTCACATAAGAGGGGTTAGGGTAAGCATATGAATAAGCAGAGAAATTCTTCGAGGACTTATGAACATAATAATTTGAAGAATAATGCTCATATTCATAGCCCTTGGCTCTTCCCTGCGAAACAGGGTTGTTAGCACGATGATGTTCATATGAGGACTTTGATCCATGTGAGGAATTTGATCCTCTTGAGGAATTTGGTCTGTATGAGGACTTGGATCCATATAAAGAATTTGGTCCATATGAAGAATTAGATTTGGGGTTCCTTTTCTTCACAGGTGGTGTCATGAGGACATTCACCTGAAGACTTTCAAGGCAGCTTTTGGGAACCCAGATTTTCTTCATAGGGGAACCGTTCCTGCAGTTAGTGCCAACATATCTAGCAAATACTTCACCATTCTGATTTTTGAATAGTTTATAGTTGGAGTCAAATGACTCATCAGAAGAATGAGAAGATTCACATGTATAGCTAGATAAATCAGATGGATCAACTGGAGGTCCCTTTGAAGCAAGCCATGAGGTTTTGGGGTACTGCTCAGGCTTCCAATAAGTACCATCCGCATTGAGTTTCCTCTCAAAGGCAATACCCTCTTTCCTAGGGTTCCTGTTGAGGATCTGCTTTTTAAGCACATCACAAAGAGCCTGATGCCCTTTGAGGCTTTTGTACATGCCTGTCATGTACAATTCCTTCAGCCCTGCATCGTCAGTGATACTAGCAATGTCCTTAGATGAGGAATTGGTGATAGCAGAGACAGGTGAAGAATTTGTAACATTTGAAGCATTTGAACATTCAGGTGAAGAATTAGCAGATTCTCGTTCAATGCATTTTAAACATGGAGGAATAAATTCTTCCTGAGCAGCGCTGATTTGTTGAGCAAGTAATGAATCGCGCTCCTTCTGAAGATCTTCATAACTCACTCTTATCTTCTCAAAGTCAGACAAGAGAGAGTTATGCTGATCTTGAAGGGAGTCATACTTAGAATGCAGTCTCTGAAGACTTTCAGCCAAGGCTTGTGACTGATCCATTTCTTCACCCAACATATCATTGCTCTTACTAAGCATATCATTAGCATTTTTCAAAGCTCTTTGTTGTTTAGCAGCAAGGGAAGCAAGTTTGACATAACTGGGTCCAAATTCATCACCAGATTCTTCATCACTAGACTCAGATAGGTAGCATTCAGTTACCTCAGCACTTTTTGCCATAAGGCATGAAGTAGAGGATGATGATTCTGGTTCGAATGTCATCGATTTGAGCGATTCCTTGAAATCCTCAAACCAAGGATCATGACGGGTTCGATGGCCTTCATAGACATCAGAGAGACGGTCCCAGACAAGCTTCGCCTGATCGAGATGCATGATGTTTCTGAACTGGTTTCAAGACAGACTGAAGCAGATGACGGCCTTCGCTGTGAGGTTGAGTTGAGTGTACTTGCGAATGTCATCAGCTTCCACCATCTTGCACAGATCGGTCAGACCAATCTCAGTGACGGTCCATAGCTCGCTGTCCATCACCATGAGACGCTTCTTCATCATAGCCTTCCATTTGGGATACTCGTGACCGTCAAAGATGGGGCACGGTACTTTCTTCATATCTGCGGTCGACATAACTAAAACTCCAGGCGGTTAAACCAAAATCACACAGAACAAGGGAGTACCTTGCTCTGATACCAATTGAAAGTGCGTTATATCGACTAGAGGGGGGTGAATAGGCGATTTTTATGAAATTCTTCACTGAGGAATTTGCTCGTGAGGAAATTCCTTAGCGAAGAAATACTAGCAGCGGAATAAGTACTCAGAAGTAAACATAACAGATTACATGCATGGTCATCATGATGAAATGAAGACAAACACAGAGTACAGAAAGCATAGGCACAAGATAACTCTAGATGAAGACAAACAGACTGAAGAAATTGAACTGAGGAATTTGTGAAAGTCTTCAGTCAAAGTCTTCAAACACAGATATGAACAAACAGACAACACAGTAATGAGGAAATGAAGGTGTTGAGGAAATGGAACCAGTAAGCTTGGTGAAGACAATGATTTGGTAGACCAGTTCCAACTGCTGTCTCAGTTGTACGTCTGGTTGGAGCGGCTGAGTATTTAAACTCGAGGACACACAGTCCCGGACACCCAGCCCTGAGCACGCAGCTCGGGACACCAAGTCCTCACCGTATTCTCCTTGAACTAAGGACACACAGTCCTCGTCCAATCACTCGTGGTAAGTCTTTAGGTGACTTCCAAACCTTCACAGACTTGGTCACTCGGCGATCCACAATTCCTCTTGGATGCTCTAGACCTTGACGCCTAACCGTCTGGAAGAAGCACAGTCTTCAAAGGTAACAAGCGTCGGATCCACGCAGGATCAATTTCTTCAGTGATGCTCAATCACTTTGGGTTTGTAGGTGTTTTGGGTTTGGGTTTGGATTTTCCTCACTTGATGATTTTCGCTCAAAGTCCTCGGAGGATGGGTTGCTCTCAAATGACAAGTGTCAAGTTCTCGCGGAGCAGCCAACCAGGTAGTGGTTGTAGGGGGCGGCTATTTATAGCCTAGGGAGCAGCCCGACATGATAAGACATAAATGCCCTTCAATGATATGACCGTTAGGTGGACAAGATATTTTAGGACAGCTGGCGCGTAGCACAACAATGGTCGGAAATTTGGAGTACAAATTCCTTAGGGCTATCATGTTCCTCACTGTGTAGGCAATTCGCACTGGCGAATTCCTAACTCCTCAGTCAGAGCAAAGTCCTCAGTGACCAGAAGAACTGCGTCTCTGTCACTGAAGAAATTGACTGAACTGTATGAGATTTCCAATGGCTTCACTCGAAGGGATTGGTAGGTGTAGGATTTGAGTTGAGCATCACATGGAAATTTTCTCCTTAGTATTTCCTCGACCCCCTTTAACAGTACGGTGTTTCCTATGACTCAAGAAAGAGAAAAATGAAACTACGAAAACAAAAGTCTTCATGCTTCACGTTCCTCGAACAAATACCATGTCTTCAAGGTCACACCAATTTCTTCACTTTCAAAGTCTTCAGAAAGTCTTCAGAATATCAAAGTCTTCAGTCGAAGAACTTCATTTTTAGGGGTCGACTTTTACTGTAAATATCAAACTCCTCATAGACTTATAGACCTGTGTACACTCATAAACACATCAAATGCTTAACCTATAAGTCTTCAATACACCAAAATCACTAAGGGGCACTAGATGCACTTACACAACATATGAATAATTATTGTATTTTCTAGTTTTCCTTTATGTAAACCTTTCCACTCTGGTTGCTCCCCCAACAACCATTGTATCCAGCACTTTTATTTCATATAATGAAAATGACACACAGTAGGGCTTTTTCCCTACTGTTTATGGTCAAAAAATAATTTATAGCATAAATCACCATGTTCATGTAGGGGGTAAAACGGGTTGTGGGAGAGTGGACCACTAACTATAGATGGGGGAAGGTGATGGAGGGGTTGATGAAGCGGCGGTGTTGTTGGGGATGATCGTCGTCACAATGTTTCCCCCGGCGGCGCTTCGGTGCCACCGGGAGACAGGGGAGAGAGCCCCCCTCCTCCTTCTTCTTACTTGGCCTTCTCCCTGGATGGGAGAAGGGTTTCCCCTCTGGTCCTTGGCCTCCCTGGCCCCCAAGTGGCGGGAGCCCCACCGAGATTGGATCTCTCCTCTTCTTTCTCTCTAGGGTTTTGATAGAGGCAAAGGTGTCCCGTCTTTCGATGAGATGGTGGCTATCGTTTTGGACGAAGTCGACTTTGACGATCCGACTACGAACGTGTGAGCACGTCGCGCCTTAGCAATCGCTAAACCAACTCCGAGAGGTTATTGACCACGCCGAAGCATGATCAACCTGACCACGAAGGTCTGTTTCCTGCAGGCAAACGAAGAACAAGCAAGAAACTAAGATTGCAATCTGGATATTGCGAATATAAGAGGAAAGCTTTTATTGATCAAGGTGGGGTTCTGTGACGCCTTGGTCTGGTCGTTGAACACAAACGAAGTACGCAAAGTTGCAGCTATGGCGAACTTTTAATCTAAACAAAACCCAAAGTCTAAACGACGCCCTAAGGGCTGTATATATGGAGGAAGAGGAGGGAATTTCGTGGCCCTTGAGGGAGGGGTCCGAAACCAACCCTAACTCTTGTTTCCCCACACATACGGACTCTAAAAACAGCCTATACTTAAGTATTTCAAAATTACATGGGCCTGGCCCAATAATAAGGTGACGCAGCACCTAGAATAGCCTATGGACGAATATTATGATGTGGCATCTTGTATATTTCGTCCAAGGCTTCATGCACTCATTATGGTGGCTTCAAAGTCCTGGAATCATCACTTGTAACTCCGTTCTTGTTCCCCTTGCGCATGCCAACATCTCCATGCTTGAACTTGCTCCAAGGTTTATCTTTCTTGTCCATGGTAGGCCCTTCATTTGTAAACAAAACAAATGTATCCAATTTAGGCAGCATCATATTTTCATGAACATTGGAATCATTACCAAGAAACGAAGGTACCTAATAATTCAATTGGCATGCGCGAGCTCTAGTAATTGGTCCAGTATGTATAGCAGCAAGGGTTGTGGGTGTAACAATGGTATTGATGTCCTCATCATCCTCCCCTTCTTGAAATGAAGTCGTCCTCGACGGAAGCTCATCTTCCTCACCCAAATAAGGCTTCAAATCTGCAATGTTAAAAGTGGGACTAACCCCAAAATCTGCAGGCAGCTCAAGTTTATATGCATTATCATTTATTTTCTCTAACACCTTAAATGGACCATCAGCACGTGTCATTAGCTTTGATTTGCGCAAATTAGGAAACCTATCCTTACGCAAATGTAACCAAACAAGATCTCCAGGTGCAAAGACAACATGTTTTCTACCCTTATCTCCAGCAAGTTTATATTTAGCATTCATACGCTCAATGTTGTCCTTTGTTAACTCATGCATTTTTAATATCAATTCAGAACGTTTTTTAGCATCAAAATTAACCTTCTCCGAAGATGGAAGAGGCAACAAATCAATGGGTGCGCGAGGTAGGAAACCATACACAATTTCAAAAGGGCACATCTTAGTAGTAGAATGCAACGAACGATTATAAGAAAATTCAATATGAGGCAACCATTCTTCCCACATTTTGTTATTATTCTTCAAAACAGCCCTAAGCATAGTAGACAATGTTCTATTGACTACTTCAGTTTGACCATCCGTTTGGGGGTGACAAGTAGTACTAAAAAGCAGTTTAGTCCCCAACTTAGCCCATAAACACCTCCAAAAGTGGCTAAGAAATTTAGTATCATGATCTGAAACAATAGTATTTGGCACACCATGCAAGCGAATAATTTCACGAAAGAACAAATCAGCAACATTAACAGCATCGTCGCTTTTATGACATGGTATAAAGTGTGCCATTTTCGAGAATCTATCCACGACAACAAATATGCTATCCCTCCCCTTCTTTGTTCGAGGTAAACCTAAAACAAAGTCCATAGATATATCTTCCCAAGGAACACTAGATACAGGCAAAGGCATATATAAACCATGAGGATTGAGTCGTGACTTAGCTTTTTGACATGTAGTGCAGTGAGCAACAAAATGCTCAACATCCTGTCTCATCTTTGGCCAAAAGAAATGTGTAGCAAGTATGTCCTCCGTCTTCTTCACGCCAAAGTGTCCCATTAATCCTCCTCCATGCGCCTCCTGCAACAACAAAAGACGAACGGAGCTAGCAGGAATGCATAGCTTGTTAGCACGAAACACAAATCCATCGTTAACGACGAACTTGTTCCATGTTCTACCTTCTTTACAATTCTGCAATACATCTTTAAATTCAGCATCATGCACATATTGATCTTTGATGGTCTCCAAACCAAATATTTTAAAGTCAAGTTGTGAAAGCATAGTATAATGACGATACAATGCATCAGCAATAACATTTTCTTTACCCTTCTTGTGTTTAATGACATAAGGGAAAGTCTCAATGAATTCAACCCATTTAGCATGTCTACGGTTCAGTTTAGCTTGACTTTTAATGTGTTTCAATGATTCATGATCAGAATGTATAACAAATTCTTTGGGCCATAAATAATGTTGCCATGTTTCTAAGGTCCGAACAAGAGCATATAATTCTTTATCATAAGTAGAATAGTTCAGACTAGGCCCACTCAATTTTTCAGAAAAGTATGCAACAGGTTTGCCATCTTGTAATAACACACCTCCTAATCCAATTCCACTAGCATCACATTCAATCTCAAAAGTCTTATTAAAATCAAGAAGTTGGAGTAAAGGAGCATGTGTCAACTTATCTTTCAATACCGTGAAGGCTTCTTCCTGTGCGGCACCCCAAACAAAAGGCACATCCTTCTTTGTAAGCTCGTTGAGAGGTGCAACAATGGTGCTGAAATCTCTCACAAAACGCCTATAGAAACCAGCGAGGCCAAGGAAACTCCTCACTTGTGTGACCGTTTTGGGCTGCGGCCAACTCTCAATAGCTTCAATCTTGGCTTTATCAACTTCAATTCCCTGTGGAGTAACAACATAGCCAAGAAAAGATACTCGGTCGATGCAAAAGGTGCACTTCCCAAGGTTACCAAACAAACGTGCATCACGTAGAGCATTAAAAACATCACGTAAGTTCCAAATGTTCTTCCAAAGATTTGCTATAAATCAGTATATAATCAAAATAGACTACCACAAAACGTCTAATGAAAACACGTAAAACTTCGTTCATTAGTCTCATGAAAGTACTAGGTGCATTAGTTAACCCAAAAGGCATGACTAACCACTCATATAAACCAAACTTAGTTTTAAATATTGTTTTCCATTCATCTCCCAATTTCATACGAATTTGATGGTATCCACTACGCAAATCAACTTTGGAGAATATTGTAGAGCCACTCAATTCATCAAGCATATCATCTAGCCTAGGAATAGGATGACGATAACGAATAGTAATATTATTAATGCCTCTACAATCAACACACATACGCGACGTACCATCCTTTTTAGGCACTAGTATAGTAGGAACAGCACAAGGACTAAGAGATTCATGTATATAACCTTTGTCGAGCAGCTCCTGTACTTGACGCATAATCTCCTTCGTCTCCTCTGGATTTGTACGTATGGTGCATGGTTGGGTAGCGATGCACCGGGAATTAAGTCAATTTGATGCTCAATCCCTCGAATAGGTGGTAATCTCGGTGGCACGTCTTGTGGAAAGACGTCAGCGAACTCCTGCAAAATGTTAGTGACAGCAGGGGGCAAAGAGGAAGGCACGTCCTCGAATGAAAATAATGCCTCTTTGCACACAAAAGCATAGCAAACAGATTTGCTAAAATCCAGCTCATCAATATCAGATTTGGTGGCAAGTAAACATGCACTTTTCAATTTAATTTGAGAAGCAACAGTAGATGGTTTATTATTAGGCTTCATTTGTTGCTCAAATTCTTTTGCCACAATCTGATTTTCACTCTTATTTTTCTCCTGTTTTGCTTTATTAGCTCTATTAATATCATATTTCAAAATGGAATCAGGAGTCATAGGAAGCAAAGTAATATTTTTATCCTTATGAACAAGAGTATACTTATTGTTTCTACCATGGTGTACAGAATTTTTATCAAATTGCCATGGTCTACCAAGTAATAAGGAACATGCTTGCATAGGTACCACATCACAATCAACATATGTAGAGATACTAAAATGCACACGAACAGAACGTGTTACCTTAACCTTGCCGCTGTTGTTGAACCATTGGATGTAGTAAGGATGTGGATGTGGTCTTGTCGTGAGAGATAGCTTCTCCACCATCTCCATGCTAGCCAAGTTGTTGCAGCTCCCTCCATCTATGATGACGCGAATAGAATGTTCCTTCACAACTCTCTTTGTATGGAACAAATTATGCCTCTGATTTTGCTCAACTTGTGTAACCTGCACACTCAAAACACGTTGAGCAACTAAACATTCATACCTGTCAGCATCTTCAGCAGCCATGTATTGTGTCTCATGATCAGAATCATCTCCACCATGTTCTTCATGTGTAAGAAGAGCTAAAGTCTCCTCATCATAGTCACTAGCGGACTCATACCCACCATCCTTAGTAGCAATCATCACACGCTGAGATTTGCATTCTCCCGCATAATGTCCTCTTCCCTTACAACGACGACAAATAATATCACTTGTGTGCCCTGTAGACGCCATTGAAGAAGAAGAGCTCTGTGTAGGCCCGGCAGGTGTGCTCTTGGCAGATAGTGGTGGTTGTGCCTGCTTTCTTGTATCACGGTTGGAGGTGGCACCTGAAGGAGGTGATGGTGCAGTGGAAGTAGATGATGCACGTGGTGTCCATGATGAAGGTCGACCTGCAGAAAAGTTAGTTCGCGCCAATGCATGTCGATCCTGCACTTCACGTTCAACTTTACAAGCAAGATGGAATAAACGAGTGATATTATTATAATCCTTATAGTCTAGAATGGTCTGAATCTCTCTATTTAATCCACCCAGAAAACGTGCAAGCATAGCTTCATTCTCCTCAACAATACCACATCTAATCAAGCAAGTTTGTAATTCCTGATAATATTCTTCTACCGAATTTTGTCCTTGTCTTAAGCGCTGTAATTTTTGAAGTATTCACGTTGATAATATGGTGGAACCCAACGAGTACTCATAGCAGTTTTCAAAGCAGCCCAAGTAGCTGGAACAGGATATAATCGACAATGTTCAGACCACCAAACACATGCAAAGCTAGTGAAAGCACAAACAGCAGTAGGAACACATCTCTCCTCAGGATATTGTAAACATGTAAATCGTTGTTCAGTTTCTAACTCCCAAGTAAGATATATATCAGGAACATATCTACCCTCAAATGGTGGAATATTCAATTTCAGTTTAGGGAGATGGTCATGATCTCGTACCTAAGGGGGAGCCCTAACATTGCCATTATTTGCATGTGGACGACCTGGTGGTTGTGGTGCTGGTGGTTGAACGTAGTTCTGATTTTGATCAACCTCATCCTCGTAATCTCCCGCATAATCGTCCTCCTCCACATCAGCAGCAGGAGCCACAGAAGTATCAACAGCAGCACCAGCAGTTTGGCCAGGCTGAAGAGGGACACGGCTCGCTCGGCGGAGGGTTGTTTCCCGACGTGGAGGTAGTCGTTGTTGTTGTTGTTGTTGTTGTTGCAGAGGTGCGGCAGGTGCAGCCGGTGGTGGTGGTGGAAAATGCGAAAGCAATTCAGCAAACTTGTTATCGAGCTTTGTTTCAAATGTCTTCTCCATGCCATCTATCTTCCCCATGGCCTCGTCAAATCTGTTTAGCACATCTTGCACCTGTCCACTCATCATTTGCTGAAACTTATCATGAAGCTCCTTGTTCGTCAAGTTCTCCCAGTCAGTCTCGTCGGCTTGTGATCCTAGCATGGTTAGCAGAAATAGAAACACACAAGAATATGATCCTACAGACTACTAACAAGTGGTGGTGGTGGCGGGTGTCACAAATCCGTCAAGCAAATCTCAAATTCTTACCAGTTCTTACCCAGCAGCAAGCGGTGATCGGCAACCGATGTAGTCAAAACTCTCAAAGCTTGGATAGAGCGATTACCAGGGAGAGTCAAACGCACGATGTAGATGTATGTGGAGCTGGGAAGGCTTATAATATGGTAGCAAAAAGGGTCAGCAATAATCAATTCAGAGATGCAAAGTTGAATAAACGCTCAATGACAGTACTGTGCTGGTCCTAGGCTAGACCGTACTAGAGACGCGAGCCTAGAACACCAACAAAATCACGGCGCTGCACATAAACAAGGGAGGAGCACACTCTGAATTTTTTTTCTTTTTTTCACTTTTTTGGCACTTTTTTTCCTCTTTTTTTTGCTCCGCAACAATTTTTTTTAAAAGTCTACAAATGGCCTAAAAACTGCCTAGCCAGAATTTTCTAGACTTAGTTTTTTTTTTGAAACTGGAACTATTTTTCTTCTGCGGATGGCTTGGAAGTTTGGGAGTCCTACTCTGTCACGACTCGGAGTATCGCGTGATCTGGAAATCGAGAACAAAGTAACAATTACTGGACTCGGACTAGGACTAGTGGCGGAGATGAATCTGGTGGAAACTCGGACTGGTGGCGGATATTTGCAGGGCGATGGAACACGGACTGGTGGCGAATCTGTGATGGAGGTGGACTCGGATTAGCGTGATGGCGGTGGATATGTGGTATATGGTAGCGGTGATGATGATGGTGGTATATGGCAGCGGTGATGACGATGGTGGTATATGGCAGCGGTGATGATGATGGTGGTATATGGCAGCGGTGATGACAATGGTGTGGCGGCGGCGTGACAACTTGTGAACAGAACTCAAAACTCTAAAGGACTAGACGTGAGGACCAGCAACTTGACACGACGATGCAACCGCAAATTCAACAAAGCAAATACAGAAAAGATTATGCAAAGGCTCAGATTGGTTCAGATAAGATGAACTAACCCTATTTTTTTGGCTTTTTCGTGGACTATAGGTATGAAGAACAGACTCGATCTAAACTACGAAAAACTGTAAAATTTCACCGAGCAACCTGGAAATCTGATACCACTTGATAGAGGCAAAGGTGTCCCGTCTTTCGATGAGATGGTGGCTATCGTTTTGGACGAAGTCGACTTTGACGATCCGACTACGAACGTGCGAGGACGTCGCGCCTTAGCAATCGCTAAACCAACTCCGAGAGGTTATTGACCCCACCGGAGCACGATCAACCTGACCACGAAGGTCTGTTTCCTGCAGGCAAACGAAGAACAAGCAAGAAACTAAGATTGCAATCTGGATATTGCGAATATAAGAGGAAAGCTTTTATTGATCAAGGTGGGGTTCTGTGACGTCTTGGTCTGGTCGTTGAACACAAACGAAGTATGCGAAGTTGCAGCTATGGCGAACTTTTAATCTAAACAATACCCAAAGTCTAAACGACGCCCTAAGGGCTGTATATATGGAGGAAGAGGAGGGAATTTCGTGGCCCTTGAGGGAGGGGTCCGAAACCAACCCTAACTCTTGTTTCCCCACACATACAGACTCTAAAAACAGCCTATACTTAAGTATGTCAAAATTACATGGGCCTGGCCCAATAATAAGGTGACACAGCACCTAGAATAGCCTATGGATGAATATTATGAAGTGGCATCTTGTATATTTCGTCCAAGGCTTCATGCACTCATTATGGTGGCTTCAAAGTCCTGGAATCATCACTTGTAACTCCGTTCTTGTTCCCCTTGCGCATGCCAACATCTCCATGCTTGAACTTGCTCCAAGGTTCATCTTTCTTGTCCATGGTAGGCCCTTCATTTATAAACAAAACAAATGTATCCAATTTAGGCAGCATCATATTCTCACGAACATTGGAATCATTACCAAGAAACGAAAGTACCTGATAATTCAATTGGTGTGCGCGAGCTCTAGTAATTGGTCCAGTATGTATAGTAGCAAGGGATGTGGGTGTAACAATGGTATTGATGTCCTCATCAGGTTTCTTCTGTTTTGGGGGCTGTTTCTATGGCCGAGCACCGTTTCTTAAATAGCCGAAGTTTCTTAACTCTGATCGGGCTGAAACTTTAACACGATTTTCCCTGATATTAGCTTCCTTGCGGTCGAAGGACACCTCCAACCGACTTAGCGGGTGACCACAAGCTCACCCGGCGCCCCCTGGATTGTGGAGACCACGAGGCCCATCTTGCGTTGATTCTTGCGCCAAAATTCAAATATATTCCACAAAAAAATCCACATAAATTTTCAGGTCATTCCGGCTCCATGAAATTTTTACCTAAAAACCAAAAAACTATAGAAAACAGGAACTGGCTTTTGGCACTAGGTTAATAGGTTAGTCTAAATAGAAATAATATAAATTATAGCCAAGAAATACATAAAAGTGGTATGCTAATAGCATGAAACAATAAAAAATTATACATACGTCGGAGACATATGAACGTTGGGTTCTGCAAGTGTTAGACATGTGTGTCGTTATGATAATAGACACTATAGTTTGATTTATATTCTAGTTCAATGTTGTGTTCATGCTAATCTTGTACATTAAAGTGGTGTGTAGGCAAGTTAGTCATCGGCAATGATACTCCGGTTAGCTTCTCCAATGGCAAGGATGTAGTATAGGTCAATGCCTCCAAGAAGCGTCAGGGAAGGCCAACAAACATTGGTCACTCATACGTCTCGAATGTATCTATAATTTTTTATTATTGCATGCTATTATAGTATCAATCTTGGATGTTCTATATGCAATTATATGCTATTTATATCATTTACTGGGACTAACCTATTAACCCAGTGCCTAGTGCTAGTTGATGTATTTTGCCTATTTTTTGTTTTCCAGGAAATCAGTACCAAGAGGAGTCCAAACGCTATGAAACTTTTCAACATTTTTTTGGACAAGAGAGACTCTCAAAGCTTCGGGTGGAGACCAGAAGGCAAATGAGGAGACGACAAGGCAACGGGGAGCGCACAGGGGGGTAGGCGTGCCTTGATGCCTTGTGAGCCCCTCGTGGCTTCGTCTGACATAATTCCACCTCTATAAATTATCTAAAATCGAAAAACCAACAGAAATCCACCCAAAATACTTTTTATCCCTCCGCAAGTTTTTGTTCTTCCGCGATCCTTTTTCGGTACGCTACCGGAGGGAGAATTGATCATGGAGGGCTTCTACATCATCCTTGCTACCTTCCGATGATGCGTGAGTAGTTCACCATAGACCTACAGGTCCATAGCTAGTAGCTATATGGCTTCTTCTCTATGTTTGATCTTCGATACAATATTCTCCTTGATGTTCTTTGAGTTTTATCCAATGTAATCTTCTTTTGCGGTGTGTTTGTTGGGATTCGATGAACTGTGGGTTTATGATCAGATTATTCATGAATATTAATTGGGTCTTCTTTGAACTTTATTATGCATGGTTGTTATATCTTTGTAGTTCTCTCCGATCTACCTTTTGGTTTGGTCAACTAGATTGATTTATCTTTAGTGGGAGAGGTGCTTTGTGATGGGTTCAATCTTGCGGTGCTCCATATCCCAGTGACAGAAAGGGGCAAGACACGTATTTGTATTGTTGCCATTAAGGGTAAAATGACGGGGTATATTCATATTGATTGGGTTTACTTTGTCTACATCATGTCATCTTGCTTAAGGTGTTACTCTGTTTTATACTTAACACCATAGATGCATGCTAGATAGCGGTCGATTGGTGGAATAATATTAGTAGATGTAGGCAGGAGTCGTTCTACTTCTATCGGACGTGATGTCTATATACATGATCATTGCCTTGAATATCATCATAACTATGCACTTTTCTATCAATTGCCCAACAGTAATTTGTTCACCCATCGTATGCTATGTGCTCAAGAGAGAAGCCTCTAGTGAAAACTATATCCCCGAGGTCTACTTTTATCATATATAAAAACATAAAAATGCATTGCTGCAATTTTATTTGTTTTATTTTGTTTTGCAATTTACTTTATTATCTACCACTACAAGATTTAATACTTGCAACTAACCGCCAAGGGGATTGACAACCCTCTTAATTAGTTGCGTTGGGTGCAAGTATTTGCTTTTGTGTATGCAGGTGTTGTTCACGAGGTTATGTGTGGTTCTCCTAATGGATTGATAACATTGGTTCTTAACTGAGGGAAATACTTATCTCTACTATATTGCATCATCCTCTCCTCCTCGGGGAAATCCCAACGCAGCTCACAAGTACTAGTCACTTTCATGAGAACATTGGCGTTGCTTTTGATCCCCCAAGCCTTTCGTGAGCATATGGGTGCCATCCTACCGGAAATCATCATGAGGACGACCACCAGCTATAGCTGGAAAGTCAAGCTCCGAGTAGTCAACGAGAGGCTTGCTATTGACCAAGGGTGGGCCGGCTTCACAATATCTTGCCAACTGAATATCGGGTACTTCCTCACCTTCAAGGTCCTGACCAAGGATAGTTTCAGGGTCATTGTGTTCGACCATTTTAACGCAGAGGTCATGGCCAAGTGCAGCCAACACAAAAAAGCACTTGCCATGAACCAAGAGTAGTAATCCATGTTCGTGCATAATTGTATGCTTATGTGTATGTTTGGGTGCCACTGTTATGACTCTATGTGCATGTTAATGTGGTTATGAGTATGTTTTCTAATATGGTTATGCATATGCTTGTTAATGTAGTTGTACGTGTGCTTGATCATAGTCATGCAAGGGACCAAACATCGTATTTGTCATTGAATGAACTGGGTATGAATGAACTATCTATAAAACTTTGCAATTCATGCGCCTTCATGAATCTAAAGATGCAAATAGGGGGGAGGCGGCTGCCTAGATGGTCGTCCCATCACTGTCAAAACCCAGCACAATATGCGATACTCACAAGACATTAGCCCGTGGTAGAAACATCTTGCGTGTACAAATTAATTGCCTCACTTATCGAATGCATCTATTTTTTGCACCATGACTGCAACGAGGTGTCGCGACGCGATATGTCATAAATCAAGATCATGCTATGTGCGTAATTCATATAACATGTTCCTTGTAGCATGCTCTCCTTTTCGGTTGCAGTTTGCTTTTACGCCATGGGCGCAGCGGGCCATCTAGTTTTATAGACAAACACATAGCCTTGTCTTAAGATTGGAGAGTAATTGCCACCTTATTCTTATGATTCCTCGTGGAGTTCCACCTCATACGTGCTCCAGACTTGAGTGAGGTTGTATTTTTGTTCATAATCCACTTGCAAGTTGCATCAAATCAGTGCTCCAAGATTTGAGCGTCATTATTTGGGTTAGTATGCATATTGTGAATTGGCGATTCTCTTGGATCACGGGATTCCGTTGGCATCCTCTTCGTCCTGTTATAGTGCCTTGTTTATCCCGGCTACTCACAACCAATTATCTCATTCAATATTTGATCCTACGGCATGAAGACCGGGTTGCCCTTTGCGCACCTCTCCGAGAAGCGAGTGCCCATGCCGAATGGTCCCCAAAACATAGCTATTCATCATTGATTTCCTTTACAATATAATCATACAACATAATAAAATTCCCATGTTACACTTTTTTTAGATAACCACATTGATATGATTATCGCACGTGGAAACAAAATATTGGTTTACATGTTTATTTGATCGAATGTCTAGGATGTCATGTTTTTTGTATTGGAGGAAGTATAGTTTTACAAACATACTCATGTAAAAAAATTCAAAGTTTTATACCAGGGACTAGTTGGTAATTAAATGACGCACACTTAATACAATTAACATAATAACCATACTAACAAACACATGCAAAATAAGCATAGAAACACCGAGCGCAGTCGCTGACGTATCCACTCGGCCTGGGCCGATCATATCTCGTCCATGAGCTCTTGGAAAGTGTCCATGGCGGACGCCGGCAGGCCGAGCAGGACGTTGATGCTCTTCCTCTCCTTGCCGTGCGCGAGGAAGAGTATGACCTCCTTCTCCGGCAGCGTGACTGGCCCGGACATGGTCGGCTCGCCCCAGCCGAAGTCGGCGCCGTTGAACGCGAGCCGCGACCACGTGGTGATGAGCAGCGTCGACGCCAGCGACGGCCGTGCGCGCGTCGCCTCAAAATAGTCCACCGCCGACCGCATATACTCGTCCGTCACCATCCGCACGGCCTCCTGCACCTTCCCGGCCGCGCGCGACACCGGCGCCGACAGCAGATCCCCCGCCGTCGCTAAGGCGTTGGTCAGCACGATGCCGTTTCCGAAGTACCCCTTTGGGAGCGGAGGCACGAAGCGGCGCCGCCCGTCCACGGCGAACAGCAGCTTCGTCTGCTGCTCCGGCGCGAGCCCCAACGCGCGGGTGCGAGCGCGCCAGACGAGGCCGGAGAGCGCCTCGAAGGTGGTGCAGCGCTCGAGATCCCCGTCGGCGAGGGCGAGACCGCGGACGCGCTCAAGCCTGTCCGGGTCGAAGCAGAAGGAGCGGTACACCAGCTCCTGGCCGCCGTAGAGCGCCGCCATTTCCGAGACGTCAGCGATCTCCTCGAACTCGTGGTGCGGGTTGGAGATCACCGGAGGGTCGCGCGCGCGGAGCACGGAGCGGTCGAGGAACGGTGGCACGGTGAGCTCCGTGGCGCCGCGCGCCATCTCGGCCCAGGAGTTGACGAACTCCATGGCGCCCAGACCGTCGAACATGCAGTGGTTCATGGCCAACCCGAGGCTGAAGCCGCCACATTCGAACCTGGTCACCTGCGAATTAAGTTTACCAATGGTAAATAAACTTCAATTATTGTACTGACTCCCGGGGTGATCCTCTTTTCGAAAAAAGTTTTAAGCCAAAGTAGTATACGAACTTTGTCAAAGAAAAAGGTAGTACACAGTTTTTTTGTGTGGAGACAAACTACAAAGTTCGAATTCATTATCCACAGTTCAAATTCATTAAATTTGCAGCAGACATGTTTTGACTAATTTGGGTGTTCGACGTATCAATGTTAGCTACTAATTTGGTGCAACTAATCTCGTGTGAGTTTTGGACCCTAGCTACTTGCACTACATGACTGGATTAGTTAGTGAATGACATGTGTCTGTCAATGTATCATGAGGTAGCTCGACGTCAACAAAAAAAACTAAACGAATAGTATGATTTGGTTGATTTATAGGTAGAAGTGGTTGGGCTAACAATGTAGAACAAAATCCCTATAGAAAAAAACAATGTAAAAGTAAAGAAATATTTGTCCAACCAATACTAATTTCAGTTATTCGAGTCACGCGCGTTGCAGGCTAGTCCGTTTCCAAGTTACTTGCCGCTGGCAAGTCCAGAATGCTTCCTGTTCCTTTGCAAAGAAAAGGGCGCAAGGCTCCACGCCGCCATTAAAAGCGCAGCTCAGGGCAACGCAGCCCGGCATCGGCAAAGCCGCCTCGGCAACGGAGGGCGACGGAAACGCAGTTAAAGCATGCCTGTGCGCGCGAGCAACGTGTGTGGCGTGGCGTACCTGCGCCGTCATGGGCGGCATCTCGAGGATGTTCTTGGCACCGGGGACGGAGTACACGAGCTGGCCCAGCGCGGCGGGGTCCGGGGTGGAGAGGTCGCCGATGAGGGCGAGGTCGCAGGCGGCCTCAGCCTCTACGAACGGGACGCCCTCGCCGGTGCACTCCACGATGAGCTTCATCTCCGGGCTGATGCCGAGGCGGCCGGCGAGCGGGTGGTAGTGGACGAGCACGCGAGCCAGCGCGGCCCGGAGCGCGTCCGCGGCACCTTCGTTGCCGCGGCCCGACGGGCACTTGAAGCAGTACACCGTCTGCACGATCACCGCGATGTTCTGGTCCAGGTTGGATAGGTAGTACTGCTCCCCCGTCGGCGTAGCCTCCGCCGGCGACACCAGCGTCGGCTCGCCGCGTTTCACCGACATCAGCTGCACCTTGCTGCCCGCCATGGTGGCAACGCCGTTCTGCTTCGCCTCCGCAACCTGCACATACGAATAACATGGCACAAGAAGAAAGTGTCAGACACGAAAGCTTACATACATACAAGTGTATAATCAGCGAAGGGCGATTGAGTTGGTATTGCACACTCACCATTTTGATAGAATCTCTGAGTGTATGGATGACAGAGAGATATTGGTGGGTTTAAAGAGAGAAACAATACAGAGGAGGTGTGGGAGTTCTGTGTTTTGAGGTGATGGGTTTGTGGGGAAGTATTTATATAGCGAAGGGTAGCTTGCTTGAGGTGGTCAAGGTAAGGAGGGGCTGATGCAAGAACCGTTGGGGTTGGAGAGGTTGCATAACAACCAATGCTGCTCTGTCTAGTGCTTGGATTAATGAATTTGTACAGGAGAATCAGGACAAGGAAACACGGCTTGTTTATGATTAAACACGGCTTGTTTACAAGCCCTATAAACGGATTTGGTTTACGATTTTGATCGGGCCAACGGTTTTTCAATTCAATCAACACCTTCCATCATCTAGAAAAAAGCGTCACCATATAATATTGTAGCACAAATATAGTATATGCAAGCACCGACACCGAAATTTTCCCACATAAATATAAGTTGCTTAGCAGATAACACATAATCACACCAAGAAAGGCCCACCAAATCAACGCATTATAAATAGAAATAAAACACACTCTATCATCTCCGCCACCCGCCAAACTAAATATTCCTTCAGTTCTAAAACATAAAGGGGTATTAGTTTTTTAGAAAGTCAAATTTCTTTAATTTTGATCAAGTTCAGAGCAAAAATATCGACATCCACAATATTAAACAAAAAACTTATGAAAATTTATTTCATGATGAATGTAAAAATACTATTTTGTAAAGAAATATAATAGCAATTAGATTACTACTTTTGTGATCCAAATGCTCTTATATTTCTATACAGAGGGAGTAATGCACTTTGTGTTGTGAAACAAAGTGATTTCTGTAAAGAAACCCAACAACACCAACGGCACAACAAAGAGCGCCTAACTCTTCTAGTTATTATTATTTTGCATCAAAGCTAGGACTTTATTAATCTATGAAAATTCTTTTACAATCAGCTCACAAGCTTTCAACCAGAAAGTTTGGGCTCTCAAACTGCCAGCTTTGTGTCACCTCTAGCTTGCAAGCAGGCTTTGCACAAAGGTGTGCAGAAACATTTGAAGACATGGGAACATGTTAAATTGAGAATGAAGCAAAGCTCAGGGTGTGATTCCCTAGTTATTGTAGAATAGGCGCTGCAATTGAACGAGAATTATGGCACGAAGTCCAGAGGTTGACAACCTCTAAGCAGTCTACCTTCATGATCACATGTGATAGACCACGCAGATGTGTAAATATTACACCCTCACGCATATCCCATAGTTTAGCTGTTAGCGGGTCTGTCACTCTAGCGAAGGGCTTGCTCCAAGAACCAATAAATGCAAGGTGGCCTCTGGCAACGCCTCCCCCCCCCCCCCCACTCCCTTTGTAGTTATAAGGTCAGGAGCGATGAATGTGTTGATTTTCACCCATCCCAGGCCGATGGTCTCTCCATAGCTGGCCAACTGTGTCGATGGGCTGTGGTCATGGAATTTCATGTGCCCACTTCACAACATGCACCAAATTATGCATCTCTTTATCATGTGTCCAACGGTTCTAGGAAGACCAAATGTGAGACATAATAGTGATGATCTGGCTCCGTTCTTGCTTGATAAACATGATATTCATAAGAATATCTTTGGACCATGTCTAAGAATGCAATCATGGAAGCTTGGAAATAAAGTAAGACCTTCTTGCATCCTAGAATTTCTGCGCATGAGAACAATGGATCAGTGCATGCATCAAATCCCCATCCATCACTTCATAGACGTCACATCTAGCATAACTTTGATGTATCTATATTTCAGCGTCACTGACTCTGGAAGAATGCCTGGGAGAACTCTCCACCAGAAAACTAGGATTCTTTTGGAATTAGCTTTAGTTTCCAACGGGCTGCCCACAAATGTTGGTATGTCAATGAATATTTAGGAAACAAGCACAAGAAGCGCATGGCTTTATATAAGTAAAGCCAACAATGGCCAAAGTAGCACAAAGTTATAGTCTTACAAAATCAAGAAAACACTGGATACAACTCGTGGCTCAAAAAGAGCATTGGAATAGCAATGAAACAACTACAATAGGCTCAAGAGTTCCTGTGAACAACATGAAGGAGTTTGATCTTGTTAAGGATGTCTGACACCGCTTCGTAGTCCTTCATCTTCCTTAGAGGCTGCCATTGCTGAAAAAATAGAGACCATTTGAAGATATAATAAGCAGGGGTGAGTAGGGATGGTCCCCTCAATGACAAGTTTGTCAGATCTCACGGATATAAGATGTATGTAGATATGCATGTGTGTATGAGTTCGATGAGGAGACAGTCTCACCGATATAAAGATGTAGTTCATCTTTGGCATGTTGTGAGATGATTAATCCCACTATTATGTTTTTATTGTTTAAACGTTAAATATAATATTGGTTGTATGTATGCAAGTTTCATGTAACCTGTGTGAAAACCATATTGTTGTCTAAAAATTGCATTAATATATAGTTCTTGCATATTATAGAACGGTGCAATTTCTACACAATCTGCCTATAAAATTTGTCTTTTTATTTTATTTCATTTCTACATTTGTTGGCCAAAAACAGGAAAAACCCCTACTGTGAGTCTTTTCATTTAGAATTAGTGGATTAGTTGTACAATGATCATCGAATTAGTTACATGGGTTAGGAGGGAGGCTATAATATAAAATTATTACACACTATCAATCCAGGATAGCATTCCCTCCTTGATACTAGGCTTAGCCCTGATCATGGTTAGGTGGAAGATGTTCTAAAATCATGCTTGCAAGCATCAATGGAATATTGTTTATTTTCTAATATCATGCCATTTCTTTCGTTCCAAACGCTCCAGCATCCAATTATGAGTATTTCCATGAAGAATTCCATTTGATATATTTTCCTAGCATCAATGAGCATTCCACTGATGTTTTCATCAGAGTTCCATTCCATATCAATGCTCCACCAGAAACCTTGGCTGAAGGAGCAACTGAAGAACATATGCATAAAGTCTTCCATATTATAGTCATGACATAGGAGCACATTGGGTGTTGTCAAGTTGGAAATTCTTCCTAGTGAGCATCTCACATGTGTTGACTCTGTCATAAGCATAAGCCAATGGAAAAAATTGTGCTTAGGCCAACAACATGACTTCCAGATCCATTTCAATGGTTGAGGTGTAGATGTAGAGCCAATCATAGAATTGGATATCTTCTTGGTGTTGCACTTAATGTTACCCCACATATGGTTTCGAGTGTCCTGGTTATGATTGTGTCTGATGTTGCCAAGTTGTGATGCTAAGTGATGGAATTGTTGATGAGCAATTACAGATAGTGGTAGCTGGAATAAGCTATAGTAATTATCAACTTGATTGGCCTTTGCAATAGAAATATCATCTTCAAAAGCAAATGAGTGTAACTCGGGATATTTCCTCATCATGGTGGAGTCATTCCAAACATTTTTTTCATAGTAGGGTAGTGTGAGTTTGCATGATGTCAAACCTCTGTATAGATTAGTTAGACTTAAGCAATCTCTCTCCACTAGAATGATCCTTTATTTCTGCATGCATGTGGAACTTCATTGCTGGAGTAATGCTTGCCAAATCAGATTAACCCATACATTTTCTTTCTCTTTAGGACATCAATGCCCCTAAATCATTCTATCTTAGAATAACTTTTGTTTTTATTTGTAATTTTTGTTTTCTAGTAACAGTTATGTGTATTGGAAAGAAAAGGTGATTATGGGTATCGTACACATCTTGTGCAGTCGGTAGTTGTAACCAAGTGCACGACCACATGCGTTAATTAACACATTTTTTTACATATACATATATAGTTGTTTTGTGTATTATGGAGCAGTGTAATTTCTACATAATCTATGTAAATTTGTGTATTCTTTCCTTTTTTGAGAATACTTTCTATTTTTTTATCGTAACATCAAGCCCCTAATTCATTTGACCTTAGAGCATTTTTTGTGTGTGTTTGCTTTTGTCTTTTAGTTTATGACTATGTACCCTTTGTCTCCATTGTTGTTCGCCATTATCATCAACACCCTCAACTCACTCTTGTTGTGCCCGTCAACTGTGGGATTCTTCGCCGCCTAGCCACACGCCATGCCGGCTCTAGCATCTCGCTCTTCGCGGACGATGTGGTCATCTTCTGCCACCCTGATCCTGCTGAGCTGCACACTATCTGTGAGCTCTTAGAAACTTTAGGTCATGCTTCTGGTCTCCACACCAATTTCCTCAAATGCTCAGCAACCCCGATCTAGTGCGCGCATGAGGTTGTCGTCGAGGTGGGCACGCTCCGCAGCTACCATGTCTCCGCTTTCCCAATCAAACACATCGGCTTGCCGCTCTCAATTCGCAAGATGTCCTCTGCCTCTCTAATACCCCTGGTCAATCGGCCGGTGAGCAAGTTGGCCACCTAGAAGGCCTCTCTCCTCTCTCACGGGGAGCGCCTGGCCCTGGTCCGGCACGTAATATCTGCTATGTCGGTTCACATCTTGATCGTGGTCGCCCTGAACCCCACTATCCTCAAGCTGGTCACGCGCATTATCCGTGATTTCCTATGGCAGGGGGCAAGGTTGTTAAGGCTGGACATTGCCTTGTCAAGGGCCAAAGTTTATCACCCTGCAGTTTGGAGCGCTCCGAACCAGGTGGCTCTAGCTTCAAGCAACCGATCCTTCTCGGCCCTGGCAGCACTTGCGTCTTCCCTGCGAACCTGAGGTGCAACAAATCTTCCATGCCTCGACGACCTAGATCTTGGGCGATGGCAAGCAATGATGTTTCTGGACAGACTCGTGGAGCTCGCGCCCTCTCTCACAGCGCTAGTTCCCCGGCGACGCCGGCACACTAGGCTCGTCGGCGAAGCCATTCACGACCGTGCCCGGGTCTCCGACATCCACGGTGCCCTAGGGGTGGCGACCACTATCCAATATGTCGATTTTTGGCGCATGCTTCAATGGATTGTCCTCTCCAATACCCCGAACAAGATCCTCTGGTGGTGGACTACGAACGGAATATACTCGGCCGTGTCTTGTTCCCAAGCCCTCGTCGCCGTCTCGACCGTGGGACCCTAATCATCTGGAAGACTTGGGCGCCCCAGAATGCCAAGTTCTTCATCTGGCTCTCCTCCCTCGACAGGTGCTCGATGACCGAGCGCCGGGCGTGACATGGCCTCCGTCACGACCCACTGTGCGCCCTCTGTTCCTGGGAGGCCAAAACCATCCATCACACCCTAGCTGGATGCGTGTTCTTGCGCTTGATTTGCCACAAGATCCTATTCTGGTGCCGCCTCACTACAATGACAACTAACAATGATGCTGTCAACTTTTGTTGTCAACTTTTTCTCATGCTGGGAGGGCGCCATGGCTTCTTCCCCCGCTAGCCAGCGCTAGGGCCTATGCTCGCTCATCATTCTAATAGTTTGGTCACCATAATGGGGTGATCTTCGAGGGAGCGTGGGTTTCTACCACCAAATTGTCCACTTCAATCAAGGACCAGGTTAGGCTTTGGGCTAGGGCCGGAGCCAAAAGGCTTGATTGCATTATCCCTGTAATCCCTCTAGGGGTTGAGTAACCCCCTTCTATGCTCACTTTGCTTTCTTATTGTCGCCAGCTTGTGTACGACAATAGGATAAACTTCCTGCAATCTCCCCCCCACCCCCCCCCCCCCCCGCGCCCCTGCATATGCACCCATTGTCTAAATACATATTTTAAAAAGTTAAAAAATTCCGAACAAAAATCCTGCTTGTATATCTGGACATTCTATGTGCTTGCACAAAGTTTTCGGTGAAAAACGAGGTTTTTTATGGCTTGTGTAAAAAAGACAATTTCGAATGCTTCATTATAACTATTCATAAGACATTTTTTTATCTTTTTTACACGAGCCACAAAAAACGTTATTTTTCACTGGAACTTTATGCACGCACATAGAATGTCCGAGTATACCCGTGGGATTTTTGTTCCAAAATTTTTAACTTTTCAAAATGTGTATTTAGACAATGGGTGCATATGCACCTACGAGGCAAAACACCGCGTCCCGCTCCTTGAGCGTATTCCCAAAAAAAAAGTTTATGACTATGTGTAATGAGAAGAAAAGGAGATTTTGGATGTCGTACAAATGTTCATTCTATGGCACTACAGTTGAGCCTTTGAGATTTTCTACGGAATAATATACGCGGCCCTAAAGCTCATCAATATTATTCAATATATAACTTTTATTACGTTGAAATATATATATATATATATATATATATATAACTTTTATTACGTTGAAATATATATATATATATAACTTTTATTTTATTACTGTATTTATTTAAGTCCTTTTTGCATCGCTGTACTCATTTAAGTCGAAGTTCTAGGATACGCGTAGGGAGTATGTATTCTGGTGCGATCCCGGCAGAACCGTGTGCGTCGTAGACTTTGTGGGGGGCTTGGCAGTGACCTTGCATTTGCTGCCGGGGATGGTTGGCCAAACCAAACTACAACGAAAGCTCAGGTTTCGATTTAGTTCAGCGTGTGTGCAAGTGATGTGCTTATGTGCTATCTAGGCACGCGCGTACGTATCTGATCGGATTTGGGGAATCGTGGATGGCAAGTATCTGTCACTCGAATATGATGGGTTCTAGTTCTACCAGTCAGCGTATGCATTCTGGCGTGATCCCGGGCAGAACCATTCATACCGCAGACTTTGTTGGGGGTTGGCCACTGACCTTGCATTTGTTGTTGGGGATAGTTGGCCAAACAAAACTTATGGGCACTCTTTCCCTCAAAAATCAAAAACTATCTAGGCACGCGTGTGCAAGTGATGTACTCATGTCTTTTTTTTTGTGTGAAATAATTCTTGCATTACTCAAAAAAATCAAATGCTACAATCTCGTCTATCTGGGCACTTGTGTGGATCTGGAGAAAAGGTTTATCAGGCTATGGCTAGTAACATAAACTCGGTCACCATTTTTCTTCTTTCAAAGGCTAATTCGTTTTCTAACTTGCTTCACAATTTCAATGTCAAGATCGAACTTTGTGAGCCCATAGGGGTCGGGACGGTGTGTGTTGGAAATATGAGCAATTTACCAAATGATTTTATTAACAGAAATACTAGATAAAGCATGACTAGTATAGTAGAGATAAAACAAGTCATACGTTCTGACAGAGAGAAGGTAAATAGCTTCTGCATATATGAACCGTAGGCTAACATATCTATAGTAGACAGTAGAACTAGTTGCATATATGAAGAAGAACCTAACATGTGTAGGGCAAGTAGTAGTACGAGAAATTGTGGCATGACATCTAACAGAAAGAAGAACACATACGGGACAGCAGCAGCAGTAGCACTGGACTTGGGGTCGGTGTCCTTGCCAGCCATGTCGTCGAGGAGGTTGTCGACGTCGGGGAAGAAGTCGTCGTCGGGGAAGTCGTCGTCGGGGAAGTAGTCGTCGGAGTCCGGAGCGTCCGTGATGAAGGAGTCAATCAGTAGTCGCGCAGAGCGCTCCCCAAAAACCTTATCACCCTTCTCCCGTACAGGACTCAAAGAGGTGCGGTTTCGGAGGCCTACTGTCCCGACCTGCGGTGCACGCCGCAAGCCGGGATGGGGAAGATCGTAGCGGCAGCGCAGTGCTCAGAAACTTGTGGCGAGAGGAGGAAGAGGTTCTGGTGCATCTCTCTGGGAGGAGCGACCTCCCTTTTATAGGCGCACGAGAAAGAGGCGAGGGGCTGCGCCGGGAGCTGAAGGGATCGAGGGAGACGAAACGAAGAGGCAGTAGCCGAAGGGTGCAGCGTTCGTATTCAATATCCACTACAGCAAAACTTTCCAGCTCCCGAGTGGCCTTTCGTATACTTGTAGTGCGTGACAAAAATTTAGACATCGGCTCGGCTCATTCCCGCAACCCACGGCGCGTCGTGACGAGGCGTGGCGTGGCGAGGCGGGCGGCGGAGGAGGAGCGCGCGTGGATATCCTTCTTGTTCTCATGCTCGTACAAGTGGAGAAAGAGCCTCCCTTATAAGGAGGTCCAACTCCCACTAAACTAGCAATGTGGGACTAAACTTTAGTAGTATCCCTTGCCTTGCACAAATGGGCTAAGTGGGCCTCTAGGATTTATTAGGAATTTCTGAAATAGTTATTGGGCTGCCCACAATATACTAAATTCCAGCAATCCCCCACCAGATCCAAGAGGCACACAGAAATTTGCCTTTGGTTCCAAAACACTGTTTTATATACCGGTACTGCAGTGGAGACTGTTAAGTTGAACTTCCACCTAGAACTCTATGTTACACTAGTAAGCAACTTGAACAGTGGACTGGGCCTTGAACTGCAAGTTTTCTGCGAATCTAGTTTCACATAAAGCCTTGACCGATACGTGGCTATCGTGGGTCTTCCCCTCGGGTGGAGCTTATGCGTCATACTCCGTGACCTTTCATGAGTTTACTAGAGAGAACCCTACTCTCATAGATTGCGACGTTTGACAATCAGACTCATATAGGTGTGTTCTTCAAAAGATGTTCTGCAGGATAACATCTCTGCTTAAATAAGCCACTTAGAACACATTAAGATATGCATCAACCTGCCATGTAGATTAGGAGAGTTTTGCATCTTCATGGAGTGGTATTGTATATAGTAAGGATACTCTCCTCTTAGTTGACCAACAGCTTGTCTTCCACATCTAATTCACGGGATCTCCGATCACAAAGAATAGGGTACCACTGTGAACAACTCATATTGTGGGTCTCATACCCATCTCCCTCGATGCATTATCTATCACATTACGTGATAGACCCTTAGTAAAAGGATCTGCCAGATTTTAGACGTTTGGATATAATCCAACGCAATAACTCCGGAGTTTTTCATTTTCCTGACAGACTTTAACCTTATCTGAACATGTCTTGATGACTTCATGTTATCCTTTGAGCTGCTCACTTTCGTGATCACAGTTTGATTGTCGGAGTTCATAAGGACACCCGGTACAGGTTTCTCAACAACCGGCAAGTCATTCAAGAGTCGGCGAAGCAATCTGCTTCAATCGTAGCTGTATCTAATGCTGTGAGTTCTGCTTCCATTGTTGACCTCGTTAAGATGGTCTGCTTGCAAGACTTCCAAGAAACAGCGCCACCTCCATGAGTGAATACATAACCGCTCGTGGCCTTTATCTCATCAGCATCTGAGATCCAGTTTGAGTCACTATACCCTTCAAGCACCTTTGGATGCCCGGTGTAGTGAATTCCATAATTTGCAGTGCCTTTCAAATAACGCAAAACTCTCTCTTGAGCTTTCCAGTGCACATCTCCTGGTTTTGAGACAAACCGACTCAGTTTGCTAACAGCAAAAGAGATGTCAGGTCTTGTAGCACTTGCTAAGTACATAAGCGAGCCAATAATCTGAGAATATTTCAATTGATCTCTGGCAATTCTTCGATTCTTTCAAAGTAACACACTCGCATCATATGGTGTTGGAGAGGGCTTGCAGTCACTATAGCCAAAGCGACTCAAGATCTTTTCCACATAGTGAGATTGAAGCAATGTAATCCCACCATCATCCTCTCTCAACAACTTGATGTTCAGAATGACATCAGCCACTCCTAAATCCTTCATCTCAAAACAACGAGATAGGAAATCCTTGACCTCCTTAATAACATTCAGATTTGTTCTGAAAATCAGTATGTCATCAACATACAAGCACAGGATAACTCCCTCGCCCCCACCATGGCGATAGTACACACATTTGTCAGCTTCGTTCACAACAAAGCCTGCAGCTGTTAAAGTTCTTTCAAACTTCTCATGCCACTGTTTGGGTGCTTGCTTAAGTCCGTACAAAGACTTCAGCAACTTGCACACTTTCCCTTCCTGACCATCTAGTACAAACCCATCTGGTTGTTCCATATAAATTTCCTCGTCCAACTCTCCATTTAGGAAAGCAGTCTTAACATCCATTTGATGAACGAGAAGACCATGCGAGGCAGCTAGTGAAAGTAGAACTCGAATAGTGGTCAGTCGAGCCACAGGTGAGTAAGTATCAAAGAAGTCTTCACCTTCCTTTTGGGTATAACCCTTAGCCACGAGCCGAGCATTGTATTTTTTGATAGTACCATCAGGCCTAAGCTTCTTCTTGAATACCCATTTGCATCCTATAGGTTTGCACCCATAAGGACGATCAGTTATCTCCCAGGTTTCATTCGTCAAGATGGAATCCATGTCGCTACGAACCGCTTCCTTCCAGTAGTCAGCATCTTCAGATGCATAGGCCTCTAAAATAGAACTAGGAGTGTCATCTATGAGATACACAAGAAAATCATCACCAAAGGACTTTGCAGTCCTCTGTCTCTTGCTCCTAGTAGGAACTTCATTGTTCTCCTCCACAGGACTTTCAAAGTGTTCCATTGAAATGGCAGGTTCGGTTATTGTAACTGGTTCCTGATTCGATGAACTAGGCATCTCCTGATTAGATGAGGTATACATATCCTTCATGGGAAAGATATCTTCAAAGAAAGTCGCATCATTCGACTCCATGATCGTACCAACATGCATGTCAGGTACCTCAGATTTTACAACCAAGAATCTATAGCCAATGCTATGAAAAGCATATCCCAGGAAAACACAATCCACAGTCTTTGGTCCAAGCTTCCGCTTCTTTGGAATTGGAACATTGACTTTCGCCAAACAACCCCATGTTCGTAGATAAGAGAGTTTTAACCTTTTCTTCTCCCATTCCTCGAATGGAGTTATCTCTTTGTTCTTTGTGGGAACTCGGTTTAGGACATGACATGCAGTCAATATTGCCTCCCCCCACCATGCCTTGGAGAGACCCGAAGTGTCTAACATGGCGTTAACCAAATCTATTAGAGTACGGTTCTTTCTTTCGGCCACCCCATTTGACTGAGGTGAATAGGGAGGCGTCCTCTCATGGATTATACCATGTTCCGCACAAAAAGCATCAAATTCATTGGAAAAATACTCTCCACCACGGTCGGACCTAAGCCTCTTGATTTTTCGATCAAGTTGGTTTTCCACCTCAGCTTTATAGATCTTGAAAAAGTTCAAAGCCTCGTACTTAGATTTCAGAAGATACACACGGCAGTATTTAGTGGAGTCATCAATTAACGTCATGAAATATTTCTTTCCACCTTTTGTCAAAACACCATTCATTTCACATAGATCTGAATGTATAAGCTCTAGTGGTGCAAGATTTCTCGTTTCCGCAGTCGTGTGAGACTTACGAGGTTGCTTAGCTTGCACACACACTTGACACTTAGATCCTTTGACAGTGGTGAAACTAGGGATTAAGTTCAACTTCGCTAGTCGCGATATGCAACCAAAGTTAACATGACAAAGACGTGAATGCCACACATTTGATTCACTATTGTTGCAAATATGATTAACAACTTTATTGCAAACGTCTGATAAGGATAAATGAAACAGACCTCCTGACTCATAGCCTTTACCAACAAAGGTTCCATACTTGGATATTACAAATTTGTTCGACTCAAAGACAAGCTTGTAGCCATATCTACACAGAAGAGATCCGCTAACAAGATTTTTATTGACGGAGGGGACATAATGCACGTTCTTCAGCCGCACGATCTTCCCCGAAGTAAACTTCAGATCGACCGTGCCAACACCACGAACAGAAGCACTTGAACCGTTGCCCATCAGCACGGTTGAAGTCCCTGCGGTCTGATAAGACGAAAACATGGAAATATCACCGCATACATGCACATTAGCACCCGTGTCAATCAACCATTCAGGAGAATGACATACTGAAAGAATAGTGGGAAATATACCATACCCAGCATCCTTCATGTCAGTGTCTCCAATGACAACATTAGCGGTCTTGCCGCCTTTCCCAGGATGACGCTTGTCATAGCGATTAGGGAAACTAGTAGCCCAATGATCAGGATCCCCACACACATGACAAGAACCTTTCTTCTTGCCATTCTTCTTCTTGAAGTTCGTGTGTTGCACAGCTTTGTTCTTCCCATCAAACTTTACTTTACCATCAAACTTGCCCTTGTTCTTGAACTTGTGGGACTGGAAGTTCTGCTTCTGTACCACATTGGCACTAGATCCTCCCTCAATACCTCGAGCACGTGTGTCCTTTGCTCTCGCCTTTTCTTCCACATCAAGAGTGCCAATGAGATCCGGAACGGAAAACTCCTGCCTCTTATGCTTCAGTAAGGTAGCAAAGTTCCTCCATGAAGGAGGAAGCTTAGTGATGATACCTCCGGCAACAAACTTGTCTGGTAGCATACAACTGAAGTGCTCAAGTTCTCTAGCAAATGACTGTATCTCATGAGCTTGCTCAACCACGGAGCGCTCTTCAGTCATCCTGTAATCATAGAATTGCTCCATGATGTACAGCTCAGTGCCAGCATCTGAGACCCCAAACTTGGCCTCGAGTGCATCTCACATATCTTTTCCATTATCAATTGAGGCATAAGCATCAACTATGTTCTCACCAAGAACACTCAAGAGAGCAGCCTTAAACAGAGTATCCATTTTCTGAAAGGCTTGTGCCTGTTGAGCATCAAGCTCCCCTTCAGGTTTGCCAAGAGTGGCGTCATAGCAACTCATGGTTTGAAACCATAAGACTGCTCTCACGCGCCACCTCTTATAGTGGATACCCTCAAACATAGGAGGTCTCATGGAAGCAGCAAAACCACTTGGTGTAAATAGCCTATAATAAGGTTTTTGGATTGTTGGAAATATGAGCAATTTACCAAATGATTTTATTAACAGGTTCTCTGGCATTTTCTCCACCCTTTCGATGACATCCGGCGATCAGAAAGAGCAGTTCTCTGGCATAAAAGCCGGCTGGGTGGCCAACTGAGCCTGCCGGATACGAGCGAGGCAGCTCGCTGCTCCACCTCCCTCGCCAAGCCCGACGGAGCACGTTGCCACCCCAAGCCGACGCGTGTTCGGCCAAACACCGTTTCTTTTATAGTCGGAGATCCGTAACTCCGATCGGGCTGATTTTTTAGGCATTTTTCCTCCGAAATTAGATTTCTTATGGTGAAAGAAGAGCTCCAACTGACTTAAGGGCTGGCCACACATGCCCAGGGTGCGACCATGGGGGTGGTTGTGTCCCTGTCCATGTAGGGCCCTCGGGCATCGTTTCACACTGATCACTTCGCCCAAAATTCTGATAATTCCAATAAAAAATTCACAAAAATTCAGGTCATTTGGGCTTCATGAAAATTTCACCTAAAAACTCCAAAACGATAGAAAACATGAACCATACTTTGGCAGTGGGCAGTGGGTTAATAGGTTGGTCCAAATAATTATATTGCCAAAAAACATAGATAAATAATGTAAATATAGCATGAATACTTTAAAAATTATAGATACGTTGGAAACGTATTAACGTCACCAAGCTTAATCCCTACTCATCCTCGAGTAGGTAGATGACAAAAAGAATAATTTTTGGAGTGTGAATGCTAAAATAGAATAGACGTTTGATCACATAGGCAATGATAATTCTAATAACAAGTAGCCTCATTTCATTAAGTTCAACACATCATAAGGTGGTAATGAAGTATCTCGCGAATCTTTCAAGATTATATTTTTTGACACTTTAAACAGTGCTTATGATTCAGAATGTGAAAAAAAAGTAGGTGTCCTAGTTCTAGAGGGATGTAACAAAGTGCTTTCATTAACTCAAAGAACAGAGTACAAGTTTACATATTTACAATACTCCTACTGCCACTTTGAGAAATAGGGTGGGGAGCAGGAGTTGCAAAAGTAAGTGTGCTAGTTCTAGAGGGATGGAACAAAGGTATTGATCAGAGTTCTATGCTCCTCTTTGGCCCTATGCTGGAGAAGACTGAAATCTTCCTTAAATCTCCTGAGCCATGAGTCAATGTTGGGTTGGATGGCCCTGGAGTGTTTATTATTCCTCTCTTTCCATAGGCTCCATGCTACTACTAAGAATGTTATTGATGTGTACCTTACTAATGCTCGCAGTAGCACCTGGGTATTTGATATTGGTTCTGTTGCTAATATTTGCAACTCGAAACAGGAATTACGGATTAAGCGAAGATTGGCAAAGGACGAGGTGACGATGCGCGTAGGAAATGGTTCCAAAGTCGATGTGATCACAGTCGGCATGCTACCTCTACATCTACCTTCGGGATTAGTTTTAGACCTAAATAATTGTTATTTGGTACCAGCGTTGAGCATGAACATTATATCTGGATCTTGTTTGATGCGAGACGATTATTCATTTAAATCAGAGAATAATGGTTGTTCTATTTATATGAGTAATATCTTTTATGGTTATGCACCCTTGAAGAATGGTCTATTTTTGTTGAATCTCGATAATAGTGATACACATATTCATAATGTTGAAGCCAAAAGATGCAGAGTTGATAATGATAGTGCAACTTATTTGTGGCACTGCCGTTTAGGTCATATCGGTGTAAAGCACATGAAGAAACTCCATACTGATGGACTTTTGGAACCACTTGATTATGAATCACTTGGTACTTGCGAACCGTGCCTCATGGGAAAATGACTAAAATACTGTTCTCCGGTACTATGGAGAGAGCAACAGATTTGTTGGAAATCATACATACAGATGTATGTGGTCCGATGAATGTTGAGGCTCGTGGCGGATATCGTTATTTTCTCACCTTCACAGATGACTTAAGCAGATATGGGTATATCTACTTAATGAAACATAAGTCTGAAACATTTGAAAAGTTCAAAGAATTTCAGAGTGAAGTTGAAAATCATCGTAACAAGAAAATAAAGATTCTACGATCTGATCGTGGAGGAGAATATTTGAGTTACGAGTTTGGTGTTTATTTGAAACAATGCATAATAGTTTCGCAACTCACGCCACCCGGAACACCACAACGTAATGGTGTGTCCGAACGTCGTAATCGTACTTTACTAGATATGGTACGTGTTGGGGATCGTAGCAGAAATTAAAATTTTCCTACGCATCACCAAGATCTATCCATGGAGTATTCTAGCAACGAGGGGGTAGGAGAGCATCTACATACCACTTGTAGATCGCAGCGTAAGCATTCAAGAAGAACGTGGATGATGGAGTCGTACTCGCCGTGATTCAGATCACCGATGACCAAGTGCCGAACGGACAGCACCTCCGCGTTCAACACACGTACGGGACGATCGACGTCTCCTCCTTCTTGATCCAGCAAGGGGAAGGAGAGGTTGAGGAAGAAGACTTCAACAGCAGCACGACGGCGTGGTGGTGGTGGAGAAGTAGTACTCTGGCAGGGCTTCGCCAAGCGCGTGACGGAGGAGGAGAGGTGTTGGGGAGGGGAGGGGCTGCGCCTTGTTGTGTGTTGCTGCCCTCCCCTCACCCCCACTATTTATAGGGGAAGGGGCAAGGGGGCCGGCCCCCTCTAGATGAGATCTAGAGGGGGGGGGGCGGCGGCCAGGGAGGGGGGCTTGCCCCCCAAGCAAGGGGGGCGCCCCCACTAGGGTTTCCCCCCAACCCTAGGCGCATGGGCCCAAGGGAAGGGGGCGCGCCTATCCCTCTAGGGGATGGTTCCCTGTCCCTTGTGGCCCATGAGGCCCACCGAGAGGGCTGGCCCCTCAAGGTGGACCCCCTGGAACCTCTCTGGTGGCCCCGGTACAATACCGATATGCCCCCGAAACTTCCCGGTGTCCGTATGACAACTTCCCATATATAAATCTTCACCTCCGGACCATTCCGGAACTCCTCGTGACGTCCGGGATCTCATCCGGGACTCCGAACAACATTCGGTAATCACATACAAGTCTTCCTAATAACCCTAGCGTCACCGAACCTTAAGTGTGTAGACCCTACGGGTTCGGGAGACATGCAGACATGACCGAGACGACTCTTCGGTCAATAACCAACAGCGGGATCTGGATACCCATGTTGGCTCCCACATGCTCCTCGATGATGTCATCGGATGAACCACGATGTCGAGGACTTAATCAATCCCGTACTCAATTCCCTTTGTCTAGCGGTACGATACTTGCCCGAGATTCGATCGTCGGTATACCGATACCTTGTTCAATCTCGTTACCGGCAAGTCTCTTTACTCGTTCCCGTCACACATCATCCCGTGAACAACACCTTGATCACATTGAGCTCATTATGATGATGTCTTACCGAGTGGGCCCAGAGATACCTCTCCGTCATACGGAGTGACAAATCCCAGTCTCGATTCATGCCAACCCAACAGACACTTTCGGAGATACCTGTAGTGCACCTTTATAGTCACCCAGTTACGTTGTGACGTTTGATACACCCAAAGCACTCCTACGATATCCGGGAGTTGCATAATCTCATGGTCTAAGGAATGATACTTGACATTCAGAAAAGCTCTAGCAAACGAACTATACGATCTTTTGTGCTATGCTTAGGTTTGGGTCTTGTCCATCACATCATTCTCCCAATGATGTGATCCCGTTATCAATGACATCCCCATGTCCATAGTCAAGAAACCATGACTATCTATTGATCAACGATCTAGTCAACTAGAGGCTTACTAGGGACATATTGTGGTCTAAGTATTCACACATGTATTATGATTTCCGGACAATACAATTATAGCATGAACAATAGACAATTATCATGAACAGGGAAATATAATAATCCTTTTATTATTGCCTCTAGGGCATATTTCCAACAGTCTCCCACTTGCACTAGAGACAATAGTCTAGTTACATTGTGATGAATCGCACACCCATGGAATTTTGGTGTTGATCATGTTTTGCTCTAGGGATAGGTTTAGTCAACGGATCTGCCACATTCAGGTCCGTATGTACTTTACAAATCTCTATGTCTCCATTTTGAACACTTTCACGAATGGAGTTGAAGCGACGCTTGATATGCCTGGTCTTCCTGTGAAACCTGGGCTCCTTCGCAAGGGCAATTGCTCCAGTGTTGTCACAGAAGAGAGTCATCGGGTCCGACGCATTGGGTATGACTCCTAGGTCGGTAATGAACTCCTTCACCCAGACTGCTTCTTGTGCTACCTCCGAGGCTGCCATATACTCTGCTTCACATGTAGATCCCGCCACGACGCTTTGCTTGCAACTGCACCAGCTTACTGCCCCTCCATTCAAAATATACATGTATCCGGTTTGTGACTTGGAGTCATCCAGATCTGTGTCGAAGCTGGCGTTGACGTAACCCTTTACGACGAGCTCTTCGGCACCTCCATAAACGAGAAACATATCCTTAGTCCTTTTTAGGTACTTCAGGATGTTTTTGACCGCTGTCTAGTGTTCCCTGCCGGGATTACTTTGGTACCTACCTACCAAACTTACGGCAAGGTTTACATCGGGTCTGGTACACAACATGGCATACATAATAGACCCTATGGCTGAGGCATAGGGGATGACACTCATCTCTTCTATATCTTTTGCCGTGGTCGGGCATTGAGCCGTTCTCAATCGCACACCTTGCAATACAGGCAAGAACCCCTTCTTGGACTGATCCATTTTGAACTTCTTCAAAATCTTGTCAAGGTACGTACTTTGTGAAAGACCGATGAGGCGTCTCGATCTATCTCTATAGATCTTGATGCCTAATATATAAGCAGCTTCTCCAAGGTCCTTCATTGAAAAACACTTGTTCAAATAGGCCTTTATGCTTTCCAAGAATTCTATATCATTTCCCATCAATAGTATGCCATCCACATATAATATGAGAAATGCTACGGAGCTCCCACTCACTTTCTTGTAAACGCAGGCTTCTCCATAAGTCTGCATAAACCCAAACGCTTTGATCATCTCATCAAAGCGAATGTTCCAACTCCGAGATGCTTGCACCGGCCCATAGATAGAGCGCTGGAGCTTGCATACTTTGTTAGCATTCTTAGGATCGACAAAACCTTCCGGCTGCATCATATACAATTCTTCCTTAAGAAAGCTGTTAAGGGATGCCGTTTTGACATCCATTTGCCATATCTCATAATCATAGTATGCGGCAATTGCTAACATGATTCGAACGGACTTCAGCTTCGCTATGGGAGAGAAAGTCTCATCGTAGTCAACCCCTTGAACTTGTCGATAACCCTTAGCGACAAGTCGAGCTTTATAGATGGTCACATTACCATCCGCGTCTGTCTTCTTCTTAAAGATCCATTTATTTTCTATCGCTCGCCGATCATCGGGCAAGTCTGTCAAAGTCCATACTTTGTTTTCATACATGGATTCTATCTCGGATTTCATGGCTTCTAGCCATTTGTCGGAATCTGGGCCCGCCATCGCTTCTTCATAGTTCGAAGGTTCACCGTTGTCCAACAACATGATTTCCAGGACAGGGTTGCCGTACCACTCTGGTGCGGAACGCGTCCTTGTGGACCTACGAAGTTCAGTAGGAGCTTGATCAGAAGTATCTTGATCATCATCATTAACCTCCTCTTGAATCGGTGCAGGTACCACAGGAACATTTTCTTGAGCTGCGCTACTCTGATTTTCAAGAGGTAGTACTTCATCAAGTTCTACTTTCCTCCCACTTACTTCTTTCGAGAGAAACTCTTTCTCTAGAAAGGACCCGTTCTTGGCAACAAAGATCTTGCCTTCAGATTTGAGGTAGAAGGTATACCCAACTGTTTCTTTGGGATATCCTATGAAGACGCATTTTTCCGATTTGGGTTCGAGCTTTTCAAGTTGAAGTTTCTTGACATAAGCATCACAACCCCAAACTTTTAGAAACGACAGCTTAGGTTTCTTTCCAAACCATAATTCATATGGTGTCGTCTCAACGGATTTAGACGGTGCCCTATTTAAAGTGAATGCGGCTGTCTCTAGAGCGTATCCCCAAAATGATAGTGGTAGATCTGTGAGAGACATCATAGACCGCACCATATCCAATAGAGTGCGATTACGACGTTCGGACACACCGTTATGCTGAGGTGTTCCAGGCGGCGTGAGTTGTGAAACGATTCCACATTTTCTTAAGTGTGTGCCGAATTCGTGACTTAAATATTCTCCCCCACGATCTGATCGTAAGAACTTTATTTTTCTGTCACGTTGATTCTCAACCTCACTCTGAAACTCCTTGAACTTTTCAAAGGTCTCAGACTTGTGTTTCATTAAGTAGACATACCCATATCTACTCAAATCATCAGTGAGAGTGAGAACATAACGATAGCCTCCGCGAGCCTCAACGCTCATTGGACCACACACATCTGTATGTATGATTTCCAACAAGTTGGTTGCTCGCTCCATTGTCCCTGAGAATGGAGTCTTGGTCATTTTGCCCATGAGGCATGGTTCGCACGTGTCAAATGATTCATAATCGAGAGACTCTAAAAGTCCATCAGCATGGAGCTTCTTCATGCACTTGACACCAATGTGACCAAGGCGGCAGTGCCACAAGTATGTGGGACTATCATTATTAACTTTACATCTTTTGGTATTCACACTATGAATATGTGTAACATCACGTACGAGATTCATTAAGAATAAACCATTAACCATCGGAGCATGACCATAAAACATATCACTCATATAAATAGAACAACCATTATTCTCGGATTTAAATGAGTAGCCATCTCGCATTAAATGAGATCCAGATATAATGTTCATGCTCAAACTTGGCACTAAGTAACAATTATTGAGGTTTAAAACTAATCCCGTAGGTAAATGTAGAGGTAGCGTGCCGACGGCGATCACATCGACCCTGGAACCATTCCCGGCGCGCATCGTCACCTCGTCCTTCGCCAGTCTCCGTTTATTCCGCAGCTCCTGTTTTGAGTTACAAATATGAGCAACGGCACCGGTATCAAATACCCAGGAGCTACTCCGAGCACTGGTAAGGTACACATCAATTACATGTATATCACATATACCTTTAGTGTTGCCGGCCTTCTTATCTGCTAAGTACTTGGGGCAATTCCGCTTCCAGTGACCATTTCCCTTGCAATAAAAGCACTCAGTTTCAGGTTTGGGTCCATTCTTTGACTTCTTCCTGGCAACTGATTTACCAGGCGCGGCAACCTCCTTGCCGTCCTTCTTGAAGTTCTTCTTACCCTTGCCTTTCTTGAACTTAGTGGTTTTATTCACCATCAACACTTGATGTTCCTTTTTGATCTCCACCTCTGCAGATTTCAGCATTGAATACAACTCGGGAATGGTCTTTTCCATCCCCTGCATATTGTAGTTCATCATGAAGCTCTTGTAGCTAGGTGGGAGCGACTGAAGGATTCTGTCAATGACCTCCTCATCCGGGAGATTAACTTCCAGCTAAGTCAAGCGGTTGTGCAACCCAGACATCTTGAGTATGTGTTCATTGACAGAGCTATTTTCCTCCATCTTACAGCTAAAGAACTTGTCGGAGACTTCATATCTCTCGACCCGGGCATGAGCTTGGAAAATCAATTTCAGCTCCTCGAACATCTCATATGCTCCGTGTTTCTCAAAACGCTTTTGAAGCCCCGGTTCTAAGCTGTAAAGCATGCCGCACTAAACGAGGGAGTAATCATCAGTACGTGACTGATGGGCGTTCATAACGTCCTAGTTTTCTGGGAATGGTGCATCACCTAGCGGTGCTTCTAGGACATAATCTTTCTTGGCTGCTATGAGGATGATCCTCAGGTTCCGGACCCAGTCCGAATAGTTGCTGCCATCATTTTTCAGCTTGGTTTTCTCTAGGAACGCGTTGAAGTTGAGGGTGACATTACCGTGGGCCATTTGATCTACAAGACATATTGTAAAGATTTAGACTAAGTTCATGATAATTAAGTTCATCTAATCAAATTAATGAATGAACTCCCACTCAGATTTGACATCCCTCTAGTCATCTAAGTGATACATGATCCGAGTCAACTAGGCCGTGTCCGATCATCACGTGAGACGGACTAGTCATCATCGCTGAACATCTCCATGTTGATCGTATCTTCTATACGACTCATGTTCGACCTTTCGGTCCTCCGTGTTCCGAGACCATGTCTGTACATGCTAGGCTCGTCAATCCAACCTAAGTGTATTGCGTGTGTAAATCTGGCTTACACCCGTTGTATGCGAACGTAAGGACCTATCACACCCGATCATCACGTGGTGCTTCGGAACGACGAACCTTAGCAATGGTGCACAGTTAGGGAGAACACATTTTTGATATTTTAATGATGGATCATCTTATTTATGCTACCGTCGTTCTAAGCAAATAAGATGTAAAAAACATGATAAACATCACATGCAATCAAATAGTGACATGATATGGCCAACATCATTTCGCTCCTTTAATCTCCATCTTTGGGGCGCCATGTTCATCGTCGTCACCGGCATGACACCATGATCTCCATCATCATGATCTCCATCATCGTGTCTTCGTGAAGTTGTCACGTCAACTATTACTTCTACTACTATGGCTAACGCTTTAGCAATAAAGTAAAGTAATTACATGACGATTTAAGTTGACACGCAGGTCATAAATAAATAAAGACAACTCCTATGGCTCCTGCCGGTTGTCATACTCATCGGCATGCAAGTCGTGATTCCTATTACAATAACAAGATCATCTCATACATCACATACATGATTCATCACAACTTCTGGCCATATCACATCACAAAGCACTTGCCGCAAAAACAAGTTAGACGTCCTCTAATTGTTGTTGCAAGTTTTTACGTGGCTGTTATAGGTTGCTAGCAAGAACGTTTCTTACCTACGTTAAAACCACAACGTGAATTGTCAATCTCCATTTACCCTTCATAAGGACCCTGTTCATCGAATCCGATCCAACTAAAGTGGGAGAGATAGACACCCGCCAACCACCTTATGCAACTAGTGCATGTTAGTCGGTGGAACCGGTCTCACGTAAGCATACGTGTAAGGTTGGTCCGGGCCACTTCATCCCACAATACCGCTGAACCAAGATAGGACTAGTAACGGCAAGAAGAATTGAAAATTCGACGCCCACAACTACTTTGTGTTCTACTCGTGCATAGAAACTACGCATAGACCTAGCTCATGATGCCACTGTTGGGGATCGTAGCAGAAATTAAAATTTTCCTACGCATCGCCAAGATCTATCCATGGAGTATTCTAGCAACGAGGGGGTAGGAGAGCATCTACATACCACTTGTAGATCGCAGCGGAAGCATTCAAGAAGAACGTGGATGATGGAGTCGTACTCGCCGTGATTCAGATCACCGATGACCAAGTGCCGAACGGACAGCACCTCCGCGTTCAACACACGTACGGGACGATCGACGTCTCCTCCTTCTTGATCCAGCAAGGGGAAGGAGAGGTTGAGGAAGAAGACTTCAACAGCAGCACGACGGCGTGGTGGTGGTGGAGAAGTAGTACTCCGGCAGGGCTTCGCCAAGCGCGTGACGGAGGAGGAGAGGTGTTGGGGAGGGGAGGGGCTGCGCCTTGTTGTGTGTTGCTGCCCTCCTCTCACCCCCACTATTTATAGGGGAAGGGGCAAGGGGGCCGGCCCCCTCTAGATGAGACCTAGAGGGGGGGGGGGGGCGGCGGCCAGGGAGGGGGGCTTGCCCCGCAAGCAAGGGGGGCGCCCCCACTAGGGTTTCCCCCCAACCCTAGGCGCATGGGCCCAAGGGAAGGGGGCGCGCCTAGCCCTCCAGGGGATGGTTCCCTGCCCCTTGTGGCCCATGAGGCCCACCGAGAGGGCTGGCCCCTCAAGGTGGACCCCCTGGAACCTCTCTGATGGCCCCGGTACAATACCGATATGCCCCCGAAACTTCCCGGTGTCCGTATGACAACTTCCCATATATAAATCTTCACCTCCGGACCATTCCGGAACTCCTCGTGACGTCCAGGATCTCATCCGAGACTCCGAACAACATTCGGTAATCACATACCAGTCTTCCTAATAACTCTAGCATCATCGAACCTTAAGTGTGTAGACCCTACGGGTTCGGGAGACATGCAGACATGACCGAGACGACTCTTCGGTCAATAACCAACAGCAGGATCTGGATACCCATGTTGGCTCCCACATGCTCCTCGATGATGTCATCGGATGAACCACGATGTCGAGGACTTAATCAATCCCGTACTCAATTCCCTTTGTCTAGCGGTACGATACTTGCCCGAGATTCGATCGTCGGTATACCGATACCTTGTTCAATCTCGTTACCGGCAAGTCTCTTTACTTGTTCCCGTAACACATCATCCCATGAACAACACCTTGATCACATTGAGCTCATTATGATGATGTCTTACCGAGTGGGCCCAGAGATACCTCTCCGTCATACGGAGTGACAAATCCCAGTCTCGATTCATGCCAACCCAACAGACACTTTCGGAGATACCTGTAGTGCACCTTTATAGTCACCCAGTTACGTTGTGACGTTTGATACACCCAAAGCACTCCTACGATATCCGGGAGTTGCATAATCTCATGGTCTAAGGAATGATACTTGACATTCAGAAAAGCTCTAGCAAACGAACTATACGATCTTTTGTGCTATGCTTAGGTTTGGGTCTTGTCCATCACATCATTCTCCCAATGATGTGATCCTGTTATCAATGACATCCCCATGTCCATAGTCAAGAAACCATGACTATCTATTGATCAACGAGCTAGTCAACTAGAGGCTTACTAGGGACATATTGTGGTCTATGTATTCACACATGTATTATGATTTCCGGACAATGCAATTATAGCATGAACAATAGACAATTATCATGAACAGGGAAATATAATAATCCTTTTATTATTGCCTCTAGGGCATATTTCCAACAGTACGATCAATGATGTCTCTTACTGATTTACCGCTATCGTTTTGGGGTTATGCTTTAGAGACGGCCGCATTCACGTTAAATAGGGCACCATTGAAATCCGTTGAGACGACACCTTATGAACTATGGTTTGGCAAGAAACCAAAGTTGTCGTTTTTGAAAGTTTGGGGTTGCGATGCTTATGTGAAAAAGCTTCAACCTGATAAGCTCGAACCCAAATCGGAGAAATGTGTCTTCATAGGATATCCAAAGGAGACTATTGGATACACCTTCTATCACAGATCCGAAGGCAAGACTTTTGTTGCTAAATTCGGGAACTTTCTAGAGAAGGAGTTTCTCTTGAAAGACGTGAGTGGGAGGAAAGTAGAACTTGATGAGGTAATTGTACCTGCTACCTTATTGGAAAGTAGTTCATCACAGAAACCGGTTTCTGTGACACCTACACCAATTAGTGAGGAAGTTAATGATGATGATCATGAAACTTCAGATCAAGTTGTTACTGAACCTCGTAGATCAACCAGAGTAAGATCCGCACCAGAGTGGTACGGTAATCCTGTTCTGGAAGTCATGCTACTAGATCATGGTGAACCTACGAACTATGAAGAAGCGATGGTGAGCCCAGATTCTGCAAAATGGCTTGAAGCCATGAAATCTGAGATGGGATCCATGTATGAGAACAAAATGTGGACTTTGGTTGACTTGCCCAATGATCGGCAAGCAATTGAGAACAAATGGATCTTTAAGAAGAAGACTGACGCTGACGGTAATGTTACTATCTACAAAGTTCGACTTGTCGCAAAAGGTTTTCGACAAGTTCAAGGAATTGACTACGATGAGACCTTCTCACCCGTAGCGATGCTTAAGTCTATCCGAATCATGTTAGCAATTGCCGCATTTTATGATTATGAAATTTGGCAGATGGATGTTAAAACTGCATTCCTGAATGGATTTCTGGAAGAAGAGTTGTATATGATGCAACCGGAAGGTTTTGTCGATCCAAAGGGAGCTAACAAAGTGTGCAAGCTCCAGCGATCCATTTATGGACTGGTGCAAGCCTCTCGGAGTTGGAATAAACGCTTTGATAGTGTGATCAAAGCATTTGATTTTATACAGACTTTTGGAGAAGCCTGTATTTACAAGAACGTGAGTGGGAGCTCTGTAGCATTTCTGATATTATATGTGGATGACATATTACAATTGGAAATGATATAGAATTTCTGGATAGCATAAAGGGATACTTGAATAAGAGTTTTTCAATGAAAGACCTCGGTGAAGCTGCTTACATATTGGGCATTAAAATCTATAGAGATAGATAAAGACGCTTAATTGGACTTTCACAAAGCACATACCTTGACAAATTTTTGAAGAAGTTCAAAATGGATCAGGCAAAGAAAGGATTCTTGCCTGTGTTACAAGGTGTGAAATTGAGTAAGACTCAATACCCGACCACTGCAGAAGATAGAGAAAAGATGAAAGAAGTTCCCTATGCTTCAGCCATAGGCTCTATCATGTATGCAATGCTGTGTACCAGACCTGATGTGTGCCTTGCTATAAGTCTAGCAGGGAGGTACCAAAGTAATCCAGGAATGGATCACTGGACAGCGGTCAAAAAACATCCTGAAATACCTGAAAAGGACTAAGGATATGTTTCTCGTATATGGAGGTGACAAAGAGCTCATCGTAAATGGTTACGTTGATGCAAGCTTTGACACTGATCCGGACGATTCTAAATCGCAAACCGGATACGTGTTTACATTAAACGGTGGAGCTGTCAGTTGGTGCAGTTCTAAACAAAGCGTTGTGGCGGGATCTACATGTGAAGCAGAGTACATAGCTGCTTCGGAAGCAGCAAACGAAGGAGTCTAGATGAAGGAATTCATATCCGATCTAGGTGTCATACCTAGTGCATCGGGTCCAATGAAAATCTTTTGTGACAATACTGGTGCAATTGCCTTGTCAAAGGAATCCACATTTCACAAGAGAACCAAGCACATCAAGAGACGCTTCAATTCCATTCGGGATCTAGTCCAGGTGGGAGACATAGAGATTTGCAAGATACATACGGATCTGAATGTAGCAGACCCGTTGACTAAGCCTCTTCCACGAGCAAAACATGATTAGCACCAAGACTCCATGGGTGTTAGAATCATTACTGTGTAATCTAGATTATTGACTCTAGTGCAAGTGGGAGACTGAAGGAAATATGCCCTAGAGGCAATAATAAAGTTATTATTTATTTCCTTATATCATGATAAATGTTTATTATTCATGCTAGAATTGTATTAACCGGAAACATAATACTTGTGTGAATACATAGACAAACATATTGTCACTAGTATGCCTCTACTTGACTAGCTCGTTAATCAAAGATGGTTATGTTTCCTAACCATAGACATGTGTTGTCATTTGATTAAATGGGATCACATCATTAGGAGAATGATGTGATTGACATGACCCATTCCATTAGCTTAGCACCCGATCGTTTAGTATGTTGCTATTGCTTTCTTCATGACTTATACATGTTCCTATGACTATGAGATTATGCAACTCCCGTTTGCCTGAGTTGCACTTTGTGTGCTACCAAACGTCACAACATAACTGGGTGATTATAAAGGAGCTCTACAGGTGTCTCCAAAGGTACATGTTGGGTTGGCGTATTTCGAGATTAGGATTTGTCACTCCGATTGTCGGAGAGGTATCTCCGGGCCCTCTCGGTAATGCACATCACTTAAGCCTTGCAAGCAATGCAACAAATGAGTTAGTTGCAAGATGATGTATTACGGAACGAGTAAAGAGACTTGCCAGTAACGAGATTGAACTAGGTATTGAGATACCGACGATCGAATCTCGGGCAAGTAACATACCGATGACAAAGGGAACAACGTATGTTGTTATGCGGTCTGACCGATAAAGATCTTCGTAGAATATGTAGGAGCCAATATGAGCATCCAGGTTCCGCTATTGGTTATTGACCGGAGACGTGTCTCGATCATGTCTACATTGTTCTCGAACCCGTAGGGTCCGCACGCTTAACGTTACGATGACAGTTTCATTATGAGTTTATACGTTTTGATGTACTGAAGGTTGTTCGGAGTCCCGGATGTGATCACTGACATGACGAGGAGTCTCGAAATGGTCGAGACATAAAGATTGATATATTGGACGACTATATTCGGACACAGGAATGGTTCCGGGGGTTATCGGATATAGAACGGAGTACCGGGGGGGGGGGGGGTTACCAAAACCCCCCGGGGGGTTAATGGGCCTCATGGGCCCAAAGTGGAGCAGAGGAGGGGCGGCCAGGGCAGGCCGTGCGCCCCCTCCCCCTCTAGTCCGAATTGGACAAGGAGGGGGGCGGCGCCCCCCATTCCTTCCTGTCCTCTCTCCCTTCCTTCCCCCTCTCCTAGTTGGACAAGGAAAGGAGGGAGTCCTACTCCCGGTAGGAGTAGGACTCCTCCCTGTCGCGCCTCCTCCTGGCCGGCCGCCCCTCCCCTTTGATCCTTTATATACGGGGGAAGGGGGGCACCTCTACACACAACGATTGATCCTTGAGATCTCTTAGCCGTGTGCGGTGGCCCCCTCCACTATAATCCTCGATAATATTGTAGCGGTGTTTAGGCGAAGCCCTGCGACGGTAGAACATCAAGATCGGCACCACGCCGTCGTGCTGACGGAACTCATCCCCGACACTTTGCTGGATCGGAGTCCGGGGATCGTCATCGAGCTGAACGTGTGCTAGAACTTGGAGGTACCGTAGTTTCGGTGCTTGATCGGTCGGGCCGTGAGGACGTACGACTACATCAACCGCGTTGTTATAACGCTTCTGCTTTCGGTCTACGAGGGTACGTGGACAACACTCTCCCCTCTCGTTGCTATGCATCACCATGATCTTGCGTGTGCGTAGGAATTTTTTTGAAATTACTACGTTCCCCAACAGCTACGCCTCACATGGATATTGGAGTCTAGGCCTAAAGGTCATCGGCCCAGCGACATTCAGAAGAGGGATCTGAGCAAGGCCGAGTCCAGAGACAGTGAGGTTGTTGCCATCCTGCAGGCCCATAAAGTTTGAGTTGTCGTTTGGCACCAAGGGAGCAGAGGCAGCTTGTGTGGGTTTAGTGTTGACTGTAAACCCAGTTGGTTCAGAAAGATCACCTGAAGCACTTGTGCCCTGAACCTCTCTGGTGGGGAAAGCCAGATTGTTTTCCTCCATACCTCTTGTCACCTGCTGATTTGGCAAGGTAAAGATGGTGCTTACATCAGCTACACTGGTGATCCTAGGGACATGCATGACATTAATACCCAAGTCGTCATCATTGTTGATTTCAGATATGGTGACTGAAGAGGTAACAACATGGGGTGTGTCACAAATTCTAGCCTGAAACTGAACTTGTACCACAAAAGTATCCATGTTTCATAGTTGATAGGAGGAGGTGGTGAAAATCGAGTTGAAAGTGCAGGTGAGCCATAGCCAGAGCTCCAAGGACCATAAGCTCGAATCACATTCATAATGGACGTGGATAAGTACTTGGTAAAGTTACTTCTGGGCACATACTCATTCAGCAGAACATTGGCCAGCTCTTCACCCTGAATAGACAAGCTAACTTGCATAGTAGTCCCAGAGATGGCCACATCAACAACAATAGTACATAAGCAAGAGATGGAACAGCCATAGTGGAGATTGAACCACTATATTCTCCAATTTCAAATGAGTTAATACTATTGTTTCCTAAGCTGGAATCATCCCAAGAAGAGCCCGGACTGTCATTTAGGTTGTTTTTAGGCGTGATACCATCCTGAACTTGTAGGTCCTCAGCAGCAAGGCAAGCTTGAAAATTCACCAAGGCGGGAGGGATCTAAGGCGCTGGAGGCTCAGGCCAACCTCCCCACTATGCAGGCTGGTTAGCATTCGGGGCATTGTTACAATTAATTTGAGCAGGAGCATTTCCAATGCCATTCTGAGCAAACCAATTGTGTAGCTGCTGTTGATACAAAATGTTCTGCAATCATACCATGTCCAAACATCGGGTGCGAAACACCATTAGCATGCGGTGGCTCCTCATTTGCAGGAGGAATTTCAGGGATATGGGTGTTCCAGTCTGCCCCACTCAGTATGTTCACCTGCACAATCCAACACTCCTTGTCCCATCCAAGTTGCCTAACCACGATGCTCTTAGGGATCAAGCGCATGTGAATAACCCTAACTCTGATGAGCACAAATTTGTAGTCCATATGAGGGTTGTCCGAGGAAACCAATCTACCATATGTGACACCCTCGATTTGACCGTACACTAATCATACATGCAAATGTGTATGATCAAGATCAAGGACTCACGGAAAGATATCACAACACAACTCTAGACACAAATCTATACCTACTAATAACGCAAGGTGCGTTTCTCCAAATTATTCATCCGTTCACCACCGATTTTTTTTTATATCCGAGGTGGGACTAAATTTTTGTGGTCCATCTGCTAAAAAAAGAGTTTTGTCCAGAATTTCGTATGTGGGCCGCGCGCCCTAAGTTCCAGCGAAGCCAACCCATTTATATCCTGCCCACGCACCTGGGAAATCTTATTTGCCGCACGGGGCGGCATATAGCTGGAGCTTCGCATACGTCCCCCAGTATTGGGCCGGCTCGTTTTTGTTTTTTCTGTGTTCATTTTCTATTTTTCTTTTTCTTCTTTCCATTCTAGGTTATTTTTACTTTTTCATTTAAATGTACTTTTTTTCTTTTTTAAGAATTTAGCTTTTTGTACAAATTTTGTTAAATCTTCAGAATTTCAAAGTTTGTTACCATTTAAAAAAAATACTTGGAACTTTAAATTTTTATTCTCATTCCAAATTTGTTCGAAACTAAAAAGATAGCATTTTCTCAAAAAAAATTCCAAAATTGTTTGAGATTTTTAAATGATTTCATTTTTAAATAATATAAAGTCGAAAATATTCCATTTTACTGAAATGTTCACAAATTCAAAATAATTTTCTTGATTAAAAACACATTTTTTTTATTGTTATGAATGTTCAAAACTAGTTTCCATTTTCAAAAATTGTTCACAAATTCAAAATTGTCCCTTTCTCCGCCCTAAAAATGGATCCTGTTTTCAAAAATATTTGTGAATTTTAAAATACATTCATATTTCAAGTTTTGCTTGCCTTCTCTTCAGAAACTAACGTTTTCTGTTTCAAAAAAATGCCCGCATTTTTTATATACCTACTAATAAAGCAAGGTGCATTTCTCCAAATTATTCATCCGTTCACCATTGAATTTTTTTATATCCGAGGTGGTACTAAATTTTTGTGGTCCATCTGCTAGAAAAAAAAGAGTTTTGTGCAGAATTTTGTACGTGGGCCGCACGCCCTAAGTTCCAGCAAAGCCAACCCATTTATATCCTGCCCACGCACCTGGGAAATCTTATTTGCCGCATGGTGCCGCATATAGCTAGAGCTTCGCATATGTCCCCCAGTATTGGGCCGGCTCTTTTTTGTTTTTTCTGTGTTCATGTTTATTTTTATTTTTCTTTTTTCCATTCCAGGTTATTTTTACTTTTTCATTTAAATGTACTTTTTTGTACTTTTTTAAGAATTTAGTTTTTTGTACAAATTTTTGTTCAATCTTCAGAATTTCAAAGTTTGTTACCATTTAAAAAAATACTTGGAACTTTAAATTTTTATTCTCGTTCCAAATTTGTTCGAAACTAAAAAGATAGCATTTTCTCAAAAAGTTTTCCAAAATTGTTTGAGATTTTAAAATGATTTCATTTTTTAAATAATATAAAGTCGAAAATATTCCATTTTACTGAAATGTTCACAAATTCAAAATAATTTTCGTGATTAAAAACACATTTTTGAAATTGTTATGAATGTTCAAAACAAGTTTCCATTTTCAAAAATTGTTCGCAAATTCAAAATTGTCCCTTTCTCCGCCCTAAAAATGGATCCTGTTTTCAAAAAATATTTGTGAATTTTAAAAAAACATTCATATTTCAAGTTTTGCTTGCCTTTTCTTCAGAAATTAACAATTTCTGTTTCAAAAAAATGCCCGCATTTTTTATATAAAAAATCAGTACGTCACTACAACCTCGACATGGTGTTGGACCTGAAGGAAAAAACATGAGTTGGGTAGTGGCCGCCACTCCGACCAACCCCACTACTATAAAGATCTCGCGGGCCAAACATGACCCGCGAGAACACCACGGCTCTCCGCTCTGTAGACTCACTATTGTGGAGACCATTTTGATGAACACATCAATTAACTCTCCCAATGCTTCTCGCAAAAAATATCTCCCGGTGTAACGCACGGGCATATGTGCTAGTTAAAACAATACAAGCTTTATATTACAAGCCAGGGGCCTCGATGGCTCGAATACAAATGCTCAAAGACACAAGAGTCAGCAGAAGTAATAATATCTGAGTACAGACATAAGTTAAACAAGATTGCCTTAAGAAGGCTAGCACAAAAGTAGCAACAATCGAAAAGGCAAGGCCTCCTGCCTGGGACCTCCTAACTACTCCTCGAAGTCGAACTCCACGTAGAATCATCCTCGAGGTCCTCTAGCTCCTGGACTCCATAATATGATCGCAATAAGTGGGAAAAGGGTAAAAGGAAGTAGCAAAGCAACCGAGACTACTCATCCAAAGTACTCGCAAGCAAGGATCTACACTACATATGCATCAGTAGCAATGAATGGGTAGTATCTGTGGACTAAACTGCAGAATGCCAGAATAAGAGGGGGATAGCTAGTCCTATCGAAGACTACGCTTTTGGCCGTCTCCATCTTGAAGCATGTAGAAGATAGTAGCTGGTAAGTTAACCAAGCATCAACGTATAGCATACCCGGCGATCCTCTCCTCATCGCCCTGTGAGAGAGCGATCATCAGGTTGTATCTGGCACTTGAAAGGGTGTGTTTTATTAATGAAGGAAATATGCCCTAGAGGCAATAATAAAGTTGTTATTTATATTTCCTTATATCATGATAAATGTTTATTATTCATGCTAGAATTGTATTAACCGGAAACTTAGTACATGTGTGAATACATAGACAAAACAGAATGTCCCTAGTATGCCTCTATTGACTAGCTCATTAATCAAAGATGGTTAAGTTTCCTAACCATAGACATGTGTTTTCATTTGATTAACGGGATCACATCATTGGGGAATGATGTGATGGACAAGACCCATCCGTTAGCTTAGCATTATGATCGTTTAGTTTTATTGCTATTGCTTTCTTCATGACTTATACATGTTCCTCTGACTATGAGATTATGCAACTCCCGAATACCGTAGGAACACCTTGTGTGCTATCAAACATTGCAACGTAACTGGGTGATTATAAAGATGCTCTACAGGTGTCTCCGAAGGTGTTAGTTGGGTTGCCATAGATCAAGATTAGGATTTGTCACTCCGTGTATCGGAGAGGTATCTCTGGGCCCTCTCGGTAATGCACATCACTATAAGCCTTGCAAGCAATGTGACTGATGAGTTAGTTGCGGGATGATGCATTACATGACGAGTAAAGAGACTTGCTAGTAACAAGATTGAACTAGGTATGATGATACCGACGATCAAATCTCAGGCAAGTAACATACCGATAACAAAGGGAACAACATATGTTGTTGTGCGGTTTGATCGATAAAGATCTTCGTAGAATATGTAGGAACCAATATGAGCATCCAGGTTCTGCTATTGTTTATTGATCGGAGATGAGTCTCGGTCATGTATACATAGTTCTCGAACCCGTAGGGTCCGCACGCTTAACGTTCGATGATGATTGGTATTGTGAGTTTATGTGATCTGATGTACCGAAGGTTGTTCAGAGTCCCGGATGTTGGATTTTGTTTTCCGGCAAAAACCTTGAGGTTCGAACACTGGGGTGAGCACGAAGATTTCCCCCTATCAAATCACGCCCTCTACCTCGCAACGATCTCAAAGGCTAGCTCGACGAACTCACAACACAAGAGACACAAGATTTATACCGGTTCGGGCCACCATTGTGGTGTAATACCCTACTACAGTGTGGTGTGGTGGATTGCCTCTCGGGCTGAGGATGAACAGTACAAGGGGAAGAACAGCCTCCTGAGGCGAGGTGTTCTTCTGCTTGGTGGGTGTGAGGATGGAGTGGATCCAGTCCAAGGTGAGATGAGTTCTACTGTGGTGGCTAATCCTATATATAGAGGCCCTGGTCCTCTCCCCAAATATTGAACAGGAAGGAAGCCAACAACGGCCAATTTTGAAGGGGGACAGCTAGTACTCCCTCCGTTTCTTTTTACTCCGCATATAAGATTTGGTCAAAGTCAAACTACACAAAGTTTGACCAAATTTATATAAAAATATATGAACATCTACAATGCTAAAACTATATATTATGAAAATATGTTTCATGGTGCATTTGGTAATATTAATTTCATATTGTGAATTTTTATATTTTTTTATATAAAGTTAGTCAAAGTCTACAAAACTTGACTTTGACCAAACCTTATATGCGGACTAAAAAGAAACGGAGGGAGTACAAGCTATCCTGACTAAAGGTGTTCTTCGCCTTCCAAAGGCTCTGGTGGTGACGCCGTCTTGGGCTCCACGGTGACCTCCGTCCTGCCGTCCTGCTGGTCTTGGTCTCATTGCACCGATAAGGAAACCTTTGCCTGATGCCTCGGTACTCCTCGTCCGCGCTTGCCTCCTTAGCACCAAAGAGGAAGCGAGGACACTGTGCGTGCTGGCGCCCGCCTGGCTGACTGAGAACACGATTTGTTAGTTTTCAAGAAAGTTTATGATCTATACTTTAACGTGTGAATAGTTTGTTACTTGATCATCAAGTTTTATGAGATGAGCTACTGTTATGACATATGATGATGCTAGAAAAGGTGATTGAAATTATCATTGATCAAACTTGTGCGCCTGCTAGCATTCACACTTCATAAATTATTTCTTTTATCATTTACCTACTCGAGGACGAGCAGGAATTAAGCTCAGGGATGCTGATACGTCTCAAATGTATCTATAATTTATGAAGTATTCATGCTATTATATTATCTGTTTGGATGTCTAATGTGCTTTATTGTGCACTTTTATATTATTTTTGGGACTAACCTATTAACCGGAGGCCCAACCCAAATTGTTGTTTTCTTGCCTATTTCAGTGTGTCAAAGAAAAGGAATATCAAACAGGGTCCAAACGGAATGAAACCTTCAGGAGAGTTATTTTTGGAACGGAAGCAATCCAGGAGACTTGGAGTAGATATCAGGGAAGCTTCGAGGTGGCCATGAGGCAGGGAGGCGCGCCTGCCCCCTGGGCGCCCCCACCCTCGTGCGCCCCTCGTGGCTCCTCTGACTGACTTCTTTCGCCTATATATGTCCATATACCCTAAAAACATCGAGGAACAGAATAGATCAGGAGTTTCGCCGCCGCAAGCCTTTGTAGCCACCAAAAACCAATCAGAACCCTGTTCCGGCACCCTGCCGGAGGGGGGTAACCCTCACCGGTGGCCATCTTCATCATCCCGGCGCTCTCCATGATGACGAGGGAGTCGTTCACCCTCGGGGCTGAGGGTATGTACCAGTAGCTATGTGTTTGATCTCTCTAGATCTCTCTCGTGTTCTTGAGGTGGTACAATCTTGATGTATCGCGAGCTTTGTTATTATAGTTGGATCTTATGATGTTTCTCCCCCTCTACTCTCTTGTAATGGATTGAGTTTTCCCTTTGAAGTTATCTTATCGGGTTGAGTCTTCAAGGATTTGAGAACACTTGATGTATGTCTTGCATGTGCTTATCTGTGGTGACAATGGGATATTCATGTGATCCACTTGATGTATGTTTTGGTGATCAACTTGCGGGTTCCGCTCGTGAACTTATGCATAGGGGTTGGCACACGTTTTCATCTTGACTCTCCGGTAGAAACTTTGGGGCACTCTTTGAAGTTCTATGTGTTGGTTGAATAGATGAATATGAGATTGTTTGATGCATATCGTATAATCATACCCATGGATACTTGAGGTGACATTGGAGTATCTAGGTGGCATTAGGGTTTTGGTTGATTTGTGTCTTAAGGTGTCATTCTAGTACGAACTCTATGATAGATCGATCCGAAAGAATAACTTTGAGATGGTTTCGTACCCTAGAATAATCTCTTTGTTTGTTCTCCGCTATTAGTGACTTTTGGGTGACTCTTTGTTGCATGTTGAGGGATATTTATATGATCCAATTATGTTATTATTGTTGAGAGAACTTGCACTAGTGAAAGTATGAACCCTAGGCCTTGTTTCCTAGCATTGCAATACCGCTTACGCTCACTTTTATCATTAGTTACCTTGTTGTTTTTATATTTTCAGATTACAAAAAACTATATCTACCATCCATATTGCACTTGTATCACCATCTCTTCGCCGAACTAGTGCACCTATACAATTTTCCATTGTATTGGGTGTGTTGGGGACACAAGAGACTCTTTGTTATTTTGTTGCAGGGGTGTTTGAGAGAGACCATCTTCATCCTACGCCTTCCACGGATTGATAAACCTTAGGTCATCCACTTGAGGGAAATTTGCTACCGTCCTACAAACCTCTACACTTGGAGGCCGAACAAAGTCTACAAGAAGAAGGTTGTGTAGTAGACATCAAGCAGTTTCTGGCGCTGTTGCGGGGAGGTTAGTGCTTGAAGGTATTTCTTTAGATCTTGCAATCGAATCTTTTAGTTTCTTGTTTTATCACTAGTTTAGTTTATAAAAGAAAACTACAAAAAATGGAATTGAGGGTGCCTCATATGCTTCATCTTTTTAATATCTTTCATGAGAATAAGGATTCCTATAATTGTGCTAAATTACTAGAGGAAGAATGCATTAGAATGTTTGGCACTAAATCTTTGAATGATGAGCATGATTGCAATGTTGTTAGTATGAACTCTTTGAATATCCATAGTACTAATGATGATTGCACTAGTCATGATGAAAATGTCTCTTATAAGCATGTCAACTTTTGTGGAATACATAGAGCTTGCAAGTACACACCAATTAGGGAAAATAGATTTTGCAAGAGGCACAAGTATTTGGAAACTAAATGGTTGCAAGAAAGGCTAGATGTTTGTGCTGAAAATTTTAAATTTCTTCGCCATACTTGTGAACTTTGCAATGAACATGGTCATTTAAATCTCCAATGCAAATCGTTTCATGATCGTATCGTGTTCAAAAATTGTGATGATTTGATTTCCCTTGCACATCATAATGAGCTTAGTTTGATTTTGGGTTATGAAGAAATGAAACGTATAACTAAGCATATTCCAGAATATAACCTTGAGAAATTCCTCAATATTGATCTAGAAGAAATTTATATGTATTGTGCGGTGAATTGCATTGAAAATCCTTATATTGCCAATTAGATAAAGACAATGAAACAAATAGAAGATGAAGAGAATACTAATGAAAGGGAAGATATTTCCCAGTATCCTCCTATTCTTTCTTATGATGAATCAGGTAACGAGGAGGATCTTTCTATTCAACCAATCTCATTAATAAGGAGCTCCAAAAACAGGATTAAACCCTCACATGATGTGAAGAAGAAAAAGAAAATATGGAGAAGCAAAGGTGAAAAGGTATCCCTCCCAAATGATGTTGCTCCTATTACTCATTGTGATGATGATAATTGCTATACTATTGGTGCTATCCATACTATTAATGATGAGAGTGATTATGCTTATGATATGAAAAGGCCCAAGCTTGGGGATGCTATGTTTGATGAGAATGACATGTTTGAGAATATATTTGCTGCAATTAATGTTTGTCCCAAGCTCGGGGATGCTATGTTTAATGAGGATAATATTTTTAGCCTCCCAAGTTTAGATGAGAAAATTTATTATGATGATAGCATGCCTCCTACTTATGATGATTATATTGATGAAAGTGGATTTGGAAGAGTGCCAACTTTAGGAAGTAATGATCCCACTATTTTGGAGGATGTTGAATCTTATTGTGATAAATATGAAAGTGGATTTGGAGCGGTCATGACTTTATTTAGTGATGATTCCACTATCTTGGAAGAGGTTTCAATTGATTATGATGAGAACAAAGTTGCTACTTATGATGATTATTGTGATGAAACTTATGCTATAAAAAGTAGTGATGATTATATTTATAAAACTTGTCATGATTATGATTACCCTTTTTCTGAACATTACTCTTTTAATATGGAAACAATTTATAGTATTCAAGTTTCTTATGATACTCCCACTATTCCGAGTGAGAAGAAATTTGCTTATGTGGAGAGTAATAAAAATTATATGTTTGTAGATCATGAAAAGAATGCTTTATGTGATGGTTATATTATTGAATTCATTCATGATGCTACTGAAAATTATTATGAGGAAGGAACATATGCTTGTAGGAATTGCGATAATATCAAGTTTCCTCTCTATGTGCTTAAAGTTTTGAAGTTATGCTTGTTTTGCCTTCCTATGCTAGTTGATTATTGTTCCCATAAGTTGTTTGCTCACAAAATGCCTATGCATAGGAAGTGTGTTAGACTTAAATGTGCTAGTCATATTCTTCATTATGCTCTCTTTATGTTTTAATTCTTATCTTTCATGTGAGCATCGTTGAAATCATCATGCCTAGCTAGGGGCGTTAAACGATAGCGCTTGTTGGGAGGCAACCCAATATTATTATTTTTCCTACTTTTTGCTCCTGTTTAGTAATAAATAATTCGTCTAGCTTCTTTTTAGATGTGTTTTCATGTTTTAATTAGTGTTTGTGCCAAGTAGAACCTTTGGGAAGACTTGGGTGAAGTCTTTATGATCTTGCTGTAAACAATAGAAACTTTAGCGCTCACGAGATTAGCTACAACTTTTTACTGGAGAGTGCTATTTAGTTGATTCTTTTTGCAGATGATTACTAGACATATTCCTCAGGTCCACCAACTTATTTCAGAATTTTTGGAATTACAGAAGTACTCGAATGATACATATTACTACAGACTGTTCTGTTTTTGACAGATTCTATTTTCTATGCTGTTTGCTTATTTTGATGAATCTATGAGTAGTATCGGAGGGTATGAACCATAGAGAAGTTGGAATACAGTAGATATTACACAAATATTAATTTATAATGAGTTCACAACAGTACCTAAGTGGTGATTTATTTTCTTATACTAACGGAGCTTACGAGTTTTCTGTTGAGTTTTGTGTTGTGAAGTTTTCAAGTTTTGGGTAAAGATTCGGTGGACTATGGAATAAGGAGTGGCAAGAGCCTAATCTTGGGGATGCCCAAGGCAACCCAAGGTAATATTCAAGGACAACCAAGAGCCTAAGCTTGGGTATGCCCCAGATGGCATCCCCACTTTCGTCTTCGTTCATCGGTAATTTTACTTGGAGCTATATTTTTATTCACCACATGATATGTGTTTTGCTCGGAGCGTCATTTTATTTTATTTTGTTTTGCTTGATGTTTGAATAATATCCCAAGATCTGAAATTATTAAATGGGAGAGAGTCTTCACATAGCTACATAATTATTTAACTACTCATTGATCTTCACTTATATCTTTTTGGAGTAGTTTGTCATTTACTCGTGTGCTTCACTTATATCCTATGGGTAAATGGTTGAATGAGTTGAATATCATAAATATGAAATTATATATGTTTCATATTCTTATCCCATGGGGAGTAATGACTTCACATATAAGAAGTAGAGGTGGTAAATTTATTGAAGGTTAGCAAACATTGCATTGGTCACTTGAACAATTCTTGAAAGAATATTGAAGGAAGAGAGATTTCACATATAATACACTATCTTGGACATCTTTTGTAATTGTGAGCACTCATTAAAATATGACATGCTAAAAGGTTGATGTTGGACAAGGAAGACAACGTGATGTGTTATGTTTTCTTATATACGAAATAAAGTATATTGTCATGGATCATCCAACATGCTGATCTTGCCTTTCCCCCTCATGCTAGCCAAATTCTTTGCACCAAGTAGAGATACTACTTGTGCTTCCAAACATCCCTTAAACCAGTATTGCCATGAGAGTCCACCATACCTACCTATGGATTGAGTAAGATCCTTCAAGTAAGTTGTCATTGGTGCATGCAATAAAAATTGCTCTCTAATATGTATGATCTATTAGTGTGGAGAAAATAAGCTTTATACGATCTTGTGATGTGGAAGTAATAAAAGTGATGGACTGCATAATAAAGGTCCGTATCACAAGTGGCAATATAAAGTGACATTCTTTCGCATTAAGATTTTGTGCATCCAACTATAAAAGCGCATGACAACCTCTGCTTCCCTCTGCGAAGGGCCTATCTTTTATTCTTGTCTTATACCTTATGCAAGAGTCATGGTGATCTTCAACTTTCCTTTTTACATTTTATCCTTTGGCAAGCACATTGTGTTGGAAAGATCCTGATATATATATATATATATATATATATATATATATATATATATATATATATATATATATATATATATATATATATATATATATATATATATATATATATATATAAAACTATTATTGTTGACATTACCCTTGAGGTAAAAGGTTGGGAGGCAAAAACTATAAGCCCCTATCTTTCTCTGTGTCCGATTAAAACTTTGAACCCATAAATATCACGTTAGTGTTAGCAATTGTGAAAGACTATATGATAGTTGAGTATGTGGGATTTGCTAAATCAAAGCTCTGACATAGACCCTTCCCGAAAATAAGATGAATTGCAATTGTTTGATGACTGAGAACACGGTTTGTTAGTTTTCAAGAAAGTTCATGATCTATACTTTAACATGTGAATAGTTTGTTACTTGATCATGAAAAGTTTTATGAGATGAGCTACTATTGTGACATATGATGATGCTAGAAAAGGTGATTGAAATTATCATTGATCAAACTTGTGCGCCTGCTAGCATTCACACTTCATAAATTGTTTCTTTTATCAATTACCTACTCGAGGACGAGCAGGAATTAAGCTTGGGGATGCTGATACCTCTCCAACGTATCTATAATTTATGAAGTATTCATGCTATTATATTATTTGTTTTGGATGTTTAATGGGCTTTATTATGCACTTTTATATTATTTTTGAGACTAACCTATTAACCGGAGGTCCAGCTCAAATTGTTGTTTTCTTGCCTATTTCAGTGTTTCAAAGAAAAGAAATATCAAACGGGGTCCAAACGGAATGAAACCTTCAGGAGAGTTATTTTTCGAACGGAAGCAATCCAGGAGACTTGGAGTAGACATCAGGAAAGCTTCGAGGTGGCCATGAGGCAGGGAGGCGCGCCTGCCCCCTGGGCGCGCCCCCACCCTCGTTTGCCCCTCGTGGCTCCCCTGACTGACTTCTTTCGCCTATATATGTCCATATACACTAAAAACATCCAGGACCAGAATAGATCGGCAGTTCCGCCGCCGCAAGCCTCTGTAGCCACCAAAAACCAATCAGGACACTGTTCCGGCACCCCGCCGGAGGGGGGAACCCTCACCGGTGGCCATCTTCATCATCCCGGTGCTCTCCATGATGAGGAGGGAGTCGTTCACCCTCGGGGCTGAGGGTATGTACCAGTAGCTATGTGTTTGATCTCTCTAGATCCCTCTCGTGTTCTTGAGGTAGTACGATCTTGATGTATCATGATCTTTGTTATTATAGTTGGATCTTATGATGTTTCGCCCCCTCTACTCTCTTGTAATGGATTGAGTTTTCTCTTTGAAGTTATCTTATCGGATTGAGTCTTTAAGGATTTGAGAACACTTTATGTATGTCTGGGATGTGCTTATCTGTGGTGACAATGGGATATTCACGTGATCCACTTGATTTATGTTTTGGTGATCAACTTGCGGGTTCCCCTCGTGAACTTATGCATAGGGGTTGGCACACGTTTTCATCTTGACTCTCCGGTAGAAACTTTGGGGCACTCTTTGAAGTTCTATGTGTTGGTTGAATAGATGAATCTGAGATTGTTCGATGCATATCGTATAATCATACCCATGGATACTTGAGGTGACATTGGAGTATCTAGGTGGCATTAGGGTTTTGGTTGATTTGTGTCTTAAGGTGTTATTCTAGTACAAACTCTATGATAGATCGATCCGAAAGAATAACTTTGAGGTGGTTTCGTACCCTACAATAATCTCTTCGTTTGTTCTCCGCTATTAGTGACTTTGGGGTGACTCTTTGTTGCATGTTGAGGGATATTTATATGATCCAATTATGTTATTATTGTTGAGAGAACTTGCACTAGTGAAAGTATGAACCCTAGGCCTTGTTTCCTAGCATTGCAATACCGTTTACGCTCACTTTTATCATTAGTTACCTTGCTATTTTTATATTTTCAGATTACAAAAACCTATATCTACCATCCATATTGCACTTGTATCACCATCTCTTCGCTGAACTAGTGCACCTATACAATTTGCCATTATATTGGGTGTGTTCGGGACACAAGAGACTCTTTGTTAGTTGGTTGCAGGGTTGTTGGAGAGAGACCATCTTCATCCTACGCCTCCCACGGATTGATAAACCTTAGGTCATCCACGTGAGGGAAAATTTCTACTGTCCTACAAACCTCTGCACTTGGAGGCCCAACAATGTCTATAAGAAGAAGGTTGTGTAGTAGACATCAGCGTCTCCGCTTCCCCACGCTGTCTCGGCAACTGCCCGACTTGACGAGTCCCTGCTTCATGCAAAAAGAGTTATCATTACCTGCGATCGTGGAGTCCGGCGGTTGGCCTCCTGCGGGCTATAAATGAGGAGGGAGGCAGAGCCCCCGTCGCCCATCTCTTGTTGCTCCGTTCGATTCTTCTCCCTTGCTCCAGTGCTAGTAGTGACTCCATGGCGCCAATCCGCAGATTCTCGGTCGCAGAGAAAGGAAAAACTCCCCGCGATGAGCCTGGGCCTCTTCCGCCGAAGAAGAGGCTGGTCCACCGCCGCGACGTAGTCGTGCGGCAGGAGGTGACAAGGCCTTGGTATGAACGGCCACCTCTTGGGTATCCGCTGCCTCTGAATGCCCAAGCCGAGGGCTTAGGAGGGAGAGACGACGAGCGGCGCCGCCCACGCCGCTGTCATGGTCGCCGCACCATGGCGATGCACTCCGCCGCCCTAGGGGCCCATGTCGTGGACTCCTCGCGTGAACTCGTGCTGTGGGCGGCGATGCCTCCGCGCTCCTGGATCCGCTTCCCCCAATTCTTCTCCGCCGAGATACCGCCGAGGGGCCCCTCGAGCTATGGCTGCAGCACGCCGACTGCGATGCCCCGGCGACCGGAGCGGAAGTGGAAACTATCTCCCCAGGCAAGATCTTCATGACCCGCGGCTGGGGCGAGGTCGCCCGGGTTTGCCGCGCAGAAGGCGCCGTGGCGATCCACTTCAGGTACGACGATGCCTCCACCATGTTCTTCAAGGTCTTTGACGAGGAAGGTCGTCGCTTGGAGTGCTGCCTTGGAGAGCGCCGCCTGCATGGTGCCGCGGCAGGAGCTGGGCCTGCCGCCCACCTCGCCAGTGGCTCATCGAGCGGCAGCAGCGCTGCTTGGGAGTCCAGCGATTCTCCCGAGCTCTACGAGTCTCCGGAGACGAACGACGACAGCTATGTGCCCCCGAGCTCTCGCCGGGCTCGGAGTAAGGCCGCGGCGTCCGGTAGCCATCGCCGCTGATCTGGATGGGCTTGGCGCCGGCCTCCCGCGGCCTACTGTTGATGATGGCGTCGACCGTGCTGGCGCGTGTAGATAGGACTCCTTGAGTTTCCTTTCTTTTGTTCCCTGCGAGGAATCGAGACGAACCCCGTCGGGGCGTGTAAAGAACATGTAATGTCTTTTGCTTGCATTATCCTTATTATGACATTGCGCAAGTGCCTGTCCTACCTCGGCTTAGTCCGCCCTTTCTACCCTCGCGGCGGCTTGTTGCTCTACGTTGACAGGTCTCGGTCCCTAGGCAGGCTGCAGCCGTCGCTGGTATGCCAGGTCGCGATGCCGTGGTAAAGGCCAGGAGGTGAGCGGCTCGATGTCCAGTAAGAGCTCCTGAGACGCGATGCTCAGGAGGTCCCCTTTAGCAAGCAAGCGACCATTGTGAGGTAAGAAAGGGAGGCAACGTTGCCGTGGCAGGGCCACAACAAGTGAGGATCCTGTGCTATAGCGATTGGTTGGTCAAAGCGCGAAACTTATCTTGGCAGTCTGGAATTGTTTCCTTCCGTTGCGCTGGACTTGCGCATCGGTGGTCTTGGCGCATCTGGGTTAGGCCCATGCATGCCTTCCCTTCCTCTCCATGCTCTCCTTCGTGCTCTACGTCCTCAAGTCCCGGCCCTCGAGCGAGCTCAGCCGCCGCTGGTATGCCAGGTTGCGGTGCCGTGGTCAAGGCTAGGGGGTGAGGGTTGGAGAGCCAGTAGGAGATCCTAAGTCGCGATGCTCAGGAGCCCCCCTTCTAACGCGCAAGCGAATCGCATGGGAGAAGAAGGGGCCCTGCGGTGCCACCCACTATTATCCTCGGGAGGTTCCTACAAGTCATCACGAGGAGAGGCGTAGATCGCTCCATTATGATCGCCGGCCGGCCACTGGTCGCTCTGTAAGAGAATGAAGGCACTGAGGGCCTAATGAGGCAACGTGCACTGGGCGTGCCGCGGTCCAGAGCTCGACCGTTCAGATTTATCGATGTTGCAGGGTCGGACCCAAGCACAAGCGTCGTGCCAGTGTGAACAACCCCGTGGTTGGTGACAATCAAGCAGGTGATAACCATAGATAGATCATGCATGCTAGCTTAGGTAAATGCAAGAACGATACACGCTACTGGGCTGGACCCGAGCAGGTTGGGGATGATGCAGCCCAAGGGGTGCTCCCGACAGAGTAAGCTAAAAATGTAAAGGGATACATGCCATAGGGACGGACCCACGCGGCATGGGAATGATGCAGGCCGAGGGGCTCTCCTAGCTAAATAAACTTGGAAAATGTCACCTGGCTCTGTTGATGAAGAAATGTTGGGGCAACTGAAGACGCATGATGCAGGGGTTGCTCCTCACGAGCCACCGGGGCCCTGGGCCTCAGGAGGATCTAGGGGCCCAGGTGGTTCCGTGAGGACCGTCGCCATCTCCGCCAGGACTGCACGGTGCCTGGCCTCCTGAGCCGCCAGGATGTTCCGCAGGTTGTGCTTGGAGGCGTACGCCACACTCGGCAGGCCAAAAGGCATGCGAATGTAGCTGTGAGGCGAGCCCTCGCAGCGTCCCATGCGCGAAGGCCAGAAAAACTCCTGAGACGTGGCCCTATTGAGCCCTGGGATGTCGACGCAGATGCGCAACCCGCCATCCTCTCCTGGATGGAGAGCTGCGCCAGGTGAGCGGCGGTCGCCGCGCATGGCTCTTGCATCCTGCAGTTCCTGAGTGGTCTTAGCAATGAACTACTGAGCACTGGGCACTCCTCGCCCGGTGTCCTCCTGAAGGAAACACACTGTGAAGCACGCCTCCACATGGTGCCCGAGCGCCTCCCTCATGATGTTGGCAAGGTCTGAGGCCCTCCAGATGAGAGCCCCCAAGCCCTGCCCGAGGAGGGCGTCGTGCGCGCCTTCCTATGTGAGGGAGGGAGGCGCCCCAGGTGCGGGCGCTGATCCTGACGAGTCTCCACTTGCTACGCCGCTCTCCTGAGGCCCTGAGCGGCTTCTTCTTCTTGGGGACGACCTCAGGAGGGTACTACGCTGCATTACTGTCGTGGTCTTAGATTGACGCTGCTTGGAAGGCGCGCTCGAGGGAGCACACCGCATCTCTTTCTTCGCAGGGGACCATGATGATCCCGCCACTTCCTGGCATCTTGAGGACGTTGTAGCCGTGGTGCGTCACTGCCATGAACTTGGCCAGGGCCGGATACCCGAGGATGGCATTGTATGGCAGATGGATGTGGGCGACATTAAAGTCGATGAGCTCGGTGCGGTAGTTGTCGCGTTGTACGAAGATGACAAGGAGGCGGACCTGCCCTATCGGCATGGTGGAACCATCGGTCACTCCTCAGAAGGGCTTGGTAGGCTGAAGCTGATCGTAGGGCACTTGAAGGCTGTCGAACGTCTCGACGGACAGGATGTTGAGCCCTGCACCGTCGTCAATGAGTATCTTGGTAACCTGCACATTGCTGATGACGGGAGAGCAGAGCATCGGGAGAGCGCTAGTGGTGGCCGCATACTTGAGCTGATCTGCTGAACTGAAAGTGATGGCGCACTTGGACCACCTAAGCGGGCGCGTGGCCTCGAGCCTGGGAAGGACTACGTTCACTTCGCGCGCAAACTGCTTGAAGATTCACTGAGAGGCTAGGGCCTGAGTTCTGCCCAGGATGCAAGCGATAGCCCACGGCTCCTGGAAGCCCCCAGCCCCCTCGTCCTGATGGTGGTCGTCATTCCTTCTTGGTGGTGGCGGCAGCGGAGGAATCCTAGAATTGCCCTGAGGACGGTCCTCGCAAGGCTGATCCCTCCAGGCGCCCTCGCGAGGCTGGTCCTGCCAGCGGTCCTCACGGGGCCGGTCACACCACTCCTGGTGAGGGCCGCGGTCATCCCAGCGTCCTCTGCCTCATCCTCCTCCTCGGCCGTAGCTCCGGTCGTTGCGCTCGGGGCGTCAACCGAGGCGTCCATCTCGAATGGCCCTGAGCTCTTGACAGTCGCTGGTGTTGTGGCTGTGAACATTGTGGAAGGCACAAAACGGTCGGCTGCTCTTGGATGACTCGGGCTGGTTGAGGCCGCGCTTTGTGTCTGGCTCCGCTGCAAGCACAGCCGCTCCCTTACGCTTCACGTCCTTGGCCTTGGCTTTCTTCTCCTCCAGGTTGGCTGTTGGGAGCTCGAGGAAGGAAAGGCGCCCTTCCTCAGCCCTTGCGCACTTGATCGCCAGGTTTAACAGCTCCAGGGACGTGCACAACTCCTCGTCGATGGCGAGCTCCTCCTTCATCTTGACGTCGTGGACGCCATCGGAGAACGCGGAGATGATGGCCTCGTCCGTCACCTTGGGGATCTTGAGGCGAACGTTGTTGAAGCGCTGGATGTACTTCTGGAGGGTCTCCTCTGACTGCTGCTTGACACGGCGTAGGTCACCCGCGACCGGAGGATGGTCGCGAGTGCCCTGGAAGTTGGCAACAAAGCGGTCGCGCATCTCGCTCCAGGAGTAGATGGAGCCGGGAGGCAGGTTCAGGAGCCACGAACAAGCGCCATCCTTGAGAGCCATGGTGTCGGTGTCAAAACCGACGGATCTCGGGTAGGGGGTCTCGAGCTGTGCGTCTAAGGTGGATGGTAACAGGAGGCAAGGGACACAATGTTTACCCAGGTTCGGGCCCTCACGATGGAGGTAATACCCTACTTCCTGCTTGATTGATCTTGATGATATGAGTAGTACAAGAGTTGATCTACCATGAGATCGTAGAGGCTAAACCCTAGAAGCTAGCCTATGGTATGATTGTTTATGTCCTACGGACTAAACCCTCCGGTTTATATAGACACTGGAGGGGGCTAGGGTTACATAGAGTCGGTTACAATGGGAGGAGATCTACATATCCGTATCGCCAAGCTTGCCTTCCACGCCAAGGAGAGTCCCATCCGGAGACGAGACGAAGCCTTCAATTTTGTATCTTCATAGTCCAACAGTCCGGCCAAAGGATATAGTCCAGCTGTCCGGATACCCCCTAATCCAGGACTCCCTCAGTAGCCCCCGAACCAGGCTTCAATGACGATGAGTCCGGCACGCAGATTGTCTTCGGTATTGCAAGGCGGGTTCTTCTCCAAATCCTGAATACCTGTTAAATAGTGTCCGGCTTCTCATAAATACTTGCGCTTCTTGGCTTCCATGCCCAATAATGGCCATCTTCCACGTGTCAAACGAATGCGAGAAGCCAGGGTGTTTTTACATTTACCACCCTAGCTATGTGAATAAACCGCCTACTTAAAGAGACGAGGATTCTCATATCCAAATCACACCATTCTTCAGCGAGCATTCATCGGAGCGCGCCTGAGCGAAATCCATCCCAACATGGCCGGCCAGCACAGCTCCTCCTCTTGCTCCCGTAGCCCTAAGCCCGGAGATTGGATGAAGTTTTCCGTCCTACACAGCCAATTAGTGAAGCTACAGACCCAGGGATTCCTCCCCCCAGCGTACATGGTCCCTGTTCGAGCCGGGCTCGCCACCTATAATGGCAGAGAGCAAGCGGAGAGCTTTCCCGACCCCTCCAAGGGGGAGCGGGTATGCCTCGTTCCTTATTTATTAAGGGGACTCGGATTTCCAATCCATCCGCTCCTACGAGGGCTCTTGGAGTTTTACGGCCTCCAATTGCATAATCTCACCCCTTCCTCCATATTGCACATCGCTGGTTATGTGGCCCTTTGCGAGCTGTTTCTGGGCTGCGAAGCTCATTTCGCGCTGTGGAAAAGGCTATTCTGCCTTGTGCCCCGTACACTGAGGGGCTCAATATTTCAAGTGGGCGGAGCCGAAATATGGCGCATCGCCGGGACCGGATACCTATCCGGTACCCCAAAGAATACGTCCGAAGACTGGCCTTCAAAGTGGTTCTATATAGAGGATGTCCCTCTTCCGGATCCTATTCGGATTGGCCTTCCTGAGTTCAATAATGCTCCTCTGAAGAAGCGCCTAAGCTGGCGACCAAGGAACCCTCAGGAGGAAGATGATAGAGACGTTTCTTACCTGATGGTCCGGATAAAGGCACTGGCTCTATCAGGACAGACTACAACCGAGGTTATGTCAATATGCATTATGCGAGGAGTGCAGCCGCTTCAATATCGAGGCCACCCTATGTGGGATTTTAACGGGGAAGACGATGCCACCCGCTGCGGCCGTAAGGGGCCAGACTCAGTTGCCGCTCTGGCAAAAATGCTGTCCGGTCTGTACAAGGGAGAGGAAGAGGAGTTCCTCCGCATCAAGCCGCGGGACGGATTCTCCATGTACAATCCTCCGAGCTAGGTAAGCTGCCACTTTTTATCTTTTCCGCATTTTTGCAATAAATACTTCATCTCGCCGTTTCACCGCAGGAGCTGCGTAAAGCCATAGGGGGGATCAGTAGCCCACCTCCACAACCAGAGGATCCCGAACGATCCCACGACCCCGGCCTTAAAGAAGATCCGGACATATTTGTGGAGCTCATTGACAAAATATTCTATCAATTAAGCTGTGACGAGGCCATGGTGGCTATCACAGCCGACTATCCTGGACTACTCCCTGCTTCACGGGTAAGTGAGACCAGAGTCCCGACCTTTGAAAAGAATCCCTTTGTACGCCCTCCACCTACCATATATGTACGGTGTTTTATAGGGAAGGTCCTCCGGACACCATGCCGAGCCCGTGGCGAGTTGCCAACAAGGGATGCCGAAGCCAGGCAGGCTGAAAAGGAAAGCGGTTCGGACTAAGACGCCGACGCAGAGGTATGATATAAAACCTCGCTCCGTGGGTGTTGTCTTTAAAAACATAATAACACCCATGTTTCCCAGAAGGAAAAACACTCGCCGGACTATATCTGGAGAAGTTGCCGATCACGCCTCCACTAGCCGGGCTCCCGGGCCGGACACGGAGGCGGGGCATGCATCGGACGTTCCTCCTACAGAGGATGCGGTTAAAATATCCGCTACAAATTCCAAAGTGGAGAGCGCCATGAATCACAGGCGTCGCCGGGCCGTACTCTGTGACGCTTGTTTCTCTCAAGAGGCGTTTAACGCCTTCAAGTCGAGAGACGCGTACATCCGTGTCGCTCAAAATGGTCTTGCCACAGCCACGGACCAGTATGTAAAGGATATACGGGTAAGCAAATTTGATGATTATATATATCGGTAGCCCCTGAGACTTGAAGCAGTTGGCACAACTGATTTAAGGATCATTATTGATGCAGGTTCTTGCAGAGAAGAATACCCAATTGTCTCAAGAGCTGGAAGAGTGCAAGGCCCAGCTACGGGCCGCAGTGGCCGCATTGAAGGAGTCCGAGAAGGCCCCCTCCGGTAACACCTGCTTTAAAGAATGACAGGTACCATATAGGATGCAGCATGCATGCAGTTCTGACAATAAATATTGCAGATGACGCCGGAGTGAATCCGGATGAGCAACATGTCATACGGTAGCTAAAGGCTGGCGAGCGCATGCTTACAAAGGTCCGGCAGGAGAAAAACGATCTCCAAGATGCCAATACCCAGCTGAGCGTGGAACTAAAGGATGTTCGCGCCCAGCTATCGGACTCCATGAAGGAGAACAGGCGGCTTCGACGCGGCATTTTCAATAAGTGCTTGAGCGAACTTTAAAAAGAGTTCAGCGAAGAAGCCATCTAACAGAGTTATGGCTGCAGGTATGCTGACGGGTCGTCCCGCGAATGAGATGCCCGGGTCTGCGGGTGATCTTCTACCAAAGCTCTCACAACTGCACGAACAAGTTCGACAGGTGATGCAAGGTATTGCCCAGGCCTTGTGGCCATCCGTCTCCCTGCCCGAAGGCCTTGGAGAGCTTGTGGAGAAGCTCAAGGGAGCGCGGCGGCGCTTCCGATTATGGAAGGTATCGGCCTGCCGTCAAGGTGCCAGAGAAGCCTGGGCCATGGTGAAGACGCGGTATACCAAGGATGACCCAACATAAAAGTAAATAGATAGGCCCTTCACAGAGGGAAGCAGGGATTTGTAGATGTGCCAGAGCTCGATTTTAAAGCAGAGATAAATAATATTTTGGGCGGCATACTTTCATTGTCAACACAACAACCAAGAGATGGCGATATCTTCCATGCTACACACATTATAGGCGGTTCCCAAACAGAATGGTAAACTTTATAGTCCCCCTCCACCAACAAGCATTAGTCCATGGCTGGCTCAAAACAACGAGTGCCTCCAAGTAACAACAGTCCCGGTGGAGTTTTGTTTTCATTTATTTTGATTTGATTTGCATAAAGCATGGGACTGGCCATCCCGGTGACCAGCCATTTTCTCGTGAGTGAGGAGCGGAGTCCACTCCTCTTGAGTATAACCCGCCTAGCATGGAAGATACGGACAGCCCTAGTTGATACATGAGCTATTTGAGCATACAAAACAGAATTTCATTTGAAGGTTTAGAGTTTGGCACATACAAATTTACTTGGAACGGCAGGTAGATACCGCATATAGGAAGGTATAGTGGACTCATATGGAATAACTTTGGTCGAGACATAAATATTGATATATTGGACCATGTTGTTTGGACCTCGGAAGTGTTCTGGAGAGTTTCAGATAAAACTGGAGTGCCGGAGGGTTACCGGAACCCCCCCCCCCCGGGAAGTTAGTGGGCCACCATGGGCCTTGGAGGAGAGAGGTCCAGCCAGGAGGTGGCGCCCCCAGTCCGAATTAGATAAGGGGTGGGGCGGCGCCCCCTCCTTCTTTCTCTCCCCCTCCTCCTTCCTTCCCCTCCTTGTTGGACTAGAAAAGGGGGGAACCTACTCCTAGTAGGAGTAGGATTCCCCCCCTTGGGCGTGCCCCTTGTGGCCGGCCGGCCCCCTCCTCCCCTCCTTTATATACGGGGGAGGGGGGCACCCCATAGACACACAAGTTGATCTCTTAGCTGTGTGCGGTGCCCCCCTCCATAGTTTTCCACCTCGGTCATATTGTCGTAGTGCTTAGGCGAAGACCTGCATTGGTAACTTCATCATCACCGTCACCACGCCGTCGTGCTGGCGAAACTCTCCCTTGGCCTCAACTGGATCTAGAGTTCGAGGGACTTCACCGAGCTGAACGTGTGCAGATCGCGGAGGTGCCGTGCGTTTAGTACTTGATCAGTTGGATCACGAAGACGTTCGACTACACCAACCACATTAGTAAACGCTTCCGCTTTCGGTCTACGAGGGTACGTGGACACACTCTCCCCGCTCGTTGCTATGTTTCTCCTAGATATATCTTGTGTGTTCGTAGGAATTTTTTGAAATACTACGTTCCCCAACGGTAGCATCCGAGCACGAGTAGAACACAAAGAGTTGTGGGAAATAATAGTCATATTGCTTACCACCATGTCATACTTTGATTCGGCAGTATTGTTGGATGAAGCGGCCCAGACCGACATTACATGACCGCGTTCATGAGACTGGTTCTACCACCATGCTTTGCACACAGGTGGCTAGTGGGTGTCTGTTTCTCCAACTTTAGTTGAATCGAGTGTGACTACGCCCGGTCCTTGTTGAAGGTTAAAACAGCACACTTGACGAAAAATTGTTATGGTTTTGATGCGTGATACATCTCCGTCGTATCTACTTTTCCAAACACTTTTGCCCTTGTTTTGGACTCTAACTTGCATGATTTGAATGGAACTAACCCGGACTGACGCTGTTTTCAGCAGAATTGCCATGGTGTTATTTATGTGCAGAAACAAAAGTTCTCAGAATTACCTGAAACTTCACGGAGATTATTTTTGGAAAATATAAAAAATACTGGCGAAAGAATCAAGGCCAGGGGGCCCACACCCTTTCCACCAGGGTGGGGGCGCGCCCCCATGCCTCATGGGCCCCCTGGAGCTCCACCGACCTCAACTCCAACTCCATATATTTGTGTTCGAGGAGAAAAAAATCAGAGAAAAAGATTCATCATGTTTTACGATACGGAGCCGCCGCCAAGCCCTAAACTCTCTTGGGAGGGCTGATCTGGAGTCCGTTCGGGGCTCCGAAGAGGGGAATCCATTGCCATCGTCATCATCAACCATCCTCCATCACCAATTTCATGATGCTCACCATTGTGCGTGAGTAATTCCATCGTAGGCTTGCTGGACGGTGATGGGTTGGATGCGATTTATCATGTAATTGAGTTAGATTTGTTAGGGTTTGATCCCTAGTATCCACTATGTTCTGAGATTGATGTTGCTATGACTTTGCTATGCTTAATGCTTGTCACTAGGGCCCGAGTGCCATGATTTCAGATCTGAACCTATTATGTTTTCATGAATATATGTGAGTTCTTGATCCTATCTTGCAAGTCTATAGTCACCTACTATGTGTTATGATCCGGCAACCCCAAAGTGACTATAATCGGGACCACTCCCGGTGATGACCATAGTTTGAGGAGTTCATGTATTCACTATGTGTTAATGCTTTGGTCCGGTACACTATTAAAAGGAGGCCTTAATATCCCTTAGTTTCCGCTAGGACCCCGCTGCCACGGGAGGGTAGGACAAAAGATGCCATGCAGATTCTTTTCCATAAGCACGTATGACTATATTCGGAATACATGCTTACATTACATTGATGAATTGGAGCTAGTTCTGTGTCATTCTATGTTATGACTGTTACATGATGAACCGCATCCGTCATAATTCTCCATCATCGATCCAATGCCTACGAGATTTTCACATATTGTTCTTTGTTTATTTACTTTTCCGTTGCTACTGTTACAATCACTACAAAACCCCAAAATATTACTTTTGCTACCATTACTGTTACTTCCATATTACTCTGCTACTAAATACTTTGTTGTAGATACTAAGTTATCCAGGTGTGGTTGAATTTATAACTCATCTGCTAATACTTGAGAATATTCTTTGGCTCCCCTTGTGTTGAATCAATAAATTTGGGTTGAATACTCGACCCCCGAAAACTGTTGTGATCCCCTATACTTGTGGGTTATCAAGACTATTTTCTGGCGCCGTTGCCGGGGAGCATAGCTCTATTCTTTGAGTCACTTGGGATTTATATCTGCTGGTCACTATGAAGAACTTGAAAGACGAGAAAACAAAAATTTATCCCTCAACTACGAGGGGAGGTAAGGAACGACCATCTAGCTCTGCACTTGATTCACCTTCTGTTCTGAGTAAGCTTGCGACACCTAAACCTGCTTCTGCTATTAATTCTGATATGTCGCATGTTATTGATGATGCCACGTCTGCTATGCATGATACTTATGATGAAACTACTTCTATGTTTGATACCACTGTGCCACTTGGTGAATTTCTTGATGAACAACTTGCTAGGGCTAGAGAGAATGAAATTATTGAAACTGATAATATTGATGAAAGGGATGATGAAGACTCTCCCCCTAAATATGAATTGCTTGTTGTGCCTGAGGGCTATGTTATGGATGAAGAAACTGCTAGATACTTTCTTGCTTGCAATGATAGAAGTGATCTTAAGAAATTATTAGCTAAGCTTAAACAAAAAACTCTGAATGCTAAAATGAAATATGATCCTGCTTATGCTAGTTACTAATAATGATTATGAATTCTCTGTTGATCCTTATATAATTACTTTGGTTGATTCTGATCCTTTCTATGGCTATGAATCTGAAACTGTTGTGGCACATCTTACTAAATTAAATGATATAGCCACCCTGTTCACTAATGATGAGAAATCTCGCTACTATTATATCCTTAAGATATTTCCGTTCTCATTAAAGGGTGATGCTAAGATATGGTTTAATTCTCTTGATCCTGGTTGTGTGCGTAGTCCCCAGGATATGATTTATTACTTCTCTGCTAAATATTTCCCCGCTCATAAGAAACAAGTTGCTTTAAGGGAAATATATATTTTTGTGCAAATTGAAGAAGGGAGTCTCCCACAAGCTTGGGGGAGGCTTCTCCAATTACTTAATGCTTTGCCTGATCATCCTATCAAGAAAAATGAAATACTTGATATCTTTTATAATGGACTAACCGATGCTTCCAGAGACCACCTGGATAGTTGTGTTGGTTCTGTTTTCAGGGGAAGAACACCGGATGAAGCTAAAATTTTATTGAATAATATGTTGACCATTGAAAATAATTGGACCCTTCCTGAACCAACTCCTAAGCTAACTCCGAAGAAAAGGGTTGTTCTATTTCTCAGTCCTGAAGATATGCAAGAGGCAAAGAAATCTATGAAATAAAAGGGTATTAAAGCTGAAGATGTTAAGAATTTACCTCCTAGTGAAGAAATACATGGTCTTAATTTACCACTTGTTGAAGAAATATATGGACTTAATTCATCACCTATTGAAGAAACACAAGGTCTTGATAACCCGACACAGGTAGTAAAGGTAAATTCTCTCTATAGATTTGATGAAGGTGATATTCCTCGTTATAAGTCTGCTAGCCAATGCCTAGATGAATTTGATATTTTATTGTCAAGCAAGAAAACTTTAATGCTTATGTTGGTAGACAATTAAAACAAAATGCTTATATGATTGAACACTTAAGTGATTACATGGCTAATGTTAAAGGTGAACTAAAACTCATTAGTAAACATGTTTCTATGGTTACCACTCAAATAGAACAAGTACTTAAAGCTTAGAATAATTTGATCAATGAATTGAATAGCAAGAAAAATGATAATGATGTTAGAGTTGTGACTAGAGGGGGTAAAATGACTCAGGAACCTTTGTATCCTGAAGGCCATCCTAAGAGAATTGAGCAAGATTCTCACAGAGATAATATAGATGCACCTAGTCCTTCTAAAAAGAAGAAAAAGAAAAATGATAGGAATTTGCATACTTCTAGTGAACCTATTGCTGAACCACTTGAGAATCCAAATGATATTTCTATGTCTGATGCTGAAACACAATCTGGTAATGAACATGAACCTAATGATAATGCTAATGATGATGTTCATATTGATGGTTAACCTAGCAATGATAATGATGTAGAAATTGAACCTGTCGTTGATCTTGATAACCCACAATCAAAGAATCAATGTTATGATAAGAGAGACTTTGTTGCTAAGAAGCACGGTAAAGAAAGGGAGCCATGGGTTCAGAAACCCATGCCTTTTCCTCCTAAATCATCCAAGAAAAAGGATGATGAGGATTTTGAGCGCTTTGCTGAAATGATTAGACCTATCTTTTTGCGTATGCGATTAACTGATATGCTTAAAATGAATCCTTATGCTAAGTATATGAAAGATATTGTTACTAATAAGAGAAAGATACTGGAAGCTGAAATTTCCACTATGCTTGCTAATTATACTTTTAAGGGTGGAATACGTAAGAAACTCGGAGATCCAGGAGCACCCTCTATACCATGCTTCATTAAAATAAATTATGTTGAAACTGCTTTATGTGATCTTGGAGCCGGTGTTAGTGTTATGCCTCTCTCTTTATATCATAGACTTGATTTGAATAAGTTGACACCTACTGAAATATCTTTGCAAATGGCCGATAAATCAACTTCTATACCTGTCGGTATCTGCGAGGATGTGCCCGTTGTGGTTGCAAATGTTACTATTTTAACGGACTTTGTTATTCTTGATATTCTCGTGGACGATAGTATGTCTATTATTGTTGGAAGACCCTTTTTGAATACTGGAGGAGCTGTTATTGATTGCAACAAAGGCAATGTCACTTTTCATGTTAATGGTATGAGCATACGGTACACTTTTCGAGGAAACAACCTCAAGTCCACAATATCAGTTCTATTGGGAAAATACCATCAATTATTTTTGGAGGTTTTGAATTTCCTCTTCCTACTGTCAAAAAGAGATATGATATTATTATTGTTGGGGATGTGCATATCCCCGTTGAGGTAACATAGTGTTATTCAAAATTTCTCCGGTTCCATGTTATTCGAAATGAGTTTGTTAACAAGACCTGATCAACCTTGTTAGTGGATTCCTTTTGATGAGCATGAGATGGATGAAGTTAGAAAGCACAACCTTCTATACCCTCCTTTTACTTTCTGTTATTTAGTTGAAATAAAGTAAAATTAGTATTTTCTGTCAGTTTTCTGAATTATCCGTGCAATAAAAAATACCCCAAAAATAAAAGTTCTCCAAATGCCCTACCAATTTAATATGATTTTTTCTGGAATATTTGAGAATATATGGCACGGAGAACACAACAGGGGGAGCAAGCACCTGGCCACGAGGGGTCCAGGGTGCGCCCACCCCCTGGGCGCGCCCCCTGCCTCGTGGGCCCACGATGGCTCCCCTCCACTTATTCCTGCACCCACACACTTCTTCTTCCTCCGAGAAAAATCACCAACCAGCTCAAGCACGAGTTCTAGCTCATTTTGCTGCGATTTTCGATCTCCTTGCTCAAAGCACCTCTAACAAAACTGCTTTGGGGGATTGTTCCTTGGTATGTGACTCCTCCATTGGTCCAATTAGTTTTTGTTCTAGTGCTTTATTCATTGCAAATTTGTGCTGCCTAGGTGACCATGTTATTGAGCTTGCATGTCAAATTTATATGGTTCCAAGTAGTTCTAATGCATGATATAGTCTCTAGGCACTTGTAGGAGTAGTTGCTATAAATATTTTTGAGCTTGGTTCACTTTTATTTGAAGTTACTAAAAATTTCAGAAATTTTCAGAAAAGGATGAAGAGATTTTTGAGGGGCTCCTCGAGCCGAAGCTCGAAGGATAAGCAAAGTGAAGAAGCGGAGAGGCCCAAATATAATCTGCCTCGCACCGCGGAGGTTCAGCCGTGTGAATGGCCTTGCGATGATTTCTTGAGAGCAGCCGGGATTTATGATGATTTTTATGAGTTGGCTGAGAATGCAGGCCTCACCGACTTCCTCCACGAACAACGCGAACAATATCTCTTACTCACCAATACCTTTGTGCAAAATTTTCATTTCCATTCTAGGAGGTCACCACCTACGGTGGATTTCTATTTATATGACGAGTACAAGGAGATGACCCTTCGTGAATTTTGTGGGGTTTGCAAGTTACCTTTTCCGGGTTTCATAGAGGAACCACATTGTAACGATGTGGAGGGGTTTATTGATACAATTGTTGTAGGGGAAACGAGGAAGGTTCCCGACGCACGAATCACTAGCATACATTTTCCTGTTCTACGTTACTTTGCTATATTTGCTAGTAGGTGTTTAATTGGTCGCAGTAACTGTGGAAACCTGAGTGTCCCTGATATTATTATTTTGTGCCATGCCTTGTTACGTGATGACACATTTAGTATGGGCGCTATTGTTGCAAAGCGGATAAATCTTAACTGTACTAAGGGCCCCATCTTGGGAGGCATCTTCGCCTCGTGCCTCGCTGCATACTATAGCATACCTATTAGGCATTATGAGAAAGAAGAAAAATTGCTGCCTTCTGTTTATCTAGATTACAAGAGTATGGTAGCGCATGATTTTATTGTTAAGAATAGGAAAAGGGCACTTAAGTACAAACTGTTATTTGATAAGAATCACCCTGAGACTATTACCTTGCCTGCTCCTTCCTTGTTTGATTTATCTGCAGGCCAGTATCTCGTTCCGCTGACGGCCATCCAGGCTTACCGGAACCCTACAGAGCCAGAGACAGAACCACAATTTGATCCTTCACGATAGTCTAATTATCAGTGGGATCCGGAGGCAATTTCCAGCCAGTGGCAATCCGACGCTTCATCACAGTACGACCCCAACTATAGTTTTGGATATCCGCCAGGTCAGCCGTGGCAATAGACCAACTTAGGCCAAAAGCCTAAGCTTGGGGGAGTACGTATTTCTCACCGACATTACATTTATGTTCACACACACTCATTGCTAGATGTCGGTGCTCATACTGTTTCACTGTAATATCCATGCTAGTTTATTTTCCTTTTTATGCTTTCTTCTTGTGTGTTTAATAAACCTTAAGAAAAACAAAAAAAAATATTGGTATCTTTTAGCTAGTTTACTTTCCATGCTGTAGTAGTAATAATTAAAAAGAAAACCCAAAAAGATTTCCCGTTCTTCTTTTGCTTGTTGGGAGCTTTCCCGTGTAAATAGTTTATTTCTATTCTTTTCTTTGGGGGTCGATATGAGAAGACCATGATTAAATTGTTGAAGTGGATCTTATATGCATTATTATTGATTTAACAAAGAGCTCGTATTGCCTTGTCTTCTTCCGCTTATTGAATGCTCGCAGATTCCAGCTTAGTCCAATGCACGTGCACTATTATTATTATTCACATCGTTCGGTCATGCAAGTGAAAGTCAATTATGATGATATATGATGGACTGATTGAGATGAGAGAAGCTGGTATGAACTCGACCTCTCTTGCTTTTGTAAATATGATTAGTTCATCGTTCCTGATTCAGCCTATTATGAATAAACATGTTTGCAATGACAATTAGAGATTATAGTTGCTTATGCCTTGCTCAATTAGCTAGGAGTTTATAATGGTTTACATTGCGTGCCAACATGCTATTAAAATGGTTGTGATGTGGTATGATAGGATGGTATCCTCCTTTGAATGATTCGAGTGACTTGACTTGGCACATGTTCACACATGTAGTTGAAACAAAATCAACATAGCCTTCATGATATTTATGTTCATGGTGGATTATATCCTACTCATGCTTGTACGCAATGTTTATTAATTCTAATGCATGTTCACGACTATTGTCGCTCTCTAGTTGGTCGCTTCCCAGTCTTTTGCTAGCCTTCACTTGTACTAAGCGGGAATACTGCTTGTGCATACAATGCCTTAAACCCCAAAGTTATTCCATATGAGTCCACTATACCTTCCTATATGCGGTATCTACCTGCCGTTCCAAGTAAATGTGTATGTGCCAAACTCTAAACCTTCAAATGAAATTCTGTTTTGTATGCTCAAATAGCTCATGTATCAACTAGGGCTGTCCGTATCTTCCATGCTAGGCGGGTTATGCTCAAGAGGAGTGGACTCCGCTCCTCACTCACGAGAAAATGGCTGGTCACCGGGATGGCCAGTCCCATGCTTTATGCAAATCAAATCAAAATAATTACAAACAAAACTCCCTCGGGACTGTTGTTACTTGGAGGCACTCGTTGTTTCGAGCCAGCCATGGACTAATGCTTGTTGGTTAGAACATGGAAGATATACCATCTCTTGGTTGTTGTGTTGACAATGTTTCGAGCCAGCCATAAACTTTACCATTCTGTTTCGGAACCGCCTATAATGTGTGTAGCATGGAAGATATCGCCATCTCTTGGTTGTTGTGTTGACAATGAAAGTATGCCGCTCAAAATATTATTTATCTCTGCTTTAAAATCGAGCTCTGGCACATCTACAAATCTCTGCTTCCCTCTGTGAAGGGCCTATCTATTTACTTTTATGTTGATTCATCATCCTCTTATTAAAAGGCACTAGTTGGAGAGCATCATTGTCATTTGCATGCATTACTGTTAATTTATATTGGGTATGACTATGACTGGATCTCTTTTACCATGAATTACAATGTTTAGTCAGTCCTTGATCTTTAAAGGTACTCTGCATTTATGTTTTGTGGTCTCAGAAAGGGCTAGCGAGATACCATCTTGTTATATCATATCATGATTGTTTTGAGAAAGTGTTGTCATCCGAGATTTATTATTATTGCTCGCTAGTTGATTATGCCATTGACATAAGTAAACATGAGACCTAAATGTTATTTTGAATATGGTTAGTCATAATCTTTGCTAAAAACTTGAATGATGGCTTTACATATTTACAACAACAAGAGCAAACAGAGTTTGTAAAAGTTTTTCTTTATCACTTTCAGTTTATCAACTGAATTGCTTGAGGACAAGCAAAGGTTTAAGCTTGGGGGAGTTGATACGTCTCCATCGTATCTACTTTTCCAAACACTTTTGGCCTTGTTTTGGACTCTAACTTGCATGATTTGAATGGAACTAACCTGGACTGACGTTGTTTTCAGCAGAATTGCCATGGTGTTATTTATGTGCAGAAACAAAAGTTCTCGGAATGACCTGAAACTTCACGGAGATTATTTTTGGAAAATATAAAAAATACTGGCGAAAGAATCAAGGACAGGGGGTCCACACCCTTTCCACGAGGGTGTGGGCGCGCCCCCTGCCTCATGGGCCCCCTGGAGCTCCACCAACCTCAACTCCAACTCCATATATTCATGTTCGGGGAGAAAAAAATCAAAGAAAAAGATTCATCGCGTTCTATGATACGGAGCCGCCTCCAAGCCCTAAACTTTCTCGGGAGGGCTTATCTGGAGTCCGTTCGGGGCTCCGGAGAGGGGAATCCGTCGCCATCATCATCATCAACCATCCTCCATCACCAATCTCATGATGCTCACCGCCGCGCGTGAGTAATTCCATCGTAGGCTTGCTGGACGGTGATGGGTTGGATGAGATTTATCATGTAATCGAGTTAGATTTGTTAGGTTTTGATCCTTAGTATCCACTATGTTTTGAGATTGATTTTCTATGACTTTGCTATTCTTAATGCTTGTCACTAGGGCCCGAGTGCCATGATTTCAGATCTGAACCTATTATGTTTTCATGAATATATGTGAGTTCTTGATCCTATCTTGCAAGTCTATAATCGGGACCACTCCCGGTGATGACCATAGTTTGAGGAGTTCATGTATTCACTATGTGTTAATGCTTTGGTCCGGTACTCTATTAAAAGGAGGCCTTAATATCCCTTAGTTTCCGCTAGGACCCCGCTGCCACGAGTGGGTAGGACAAAAGATGTCATGCAAGTTCTTTTCCATAAGCACGTATGACTATATTCGGAATACATGCCTACATTACATTGATGAATTGGAGCTAGTTCTGTGTCACCGTATGTTATGACTGTTACATGATGAACCGCATCCGACATAATTCTCCATCACCGATCCAAAGCCTACGAGCTTTTCACATATTGTTCTTCGTTTATTTACTTTTCCGTTGCTACTGTTACAATCACTACAAAACCCAAAAATATTACTTTTGCTACTGTTACCGTTACTTCCATATTACTTTGCTACTAAATATTTTGCTGCAGATACTAAGTTATCCAGGTGTGGTTGAATTGACAACTCAGCTGCTAATACTTGAGAATATTCTTTGGCTCCCCTTGTGTCGAATCAATAAATTTGGGTTGAATACTCTACCCTCGAAAAATGTTGCGATCCCCTATACTTGTGGGTTATCAATGCGTAGGTAAGAATGGTTCTTGCTAAAGCCCGTAACAGCCAGGTAAAACTCGCAACAACAAAGTAGAGGACATCTAACTTGTTTTTCAGGGCTTGTTGTGATGTGATATGGTCAAGACGTGATGATATATAAATTTTTGTATGAGATGATCATGTTTTGTAACAGTTATCGGCAACTGGCAGGAGCCATATGGACGTCGCTTTATTGTATGAAATGCAATCGCCATGTAATTGCTTTACTTTATCACTAAGCGGTAGCGATAGTCGTAGAAGCAATAGTTGGCGAGACGACAACGATGCTACGATGGAGATCAAGGTGTCAAGCCGGTGACGATGGTGATCATGACGGTGCTTTGGAGATGGCGATCAAAGGCACAAGATGATGATGGCCATATCATATCACTTATTTTGATTGCATGTGATGTTTATCCTTTATGCATCTTATTTTGCTTAGTAGGGTGGTAGCATTATAAGATGATCCCTCACTAAATTTCAAGGTACAATAGTTCTCCCTGAGTATGCACGGTTGCTATAGTTCGTCGTGCTGAGACACCATGTGATGATCGGGTGTGATAAGCTCTACGTTCACATACAACGGGTGCAAGCCAGTTTTGCACACGTAGAATACTCGGGTTAAACTTGACGATCCTAGCATATGGAGATATGGCCTCGGAACACTAAGACCGAAAGGTCGAACGTGAATCATATAGTAGATATGATCAACATAGTGATGTTCACGATTGAAAGCTACTCCATCTCACATGATGATGGGACATGGTTTAGTTGATATGGATCACGTGATCATTTAGATGACTAGAGGTATGTCTATCTAAGTGGGAGTTCTTAAGTAATATGATTAATCGAACTTAAATTTATCATGAACTTAGTCCTGATAGTGTTTGCATATCTATGTTGTAGATCAATTGCTCGCGTATAGCTTCCCCGTTTTATTTTTTGATATGTTCCTAGAGAAAAATAAGTTGAAAGATGATAGTAGCAGTGATGCGGACTGGATCCGTGATCTGAGGATTATCCTCGTTGCTGCATAGAAGAATTATGTCCTTGATGCACTGCTAAGTGACAGACCTATTGCAGGAGCGGATGTAGACGTTATGAACGTTTGACAAAGCTCGATATGATGACTACTTGATAGTTTAGTGCACCATGCTTTACGGCTTAGACCCGGGACTTCAAAAATGTTTTGAACGCCACGGAGCATATGATATGTTCCAAGAGTTGAAATTGGTATTTCAGACTCATGCCCATATCTAGAGGTATGAGACCTCTTACAAGTATTTTTTCCTACAAGATGGAGGAGAATAGCTCAACCAGTGAGCATGTGCTCAGAATGTCTGAGTACTACAATCGCTTGAATCAAGTGGGAGTTAATCTTCCAGATAATGTAGTGATTGACAGAGTTCTCTAGTCACTATCACCAAGTTACTAGAACTTCGTGATGAACTATAATATGCAAGGGATGACGAAAACAATTTCCCAGGCTCTTCGCGATGCTGAAATCGGCGAAGGCAGAAATCAAGAAAAGCATCAAGTGTTGATGGTTGACAAGACCACTAGTTTCAAGTAAAAGGGCAAGGGAAAGAAAGGGAACTTCAAGAAGAACGAAAAGCAAGTTGCCACTCCCATGAAGAAGCCCAAAGCTAGACCCAAGCCTGAAACTGAGTGCTTCTACTGCAAAGGAAATGGTCACTTGAAGCGGAACTACCCCAAATACTTGGCGGATAAGAAGGATGGCAAAGTGAACAAAAGTATATATGATATACATGTTATTGATGTGTACTTTACTAGTATTCATAGTAGCCCCTGGGTATTTGATACTGGTTCAGTTGTTGTGATTAGTAACTTGAAACAAGAGTTATAAAATGAACAGAGACTAGTTGAGGGCAAGGTGACGATGTGTGTTGAAAGTGAATCCAAGGTTGATAAGATCGCCATCGCACACTCCCTTTACCTTCGGGATTAGTGTCGAACCTAATTGTGTTTGCGTTGAGCATAATATGATTAGATCATGTTTATTGCGATACGGTTATTCATTTAAGTCAAAGAATAATTGTCATTCTGTTTACATGAATAAAACCTTCTATGGTCATACACCTGAGGTGAATGGTTTATTGAATCTCGATTGTAGTGATACACATATTCATAATATTGAAGCCAAAAGATACAAGGTTACTAATGATAGTGCAACTTATTTGTGGCACTGCCGTTTAGGTCATATTGGTGTAAAGCGCATGAAGAAACTCCATGCTGATGGGCTTTTGGAATCACTTGATTCTTGCGAACTATGCCTCATGGTCAAGATGACTAAGACTTCATTCTCCGGAACAATGGAGCGAGCCACTGACTTATTGGAAATAATACATACCGATGTATGCGGTCCGATGAGTGTTGAGGCTCGCGGCGGGTATCATTATTTTCTGACCTTCACAGATGATTTGAGCAGATATGGGTATATCTACTTAAATAAACACAAGTCTGAAAAATTTGAAAAGTTCAGAGAATTTCAGAGTGAAGTTGAGAATCATCGTAACAAGAAAATAAAGTTTCTATGATCTGGTCGCGGAGGCGAATATTTGAGTTACGAGTTTGGCCTTCATTTGAAACAATGTGGAATAGTTTCGCAACTCACACCACCTGGAACACCACAGCGTAATGGTGTGTCCGAACGTCGTAACCGTACTTTATTAGATATGGCGCGATCTATGATGTCTCTTACCGATTTACCACTATCATTTGGGGGTTATGCATTAGAGACAGCTGCATTCACGTTAAATAGGGCACCATCTAAAAATCCGTTGAGACGACACCGTATGAACTGTGGTTTAGCAAGAAACCTAAGCTGTCGTTTCTTAAAGTTTGGGGTTGGATGCTTATGTGAAAATTTTCAGCCTGATAAGCTCAAACCCAAATTGGAGAAGAGCGTCTTCATAGGATACCCAAAAGAAATTGTTGGGTACACCTTCTATCACAGATCCGGAGGCAAGATCTTTGTTGCTAAGAGTGGATCCTTTTGTTGACCCACAAGTATAGGGGATCTATCGTAGTCCTTTTGATAAGTAAGAGTGTCGAACCCAACGAGGAGCAGAAGGAAATGATAAGCGGTTTTCAGCAAAGTATTCTCTACAAGTACTGAAATAAGTGGTAACATATAGTCTTGTGATAAAATAATTTGTAATGAGCAACAAGTAACAAAAGTAAATAAAGTGCAGCAAGGTGGCCCAATCCTTTTTGTAGCAAAGGACAAGCCTGGACAAACTCTTATATAGAGAAAAGCGCTCCCGAGGACACATGAGAATATCCTCAAGCTATGTAACATCCCAAAATTCTAAATTTTGGAATGTTATAATAAATAGATAGATTTGATTGATTGTCTGATTGATTGACTGAAAGTGAGTGAATTCGAAACTTTTTGAAAGTTAAATGAGAGGGAATAAAAGGACTTTCCCAAACTTTCATATTTGCTTTCTGATCTCCATGAATTCAAATTCTTTTCAAATACAAAACCCTTGAGCGAAGATGATATGACTTCTTCCATTTAAATTAAATGAAAGGGTATTTGAAAATAATTTAATTTCATTTGGAAATATTTCAATTCAGAAACTTCATGCAGCTCAGTGATTTTCACGAGTGAAGATAAAATGACTTCTTCAAAATATATGAAATATGAGTTGGGAGTTTCAAAGGACCAAATTCAAAGTTCTTTTGAATTTATTTTCAATTTGGAGTTATTTGAGTTTTATTCAAATTATTTTTCTCCCAAAACAAAATATATGGAAAATAGGGTAACATGATTCCCTACAATAGAAAATTGGAGAGAAATAAATTTGGATTAATTTTGGTATTTTTAAAATGATTTTTATTGGATTTTAGTAGGGCATAGCACTCTTTGTTTTATCTAAATTTGTGTGGATTTTATTTCACTTTATAAAAATGTTCACGTTGTAGGGAATCTTTTTCTGAAAATTTTGATATATTATAAGCCTATATAATATTAGTATTTATTTTTTTTATTTTTGTTTGTTTGCTTTTAAAAAAAATGTTTTTAAAAAACTTAGGACCGACCGGACCGGGCCGGCCCAGTCGCCAGGCCACGGCCCAGCCAGCCCAGCCGCGCGCGCCCCGTCCCCGAGCTCCGCTCGGAGACTCCGCCGCCAGCACGTCCCGCCGCCGCCGTGTCCGTCGCGGATACCGCGCCCCGCCGCCTTTGCCTTGCCCCTCCTCCACGCAAGAGCCGCCGCCTCCTCCCTCCATAAATACAGCGCCTCGGGCCCCGTCTCTCCTCTCCCCTCCTCTCGCAGATCGCCGCCGCCGCCTTTTGCTTAGCCGCCGCCGCCGCCGCAGCGCACCTCGCCGCCTCTCGCCTCATGCCGCCGCCGCCGCTAGCTACTTCCGCCGCGCCACGCCATCCCTTCGCTAGCGCCGCCGCCGCGCCGCTCGCAGCCGCTGCTAGCTCCGCCGGAGCCGCTTCGCCGCCGATCCGCTGCCGCCGGAGTAACCGCCGCCGCCGCCGGTTTTTCTTTGGTGAACCGATAAAACCCGAGAACAAAACCGCCCGGTTTTTATTTATTTAAAGTTCAGTTTCTGTTTCGTTAGAACGGTTTTTTTGGTTTTATTATTTAGCGGACGTTCTCTGTTTAGAACTCCTTAGCGAACGGTTTTCGTTCGGTAGTGTTCGGTAGCGAACGTTCTCTATTTAGATTTTTTTCTTTTTATTATTATTTTCCGCCAGGGACCCGTTTGTGAATATTTTCTTCACCGATTAGTCCCTGAATTTCAAACGACTACAACTTTTTACTCGTTTATCCAAATTCAACGAAGCCAACACCCACTTCTTCGTTATGATCTCCTCTATCCAGTAATCCAACTCAAACATGTTTTTGAAAGTTTTAAAATTTGAATTCAAACAGATTTGTATTCAAACTTCGTTTGCTCATAACTTGAGTTTCGTAACTCCGTTTGTGTTGATTCTTTTTGCAAATTAAAGCTCTTGACCTAAACTTTCTGATAAGGCCAAACTCACATAATTTTGGTACTGTTAGAAATTGTTTTATGTTGCAAGAGTTATTTGCTTGGTTTTGATGTTTTCCGAATCGTTTTCTTCGATCTTTCTGATCTTTGAGTGATTTCTTATGTGTGGTTCTATTGCTTGCTTACGATAGATTGACCGGAGTGTGACTAGTAGATCTATCAAGTGTGTTGAGTGCGATCATCTTCATCAACATTGCAGGCAAGTTCACACTTTGATCATATCCCTTTTCATACCCAGTTTTTATTGCATTAGATCAATCCTCAAACATTGCATGATTAGGATCTAATTAAATTGTGGGATGGGAAGTAGTTGAGGTAGTACCTATTACCTTTTATTATCAAACCCTTGGGAGTTACTTTTACGTTATGCTTATATTGCCATGCTATGCTCGTAGACGTGGATTGGGTTTTGAGAGTATTTCATGACAGATGTGAGATTGTTAATTAATGGTTTACTTAAGGTGGCAACTTAAACACACATCTGGGTGGACTGAGGCACCTGGGTATTCCAGGACTTGCCTGTCTAGGCACCTGGGTATTCCAGGACTTGCCTGTTTTTCTTTTGGACCGCCACCCAGGCTCAAAGGGATCATGAGATCATTCATACTAGAAACTTCTGTGTGCAGCCACAAGCCATTATGGGCTCTGGCATAGTTGATTAAGTCGTGCGAACTCTTACAGGGTAGACTAGGAGATGTAGGGGAAAGTAGGTGTACCGTTCTATCCAACGTAAGGTGCTAGCGCTACCGAAAGACTATGTCTCGGTCATCCGTTTCTCAAACACCATGTAGTGCGAGAAACCAAACGGAGGCGATCGAGTCTTGTGGGGAAAAGTGCGCAAACCTCTGCAGAGTGTACAAACTAATCATGATTAGCCATGTCCCCGGTTATGGATGTTTTGAGTATCTAGTTCTTGGATTACCCTGTTGATCTCATCACGTTACTTTAATTAATTATTGTTGGGTTATTGATGATTACTTTTAATTGGGATTGAGGATGCTGTCAACCATTCTCAATGTTTCACAACCACCATGATAGTTAAATAAATTTATTCCTTTGCAGTAGGGAAAAATTGGCTTTTCGCAAAACCTTATAACCATAGAGCTTTTCCACCAGCCATATATGCATGTAGTAATAGCCATTGTTCATCATTTTCTCTATGGTGTGAATTTGCCAGTACATTCAATGTACTGACCCGATTCGGGCTGCAACGTCTCATGTTGCAGGTTTCTTACGACGAGTAAGTGATACGTTAGGGTTACGATTTCCTATACTCAACTTTGCCGTTGGTGTTGATGGGAATCCACAACCTTGTTGCTTCCGCTATATTGGATTGAGGTAATAGTATTTACGTTACTTTATACATGTGATTTACCTCTGTTATAAATCCTTCGAGTACTGTGTGTGTCAGCATACCGATCCAGGGATGACACGTAAGCACAGAGACTTGTCCCATTCGGGTCGGGTCGCTACAAGATGGTATCAGAGCACATGTTGACTGTAGGACGTGGCCCTAGAAACTTTCAAGCCCATAGGAAAGATTTTCTCTACAAACTTTCTTTTCAAAAGATCTTTTACCTCTCTTATCTTCTGAGCTTATTCAAATATTCCCTTTTAGTGAGACTATACCCCTTTTCCCTTTTGACCACTCGAAGATTTGACTGATGAGATCACTCCAAGAAGTACAAGATATCGGACAACCACGACCACTACGGAATGAAGGAGATTTTACCATACATTATGATAATGGAAACTACAGTGGTTAAAGACTCCGAAGACTAGGAGATTTTGAAGGCTCTGAAGAATTCTCAGATTTTATGAAGGCTACCTTATGGAACTTGGCAGACTAAGGAAGCTTTCAATACCCGAGATCAAGGTGTATCGGAGAAAGACCGGAGCATGGAGAGTTAAAAACTCAAAGTTCTGTCAAGGAAAACCCTAAGGCAGGAGATATCAACTATGGAGAGATAGCTCATGGAAATAACAAGGGCAGAAACACGGCTATCCAAGATGTTATAGCCCGCTTATTCTATTGCCACCGTGCTGAGTTAAGCATGCATATGCATGGAAGGATTGGATGGTAGAAGGCTGATGGAGCACCTATCAGCAAGATGAAGTTTTAACTCTAGCCAGTGTATCACCAGGATCTGGAATGTTACATCAAGAAGTTAAGGTGGACTTACAGGAAGCCGTATTTTGACAAGGAAGTATTTTGAGAAGAACTCCGGACCCAGAAGCTGAGAGTAGCCAAGCTGAAGGAGCAAAACCTCGAGATATAGGAGATTCGTCAGGAACTGAAAGGCAGTAGGACCGTGGTTCACACCAAGATTTTGGAAACCCAGAAGTTTGGAATGCAACTCCAGAAATATTGAAGGACGCCACAAGAGACTTCGCGTCAACAGAGATGATCTGGTAAAAAGGACAAGCACGTTTGGAAGAAGCCATCTGAGACATGAACAAGACTTGAAGAGTTTGGCGACCTTGAAGATTTATTGACCTTTAGAAGACCAAACCCCTGTTACACTTACGTTAGATGCGACGTTTGTGAGCTATCATTGTTTGTTGTTTTTCCGATAGCCACAATAAAATCTGTCTTTTCAAAACCTTTGTTTGTATTGTGTGCACCCCTCTCGACCTCTCCTATCCCACCCAAAACCCATGGAACCATTAGATGATGAATGGAGATGAGCTTGTATTTTCTAGACCGATGAGTCAATTGGAGACAGACCGATGGATTCAGAACATGGAGGATCATATGGAGAACAACCCTATAGTCGGAAAGGATATGGCCCAGCATGCTCTTCAGTGCTTTGTAAGAGTGGCTGCTACTTGGTGGAGGATGTACCAAACCATCAATGGATGGTAAGGAGTAACCAATTGGGAGAATTTAAGTTGACTTTGCTAATATCTCGGTTTGTGTCCTAGAAATTGAAGCCTTCGGGAAAGGATATGAAGAAACCTTGTGCATGCAAGCTCTGTGGAGAAATAGGACACACCCATAAGGAACACAAGGATGAATGCCCTAATTGTGAAGGAAGTCACCCAACTGAAGAATGCCCAACTAGGCAGGTTACTTGTTTCTTGTGTGAAGGAATTACCCACTACCCTGCTCAGTGTCACTTTTACCCCATGGTACAAAGAACCATCCAGCAGAAAAAAGAAGCAATGAAAGGAGCCCTAATGGGAATTCTAAAAGAACCTGCGATGAAGGAAGAGGTGGAGGACACACCCAAAGAGGAACCAATTAAACCCTGCACCAAGTCTTGCTATTCATGTGGAGAAGAAGGACACATCTCCCAGAATTGTACGAAGGGGAATCTAGTAGAATTCCCGACGGAGGAAGTAGAGTATGACCCACAGGAAATAGAAGCCCTGATTGGAATGGAAAAGTCCAGAAAGAGAAGTAGATTGGATTCCAGGAAGGATCTGAGTCATATAACCTGTTATAGGTGCAAGGAGTCAGGGCACTACATCAACACTTGCCCAAAAAGGAAGCCAAGGACCCAAGGAGGCCATATAATCACAAGGAAACCTCGAAACTTGTCAGAAGTAATATATTTTCGTTGTAATGAAGCAGGGCACTTTGCCAGAGATTGTCCGAAGGAGAAGGAGACTTGTGATACATAGTTGAGTTTGTAATAGAAGAGATATAGTAGTAGTAGTGAGAACATTTTCCTTTATATTGAGGTATTGAGTTGAGGCATGTAATGGAAAACAGGATATTGTAATAATAAAGTTAGCAGTGTCGGTACTGATTTGGATTTTATGAGTTACCCTGTGAGGAAAGATGTTGACCATTTTAAGGGTGGTAGTACCCTGTAAGAACCGTTGACCCTGGAAAAGATAAGGATACCCCACTGAGTGGATTTTGGACAAAAGGAATACGAGTTTTGTCTCGATATGTATGATACCCAAGAGTGTGCGGGATGAAATTGGAGACCGTCAGTTGTTGGACCAAATGTGATCAAGGAGTCAGAAGAGAATGTTGAGTTGATTCGGGATAGACTGAAGGTAGCTCAGTCCAGGCAGAAGAGTTGCAGACTCAAAATGCAAGGAGGTAGTCTATGAAATTGGAGACAGAGCATGTCTTCGTGTGTCCCCTTTGCGAGGAATTAAATGATTTGGGGTTAAGGGAAAGTTAGCCCCGATATTTGTAGGACCATACTGAGTTTTGGAGCATATGGAAGAAGTGGCCAACAAGTTGGAGTCACCGGAAGGACTGTCAGGAGTTCATGATGTGTTTCACATTTCCCAGTTAAAGAGTGCCATGCAGAGATGGCCAATATTCCCCTGTAAGGACGCTTGACCCTGGAAAGGATAATGATGTTCTACGAAGTGGAGTATGGACTTCATAAGTATAAGTTTTTATCTCGGTATGTGGGATATCCCACGAGGATGAAGAGATGAATTACTATTGGATATAAAGGAGATATGATGTAGGAAATATGGATCAATGGAAATTCCATGATGAGTCTGAGTAATCATGTTCTAGTTTGGTGCCAATAGAAGGAAGGAAGACAGTACAAATGGATGGATTTAAGAATACTTGGAAGTTGGAAGTTGGAATAATGATCAGTTGCCCGATGATAAGTTCAAGGACTACAAGTGATGAGATGGGCCATAACCCACAGGCCCCAGGACCTGCCAAGAAGCAAGCACATTCTTGCTGAAGGAAAAACCCTGGAATAAGTTACGATTTTATCGATAGACGATTTTATAGGAGTTTACGCAAACCTGAGAGTTGTGAAGGAACGATAGATTTCTGTTTGGCTTGCAGAATCTATGGATTTATCCGAACTTGGTTCGTCGACAAGAGAAACTCTGCAATGCTTGTGAGGATGACCGAGTGTTAGAATGCGAGATTCGCTAAACCATATACATGGTAATGATTTGGGTGCGGGATGGATTGATCACCATGCCGACTTACTCTTATTATTCGCCTTGCTATACGGGATGGTAAATCTGAGTGACTTACCTATAGTAGAGAGACGACGGTATTAAACCTTGCTTAAACCGTAGAATGGTATAAGAATTTTCCCCCTTGTACACGGCAGTTGTTGCCAACCGTAGGATATACGGTGAGGTTCAAACCAAACCCATTTCCTGCAGGAAAAACCATAAATTGTTGACCACCATGAGATATCGATAGTTGTTTAGTTTTGGTGCCAGACCCGTCAGCTAAGAAGACCGAGTCTCGGAATAACCTTACCAAGAAGAAAGGACAGAAGAATTGTGGTAAAGGTTATGCCACTACCGGAAAAACCCAAAGAAGGAATTATCCTAAAGATTTGAGAAGACCGACACTGTCAAGAATAAGGATGGAGTATATAAATTGTGATGGAACCGTAACCATGCTTCTAAGGGTGGTAGCACCCCAGACCCCGCCCCCCTGTGATGATCGATGGATTTTGAGAATACCCCCAAACCCTAACCTTTTCTTTCTAGCCTCTCCGAATCTCAGGGACGAGATTCATTTTAAGGGTGGTAGGTTTGTAACATCCCAAAATTCTAAATTTTGGAATGTTATAATAAATAGATAGATTTGATTGATTGTCTGATTGATTGACTGAAAGTTAGTGAATTTGAAACTTTTTGAAAGTTAAATGAGAGGGAATAAAAGGACTTTCCCAAACTTTCATATTTGCTTTCTGATCTCCATGAATTCAAATTCTTTTCAAATACAAAACCCTTGAGCGAAGATGATATGACTTCTTCCATTTAAATTAAATGAAAGGGTATTTGAAAATAATTGAATTTCATTTGGAAATATTTCAATTCATAAACTTCATGCAGCTCAATGATTTTCACGAGTGAAGATAAAATGACTTCTTCAAAATATATGAAATATGAGGTTGGAGTTTCAAAGGACCAAATTCAAAGTTCTTTTGAATTTATTTTCAATTTGGAGTTATTTGAGTTTTATTCAAATTATTTTTGTCCCAAAACAAAATATATGGAAAATAGGGTAACATGATTCCCTACAATAGAAAATTGGAGAGAAATAAATTTGGATTAATTTCGGTATTTTTAAAATGATTTTTATTGGATTTTAGTAGGGCATAGCACTCTTTGTTTTATCTAAATTTGTGTGGATTTTATTTGACTTTGTAAAAATGTTCACGTTGTAGGGAATCTTTGTCTGAAAATTTTGATATATTATAAGCCTATATAATATTAGTATTTATTTTGTTTTATTTTTGTTTGTTTGCGTTTTTTTTAAAAATGTTTAAAAAAAACTTAGGACCGACCGGACCGGGCCGGCCCAGTTGCCAGGCCACGGCCCAGCCAGCCCAGCCGCGCGCGCCCCGTCCCCGAGCTCCGCTCGGAGACTCCGCCGCCAACACGCCCCGCCGCCGCCGTGTCCGTCGCGGATACCGCGCCCCGCCGCCTTTGCCTTGCCCCTCCTCTCACAGATTGCTGCCGCCGCCTTTTGCTCAGCCGCCGCCGCCGCCGCAGCACACCTCGCCGCCTCTCGCCTAGCGCCGCCGCCGCCGTTAGCTACTGCCGCCGCGCCACACCATCCCTAAGCTAGCGCCGCCGCCGCGCCGCTCGCTGCCGCTGCTAGCTCCGCCGGAGCCGCTTCACCGCCGATCCGCTGCCGCCGGAGTAACCGCCACCGCCGCCGGTTTTTCTTTGGTGAACCGGTAAAACCCGAGAACAAAACCACCCGGTGTTTATTTATTTAAAGTTCAGTTTCTGTTTCGTTAGAACGGTTTTTTTTGTTTTATTATTTAGCGGACGTTCTCTGTTTAGAACTCCTTAGCGAACGGTTTTCGTTCGGTAGTGTTCGGTAGCGAACGTTCGCTATTTAGATTTTTTTTTCTTTTTATTATTATTTTCCGCCAGGGATCCGTTTGTGAATATTTTCTTCACCGATTAGTCCCTGAATTTCAAACGACTACAACTTTTTACTCGTTTATCCAAATTCAACAAAACCAATGCCCACTTCTTCGTTATGATCTCCTCTATCCAGTAATCCAACTCAAACATGTTTCTGAAAGTTTTAAAATTTGAATTCAAACAGATTTGTATTCAAACTTCGTTTGCTCATAACTTGAGTTTCGTAACTCCATTTGTGTTGATTCTTTTCGCAAATTAAAGCTATTGACCTAAAATTTCTGATAAGGCCAAACTCACATAATTTTGGTACTGTTAGAAATTGTTTTATGTTGCAAGAGTTATTTGCTTGGTTTTGATGTTTTCTAAATCGTTTTCTTCGATCTTTCTGATCTTTGAGTGATTTCTTATGTGTGGTTCTATTGCTTGCTTACGGTAGATTGACCGGAGTGTGACTAGTAGATCTATCAAGTGTGTTGAGTGCGAATCATCTTCATCAACATTGCAGGCAAGTTCACACTTTGATCATATCCCTTTTCATACCCAGTTTTTATTGCATTAGATCAATCCTCAAACATTGCATGATTAGGATCTAATTAAATTGTAGGATGGGAAGTAGTTGAGGTAGTACCTATTACCTTTTATTATCAAACCCTTGGGAGTTACTTTTACGTTATGCTTATATTGCCATGCTATGCTCATAGACATGGATTGGGTTTTGAGAGTATTTCATGACAGATGTGAGATTGTTAATTAATGGTTTACTTAAGGTGGCAACTTAAACACACATCTGGGTGGATTGAGGAACCTGGGTATTCCAGGACTTGCCTGTTTTTCTTTTGGACCGCCACCCAGGCTCAAAGGGATCATGAGATTATTCATTCTAGAAACTTCCGTGTGCAGCCACAAGCCATTATGGGCTCTGGCATAGTTGATTAAGTCGTGCGAACTCTTACAAGGTAGACTAGCAGATGTAGGGGAAAGTAGGTGTACCGGTCTATCCAACGTAAGGTGCTAGCGCTACCGAAAGACTATGTCTCGGTCATCCGTTTCTCAAACACCATGTAGTGCGAGAAACCAAACGAAGGCAATCAAGTCTTGTGGGGAAAAGTGCGCAAACCTCTGCAGAGTGTACAAACTAATCATGATTAGCCGTGTCCCCGGTTATGGATGTTTTGAGTATCTAGTTCTTGGATTATCCTGTTGATCTCATCACGTTACTTTAATTAATTATTGTTGGGTTATTGATGATTACTTTTAATTGGGATTGAGGATGCTGTCAACCATTCTCAATTTTTCACAACCACCATGATAGTTAAATAAATTTATTCCTTTGCAGTAGGGAAAAATTGGCTTTTCACAAAACCTTATAACCATAGAGCTTTTCCACCAGCCATATATGCATGTAGTAATAGCCATTGTTCATCATTTTCTCTATGGTGTAAATTTACCAGTACATTCAATGTACTGACCCGGTTCAGGCTGCAACGTCTCATGTTGCAGGTTTCTTACGACGAGTAAGTGATACATTAGGGTTACGATTTCCTATACTCAACTTTGCCGTTGGTGTTGATGGGAATCCACAACCTTGTTGCTTCCGCTATATTGGATTGAGGTAATAGTATTTACGTTACTTTATACATGTGATTTACCTCTGTTATAAATCCTTCGAGTACTGTGTGTGTCAGCATACCGATCCAGGGATGACACGTAAGCACAGAGACTTGTCCCATTCGGGTCGGGTCGCTACAAGCTAGTTTTCATCATGTTCATATGATTCGCGTTTGGTACTTTGATAATTTGATATGTGGGTGGACCGGTGCTTGGGTGCTGTTCTTACTTGAAAAAGCCTCCCACTTATGATTAACCTCTATTGCAAGCATCAGCAACTACAACAAAAGTATTAAGGCAAAACCTAGCCATAGCATGAAACATATGGATCCAAATCAGCCCCTTACGAAGCAACACATAAACTAGGGTTTAAGCTTCTGTCACTCTAGCAACCCATCATCTACTTATTACTTCCCAATGCCCTCCTCTAGGCCCAAATAATGGTGAAGTGTTATGTAGTCGATGTTCACATAACACCACTAGAGGATAGACAACATACATCTCATCAAAATATCGAACGAATACCAAATTCACATGACTACTAATAGCAAGACTTCTCCCATGTCCTCAGGAACAAACGTAACTACTCACAAAGCATATTCATGTTCATAATCAGAGGGGTATTAATATGCATTTAGGATCTGAACATATGATCTTCCACCAAATAAACCAACTAGCATCAACTACAAGGAGTAATCAACACTACTGGCAACCTACTAGTACCAATCCTGGACTTGGAGACAAGAATTGGATACAAGAGATGAACTAGGGTTTTGAGAGGAGATGGTGCTGGTGAAGATGTTGATGGAGATTGCCCTCTCCCGGTGAGAGGAGCGTTGGTGATGATGATGGTGATGATTTCCCCCTCCCGGAGGGAAGTGTCCCCGGCAAAACAGCTCTGCTGGAGCCCTAGATTGGTTCCCCCAAGGTTCCGCCTCGTGGCGGCGGAGTCTCGTCCCGAAAGGTTGCTCCTGATTTTTTCCTCGACGAAAGACCTCATATAGCAGAAGATGGCCACCGGAGAGCCATCAGGGGGCCCACGAGGTAGGGGGGCGCGCCCCCCACCCTCGTGGCCAAGTGGGGCCCCCTCTGACGTACTTCTTCCGCTCAATATTTTTTATATATTCTGAAAATAACTTCCATGGAGTTTCAGGACTTTTGGAGTTGCGCAGAATAGGTCTCTAATATTTGCTCCTTTTCCAGCCTAGAATTCCAGCTGCCGGCACTCTCCCTCCTTATGTAAACCTTGTAAAATAAGAGAGAATAGGCATAGGTATTGTGACATAATGTGTCATAACATCCCATAATGCAATAAGTATCGATATAAAAGCATGATGCAAAATGGACGTATCAACTCCCCCAAGCTTAGACCTCACTTGTCCTCAAGCGGAAGCCGATAACGATAAATATGTCCACATGTTTATAGGTAGAGGTGTCGATAAAATAAAATACGGACATGAGGGCATCATGATCATTCTCATAACAGCAACATATATGGATATTGTCATATAATTACTTATGCTCAAGTAATAATCTATTCACAATGCAGAGTATGAATCAGAAACTTTATTGAGAACCAACAAACTATAATCTCAGTCATTGAAGCAATTGCAATTTATCATAACATCAGAAAGAGTCTATGTCAGAGCTTTGTAGCAAGTCCACATACTCAACTATCATTTAGTCTTTCATAATTGCTAACACTCACGCAATACTTGTGGTTACGGAGTTTTAATCGGACAGAGAGAAAGATAGGGGCTTATAGTTTCGCCTCCCAACCTTTTACCTCAAGGGTAATGTCGGTGTCAAAACCGGCGGATCTCGGGTAGGGGGTCCCGAACTGTGTGTCAAGGTCGGATGGTAACAGGAGACAAGGGACACGAAGTTTACCCAGGTTCGGGCCCTCTCGATGGAGGTAAAACCCTACTCCTGCTTGATTGATATTGATGATATGGGTAGTACAAGAGTAGATCTACCACGAGATCAAGGAGGCTAAACCCTAGAAGCTAGCCTATGGTATGATTGTGTATGATGATGGTTCTGTCCTACGGACTACAACCCTCCGGTTTATATAGACACCGGATAGGGTTAGGGTTACACAGAGTCGGTTACAATGGTAGGAGATCTTGAGTATCCGCATCGCCTAGCTTGCCTTCCACGCCAAGGAAAGTTCCTTCCGGACACGGGACGAAGTCTTCAATCTTGTATCTTCATAGTCCAGGAGTCCGGCGAAGGTATAGTCTGGCTACCCGAACACCCCCTAATCCAGGACTCCCTCAGTAGCCCCTGAACCAGGCTTCAATGACGACGAGTCCGACGCGCAGATTGTCTTCGGCATTGCAAGGCGGGTTCCTCCTCCAAGTCCTTCATAGAAGATTGTAAACACCAAAAATAGTGTCCGGCTCTGCAAAATAAGTTTACACATATTGCCATAGAGAGAATAATATTAACACAAATCAAATCTGCTGACGTATTCCCCAGTGTGTCATCATACTGCGACCAAGCTCTTTATACAAATCGTTTTTTACTTTTCCACCTCAGTGCGTTTAGCGAGGCGGTTTCCTTGGCACGTCTTGTCAAAGCAGAGATCGTGTGCCCCTTTTAACAGGATTCTCATCAATACGGACGTGGGTAACCCAACCGCGCCATTTACCACGGCGCTTGGGAGGCAAGCGAGTTTTATTAGGTAGGTGGGGACGCATAACCGCATCCGCCCATATAAGGGGATAAGGATCCACCTTTTTTTACCTATGCCTTCTTCCTCTTTTGCCAATCCATCTCTTGCGCACTCAAGCTCCAGCGCCCAAGCCCGCTCTTGCCACCTCAACCTTCTCCAGCAATGTCCGGAGCGGGAGGCAAGTGGATGGTCTCCTCCGTTACGGAGGTTCAAGTAAAAAAAGCTAAGGAAAGCCAGATACCTGTCCAAGGACATCCCGCACCGGCTTCCTGAGAAGGGGCAGCTTCTCCCCACCCCAAGGCCCCATGAGAGGGTAGTTTTCCTTCCCCACTTCCTCCGCGGACTGGGTTTTCCACTTCACCCATTCGTCCGGGCACTCATGTTCTACTATGGCCTAGATTTCCATGATCTGGCCCCGAACTTCATCCTCAACATCTCCGCGTTTATCGTCGTGTGTGAGGCCTTCCTCCGCACCCGCCCCCATTTTGGCCTTTGGCTCAAGACCTTCAACGTCAAGCCCAAGGTGGTGCGCAGCAGCCAAGCGGAGTGCGGAGGTGCTATGGCTGGCAAGATAGCCAACGTCCTCTGGTTCGAGGGCTCCTTTGTGGAGACCCTAAAGGGGTGGCAAGCCGGGTGGTTTTACATCACCGAGCCACACGATCCGGAATGGGTCGCAGCCCCCGAGTTCAGATCCGAACCCCCCACATGGCTTATGTCCTGGAAAGAGACGGGCCTGTCGTGGGGCAACGAGGAAGAGGTGACCGGACTGAAGACCTGCATCCTGTCCCTGGTAGACAAGCCAATCCGGCTGGTCAATATAGTCTAGGTCATGCTCGTTCGCCTGATCCTCCCGTGCCAACAACGAGATTTCAATTTGTGGGAGTTCGACCCGGCGCAGCACCGAACCCTCAACAGGCTCTTCGACACGTCGTATGAAGATGTCTGGAAGGTGCTAATCAAAGGCGCCGGGGCTCCCACATCCGCTTCCAAGGACCGCAGATACAGCACGCAGCGTCACGCTAGCAAGGTAAGCTATCTATGCCTTTGACAGGATTACTAAGCTCTTTTCCATAGATTAACTCTATGCGGGATCTAAACTCCCTTACCTATGACAGGCTTGGTAGGCGATATCCGGACCAATTAACTGTCCGGCTCCCCTGCCCGAAGACCCAGCCCCAGCTCTCCTAGTGCAGCTGCTGACTCCGGCACCTTACGTGGTGCCGGAGAAGAAGGTCAAGAATAAGAAGACCACCGGGACTCGAAAGAGTGCCCGTAACTTGGTGGTGTCGGACTCTTCGTCTGCCGAGTCTGAGGCACCCTCCTCTTGTGAAAACGAGGAGGAGGAAGAAGAAAGCTCTCCCCCCCAGTGGGGGGAGAAAAGAAGAAGAAGGCCGCCCCATCAGGGGAGTCCGAGGGGTCTAGGAAAAGGAAGACCCCTCCGCCAGACTGCTCCCACGACGCCGAAGAGAGCGGAGAGGAGTGGCCGGACAGGGCCAAGCGTCCGGCAAAATCGTAAGTATTCGTATACCAGGGTGACGCATGATATTCCTTTAATGCACAGCTCTCCCTAATGTCGAATGTGATTTATGCAGCCCGCCCCGGGCCGAACTCGACGATTCGTCGAGCGGCTCCCTGGATTCGTCGGACGTGAACTCAGTTCCGCCCGCTGTCTCCCCCGCACTACAGACGACGCCGAAGTGGCGTCGCCACAAGCTCCGGGGCAGGAGGAGGTGGTCCTGGAGGAGCCGAAAGGCGACCTCCCGGACCCCAGGAATAAAGGGGACAAGAGCCCCCAAGGCTCCGAGTCCGGCTTTGAGCCAGACGCCGCGCCGGACTCTTCAACAGTTCCGGTTCGCGGTAGGCGAACTCCTTCCAAGAGGAGCCAGCCTTCTGAGCCGGCGGCCTCCGTCCAACCGGAGGTGCCGGACAATCTGCTGGAGGTGCTTGACGGCGCCTCCATCGATGAGGAACACCGTACTATTATGAGTACGGTGATCCGAAGGGTTCAGTCCGCCAAGAGCGGACTGACTGAAGCTTGCGCTAGCCTTTTGACAGGCTTCGAGGTAAGTAGAAATATGTCAAAATATGACCGAATAGACAGTAGCCCCTGATGCTCTGTTCGGCATTCGAAAAGAAAAGCCGAATAGAGGATCTATTAATTTTCGCAGGAGTCCAACAATAAAGAGTCAATATGCGTATGCAGGCTTCGCTGCTATCCACGCCGCACTGACTACATAGGTGGAAGTCCTAAAAAAGGACCTCGGTCGGACCGAGCAAGAGCTCGGCCTTGCCAAACGGCAGCTCGAGGAAAAAGAAGGTAAGAAATACCCTACAAAGAAAAAAGGTGCCTATAGAGAGGCGTGATTGCAAAGAATAACAGGATTGTACTGCTTATTGTAGGGGCCACAACTGAGGTGGCGACCCTCAAGCAGGCGCTATCTGAGGCCGAAAAGAAAACGGTCGAGAAGCGCACCGAGCGAGGGAGACTTGGGGCTCAGGTTGGCGAGGTGCAGCAAGAGCTGCATGCTCTCATGAAAAAACATGAGAGCTTGGAGCTTGAGTCAAAGGCGCAAGCATCCGAGCTCGCGTCGGCCCTTGAGACCGCCAAGGGTGCCAAGGCCGAAGCCCAAAAGGCCCTCCTAGAGTTGGAGGAGATGAAAAAGATAGCAGCGGGTAAGGCATTCTTAATGCAAAGTAGGAATATAAAAGTAAACTACTTATCACTTAACCGAATCCGGAGTTCTCCAGGGGCGTTCGCAGATCTTCCCCGCAGTGTATCTGACGCCGCCGCATTCTACCGAGCTGAAGAGGGCAGCTCGACGGAGAGTTGTTCTGGTCTCAGTATTCTGAGGCCGGACACCCTGTGCCTTTGAGCGATCAGCTGAAACAGCTGGTCGAGCTCCACAAGGCAGCCGAACAAGCCATGAAGGGCTTCCTAGTTCGGCTGTGGCCCGGAGAGGCCCTGCCTGGCAGCTACTTCGGGCTGGTGCGGCGGCTGGTGGAGGCCTATCCACGGCTTGAGGTCATCAAGCGTTCCGCCTGCATCGAAGGTGCCCGGAGGGCCCTTGCCCTTGCAAAGGTGCACTGGGGTAAGCTTGACGGAGAGAAGCTGGTGAAGGACGGGCCGCCGCAGGGGAAGGAGTATCGCATGCCCGAGAACTACTACAAGGATGTTCTTGCCGGTGCCCGCCTTATTGCGGATGAATGTACTAGAGATGTAATATTTGAATGAACTCGCTCGTGTTTATCCTGTGCGCTGAAAACTTGTTCATATGCGCTAAGCAATGCTTATGGAATTTAAAATATTATTTTATGTGCGTCCGTTTATCAAAAATTGAGAGATGGCCAGTCGTCGGCTTCTGCCCCCATGCCGCTAGTGCTGGGGTGTTTGGGATAAACCTGAGCGCTCTTTTTCCCATGGTTGGGTCCTTCGAGGGAGGCGCTCAGCACAACGAACCAGGCAATCGGACTATAATGCTTCAACACTCTCACTTAGCCATAGAACTTTATAATTTTAAATTTCGGCGAAGCCCCTAGTTCGGAAGACCGAATTCGGGGCGCTATCCACGCCTTTGGCCGGACAGAGCCAGGTCCTCGCTCGAAGCGGCATAAGTCTTTAGGGACTCGAAAAACCTCTCGAACAGCGACCGGTCTCTCGCCTTATCATGACAGTCAGTTTTAGCTTTCTCCACTGAGGTGCTTAAACCAGCTGAACCGGGGCACAATCGCAGTGGTTCTCCTAGTGCTACCTTAGCCAATATAGCGGAACGTAAGGCACCAAAACATAGGAGCCGGGCAAACCCAACTATTGACCCAAATCATGATTTAGAGCCGATGCATATAATGCTATAAGTTCGGGGTGCCACACTTGTGAAAGTGTACGGACTTCTCACACCAGATCGAAGGGTAATGAAGCCCCTGGCGTGTTTGCCGTACCATGGTGTACGGGTGCGATCATGTTATTTAATAAACATATATATTAAAAGAGAATAATGCAAAAAATAGGCAAAAAGCTATGCATTTTTTATAAAGAGGCTATTTATCTGTCACACCCTGATTTTCATGCCACAACACTTAAGCTAATAAATCATGATAAAATGTGGTTTGACAAAAACTTTTGAGTGTTTTGGACTTTGCTTGATTTGATTTTTGTTAGTTGTTTGCAAGTGCTCTAAAAATCAAATAAATCCTCCAACTCTTATACTCCTTCTCCTTGATCCAAAAACTCTTCCCAATGATCATGCCATGTGTATAGTACAATATAGTATTTTCTTACAAAAATAACTTGGCCAAATGGTATTTTCAAAAATTAGTTTTCCAAAAACCCCTTGATTGAGGTTTGCCCTGCAAGTACTTAATAAAGGGTTGTAAAAATCTTTCCAAAAATATTTTTGACTCCTATTAGATATAGGTTACCCAGAAACCACCAAAATATAATTTTAAAAGTTATTTTCCTATTTTATTTAAAGGCTTTTTCTTAAGGCCAGAAATGGTCTTAAATAGGTTAAAATTATTTTAAAGATTTAAAAATATTTGATAAAAATCAGGGAGACTCAATGGACATATATTTTCCATATATATGAGTTTCAACACATGGTCATGATCAAAATATTGGACAAAACCTCCCAAAACCATTTCTGCTCATTTCAAGGATCTGAAATATTTCTACATGAAATATTTTCACAAAAATCCAAGAAAATTCTAGCATGTCACACATGACATTTTTGATGATCTTGCCAAGTCTCATGTCATGGAGAACAATATAACCCCATGAAACCCTCTCAAAACCACTTCTGTCCTTTTTCAAGTTTGAACAGCTTTGCACTTTCAAACATGTCCAAATGCTCTCAAACTTGGTGCACCTTCTCAAATGGTGTAATAATTCATCTAGACCAAATGGAACAAGTTGGAGAGACTGCTATCTTGATCAAAGTGCCCCCAAACCCTCTCTGGCCAGAATCAAATTTGAACAAGTTTGTACTACCAACTTTCTCTCCTTGACCCCAACTTTTGTGAGCATGTTCACATGACCAAATAAGGCCACTACACCAAGTGGTGCATCAAGGAGAAATGATTTGCTCAACTAGATCAACGCAAGTTCATTTCTGTTGATTTCTAGGGTTTACAAAAGTTGCATTGGCAACTTTGCCCAATTAAGCTCCAAATTGGTGGACGGCCCTAATTATATGTGTCATTTCACCCTGTCGAGTATCATGGCAATTGGAGTTCATTTGCTTACCCAAAAAAGCATCAAACACCTTCTGCCATTTTTCCAAAATCATCATTTTGACCTCTTCCACTAATCTCCTTGAGCTCAACTCTTTACCACAGCTCCTTCTAGACCCCTTGCACCTCCAGTAATAATGGCAAACCCACAGCTCACTTATTGGAGGGGTAAAATCTCTCTCCCCCTCTCTGGACAGCAAGTTTCTCCCTCTTCCTCACCTCCCTCCTCATTCCAGTGGCCCTCCATGGCATCCAAGGCCTTTGCCACTTTGTTTACTCACCCTACAAGGCCCCAGACACTAGTGGACACGCCCCTGCCCTTTAAACAATGCCATGGTAGCCAAAGGCATGCTCTGGAGCGCGCTACAGTGCGCCCCCACACTGTAGCCGCCCCCTGCCAAGCACCCCCGGCCACCTCGGGCCTCCCCAGCGCACCAGACGAGGTGCCTCGGCGTCCGGGACACGGCATGCTGCCGGCCCCCTCAGAATCTCTCTCCTCTCCCCTCTATGAGCTCACCCGAGCGCGTCCATGGGCGCTGTCCACGGTGCACCGCGGCCATGCCCATATAAGCCCCTCCTGACCTCTTCTATGGCCTTTCCCCGCTCCCCCTCTCTCGCTTACACCTCCCTGACAACCTCCCTCTCCCTCTCGCGCCCTCTTCCCACCTCCATGACCGGAGTGCCGCCGCCGTGCCCTCGGGCGTAGCCGAGCCATCGTGGCTTTCCTGCTCCCACTAAACGCTCCAGAGGACCCCCCATGGCCCCAAGGAGCCTCCCCCGCACACCAAGCCTTCCTCCCCATGCTTGCCCTGCCCTGCTCGAACCTCGCCCGAGCACCGTCCGCCGCGGCCATGGCCCCGCTCACCTCCGCCCTCCCCTGGACGCGCCGACAGGGGGGATCAGATGCGGCTCGTCTTCCCGAGCACGTCGGTGGCCGCATCACCGAAAACGGTGGCCGGTAGCGCCGGCAGTCGCCGTCGACGTCCCTCTGCCTCACCACCTCTGCTACGGGCGGGAGGTTGAGGACGACGCCGCGTTATCTCGATGGGCCCCGCCTGTCGGCGGCAGCGGCAACCGAGCCGGTCCCGCAGGTCGGGTTAAGTGCAGGCGGGACCCGGGGAAGCCGTCTCCATCGCGGGGAGACGTACTCCGTGAAGTACGCCTTCGACGTGGCCCGATCTCCCACATAGCTGAGCTACTGGGCCGGCCCAGCAACTATCCTACGTCGGTGCGCGCTTTAGGTATAAACCTAAACATTTTCCTTTTCTTTTTCAAGTGAGCTTCAAAAATTCATAGACGATTCAAATTAAGTCCAAATTTGATGATTCAAATTTCTAAATTTTTCTAAATTCATGCCTTATCTCATGGTGCTATTTGCACATTTTCCCAGAAATATTTCTTTCACAAATAATTATCAAATCCCATTTTTTTCCATTTCTATCATAAACTTTGGAAAATCACAGAGGGCTCAAATTTGATCCAAATGCCATGATTCAAATTCCTAGGTGTTCCTAAGCTCAAAACTTAGTTTTTGAACATTTTTACTAATACTTTCTGTACCACATAAAATAATGGTCTATTTCTTCATATTTGTCAACTTTGCAAATCCATAGGAAAATCATTTCAACTCCAAATCCAGTGAAACCAATTCCTAGATGCTTCTAAAATCATCCTTTGTTAATTGGGTGCCTTTGCTCATTTTTCAAAAATATGTTTCTGTACACTTCTTGCAATCCCATAAAACCCTTGATTCCATCATATCGAAATGTTTAGAAATATCCATTGATCCACTTATAATGAAACCACTTTGGTCATTCCTCATATGACCAGGGGTATCCAATAAAAATCAACTTCATATTTTTAGAGCACTTTTACTTTTGCCTTGTTGTGTTGCTTATTATGTTTGTTTCCGGCGTTAGTTGACGAAGTAGACGGAGTACTTGAAGAAGGGACCAGAAGATTTCAAGACTTTGATGAACCAGGCAAGTAGCCCTTTGACCATGTTTATGAAACCCTTTTTATGCATGTCATATAACACTTTATTAGTGTTGCTTCGGAATCATGATGAGATGGTAACCACTCTGGTGGGTTGCCTTCGTTACTTCCGCGTTGATACCTGCATTATGCATGACCCTACCTACTTATGAGGGTTATGCCGGTGGGAGTAGATAAGATGCTAAAGTAGTGCTACGCAAAAAGGGACGGGAATATGCATTGTGATGGAGACAAAGTATTTTATTTAAAGGACTTTTCGAAAACCCCGTCGGGTGCCACTTATGCCCAAGGGAGAGAATGAGTTGGGTAACCACTTGATGACGAAGTGGTGTACCGAGGCAAGTGTGTGTGTTGTTTTCGAAAACGGATTAGATTTAAGATTTGTCGACTGTCCCAACCTTACATGCGCAACCACTCTACCCATATATGGGAAAGGGCATTATTGATTACCTAGGCCGATACTAGCTTGGAGCCCGCATTACTAGTAACGGGGGAGAGTTGGTGCTCTCTCTCGGGACGGGGTCGCGCCAGGTAGGGCGGCCATGACTGTCTTTACAGGGCACCGGATACACCATTGTGTCCCCTCTCGGATGTTACGATCTCGAGCGAGTCTCGTATTATGTGCATCGTGAGGATACGGAACAACGAGTGGACTCCATGTTAGTGTCGTCTAGGGAAAGATAGTGATCGGGTGCTTACCCCGGGTACTCGAGGTACCGCGGGTCGTGGATGACACGGAAGTTCCCCGGATCTTGTGGGTAAAGTGTGCAACCTATGCAGAGTGTAAAACTATTCGAATAGCCGTGTCCACGGTCAAGGACGGTTGGGCGGTGCTGCTTAAACTACGTCCACATGTTTACAAACCAGTGTGTGTGTTTGGATAAGTGGGAAGAACTACTTGGGTCAAGTCAAGGACTTGACATGGTTGAGTTGGGTTGGTGCCCACTCTATTTATGTTGATATCTGTAACCTGTCCTCATGGTTACTCGAATTCTCCTGATGCATGCCTTACAAGTTGTTGAACATGTCATTGCACTCAAAACTAGCTTTCCGCAAAAAATTACCTATATCATGCATTGTCGTATCTTGAGCCAAAACATGGGTTGCTTGCGAGTACATTCAAAGTACTCATTGGCTTGCCACTGGTTATTTTATTGGCCAGGCATAAAAGAACAGGATATGATGAAGAATACTTCGGTGACGAGCATGCGAGCTAGGACGTTTCCCAGTCAGAATGCCTGTAGGGTTAAGGCAAATGGCATGGGTCCAAGTTATCGACGAAGATTTCCGCTGCAATACTCAAGACTTGACCATAATGGTCCTACTTGTGTAATACGGTATGTATTGATGTAAGACTCTTGTTATTCAGCTTCTGTGTGTTCAGTGAGCATTGATCTCTGGGATCACTGTACACGTGCATTCGGTGATCACGACTTATGAGTCGGGGTCCCCACAGAGCTGGTATCAGAGCCATCCTGACTGTAGGAAGCCTTAGTTAGCATGGTCGTTAGTTAGGGTAAAACTATTTCCAAAACTACTACTAGTTTTCAAAATTGTCTATACTTCTCTTCCGTTCTCAGTTTTTCGAAAACTAAGGTATACTTTCCTTGTTGATCTCTTCCCCTTCAAAACCTTTGGTCGCTAGAACCCTTATGCCCCTGACCACTGGGTTCCTTGTAATCCTCATGGATAATCTAGAAGGAAGATGCCTTGCCAGACATTCACCCACATCTCCTGAACACAAGATTGGCGACATCACAACAAGACGATACCAACAGAAGATGCATCCTCGAGGGATGAGGACCTGAAGGCCCAGGAGATGGTGACACCCTTGACACTGCCCCAAGATGATGCAACCTTAGCCTACGACGATCAGGGCATAGGATATGCAAGATCATGATATACATCGCTAATAGAGCAATCATGTCCTTACCGTTGTTGTATCGGCAACCACCGGTGGATGAGAACCTCGCCATCTGGTCCGCCTCACTATAGTGAGCAGGAAAACGGTTCTCTTCATCCCCCGCTCTCGGTGACAATATTGTCAACAATGTGTTCGACGGATTGGACCTCTATTATGCCTTGTTAATGTCATTGCACAAAGGATGGCCACCTGGAACCGCCGACACCCTAAAAGGGCAAAAGCGATCATCATGATTAAGAGGACAAGAGAAGACCAAATCAAATACCAGCTACGAGGAGACACCTTCACCCCATCATCTCATCAGGCGAGAAGTGTTGAAGATTCTTCAGGCCAAGCCGGATCATTTCATCGAACAACTACAAAAGACGTAGCAACACCTGAGGAAAAATTCAGAAGACTGCACGAGGCTCAAGGCACGACTGCTGAGTCCGAGAACCCCTAGGGTAGGATGAGTCGTGTACCCCCTATGCGCAGTCGAGTCCATATGATGGTTCGAATAGAACCATGACTGTGTGTTGCTTGTTTTTATTTGTTTGTGTTTTAAGATAGGTCACAACTTTTTCCCTAGGCAACAAGTACGTGACTATATCACCTGCCTTATTTTGTTGTTTGTGTTTGGCCCTTTTGGCACTTGTTTGTTTGCACCTGCACTATAGAACCCCCTTTAGGCATTCCCCTCCTCTATGCCACTTCTCCCTCTCATCTCTCTCATCAACTGAAGACAAGCAAGACAATATGCACCAAGGATTCCACCTTGGCAGCCAACTAGCACTGAAGACCCTTTTGTTGCAGCCTCCTCTACCCAGTGAAACCCCGTAGAGTTATGTTTAACCCTCCCGACTAGAAACCCATTCCTAGACCCTTCGAGACTTCATGAGATACCCCGGCTCGAGTCCTTAACCATGTGTTTAACCCACTGTATTGCAAGAGAACCAGTTAAGCCTCTGTAAACCTTGCACATCACTGGGTTCATTATGGAACTAATGGACATAGTGAACAAACACATTATCATCCTAATATAGCACCAGAACTGACGATGCCATAGGGAAGACCAGTTTGAGGATATATGAACGGAGGACAAATGACTTGATGAGTTTATATCAGTGACCTTGAGGAATCATCTGAGACTTTGGTGGATTATGAGGCTTTGATGTGGGTAGATGAACTTGGTGGGATCATGTTGATAGAGTAGCATAACTTTCATTACCCCTGGAGTAAATTGGATTTTGTAGGACGATTATGATCGCAAGCTGAAACTCCTGGAAGTGCAAGGATTTGACTTGATCAGATGATATTGATAGGAGACAGTTGATATTACGTAAATAACTTGAGGGGAACATGTAGGAATTCTCGTTGTACAAGAGATTTGGATTTAAGTAGGTGATTCTAGTTGAATATAGATGTTGAGTATGTCTACGTGGTTCGGAGTAAATTGGATTTAGACTGTTGATCTCGATCGTGATACCATGTTTCTTGGAGGACGATAAACTAGGAGATTGGATTAATTGTTGGAGTTTATCTAGGGATATGTATGAGCTTGATCTTGGAGTTTACCTGATCATGATAATGGAAATTGATGGACTTACTATAGTAGAGACAGCCCTTTCAAGCATTTGGGGATTATATGGACTTTAGGAGATCATGTGGAACATCATAAACATTGGATTATGTAGTGATTGATGAAAGCTAATGGGCTGTTGGTTGATTCATAGGAAGGAAACAAGATCTTGGAGTGGCTTACGACGTGTTTCCTTAGGATAGAGATGCTTTATTATGGACCTTGGATCAATAGACTGAGCACTTGGATTGTGGTGATTAAATTCAAGCTTAGCAGCTTATATGTTCTACCCATGGATTTTTAGGGGTGGACATACATATGAGTTTGGGGATTGTAGTCATATATGATTTTGTTAAACCTTCTCTCGAGAGTCATGAGGATATGAATAACATGAGTGATGATTGGAGTTGACCTATACGGGGTGAACCTTTCGGTGACATGATGTGACTGTTTGCAAGGCTAGATAGCATAATTGGCATCTCAGAAACCGTTCTTAAAGATAAGATGATAAATGTTCACTCGCACACTAGAATCCTTGAAATCCTTAAGCCCCACCAAGCCACGATATGGTAGGAATCACAACCATGGGCTTTGGCTCTAGGACAAGAAACCTTGGCCAATACACAACCATGACCACCACCGATACCCAAACCTATACCCTATGTACCCCGTGGGCAAGTCTTCACGGAGTACTCGGACAAGTTAGTTGCCATCTTTCCTTGATGACATACTTGCCTACCCGAAGACGGAAGAAGAACCGTTCAGCTGGTTAGGGAACATCTTAAGATCGCCATGTCCAGGAGGAAGAACTGCACCAACCACCATCGTCAAGAAGTAAACCTCCGCATCAAAGACCAGGCATATCTGCAAGCCACTTCTCTCAAGGGAACCAAACATTTTCACGACAAGGAAACCCACGCCAAGATTTAACAACCCCCTCCGAGATCGCCACAAGACGAAGAGAAGACAGCTACCAGTTAGAGTTACCGCCTGAGTTACCCACTTTGCACAGCGTTTTCCACGCGGCACACCTCCGGAAGTGTTTTTGACTTCCTAGATAGCCCGATCCCTACCAGGGCACCAATCACCAAACCATTGACCCCCAGCCCATCCTGACCTAGCACGAGAGACCCCTCAGCAACCTGGATCAAGCAAGAACGTCATACACGAAGCCACAACATCAAGTACTTCAATGGGGCCCCACTCGGAAGCAGAAGCAGTATGAGGACTAAAAGACTACCCAAGATCCAAGATTCCGTATTCCTTCCCGCGCCTAGTCTGGGAATCTCGGGGACGAGATTCTTGTAAGGGGGGTAGGTCTGTCACACCCTGATTTTCATGCCACAACACTTAAGCTAATAAATCATGATAAAATGTGGTTTGAGAAAAACTTTTGAGTGTTTTGGACTTTGCTTGATTTGATTTTTGTGAGTTGTTTGCAGGTGCTCTAAAAATCAAATAAATCCTCCAACTCTTATACTCCTTCTCCTTGATCCAAAAACTCTTCCCAATGATCATGCCATGTGTATAGTACAATATAGTATTTTCTTACAAAAATAACTTGGCCAAATGGTATTTTCAAAAATTAGTTTTCCAAAAACCCCTTGATTGAGGTTTGCACTGCAAGTACTTAATAAAGGGTTGTAAAAATCTTTCCAAAAATATTTTTGACTCCTATTAGATATAGGTTACCCAGAAACCACAAAAATATAATTTTAAAAGTTATCTTCCTATTTTATTTAAAGGCTTTTTCTTAAGGCCAGAAATGGTCTTAAATAGGTTAAAATTATTTTAGAGCTTTAAAAATATTTGAGAAAAATTAGGGAGACTCAATGGACATATATTTTCCATATATATGAGTTTCAACACATGGTCATGATAAAAATATTGGACAAAACCTCCCAAAACCATTTCTGGTCATTTCAATGATCTGAAATATTTCTACATGAAATATTTTCACAAAAATCCAAAAAAATTCTAGCATGTCACACTTGACATTTGTTATGATCTTGCCAAGTCTCATGTCATGGAGAACAGTATAACCCCATGAAACCCTCTCAAAACCACTTCTGTCCTTTTTCAAGTTTGAACAGCTTTGCACTTTCAAACATGTCCAAATGCTCTCAACCTTGGTGCACCTTCTCAAATGGTGTAATAATTCATCTAGACCAAATGGCACAAGTTGGAGAGATTGCTATCTTGATCAAAGTGCCCCAATACCCTCTCTGGCCAGAATCAAATTTGAACAAGTTTGTACTACCAACTTTCTCTCCTTGACCCCAACTTTTGTGAGCATGTTCACATGACCAAATGAGGCCACTACACCAAGTGGTGCATCAAGGAGAAATGATTTGATCAACTAGATCTACACAAGTTCATTTCTGTTGATTTCTAGGGTTTACAAAAGTTGCATTGGCAACTTTGCCCAATTAAGCTCCAAATTGGTCGAAGGCCCTAATTATATGAGTCATTTCACCCTGTTGAGTATCATGGCAATTGGAGTTCATTTGCTTACCCAAACAAGCATCAAACACCTTCTACCATTTTTCCAAAATCAACATTTTGACCTCTTCAACTAATCTCCTTGAGCTCAACTCTTTACCACAGCTCCTTCTAGACCCCTTGCGCCTCCAGTAATAATGGCAAACCCACAGCTCACTCATTGGAGGGGTAAAATCTCTCTCCCCCTCTCTGGACAACCACTTTCTCCCTCTTCCTCACCTCCCTCCTCAATCCAGTGGCCCTCCATGGCATCCAAGGCCTTTTCCACTTTGTTTACTCACCCTACAAGGCCCCAGACACTAGTGGACACGCCCCTGCCCTTTAAACAATGCCATGGCAGCCAAAGGCATGCTCTGGAGCGTGCTACAGTGCGCCCCCGCACTGTAGCCGCCCCCTGCCAAGCACCCCCGGCCACCTCGGGCCTCCCCAGCGCGCCAGACGAGGTGCCTCGACGTCCGGGACACGGCACGCTGCCGGCCCCCTCCAGAATCTCTCTCCTCTCCCCTCTATGAGCTCACCCGAGCGCGTCCATGGGCGCTGTCCACGGTGCACCGCGGCCGTGCCCATATAAGCCCCTCCTGACCTCTTCTATGGCCTCTCCCCGCTCCCCCTCTCTCGCTTACACCTCCCTGACAACCTCCCTCTCCCTCTCGCGCCCTCTTCCCACCTCCATCACCGGAGTGCCGCCGCCATGCCCTCGGGCGTAGCCGAGCCATCGTGGCTTTCCTGCTCCCACTAAATGCTCCAGAGGACCCCCATGGCCCCAAGGAGCCTCCCCCGCACACCAAGCCTTCCTTCCCGTGCTTGCCCTGCCCTGCCCGAACCTCGCCCGAGCACCGTCCGCCGCGGCCATGTCCCCGCTCACCTCCGCCCTCCCCTGGATGCGCCGACAAGGGGGATCAGATGCGGCTCGTCTTCCCGAGCACGTCGGTGGCCGGATCACCGAAAACGGTGGCCGATAGCGCTGGCAGTCGCCATCGACGTCCCTCTGCCTCACCTCCTCTGCTTCGGGCGGGAGGTTGAGGACGACGCCGCGTCAGCTCGATGGGCCCCGCCTGTCGGCGGCAGCGGCAACCGAGCCGGTCCCGCAGGTCGGGTTAAGTGGAGGCGGGACCCGGGGAAGCCGTCTCCATCGCGGGGAGACGTACTCCGTGAAGTACGCCTTCGACGTGGCCCAATCTCCCGCATAGCTGAGCTACTGGGCCGGCCCAGCAACTATCCTACGCTGGTGCGCGCTTTAGGTATAAACCTGTAACACCCCGGATGTAACTTGCCATAATTGTAACTCCAACTCTTGCCATTTTCGGCGATGTGATATGATATTCCCTCCGTGGTTGGGTTTCCCGTCGTTTTGCATTTTGTTCATGTCATGCATTTCATATCATGTCATCATGTGCATCGCATTCGCATACGTGTTCGTCTTGTGCATCCGAGCATTTTCCCCGTTGTCCGTTTTGCAATCCGGCGCTCCTATGTTCCCCTGCGTCCTCTTTTACCTTTTTCCGTGAGCGGGTATTAAACCTTCTCGGAATGGACCGAGGTTTGTCAAGCGGCCTTGGTATAGCACCGGTAGACCGCCTGTCAAGTTTCGGGTCATTCGGAGGTCGTTTGATACTCCAACGGTTAACCGGGTAACCGTGAAGGCCTCGTGTGTGTTGCAGCCCAAAACCCCTCCAAAACAGCCCAATAACCCATCTAAATCACTCCCATGTCCATCGCCATTCGATCACGATCGCGTGGCCGAAAACCGCACTCCATTTGGAGCTTCCTAGCCCCCTCTACCTATAAATATGTGCCCCCTCCTCCATTTTCGGGTCCAAAACCCTAGCCCCGCTCCTTTCGCCGCCGCCGGATGAAATCCGGACAGGCGGACGTGTCCGCCCGCCACCACCGACCAATCGCGCGCTGCCACGTGGGCAGGCGCGCCCACTTCGCCGTGCTAGCCGCCGCCGGCCCGCTCGGGCCCACGCGGGGCCCTCCCCGGCCCGCGTCGCCGCCGCGGCCCGCCTCGCCCCCGCGCTCCGCCGCCTCCGCCTCCGCCGCCGTCCCCGTCGCCCGAGACCGCGCCCCGCCGCCCGGTCGCCCGTGGCCTCGCCGTCCCGCCGCCTGTCGCCGTCCTCCGGCCAAATCCGGGGCCCCGCGCCCGGATCCCGCCGCCCGCCGCCTCCTGCCCCTCTCCGGCGTCGTCTTCGGCGACGAGCTCCGGCGAGCCGCCCCAGATCCGATCCGGAGCCCGCACGGTTGACTTCTCTTCCTCCCCCTCGAATCCTCTAAGTCCAATAATTTTTGCATTATTGGCGCATGTTCAACGCATCAAATCTCTGCATCCGTAGCTCCGTTTCGTGCGTATAATATATCAAATTGTTCGTCCCGATGAGTACATCGTTTCATCTCATTGCATCATTTTCCTTTGAGCTCATATTGATGCCTGAAATGCTGTTAGAAGAGGGCTATGTGATGTTAGTTTCAGATCTGTTTCAGAACATGCACTTTTGTCATTTTTTCCATGATTGATGTGTGCATCCTATGAAGTTGAGTCCTACATGTGTTTTGAAATATGCCATGCTATCTTTCCAGGGGTGTATGCCATGTATTTTTGTGATCTTTGTGGTGACTAGCACAAGCATGCAAACTAGGGTACATAATGTTGCTGATTTCAGAGACTTAGTATTTTCACTAAGTCATGTTCTGCTGTTATTTTTATGCCATGTGTTCATGTTGTTTCTGAGAGATCTATGCCTATTTTGAGCATGATCAGTAAGAGTGTTTTGAGCATATGGATTTTCTATATCCATCCATGCCTTTGTTGGTAATTATGGAGTGCCATAGCTTGAGTCAATCGAGCTCTACTTTTGCTATAAAATGTTGCTGGCAGATTGTTTACATGTTATTCGATTTTGCCAAGCTTGTTGTAGTTGATCCTTGCATGATATGATGTTGTTATTGCCATGTCTAGCTTCTATGCCATGTCTTCTTGATGTATGTATACTTAGTTTATCATGCAATGCTTTGTAGTGAGTGCATCGAGCTCACGAACATGCCTACTTGTTATCTGCTTTTGACATGTCCAGTTTTCTGCTAAGTCTGAAACCTGTAACGAAACTTGCTTATTTGACATGGATGTTATCATATTTTCTGACCCTTTTGGATTATGGTCAGTAAGGGACTTTTGTTCAGTGCTTTGAGTAGATTCATGCCATGCCTTATTTTGCTATGTCCTGTTCCTGTATCATGTTGTTTGCTTGCTCTAAACATGTCATCCTGATGTTAATTTCTGGCATGATAGTATTTTCACCAAGTCTGTGAACCTGTTAACTTTTGCACTTTTTCCATGCTTGTTTGAACCTGTTGTGGTGTGATTTAGCCATATCTCAGTGTTCATTTTTTGTCAAGCATCTTGAGTAGGTCACTGTCATATGCTTTGCTGATATGTTTGGGTGCAGTAGCTTAATTTCTTGTTGCTTGCTAAGTAGCATCATGCTGTTAATGGCAGAATATTGTCATTCTTGTTTTGCTTGTCATTTGCAAACCGTGCATCCGATTCCGGTGATCTTTGTATCGATTTCAACTGAAATCACCTCACCTTTCCAGTGGCATACTTGGTTTTCCAAGATTATGCCTTGCTCATCTTTTTCCTTCCGGAGCACGCATATGCATTGCATATCACATCTCGCATATCATGCCATGTTTTGTATCATGTTGCTTGCGCATTGCATCATGGTTGATAGTTGTTCCTTTGCTTGTGTTCTTGCTTTGGGTAGAGCCGGGAGACGAGTACATGAACGAGGAACCTGTTGAGAACGCTTACGAGGACCAAGCTTTCGACAACTCTGAGAACCTTGCAGGCAAGATGACCATACCCTCGAAATCACTTCTATATTTGCTTGCTAGATGCTCGCTCTTTTGCTATGCCTATGCTGCGATACCTACCACTTGCTATATCATGCCACCCATATTGCCTTGTCAGCCTCTAACCATCCATGTCCTAGCAAACCGTTGATTGGCTATGTTACCGCTTTGCTCAGCCCCTCTTATAGCGTTGTTAGTTGCAGGTGAAGATGAAGTTTGTTCCTTGTTGGAACATGGAGATGTTGTTCCTTGTTGGGACATGTTTTACTTGTTGGGATATCACAATACCTCTTATTTTAATTAATGCACCTATATACTTGGTAAAGGGTGGAAGGCTCGGCCTTATGCCTGGTGTTTTGTTCCACTCTTGCCGCCCTAGTTTCCGTTATACCGGTGTTATGTTCCCGGATTTTGCGTTCCTTACACGGTTGGGTGATTTATGGGACCCCCTTGACAGTTCGCTTTGAATAAGACTCTTCCAGCAAGGCCCAACATTGGTTTTACCATTTGCCTACCACCTACCACCTTTCCCTTGGGTTTTCGCGAGCCCAAGGGTCATCTTTATTTTAGCCCCCCCGGACCAGTGCTCCTCTGGGTGCTGGCCCGAAACGAGCAGACTGCGGGGCCCCCTCGGGGAAACTCGAGGATTGGTTTTACTCGTAGGATGTCTCATCCGGATGTGCCCTGAGACCGAGATATGTGCAGCTCCTATCAGGATTTGTCGGCACAATCGGGCGGCTTTGCTGGACTTGTTTTATTACTGCCGAAATGTCTTGTAGTCCGGGATTCCGAGACTGATCGGGTCTTCCCGGTAGAAGGAATATCCTTCGTTGACCGTGAGAGCTTATAATGGGCTAAGTTGGGACACCCCTGCAGGGTATTATCTTTCGAAAGCCGTGCCGGCGGTTATGAGGCAGATGGGAATTTGTTAATGTCCGTTTGTAGAAAACCCGAAGTTGACCTTAACTAAAACACATCAACCGCGTGTGTAACCGTGATGGTCTCTTCTCGGCGGGGTCCGGGAAGTGAACACGGTGTTGGAGTTATGTTTGACGTAGGTTGCTCTAGGATCACTTCTTGATCACTTCTAGCTTCACGACCGTGCTTTGCTTCTCTTCTCTCTCTCCTTTGCGTTGTTAGCCACCATATATGATAGTCGCTTGCTACAGCTCCACCTCACAATCCTTCCCTACCTTTAAGCTTAAATAGTCTTGATCTCGCGGGTGTGAGATTGCTGAGTCCCCGTGACTCATAGATTCTACCAAAACAGTTGCAGGTACCAACGATGCCAGTGCAGATGACGCAACCGAGCTCACGTGGGAGTTCGACGAGGAACGTGGTCGTTATTATGTGTCTTTTCCTGATGATCAGTAGTGGAGCCCAGTTGGGGTGATTCGGGGATCTGTGTAGCATTTGGGGTAGTCTTCTTTCATTTTGGTTACGTAGTCGGACCTTGAGTGTAATCTGGATGATGAATGTCTATTTATGTATTGTGTGAAGTGGCGACTGTAAGCCAACTATGTATCTCTTTCCCTTATGTATTACATGGGTTGTGTGAAGATTACCTCACTTGCGACATTGCTTTCAATGCGGTTATGCCTCTAAGTCGTGCCTCGACACGTGGGAGCTATAGCCACATCGAGGGCGTTACAAAACCTAAACATTTTCCTTTTCTTTTTCCAGTGAGCTTCAAAAATTCGTAGACGATTCAAATTAACTCCAAATTTGATGATTCAAATTTCTAAATGTTTCTAAATTCATGCCTTATCTCATGGTGCTATTTGCACATTTTCCCAGAAATATTTCTTTCACAAATAATTATCAAATCCCATTTTTTTCCATTTCTATCATAAACTTTGGAAAATCACAGAGGGCTCAAATTTGATCCAAACGCCATGATTCAAATTCCTAGGTGTTCCTAAGTTCAAAACTTAGTTTTTGAACATTTTTACTAATACTTTCTGTACCACATAAAATAATGGTCTATTTCTTCATATTTGTCAACTTTGCAAATCCATAGGAAAATCATTTCAACTCCAAATCCAGTGAAACCAATTCCTAGATGCTTCTAAAATCGTCCTTTGTTAAATGGGTGCCTTTGCTCATTTTTCAAAAATATGTTTCTGTACACTTCTTGCAATCCCATAAAACCCTTGATTCCATCATATCGAAATGTTTAGAAATATCCATTGATCCACTTCCAATGAAACCACTTTGGTCATTCCTCATATGACCAGGGGTATCCAATAAAAATCAACTTCATATTTTTAGAGCACTTTTACTTTTGCCTTGTTGTGTTGCTTATTATGTTTGTTTCCGACGTTAGTTGACGAAGTAGACGGAGTACTTGAAGAAGGGACAAGAAGATTTCAAGACTTTGATGAACCAGGCAAGCAGCCCTTTGACCATGTCTATGAAACCCTTTTTATGCATGTCATATAACACTTTATTAGTGTTGCTTCGGAATCATGATGAGATGGTAACCACTCTGGTGGGTTGCCTTCGTTACTTCCTCATTGATACCTGCATTATGCATGACCCTACCTACTTATGAGGGTTATGCCGGTGGGAGTAGATAGGATGCTAAAGTAGTGCTACGCAAAAAGGGACGGGAATATGCATTGTGATGGAGACAAAGTATTTTATTTAAAGGACTTCTCGAAAACCCCGTCGGGTGCCACTTATGCCCAAGGGAGACAATGAGTTGGGTAACCACTTGATGACGAAGTGGTGTACCGAGGCAAGTGTGTGTGTTGTTTTCGAAAACGGATTAGATTTAAGATTTGTCAACTGTCCCAACCTTACATGCGCAACCACTCTACCCTTATATGGGAAAGGGCATTATTGATTACCTAGGCCGATACTAGCTTGGAGCCCGCATTACTAGTAACAGGGGAGAGTTGGTGCTCTCTCTCGGGACGGGGTCGCGCCAGGTAGGGCGGCCATGACTGTCTTTACAGGGCACCGGATACACCGTTGTGTCCCCTCTCGGATGTTACGATCTCGAGCGAGTCTCGTATGATGTACATCGTGAGGATACGGAACAACGAGTGGACTCCATGTTAGTGTCGTCTAGGGAAAGATAGTGATCGGGTGCTTACCCCGGGTACTCGAGGTACCGCGGGTCGTGGATGACACGGAAGTTCCCCGGATCTTGTGGGTAAAGTGTGCAACCTCTGCAGAGTGTAAAACTATTCGAATAGCCGTGTCCACGGTCAAGGACAGTTGGGCGGTGCTACTTAAACTACATCCACATGTTTACAAACCAGTGTGTGTGTTTGGATAAGTGGGAAGAACTACTTGGGTCAAGTCAAGGACTTGACATAGTTGAGTTGGGTTGGTGCCCACTCTATTTATGTTGATATCTGTAACCTGTCCTCATGGTTACTCGAATTCTCCTGATGCATGCCTTACAAGTTGTTGAACATGTCATTGCACTCAAAACTAGCTTTCCGCAAAAATTTACCTATATCATGCATTGTCGTATCTTGATCCAAAACATGGGTTGCTTGCAAGTACATTCAAAGTACTCATTGGCTTGCCACTGGTTATTTTATTGGCCAGGCATAAAAGAACAGGATATGATGAAGAACACTTCGGTGACGAGCATGCGAGCTAGGACGTTTCCCAGTCAGAATGCCTGTAGGGTTAAGGAAGTTGGCATGGGACCAAGTTATCGATGAAGATTTCCGCTGCAATACTCAAGACTTGACCATAATGGTCCTACTTGTGTAATTCGGTATGTATGGATGTAAGACTCTTGTTATTCAGCTTCTGTGTGTTCAGTGAGCATTGATCTCTGGGATCACTGTACACGTGCATTCGGTGATCACGACTTATGAGTCGGGGTCCCCACATTATCAAAGCCGAACGATACAAGTAGTGCGATAAGCAAAAAGATATTAGACTATTTAACATGTCCTGACCAGGATCAGACCGCGGAATTGTGTTCGAAACAGATATACCGCTCGTAATAGAGACCACCTGAGAGTTCCATAATGCGGCGTAGCTTTTCTGCTTCCCTGGATCTCGCATCGTTTGTGCGGCAACCGAATTGCCGAACAGGTCGTCCAAAGTGTGGAGTCCTGAAAGTAATAAAAAGAATCCGGCAGCCCCTAGTACATTTTAAGCCGTATTGTGAGCATGCCGTTACTGTGCCCCTTCCCCTGTGCACATGGTATTTCAAGGGCGTAATTATGTACGCGAGGTACTAGCTCCTCTATGTCGCGATGGCTGGGGTTGGGGCCGCATTGGTACGCCTGCTCAGAACGTGCCAGGCGGTCTTGTTGTAGGTTACTCCGGGCGTGCTTGGCATTGTCTGGCTTTTTAACGGCCGGACTGGAGAGTTGCCTAAAAAGGCTGCTTTGTACTTCCGCTGCGAGAGCCGCCATGTGCTCCTCCGTACGGAGGGAGCGTTCGGTGTTTCCGTTGACCATGGTTACTCCTTGAGGGCCTGGCATCTTGAGCTTGAGGTATGCGTAGTGCGGCACCGCATTGAATTTGGCAAATGCGGTTTGTCCGAGCAGGGCGTGATAGCCACTACGGAACGGGACTATGTCGAAGATTAACTCTTTGCTTCGGAAGTTATCCGGGGATCCGAAGACCACATCAAGTGTTACGGAGCCTGTACAGTTGGCTTCTACACCTGGTATAACGTCTTTAAAGGTCGTCCTTGTGGGCTTAATCCTTGATGGATATATGCCCATTTTCCGCACTGTATCCTGATAAAGCAGGTTCAGGCTACTGCCGCCGTCCATGAGGACTCTTGTGAGATGAAATCCGTCGATGATTGGGTCGAGAACCAATGCGGCAAAGCCGCCATGACGGATGCTAGTGGGGTGGTCCCTTCGATCAAAAGTGATCGGGCAAGAGGACCATGTGTTGAACTTTGGGGCGACTGGCTCCATCGCGTATGCGTCCCGTAGCGCACGCTTCCGCTCCTTCTTGGGAATGTGGGTTGCGTATATCATGTTCACCGTCCGCACTTATGGGGGAAACCCCTTCTGTCCATTGCTGTTCGGCGGCCTGGGCTCCTCCTCGTCATCGCTATGCAGCCCCTTGTCTTTGTTTTCGGCTCTTAACTTGCCTGCCTGCTTGAACACCCAACAATCCCGGTTGGTGTGATTGGCTGGCCTTTCGGGGGTGCCATGGATCTGGCACAAGCGGTCGAGTATTCGGTCCAAACTGGATGGGCCCTGAGTATTCTTTTTAAATGGCTTTTTCCGCTGACCGGATTTATAGCCTCTGAATCCGGCGTTAACTGCCGTATCTTCATTGCTGTCGCTGCTAACGCGGCGCTTTTGCTTATTTCGACGTGTCCTGCCACTTTTGTCCTTGGTATCCGAATTACCAAGGTTCTTTGATAAGTTGTTGCTGCGAGCTAGCCAGCTATCTTCGCCCGTGCAAAAGCGGGTCATGAGTGTCGTGAGGGCTGCCATCGATTTCGGCTTTTCCTGTCCCAGGTGCCGGGCAAGCCACTCGTCGCGGATGTTATTGTCGGCATTCTGGGAACGAGGGTCCCCAGACTTGCCTGCCTGCGGCCCGCAGCGTGGCTCAAATGGGGGCCCATCGTGGCCCATCTTCATCAGCACAAGGCTCAAGACCCTCGCGAGGGGCCAAGCCTCGCGAGGCGGACGACCTGGCGCTTCCTCAAGCACGGCCTCCGTAGGCTGGCTCGCGAGGAGGCGGAGAGATCAAGGCGGGTACCTCACGAGGTGCCCATGACGCAAGCCATGACGACCAAGGGTGCCAGGCGGGCGCCAGCCCGCGTAGCGTCTCCCTTTCCTCTTTGGTGCAAAGGGGGCAAGCACAGGCGAGAGGATCAAGCAAAGGCACCCATTTCGGTGCAACAAGACCAAGATCAGTCCAACGGTGGGAAGGAGGTCACCATGGAGCCCAGGACGGCGTCACCACAGGGCCTTTGGCAGGCGAAGACCAACTTTAGTCAGGATAAGTGTACTAGATGTTCCCCTTCAAATTGGCCAATTGTTGGCACCCTTCCCGCTCAATATTTGGGAAGAGGCCCGGGGCCTTTGCCTATAAATAGGACTAGCCACCCCTAGGGTAGGGGGACCGGATTCAGTATCTAGAGGCATACATAGAGAGAGAGAGAAGGGCGATCGAACTCCCCATAGCAGTTCATCCCCTAGCCAAGAACAGACCCTCGCGAGGCTGTTCTTCCTTGTACTATTCTTCCTCATCAGCCCAAGAGGCAATCCACCCACCACAAACTAGAGTAGGGTATTACAGCACAATGGTGGCCCGAACTAGTATAAACTCTGCGTCTCTTGTGTTGTTCTTGTAGTAGTTAGATCCTACGAGACGGAGAGGTAGAAGGCACGATCTCCGCGCGCACCCCAGAGTTCGAACCTTAAGGGTCTGCCGGAACCCGTGATCCGACATTTGGCGCGCCAGGTAGGGGTGTGCCGGAGCCTGCCTTCCGCCGCTCCGTCCTCCTCCGGCTGCCGCATCCATGTACGGCGCCCGTCGAGCTCGCGTCACGCCAGCGGCCCTCGCTGGTGGGCGTCCTCGCCGTCCCCCGTCGCATGTCGTCAACACCACCACCGGCCCAGCGGGAGGCGAGCAACAAGCACCACCCCAGCACCTGCCTATGCGACAGGGTGACCGCACCGTGACATCGACGTGTCCGGTCATTGCGGCCCTCCTGGGCGGCTCGCAGGCGCCACCCACAAGCCGCCACGTCAAGCCATTTGCCCGCCAGATCGGCGCTGTTTCCGCGCGACGGGGGGCTCCCCCAGACCGGGCGGCGCGCGAGGTTGGTCTGACCTTCAGCTTGGAGAACCACCCCGCTAACTTGGCCGGCTCGGGCGCGCTCCCCCTGTTGTGCACCCCCACCATCTGCCAGGTGGCCGTCACCAGAACCCTCGTCGATGGCGGCGCGGGCCTCAGCGTGCTCTCGGTCGAGACCTTCAACCTCCTCTGCATACCCCGGGAGCGGCTGCAACCCAGCCGATCCTTCTCGGGCGTCGGGGGCGGGTCGTCCGAGTCCCTGGGACAAATCCGGCTCCAATTAACCTTCGGCACCTACGACAACTTCCGCACGGAGATGGTCGACTTCGACATCGCCCCCATCGGCCTCCCTTACAACGCCATCCTCGGCTACCCGGCACTGGCTCAGTTCATGGCCACCACGCACCCGACGTACAACCTCATGAAGATGCCCGGGAGCAACGGTACCCTCACCGTGCACGGAGACACCGGGGACGCCCTGCGAGTACTCAAGCTTGCCTTCAAGACGGCGGCATCGGCACAGCCCGACGACGCGGGGACCCCTGAGCCCAAGGGGGATGCGCCCACCAAGAAGAAGCAGTTGTTCACCCAGGACAAGGCAGAAACCAAGCAGATACCCGTCGACGAGGACGGGTCCTCCAGCGCCACTTTCACCATTGGGAGCCCGATCAGTTGGCAGGGGTCCCCAGGGACGTCATCGAGCACCACCTCAACGTGTTCCCAAATGTGCGCCCCGTGAAGCAGAAGGCCAGGCGGCAGTTCGTAGAGAAGCAGGCCTTCATCGTCCAAGAGACCTGCAAGTTAGAAGCCGCTGGAGTCATTCTCGAGGTCCGGTACCCAGATTGGTTGGCCAACCCTGTCGTTGTGCCCAAGAAAGGGGGGAAGGAACGCATGTGTGTCGACTTCACCAACCTCAACAAGGCATGCCCACAAGATCCGTTCCCGCTCCCTCGCATCGACCAGATCGTCGATTCCACCGCCGAGTGCGACCTGCTGTGCTTTTTGGATGCCTTCTCCGGATATCACCAGATCAAGATGGCGATAGAAGACGTTGAGAAGACCGCCTTCCTGACTCCGTGCGGGGTATACTGCTATACATGCATGCCATTTGGACTGCGCAACGCAGGGGCAACCTTTCAGCGGCTGATGCACATCACCTTGGGCCCGCAGCTCGGGAAGAATGTTGAAGCATACGTCGATGACATTGTGGTGAAATATCGAGAGGCCAGGACCCTGATACAAGACCTGGAGGAGACCTTCGCGAGCCTCGACGAAGTGAACCTGCGGCTCAACCCGGAGAAATGTGTGTTTGGCGTTCCCTCGGGCAAGCTTTTGGGATTCCTCGTATCTCACCGTGGCATCGAGGCCAACCCCGAGAAGGTCAAGGCGGTTGAGGACATGAGCCCGCCGAAGACCCTCAGAGAAATGCAGAAGCTCACTGGGCGTGTGACCGCACTAGGGCGCTTCATCTCCAAATTGGGGGAACGAGCGCTGCCTTTCTTTCAGCTGATGAAGAAAAAGGGGCCCTTTGAATGGACTGAAGAGGCAGATAAGGCGTTTCGGGATCTCAAGAGGTACCTAACCAGTCCCCCAGTCATGGTGGCTCCGCGTCCTCAAGAGCCCCTGCTGCTCTACCTCGCTGCCACCCCCTACTCTGCCAGTGCGGCCTTGGTGGCGGTTAGGGAGGAGCGCCAGGTCAAGACCGCAGCGGCAGCCCGAGGCAAGACAAAAAGGGAACAAGGAAAGCCCGAGGAAGCCAAAACCGCAGATGAGGAGGATCAACCATCGAAGAACGCACCAGAGACAGGAGAGGCCGCACGCCCAGACGGTCCACCTCCCGAGGTCACGTCGTCCTGTGAGGTGCCCTCACCTCCCGAGGTCACGACGTCCTGTGAGGTGCCCTCACCTCCCGAGGGCGCCGCGACCCAAGATGCTCTCAGCCTTGTTGAGCACCCGGTCTACTTCGTTAGCACGGTGCTACGGGACGCGAGGGCACGATACCCGATGCCTCAGAAGCTCCTCCTCGCGCTGCTAGTGGCCTTGCGCAAGCTGCGTCACTACTTCCAAGCTCACCCGATCAAGGTCGTCTCATCGTACCCCCTGGAGAGGGTGCTCAGGAGCCCTAACTCTGCCGGAAGGGTCGCTGAATGGAACATAGAGTTGCAGGCGTTTCAGCTCGAGTTCAGCACAACTAGGGTCATCAAAGGAGCCGCATTGGCGGATTTTGTGGCGGAATGGACAGAGGCACCAGGCCTCAAGGACAACGAGGATCGTTCCCTCTCCCCAGGGAGCGAGGCGCCAGAAGGCTGGTTCATGTACTTCGACGGGGCATTCTCCAGGCACGGCGCGGGGCTGGTGCGGGGCTGATATCACCCACTCAGGATAAGCTTTACTATGCAGTACAGCTCTGTTTCAAGTGAGGAGAAAAGGTCTCCAACAACATAGCAGAATATGAGGGACTGATAGCCGGGTTGAAGGCCGCAGCGGCCCTGGGAGTGAAGCGCCTCACCGTCAAAGGCGACTCGCAGCTCCTAGTCAACTTCTCCAATAAGGTGTACGAGCCGAAGGACGAGCATATGGAGGCCTACCTGGCGGAGGTCCGCAGGATTGAAAAGCAGTTCCGGGGGCTGGAGCTGAAGCACGTGCCCCGTGGCACCAACCAGGAAGCTGACGACATAGCCAGACGGGCGTCCAGGCGGCTGCCGCAGGAGCCCGGCGTCTTCGAAGAGCGGCTCTTCAAGCCTTTAGCGCAGCCAACGCTATCAAGCACGGCTCAGCCTCGAGAGGAGCTCCCTCAGCCGCCAGCCTCGGGAGCCCCGGCCTGCGGACCGCCCTCAGGAGCATGCTTGCTCCTGACGATGGAACCTCAGGAGGAATGCTGGATCACAGAGCTCCGGAATTACCTGACATGTGGGGCCCTGCCAGAGAAGGAGGAGGAAGCAGAACGTGTGGCACGGCAGGCCACAGCGTACTACATCAGAGATGGAGAACTCTACCGGAAGCGACCCAATGACGTATCTTTGCGCTGCATCTCTAGGGAGCAAGGAAGGGAACTACTGAGGGACATACACGGCGGAGACTGCGGACACCACTCATCATCACGGACCCTCGTCGGCAAAGCATTCCATAGTGGGTTCTATTGGCCCACCGCGCTCAACGACGGAATCGAATTAGTAAAGGCTTGTGAGGCCTGCCAGTTCCATTCCAAGCAGACCCATCAACCAGCGGGGAGCCTGCAGACTATACCCCTCTCGTGGCCATTCGCAGTTTGGGGGTTAGATATTCTGGGTCCGTTCCCTCGGGCGCCAGGGGGCTACCGTTACCTCTACGTCGCCATTGACAAGTTCACCAAGTGGGCAGAGGTGGAGGCTGTCAGTACCATCCCCGCAGGCTCCGCGGTCAAGTTAATCAGGGTATCATGAGCCGGTTCGGGGTGCCGAACCGCATCATCACAGACAACGGGTCGCAGTTCACCAGTAATCTCTTCAAAACATACTGTGCTAACCTTGGAACGCAGATATGCTACGCTTCGGTGGCACACCCACGAAGCAATGGGCAAGCCGAATGAGCCAACGCGAAGGTCCTGAGAGGCCTCAAGGCCAGGACGTTCAAGAAGAAGCTGGAGGCCTGCGGCAGGGGTTGGTACGACAAGCTCCAATCCGTGTTGTGGTCCATCCGCACAACCGCGACCAAACCAACCGGGGAAACCCCGTTCTTCCTGGTCTATGGAGCCGAAGCAGTCCTTCCTCACGAGGTCAGGCGTTGCTCCGCACGGGTCCTGGCGTTCGACGAGGCGCAGCAGGACGCTATGCGGGGGATGGACCTCGTGCTAGGGGAGGAACGCTGCCGGGAAGCCGCGCTGCGAGCGGCAAGGTACCAATAGGCGCTACGACGATATCACTGCTGCAACATTCGCCCCAGGACCCTCGAGGTAGGAGACCTCGTACTCAGGCGGGTCCTCTCCAGGGAAGGGCTGCACAAGCTCTCTCCCATGTGGGAGGGCCCGTTCAAGGTTGTTCATGTTTCCAGGCCTGGCTCCGTGCGCTTGGAGACTCAAGAGGGGGAGCCGATCCAGAACGCGTGGAACATCCAGCACCTCCGGAGGTTCTACCCCTAAAAGGCCCAGAGCCTGTAAAGAAGGCGAACGCCTGTGAAGATCGTCTCTTTTTGGAAAAGGCCCTGAGCCTGTGAAGATCGTCTCTTTTTGGAAAAGGCCTGAGCCTGTGAAGAAGGCGAACGCCTGTGAAGATCGTCTCTTTTTGGAAAAGGCCCTGAGCCTGTGAAGAAGGCGAACGCCTGTGAAGATCGTCTCTTTTCAGAAAAGGCCCAGAGCCTGTGAAGAAGCCGAATGCCTGTGAAGCTTATTACCTCTAAGGGGAAAGGCCTAGAGCCTGTGAAGAAGCCGAATGCCTGTGAAGCTTATTACCTCTAAGGGGAAAGGCCCAGAGCCTGTGAAGAAGGCGAATGCCTGTGAAGCTTATTATCTCTAAGGAGAAAGGCCCGGAGCCTGTGAAGAAGGCCAATGCCTGTGAAGCTCGCCGCCCCGTGACACTCTCACGTAATAATGAGTGGGACTGTACATGCCCCGGAGTCTCAGGAGCGCCGGCCTCAGGCCCTGGGGCTCCCTCCCACGCCTAGTGGCAGCACTTAGCTCCGCGCTGGTGAGAAGACGTCGAAGACTAGACTAGGTGTCGGACGCGGCTTTTTCATTTGCTTTCCGCATTTGACGTGTTTTACTTGCATTTGAAGTCTTATCGAAACTATCGCCGTTGTTGATTTGTGGTTTGTCGATTTTCGCTCCTTGATTTGATTTTCTCCCATGAAAGGCCTCGCGAGGGATGGGACTCGAACGCCCTCGCGAGCGTTTCTGCTCTAGCCGCTTAAAGGTTTCACGGCCCGGGCTCTCTACAGGAGCACCCCTCTGGTCCGTGCCCCTCGGGCACCGCGACATGCACACAGGGCCTGGGTCGGTCGCCCCCCGGCTGGGGCCGCAAACTACCTACGCGAGGGCAAATAGTTGGGAAGCGCAACAACAAAATCAAGGTAATGGCTACAACGGCAATGATTCTCAACACGCCCCCACGGAGCTGTCTTGTCTTACACAGGGAGCAAAAGGAAAAGGAAGGGGCGAGCCCGGCGCGTCCCGCCTCACATCGGCCTGCTGAGGCGACACCGGATGCCTTCGGAGCTCAGGCGGACTCCCTCTCGCGCTTCAACGGGGCGCGGTGACGGGCGGATGAACATCCACCCCCCCAAGCAAGCGCGGCGGCGAGGGGGCTGGCTGCGGCCACCGCTGGAGGAGCCGCCTGAAGAAGAGTTGGCGGAGCTTGGGGAGCCTCGGACGCCGCCAGCAGAGTGGGCGCTGTCTCCTCCATCGTCGTCCTCAGGGCAGCATCCTGCGCGGCGACCATCTTCCCCAAACACCCTCACGTAGAGGGTGCCGTCGCCGTCGAACTTGAAGTGCAGGGTGCACCGCTGGCCCAAGCCGCGCGCGCGGGCAAACGTTTGCCAGTCACGGGTCAGGGCCCCATTCCCAGAAGGGGAGACCTCGAGCGAAACCCAAGAGGCCCTACTGCAGCAGCCGTCAGCCTGGAGCCAGAAGCCGCACCGGGCGCTGGTAGGCAGCTCGCTGACGAAGAAGCGAGGGAGCTGGAGCCAGGTGCTGGTTGGGTCCGCCGACCACACGACGAACTCCGGCAGCACCTCCGCCGAGCGAAAGCGCGGCCTGGGAGGCCGCGCAACCATAGCCTGCCTCCCCATGGCAGTCGAGCGCTCACCACCACACGGAGAACCACCCCTATGCCCGCGGGGAGCCACAGTGGGGACCGCGGGATGCTTGCGGGGACGACCCCGGCCGCGCTTGGCCGGAGGGGAGTCGGGCCCCGCCCGACTAGCCTTCCCCTTCTCTGCGGCTGAGAACCTCTTCGGAGCCATGCGAGCGGCAGCGGCGAAGGAGAGGAAGAAGAAGAGAAGCGGGAAGGGGTGGACTGGCGGAGCTTGTGCGGTCTCGCACTTATAGCCGGGAGAGGCCAATCGTCGAGCACCACGATCACATGTAATCATGACACGATTTGCATGCAGGGACTTGTCCAATCCACGCGATCGTCGAGGCGTCGTGGGGAAGCGGAGACGCCCACGTCCAATCAACCGCCACGCGGCGCCCAAGGCCGCAGGCTGTTAGGGCCCGCGGCACTTCGCCCTTGCCCTTTCGCCTCTCGGCACGGCCAAGTCCGTGCGCGCCTTGGGCCCGGGGGCTACTGTCGGCGTTCTGGGAATGGGGGTCCCCAGAATTGCCTGCCTGCGGCCCGCGGCATGGCTCAAATGGGGGCCCATCGTGGCCCATCTTCATCAGCACAAGGCTCAATACCCTCGCGAGGGGCCAAGCCTCGCGAGGCGGACGACCTGGCGCTTCCTCAAGCACGGCCTCCGTAGGCTGGCTCGCGCGGAGGCGGAGAGATCAAGGCGGGTACCTCACGAGGTGCCCATGACACAAGCCATGACGACCAAGGGTGCCAGGCGGGCGCCAGCCCGCGCAGCGTCTCCCTTTCCTCTTTGGTGCAAAGGGGGCAAGCGCAGGCGAGAGGATCAAGCAAAGGCACCCATTTCGGTGCAACAAGACCAAGATCAGTCCAACGGTGGGAAGGAGGTCACCATGGAGCCCAGGACGGCGTCACCACAGGGCCTTTGGCAGGCGAAGACCAACTTTAGTCAGGATAAGTGTACTAGATGTTCCCCTTCAAATTGGCCAATTTTTGGCGCCCTTCCCGCTCAATATTTGGGAAGAGGCCCGGGGCCTTTGCCTATAAATAGGACTAGCCACCCCCAGGGTAGGGGGGCCGGATTCAGTATCTAGAGGCATACATAGAGAGAGAGAAGGGCGATCGAACTCCCCATAGCAGTTCATCCCCTAGCCAAGAACAGACCCTCGCGAGGTTGTTCTTCCTTGTACTGTTCTTCCACATCAGCCCAAGAGGCAATCCACCCACCACAAACTAGAGTAGGGTATTACACCACAACGGTGGCCCGAACTAGTATAAACTCTGCGTCTCTTGTGTTGTTCTTGTAGTAGTTATATCCTACGAGACGGAGAGGTAGAAGGCACGATCTCCGCGCGCACCCCAGAATTCGAACCTTAAGGGTCTGCCGGAACCCGTGATCCGACAGTTATGCTTGAAGGCTGCTAGGGCCTCTGCGCCCGGACAGTCGACTATCTGATTTTTGTTTGTTAGGAACCGTGTCCAAAATTGCCTGGCCGATTCCTCCGGCTGCTGAATTATGTTGCTTAGGTCGTCAGCGTCCGGTGGTCGCACATAAGTGCCCTGGAAGTTGTCGAGGAATGCGGCTTCCAGGTCCTCCCAAGAAACGATTGAGTCCGCTGGCAGGCTGTTAAGCCAGTGCCGGGTCGGTCCTTTGAGTTTGAGAGGGAGGTATTTGTTGGCGTGTAGATCATCGCCACGTGCCATGTGGATGTGAAGGAGATAATCCTCGATCCATACCGCCGGATCTGTCGTGCCATCGTATGATTCGATGTTTACGGGTTTGAAACCCTCTGGGATTTTATGATCCATTACTTCATCTGTGAAGCATACTGGGTGTGCGGCGCCCCTGTATTGGGCTATGTCACGACGCAGCTCAGAAGAGCTATGTCTGTTGTGTTCGGCCTGGCCGGATTTATTGTGTCCGGAGTGAAGATCATCGTCACGTGTCGTCGGGCGCCTGCGCGATCCGTAGATCGATCTTGTTTGCCTTGCTTTATCCTCCAGTACATCTCGCAGGTCTGGCGCATTTTCCCGTGCCTTGGTTGAACGGCGTCGGGGCATGGCTTGGGTGGAGGTTCGACAGGCCTCTCTGTCACGGCCGCGAGGTGGCCGGTCTGCCATGTCGTGCGCTGGTAATGTAGGCGCTTTCTCCTCTGATCGGGGTAGCGGCCTGCGCTTAGGATAATTCTTGGAGGGGCGCTCGAGGTCGTACTCTTCGGCCGCAAGGACTTCAGTCCATCTGTCAGCTAGCAAATCTTGACCAGCTCTAAGCTATTGCTGCTTTTTTTTTAGGCTGTTCGCCGTGGCTAAAAGCCTGCGTTTGAAACGCTCTTGTTCGGCGGGGTCTGATGGTACAACGAATTCGTCGTCATCGAGGCTTGCCTCGTCTTCGGAGGGAGGCATATAGTTATCATCCTCAACCTCTCGTTCTGCCGCTCTCTCATGAGGGCTGGCTTCTCCATCTTCCTGCGCCGAATCTTGCTGGGTTGGGTGTTCTTCGGCGCTATCCGGGGTAGTATTATCTCCCGTGCCGGAATCACCGTTTTTGCTTTGGCGGGATTTAGAGCGGCGCCGCTGACGTCGGCGCTTTGGCTGTTTCTTGGAGGTGTCATCCCCTGCTGTTCCATCGTCATCTCCATCCTTTGGAGTATCCACCATATATACGTCATATGACGAGGTGGCCGTCCAGCGCCCTACAGGTGCTGGTTCCTGTTCGTCTCCTACTTCGTCGTCCATACAGTCAAAGTCTTCGGAGCTGAAGTCAAGCATGTCGGTGAAATCGTCGACAGTGGCTACCAAGTGGGTGGTGGGAGGGCTTTGAATATCTTCATCGTCCATATCCCACCCTCGCTGATCGTAATCCAGCCACGGCTCTCCTGATAAAGAGAGAGACTTGAGAGAATTCAAGATGTCGCCAAAAGGCGAATGCTGAAAGATGTCCGCGGCGGTTAACTCCATTATCGGCGCCCAATCGGCTTCGACTGGCAAGGGCGCGGGGGGTTTGGAGTTCGGAGAGGAGTCCGGACCCTCGGGATCACAGGTCACGCGGAGTGCAGGGCTGGCGTTCGGCTCGATCGCCTTTGAGATCGCAGCCCCCGAGGTGACGTCCAACCGCTCATCCTCAATTGGTGCAATAGGCTCCGAGTCAAGGGTCGGAACCGGTGCGTGTGTGGCCTCCAGGACACTGTTCAGAGGCAGAGCTAGATCGTCCCGTCGAGGTAGTGCGGCGCGCTTGGCTGTGGCTCGAACCCGTCGAAGATCAAGTCTCCACGGATATCCGCCGTGTAGTTTAAGCTTCCAAACCTGACTTGATGGCCACGGGCGCAGCTTTCGATCTGCTCCAGATGACCAAGCGAATTGGCCCGCAGAGCAAAGCCACCGAAGACGAAGATCTGTCCGGGGAGAAAAGTCTCACCCTGGACCTCATCGTTGTTGATGATCAAAGGAGCCATCGGGCCTAAAGGTGATGACACAGATGATCTCTCAATGAAAGCACCAATGTCGGTGTCAAAACCAGCGGATCTCGGGTAGGGGGTCCCGAACTGTGCGTCAAGGTCGGATGGTAACAGGAGACAAGGGACACGAAGTTTACCCAGGTTCAGGCCCTCTCGATGGAGGTAAAACCCTACTCCTGCTTGATTGATATTGATGATATGGGTAGTACAAGAGTAGATCTACCACGAGATCAAGGAGGCTAAACCCTAGAAGCTAGCCTATGGTATGATTGTGTATGATGATGGTTCTGTCCTACGGACTACAACCCTCCGGTTTATATAGACACCGGATAGGGTTAGGGTTACACAGAGTCGGTTACAATGGTAGGAGATCTTGAGTATCCGCATCGCCTAGCTTGCCTTCCATGCCAAGGAAAGTTCCTTCCGGACACAGGACGAAGTCTTCAATCTTGTATCTTCATAGTCCAGGAGTCCGGCGAAGGTATAGTCCGGCTACCCGAACACCCCCTAATCCAGGACTCCCTCAGGTAATGTCAACAATAATAACTCATGCTCCCCTACATCCAATTAGATATATCTATCAGGATCTTTCCAACATACTATGCTGGCCAAAGGATAAAGTGTAAAAAGGAAAGGTGAAGATCACCATGACTCTTGCATATGGTAGAGGATAATAATAAAAGATAGGCCCTTCGCAGAGGGAAGCAGAGGTTGCCATGCGCTTTTATGGTTGGATGCACAAAATCTTAATGCGAAAGAACGTCACTTTATATTGCCCCTTGTGATATGAACCTTTATTATGCAGTCCGTCGCTTTTATTTATTCCACATCACAAGATTGTATAAAAGCTTATTTCCTCCACACCAATCAACCATACATATTTAGAGAGCAATTTTTATTGCTTGCACCGATGACAACGTACTTGAAGGATCTTACTCAATCCATAGGTAGATATGGTGGACTCTCATGGCAAAACTGGTTTAAGGGTATTTGGAAGCACAAGTAGTATCTCTACTTGGTGCTAAGAATTTGGCTAGCATGAGGGGGAAAGGCAAGCTCAACATGTTAATGATCCATGACAATATACTTTATCTCAGATATAAGAAAACATAACCCATTACGTTGTCTTCCTTGTCCAACATCAACTCTTTAGCATGTCATATTTTAATGAGTGCTCCCAATCATAAAAGATGTCCATAATAATATATTTATATGTGAAACCTCTCTTCCTTTATTACTTCCTATTAATTGCAATGATGACCAAAGCTATGTTTGTCAACTCCCAACAACTTTTAATCATCATACTCTTTCTACGTGAAGTCATTACTCTCAATAAGATCAACACGAACTCTTTGTTTCTTTTTATTCTTTTTCTCTTTTCTTTTATTCACTCAAGATCATGGCAAAAATAATCAAGCCCTTGACTCAACACTAATCTTTATTATATAGCTCACGGACTCGATTACATAGAGAGATCATAAAGCAAAACTCAAAACTAGATCATGTCATAAACTTTATTCTACTAGATCAAGATACTACTAATAGGATCGAGCTAAGAAAAACGGTAAAGATAGGAGTGTGATTGTGATACGATACCGGGGCACCTCCTCCAAGCTTGGCAGTTGCCAAGCGGAGTGCCCATACCCATGTGATTATGTCTCCCTTGCTGGTTAAGAAGGTGGAGGTGATGATGGATAGTCGCACATCGAGCGCAAGAGGTCCTCCAGCTTGCGAATAATGCCCTTGAGTGCAACGATATGCTCCTTCAACAAAATATTTTCATGTGTGAGATATTGTTCTGTATATGAGCTAACTCAATCATCTTGAAAGCTTCGATCTCAGTTGGGGTAAGAAGATTGTGATCAAGTTGAAGGATGTCTTATGCTGCCGGAGCTTGATCCTCCGTGACCTTCTTGATCACTTCATCCTTGTTGATCTCCATTGGTTCTTCCCTCTTCAGCTCTATCTTCATTAGCCAAGCATCGTTGTCACCATTGTTGGAGGAGGGGGGCGACATGATGCCTGGCCTTGACAACCCTGACAGAGAACAGCTCGAAACAAGAACAGAGGATAATTGTGTGGTACAGGAGTCAAAACCTTCGGGAGATTATATAATGAATTTTTACCGACCAAAATACGTATTGTGCAAGAAAACGGAGTCCGGATAGCACACGAGGTGCCCACGAGGTAGGGGCGCGCCCAGTAGGGTAGGGCACGCCCTCCACCCTCGTGGAGCCCTCGCGTCCTTCCCGGGCTGCTTATTATTTTTCTATTTTTCTAAATATTCCAAAACAGAGAAATATTGCCTTAAAACTGTTTTGGAGTCGGTTTACTTACCGTACCACATAGCTATTCCTTTTTGGAGTCTGAAACGTTCTGAAAAGTGTCTCTTATGTATTCCTCCGGGGTTATGGTTTCAATAACATTGGTTTCAACATTTATGGGATTACCTGAGATATAATGTTTGATTCTTTGACCGTTCACCACCTTCGGATTTGTGCCTTCGAAGTTGTTGATTTTTATGGCACCGGAATGGTAGACCTCCTCGATAACGTAAGGACCTTCCCATTTAGAGAGAAGTTTTCCTTAAAAAAATCTTAAACGAGAGTTGTATAGTAATACATAATCACCTACATTAAACTCACGCTTTTGTATTCTTTTGTCATGCCATCTTTTAACTTTTTCTTTAAACAACTTGGCATTCTCATAAGCTTGGGTTCTCCATTCATCAAGTGAGCTAATGTCAAATAACCTCTTTTCACCGGCAAGTTTGAAATCATAATTGAGCTCTTTAATAGCCCAATAAGCTTTATTTTCTAGTTCGAGAGGTAAGTGACATGCTTTTCCATAAACCATTTTATAAGGAGACATACCCATAGGATTTTTATATGCAGTTCTATAGGCCCATAATGCATCATCAAGTTTCTTAGACCAATTCTTTCTAGACCTACTGATAGTCTTTTGCAAAATTAATTTGAGTTCTCTGTTGCTCAATTCTACTTGACCACTAGACTATGGGTGATAGGGAGATGCAATTCTATGATTAACATCATATTTAGCAAGCATTTTATGGAAAGCACCATGAATAAAATGTGAACCACCATCAGTCATTAAATATCTAGGGACTCCAAACCTCGGGAAAATGACTTCTTTAAGCATCTTAATAGAAGTGTTATGATCAGCACTACTAGTTGGAATAGCTTCTACCCACTTAGTAACGTAATCAACAGCAACTAAAATATGTGTATATCCATTAGAGGCAGGAAAGGTCCCATATAATCAAAGCCCCAAACATCAAATGGTTCAATAACGAGTGAATAGTTCATAGGCATTTCTTGACGTCTACTAATATTACCAATTCTTTGACATGCATCACAAGACAAGACAAACTTACGGGCATCCTTGAAGAGAGTAGGCCAATAAAAACCACATTGCAATACCTTATGTGCAGTTCTATCTCCAGCGTGGTGTCCTCCATAAGCTTCGGAGCGACACTTGCGTAGGATCTGTTCCTATTCATGCTCAGGTAGACAACGTCTAATAACACCATCTACTCCTTCTTTATAAAGATGTGGGTCATCCCAAAAGTAATGCCTCAAATCATAGAAGAACTTTTTATTTTGTTGGTATGTGAAACTAGGTGGTATAAATTTAGCAACAATGTAATTAGCATAATCAGCATACCATGGAGTTGAACAAGAAGTATTTATGACATTTAATTGCTCATCAGGAAAGCTATCATCAATAGGTAGTGGGTCATCAAGAACATTTTCTAACCTAGACAAGTTGTCTGCAACGGGGTTCTCAGCTCCCTTTCTATCAACAATATGCAAATCAAATTCTTGTAGCAGGAGAACCCATCTAATAAGTCTTGGTTTAGCATCCTTCTCTTCCATAAGATATTTAATAGCAGCATGATCAGTGTGAATAGTTACTTTAGAATCAACAATATAAGGTCTGAACTTATCACAAGCAAATACTACTTCTAAAAATTCTTTCTCAGTAGTAGCATAATTTCTTTGAGCATTGTCTAGAGTTTTACTAGCATATTGAATAACATTTAATTTCTTATCAACTCTTTGCCCTAGAACAGCACCTACAGCATAATCACTAGCATCACACATAATTTCAAAAGGTAAATTCCAATCAGGTGGTTGAACAATAGGTGCGGAGATCAATGTTTTCTTAAGTATTTCAAATGATTCTACACAATCATCATCAAAGACAAAGGGTATATCTTTTTGTAATAAATTAGTCAGAGGCCGAGAAATTTTTGAGAAGTCCTTAATGAACCTCCTATAAAAACCGGCGTGACCAAGGAAACTTCTTATACCTTTGATGTCCTTGGGACATGGCATCTTCTCAATAGCATCAACCTTGGCTTTATCAACTTCAATACCTCTTTTAGAAACTTTATGCCCTAAGACAATACCTTCATTAACCATAAAGTGGCACTTATCCCAATTCAAGACAAGATTAGTTTCTTCACATCTCTGCAAAACTCGATCAAGATTGCTCAAGCAATCATCAAAAGAGGATCCATAGACGGAGAAATCGTCCATGAAAACCTCACAAATCTTTTCACAGAAGTCAGAGAATATAGCCATCATGCATCTTTGAAAGGTAGCAGGTGCATTACATAAACCAAAAGGCATACGTCTATAAGCAAAAGTACCAAAAGGGCATGTAAAAGTGGTCTTTGACTGATCATTGGCTGACACAGGTATTTGAGAGAAACCAGAATAACCATCTAGAAAGCAAAAATGAGTATGTTTGGATAATGTTTCTAGCATTTGATCGATAAAAGGTAAGGGGTAATGATCTTTCTTAGTAGCTTTATTTAATTTGCGGAAATCAATTACCATCCTATACCCTGTAATAATTCTTTGAGGAATCAATTCATCTTTATCATTAGGAATAACAGTAATACCTCCTTTCTTAGGGACACAATGGACAGGACATACCCACTGACCATCAGCAACGGGATAAATTATACCTGCCTCAAGGAGCTTTACTATTTCCTTTCTTACCACTTCTTTCATTTTAGGATTCAGCCGTTGTTGATGATCAATAACTGGTTTGGCATCTTTCTCCAAATTTATTTTATGTTGACATAGAGTGGGACTAATGCCCTTAAGATCATCAAGAGTATATCCAATAGCAGCACAGTGCTTCTTCAGAGTTTTCAATCAGCTTTATTTTTCATGCTCTGAAAGGTTAGCACTAATAATAACAGGATATATCTTTTTCTCATCAAGATAAGGATATTTAAGAGTATCAGGCAACGGTTTAAGCTCAAACACGGGATCACCCTTGGGTGGAGGAGGATCCCCTAGGATTTCAACAGGCAAATTGTGTTTCAGAATAGGTTCCTGTTTAAAGAATACTTCATCTATTTCCCTTCTTTCATTCATAAACATATCATTTTCATGGTCTAGCAAATATTGTTCTAAAGGATCACTAGGAGTTACGGCAATAGAAGCAAGACCAATAATTTCATCCTTACTAGGCAATTCTTATTCACGGTGTTGTCTACTAAATTTAGAGAAATTAAACTCATGAGACATATCACCCAAACCAATAGTAACAACATTCTTTTCGCAGTCTGTCCTAGCATTAACAGTGTTCAAGAAGGGTCTACCAAAAATAATGGGACAAAAGCTATCTTGCGGGGAACCAAGGACAAGAAAATCAGCAAGATATTTAGTTTTTCCACACAAGACTTCAACATCTCTAACAATTCCCATTGGTGAAATAGTATCTCTATTGGCATGCTTAATTGTGACATCAATATCTTCTAACTCAGCAGGTGCAATTTCGTGCATAATTTCTTTGTATAAGTCAAAGGGTATTGCACTAACAATAGCACCCATATCACACAAGCCATGATAACAACGATCTCCTATTTTAACAGAAATAACAGGCACGCCTACCACAGGTCTATGTTTATCTTTAGCACAAGGTTTGGCAATTCTAGCAGTTTCTGCAGAAATAAATAACATGCCCATCAATATTATCAGCCAAGAGATCTTTAACAATAGCAATATGAGGTTCAAATTTAACTTTCTCAAGGGGTGTATAACTTCTAATATTGCTTTTACGAACCACAGTTGAAGCTTTAGCATGATCTTTTATTCTAACAGGAAAAGGTGGTTTCCCAACATAAGAAGTAGGAACAATAGGATCATTATAAGTGACAGTCTTTTCTTCAACTTTAATAGGTGCAGCTACTTTTACTTCTATGGGAGGATGATATTTAAACCACTTCTCCTTGGGGAGATCAACATAAGTAGCAAAAGATTCACAGAAAGAAGCTACTATCTCAGAGTCAAGTCCATATTTAGTGCTAAGTTTACGGAAAACATAGGGATCCATAAAAGATTTAACACAATCAAACTTAAGTCTCATACCTAGCTCCTTACCTTCATCAAGATCCCAATCTTCAGAGTTGCGTTTAATTCTATTCAATAAGTTCCATTTGAATTCAATAGTCTTCGTCGTAAAAGAGCCAGCACAAGAAGTATCGAGCATGGTGCGATTGTTATCAGAAAGCCGAGCATAAAAACTTTGAAGAATTATTTCTCTCGGGAGCTCATGATTTGGGCATGAATATAACATTGATTTAAGCCTCCCCCAAGCTTGAGCGATGCTTTCTCCTTCGCGAGGCAAAAAAATTATATATATAATTGCGATCATGATGAACAAGATGCATAGAATAAAACTTCTGATGAAATTCCAATTTCAATTGTTTGTAGTTCCATGACCCCATATCATCACATAGCCTATACCATGTAAATGCATCTCCCTTCAAATATAAAGGGAAGACCTCCTTCTTAACAACATCATCGGGTATACCTGCAAGCTTAAATAATCCACAAACTTCATCCACATAGATTAGATGCTCATCAGGATGCTTTGTTCCATCTCCTGCAAAAGGATTATCTAGCAGTTTTTCTAACATACCCGAAGGAACTTCAAAGGTAACATTTTCATTTTCAGTAGGTTCAGTAGGTTGAGGAGCAACTCTTTGCTCAACTGGTCGGGGTGAAGATACCCCGAACAAGCCCCTCAGAGGATTACTTTCCGTAGGAACAAGTGACAGTAAATTTCAGCACACTATATAAATTTTTCCTTACCAAACTCAACCTACCAAAGGCGCTTCACTCCCCGGCAACAGCGCCATAAAAGAGTCTTGATGACCCACAAGTATAGGGGATCTATCGTAGTCCTTTCGATAAGTAAGAGTGTCAAACCCAACGAGGAGCAGAAGGAAATGATAAGCGGTTTTCAGCAAGGTATTCTCTGCAAGTACTGAAATAAGTGGTAACAGATAGTTTTGTGATAAAATAATTTGTAACGAGCAACAAGTAACAAAAGTAAATAAAGTGCAGCAAGTTGGCCCAATCCTTTTTGTAGCAAAGTACAAGCCTGGACAAACTCTTATATAGAGAAAAGCGCTCCCGAGAACACATGGGAATATCGTCAAGCTAGTTTTCATCACGTTCATATGATTCGCGTTCGGTACTTTGATAATTTGATATGTGGGTGGACCCGTGCTTGGGTGCTGTTCTTACTTGAACAAGCCTCCCACTTATGATTAACCTCTATTCGAAGCATCCGCAACTACAACAAAAGTATTAAGGTAAACCTAACCATAGCATGAAACATATGGATCCAAATCAGCCCCTTACGAAGCAACACATAAACTAGGGTTTAAGCTTCTGTCACTCTAGCAACCCATCATCTACTTATTACTTCCCAATGCCCTCCTCTAGGCCCAAATAATGGTGAAGTGTTATGTAGTCAATGTTCACATAACACCACTAGAGGATAGACAACATACATCTCATCAAAATATCGAACAAATACCAAATTCACATGACTACTAATAGCAAGACTTCTCCCATGTCCTCAGGAACAAACGTAACTACTCACAAAGCATATTCACGTTCATAATTAGAAGGGTATTAATATGCATTAAGGATCAGAACATATGATCTTCCACCAAATAAACTAACTAGCATCAACTACAAGGAGTAATCAACACTACTAGCAACCTACTAGTACCAATCCCGGACTTGGAGACAAGAATTGGATACAAGAGTGAACTAGGGTTTTGAGAGGAGATGGTGCTGGTGAAGATGTTGATGGAGATTGCCCTCTCCCGATGAGAGGAGCGTTGGTGATGACGATGGCGATGATTTCCCCCTCCCGAAGGGAAGTGTCCTCGGCAGAACAGCTCTGTCGGAGCCCTAGATTGGTTCGGCCAAGGTTCCGCCTCGTGGCGGCGGAGTCTCGTCCTGAAAGGTTGCTTCTGATTTTTTTCCTCGACGAAAGACCTCATATAGCAGAAGATGGCCACCGGAGAGCCAACAGGGGGCCCACGAGGCAGGGGGCGCGCCCTGGGGGGTAGGGCGCGCCCCCACCCTCGTGGCCAGGTGGGGCCCCCTCTGACGTACTTCTTCTGCTCAATATTTTTTATATATTCTGAAAATAACTTCTGTGGAGTTTCAAGACTTTTGGAGTTGCGCAGAATAAGTTTCTATTTGCTCCTTTTCCAGCCCAGAATTCCAGCTGCCGGCATTCTCCCTCCTTATGTAAACCTTGTAAAATAAGAGAGAATAGGCATAAGTATTGTGACATAATGTATAATAACAGCCCATAATGCAATAAATATCGATATAAAAGCATGATGCAAAATGGATGTATCACCTTTCTAGAGAAGGAGTTTCTCTCGGAAGAAGTGAGTGGGAGGAAAGTAGAACTTGATGAGGTAATTGTACCTTCTCTCGAATTGGAAAGTAGCTCATCATTGAAATCAGTTCCAGTGATGCCTGCACCAATTAGTGAGGAAGTTAATGATGATGATCATGAAACTTCAGATCAAGTTACTACCGAACCTCGTAGGTCAACCAGAATACGATCTGCACTAGAATGGTACGGTAATCCTGTTCTGGAAGTCGCGTTACTAGACCATGACGAACCTACGAACTACGAGGAAGCGATGATGAGCCCAAATTCCGTGAAATGGCTTGAGGCCATGAAATCTGAGATGGGATCCATGTATGAGAACAAAGTATGAACTTTGATTGACTTGCCCGATGATCGGCGAGCCATTGAGGTTAAATGGATCTTCAAGAGGAAGACGGGCGCTGATAGTAGTGTTACTATTTACAAAGCTCAAATTGTCACAAAAGGTTTTCGACAAGTTCAAGGTGTTGACTACGATGAGAGTTTATCACTCGTATCTATGCTTAAAGTCTGTCTGTATCATGTTAGCAATTGCCGCATTTCTATGAAATTTGGCAAAATGGATGTCAAAACTGCATTCCTTAATGGATTTCTTAAAGAAGAGTTGTATATGATACAACCAAAAGGTTTTGTCAGTCCTAAAGGTGCTAACAAAATGTGCAAACTCCAGCGATCCATTTATGGACTGGTGCAAGCATCTTTGAATTGGAATGTACGCTTTGATAGTGTGATCAAAGCATATGGTTTTATACAGACTTTTGGAGAAGTCTGTATTTACAAGAAAGTGAGTGGGAGCTCTGTAGCATTTCTAATATTATATGTGGATGACATATTGTTGATTGGAAATAATACAGAATTTCTAGATAGCATAAAAGGATACTTGAATAAGAATTTTTCAATGAAAGACCTCAGTGAAGCTACATACATATTGGGCATCAAGATCTATAAAGATAGATCAAGACGCTTGATAAGACTTTCAATGAGTACATACCTTGATAAGATTTTGAAGGAGTTCAAAATGGATCAGTCAAAGAAGGAGTTCTTGCTTGAGTTGTAAGTTGTGAAGTTGAGTAAAGACTCAAAACCCGACCACGGCAGAAAATAGAAAGAGAATGAAAAAGTCATTCCCTATGCCTCGGTCATAGGTTCTATAAAGTATGCTATGCTGTGTACCAGACCTATTGTGTACCTTTCCATGAGTTTGGCAAGGGGGTATGATATTAATCCAGGAGTGGATCACTTGACAGCGGTTAATATTATCCTTAGAAGACTAAGGAGATATTTCTCGGTTATGGAGGTGATAAAGAGTTCATCGTAAAGAGTTACGCTGATGCAAGCTTTTACACTGACCTGGATGACTCCGAGTCTCAATCTGGATACATATTGAAAGTGGGAGCAATTAGCTAGAGTAGCTCCATGCAAAGCATTGTAGACATAGAAAATTTACAAAATACATACGGCTCTGAATGTGACAGACCCATTGACTAAACTTCTCTCGCAAGAAAAACATGATCACTCTTTGGGTGTTAATCACATAGCGATGTGAACTAGATTATTGACTCTAGTAAACCCTTTGGGTATTAGTCACATATAGATGTGAACTAATCACATAAAGATGTGAACTATTAGTGTTAAATCACATGACAATGTGAACTAGATTATTGACTCTAGTGCAAGTGGGAGACTGAAGGAAATATGCCCTAGAGGCAATAATAAAGTTGTTATTTATATTTCCTTATATCATGATAAATGTTTATTATTCATGCTAGAATTGTATTAACCGGAAACTTAGTACATGTGTGAATACATAGACAAAACAGAATGTCCCTAGTATGCCTCTACTTGACTAGCTCGATAATCAAAGATGGTTAAGTTTCCTAACCATAGACATGTGTTGTCATTTGATGAACGGGATCACATCATTGGGAGAATGATGTGATGGACAAGACCCATCCGTTAGCTTAGCATTATGATCGTTAGTTTTATTTCTATTGCTTTCTTCATGATTTATACATGTTCCTCTGACTATGAGATTATGCAACTCCCAAACACCGGACGAACACCTAGTGTGCTATCAAACGTCACAATGTAACTGGGTGATTATAAAGATACTCTACAGGTGTCTCCGAAGGTGTTTGTTGGGTTGGCATAGATCGAGATTAGGATTTGTCACTCCGTGTATCGGAGAGGTATCTCTGGGCCCTCTCGGTAATGCACGTCACTGTAAGCCTTGCAAGCAATGTGACTAATGAGTTAGTTGCGGGATGATGCATTATAGAACAAGTAAAGAGACTTGCCAGTAACGATATTGAACTAGGCATGATGATACCGACGATAAAATCTCGGGCAAGTAACATACCGATGACAAAGGGAACAACGTATGTTGTTGTGCGGTTTGGCCAATAAAGATCTTCGTAGAATATGTAGGAACCAACATGAGCATCCAGGTTATGCTATTGGTTATTAACCGGAGATGAGTCTCGGTCATGTCTACATAGTTCTCGAACCCATAGGGTCCGCATGCTTAACGTTTGATGACGATTGGTATTATGAGTTTATGTGATTTGATGTACCAAAGGGTGTTCGGAGTCCCGGATGAGATTATGGACATGACGAGGAGTCTTGAAATGGTCGAGACATAAAGATTAATATATTGGACCATGTTGTTCGGACACCGGAAGTGTTCTGGAGAGTTTCAGATAAAACCGGAGTGTTGAAGGGTTACCGGAACCCCCCTCCCCCCCGGAAGTTAGTGGGCCACCATGGGCCTTGGAGGAGAGAGGGCCGGCTAGGAGGTGGCGCGCGCCCCCTGTCAGTGTCAAAACCGGCGGATCTCGGGTAGGGGGTCCCGAACTATGCGTCTAAGGTCAATGGTAACAGGAGACGGGGGACACGATGTTTACCCAGGTTCGGGCCCACTTGATGGAGGTAATACCTGCTACCTCTTGAGCTTGCATTGATTTTCCCCGAAGAGGAGAGGATGATGCAGCAGAGTAGCGTAAGTATTTCCCTCAGTTTTTGAGAACCAAGGTATCAATCCAGTAGGAGGCCACGCTCAAGTCCCTCGTACCTGCACAAATCGATAGCAACTCACAACCAACGTGATTAGGGGTTGTCAATCCCTTCACGGTCTCTTACGAGAGTGAGATCTAATAGAGATAATATTTTCGTATTTTTGATATAAAGATGCAAAGTGAAAAGTAAAAGGCAAAGTAAAAACAAAGCAAGATTAAAGTGATGGAGATTGATATGATGAGAATAGACCCGGGGGCCATAGGTTTCACTAGTGGCTTCTCTCGAGAACATAAGTTTTCTACGATGGGTGAACAAATTACTGTTGAGCAATTGACAGAATTGAGCATAATTATGAGAATATCTAGGCATGATCATGTATATAGGCATCACGTCCGTGACAAGTAGATCGAAACGATTCTGCATCTACTACTATTACTCCACTCATCGACCGCTATCCAGCATGCATCTAGAGTATTAAGTTAAAAACAGAGTAACGCTTTAAGCAAGATGACATGATGTAGAGAGATAAATTCATGCAATATGAAATAAACCCCATCTTGTTATCCTCGATGGCAACGATACAATACGTGCCTTGCTGCCCCTTCTATCACTGGGAAAGGACACCGCAAGATCGAACCCAAAGCTAAGCACTTCTCACAAGGCAAGAACTACCAATCTAGTTGGCCAAACCAAACGGATAATTCGAAGAGACTTGCAAAGATAACCAATCATACATAAAAGAATTCAGAGAAGATTCAAATATTATTCATAGATAGACTTGATCATAAACCCACAATTCATCGGTCTCAACAAACACACCGCAAAAGAAGAAGATTACATCAAATAGATCTCCACAAGAGAGGGGGAGAACATTGTATTGAGATACAAAAAGAGAGAAGAAGCCATCTAGCTAATAACTATGGACCCGAAGGTCTGAGGTAAACTACTCGCACTTCATCGGAGAGGCTATGATGATGTAGAAGCCCTCCGTGATGACGGCCCTCTCCGGCGGAGCTCCGGAACAGGCCCAAAGATGGGATCTCGTGGATACAGAAAGTTGCGGCGGTGGAGTTAGGTTTTTTGCTCCTGTTCTGATCGTTTGGGGGTACGTGGGTATATATAGGAGGAAGGAGTACGTCGGTGGAGCACCGAGGGGCCCACGAGGCAGGGGCACACCCTATAGGGGGGGCGCGCCTCCCACCCTCGTGACCGCCTCCGGTACTTCTTGGAGTAGGGTCCAAGTCTCCTGTGTCATAATCGGGAAGAAAATCACGTTCCAAAAAGGATTTTTTTCTGTTTGGACTCCGTTTGATATTCTATTTCTTCGAAACACTGAAATAGGCAAAAAAACAGCAATTCTGGGCTGGGCCTCCGGTTAATAGGTTAGTCCCAAAAATAATATAAAAGTGGAAAACAAAGCCCAATATAGTCCAAAATAGTAGGTAATATAGCATGGAGCAATCAAAAATTATAGATACGTTGGAGATGTATCAATACCCTACTTCCTGCTTGATTGATCTTGATGAATATGAGGATTACAAGAGTTGATCTACCACGAGATCGTAATGGCTAAACCCGAGATGTCTAGCCTGTATGTTTGTGTTCACCTCTATGGACTAAACCCTCCGTTTTATATAGACACCGGAGGGGCCTAGAGTTACACAGAGTCGGTTTACAGAGGAAGGAATCTTCATATCCGAACGCCAAGCTTGCCATCCACGCAAAGGAGAGTCCCATCCGGACACAGGAGGAAGTCTTCTGTCTTGTATCTTCACGGCCCATTAGTCCGGCCCACCTCACATAGCCCGGACGCCCAAGGACCCCTTAATCCAGGACTCCCTCAGTAGCCCCTGAACCAGGCTTCAATGATGATGTGTCCGACGCGCAGATTGTCTTCGGCATTGCTAGGCGGGTTCCTCCTTCGAATACTCCAAAGCAGTCCTCAAACACAGAAAACGTGTCCGACTCTGCAAAACAAGTACCACACCCAACCGTAGAGAGTATAATATTTCATGGATCCCATCTACTGACAACTTTTGTAGAGAGACATCACGTCCCTGCCCGGTCATTATTTCGAACCGTTTTTAGCCTCCCGCTCCATGTTTTGAGATGCGGTTTTCATTGGCACGTCTTGTCGAAGCAGAGATTGTGTCCCCTTATTACGGGATTCTCATCAATATGGGCGTGGGTAATCCAACCGCGCCGTCAGCACGACCCTTGGGGAATAGGCGAGTTTTAAGGCGAATGGGGAGGCGCTTGATATTCGCTGCCTTTATAAAGAGATAAGGATTCACCCTTTCACCCACGCTTTCTTTCTCTCTGCCCACCCATTCTCGAGCTCCAGCGCCCAAGTTTCCATCCTTTCCGCCTCAAAAAAGCACTACGACCATGTCTGGATATGGAACGTAGGGCAAGTGGATGGCCTCCTCCGTCACGGAGAAGGACATCACGAAGCTCCGGGAGGCAGGGTACTTGGCCCAGGAAATCGCCCATCGGCTCCCGGCCAAGGGGCAGATCATCCCCATCCTGAATCCCCATGAGAGGGTGGTGTTCATTCCCCACTTCGTCCGCGGGTTAGGGTTTTCCTCTCCACCCCTTCGTCCGTGGACTCATGTTTTACTATGGGCTAGATTTGAATAATCTGGCCCCAAACTCCTTCCTCAACATATCGGCTTTCATTGTCGTGTGCGAGGCCTTCCTCCGCATCCCACCCCACTTCGGATTGTGGCTAAAGACCTTCAAAGTGAAGCCGAAAGGTTGTACAGCAAGGATGATTGTGGCACACTAACAAATAAAGACACAAATAATACAACACATATCATGTTGGTAAATAAAAATATAGCTCCAAGTAAATTACCGATGGAAGTGGACGAAAGAGGGGATGCCTTCCGGGGCATCCCCAAGCTTTGACTTTTTGGTGTCCTTGGATTATCTTGTGGGTGCCATGGGCATCCCCAAGCTTAGGCTCTTGCCACTCCTTGTTCCATAATCCATCAAAAGAATTCACCCAAAACTTGAAAACTTCACAACACAAAACTCAATAGAAATCTCGTGAGCTCCGTTAGAGAAAGAAAACATAAAACCACTTCAAGGTACTGTAATGAACTCATTTTTATTTATTTTGGTGTTAAACCTACTGTATTCCAACTTCTCTATGGACTATAAACTATTTTACTAACCATAGATTCATCAAAATAAGCAAACAACACACGAAAGACAGAATCTGTCAAAAATAGAATAGTCTGTAGTAATCTGTAACTAAAGCAAACTTCTGGAACTCCCAAAAATCTAACAAAATTAGAAGGCCTAGACAATTTGTTTATTGATCAGTAGCAATTGGAATCAGTATTTTATCATGTTCTGATGATTTTTAATAATTCAGGCACTGAATGCAAAGTTTCTGGAAATTACAGCAAGATCAAATAACTATCATCCAAGAAGATCCAATAGGTCTAGCTTGGCACAAACACTAATTAAAACACAAAACCACATCCAAATAGAAGGTAGATGGGTTATTTATTCCCTAACAGAATAAAAGAAAAAAACTAAAAATAAAATTGGGTTGCCTCCCAACAAGCGCTATCGTTTAACGCCCCTAGCTAGGCATAAAAGCGAGGATAGATCTAGGTATTGCCATCTTTGGAAGGCAATCCATAAGTGGCTCTCATGATGGTTTCATATGGCAATTTTATTTTCTTTCTTGGAAATTGTTCCATGCCCTTTTTTAATGGAAATTGGAATATAATATTCCCTTCCTTCATATCAATAATCGCACCAACCGTTCTAAGGAAAGGTCTACCAAGAATAATAGGGCAAGAAGGATTGCAATCTATATCAAGAACAATGAAATCTACGGGCACATAATTTCTATTTGCAACAATAATAACATCATTAATCCTTCCCATAGGTTTCTTAATAGTAGAATCCGCGAGATGTAAGTTAAAGAGCAATCATCAAGATCGCGGAAATCTAGCAAATCACACAAAGTCTTGGGGATAGTGGAGACACTAGCACCCAAATCACACAAAGCATGAAACTCATGATCTTTAATTTTAATTTTAGGGACAATTCCATTTATCCCCCTAACTTGAGCCACCACCTGGCATTTGCCCCTAATTTTCAGGTATGCTCAAAAATACCCCTCTTCCATCAAGTCACCTTACAGAAATGCCCTTGCCGTCCGGTCAAAGGGGTTTGACCGTCTGGTGAATAGTAACATGGGGAACAGTAAATTTGAAAAAAATAGCAAAAAAATCAAAATAATCTGAAATTTTGTGGGATCAAAGATACTTAAGGGCGCAAGGTGTGTGCAAATTTTCACGTTGTTTGGACATTCCAGGAACTCGTGGGAAAGGAAAAAAAATAAATCTGTACGCTGTGAACAGTAAATTCAAAAAATAGCAAGAAAATTTTAAAAATATATGAATTTTTTTGGCATCAAAGAGGCTTGGGTGCGCAAGGCGCTTGCAAATTTTTGTGATCAAATGGCATGCGAGGTGCTCTAGCAAAAAAAAACAAAATAGTGCATTTTTTCAAAGTTTTTTCTGCGCCAATTTTTTTTCTCCACGAGCTCCTACAGTGTCGAAACGCAAAAAAATATTGCACGCGCCTTGCGCACCCCAGCCTCTTTGATGCCAAAAAGTTTCATCTTTTTTTGAATTTTCTTGCTATTTTTTTTAATTTACTGCTCAAAGCGTACATTTTAAAAAATTTCATTTGACACGAGCTGCTGGAATGTCCAAACTATGCCAAAATTTGCACACGCCTTGCTCCCTTGAGTATCTTCGATCCTACAAAATTTCGGATTTTTTTGATTTTTTTGCTATTTTTTCGATTTTACTCTTCATCATTTACTATTCATCAGACGGTCAAACCCCTTTGACCAGATAGTAACGGCACAGAAGGGCATTTCTGTATGGTGACTTGACGGAAGAGGGGTATTTTTTAGCATACCTGAAAATTAGGGGAAATGCCAGGTGGTGGCTCAAGTTAGGGGGATAAATGGAATTGTGCCTTAATTTTAATGGTTGGCTCCCACTCATCATAGAGTTTTCTAGGATAGAAACTTTCAACTCAAGTTTTTCTTCATAAGATTGCATCAAGGCATCAATAATATGTTCGGTGAAGGCTTTCTTTTGACTATAAGCATGTGGAGAATTTAGCACGGATTGCAACAAGGAAATACAATCATTCAAAGCGCAACTTTCATAATTAAATTCCTTGAAATCCAATATAATGGGTTTAGCAACATCTAAATTTTTATTTCTTTCGATCCCACTTTCATCAATTTCATCATAAATATCTAAATACTCCGAATTTTGGAACACCTTCTAGGTAAAGGAAGATCATATTCAGTTTCATCAAGATTCATATTGCAAAACAAAGATTTGATAGGGGACACATCAATAACTTTTAGATCTTCATCTTGATTTTCATAGGTATTGGAAGAACACGCTTTGATAAAGGCATCTTTTGAAGCACGCATCCTAGCGGTTCTTTCCTTACACTCATCAATGGAAATTCTCATAGCTTTGAGAGACTCATTGATATCATGCTTAGGAGGAATAGATCTAAGCTTTAAAGAATCAACCTCAAGAGAAATTCTATCAACGTTCCTAGCCAAATCATCAACATTAAGCAATTTCTCTTCAAGCAAAGCATTAAAATTCTTTTGTGAATTCATAAACTCTTTAACACTATTCTCAAATTCGGAGGGCATCTTATTATAATTTCCATAAGAGTTGTTGTAGGAATTTCCATAATTATTAGAAGGATTACTAGGATATGGCCTAGGATTAAAATTCCCTCTATATGCGTTGTTACCAAAATTATTCCTACCAACAAAATTCACATCCATAGATTCATTGTTATTCTCAATCAAAGTAGACAAAGGCATATCATTAGGATCAGAATAAACACTCTTAGTAGCAAATAATTTCATAAGTTCATCCATCTTTCCACTCAAAACATTGATTTCTTCTATCGCATGCACTTTTTTAGTTGAAGATCTTTCAGTGTGCCATTGAGAATAATTAACCATAATATTATCTAGGAGTTTAGTAGCATCTCCTAGAGTGATTTCCATAAAAGTGCCTCCCGGGGCCGAATCTAAAAGATTTCTAGAAGCAAAATTCAATCTGGCATAATTTTTTGTATAATCATCCACAAATTTAAACCATGAGTAGGGCAATTACGTATCATTAATTTCATTCTCTCCCAAGCTTGTGCAACATGTTCATGATCAAGTTGCTTAAAATTCATAATATCGTTTCTAAGAGAGATGATCTTAGCGGGAGGAAAATACTTAGAGATAAAAGCATCTTTGCACTTGTTCCAAGAATCAATACTATTTTTAGGCAAAGACGAAAACCAAGCTTTAGCACGATCTCTAAGCGAAAAAGGAAATAGCTTCAATTTAACGACATCATTATCGACATCTTTTTTCTTTTGCATATCAGATAAATCAACGAAGCTATTCAGATGAGTAGCGGCATCTTCACTAGGAAGGCCGGCAAATAGATCTTTCATAACAAGATTCAACAAAGCAGTATTGATTTAACAAGATTCGGTATTGGCAAGAGGAGCAATCGGAGTGCTAAGGAAATCATTATTGTTGGTATTGGTGAAGTCACACAATTTGGTAGTATCTTGAGTCATCGCCACAAACAAGCAATCCAACACACGAGCAAACAAAAGGCAAGCGAGAAAAAGGCAAACGGAGAAGGAGAAGGAGGAGGAGAAGGAGAAAGAGAGGGCGAATAAAACGGCAAGGGTGAAGTGGGGGGGGAAACGAGAGGCAAATGGCAACTAATGTAATGCGGGAGATAGGGATTGTGATGGGTACTTGGTATGTTGACCTTTTGCGTATACTCCCCGGCAACGGTGCCAGAAATGGCTCGTTGTCGGGAGTCCAAATCTTCACTTGACTATTGCATAAGCCTCCCCGGCAACGGCGCCAGAAATTCTTCTTGCTACCTCTTGAGCTTGCGTTGGTTTTCCTCGGATCGGAGAGGATGATGCAGCAGAGTAGCGTAAGTATTTCCCTCAGTTTTTGAGAACCAAGGTATCAATCCAGTAGGAGGCCATGCTCAAGTCCCTCGTACCTGCACAAATCGATAGCAATTCGCAACCAACACGATTAGGGGTTTTCAATCCCTTCACGGTCTCTAACGAGAGTGAGATCTAATAGAGATAATATTTTTGGTATTTTTTATATAAAGATGCAAAGTGAAAAGTAAAAGGCAAAGTAAAAACAAAGCAAGATTAAAGTGATGGAGATTGATATGATGAGAATAGACTCGGGGGCCATAGGTTTCACTAGTGGCTTCTCTCGAGAGCATAAGTTTTCTACGATGGGTGAACAAATTACTATTGAGCAATTGACAGAATTGAGCATAATTATGAGAATATCTAGGCATGATCATGTATATAGGCATCACGTCCGTGACAAGTAGATCGAAACGGTTCTGCATCTACTACTATTACTCCGCTCATCGACCGCTATCCAGCATGCATCTAGAGTATTAAGTTAAAAACAGAGTAACGATTTAAGCAACATGACATGATGTAGAGATATAAATTCATGCAATATGAAATAAACCCCATCTTGTTATCCTCGATGGCAACGATACAATATGTGCATTGTTGCCCCTTCTGTCACTGGGAAAGGACACCACAAGATCGAACCCAAAGCTAAGCACTTCTCCCATGGCAAGAACTACCAATCTAGTTCGCCAAACCAAACGAATAATTCGAAGAGACTTGCAAAGATAACCAATCATACATAAAAGAATTCGGAGAAGATTCAAATATTATTCATAGATAGACTTGATCATAAACCGACAATTCATTGGTCTCAACAAAAACACCGCAAAAGAAGAAGATTACATCAAATAGATCTCCACAAGAGAGGGGAGAACATTGTATTGAGATCCAAAAAGAGAGAAGAAGCCATCTAGCTAATAACTATGGACCCGAAGGTCTGAGGTAAACTACTCACACTTCATCGGAGAGGCTATGATGATGTAGAAGCCCTCCGTGATGACGGCCCTCTCTGGCGGAGCTCCGGAACAGGCCCCAAGATGGGCTCTCGTGGATACAGAAAGTTGCGGCGGTGGAATTAGGTTTTTGGATCATGTTCTGATCGTTTGGGGGTACGTGGGTATATATAGGAGGAAGGAGTACGTCGGTGGAGTACCGAGGGGCCCACGAGGCAGGGGGCGCGCCCCCACCCTCGTGACCGCCTCGGGTACTTCTTGGAGTAGGGTTCAAGTCTCCTGTGTCATAATCGGGAAGAAAATCACGTTCCAAAAAGGATTTTTCTGTTTGGACTAAGTTTGATATTTTGTTTCTTCGAAACACTAAAATAGGCAAAAAACAGCAATTCTGGGCTGGGCCTCCGGTTAATAGGTTAGTCCCAAAAATAATATAAAAGTGGAAAATAAAGCCCAATATAGTCCAAAACAGTAGATAATATAGCATGGAGCAATCAAAAATTATAGATACGTTGGAGATGTATCAATACCCTACTTTCTGCTTGATTGATCTTGATGAATATGAGGATTACAAGAGTTGATCTACCACGAGATCGTAATGGCTAAACCCGAGATGTGTAGCCTGTATGTTTGTGTTCACCTCTACGGACTAAACCCTCCAGTTTATATAGACACTGGAGGGGCCTAGGGTTACATAGAGTCAGTTTACAGAGGAAGGAATCTTCATATCCGAACGCCAAGCTTGCCATCCACACAAAGGAGAGTCCCATCTGGACACGGGAGGAAGTCTTCTGTCTTGTATCTTCACGGCCCATTAGTCCGGCCCACCTCACATAGCCCGGACGCCCAAGGACCCCTTAATCCAGGACTCCCTCAGTAGCCCCTGAACCAGGCTTCAATGACGATGTGTCCGACGTGCAGATTGTCTTCGGCATTGCTAGGCGGGTTCCTCCTTCGAATACTCCAAAGCAGTCCCCGAACACAGAAAATGTGTCCGACTCTGCAAAGCAAGTACCACACACAACCGTAGAGAGTATAATATTTCATGGATCCCATCTGCTGACAACTTTTGTAGCGAGACATCATGTCCCTGCCCAGTCATTATTTAGAACCGTTTTTTAGCCTCCCGCTCCATATCGGCTTTCATTGTCGTGTGTGAGGCCTTCCTCCGCATCCCACCCCACTTCGGATTGTGGCTAAAGACCTTCAACGTGAAGCCGAAGGTGGTGGGTGGTCAACACGTGGAGTGCGAAGGCGCTATGGTGAGCAAGATTTCCAACGTCACGTGGCCCAAAGGCACCTTTGTTGAGACTGTCAAAGGGTGGCAGCAGCAGTGGTTCTATGTCACAGAGCCCCGTGACACCACCTGGGCCGCGGTCCCGGATTCAAGTCCGGGGCCCCAATGCGGCTTACCTCCTGGCTAGAAAAGGGCCTGGACTGGGCATTGTCGGACGAGATGTCAGTGTTGCAGACACGCATCAAGAGCATGGTGGACAAGAACATCAAGCTTTTCAATGTGATCCAGGTGATGCTCTTTCGTCGGATCCTCCCTTGCCAAAGCCGGACTTGCAGTTTGTGGGAGTTCGATCCGGCCAAGCACCAGACCTTGCAGCAGCTCTTCGGCTCCACGCACGAAGTCATCTGGAAGGTGCTTTTTAAGGCTAATGAGACGTGGCCGCAGACGACCGAGGACCGTGGGTACAACCTGCCCCATCCCGCTAGTTCGGTAAGTTTTTTATATTTCAAGGTGCATCCTTCACCTGTACATTCAAGGAAGATGCCCGAGCTTCCCTACTGTCTTTTCAGGGCTGGACAAAGAAGGCGGAGCGGATCCAGTGTCCGGCCCTGCTGCCCGAACACCCAGCAATCCCACTTCTAACGAATATGCCGGTTCCGGTGCCCTACCAGGAGCCGGAGAAGAAGGCCAAGAAGAAGGCCAAGGAGACAAGAAGTGTCCTCCACCGTAAAGGCACTTCGGACGTGACATCCGAAGACGCCAAAACACACTCCTCCCCCACCGAGGACGACGACGAGGAGGAGGAAAGCAACTCTCCCCCTGAGGGGGGAAGGAAGAAAAGGGAGGCCTCCATGCATCTGGAGGCAGAGGCATCCAAGAAAGGGAGAGCCTCCCTCGCGGACAACTCCGCGTTGGACACTGATAGCAGCTCGGAGTGGCACCCCAGGGATAAGCCCCTGGCTGAATCGTAAGTACTCAAAGGCACTGACACTGACGCACACATATATCCAGTTCCTTTACTTCATGGTTTTAACATGTTGAAGCATGCACTGCAGTCCGACTCGTTCCCACCTCCAGCGATCCTCATCTTTGGGGAATTCGCTGGATCCCAAGGTGATGGACAGCGGATCGCCTCCGCCGGCCTTCTCCCCAAGACTACGGATGACGCTGAAGTGTTGTCCCGAAGGACCCTCCCAGGTACGGGGGAGGCACAGGAGGCCGTCACGGTGGCGCCAAAGGATGATACGTCGGTCTCCGGACACATGGGCCAATCCCCCTGGACACTGGCGATGGGGGCCATATCCAATTCGGCCCCCAGCCGAATAATATGCCGGAGGCCCATACGGCTCTGGAATCAGGCAAGCAGCCTCCTTCGAAAGAAGGAGGTGCACCTATTCCGCCGGCGACCTCTATCCATCCAGAGGCACCGGATATTCTACTGGAAGCGCTGCAAAGTGCTTCCATTGTTGACGAACACCATATCCTCATGGGTACGGTGGTTGAAAGGGTTCAGTCCGTTAAGAGCGGATTGACCGAAGCCTGCACCAGCCTTCTAATAGGCTTTGAGGTATGTGGCATATTTATGCAAAAAGAATGTCATAGTATAGATAGTAGCCCCTGAGACTCTGTCCGATGCTCGAAAAGAAAAGCCGGATAGAGGATCAAATAATTTTCGCAGGAGACTAACCATACATGTCTATGTGAATAAGCAGGCGTCGATGCTTGCTGCGACCTCCCATTCTGCCAAAGTCTCCAAACTGAAGCAGAGTCTGGAGCGGGCCGGGGAACAGCTCGGCGATGTGAAAAAACAACTAGAGGACCGGCAAGGTATGCAATGGCCTATTCAGATCTAGAAAGATGTGAATTGTTTGTGTTGATCATGTTATCATGATATTTCGTAGGAGCGGCGTCCGAGGTGGAGACCCTCAAGAACGCGCTGGCGGAGGCCCAGAAGAGAGCGACGAAGGAACAAGCCGCCCGTGAAAAACACGAGGCAAGGGTTGGGGAGGTCTAGCAGGAGCTCCAGGACGCCGTAAAGAAATGCGAGTCCTTGGAGCGCAAGTTTGCGGGCCAAGAGTGCGAACTTGCAAAGGCCCGCCAAAGCGCACAAGAGGCCCGGGTTGAAGCCCAGGGCGCCCTCCAGGAAATCCAGGAGGCCAAGAAAATCACGGCGGGTAAGGCCTTTATTATGCAGAGCAAGTATGTGAATAAAAGGTACCTCTTACTGACTCGGATTTGGAGTTCTCCAGGAGCGTTTGCGGATCTGCCGCGTAGTGTGGATGATGCTGCGGAGTTCTTCCGAGCCGAAGAGGGGAGCTCCACAGAGAAGTTGTTCTGGTCGCAATACCTTGCGCCAGAGCATCCGATGCCCTTTAGCGATCAGCTGAAATAGCTGACCGAACTACATAGGGTGGCCGAATCGGTCATGAAGGATTTGATAATCCATTTGTGGCCTGTCGAAGCCATACCCAGCAGCTACTTCGGTCTCGTGAAGTGGCTGGTCGATGCGTGCCCTTGGCTTGATGCCATCAAGCGGTCGGTCTGCATCGAAGATGCGCAGATGGCCTTCGCCCGTGTCAAGGTGCAGTGGGCGAAGATGGACGTTGTCAAGCTCGCGACCGAGGGACCGCCGGTGGGCAAGGAGCACCGCACGCCCGAGCGGTATTTTGATGATGTCCTGAAGGGATCCCGCATTGTAGAGGGCCAGTGTGCAAAAGACATTATCTTTGAATGAAAACATTCATGTTATCCCGTCCTGTATTATGAAACAAAGCTGATATGTAATATAATGCTTGTTGTTTGCTTTAAAATTTTGCCTCCTGTGCGGCTGATAACCCACAAGTATAGGGGATCGCAACAGTTTTCGAGGGTATAGTATTTAACCCAAATTTATTGATTCGACACAAGGGGGGCCAAAGAATATTCTCAAGTATTAGCAGCTGAGTTGTCAATTCAACCACACCTGGAAACTTAGTATCTGCAGCAAAGTGTTTAGTAGCAAAGTAATATGATAGTGGTGGTAACAGCAACAAAAGTAAAGACAGCAAAAGTAATGTTTTTGGTATTTTGTAGTGATTGTAACAGTAGCAGCCGGAAAGTAAATAAGCGTAAACCAGTATAAGGAAAGCTCGTAGGCATTGGATCAGTGATGGATAATTATGCCGGATGCGGTTCATCATGTATCAGTCATAACATAGGGTGACACAGAACTAGCTCCAATTCATCAATGTAATGTAGGCATGTATTCCGTATTTAGTCATACGTGCTTATGGAAAAGAACTTGCATGACATCTTTTGTCCTACCCTCCCGTGGCAGCGGGGTCCTATTGGAAACTAAGGGATATTAAGGTCTCCTTTTAATAGAGAACCGGAACAAAGCATTAGCACGTAGTGAATACATGAACTCCTCAAACTATGGTCATCACCGGGAGTGCTCCTGATTATTGTCACTTCGGGGTTGCCGGATCATAACACATAGAAGGTGACTACAGACTTGCAAGATAGGATCAAGAACTCACATATATTCATGAAAACATAATAGGTTCAGATCTGAAATCATGGCACTCGGGCCCTAGTGACAAGCATTAAGCATAGCAAAGTCATAGCAACATCAATCTTAGAACATAGTGGATACTAGGGATCAAACCCTAACAAAACTAACTCGATTACATGATAAATATCATCCAACCCATCACCATCCAGCAAGCCTACGATGGAATTACTCACGCACGGCGGTGAGCATCAGGAAATTGGTGATGGAGGATGGTTGATGATGACGACGGCGACGAATCCCCCTCTCCGGAGCCCCGAACGGACTCCAGATCAGCCCTCCCGAGAGGGATTAGGGCTTGGCGGCGGCTCCGTATCGTAAAACGTGATGATTTCTTCTCTCCTATTTTTTTCTCCCCGAAAGACAATATATAGAGTTGGAGTTGGCGTCGGAGGATGTCCGGGGGGCCCACGAGGTAGGGGGCGCGCCCTAGAGGGGGAGGCGCGCCCCCCACCCTCGTGGACAGGGTGTGGGCCCCCTGGTCTTCATCTTTGGCGAGGATTTTTTATTATTTTTTCTAAGGTGTTCTGTGGAGTTTCAGGACTTTTCGAGAATATTTTCTTTCTGCACATAAAACAACACCATGGCAATTCTGCTGAAAACAGCGTTAGTCCGGGTTAGTTCGATTCAAATCATACAAGTTAGAGTCCAAAACAAGGGCAAAAGTGTTTGGAAAAGTAGATACGACGGAGACGTATCAACTCCCCCAAGCTTAAACCCTTGCTTGCCCTCAAGCAATTCAGTTGACGAACTGAAAGAAAGAAAGAAAAACTTTTACAAACTCTGATTGCTCTTGTTGTTATAACTATGTCAAGCCAGCATTCAATTTTTCAGCATATATCATAACTAACCATATTTGCAATAATTCTCAGGTCTCACAATTACTCATATCAATAGCATAATCAACTAGCGAGCCATAATAATAAACCTAGGATGACAACACTTTCTCAAAACAATCATAATATGATATAACAAGATGGTATCTCGCTAGCCCTTTCTGAGATCGCAAAACATAAATGCAGAGCACCTTTAAAGATCAAGGACTGACTAGACATTGTAATTCATGGTAAAAGAGATCCAATCATAGTCACACCCAACATATATTAATAGTGATGAATGCAAATGACAGCTGTGCTCTCCAGCTAGTGATTTTTGATAAGAGGGTGATGACTCAACATAAAAGTAAATGGATAGGCCCTTCGCAGAGGGAAGCGGGGATTTGTAGAGGTGCCAGAGCTTGGTTTTGAAATAGAGATAAATTGCATTTTGAGCGGTATACTTTCATTGTCAACGTAACAACTAAGAGATGGCGATATCTTCCATGCTAAACAAATTATAGGCGGTTCCCAAACAGAATGGTAAAGTTTATACTCCCCCTCTACCAACAAGCATCAATCCATGACTTGCTCGAAACAACGAGTGTCTCCAACATACATCAGGTCCCAGGGGGAGTTTTGTTTGCAATTAATTTTGATTTAGTTTGCATAAAGCATGGGAGTGGGCATCCCGGTGACCAGCCATGTTCTCGTGAGTGAGGAGTGGCCCTAACATGGAAGATAAGGACAGCCTTGGTTGATACATGAGCTATTCGAGCATACAAAACAGAATGTTTATTTGAAGGTTTAGAGTTTGGCACATACAAATTTACTTGGAACGGCAGGTAGATACCGCATATAGGAAGGTATAGTGGACTCATATGGAATAACTTTGGGGTTTAAAGGGATTGGATGCACAAGCAGTATTCCCGCTTAGTACAAGTGAAGGCTAGCAAAAGACTGGGAAGCGACCAACTAGAGAGCGACGATAGCCATGTACATGCATTAAAATTAATAAACATTGGATGCAAGCATGAGTAGGATATAATCCACCATGAACATAAATATCGTGGAGGCTATGTTGATTTTGTTTCAACTACATGCGTGAACATGTGCCAAGTCAAGTCACTTAAATCATTCAAAGGAGGATACCACCCCATCATACCACATCATAATCATCTCAATAGCATGTTGGCACGCAAGGTAAATCATTATAACTCATAGCTAATCAAGCATGGCACAAGCAACTATGATCTCTAATTGCCATTGCAAACATGTTTATTCATAATAAGCTGAATCAAGAAAGACGGACTCATCATATTTACAAAAACAAAAGAGGTCGAGTTCATACCAGCTTTTCTCATCTCAGTCAGTCCATCATATATCATCATAATTGCCTTTCACTTGCACGACCGAATGGTGTGAATAATAATAAGAGTGCACGTGCATTGGACTAAGCTGGAATCTGCGAGCATTCAAGAAACAGGAGAAGACAAGGCAATATGGCTCTGGGTTAAATCAACAATAATGCATATAAGAGCCACTTCAACAATTCAATCATGGTCTTCTCCTAATGACCCCCAAAGAAAAGAAAATAAAACTATTTACACGGGAAAGCTCCCAACAAGCAAAAGAAGAACGGGAAATATTTTTGGGTTTTCTTTTTAATTACTACTATAGCAAGAAAGTAAACTACTACTAATTTTTTTGGTTTTCTTAAGGTTTAACAAACACACAAGAAGAAAACAAGAAAAAGAAAATAAACTAGCATGAATATTACAGTGAAAGAGTATGAGCACCGACATCTAGCAATGAGTGTGTGTGAACATAAATGTAATGTCGGTGAGAAATACGTACTCCCCCAAGCTTAGGATTTTCGCCTAAGTTGGTCTACTGCCAGGGATAGCCTGGCGGATACCCGTAGGTGTGGCTGGGGTCGTACTGCGACGAGGAATAGTTGGGATCATACAGTGATGAAGAAGATTCTGACTTCCACTGACTGACAGCCATCTCTGGATCCCAAGAATAAACAGATTGTCGTGGAGGCTCATCTTGTGGTTCCGGTTCCGGGGCTGGTGCAGGATTTTTGTAGGCTTGGACGGCAGCCCACGTAACGAGATATGGACCTGCAAAATTAAACAAAGGGCAGGCAACGTAATAGTTTCAGGATAATGTTTATCAAAGTATAACTTGTATTTGAGCTCTCCATACCTGCCCTTAACAAGAAAATCATGGACTATCATGCTCTTATAGTCTAGATAAGCATTAGGCAGCAATTTTTCTTCTTTCTCATAATGCCTAACAGCTACGTTAAAGTGTGCAGCTAGGCGAGAAGCATAAATGCCTCCAAAGATGGGGCCTTTAGTACGGTTCAGACTCAACCGCCTAGCAATAATTCCGCCCATACTAACAGTGTTGTCGTGGTATAAACCATGGAACAAAATGATAATATCAGGAACGCTAAAGTTCCCACAGTTCCCACGACCTATCAAGCATCGACTAGCAAATAAAGCAAAATAGTGTAACACAGGAAAACGTATGCTAGTGATCCTTGCATCAGAAACCTTCCTGGTTTCTCCCACAGAGATAAGTTTAATAAATGGTTCCAACACCTTACTGGGTGGTTCCTCTAAAGTGCCCTCAGGGGGTATGTTGCAGACTGCGCAAAATTCAGACAATGGCATTTTCTTCACAACGTCATATAAATGAAACTCTACTGATGGAGGTGATTCCTTAGGGTAAAAGTAGAAGTTTTGCACAAAAGTATTTGTGAGTAAGAGATACTATGGACGTTGGTCGTGGACGAAGTCGGTGAGGCCAGCATTTTGAATCAATGAATAGAAATCCTCATAAATCCCGGCCTCTCTCAAGAAATTATCAGAAGGCCATTCACACGGCCGGATTTCCGCGGTACGGGCAAATTATATTTGGGCCTCTGAGCTTCTTCATCTTGTTTATCCTTTGAGCTTCAGCTCGATGAGCCCCTCAAAATTCTCTTCATCATTTTCTGAAATAATCTGAAATCTTTAGTAACTTCAAACAAAAGTGAACCAACTTTAATAAAACTGATAGCAACTACTCCTACAAGTGCCTAGAGCCTATATCAAGCATTAGAACTACTTGGGACCATATAAATTTGACATGCAAGCTCAAGAACACGGACACCTATGCAGCACAAATCTGCAAAGAATAGAGCACTAGAACAAAAACTAATTGGGCCAATGGAGGAGTCACATACCAAGGAACAATCTCCCCAAGCAGTTTTGCGAGAGGTGCTTTGAGCAAGGAGATCAAAAATCACAGCAAAAGTGGCTGGAACTCGTGCTTGAGTTGGTTTTTCGGGTTTGTGTGAGACAGAGGAAGAAGAAGGGTGCTGGGATAAGTGGAGGAGGGCCACCATGGGCCCACGAGGCAGGGGGCGCGCCCTAGAAGGGGGGCGCGCCCACCACCCTCGTGGCCAGGTGGCAGCTCCTCCCGTGGTAATTTTTGCACAGTAAATCCTTAAATATTCCCGAAAAAATCATATTAAATTGGCATGTCATTCTGAGGACTTTTATTTTTGGGATATTTTTATATTGCACTGATAAGCCAGGAAACAGACAGAAAAATACTATTTTTACTTTATTTCTACTAATTAACAGAAAATTTAAAGAGGGTATAGAAGGTTGTGCTTCTAGTTTCATCCATCTCATGCTCATCAAAAAGAATCCACTAACAAGGTTGATCAAGTCTTGTTAACAAACTCATTCCGATAGTCATGAAACCGGAGAAATTTCGAATAACACTAAGTTACCTCAACGGGGATATGCACATCCCCTATAATAAGTATATCATATTTCTTTTTGACAGTAGGAAGAGGAAATTCAAAACCTCTGAATATAATCGATGGAATTTTTCCAATAGAGTTGACACTATGGACTTGAGGTTGTTTCCTCGGGAAGTGTACCGTATGCTCATTACCATTAACATGAAAAGTGACATTGCCTTTATTGCAATCAATAACAGCTCCTGCAGTGTTAAGAAAAGGTCTTCTAAGAATAATAGACATACTATCATCCTCGGGAATATCAAGAATAACAAAGTCCGTTAAAATAGTAACATTTGCAACCACAACAGGCACATCCTCACAAATACCGACAGGTATAGAAGTTGATTTATCAGCCATTTGCAAAGATATTTCAGTAGGTGTCAACTTATTCAAGTCAAGTCTACGATATAAAGAGAGAGGCATAACACTAACACCGGCTCCAAGATCACATAAAGCAGTTTTAATATAATTTCTTTTAATGGAGCAAGGTATAGTAGGTACTCCGGGGTCTCCATGTTTCTTTGGTATTCCACCCTTAAAAGTATAATTAGCAAGCATGGTGGAAATTTCATCTTCCGGTATCTTTCTTTTATTAGTGATGATATCTTTCATATATTTAGCATAAGGATTTGTTTTGAGCACATCAGTCAATCGCATACGTAAAAAGATAGGCCTAATCATTTCAGCAAAGCACTCAAAATCCTCATCATCCTTCTAATTGGATGGTTTCGGAGGAAAAGGCAAGGGTTTCTGAACCCAAGGTTCTCTTTCTTTACCATGTTTCCTAGCAACAAAGTCTCTTTTATCATAACGTTGATTCTTTGATTGTGGGTTATCAAGATCAACAGCAGGTTCAATTTCTACATCATTATCATTACTAGGTTGAGCATCATCATGAACATCATCATTGGTATTTCCATTAGGTTCATGTTCATTACCAGATTGTGTTTCAGCATCAGACATAGAGATATCATTTGGATTATCAGGTGGTTCAGCAATAGGTTCACTAGAAGTTTGCACAGTTCTATCATTTTTCTTTTTGTTCTTCTTAGAAGAACTAGGTGCATCAATATTATTTCTCTGAGAATCTTGCTCGATTCTCTTAGGGTAGCCTTCAGGATACAGAGGTTCCTGAGTCATTCTACCAGTTCTAGTAGCCACTCTAATAGCATAATCATTTTTCTTACTATTCATTTCATCAAGCACTTCTTTTTGAGCCGTAAGTACTTGTTCTACATGAGTGGTAACTATAGAAGCATGTTTGCTAACAAGTTTAAGTTCACCTCTAATATTAGCCATATAATCACCCAAGCGTCTAATCTTATAAGCATTTTCTTTTAATCGTCTACCAAAATAAGCATTGAAGTCGTCTTGCTTAAACATAAAGTTATCAAACTCATCCAAGCACTGACTAGCAATTTTAGTAGGAGGAACTTCAGCTTTATCATATCTATAGAGAGAATTTACCTTTACTACCTATGTCGGGATATCGGGATCAGGGGGTTCTTCAGTAAATAAGTGATCAAGTTCATATGTTTCTTCGACAGGTGGTAGATTAAGACCATGTATTTCTTCAGTAGGAGGTAAATTCTTAACATCTTCAGCTTTAATACCTTTTTCTTTCATAGATTTCTTTGCCTCTTGCATATCTTCGGGACTGAGAAATAAAACACCTCTCTTCTTCGGAGTTGGTTTAGGAATAGGCACAGTAATTGGAGCGGGAGCTGGCTCAGGAGGTGCCCAATTATTTTCATTTGTCAACATATTATTCAATAGAATTTCAGCTTCATCCGGTGTTCTTTCCCTGGAAAGAGAACCACCACAACTATCCAGGTAATCTCTGGAAGCATCGATTAGTCCATTATAGAAGATATCAAGTATTTCATGTTTCTTAAGAGGATGATCAGGCAAAGCATTAAGTAACTTGAGAAGCCTCCCCCAAGCTTGTGGGAGACTCTCTTCTTTAATTTGCACAAAGTTGTATATTTCCCTTAAAGCAACTTGTTTCTTATGAGCAGGGAAATATTTAGTAGAGAAGTAATAAATCATATCCTGGGGACTACGCACACAACCAGGATCAAGAGAATTAAACCATATCATAGCATCACCCTTTAATGAGAACGGAAATATTTTGAGTATATAGAAGTAACGCGATCTCTCATCATTAGTGAACAGGGCAGCTATATCATTTAACTTAGTAAGATGTGCCACAACAGTTTTAGATTCGTAGCCATAGAAAGGATCAGATTCAACCAAAGTAATTATATCTGGATCAACAGAGAATTCATAATCCTTATCAGGAACACAGATAGGTGAAGTTGCAAAAGCAGGATCAGGTTTCATTTTATCTCCAAGTGATTCTTTGTTCCATTTAATCAATAACCTCTTAAGCTCGTATCAATCTCTGCAGGCTAAAATAGCTAAAGACGAATCTTTATCAAAAAGATAACCCTGAGGAATAACGGGCATATTTTCATCATCACTTTCATCATCGTATTCAGATTCATCAATTTCTCTTTCTCTAGCCCTAGCAGTTTGTTCTTCAAGAAATTCACTAAGGGGCACAGTAGTATCAGGCATAGAAGCAGTTTCATCATAAGTATCATGCATAGCAGAAGTGGCATCATCAATAACATGCGACATATCGGGACGAATAGCAGAAGCAGGTTTAGGTGTCGCTAGCTTACTCATAACAGAAGGTGAATCAAGTGCAGAGCTAGATGGCAGTTCCTTACCTCCCCTCGTAGTTGAGGGATAAATTGTTGTCTTAGCGTCTTTCAAATTCTTCATAGTGTCCAGCAGATATAAATCCCAAGTGACTCAAAGAATAAAGCTATGCTCCCCGGCAACGGCGCCAGAAAAAGGTCTTGATAACCCACAAGTATAGGGGATCGCAACAGTTTTCGAGGGTATAGTATTTAACCCAAATTTATTGATTCGACACAAGGGGAGCCAAAGAATATTCTCAAGTATTAGCAGCTGAGTTGTCAATTCAATCACACCTAGAAACTTAGTATCTCCAGCAAAGTGTTTAGTAGCAAAGTAATATGATAGTGGTGGTAACAGCAACAAAAGTAAAGACAGCAAAAGTAATGTTTTTGGTATTTTGTAGTGATTGTAACAGTAGAAGCAGGAAAGTAAATAAGCGTAAACCAGTATATGGAAAGCTCGTAGGCATCGGATCAGTGATGGATAATTATGCCGGATGCGGTTCATCATGTATCAGTCATAACATAGGGTGACACGGAGCTAGCTCCAATTCATCAATGTAATGTAGGCATGTATTCCGTATTTAGTCATACGTGCTTATGGAAAAGAACTTGCATGACATCTTTTTTCCTACCCTCCCGTGGCAGTGGGGTCCTATTAGAAACTAAGGGATATTAAGGCCTCCTTTTAATAGAGAACCGAAACAAAGCATTAGCACATAGTGAATACATGAACTCCTCAAACTATGGTCATCACCGGGAGTGGTCCCGATTATTATCACTTCGGGGTTGCCGTATCATAACACATAGTAGGTGACTATAGACTTGCAAGATAGGATCAAGAACTCATATATATTCATGAAAACATAATAGGTTCAGATCTGAAAGCATGGCACTCGGGCCCTAGTGACAAGCATTAAGCATAGAAAAGTCATAGCAACATCAATCTCAGAACATAGTGGATACTAGGGATCAAACCCTAACAAAACTAACTCGATTACATGATAAATCTCATCCAACCCATCACCGTCCAGCAAGCCTACGATGGAATTACTCACGCACGGCGGTGAGCATCATGAAATTGGTGATGGAGGATGGTTGATGATGACGAAGGCGATGAATCCCCCTCTCCGGAGCCCCGAACGGACTCCAGATCATCCCTCCCGAGAGAGATTAGGGCTTGGCGGCGGCTCCGTATCGTAAAACGCGATGATTTCTTCTCTCCTATTTTTTTCTCCCCGAAAGCCAATATATAGAGTTGGAGTTGGCGTTGGAGTTTCCGAGAATATTTTCTTTCTGCACATAAAACAACACATGGCAATTCTACTGAAAACAGCGTCAGTCCGGGTTAGTTCCATTCAAATCATACAAGTTGGAGTCCAAAACAAGGGCAAAAGTGTTTGGAAAACTAGATACGACGGAGACGTATCAGCGGCCGTTTTATTAAATCTGAGAGTTGGCCAGTCGTCGGCTTCAGCCCCCACGTAGGTAGTACGGGGGTGTTCGGGTTGAAACCTAAACACTCGTGATCCAAGAGTTTGGTGCTTGAAGGAGGTGTTTAGCGCAGCGAACCAGGCAATCGGGCTATGTGGCTTTATCACCCTCACTTAGCCATAGGAGTTTGACAATAGAAATGTAGGCGCAACCCCAAGTTAGTATTTGTTAATCCGAACTAGGGTGTTGTAGACACCTTACCGGGTGGAGGCCGATCCGTCGCATAATGCGGGAAAAAATCGCAAGAGATTTTAACCTCCGAATAGCTGACCAGCTCTCGCCGCATCATGATGATACGTCTCCAACGTATCTATAATTTTTTTATTGTTCCATGCTATTATATATCCTGTTTTGGATGTTTAATGGGAATTATTATACACTTTTATATTATTTTTGGGGCTAACCTACTAACCCAAGGCCCAGTGCAAATTGCTGTTTTTTTGCCTATTTCAGTGTTTCGCAGAAAAGGAATATCAAACAGAGTCCAAACGGAATGAAACCTTCAGGAACATGATTTTTGGAACAAACGTGATCCAGAGGACTTGGAGTGTACGTCAAGAAACAACCGAGGAGGCCACGAGTTAGGGAGGCACGCCTGCCCCCCTGGGCGCACCCCCTCCCTTGTGGGCCCCTCGTGGCTCCACCGACCTACTTCTTCCTCCTATATATACCTACGTAGCCTGAAAACATCGAGGAGCACCACAAAAACCTAATTCCCCCACCGCAACCATCTGTACCCATGAGATCCCATCTTGGGGCCTTTTCCGGCGCTCCGCCAGAGGGGGCATCGATCACAGAGGGCTTCTACATCAACACCATAGCCTCTCTGATGATGTGTGAGTAGTTTATCATAGACCTTTGGGTCCATAGTTATTAGCTAGATGGCTTCTTCTCTCTCTTTGGATCACAATACAAAGTTCTCCTCGATCTTCTTGGAGATCTATTTGATGTAACTCTTCTTTTGCGGTGTGTTTGTCGAGATCCGATGAATTGTGGGTTTATGATCAAGATTATCTATGAACAATATTTGAATCTCCTCTGAATTCTTTTATGTATTATTGGTTATCTTTGCAAGTCTCTTCGAATTATCAGTTTGGTTTGGCCTACTAGATTGATCTTTCTTGCAATGGGAGAAGTACTTAGCTTTGGATTCAATCTTGTGGTGCTCGATCCCAGTGACAGCAGGGGAAACGACACGTATTGTATTGTTGCCATCGAGGATAAAAAGATAGGATTTATATCATATTGCATGAGTTTATCCCTCTACATCATGTCATCTTGCTTAAAGCGTTACTCTGTTCTTATGAACTTAATACTCTAGATGCATGCTGGATAGCGGTCGATGTGTGGAGTAATAGTAGTAGATGCAGGCAGGAGTCGGTCTACTTGTCACAGACGTGATGCCTATATACATGATCATACCTAGATATTCTCATAACTATGCTCAATTCTATCAATTGCTTGACAGTAATTTGTTTACCCACCGTAATACTTATGCTATCTTGAGAGAAGCCACTAGTGAAACCTATGGCCCCGGGTTTATTTTCCATCATATTAGTCTTCCATCAACAAGCTATTTCTATCTTTATTTACTTTGCAATCTTTACTTTTACTCTTTATCATAAAAATGCCAAAAATATTATCTTATCATCTCTATCAGATCTCACTCTCGTAAGTGACCATGAAGGGATTGACAACCCCTTTATCGCGTTGGTTGTGAGGTCCTTATTTGTTTATGTAGGTGCGTGGGACTCGAGCGTAGTCTCCTACTGGATTGATACATTGGTTCTCAAAAACTGAGAGTAATACTTACACTACTTTACTGCATCACCCTTTCCTCTTCAAGGGAAAACCAACGCAATGCTCAAGAGGTAGCAGTCGACGAGATTCGCCCATTGATGTTCTGATTGTTTCCCTACCATATTTTATTATTTCTGTACTTAGCAAAGTAAGCTTACACTTTAGCTTCCATTCAGTATTTCCATTAGTTAGCTAATTAAGTTGTATATATGTTTCTTTCTCGGCACTGGATCATCTTGAATCTGTTTAAGTAATGGGCTATTTTTAATCCTCATGGGTGTACCAAGAGGAGTCTTTGGATGTCGTTCATTATTGGAAGCTGAAGTGTATTGGGGAAACCACTGTATTGGGGATGTTTTCTTGTAATTATCATCCAGGCCTTCAAGGCATGCCCCATTGTCCAATTATGGCTGGTTGATCTCTGCTGGCTGTATTGACTATTATCATTATTGCAAGTCCTAAGTTCAGAGCTTGTATTATGTTAATTTGAAGGTGATAGAAGAATGCATCTTAATTCCATCTCGTTCATGCATGTTCACACTTTTACAATTTTTGGCTTACCATTCCATGGTTGGTTATGTTTTTAGGAGTTTCCTAGAAGTAGTAACTATTTTGAAGTTGGTAACAAACCCCTTTTTTCAGGTCATTATGTGCTACGAATGTTGGCATGGATACTAATATCTTGATCCCTGTTCAAGAATTCATCCGATTAAGCAGTTAACTTACCGATTAATCCCTACTCGTAGGGTTACCGAGTAGTCGATAAACTGATAAATCATCCAATTAATTGATTAACTTGCCGATTAACTTGCCGATTAGCCTATTAATCCCCTACTCGCCAGCCAACCGAGCAGCTACCAGTTAACGATTTCCTCAACAATGATCTTGATTGCTTGTTTAAATTTCTTTTAAGGCTTTAGAATGCTGCACCAGTTATTCAGCTTTATTTTCTTGGATTGCAGTTTGTCAAAAGGCAAACTATTCCTGATATAGGCAATGATGATGAAGTGCCAATATCAGGAAGAAAACGACATGTACAACAGAGATTAGGAAATAATGTGGTTGTTTCTCATTCGTATATGAGTCAACATAGTAATAAAAGGTATATACCATTTCCTTCATCTGATTCGTATATGAGTCAACATAGCCAACATAGTATGTACTCCTAATAAACTGAAGTATGTACCATGTTATATACCATTTTCTGATTCGTATATGACTTCATCTATATTACTCAAGGAAAATTCTGGGATGAAGTATGTACCATTTCCTTAAATATTTCATTAATGCATGGGTATAAACTGAACATTGTATATTATGACCTATGGAGGAGAAAACATCAAATGCAAATAGATGAGAAATCTTAGCTTATTCCTTTGGAAATTTATGTAACAAAAGCTATCGGCTAGCCAACACAAAGGAGCTGGAACTTCAGAGCGACAGAAATAGGGATTCAATGTCTTCCAGATAGTTTGCATTTAGGGTAGTGGTTTGTGACGCCTGGATAATTAAGCCACAGTAACCCTCTACTAATGGTGCCACGTCACCACGATTACTATTGATAATTTCGCGATGATTCAAAACTCGTTCAAATTCTAATTTAAAATAAAGTCAAACTAGAAAAGTTGTTCAAAAGTCAAAAATAAAATGTTCTAAATGTAGCAAGTAATTCATAATAAATATTGGTGGAGAAATCATACTTTTATAAAGTAGTTAAATGCACTATAATAATTAAAATTGTGGTAAAACTATTAATTAAATGCTCGTAAATTAATAAACAAGTACAAACTAGTTTCTAAAAAGTGCTAAGTTGTTTGTGGCTGTGGCATAAATTGTAACATCTATTTGGGTGCCACTTAGTATTTTTCAAAAAAAAAATAAAAAAATAAAACTAAAAAGAAACAAAGGGAAAATAAAAGAAACAAAAAGGACCCCCCTTGGCCAACTCGGCCAGACGGCCCAGCCGGCCAGGCCACAAACCGGCCCAACCCCCCTCCATAACCCCACCAGGGGGGAAACCCTAACCACCCCACCCTACTCTCTCCTCCCACTCACCCCTCACGTTGCTCTCTCTCCCTCCTCGATCCAGATCTGGATCGGGGAACGAACCACGACCCCGTCGCCCCTAGACATCGACGCTGCCGCCTGGACCACGTCGGAGCTGCCTCGTCAGAACGCTCCCTCGCCGGAATGCCTCCTCTTCCCCGTCATCGCTCGCCGTCGTCCCCGTCCTCCTCCCGAAGCCCCGCTGCCCATTCCCTACGGCCAAGTGAGCCCCGCTTCTCTTCATCTCTGCTCCTCGCGCCGTCCCCCACGAGCACGCCGCCGCACAGGCCGCGCCTGGCCCGCTCCCTGTCGTGTGGCTCCTCCCTCCGCCTCGAGAAATTGGATCTTTTGCCACACTTTACTTCTCAATTTGATAATTTGCCCCCCCCCCCTGAGAGGCTGCCGGGTGGGGCCGGGGCCACTTGCCATTGAGACAATGATGGGGCAAATCATCAAACCCCATGTAAAGTGGGGCAAAAGATCCAATCCCCCCCTCCGCCTCCCTGCCTTGGCCCGCTCCCGCAGACTGCTGCTGCTGCTGCACTGCTCCGCCTGCGCGCGCACGTCCCCACATCACTGCGTCCCCCTCCCCGCACTCGCCGACCACACCATGGCCCCGCTCCTCCCTCGCGTCATGCACGCACACGCGCCTGTTGCTGTCGCCGGGCGCCGCTCTCACCGCGTCCCCCCCGACACCGCCACTACTCGCTGCTGCTGCTCCGCTGCAGCGGCGCTGCTGCCTCTGCTTCTGCCGACACCGCTCGCCACTGTAGCCTGTGCACGCGCGCTCGTGCATGGCCTCGATGCCGCCCGCCCGCCCGCACTCGTCGCGAGCCACTGCTCGCTCGCGCTCACCGCGCTCCGTGCTGCTCCTCCCGCGCCCTGCTCGCGCCTTGGCCTCGCCCGTCTCCCTCACTCACCTCACCGCGCGCTCGCGACCCTCCTCCTCGCTCCTGCGCCTACCGGCGCGCACCATCGCCTGCTGCCGTAGCTGCAGCTCGCGTGCTGCTGCTCCGCGGCGCGCGCTCGACTGCTCCCTTGCCTGCTGTTGCTGCGGCGCCACCGCTGCCTTTCCCCACCGCCGCTACTGGCCTCGCCGTCGGCCACTTCTAGTCCCTCGCCCCTCGCCGTGTGTTGCTCCTCGCGGCACCCGCAGCGCCTGCAGCGCCCAAACGGGCTGGGCGCCATGCCCGAACCGCTAGGCCTATGGGCCTATGGCAAACGGGCCCCGCCCCAGAACGTTTATAAAAAAGAAATAAAAAATAATTAAAAATATTAAATAATTAATTAAGTTAATTAATTGTGTTTAATAAACCTAATTAATTAACTACTCTAACTAATCTATTAATTAGTTAATAGGCAATGACGTGTGGGACCCACATGTCAGTTTGACCGGTCAACGGCCAGAGATGACCACTGACATCATGCTGACGTCATAATTGTATTTTTCTAAATTAATTAATTTTGTTAATCCTAAAATGATTTAAATCTTTAAAAATTAATATAAAATAATTTGTAGCTGAGATGAAAATACTTTGTACATGAAAATTGCTCAAAACGATGAGACGAATCCGAATACGCAACCCGTTCATCTGCCACACATTCCTAGCATAGCGAACATGCAACTTTCCCCCTCCGGTTCATCTGCCCGAAAACGTGAAACACCGGAAATACTTTCCTGGATGTTTCCCCCCTTCGCCAGCATCGCCTAGTACCGTGTTAGGGCATACCTAGCACCACGTATTGCCTCGTTATGTTTTGTGATGTTTTGTTTGCTCCGTATTTATTGTTTCTTCCTCCTCTTCTTCTCCGGTAGACCCCGAGACCGGCGTTGATGCCATTGAGTACGACTACGTCATCGACGACCCTTCTTCCTATGCAACAGAGCTTCCAGGCAAGCCCCCCGCCCTTGATCACCAGATATCGCCTATTCCTTCTCTCTACTGATTGCATTAGAGTAGTGTAGCATGTTACTACTTTCAGTTAATCCTATTCTGCTGCATAGCCTGTCATTGTTGCTACAGTTGTTACCCTACCTGCAATCCTAAATGCTTAGTATAGGATGCTAGTATTCCATCAGTGGCCCTACATTCTTGTCCGTCTGCCATGCTATACTACCGGGCAGTGATCACTCGGGAGGTGATCACGGGTATATACTTATATACATATTATATGATACATGTGGTGACTAAAGTCGGGTCGGCTCGTGGAGTACCCGCAAGTGATTTTGATGTGGGGGCTGAAAGGACAGGCGGCTCCATCCCGGTAGTGGTGGGCCTGGGTTCCTGACGGCCCCTGACTGTTACTTTGTAGCGGAGCGACATGGCAGGTTGAGACCACCTAGGAGAGAGGTGGGCCTGGGCCTGGTCGGCGTCCGCGATTACTTCAAAATAACACACTTAACGAGATCTTGGTATTTGATCCGAGTCTGGCCACTGGCCTATACACACTAACCAACTACGCGGGAACAGTTATGGGCACTCGACGTCGTGGTATCAGCCGAAGCCTTCTTGACGTCAGCGACTGAGCAGCGCACGCCGGGTTGGACTGGAACGCCTGCTCTTGTATAAGGGAGGCTAGGTCTGCTCACCGGCCGCGTACGCAACATGCGAGTGTGCAATGGGCGATGGGCCCAGACCCCTGCGTGCATAGGATTTAGACCGGCGTGCTGACCTCTTTGTTGTGCCTAGGTAGGGCTGCGATGTGTTGATATTCCGAGGCCGGACATGACCCAGAAAAGTGTGCCCGGCCAGAGGGATCGAGTGTGTTGGGTCATGTGGTGCATCCCTGCAGGGAAGTTTATCTATTCGAATAGTCGTGATCTTCGGTAACAGGACGACCCAGAGTTGTACCTTGACCTTATGACAACTAGAACCGGATACTTAATAAAACACACCCTTCCAAGTGCCAGATATAACCCGGTGATCGCTCTCACACAGGGCGACGAGGGGAGGATCGCCGGGTAGGATTATGCTATGCGATGATACTTGGTGAACTTATCATCTACTCTCTTCTACATGCTGCAAGATGGAGGCTGCCAGAAGTGTAGTCTTCGACAAGACTAGCTATCCCCTTCTTATTCTGGCATTCTGCAGTTCAGTCCACCGACATTGCCTCTTTACACAAATACCCATGCATATGTAGAGTAGATCCTTGCTTGCGAGTACTTTGGATGAGTACTCACGATTGCTTTTCTCCCTCTTTTCCCTCTTTCCTTTTTACCTGGTTGTCGCAACCAGATGTTGGAGCCCCGGAGCTAGACGCCACCGTCGACGACGACCCCTACTACACCGAGGGTGCCTACTACTACGTGCAGGCCGCCGACGGCGACCAGGAGTAGTTTAGGAGGATCCTAGGCAGGAGGCATGCGCCTCTTTCGATCTGTATCCTAGTTTGTGCTAACCTTCTTATGGCAAACTTGTTTAACTTATGTCTGTACTCAAATATTGTTGCTTCCGCTGACTCGTCTATGATCGAGCACTTGCATTTGAGCCCTCAAGGCCCCTGGCTTGTATTATGATGCTTGTATGACTTATTTTATTTTAGAGTTGTGTTGTGATATCTTCCCGTGAGTCCTTGATCTTGATCGTACACGTTTGCGTGTATGATTAGTGTACGATTGAATCGGGGGCGTCACATGGTTGTAGGTTTTATGTTCAGAGTTTTTCTTTATCGTCAAATTTCTAGAAGAAATATGTGCCTATGAAAGGATCGAGAAGAGGTGTCTAGAGGGGGGATGATTAGACCCTCAACAAAGAAAAGTAGCAGTTTTAAAGTTCTTTAAGTTAAGGTGGAGTTTTAGCACAAGTTTAAACATTCACAATACATTTCAAGCAAGCATGGCAAAGGTATATGAGCAGCGGAAAGTAAAGCATGCAAGTTGCAAGAAAGTAAAGGGATGGGATTGGCGTGTGCAAACGCAATTGGAGATACGGAGATTTTTGACGTGGTTCCGATAGGTGGTGCTATCGTACATCCATGTTGGTGGAGACTTCAACCCACGAAGGGTAACGGTTGCGCGAGTCCATGGAGGGCTCCACCCACGAAGGGTCCACGAAGAAGCAACCTTGTCTATCCCACCATGGCCATCGCCCACGAAGGACTTGCCTCACTTGGGTAGATCTTCACGAAGTAGGCGATCTCCTTGCCCTTACAAACTCCTTGGTTCAACTCCACAATCTTGACGGAGGCTCCCAAGTGACACCTAACCAATCTAGAAGACACCACTCTCCAAAAGGTAATAGATGGTGTGTTGATGATGAACTCCTTGCTCTTGTGCTTCAGATGATAGTCTCCCCAACACTCAACTCTCTCTCACATATTTGGATATGGTGGAAAGATGATTTGAGTGAAAAGCAACTTGGGGAAGGCTAGAGATCACGATTCTTGTGATTGGATTGGAATGTCTTGGTCTCAGCACATGAGTAGGTGGTTCTCTCTCGGAAAATAAGTAGTGAAAGTGTAGGCACGTTCTGATGGCTCTCTCCATGAATGGAGAATGGGTGGAGGGGTATACATAGCCTCCACACAAAATCTAGCCGTTACACAATTTACCAAACTCGGTGGGACCGAATAGTGAAACTCGGTCAGACCGATATGGTTCAAAATGTGAACGTTAGAGTTTTCGATGGGACCGACATGATCAACTTGGTGGGACCGATGTGCTAGGGTTAGGGCATAACTTGATCTCGGTTTGACCGATTACTTCAACTCGGTGAGACCGATTTCGATAGCAAGCAAACAGAGAGTTGGTCAGGCAAACTCGGTGGGACCGATCGCTCATTTCGGTGAGACCGAAACGTTACGGAAAGGAAACAGAGAGTTTGCATTGCGAACTCGGTGGGACCGATTGCTCATCTCGGTTAGAGCGAAACGTTACGAAGGGAAAAAGAGAGTTTGCAATCCCATCCTGGTGAGACCGAGATCCCTATCGATGAGATCGAATTGATTAGGGTTTCTAGCAGTGGCTATGTCAAGTGAACTCGGTGGCACCGGATAGATCAAATTGGTGGGGCCGAGTTTGAATTTAGGTTTAGGACATGTGTGGAAATGAGAAAGTGGTTGAGGACTTTGGAGCATATCAAAGCACTTTGAGCAAGCAAACCATTAAGCAACACCTCATCCTTTTTAATAGTATTGGCTTTTCCTATGTACTCAATGTGATTTTGGATCACGAAAATGAAAATGAAGAATCTTGAGCTTTTGCCAATCTTTGTCCTTAGTTTCTTGAAGGGGTTCCACATCCTCTTTTCCATGTCACGCCTTTGTTGAACTTTCTGAAATATACTAGATGAAAATATTGGTCCAACAAGAGATATGTTGACATTAAGTACCAAAATCACCCATGGAGCACTTATGCTTTCAATCTCTTTTTTTTTTTGGTAAATGATGACAACATACATCAAGCTTTGGATAAAGATATGAAGAATAGCAAGTAAAACTTTGGAGAGACATGTAACATGCATAGGCTCCCCCTACATGTCCTAACCGAAGGGTCCTTTCTTTTATTTCTTTCGGTCAACGTGGTCGTTGCTCACTGTCCACTATGATAGAGTTTTCGCAGCAAGGTCTTTGTTGCAAAAACTGCAACAAGACTTGTGTTGCAGAAAAAATAAATTTGCAATGAGATCTTTGTTGCAAAAAAAAAACACTAAATTGCAACAAGACATCAGTTGTAAAAGAAAACCTGAAACAAAGCCTTTGTTGCAAAAAAAATATCTTGTAAAAATTTCTGCAACATAACTCGTGTTGCAGAAATTTCTCGCTAACACGTTGCAATGATAAAAAAAAGTGACGCTTGGTCGCTCAATCCATTAAAGCCGACGACTCGCAAGGCGGTGGATCTTTTAAAAATATCCGTCGACCGCGTAGCAGCACCCAACATATATTGACGCACAGCTCTCTGTGTCATATGCAAACACAAACTGTTTCTGTTTTGCTATTAACTACCAAAAAAACTCAGTGTGTAAAGTAGAATTACAAGGATTCTTAGATCATGCATCAGCAGGTCATGACAGCAGGGGGATTGACCCCAAACCTAATCAACCAAGGAAAGCACTTCAATGTACAAAAACTTCCTTCTGTCTATATGATCTATCTAAGAGGAAACCATACAAGCGTTTCAGTAATCAGTATAGTGTACTCAAGTTTGCTGCGTCTTTAGTATACTCATCTAATCTACAATCTATGTCTGGAGTGTATATGTATCGAATGGGAATCGACAACATCTGAATGAGGAACGCCGTTCCAATCCACTTATACTTGCGCCACTGGCTGGTCAGGTCAGGCCTCCTTGTAGAAACAGTCGACATCTGGAAGAGCGGCAGCGATCTCGTCCCTGCAAAAGAGCTCACATGGTTCAGATCTGCTACTACTAGACTAACCAACAGGGGAAAGGCAACAAAAATGACATCGGAATGGGAAATAACAATGGCCATTGCTACTCAAAATAATACAGAATGTCAAATAATGCTCAACATCTGAAGTGCTCCGATTTCAGCATAATTTGGTTTGTCGTAACCATGATAAGGTCAGCCATTCTAGGTAGCATAACAGCTCGATTAAGCATCCTATAAGTCGACATAAATAGGAAAACTCACATATCTTGTTCTGCTGCGCCTCCACCCGGCACACCTGGCACTTCATCCGGAACAACTGGCACTTGTCCTGCCACTCCATTCCCAGCAGGGTTCCTGTATTTGCAACACTTCCAGACTTGAGCATTCAGAGTTTGCAATTGCAAAAAAAGTCCCTTGTTCCTGAACTTGTAATATTTAAAATATATTGGGTAAGGTAAAAAAAAAGAAGGAAAACTCACATATCTTGTTCTGCTGCGTCTCCATCCAGCACACCTAGCACGTCATCTGGCACTGCAACCGGGGCATTTGGCACATGTCCTAGCCCTCCACCCGGGCCATTCAGCCCATGATTCCCAGCAGGGTTCCTGTATTTGCAACACTTCCAGACTTGAGCAGAGTTCCCAAATGCAAAAAAAGTCCCTTATTCCAGAACTTGTAATGTTTAAAATACATTGAGGAAGGTAAAAAAGAAGGAAAACTCACATATCTTGTTGTGCTGCGTTTCCATCTGGCGCACCTGGTTCTTGTCCTGGCACTCCACCCAGGGCATTTGGCACATGTCCTGGCCCTCCATTTCGGCCCATGATTCTCAGCAGGGTTCCTGTAATTGCAACATTTCCAGACTTGAGCATTCAGAGTTCACAAATGCAAAAAAACAAGGTCCCTTATTTCTGAACTTGTAACATTTAAAAATATATTGAGTAAGGTACGGCCTAACTAAATCAGTGCTCCAAAAATAAACTAATTCCATGAATAAACGACAGGGACACTTTATAAGTACCCAAAAATACAAAATAAACGAAACCAACATAACCTAAATGAAACATAAAATCAAACCAGCAGCTTACGGAGAGAATAAAGGCTAGTGATGTTTACAGAATATGGTATAGGCCACCTAGATACACAACAAAAATTCAAATCAGTAGCCTAATGTGTAGCCATGTCACTAGGAAGCAAATGACAACAACAAAGCTTGGAAATCAAATTCTGGGACTGACATCCTAAATGGATAATGATGCTGGAAAAGGAGACTAGTCCACAAAGTCAAACAAAAGAGAAGTCGATAACAATCAGCAACTGACTAGTCTGAGAAATGCCAAAAATAAAGAAAGTCATAAGAGCTTAGAAAAATGTCATGCAACATTTCCACCATAGCTAACAGTAAAGATTCTGTATGTGCGAATAGCACACATGAGATACTGTTTTAACAGAAATTATAGATCTACGTTTACACTGTATGATAGGATAACGTAAAAGGAAGCAAAATAAAGCAACCATGTACTAAATCATTACCACAGATAATAGGGGATATAGCGGTCCACGTGAAGTCGTGCTCCGGAGATGAAGTGAGGGACCTCAGGATTCCAGTTTGATAGAAGCAGCCTCACTGTCCCAGGGAGCAAGAATCTCACAAAACCATATGACCTTCCATGCGGAATAGTCACAGACACGACAGGCCCGAAATGGCTGGAACAAACATCATAAATAATATTAACATAATGACATAGCACTTGGGATCTTTATTTAAAGGGCCTGAACGCTTAAGTTACAAGACGATACCTGAAATGCGAACGAACCTTTGATTCAGTGCATATTTCTCTACTTTGAGCAGAGAAGGTGATATATATCCGAGTTTCACTATTGAAATCCATCACATTTGGATTGTAGGCTGGTGGGGCAACCTCCAAAACATACCATTGAATGCTGTTTTGAAACATCAATGGTTATAAATCAGAACGTCTAGAAAAAGAAAAGAGACGTGTCTCAATTTTTTTCAGAAAGGTAAAGAGATGTGTCTCATTGCTAATTTAAAGTGAAAAAACAGACAACTAAAAGAGAGATATTAGAAATGAGACCACAGAAAAAACCTGTCATGAATCAAATAAATCGTATGAAGACGGCAGAGCAAACTCAGCAGGTGATCAGGATTCCAATTCCATCCGTCTTGCAGAAGCTTTATGTGCAACTCACAGCAATTCCGTGGCAAATCCACTACTGGAACAGGGCGACCACCCATCATATGCAGAAGTACCCTGATTTGGATCTCTATCCTCCCAAATGAGTCAAGTCCATGAGAGAACCAACAGTCTGAACCATACTTGCAAGATCCATCAATCATGTAGAAGCGGCAACGCTGGTCAGACCTCCAAGCCATTTTCTGTTTCCTGTGCCACAGAGAACATCAAGGAAAATTAAAAAATAATAAATTGGTGTCATAAAATAATTAATATCACGGAAACCATTTTCTGTTTCCTGTGCCACAGTAAGAAACAATGGCATGAATTCAACAGAATTTCACGTTGCCCATTTTGCACTTCAAAAAACTGAAGAACAAAAATCCAACCAGAGGCCACTAGAACGTACTCCATATATTATACCATACAAACAGGCAATCAAACAAAAAAGATAGGGTAAAGTAACAGCCAAGAACCATTCTAGCCAAGAACCTCCAGAATTCCATCAAAATCAGTACTGACGCACCAGCTAATCCACATTTGCCCCGCAAGAACTCATCAAGCTAAGAAAACCTAGAATCATGCTTCTGTGCCCCTAAAGCGTTAATGTACACACAGGCGGGAGCAGAAAGAAGGAAAGTAACATATTCATGACCACGAACTATTCTAGTCCCCAAATCGCCTCCAGAAGGTAACCAAAATTGGTACGTTGTATTTGATATACTCCACAAGTTAACCCCACAACAAATCATCAAGCCAAGAAAACGTGGGATCGTGCTTTTTGTGCCCCTAATCCTAATGTCCAAAACTCTTGTAACTCTGGCCGGGAAGCAGAGCAGCACGGGCGGGAGGACCAAGAACCATTCTAACCAAGCAACCTTATGCAAAATTCCACTAAACTCGGCACTGCTGTACCATATACTCCAAAAATTATCTCCGCAACAAATCATCAAGCCAAGAGAACTTGGGATCGTGCTTTTGTGCTCCTAAATCCTACTGCATATCCTAAACTCTTGTAACTCCGGCCGGGAAGCAGAGCAGCACGGGCGGGAGGACCAAGAACCATTCTAACCAAGAAACCGTACCATATTCCCACGAAAATCGGTACTGTCGTACGAAATGCAACACAAATTAACTCTGCAAGAACTCGTGAATCCAAGAAAGTTGGAAAGATTCATCTGCACTCCTGAATTTTAACGTCCAAAGGTCTTCTTACTCCGGGAAGAAGAGCAGCGCAGGAGGGGAGGGGATGATCAAGAACGAAACACCATGCCCAGAACTCAACCAAATTCGGTAATGTTGTACAAGATACGCGCTCCGCAGATAAACCCCGCAAGAAATCATGCGTCAAGATCGTAATGTACAAACCTGGCCTTTCTCCGCTCCAGGAAGGGTTCAGCACACCGAGGAAGGGTTCAGCAGACCGAGGAAGGGGACGAGGCGGGGGCTGTATATGATGCCTGCGCAAGCTTCTCCGCTCCGGGAAGGGTGAAGAAGAGGGCGAGGAAGAAGACGGTGAGGCGGAGGCTGTATATATGACGCCCGCGCAAGCTTTCGCCTTTGAAAGGAGACGGTATAAGGAGACGGTAGGCAATTCGCAGCATTGGGCCTGGGCCTGGGCCTGTCCGGTACGCCCAAGGCATGACTTAAGAAGCCCCGAGCAGCATTGGGCCTGGTGCTGGAAAGGCCTCCGCTTGGCCCACTAGTCCTGGCGCGCCGCCGCCTCCGGTGCGGTGGGAGCCGCCGGAGAGAGAGGGGCGAGGGGAGGCGTCGGCCCAGCCGCCGCAGTTCCGCATTCCCCGCCGTGGTGGTCGGCACCGACGCCGCCGACCGTGAATTTCACGGAGGGGGCGGCGACCAATCTCGCCGTGGAGCGTCGCTGCGGAGATGCCCGGTGTCGAGCGGAGCGACGGAGCTGGGTTGAGGACAGAGCAGCGGCGTTGCGGATGCTCGGCCTGGATCAAAGCGACGGAGGTCGGTGGAGAAGAGAGAAGCGAAGGTGGGTGCGCCATTGCGGTGGCTGGCGCGCCTCTGCAGGAGTCTCGTGGTGGGTCGTGTGAGGGAGAATCGCATGCCTTCACTCAAGTAAGCAGTGGGCAAGTCCAATCAATAAAGAAAACGCTTAGCAGAGGCAGAAGGTAGAAAAACGATTTCATTGGAACTAATCCCCGGTCATTTTAAGTACGTCTCCGTCGCAAATGTCTCGGTATATATGTCCGGACATGATCATATAATGCTAATCACAAAGTATTTGTTTGGTTGTGGTGATGCCGAAGTCAGATGACGGATGTTGGTGTCAAGCTTAGAGACGTTCTGCTGCCGTTTCTGTCTTGTCATGTTGGTCTTTACGTGCCTTGTACTTTGATCTTTATGATATGAATGAGACACATATTACCATGCAAAAAAGAGAAAAAATTGATGGGGATCGTCAGTGGTGGAGACAGGACCCAGGCGGGGGGGGGGGGGGGAGGGGGGGCTTGGGCCCGGGGCGTCAGGAAAACTTTCTTCCTTAACTGAAGCATGTTGTGCACTGTTTGACACTGTAACTACACTGTAGCAAGCCTGGGGCTTGGCCCAAACGTGGCTCCACCCCTAGGGATTATGCATGTGTGGGATATTTGCATGTGCGGTTGGGGGAGAGAAGAGGGGGCCATACATGCGATTGGTCGAGTGCATGTCCGGACTCCGGCAAAGCCCTCACGCTTGTCTCTAGGATACCTGAATTCGTACATTCAAACTGCTAAGCGGATATATACAGGTCATTGTTGGATGGCAAATGTGATCCGGACACCGCAATCCAGGCATGTAGTGGAGGTTTGAGGGTTCGAGATGCCCTAAGTCCAAAAAAGTGATTGCGGTGTGTTAAAAAATGCCCCTTCTAGCTAGAAATATTAGCCTTAATTATGCCTGCCTAAGACATCTCGATCAACGCAATCTGATAGGGAGGATATTCCGTCTGCAACAGTTGTCAACCGCCACCATGACTTGTCGCCGTCGGCCACCCTCAGGCCATGGTATCGCTTCCCATGCCACCATCCGTGACCTCTTCGGGAGTTCGCCGGCTCGAAACTTCTGTGTGAGGCTGCACTACCGCCACTACCTCTCTTCTCCAGACCCGCATTGTGCATCCTTCGGGCAGAGACACATCTTCTGGCCTCCAATACGCCATCGCTCGGCCACCCCGAACTCAACATCGACAACCAAGCTCGACCACGAGCTCATCCACAGCTGCAGCGCCCTTGACATCATCGTATAACGAGCATAGCGGCGACGAGCTCTCGACCCACACCTGGGATAGCCAGCATGGGTCTTACTCTCCCGCCGTGAGCACGAGCCCTGTCTCCTGTCTACCTTTCACCCCGATAACGTGCCCAACTTGTCTCAGCTTTAGTTTGTCGATGACAGATAGACCATGCAGTAATTTTGCTTATTTTTCCTTATATTTTTTGGTTTTATGCGTCAATTTCTATTCGGTAGGTCAAATTGATAGATGAGCATGCTTGTTCAAGAGTTCGTCGAGGACTCATAGTCGAAGCAATAGAAAGAGGAAGATGATGATGGTTTTCAAATGGCCATGGTGATGATAATGGAGGAACTAAAATGCCAGAGCACGTTCTCAGCCGGTGCATAGATACATTTGTCGCAATAGGATAGATGGCCATGCCAAGAAACGAAGGGATTATTTTGTCGACAATGCGATGTATCCCGATAACCTACTCATGCAATGTTTCATAGTTCACGGGAGCTCTTTATGTTGAATTTGTGTCAGATATTGTGTACAAGTAGGGTTACATTTAGAGTTAGTATTGTACTAGTGTTGGACAAATGTAGCATGGTATTGCATGCAAAATTGTGGTGTAATCATCAAAGAAGGGAGATGAACTAATCTCGCAGAGAAAAATGCTAATAGTCAAATACATCAACAATCTACCACAAACACAAGTTGTACACCGTAACCCTAGTTATTAAGAACTATATATACTACAATGCTGAAAAATGAATCGCGAAGCAAAAACATGCATTAGAAGCATGCAATTGAGGCAGTTTTGTCCCCGCGTAATAAAACCGCATGTAATATCCCAATGGAGGCGGTTATTATTGTTATTGAAAATACTGCAGGCGGTTAAAAATATGAAACTGCCTTTAGTAGAAGGTTCAAGTGGTTACTTTTCTGAACGGCTTCTAGGAACCCCTAGCATTGCCGCCACCATGTTCACCTCCCCGAGCGTGTAGGATCCTGAGTGTGACTTCATGGTGGACTGTCATCGAAGACTAAACTTGCCATAAAAAAATCTGAGGACAGAATTGCTTCGTGCTACACGTGTGTCTCTTATTAGGGTTCTAAAAAATTTCTCATAAAACTGGTTTTATGGTATGACCATAAAATCTAGGAGAAGTAGTCTGAGAGATACTTTTGTCAGTTCCCCTAAACTTCTTACCCTAAGTCTATTTTTATTTTATTTTAAATTAAACCAAAATAGATAATGCCCCAGGACCTGTCGTGGTTCTAAGTCTGACAGTAGTGTAGGGGGGTAGGAATGGAGAGGCAAGATCCTAGCTATGGAGTAGTTGTATACGCACGAGTTTTACTAGTTCAGGCCCTTCTCGGAGGAAGTAACAGCTCTACGTCTCGGAGCCCGGAGGCGGTCGACTGGATTATGCGTGTATGGATTACAGGGGTGCGAACCCTTTACACTGAGGAGGGGTGTGGCTTATATAGAGTTCGCCAGACCCCTCCGGCCCTCAGTTATGCAGGGTTTAAGGTACATTAAGGTTTGGCGTTACTGGTAACGCCACAAGTAAAGTGCTATGATGACCATAAAAGCTACTTAATGACCGACCGTTAGCGTGCGGAGTGACTTTAGATCTCCTGACTGTCGAGTGGTTGGCTTCATGGTCGAGTGATAGTCTTCATGGTCGAGTGTCTTCGAGTCCGTCGAGTGGAACACTTCTGAGTCGATTGAAAGGCGATTTCTTTTAGGGGAGGGTAGCTTGGACAGGTCCGTGACCCTACCCTAGGTACATAGCTTCATCATTAGCCCCCAAATGGATCGAGGTTTGAGTGGGGAAGGAGTTGAAAACACTTCCGACCCATTTTTTGTGCTATGAGTGCGTCTTGCCCTGGATCAATGAACCTAAGTGATGACACCAACTTCTTTTTCAGTCGCCTTGATCCATTCTTAGTTTTTGTCGAGTGAGTTTCTTTACTTGAAGAGCTCCGAGTGACGGCGTGGAGGAGATCTTCCGTCTGACAAGTTGCTCTGCTGCTCGTGGATTTCGCGGGATTCGAATTTTGGGAAGCGCGCGGGGCGGAGGAGGCCGCAGTAATCGGATGGGATAGGGCAGAGCCGCCTCAATCTCCGCACCACCTTTTTCGCCATGTATCGCGCGCGACTGTTGTGGGATTGGACAGGATTGTCCGGGCCAACAAGTCAGCTACTCAGAAGTAACCTCATATAAGGCACCGGGCTGGGGTTTTTGAACAGTGCGTTCTCATTTCCTCCTCTCCTCCTCAGACTTCTCCGCCACGCTCGCTCTCGCCCAGTGCCGCCGCTTCGTACGCGTCTCGCCGGCGATGATGGGGAAGGAGAAGACGGTGGCTCTGGAGCGGGCGAAGAAGGCGACGGCGAATGCGAAGGCGAAGAAGTCCAGTCGGGGCGGATCTTCCTCGAGGGCTGGCCTGCCGCGGGCTGGATCCAGGGTGACTGGATCCGCTTGGCGATCCGTCAGGAGGACATCGACGACTTGGCTGATATGGGGCTGATTCCACACGGATCGGCGCGACTTCCAGGGGAGGAGACCGAGCCACGACCTCGGGAGGGTGAGCGCGTTCTCCTTGCCACCCACGTCGACCGCGGGTTTTCCTTGCCTCCCCACCCTTTCTTTCGGGGATTTTTGAATTTCTTTGGGGCGCAACTCCACCACTTCACTCCCAACACAATCGTGTATCTTGCTGCCTTCGTGTCTTTGTGTGAGAATTTCCTGGGTTGTCGACCTCATTGGGGTCTTTTCAAGCACATTTTCACCTGTCGCTCCCAGACGGTGAAAAAGGCCAACCCGAGTGATGAGAGAACTCAAGTGATTCAGATGTGCGAGGGCCTCGGGATTCAGATGAGAGGTAAAAGTTCTTTTCCAGCCATGGTTCTTCCGGACTCAGTCCGTGGATGGCAGTCGACCTGGTTCTACTACAAGGACCAGCCGACGCTAGGGCAATCGACTAGACTTCCTCCTTTTTCCATGGACCGAGTGAGGAAGCCCTCCTCTTTGAAGGTGATCCCGTAGGAGAAAGCTCAGGTTAAGGTGATGGTCGAGCGGGTTGTTCCGCTTATCCGCGACGCAGTGACAGGTATGGATTTGTTTGAGGTCTTCCTCCGGCGACGCATCCAACCTCTTCAGGCTCGAGACCATCTGATGTGGATGTATTCGGGTACTGAGGATACCACTCGGATCCACCCAGAGGAGGTCGAGGAATCCACGTTGGAGGGGTGGCTGACGAGCATCACCGGAAAAAAGGACAACCCCAGGGGCGCCAGGAGAGTTCCTCCATTCGACCAGTCCCACGAACCAGACAAGGTCCGATTCTGAACTTCTGACTATGATCTGGATTCACTCGCGCGGTTGTTTATGCTTCGTCGACTGACTTTTATTCTTCCTGCTTTCTTCCAGGCCCTTATCAAAATGTACTCAATGCCCAACGGAGAGCAAGAGCAAGACCCGGAGGGGGAGGCAAGCGGCGGCGACTGGCATTTTGACAGAGAGGAAAACAAGGAGAGCGGCGACTCAAGTGGCGAAGAAGAAGTCGAGTCGCCCCCTCGCAGGGAGAGGCGATCCAAGGTTGACCAAGATCGGCCAAGCGCCCGTGAAAAGGCGATTGCTCAGACTGGCCAGTCTTCAAAGCGCCCTCGGACGTCTTCACCGGCACCGACTGAAAAAGCGTCAAAGCAGCCCAAGGTTGTAGTGCAGAAGCCTCGGAAGGCGTTGCCGAAGATTAAGATCGACATCCCCGTCGCTTCCGCGTGAGTGTCTTCCTTTGTAATCACTCGGCGCTCCGTGCTGTTTATTTTTCCTTGATTTGACCAGACGAACTTTGGAACTAGCAGCGCTGCTACTTCAGGGACTTCAGTTTACAGGGATGAGGATGAGGCAATGGAGGATGCAGTCACTTCCTATCTGGGTATGATTTCTGTCATTCTGTTTTCATTTGGTCGACTCAACTATAATATATACCATCGGGTGATGTAAATGTTGGCGACTGATCTTTGAACAGCTCCCAACGTCATTAACCTCCCTGACGATGACGATGAAGAGCCAGAGAGGCCTTTGACGAGGAAAAATAAGAAAACTCCCGCGGCTAAGGCGCCACAGTCAACGCCGATAGCGGAACCAGTCGTTCAGGACGCTGGTGATGCCAATCGGGCTTCTATTACCTTCGATGTGCCACCGTCGAGTGTTCTGCCTTCTTCGTCGATTGCTCAAGCTCTTGCCAATCCACCTTCAGTTTTTGCCACTCATCACGTCTCAGAGGACGAAGTGAATGCTGCCAAGGAAGCCATACGCCAAGTGGGTATCATGATGGAAAAGATGAAGATGGTGCGGGATGCCAGTCAGGCCGCCTACGACACCAGCTCGGCTCTCCAAAGCAATGTCCAGGTTAGCAGCACGTCGACTGATTTTCTTGGCCTGCTCTGTTAGGATATGGTACCTGAAAACTCTCTTTCCAAGGATCTTTGTATCTGTACACCCACTGGGTGTTTCGACTTGTCACTGAGCAAATCTATACTTTGAGCTGAATTTTTGTTATTGAAGTTTTGGACTAGTGGGGGCACGCTGAGTGCACCCACTGGGTGTAGTCCCCGAGACTATGGTGGACTGCGGGCAGTCGGCTGTAGTCTTGACATTTTAATATTTTCACTCGGTCTGGTCTGGCCGTGTCGAGTGTAAACTGGACCGGTGGGGGCACGCGAAGTGCACCCATTGGGTGTAGTCCCCGAGACCGTGGTCGCCTGCTGGCAGTCGACTATGCTCTGAAGATCTTGTTTGTTGCTATCTTTCTTCTCTCTTTTTTATACACTCGCGCCAAAAAGGTCTCGCCGAGAGTTAACTGAACTAGTGGGGGCACACTAAGTGCACCCACTGGGTGTAGTACCCGAGACTATGGTGGACTGCGGGCAGTCGACCGTAGTCTTAGTATTTATTTTCTTTGTTGTTTTTCTCTGTAAAACAAGCCATCCTCTCTGACTGCAGAAATCTTGTGACCCTGGAGCTCGCTTTGCCGACTTGGAAAAGCAACAAATTCAAATCAACCTGGACCTGGAGTTGGCCAAGTCAGAGCTGCAGAAGGCCAAAGATGACGCTAATGGTAAGGAAACTTTGTCGACTGGTTTGTCTTAGACCCGGATTTCATTCTGCTCTTTCTGAACTGTGCGCCATTTCTTTTCAAAGAAACTGAACCAGGCTCTGGTAAAGAAGGATCAAGATCTGGCTGCTACTCAAAAGAAGGCTGATGACCAAACTGCTCTGGATGAACAGAAGCTTCAGTCGGCAAACTGGAGGAAGAGAACGCCAAGATAAAATCTGCTCTGGACGAAGCTAACAAGGAGGTAACCCGTTTGAAGAAGGACAAGGTCAACCTGAACGAGAAGATGGAGGGTATCACTCGCAGGAGGGATGACCTGGAAAGCTACCTGAGGAGCCTCGCCAAGAAGTTATTCATCAAGCTTGAAGGTACATATCCTGTTCCGACTGGATTATTTTTGTCGACTCGGCATACGAATATTGACTCATCCTTGGATTATGCATGCATAGTTTTGCCGAGACTTCGAGGAGGAGACTGGGCGGATTGAACCCAACTTGGACCCCATCAACTCCCCCGTGAAGGACGAAACTGCCATGAACCTGCTGCGACTGGAATCCTGCATCGACGGCGTTGTTGACTACTTGGCTCGACTGAAGGTCGCCACGTCAAGGATCGACACGGTGCTTTGGCCAAGGGCAACGCTCCAGAACGACCTCGAGTCACTGATGACTCGACTTAACGAGATCCCTGGTCGAGTGCAGGAGTGGAAGAAGTCTTCTGCCCGGTGTGGTGCTGATGTGGCTCTGTCTTTGGTTCGTGTCCATTGTAAAGAGGCGCGAGAAGATAAGCTGGCAGCGATCAAGGTTGCCAATACCAAGAGGCATGATTTCCGATCTTTCATGGAGACTTTCATCGCTGCTGCCACTCGGATCGCTGATGGTGTCGACCTGGACGAGTTTGTCGAGCCTGCCAGCCCTCCTCCTGCGCAGTGAACAAACTTTTATGCCTCACCTTAAATTTGCCTCGGAATGCCGAGTGGATTTTGTAACCGTTAAACTCTTTCGGGCTGAATGCTCGAGTACTTTGAAATGCGGTCTGGGACCTATAGGATTTATCTGAACTTGGTTTATCGTTGAATTTGCTTGCATTTGCCTTCGAGCAAACTTTGTTCTTCACTCGAAACATATTTTGTGCTTGAGATGCAGCTCTGAGGTGGAAAATCCAGTCGACCTGCACATCATCGTCCTTGCAGGTAGGGTGGAGCACAGATTGCAGTCAACCTGCACCTCGTCGTCCTTGCGGATCAGGATGGAGTGCACATTGTACTTGTGGCGTAGCTCCGAAGGAGAAGGTAATAGTTGACATGCACCTCATCGTCCTTGCGGATCGGGATGGAGCACACATTGTATTTGTGGCGTAGCTCCAAAGGAGAAGGTAACAATCGACCTGCACCTCGTCGTCCTTGCGGATCGGGATGGAGCGCGCGTTGTACTTGTGGCGTAGCTCCGAAGGAGAAGGTAACAGTCGACTTGCACCTGATCGTCCTTGCGGATCGGGATGGAGCGCATGTTGTACTTGTGGCGTAGCTCCGAAGGAGAAGGTAATAGTCGACCTGCACCTCGTCGTCCTTGCGGATTGGGATGGATTTCGTACTTAGGCGAGTACTTGGACTGCAGCTAAGCCCTCGAGTGGGAGGATTGCTCTCCACTCGGTAGGATTTTTTAAATACTTAGGCGAGTACTTGGACTGCAGCTAAGCCCCCGAGTGGGAGGATTGCTCTCCGCTCGGTAGGATTTTTAAACACTTAGGCGAGTACTTGGACTGCAGCTAAGCCCCCGAGTGGAAGGATTGCTCTCCATTCGGTAGGAATTTTTAAAATACTTAGGCGAGTACTTGGACCGCAGCTAAGCCCCCCGAGTGGGAGGATTGCTCTCCACTCGGTAGGATTTCTAAATACTTAGGCGAGTACTTGGACTGCAGCTAAGCCCCCGAGTGGGAGGATTGCTCTCCACTCAGTAGGATTTTGAAACACTTAGGTGAGTACTTGGACTGCAGCTAAGCCCCCGAGTGAGAGGATTGATCTCCACTCGGTAGAATTTTTAAACACTTACGCGAGTACTTGGACTGCAGCTAAGCCCCCGAGTGAGAGGCTGGCTCACCACTCAGTAGGATTTTTAAATACTTAGGCGAGTACTTGGACTGCAGCTAAGCCCCCGAGTGGGGGCGAAACGGATTTGCAGCTAAGCCTCCGAGTGGGAGGCTGGCTCACCACTCGGTTGGATTTTCAAATACTTAGGCAAAACGGATTCGCAGCTAAGCTCCCGAGTGAGAGGCTTGCTCGTCACTCGGTATGAATTTTTTTACAAACTTAGGCGAAACGGGTGCGCAACTAAGCTACCCACTGGGGGATTTCTGACGTAAACAAAAGCAACAACAATCACAGGGAAAGTTATAACACTCTTGCCTTTGATAAATAAACTACAGAGGTATCTTTTATTACATCTCATCCAAGTGAGTACTTAAGTATAAAAGGGGCGGAGGAGCTCCGCATTCCAAGCTCGTGGCTCATCAATCTGGCGATCGATATTGTAGAGATGGTACGCTCCATTGTGGAGAACTTTGGTGACGACAAAGGGGCCTTCCCAAGTAGGAGCGAGCTTGTGTGGTTTCTGTTGATCCACTCGGAGGACCAAGTCTCCTTCTTGGAAGGCTCGGCTCTTCACATTTCTAGCATGGAATCGACGCAATTCTTGCTGATAGATAGTCGATGGAATCATGTCCATCTCTCTTTCTTCTTCTAGAAGGTCGACTGCGTCCTGCCGGTCTTGTTCTGCTTCATCTTCAGAGTAGAGCTCGACTCGTGGTGCATTATGAAGCAGGTCGCTCGGCAGAACTGCCTCAGCTCCATAGACCAAAAAGAATGGAGTTTGTCTATTTGACCGATTAGGAGTGGTCCTCAATCCCCAAAGAACTGATGGAAGCTCGTCGACCCATGCGCTTGCTGCGTGCTTGAGATCATGCATCAGTCGGGGTTTTAGTCCTTTGAGAATTAAGCCGTTTGCTCTTTTCGCTTGTCCATTCGACTGGGGGTGAGCGACTGAAGCGTAGTCGACTCGTGTGCCTTGAGAGGCGCAAAAAACTCTGAACTTGTCGGAGTCGAAGTTTGACCCATTATCAGTGATGATGCTATGCGGAACTCCATATTTGAATATCAAATCTCTGATGAAGCTGATAGCAGTGCATGCATCGAGATTCTTGATAGGCTTAGCTTTGATCCATTTAGTGAACTTGTCGACTGCCACCAGCACATGGGTGAAGCCGCTCCTGTCAGTTCTCAGTGGTCCAACCATATCCAATACCCAAACAGCAAAGGGCCAGACGAGTGGAATGGTCTTCAAGGCTGAGGCGGGCTTGTGTGACATATTGGAATAGAACTGACATCCTTCACATTTGTCGACTATCTCCTTTGCCATTTCATTTGCTTTTGGCCAGTAAAATCCCGCTCGGTATGCTTTAGCCACAATGGTCCGAGAGGACGCATGATGGCCACAGGTCCCCGAGTGGATATCGTCAAGAATTATTTGTCCTTCTTCTGGTGTTATACATTTCTGACCGACTCTAGTCGCGCTTTCCCTGTAGAACGGTCTCTTTATCACAGTAAAGGCCTTGGATCGATGGAAGATCTGTCGAGCCTCTTCTTCATTCTCTGGGAGTTCTTTCCTTAGGATGTAAGCGATGTACGGCACCGTCCATTCGGGAGTGGTGACTAAAACTTCCATGATCAGGTCGACCACCGCTGGAACCTCGACTTCAGTCGGATCCGTGGCACTTTTTGGCCGCGGGGCTTCTTTGGTGAAAGGATCCTCTTGAACTGATGGTGTGTGGATGTGTTCCAGAAACACATTGCTGGGAATGGCTTCTCTCTTGGAACCTATTTTTGCCAAATCATCAGCTGCTTGATTTTTCAGTCGGGGTATATGATGCAACTCTAACCCCTCGAATTTCTTCTCTAGCTTTCTCACTGCATTGCAATAACTAGTCATGGCCGGACTTCTGACGTCCCACTCCTTCATCACTTGATTAACCACCAAATCTGAGTCGCCATAGACCATGAGGCGACGGACGCCGAGTGAAATGGCCATACGCAACGCATACAAAAGTGCTTCATATTCTGCTTCGTTATTGGAGGAATCAAAGTGAATTTGGAGAACATATCTGAGCTTATCTCCTCGGGGGGAAAACAATACTACCCCAGCACCAAAACCATTCAGCATCTTAGAGCCGTCGAAGAACATGGTCCAGTGCTCCGAGTGAACTTGAGTCAGCAGTTGCTATTCAATCCACTCGGCGACGAAATCTGCTATTGCTTGGGATTTGATAGCTTTCTTTGCCTCAAACTTGATATCTAGAGGAAGGAGTTCAATCACCCATTTTGCCACTCGACCAGTTGCGTCTCTGTTGTGCAGAATCTCTAACAATGGAGCGTCGCTGACGACTGTAATGGAATGGTCAGAGAAGTAATGTGCAACCTTCTTCGTGGTCATATAAATCCCATATATAAGCTTCTGATAATGAGGATATCTTTGCTTTGATGGGGTCAAAACTTCAGAAACATAATATACTGGGTGCTGAACTTTAAGGCTTTTCCTTCTTCTTCCCGCTCGACCGTAAGTACTGAACTGACGACTTGTCCCATGGCTGCAATGCAAAGCAGCAAAGGCTCTTTGCTGATTGGGGCAGCAAGCACCGGATGGGTGGAGAGCAGGGCTTTTAGCTCTGCAAACGCTGCATCAGCTTCAGGAGTCCACTCGAACTTGTCTGACTTCTTCATCAGTTGGTAAAGAGGCAATGCCTTTTCACCGAGACGATTGATGAATCGACTTAAAGCGGCCAAGCAACCAGTAAGCTTCTGGACATCGTGCACACGCACAGGACGCTTCATTCGGAGTATAGTACCAACTTTTTCTAGGTTGGCGTCGATTCCTCATTCGGAAACGAGAAAACCGAGTAACTTTCCGCTAGGAACTCCGAATGTGCACTTTGATGGATTAAGCTTGATATCATACCTCCTGAGGTTGGCAAATGTCTCAGCAAGGTCAGTCAGCAGGTCGGAACCCTTTCGTGACTTGACCACAATATCATTCATGTATGCTTCCACAGTCTGACTGATTTGAGTGAGAAAACACTTCTGAATCATCCTCATGAACGTGGCTCCGGCATTTTGAGGCCGAATGGCATGGTAACATAACAGAAGCACCCGAATGGAGTGATAAAAGCTGTTTTGATCTCGTCGGGACCGTACAAACGGATCTGATGGTAACCGGAATAGGCGTCTAAAAAGACAGGCGCTCACACCCCGCAGTCGAGTCGACTATCTGGTCGATGCGGGGAAGAGGAAAATGATCTTTCGGGCAGGCCCGATTGATATGTTTGAAATCAATGCACATGTGAAGTGACTTGTCCTTCTTGGGGACCATGACAACATTGGCGAGCCACTCAAAGTGGTAAATCTCTCGGATGAACTCCGCTGCTAAGAGCCGAGCCACCTCCTGGCCAATGGCCTTTCTCTTCTGGACGGCGGACCGTCGAAGATGTTCTTTGACAGGTTTCATTTTTGGGTCGACTCGTAGACGGTGCTCAGCCAGCCCCCTGGGAACACCTGGCATGTAAGAAGGCTTCCATGCGAAGATGTCCCGGTTCTCACGGAGGAACTGGATGAGTGCTTCTTCCTATTTGGAGTCGAGTGTTGTTGAGATATGAGTCGGAGCAACATTAGGATCGTCCGGGTGAATGTGAATCGGCTTTGTCTCACCGGACAACTGAAATGCTGAATCCGTTGCAAGCTTCTTAGCTCGCAGCAAATCACTCGGGTCTGCAGTTTTCTGGTATTCCTGCAGCTCTACCACTGCCATCTAAGCATCGACGATCTTTGAGCCTTTCTGAAAGCACTCTTCCGCCTTCTTCCGATTGCCAGTAATAGTGATCACACCTCTGGGACCAGGCATCTTCAATTTGAGGTACACATAACATGGTCGAGCCATGAAACGTGCATAAGCTGGCCTGCCCAAAATAGCGTGATAAGCACTCTGGAAATCCACAACTTCAAATGTCAACTTTTCTTTGCGGTAATTCTTGGAATCACCAAAAACCACATCAAGAGCAATTTGGCCAAGTGACTCAGCCTTCTTTCCAGGAATGACTCCATGGAAACTCATGTTGCTGGTACTGAGTCTGGACATCGGAATGCCCATCCCTTTCAACGTCTCTGCATATAGTATATTCAGGCCACTGCCACCATCCATCAAAACCTTGGTCAGTCGAGTGCCCTCGACAACTTGGTCGACCACCAGAGCTTGCCTCCCAGGGGTGGCTATGTGCGTCGGGTGATCGGACTGGTCGAATGTGATGGCAGTCTGAGACCATTTCAAATAACTGGGTGTCGCCGGAGCGACCATATTCACTTCTCTGTTGATAACTTTCAGTCAACTTTTGCTTTCAACATTAGCAAAAATCATCAGGGTGGAATTGACCTGGGGATATCCATCATCACTATCCTCTTTGTCCTCAACTTTGTCCGACTCCTTTTCCTTATCTTTGGGCTGTTTTCCTTGGAACTGCTGGATCAAGAGCCGACACTGTCGAGTGGTATGTTTCGGGTAAATGAGTTTACCCTCTTCATCTTTCTTTGTGTGAATGTGGCATGGCAAATCCAACACATCATTTCAGTCTTGGTCTTTCACCTTCTTAGGGTTCCAAGGCCCTTTGGGCTTCCCCTTAAACTTTCCTTGAGTCACGGCCAAGGCTTCTCCAGGAGCAGCTGGACCGGCTTTCCGCTTCTGCTTCCGACTGGAGTTCCCTCCTCTGGTTTCATGGGCGACTAACTTGTGCTTGCCACTCCGGAGCCGATCCTCTTCTTCACCATTGGCATACTTGGTGGCAATCTCCATCATTCGAATCAGAGACATGTCTCCGGTTCGACCGAATTTCAGGTTCAGCTCTCTGTACTTAACACCTTCCTTGAAGGCACAGACTGCTTGGTGATCAGACACATTCTCTACCGTGTGATGCAACATGATCCATCTCTAGATGTAATCCCTCAAAGTTTCATTTGACTTCTGCACGCAAGATTGCAGCTCTGTCAATCCTGCTGGTCGCTTGCAAGTTCCTTCAAATGTTCTGACAAACACTCGGGCAAGATCTTCCCAAGTGTAAATGCTGCTGGGTGCCAACTGATTCAGCCATGCTCTGGCCGAGCCCTCCAACATAAGAGGCAGGTGTTTCATGGCCACTTCATCATTGCCGCCGCCAATCTGAACAGCCACTCGGTAGTCCTCAAGCCAAGTATCAGGCTTGGACTCACTAGTGAACTTACTGACTCCAGTCGCCAACCTGAAGTTGGGAGGAATCACCGCGGCCCTGATGGCTCTGCTGAAGCACTCTGGTCCTGAGACATGTACTCTGCTGCTGGTGGGTACATCCCTGTCATGACCTTCTCGGTGAGCTCTGTTCCTGTCAACCAAACCCTGAACGAGAATGGATCTCGCATCAAAGCCTGGTTCCCTGGGGTCGACGGGAATCCTTCGCCCAACACTGTGAGGGCGTCTGTCATCCTGCTGTCGAGGCATGTACGATCCACTCCTTGGGGGAGGGGTGGGCACTCGACGTCGATCATCACGATCGAGTCGGTGATCATACTGCTCACGGTTCCTGTACTGATCACGCCGGTCCCCACGTCCCTCACGCCTCGGGGGCGATCTTGGGCTGTGGGCCGACTGGACTGTATCTGCAATGACGGATCTGCTGTGGATCCTATTCCGCGACTGCGATACAGCTGAATTTTGTTCTCCTGCCGCCCAGAGTAATGCTCTGATTTGCAACAAGCCTCTGCCAGCCTCTGACTGGGAAGGCTGAATCAACTCTGCTATACGGGTTGCAGCTGCTAAATTCTGAATCGGAGTTCGATATACCTGAGTCGGTGGGCGCCAACTGTCGTGGTTCTAAGTCTGACAGTAATGTAGGGGTAGGAATGGAGAGGCAAGATCCTAGCTATGGGGTAGTTGTATACGCACGAGTTTTACGAGTTCAGGCCCTTCTCGGAGGAAGTAACAACCCTACGTCTCGGAGCCCGGAGGCGGTCGACTGGATTATGCGTGTATGGATTACAGGGGTGCGAACCCTTTACACTGAGGAGGGGGTGGCTTATATAGAGTTCGCCATACCCCTCTGGCCCTCAGTTATGCATGGTTCAAGGTACATTAAGGTTTGGCGTTACTGGTAACGCCACAAGTAAAGTGCTATGATGACCATAAAAGCTACTTAATGACCGACCGTTAGCGTGCGGAGTGACTTTAGATCTCCTGACTGTCGAGTGGTGGGAAGAGCTGACGTCGACTGGATTCTGGAACCCGTTGTCATGCACGCTCGTCGAGTGCTCGCTGGAGGTTCTCCAGTCGAGTGCGCTCAGCCAAGTTGGCCAAGCGCGCGTCCTCTAAGGCACGGGTCTTAGGGGTTTCTCCAACGATAGGAGTGTGCAGTGCATCCATGTTCCAGCGGCGAAGTTCTTCCCTCTGCAGCGAAGTGAGGGGTTCGGGGAGGTACTCTTCATGGGCACACGACGGATCTCCTCCACCGTCGCCTCCGTCGATGCGGGGAAAGCCGGGAGGACTGCGTGGTCCATCGACCATCAGAACCTCCGCCGCTGGATCACTGCTATCGCACTCGGATGCAGTCTCTACGGAGCCAGCCGACATGTCGAACAGGCCGTAGAAAGATTCGTCGGGCTCGATTGCCGTGACTTGGGGGGTGGCCGACTGGCGAGCCACCGCGTGCCTCACCCACCGCTGAATCCTCGACCGACCGGAGCGCTTGCGCTGGCGGGAGACCGGGGGGAGGACGACACAGGGGCCGACCGATACTGGGTCGACGGTTGCCGTAGGAGGACGCCGCGGACGCACGCACGAAAGTGCGTTGCCCCGCGGACAGGAAGCGCGTCGACGTCGAGCGGAGCCTCCTCAAGCCAAGCGGAGTCGTCGGCGATGAACGTGAGCGCGCCAAGACAGATCTCGCGGCCCTCAACCAAAACTCTGCCTAAAACCATGATGAAGGGAATCGGAAAAATCGCAACTTCTCCAACAAGTCGCTAAGACACCTGCCCCACAATGGGCGCCAACTGTCGTGGTTCTAAGTCTGACAGTAGTGTAGGGGGGTAGGAATGGAGAGGCAAGATCCTAGCTATGGAGTAGTTGTATACGCACGAGTTTTACGAGTTCAGGCCCTTCTCGGAGGAAGTAACAGCCCTACGTCTCGGAGCCCGGAGGCGGTCGACTAGATTATGCGTGTATGGATTACAGGGGTACGAACCCTTTACACTGAGGAGGGGGTGGCTTATATAGAGTTCGCCAGACCCCTCCGGCCCTCAGTTATGCAGGGTTTAAGGTACATTAAGGTTTGGCGTTACTGGTAACGCCACAAGTAAAGTGCTATGATGACCATAAAAGCTACTTAATGACCGACCGTTAGCGTGCGGAGTGACTTTAGATCTCCTGACTGTCGTGTGGGTGGCTTCATGGTCGAGTGATAGTCTTCATGGTCGAGTGTCTTTGAGTCCGTCGAGTGGAACACTTCTGAGTCGATTGAAAGGCGATTTCTTCTAGAGATGTCCTAGGGGAGGGTAGCTTGGACAGGTCCGTGACCCTACCCTAGATTCATAGCTTCATCAGGACCCGCCAGTCAGTGAGACATGTGACGGTCGTCAGCGAGTGGTGGCTCGAGGCGGCAGGCGACGGGCGCCGACACGGGACGGCTGCCTACAAGGGACGGTGCGGGCAGCGGCGTTCCGACGAGGTTTCAACAGGGCGGGCGGTGAAGTTTCAGGCCATTACTACCCAGCAGAAACTTTACAGGAAGTTGGTCTTCCCGTAAATCTGGTGGAAGAAAGGGCCAATTTTACGGGGTCTTCTGAAGTTATGGCCACGTTACAAGAATTGTTAATTTTTTACCCCAACTTGACGTAAACGACGGTTATTTTAGAGATAGGGAAGTTGTCGGAGATGCTCTTGCAGAACAAACTTCTAATTTTGCGGTGAGTGACATACTTTTCCATGTACTGTACATACATATAGATAGTTACTTTGATGGCAATTTTTAGTATATATTGATGGGACCTCCACATAATTTAGGATGACAACTTTTCATCTGGTTAGGTTTGCTTCATACACATGTCAATTTTTAGTTGAAAGAATATGGGAATCAAGATTGTTTTTTCCAGATTTTTTTTTTCAAAATTCATAATATATCACTACTAGATTCTGGCTGTAGGAGCTATAACGGGTCTGTCCCGTTTTGGCCTCGAGATCATCACTTCATCAGGCACGTTAGCTTGCTCGCTAGGATCACTAACATTTGCTCACTGCGTCGCGCAGAGCCGTTTTGACGTCGTACGCGCTTGTGCGTCGCGTGCTTGCTTTGGATTGCTGGATGATTGATGCCAGCTGCCGTTCACGGAAAAAAACATTCCTGGGCTGACGTTCGCTCTTATGAGTATTAAAAAACTAAATCTCACATGGAATTTGAATTACAAAATTATTCACAACTAGTTATCTTCACATAATTAGATTAGGGATGCAGGCAGACAACATCCGCATCTATATATTGGTGCATGTTTTAATTATGCTGCCGATGCATGAATGCGGTCCGCTTGCATGGCTAAATTAGATGCTACTAGCAAAAGGACCGTGCGTCGCAACGGGTAACAAAATTGTGGCCATCAAATAAAGCCATCGAGAACATAATATCTATCATGATTATAGATGTGTACAAAAGGGCCTGTGGAGACTCGGCGTTTGATGCGTAGAAATGAACTCGCGCATGAGGAGGACTCTGTCTGGCGTCATGATGGCATCAATGGCAGAGAGGCCTGGCAAGGTCAGTGCGTTAGTGTCGCTCTGAAGACTGCAGCGGAAGATGGTGGCGACGACACATGAGAGTGCGTCGGACCGTTTTGCGCTCCAAACCCGGTATGTGGCTGGGTTGGGGCCTCCGACTTTAGATGTTAGTCTTTGGTGTGATGTCTGTTTGGTATTAGACTCGGATTATTGGCACACCTTCATTATGTGGATAGGAGTAGCGACATATGTTGCTAAGATGGTGGCTTCAGACTACCTGATGTATTACTTTGTAAGATTTTCATGAATAATTTGTGCATGCAACGTCCATATGCAGAGGCCGTGGGTAATCCTCCTTTAAAAAAATATGTACAAAAGGGCCCGTGCCTTGTTAATTCAAACCAAATAAAGTTGATTGCTGGTAGCGCTTAAGAATTAGACATGCTAGTCAATTGATACTCCCCAACAAGTAATTTGGAACGGAGGAAGTACGTTAAATTGATGTACCACATGACACAAGCGTAGAGACCACAATTTATTCTGAAAAAATTAGTTTGAATATAGCGATTGGAACATCAATATTCATCATATAAATACAATAAATATATGACTATGATTTTGTTTGGAATTTTCATTTTAGACATAACAGTACATGAACATTAAATAAGAAATTGTTTTTCCTGAAATTAATATAAGGCATGTGAATGCTTCAACATAATACATAAACCATTTTAATTTAAATAACAAAATAAACAATTAGTAATATAGCTGGGCTGCTTAGCCATGTAATCTACTTCTCCCTCCGTCCGGAAATACTTGTCGGAGGAATAAATGTATCTAGACATATTTTAGTTCTAAGATACATCTATTTTTATTCATTTCTCCGACAAGTATTTTGGGACGGAGGGGGTATCTGCCTACAAATGTAGTGCAAATACCTTTTCCACATATCCTGAAATAAAGAATCATCAATATCCTGAAGTTGAGTAGTGGCTTTAGAGTCATAAATCTATATAACTGGTAGGCTCAATAGTTGGTTAGAAACTCTCTTTTAATTAGAGAAAAGGCATGTAAACTTCTTAAGTTAACAGGTGCTATCAGCTAGCATCATGGCCATCTCTGCCTGTGTCCCTCGAACATGCTACGATATAAAGGCTGACAAACACACCAAATTACACCAAAGTAAATAAATAAACTTTGATGAACACAAAATAAATAATGAGAGCGGAAGTGTTAGGCGCAATCAATCAAAACCATAAAGGCTGACAAACACACCAAAGGACCAATCTTTAACAAGCAAAATCCAATCTCTCTGTCACATTCTTACGGGGTTATGTCTGTCGGCTCAGGCCGGGTCTCACCGATGGCGACGTGGCCCTCCCTAGGGAGAAGCACTCATCCGCGTCGTTCAGGCCATCCAAGGCTATTGTGGCCAGAGCTGCACCTACGCACCTAGGAACTGAACATTGCCTCCTTTGCATTATATACACCTTTTAGTTTCCACATCCGGTGCAGAAAAAACATATCACTATCAGTATTTGAGTATTTTCAGAAGTAAACAGTCAGAGCAATCTTCCCAGATAACTTTAGACATGGGAAAAAGGTTAAGTTTATTGAAATGATGTGGATAATTATATGATTTGGTCCGGAGGTGTTAGCTTATCTACGTTTTTATAAGATGTGGCCGAGAATAGTGAATAGCAACACCTAAAGGACTATAATATCATCTAGCTTGGCATGCTCATGTAAACTAAATGCAGCTAACATAATAGTACTTTTGATACTCCCTCCGTCCGGAAATACTTGTCATAAATAAACAAAAAGGATGTATCTAGACGTATATTAGTTTTAGATAAATCCTTTTTTATCGATTTTGATGACAAGTATTTTCGGACGGAGGGAGTATATCTGATGTGGCCAATGGTGTTGCAGCTACTACAAAAGAGAGAAACGCCATGGAGGTGTCCGGTGTTGTGCCATATACTCAAAATATGGTGACACACAGTAGCATGAGTACCAATGAATTGAAGGCGCCGGTGCATGCAACTATACAGGATTCATCTATACTTTATATTGGCTCATTTGGTTTTCAAATTCCCTCGGCGGAATCATCGAAGGAAGATATCAAGCCAAATTTCAGAACGCCACCGTGTAGTTATAACCTGGCTGGTGAAATTCTAAGCGAGGTTCCAATTTGATCCTTTTTGGTAAGAGTCCTAGTTAGGTTGGGTTAGATCCTACGTGATCTGTTTTTGTTGGGTCAGACCCTACGTAATCAACTTTGCCGGATTATTTTATTAGAAAAATGTCCTTGAGAGAGTCCTAATAATATATTGCTAGTACTAGTTGGGTTGGTTTGCATAGATAGAGTTTGTTAGCATCACGCCAGCTGCTAGTTTTAGTCGGTTCACAATTTTAGCCTGCGTGCTCCTTTAAGTACCGGCCGCTCCGGCCATGTAAGTCAGATTGGTTTTCATCAGAAAAATACAAAAAAAGTACCAGGTTTGGGTACGCCAAATATCCGTTTTTGTTTGCTGATCTTTGAGAGATTCAAGTGCTGCTACGCGTGGGAATTGATCTGTTTAATTCCGTACGCCAGTTATATTCTTTGGTCTTCTTGCTTAATGCTTGATCCGAAGACTTGATCTGCTACTTCATCATCTACGCTTGCTATTACGACTTCTGTTTCCTCCAGGAATTTTCAACTTCATTAGGTACCGTGAAAGATCGGGCCATCAGAAGACTCGTCGTCTAGTCGGGTTGTATCAAGTGGTATTCAGAGCAAGGTTGATCACGATACAATTTTCTCTATCAGGTTCTTCAGTTGATCTACTTGAGTTGCTATAATGGTGAATTCACAGAAATCAAATTCAAGTGTGCATGGTGCACATGAAGGAGATGCGGAAGACGAGCTGCCCTTGCCCACCTATGATCCAAGTGTTGCGCCGGCTATCGTGCTAGGATTGGAGGCAACTCGTGACTATGTGCTGAATCTAGTGGGGAGGCGCATCGACAAGGTTGAGGAATGTCTAGGAAAAAAGTTTGCTGATTTGACTGAGGCCTTCATCGATTGAGACCACGTTCACCACCTAGCGATGGGTCTGCTGCACCGCATCGTCATCGGCAATTATCTGGATAGCGGGTAGGCGAACAAGTTCGCAACAATGGTGAGCTTGAAGACCATCAGTCTGAGGGGGCTGGTAGCTATTATGAGCCTGTGCGGCGTGCTTATAACCATCATGGAGGTGGTCTACACCATGGGGGAGGACATGAACGTCCGCGGCGCGCCTACGAAGATGATGGTATTGGAAGAATAAAAATTTCCATACCGTCGTTTAGCAGCAAAGACAACCCGGATGATTATTTGGAGTGGGAGATGCGCGTGGATCAGAGTTTTGATGGACAATGGTACACCGAGGAGAAAAAGGTGCGTGCTGCATCTATTGAGTTTTTGGGCTATGCTTTAATATGGTGGAACCAACTATGTCGCGCGGGTGGATGTCCAGAGTCTTGGAAACAGATGAAGAGTATCATGAAGAGACGCTTTGTTCCGGAGCACTTCACTAGGACCTTGTACACACGCTTGCAGCACCTTCGACAAGGTAACTCTAGTGTTGAGGAGTATTATAAGGAGATGGAAATATTATTGATTCGTACAGGGGTAGAGGAGCATGAAGAGGCTACAATGGCACGATTCATGCATGGTCTGAAATCAGAGGTACGAGATCGTGTCGATATGGTAGAATATAATGGATTACAAGGATTATTACACCATGCCATTCGAGCGGAGCAGCAAGTAAAGCGTCGTGCCGGTCATGATAATTCATCAAACTCGATGCGACGTAATTTTTAGAGAGAGGGTGGTGGTAATAGTGGATTCAAATCTGATTCTAAGTCGGCTGCCAAGGAACTATCTCCATCCAAGGTTGAATTGTCTCGTGCTTCTAACTCTCGTACTAGTGATATTGTGTACTTTAAGTGTGGTGGCAGGGGGCATAAGAAGTTTGAGTGTCCTAATGAGAGGAGAGTGCTTCTCACAGAACAAGGATACATGTCTACGAGTGATGGAGAAAGAAATACTGACATGTCTAGTGAGAAATCTGAAGATGATGAAAAAGTGACTACGAGTTTTGAAGCTGCAGAAGCATACCCATCACTAATGGTGCAGCGGGTGCAAGAAGATCATATTGTAGATAAGGGGCAGCGATGGAATATTTTTCAGTCTGAGTGTAAGATCAATAACACCAATTGCAAGCTGATAATAGATGGTGGAAGCTACACCAATGCAGTCAGCAAAGGGTTGGTTGATGCTTTGGGGTTGCCTGTATGGAAGCACCCACAACCCCATCGTGTCGAGTGGATGTATCATATAGGGAAGTTGAAGGTTACTCATAAGGTGCGCGTCAAATTTTCTATTGGTGATTATACTGATATGGTGATCTGTGATGTCATACCAATGGACGCATGCCACTTGTTATTGGGGAGACCATGGCAATATGATCACAATGCTACACATGAGGGGAGGTCCAACACTTATTCTTTTTGGGACGCGGGAAGGCGGCGTGTATTACAACCCATGTTTGATAGCACAATCCAGGTCGGTGTCGCCGTTTCATTGCCGAAGAAAATTGAGAAGACTACATTAAAACATACGGTTTCTTTTAAAGGAGGAGAGGATGATGTGGCCAATGGTGTTGCAGCTACTACGAAAGAGAGAAACGCCATGGAGGTGTCCGGTGTTGTGCCATATACTCAAAATATGGTGACACACAGTAGCATGAGTACCAATGAATTGAAGGCGCCGGTGCATGCAACTATATAGGATTCATCTATACTTTATATTGGCTCATTTGGTTTTCAAATTCCCTCGGCGGAATCATCGAAGGAGGACATCAAGCCAAATTTCAGAACGCCACCGTGTAGTTATAACCTGGCTGGTGAAATTCTAATCGAGGTTCCAATTTGATCCTTTTTGGTAAGAGTCCTAGTTAGGTTGGGTTAGATCCTACGTGATCTGTTTTTGTTGGGTCAGATCCTACGTAATCAACTTTGCCGGATTATTTTATTAAAAAAATGTCCTTGAGAGAGTCCTAATAATATATTGCTAGTACTAGTCGGGTCGGTTTGCATAGATAGAGTTTGTTAGCATCACGCCAGCTGCTAGTTTTAGTCGGTTCACAATTTTAGCCTGCGTGCTCCTTTAAGTACCGGCCGCTCCGGCCATGTAAGTCAGATTGGTTTTCATCAGAAAAATACAAGAAAAGTATCAGGTTTGGGTACGCCAAATATCCGTTTTTGTTTGCTGATCTTTGAGAGATTCAGGTGCTGCTACGCGTGGGAATTGATCTGTTTAATTCCGTACGCCAGTTATATTCTTTGGTCTTCTTGCTTAATGCTTGATCCGAAGACTTGATCTGCTACTTCATCATCTACGCTTGCTATTACGACTTCTGTTTCCTCCAGGAATTTTCAACTTCATTGGGTACCGTGAAAGATCGGGCCATCAGAAGACTCGTCGTCTAGTCGGGTTATATCAATATCTGAATTTAGTACATAAAAATGGAGAACCATACGGTTTGATTTCTCATATTTTGTTTCAGAAAATAGCAGAATCTGTTTTTTAAAACTAACAGTTAGGGTCTGTTCGGAATTCCACCAGCTTCACAAAATTTTAGGAGCTACGGAGCCAGGAAATAGCTGCTCCACAGTTTTCAACTGTAACTCCACCAATTCTGGGAGTGGAGTTGTGGAGTGGAGGTGCTCCAAACAGGGTCTTAGAATGCTCCTTATAAAATCAGAATGTGCCTTCTAACATTTAAGCTCTAGGCTTGGTGTAGAAACTCAAATCGATCTAAGAATGCAAGAGCAACTGAACTTGATCTTAACAACAAGTGTTGTCTGAACCAACTGTACATGATTTCTATGAAACAAATAAAGGCTCTTATATTAGGATAATCCTCCTACTATAACAATTTGATTTACTTCACTTGACAAACAAAGCACCTACCTATGATTTGGTCTGGTAGGCATGAAAGCTACAGTAACAATTAACAATTTCGGTAGAATAAATATTTTTATATATACATACTTGGAGTAAATAGCATAAAACTACCACAATTCGCGTTAGTGTTCTAAAAAACTATCAAATTTTTATTTGTGACTGATAACTACCAGAATCGGTGTCGGCTGTTTCAAAAAACCCAAATCGCCCGCTGCTAAGAAACTAAGCCGGTTTATGACAGGTCGGGCCCGCACCTAAGCAAGCCGTCTGCTTGACTGTTTGTGTTGACCGTTAACTGACATGTGGGGCCCACATGTCAGTGTCCCTTAAAAAATTGCATGTAATTTTTTTCTTCAACCCCTTGGTTCTTTTACATATTTAAAAATATGCCCTTATTTTTATAGAATAACCCCTATAAACATTTTTAAAAAGCAATCGGGTCCCTCAATCATTTTGAAAAAGCAATTTGGGCCAGAAAATTCCGTCGGCCATGTCGCCGCCGCGCGCCTCCTTGGCCTTGTCGCTGCCACGCGCCAAGTCAGCGCCTGAGACCTGCGGGGCCGGCCAGATCCGGCACAGGCCACGCCGCCAAGTTGACGCCTGAGACCAGCGAGGCCGACCCTCCACCGTCGTGCGGGAGGCCAAGCTCCGGCAAGAGCTGCGCTACCATGCGCCATGGAGGGGCGCACCGCCACCTCCGACGCCCGCCTCCGCACAGAGGCCGGCGACCTCCGCTGCCCGCCTGTGCGGCGAGGCCGGCTACCTCCGTTGCCCGCCTTTGCGGCGAGGCCGACCAGACCGCCATCACCTGCAGGCGCCGCCATGGATCCATCCTGTCGCCCGCGTGGAGGCCCGCCTCCGCGCTGAGATCGGCCACACCGCCACCACCTCGAGCCGACGTCGCCATGGACCGGCGCGTCGAGCTACTCCCTGCGACGCCCATACCCGCAACCTGGCCGGCAATGTTCCTCAGGGTGGGCACGACCTCACCTCAGGGACCTGATTGATTTAAGTACAGGGGATTCACTACTAGAAAAACTTGTGTTGCCGACGGCCCCCGTCGGCATAGATGGGCATACCCCGACGGCCCAACTAAAGTCGTCGGCGTATGACCCTCTATGCCGACGGGGGCTGTCGGCATAGATCAGCCGTTGGCGTTGCTTCGAATATACCTACGGTGGCATAGAGTAGGCCGTCAGCATATCGCGCGGGCCCGTCTACCCGGGCGGCGACGGCAGTTTGACGGCGTCAAGCTACGCCGACGGGCTAACGGTGGCCGTCGGCATAGCTACACCGACGGCCTAGCCGTCGGCTTAGCTATGCCGACGTCATCGATCCGCCACGCCGCCACGTCATCGATCCGCGTCGTTCGCCGGTCCTGTGGGGTGGCATTTCTATGCCGATGGCTAGGCCGTCGGCATAGGCCTGGCCCATGGTTTTTGCCACGTCATCGATCCCCGCCCTACGCCACGTCATCGATCCAGGGCTCTACTGCTCCGTGGCCGTAGCTATGCCGACGGCTTTGCCGTAGGCATAGATTTCTAATAATATTTTAATATTTTTCTTATTTTCTCTTTTTATTTTTTATTTTTTTCCAATACTAATTTCATTAACATAAATGTACAGAAAACATATATCGATTGCCCCCCACACGGGCCTTCTTCTGTCATGTCATGGAGAGGTTAGACGGGACGGGGTACCTGTGGGGGGTAGCAATGCCGCCAGGTGTTGCGGTGGGCCCTCCTACGGTTCTGGAAACGTGGTGGCAGGCGCAGGCACATGGCTTCGGGGTTTGCCCCCCTCCCCCCTCACGGGCGTCGATGCCGCCGTGCCCCGGAGGGGGGAAACGGCCACGTCGGGCCGACGCAGAGGGAATCTTGGGGTGGGTTGTGCCGGGACTGTGTTGGGGGGTGTAGCTATGGCTGGGCTATGACAACAAGGTGAAAAGGTCCACCGGTCAAACTACGTCCTGCGAAAGTCAAAGGGATAGACCCGGCGGTCGTCTGTGTCAGGGTTAGACGGGACGGGGTACCTAGGGGGTAGAAATGCCGCCAGGTGTTGCGGTGGCCCTCCTACGGTTGTAGAAGCATGGTGGCAGGCATAGGCACCCGGCACGCGACTTGTATGAGGCCACGGTGCGACGCTCCGGTGGCATTGCTACCCCCTAGGGCCCCCGTCCCGCCTAACCCAACCGGGTGGTGAGGTCCACTGGTCAAAGCCCGTTCGTGCAAAGTCAAAGGGCTAGATCCCGTGGTCAAACGCTAAAGGGTTAGGTGGGACGGGGGCCCTGGGGGGTAGCAATGCCATCGGAGCGTCGCACCGGGCCCTCATACATGCGGGATGGTGTGGTGGCATGTCCGAACACGCGGGACGCGTCTCCGGGGCGTGGCCCCCCCTCACGGACGGCGATGACACGGTAGTAGACGTTCTGCGGTAACGATGCAGCGTCAATATTACTAAATACTCGGAGCGCGATAAAATCATGAGTTTTTTTGCACGACGTGGGCACATGTGATATAGGAACGATGGTATTTTTTCATAATTTTTAGTGATGGAGAAGTATCCGAAATATTCCCTCTACGCGTATTGCCCTTCGCGCGTCTACGGCTGTGGCCGGCGGCCTCCGGGGGCTACCGTGTCATCGCCGTCCGTGAGGGGGGGCACACCCTGGAGACGCGTGCCGCCTCTTCGGACATGCCACCACACCATCCTGCATGTATGAGGCCCCGGTGCGATGCTCCGGTGGCATTGCTACCCCCTAGGGCCCCGTCCCGCCTAACCCTGTAGCGTTTGACCACGGGATCTACCCCTTTGACTTTGCACGGACGGGCTTTGAGCAGTGGACGTATCCACCCGGTTGTGTTAGGTCAGCCCATAGGTACACTTTGGAGCAACATTCGGGCCAGACCCACGGCAAGATCCCCTCCGTGTAGACCAGACGCGTCCGTTCCCCCCCCCCTCCAGGTGCCGGCAGCGGCGCCGTCCTTGAGGGGCAGGCACCTCGGAGACGCGTCCCGCCTCTTCGGGCTGACCTAACACAGCCGGGTGGATACGTCGACTGGTCAAAGCTCATCCGTGCAAAGTCAAAGGGCTAGATCCCGTGGTCAAACGTTACAGGGTTAGGCGGGACGGGGGGGCCGGGGGGTAGCAATGCCACCGGAGCGTCGCACCGGGCCCTCATACATGCGGGGTGGTGTGGTGGCATGTCCGAACAGGCGGGACACGTTTCCGGGGCGTGGCCCCCCTCACGGACGTCGATGACCCGGTAGTAGGCGTTCTGCGGTAACTATGCGGCGTCAATATTACTAAACACTCGGAGCGCGATAGAATCATGAGTTTTTTGCACGACGTGGGCACATGTGCTATAGGAACGATGGTATTTTTTCATAATTTTTGGTGATGGAGAAGTAACCGAAAAATTCCCTCTACGCGTATTGCCCTTCGCGCGTCTACGGCTGTGGCCGGCGGCCTCCGGGGGCTACTGTGTCATCGTCGTCCGTGAGGGGGGCACACCCTGGAGACATGTGCCGCCTCTTCGGACATGCCACCACACCATCCCGCATGTATGTGGTCCCGGTGCGACGCTCTGGTGGCATTGCTACCCCCCTAGGGCCCCCGTCCCGCCTAACCCTGTAGCGTTTGACCACGGGATCTACCCCTTTGACTTTGCACGGACGGGCTTTGAGCAGTGGACGTGTCCACCCGGTTGTGTTAGGTCAGCCCATACAAACACTTTGGAGCAACCTCCGGGCCAGACCCACGGCAAGATCCCCTCCTGAAAACCCGACGCATCCATTCCCCCCCCCTGGAGGTGCCGGCGGCTGCGCCGTCCTCGAGGGGGGGGGGGCACCCCGGAGACACGTCCCGCCTCTTCGGGCTGACCTAACACAACCGGGTGGATACGTCCACTGGTCAAAGCCCGTCCGTGCAAAGTTAAAGGGATAGATCCCGTGGTCAAACGCTACAGGGTTAGGCGGGACGGGGGCCCCGGGGGTGGGCGGGGGGGGGGGGGGGGGGTAGCAATGCCATCGGAGCGTCGCACCGGGCCCTCATACATGCGGGATGGTGTGGTGGCATGTCCGAAGAGGCGGGACGCGTCTCCGGGGCGTGGACCCCCCTCACGGACGGCGATGACACGGTAGTAGACGTTCTGCGATAACGATGCGGCGTCATTATTACTAAATACTCGGAGCGCGATAAAATCATGTGTTTTTTTGCACGACGTGGACACATGTGCTATAGGAACCATGGTATTTTTTCATAATTTTTGGTGAAGGAGAAGTATCCGAAAAATTCCCTCTACGCGGATTGCCCTTCGCGCGTCTACGGCTGTGGCCGGCGGCCTCCGGGGGCTAGCATGCCGCCAAATCTTGCGTAGGCGGCCTCTCACAAGTCTGGAAGTGTTGTGGCGGTTGCAAACGCCCGACACGCGTGTCCAGGGTGTGCCCCCCTCACGGACGGCGCCGCCGCCGACACATGGAGGGGGAAAACGGACATGTCGGGTCTACACGGAGGGGATCTTGCTGCGGGTCCGGCTTGGATGTTTCTCCAAAGTGTTCCTATGGGCTGACCTAACACAACCGGGTGGTGAGGTCCACTGGTCAAAGCCCGTCCGTGCAAAGTCAAAGGGCTAGATACCGTGGTCAAACGCTACCGGGTTAGGCGGGACGGGGTAGCAATGCCACCGGAGCGTCGCACCGGGCCCTCATACATGCGGGGTCGTGTGGTGGCATGTCCGAAGAGGCGGGACGCGTCTCCGGGGCGTGCCCCCCCCCTCACGGACGGCGATGACACGGTAGTAGACATTCTGCGGTAACGATGCGGCGTCAATATTACTAAATACTCGGAGCGCGATAAAATCATGATTTTTTTGCACGACGTGGGCACATGTGCTATAGGAACGATGGTATTTTTTACTAACTTTTGGTGATGGAGAAGTATCCGAAAAATTCCCTCTACGCGGATTGCCCTTCACGCGTCTACGGCTGTGGCCGGCGGCCTCCATGGGCTAGCATGCCGCCAAATCTTGCGTAGGCGGCCTCTCACAAGTCTGGAAGTGTTGTGGCGGTTGCAAACGCCCGGCACACGTGTCCGGGGTGTGCCCCCCCCCTCACAGACGGCGCCGCCGCCGGCACCTGGAGGGGGGAAACGGATGCGTCGGGTCTACACGGAGGGGATCTTGCTGTGGGTCCGGCCCGTATGTTGCTCCAAAGTGTTCCTATGGGCTGACCTAACACAACCGGGTGGTGATGTCCACTGGTCAAAGCCCGTCCGTGCAAAGTCAAAGGGCTAGATCCCGTGGTTAAACGCTACAGGGTTAGGCGGGACGGGGGCCCGGGGGGTAGCAATGCCACCGGAGCGTCGCACCGGGCCCTCATACATGCGGGGTCGTGTGGTGGCATGTCCGAAGGGGCGGGACGCGTCTCCAGGGCGTGCCCCCCCCCTCACGGACGGCGATGACACGGTAGTAGACGTTCTGCGGTAACGATGCGGTGTCAATATTACTAAATACTCGGAGCGTGATAAAATCATGAGTTGTTTTGCATGACGTGGGCACATGTGCTATAGGAACGATGGTATTTTTTCATAGTTTTTTGTGATGGAGAAGTATTCGAAAAATTTCCTCTACGAGGATTGCCCTTCGCGCGTCTACGGCTGTGGCCGGCGGCCTCTGGGGGCTAGCATGCCGCCAAATCTTGCGTAGGCGGCCTCTCACAAGTCTGGAAGTGTTGTGGCGGTTGCAAACGCCCGGCACGCGTGTTCGGGGTGTGCCCCCCCTCACGGACGGCGCCGCCGCTGGCACGTGGAGAGGGGAAACGGACGCGTCGGGTCTACACAGAGGGGATCTTGCTCTGGGTCCGGCCCGTATGTTGCTCCAAAGTGTTCCTATGGGCTGACCTAACACAACCGGGTGGTGAGGTCCACTGGTCAAAGCCCGTCCGTGCAAAGTCAAAGGGCTAGATCCCGTGGTCAAACGCTACAGGGTTAGGCAGGACGGGGGCCCCCGGGGGGGGGGGGGTAGCAATGCCACCGGAGCGTCGCACCGGGCCCTCATACATGCGGGGTTGTGTGGTGGCATGTCCGATGAGGCGGGACGCGTCTCCGGGGTGTGCCCCCCCCCGCACGGACGGCGATGACACGGGAGTAGACGTTCTGCGGTAACGATGCGGCGTCAATATTACTAAATACTCAGAGCGCGATAAAATCATGAGTTTTTTTGCACGACGTGGACACATGTGCTATAGGAACGATGATATTTTTTCATAATTTTTGGTGATGGAGAAGTATCCGAAAAATTCCCTCTACGCGGATTGCCCTTCGCGTGTCTACGGCTGTGGCCGGCGGCCTCCGGGGGCTAGCATGCCGCCAAATCTTGCGTAGGCGGCCTCTCACAAGTCTGGAAGTGTTGTGGCGGTTGCAAACGCCCGGCACGCGTGTCCCGGGTGTGCCCCCCCTCACGGACGGCGCCGCTGCCGGCACGTGGAGGGGGGAAACGGACACGTCGGGTCTACACGGAGGGGATCTTGCTGTGGGTCCGGCCCGGATGTTGCTCCAAAGTGTTCCTATGGGCTGACCTAACACAACTGGGTGGTGAGGTCCACTGGTCAAAGCCCGTCCGTGCAAAGTCAAAGGGCTAGATCCCGTGGTCAAACGCTACAGGGTTAGGCAGGACGGGGCCCCGGGGGGGGGGGTAGCAATGCCAGCGGGGCGTCGCACCGGGCCCTCATACATGCGGGGTGGTGTGGTGTCATGTCCGAAGAGGCGGGACGCGTCTCCGGGGCGTGCCCCCCCTCACGGATGGCGATGACACGGTAGTAGACGTTCTGCGGTAATGATGCGGTGTTAATATTACTAAATACTTGGAGCGCGATAAAATCATGATTTTTTTGCATGACGTGGGCACATGTGCTATAGGAACGATGGTAATTTTTACTAACTTTTGGTGATGGAGAATTATCCGAAAAATCCCTCTACACGGATTGCCCTTCGCGCGTCTTCGGCTGTGGCCGGCGGCCTCCAGGGGCTAGCATGCCGCCAAAGCTTGAGTAGGCGGCCTCTCACAAGTCTGGAAGTGTTGTGGCGGTTGCAAACACCCGACACGCGTGTCCGGGGTGTGCCCCCCTCACGGACGGTGCCGCCGCCGACACCTGGAGGGGGGAAACAGACGCGTCGGGTCTACACCGACGGGATCTTGCTATGGGTCTGGCCCGTATGTTGCTCCAAAGTGTTCCTATGGGCTGACCTAACACAACCGGGTGGTGAGGTCCACTGGTCAAAGCCCGTCCATGCAAAGTCAAAGGGCTAGATCCCGTGGTTAAACGCTACAGGGTTAGGCGGGACGAGGGCCCCGGGGGGAGGGGGTAGCAATGCCACCGGAGCGTCGCACCGGGCCCTCATACATGCGGGGTGGTGTGGTGGCATGTCCGAAGAGGCGAGATGCGTCTCCGGGGCATGGCCCCCCCTCACGGACGGCGATGACACGGTAGTAGACGTTCTGCGGTAACAATGCGACGTCAATATTACTAAATACTCGGAGCATGATAAAATCATGAGTTGTTTTGCATGATGTGGGAACATGTGCTATAGGAACGATGGTATTTTTTTCATAATTTTTTGTGATGGAGAAGTATCCGAAAAATTCCCTCTACGCGGATTGCCCTTCGCGTGTCTACGGTTGTGGCCGGCGGCCTCCGGGGGCTAGCATGCCGCCAAATCTTGCGTAGGCGGCCATGAACAAGTCTGGTAGTGTTGTGGCGGTTGCAAACGCCCGGCACGCGTGTCCGGGATGTACCCCCCTCATGGACGGCGCCCCCGCCGGCACCTGGAGGGGGGAAACGGACGCGTCGGGTCTACACGGAGGGGATCTTGCTGTGGGTCCGGCCCGTATGTTGCTCCAAAGTGTTCCTATCGGCTGACCTAACACAATCGGGTGGTGAGGTCCACTGGTCAAAGCCCATCCGTGCAAAGTCAAAGGGCTAGATCCCGTGGTTAAACGCTACAAGGTTAGGCGGGACGGGGGCCCCGGGGGGGGGGGGGGTAGCAATGCCACCGGAGCGTCGCACCGACCCCTCATACATGCGGGGTTGTGTGGTGGCATGTCCGAAGAGGCGGGACGCGTCTCCGGGGCGTGGCCCCCCTCACGGACGGCGATGACACGGTAGTAGACGTTCTGCGGTAACGATGCGGCGTCAATATTACTAAATACTCGGAGCGTGATAAAATCATGAGTTTTTTTGCATGACGTGGGCACATGTGCTATAGGAACGATGGTATTTTTTCATAATTTTTGGTGATGGAGAAGTATCCGAAAAATTCCCTCTATGCGGATTGCCCTTCTCATGTCTACGGCTGTGGCCGGCGGCCTCCGGGGGCTAGCATGCCGCCAAATCTTGCGTAGGCGGCCTCTCACAATTCTGGAAGTGTTGTGGCAGTTGCAAACGCCCCGCACGTGTGTCCGGGTGTGCCCCCCTCACGGACGGCGCCGCCGCCAGCACGTCGAGGGGAAATGGACGCGTCGGGTGTACACGGAGGGGATCTTGATGTGGGTCTGGCCCGGATGTTGCTCCAAAGTGTTCCTATGGGCTGACCTAACACAACTGGGTGGTGACGTCCACTGGTCAAAGCCCGTCCGTGCAAAGTCAAAGGGCTAGATCCCGTGGTTAAACGCTACAGGGTTAGGCGGGACGGCGGCCCGAGGGGTAGCATTGCCACCGGAGTGTCGCACCGGGCCCTCATACATGCGGGGTGGTGTGGTGGCATGTCCGAAGAGGCGGGACGAGTCTCCGGGGCGTGGCCCCTCTCACGGACGGCGATGACACGGTAGTAGACGTTCTGCGGTAACGATGCGGCGTCAATATTACTAAATACTCGGAGCGCGATAAAATCATGAGTTTTTTTGCACGACGTGGGCACGTGTGCTATAGGAACGATGGTATTTTTTCATAATTTTTGGTAATGGAGAAGTATCCGAAAAATCCCTCTACGCGGATTGCCCTTCGCGCGTCTACGGCTGTGGCCGGCGGCTTCCGGGGGCTAGCATGCCGCCAAATCTTGCGTAGGCGGCCTCTCACAAGTCTGGAAGTGTTGTGGCGGTTGCAAACGCCCGACACGCGTGTACGGGGTGTGCCCCCCTCACGGACGGCGCCGCCGCCAGCACCTGGAGGGGGTAAACGGACGCATCGGGTCTACACGGAGGGATCTTGCTGTGGGTCCGGCCCGGATGTTGCTCCAAAGTGTTCCTATGGGCTGACCTAACACAACCGGGTGGTGAGGTCCACTGGTCAAAGCCCGTCCGTGCAAAGTTAAAGGGCTAGATCCCGTGGTCAAACGCTACAGGGTTAGGCGGGACGGGGGCCTGGGGGGGGGGTAGCAATGCCACCGGAGCGTCGCACCGGGCCCTCATACATGCGGGGTGGTGTGGTGGCATGTCCGAAGAGGTGGGACGCGTCTCCGGGGCGTGGCCCCTCTCACGGATGGCGATGACACGGTAGTAGACGTTCCGTGGTAACGATGCGGCGTCAATATTACTAAATACTTGGAGCGCGATAAAATCTTGAGTTTTTTTGCACGACGTGGGCACATGTGCTATAGGAACGATGGTATTTTTTTCATAATTTTTGGTCATGGAGAAGTATCCGAAAAATTCCCTCTACGTGTATTGCCCTTCGCGCGTCTACGGCTGTGGCCGGCGGCCTCCGGGGGCTACCGTGTCATCGCCGTCCGTAAGGGGGGGCACACCCTGAAGGCGTGTGCCGCCTCTTCGGACATGCCACCACACCATCCTGCATGTATGAGGTGCCGGAGCGAGGCTCCGGTGGCATGGCTACCCCCCTAGGGCCCCCGTCCCGCCTAACCCTGTAGCGTTTGACCACGGGATCTACCCCTTTGACTTTGCACGGACGGGTTTTGACCAGTGGACATATCCACCCGGTTGTGTTAGGTCAGCCCATAGGAACACTTTGGAGCAACATCCGGGCCAGACCCTCGGCGAGATCCCCTCCGTGTGGACCCGACGCGTCCGTTTCCCCCCTCCAGGTGCCGGTGGCGGCGCCGTCTGTGAGGGGGCACATCCCGGAGACGCGTGCCACCTCTTCGTATATGCCACCACACCATCCCGCATGTATGAGGTCCCGGTGCGACGCTCCGGTGGCATTGCTACCCCCTAGGGCCCCCGTCCCTAACCTTGTAGCGTTTGACCACGGGATCTACCCCTTTGACTTTGCACGGACGGGCTTTGACCAGTGGACGTATCCACCCGGTTGTGTTTGGTCTGCCCATAGGAACACTTTGGAGCAACATCCGGGCCAGACCCACGGCAAGATCCCCTCCTTGTGGACCCCATGCGTCCGTTTCCCGCCCCCCCCCCCTCTAGGTGCCGGCGGCGGCGCCATCCGTGAGATGTGTGCCGCCTCTTCGGACATGCCACCACACCACCCCGCATGTATGAGGGCCCGGTGCGACGCTCGGGTGGCATTGCTACTCCCCAGGGCCCCCGGTCAGACCCAGTCCGACGGAAGTCAAAGAGCTAGATCCGGCGGTCGTCTGTGTCAGGGTTAGACGGGACGGGGTACCGGAGGGGGGGTAGCAATGCCGCCAGGTGTTGCGGTGGCCCTCCTACGCTTGTGGAAGTGTGATGGTAGGCGCAGGCACCCGTCACACGGCTCCGGGGTGTGCACCCCTCACGGGCGTCACTGCCGCCGTGTCACGAAGGGGGGAACCGGCCACGTCGGGCCGAAAACTATCTATTCTGACGGGCGGGACGAGGGCTTAAATAATGAAAAAATGCACCTTAAAATAATAAACATGTGTAATATTTATGTGTTAGAAAAAATGCACCTTAAAATAATATACCTACGCCGACGGCTTGGCTGTCGGCATAGGCTTACATGTGGCATACAGAGCTATGTCGACGGCTAAGCCGTCGGCATAGCCTCACCTTATCCACATCGGCCACCCGTGGCCACTCATTCTCTTCGCCCTCCTCCTCAGACCACTCCTCCTCCCCGACCCTGACCCACGCCGCGCCGCCCGACCCTGACCCGACCTGCTGCGCCGCCCACCCTCCCTGTCGCCGTCCGCCCCCTCCACCCAAGCCTCGCCGCGTCGCCACCCCTATCCCCTCCCCCAACTCTGGCGCCGCCTCGCCCCCGCCCCAACACCGTCGCCACCCGTCATCCCCTTCCCTACCGCCGTCACGCCGCCCCGCCCCCGCCCCAACACCACCGCCGCCCCCATCCCCCTCCCCTACCGCCGTCGCGCCGCCCCATCCCCCTCCTCTACCGCCGTCGCGCCACCCCATTCCCCTCCCCTACCGCTGTCGCGCCGCCCCCATCCCCTCCCCCACCGCCGCCGCACCGCCCCAAATCCGCCATCGCCGCCGGGCCGGCCGGTCCCCGTCCTCGGCCGCCCCGTCCCTGACGCCACTGCCCCGCTCGTCGCGGCCCTTCTCCGCCCCGTCGCCGCTCCACCCTACCTCTGCCTCGCCGGTGAGGCCCCCGCTTGCTGCTTGTTGCTTGCGCTGCTGCTTGCTGCTTGTTGCCGCCGCCGCCGCTTGCTGTGCTTGCTGCTGCCGCTGGTTGCTGCTGTAGATTAGTTAGTTAGTTTAGGGTTTAGTTAGTTTAGGGTTTAGATGGATATATTAGTTAGGTATATAAATAGTTAGATAGATGGATTATAAGATATAAAAATGTTGTTGATGGGTTAGTTGAGAAATAAAATTGTTGTTGATATATAGATGGATAGATGAGTGGATATTACATCATGATATATAGATGGATAGATGAGATGCTATATATGTGGTTCGATGAGATGCTATATATTGCATATCCTGCAAAAAAATTGGTTCGATGAGATGAATCAATGATGATGATGAATATGTGACGGATAGATGATGATGATTATAGTGTTTTTTGCCTACATGATGCAAAAATAAATGAATGCATGTTTAAATGTTTTAAACATGCTTTATGAGTTGTGATGTTCTAAATTTTTTGTCGCGATGGATTTTGCAGGCTTTGTGGTGTCGCATTTCATTGGAGTGACCGTTGTACGACACATTGTCCCCCTGAGCATCCCTCTGCTGTTTGACTACTTCCTCTACAGCCGAGGGTGAGCTACAAGTCCATCTCCTCCATTTTTTCATATCACTAGATTTCATTCTCAAGTCAATTGGCGTAACTTAGGCGTCTCCCATCCGAAAGGGTTGCATCGATAAATATGCATTCAATTGCATATTTATCACCGCAGCTCTTTCGGATTGTCCAGTGTTTTCCACGGACAGCCCGAGGATGTGTAGATTGGGTATGTTCTCCATGTTCTACCCCGTTCCGAGACAGGATTTCGGCGGCGCCTCCCCATTGTTCTCCGGAGCACATTCTCTCAGCTATTTGCCAAGACGTCTATCTGGAGAACAGCAGGGAGGTGCTGCCGAAATTTTGTCTCGGAACAGGGTAGAATGGAGAACGTACTCAATCTACACATCCTCGGGTGGGATTAGGACTCATCTTTACCTATTAGAGATGTAGGTGGATTAAACGCGGTAGAAACTGAAAATTTGATGTGATTAATTTAAGTGAATCCTTAATTATGTTGTGTGGCTTGCAAAAAAGCAGAGGATGGCAGATAATCAATGGATGTATAGTGGTTTTATCCGTCGGAATCGAGTAACATCAGAGTGGATCGCGAAAACTGATGTGTATTTGAAGGAGATATTCCGTCGTCCAATGAGAATTATCCCACCATGCCCCTGTGCGAGATGTGCCAGACGTCACCGTAGAAATCAGACGGACATGAGTGAGCACCTTCACATGCACGGATATATGCCAAACTTTGACATGCCGCCGATAAACATAGCCGAGCAGGACCGTGGTAGAGAGGAGGTGATGCGACAACGCATCGATGGATATGAGGACGACGGCGTCAGGGACATGCTAGATGATGTCATTGTTGCAGAAACGGCAAATGCGACACCTTCAGAGAATGAACCTGAGGAGCCGGAGGCAACCGCAAAGGCCTTCTTGGAGGTCTTGGCCTCGTCGAAGAAACCTCTTTATGCGGGTGTGAAAATATCTCAGTTGGTTGCCATCTCGCAACTGATTGCAGTCAAGGCTGAGTACGGCTGTAGCCAGAAATGCTTCGAAGCATTCCTAGGAGTATGGGCTAACAGCCTCCCTGAGGTTCATGAACTGCCAAAAAGCATGTACGATACAAACAAAATCATGAAGGCACTCTCTATGGATTATGAGAAAATAGATGTTTGCCCGAAGAATTGCCTTTTGTTTAGGCATGAGTATGCGGATGAAAAGTACTGTAGGAAGTGCAGTTCGTCTCGGTACATTGAGGTGGTCAGTGAGGATGGTGAGAAAAAGCAGCTAACCATCCCCATTAAGGTTCTTCGGTATCTTCATTTTATAAAAAGACTGCAATGCCTTTTCATCACGAAGGAGTCTGCCAAAATGATGAAGTGGCACAAGGAAGGTATAAGTTACAATCCCAAAAAAATCGTACATCCATCGGGAGGGGAAGCATGGAAGTCATTCGATGAAGAATACCCCGAGGAAGCAGCCGAGGCTGGGAATGTCAGAATAGCCATATCAGGTGATGGGTTGAATCCATATGGTATGTCGTCCAATCCATACAGCTGCTGGCCCGTGTTTGTAATTCCGCTCAATCTTCCTCCCGGTGCCCTAATGCAACGGAAGACCATGTTCTTGTCGCTCATCATTCCGGGGCCTGAATACCCGGGGAAGCAATTGGGTGTGTTTATGCAGCCGCTTGTGGATGCTTTGCACCATTCTTGGTACTTTTCGAGGTTGACATACGACCGGGATCTGCAGAGAAATTTCTTGATGAAAGTTTGGTTGCACTATTGCATGCATGACTTTCCCGGCTATGCTCTATTCTGCGGATGGTGTACAAGTGGGAAGATGCCATGCCCAGTGTGCATGCAGGCTCTGCGAATGATTTGGCTGAGTAAGGGTGGCAAGTATGTAGCCTTTGACCTGCATCGACAGTTCCTCCCTCCAGACCATCCAGACAGGGAAGACAAGAAGAACTTCATGAAAGGCCGGGTTGTTCATGAAGTAACCGAGATTCCAACATTTTCGGGGGCGGATGTTCTTGCTCAGCTAAAAGCTCTCAAGCCTAAAGTCAAAGGCAAAGGCAAAGGCAAAGCCAAAGGCTTCGAGGTATATGGTGAGACGCACAACTGGACTCACATTACCCCCTTCTCGCAGCTTCCCTATTTCAAGGACCTCAAACTTCCTTACAGTATTGATGTGATGCACACCGAAAAGAATGTGGTAGAGTCCCTTTTCCACACGATCCTCAACATTCCTGATAAGACGAAGGATAACGTAAAAGCTAGAGCTGATCAACAGAGAATTTGTGATAGACCACACCTGAACATGAAGCCTCCCACAGGCGGTCGAAAAAACTGGTTCAAGCCAGATGCTGACTTTGTCCTTAACCGCCAGAAAAAAAAGAAGTACTTATCTGGCTGAAACAAAATTTGAAGTTCACCGATGGTTATGCATCGAATATAAGTAAGGGAGTCAATCTTTCAACGGGCAAAGTGACCGGCCTGAAGAGTCATGACTACCATGTATGGATTGAGCGGATAATGCCGGTGATGGTTCGAGGCTATGTCCCCGAGCATGTGTGGCGAGTGCTTGCCGAGCTTTGCCATTTCTTCCGCACACTCTGTGCTAAAGAAGTAAGTAAAGAGGTGATTGAAAAATTGCATAAGAAGGCACCGGTGTTGATAGTCAAGCTAGAGAAGATCTTTCCGCCAGGCTTCTTTACTCCGATGACACATCTTATTCTGCACCTCGCGAACGAGGTATTGTTGGGGGGACCTGTGCAGAATCGCTGGCAGTACGGCCCTGAGAGGAAGAACAAGCATCTCCGACGGAAATGTGGAAACAAAGCTAAGATTGAAGCTTCCATAGCTGAGGCAGTTATCCTATAGGAGGTGTCAGACCTCAGGACATCATACTATCTAGACCACATTCCCCATCTGCATAACAAGGTGCCTCGATACAATATAGAAGAGCCCAAGTACCAACCCAGGCTCGATCTATTCAACGCGCAAGGTGGGAGGGCTGGGGCCTCGAAATCTTATAACATGCCACGACAAGAGTGGGAGGACCTCATGTTCTATATCTTGCACAACATCAAGGAAGTTGAGGAAGTGTGGATGAGGTAATACCACTACACCATTCCTTTATGACTTCCACATCATCATGTTTCATGTTCACTTAGTCCCGGTCTAACACCGCTTATCTTTTTTAGTGATTTCGTCCAAGAGGAATGGACGGGAGTGAATCCTCCTACTGAGGCGGAGGCACTTACTCTTCTCCGTCATGGAAACCCTGGACGTAAAAATTTTGTTGCTTGGTTCATGGAGAAAGTAATTTTCCACACTCCCCTATTAAATACCTACTTCAACATTTATTAGTTAACCGAACTAATGCACGCAACAATTTCCATTATACTTGTAGGGAAAAGATCCGAACATATCTATGGATGATGAATTGAGATGGGTTTCCATGGGTTTTGACCCTGCCGTCATGACATGTAAAAAGTATTATGTGAATGGGTATCGCTTCCATAGAGAGGAGCACCAAAACAGCCGGCCCGATCCCAAAACTATAAATACTGGAGTGTACACCCCCGGTCAAAATTCAGTAGACTACTATGGAAGGGTACAAAATATATAAGAGGTTAAATTCAGCCAGGGGTGTGAGACCCTAAGTCTGCCTGTATTCAAATGCCGATGGTTCGATCCGCGGGAGGGGGTAAAACATACGCCTTTCATTGGTTTGGTCGAAGTTAAACCATCAACCGTCTATGCCGGAGTCGATCTCTTCATTGCGGCTACCCAAGCTACACAAGTATATTATCTGCCTTACCCATGCCAGAAAGTGTATCTAAAGGGTTGGGAAGTTGTGTTCAAGGTATCGCCACATGGTAAGCTACCAGACCCGAATGAAGACGATTACTACAACATTGACCCCATCACATACAAGGGAGTGTTCTATCAAGAGCAACCTGATGATGATGATGATGATGATGATGTGGTTAGAAACGATGACGCTAGACCATTGGGTGATGATGATGTGGATCCAAACGTCGACGATGCACGGAATGATGGTGAGACCATTGTCAATGAAAATGACATACTTATGCTAGAAAAGTTAAACGAAGACGCTGACGACGAGGAAGAGCCTCCACCTCCGTCGGACAACGAAGATGATATGATTGATAGTGATGATGAGACGGACTGAGAAAGAGGTTACAACGGTGATGATTCATATGGGTTCTAGCAGATGTACGTTTCAAGTCTTCTTTTCTATAGTTTAGGAATATGCCTTTTTATGCATTTTTATTAATGTGTTTATTATCATGCCTTTTCCTTCATTTCATTAATTCACTAATTGCTTATTCTCTTTTCAATGCAGGTTCGTGGAACATGGGCAAGGGGAAGGCCGACGGCGTGGGTTTCCTACGCAAGGTCGTCGGCCTGCCTAGTCAGAGTGGTCGAGCACGTAATCCTCCCCCTCGGCTACTTGACGATGACTCCTCACAGGGAGGTCGAGGGAGAGGTGCCCCTAGAGGAGGAGGGGGCGAGGGGAGAGTCTCTAGAGGACGAGGTGTTGGGGGGAGAGACACTACAGGGGGTCGTGGCCAGAAAGAGCGCACTGAGGGAGTCCTGGATTAGGGGGTGTTCGGGTAGCCGGACTATACCTTCAGCCGGACTCTCGGACTATGAAGATACAAGATTGAAGACTTCGTCCCGTGTCCGGATGGGACTTTCCTTGGTGTGGAAGGCAAGCTTGGCGATGCGGATATTCAAGATCTCCTACCATTGTAACCGACTTTGTGTAACCCTAACCCTATCTGGTGTCTATATAAACCGGAGGGTTTTAGTCCGTAGGACAACTTCATCAGACAACAATCATACCATAGGCTAGCTTCTAGGGTTTAGCCTCCTTGATCTCGTGGTAGATCTACTCTTGTACTACCCATATCATCAATATTAATCAACCAGGAAGTAGGGTTTTACCTCCATTGAGAGGGCCCGAACCTGGGTAAAACTTCGTGTCCCTTGTCTCCTGTTACCATCCGGCCTAGACGCACAGTTTGGGACCCCCTACCCGAGATCCGCCGATTTTGACACCGACATTGGTGCTTTCATTGAGAGTTCCTCTGTGTCGTCACTTCTAGGCCCGATGGCTCCTTTAATCATCAACGACGAGGCGATCTAGGGTGAGACTTTTCTCCCCGGACAGATCTTCGTCTTCGGCGGCTTCGCACTGCGGGCCAATTCGCTTGGCCACCTGGAGCAGATCGAAAGCTACGCCCCTGGCCATCAGGTCAGGTTTGGAAGCTTAAACTACACGGAAGATATCCGCGGGGATTTGATCTTCGACGGATTCGAGCCACAGCCAAGCGCGCCGCACTGTCTCGAGGGGCATGATCTAGCTCTGGCGCCGAACAGTGCCCTGGAGGCCGCACACGCACCGGTTCCGACCCTTAATTCGGAGCCTATTGCGCCATCGAGGATAAGCGGTTGGACGTCACCTCGGGGGCTGCGATCTCAAAGGTGATCGAGCCCAACGCCAGCCCCACACTCTGCACGACCTGTGACTCCGAGGATCCGGATTCCTCTCCGGACTCCGAACCCCCCGCGCCCCTGCCGATCGAATCCGATTGGGCGCCGATAATGGAGTTCACCGCCGCGGACATCTTTCAGCACTCGCCCTTTGGCGACATCCTGAATTCTCTAAAGTCTCTCTCTTTATCAGGAGAGCCCTGACCAAACTACGGTCAGCGAGGATGGGATACGGACGATGAAGAAATTCAAAGCCCACCCACCACCCACTTGGTAGCCACTGTCGACAATTTAAACGACGTGCTCAACTTCGACTCCGAAGACATCGACGGTATGGACGACGATGCAGGAGACACATATGACCCAACGCCTATAGGGCATTGGACGGCCACCTCACCTCATGATGTGTACATGGCGGATACCCCTAACGGTAGCGACCACGAGGAAAACGGGGATAGAACGAAGGATCAATCCCTTGAAAAACAATCAAAGCGTCGGCATAAACGCCGACCCAAGCTCCGCCTCGATACAGACCCAGCCATAGAGCAGGATGAGCCAGCAGGCGACGAGCATGCCCTAGAGCAACCGTCTGAACAGGGCAGCCCGGATGAAGAAACCGAGCATCCCCCCCCTGGCGAAAATGGCATTCCGTACAACCTTACGCCGGATAAACCCGCGGAGAAGAAGAACCTCCATAAGAGGCTCGTTACAAACGCACACAGCCTGAAAAAACAAAAGAGGAAGCTCAAGACTGCAGAAGATGCACTCAGGATCAGATGGAGTAAAGTAATCAAAAGCGCAGACAAATACGGCGATAGTCGCCGCACTAAAAGCTATCCGAAGCGAAAGCTACTGCCTGAATTCGACGAAGAGGCCTTAGAGCCCTCTCACTCAAAAAGTAAGAAAGCCACACGGTCAGATAGACGACCCCATAGCCAGCATAAAGCGGCAAATGGCGCCGCACTTAAGCCGGCACATGACCCACTTACTGATTCGCATCAAAAAGATGGCCCAGCCAGGTCCATTTATGGGCCAAGAAAGCAAGCTCTCGTAAGCAATGCAATAAAACCACTATCAGAATCTGGCACACCCAAATACAGGGGCGCCGCACATCCCCTATGTTTCACCGATGAGGTCCTGGATTATGAATTTCCAGCGGGATTCAAACCCGTAAACATAGAGGCATATGATGGAACAACAGACCCTGGAGTCTGGATAGAGGATTACATCTTCCACATACACATGGCTAGAGGAGATGATCTCCACGCCATCAAATATTTACCACTAAAGCTTAAAGGACCAGCCCGGCATTGGCGTAAAAGCCTTCCTGAAAACACAATTGGAAGCTGGGAAGAGCTCGAGGACGCTTTCCGAGCAAATTTTCAAGGGACTTATGTCTGTCCTCCGGATGCTGACGACCTCAATCACATAACACAACAGCCCGGAGAGTCAGCTCGGCAGTTCTGGAATAGATTTCTTACTAAAAAGAATCAGATAGTCGACTGTCCAGACGCCAAAGCCCTAGAAGCTTTCAGGCACAATGTCCGAGACAAGTGGCTCGCCAGACACCTCGGCCAAGAAAAGCCAAGAACAATGGCCGCATTAACAAGCCTCATGACCCGCTTTTGCGCAGGAGAGGACAGTTGGTTGGCAAGATGTAGCACCAGCGACCCAAGTACATCCGAAACAAGGGAAGGAAACGGAAAACCGCGATGCAACAAGGAACGTCGCCGGACTAAGGAAAGCAGTCCAAAGAGCTCGGCAGTCAACGCCGGATTCAAAGGCTCACGGCAGAATCAGAAAAAGCCGCCCATCCAGGACAACAGAGATGATTTATCCAACCTAAACAAAATCCTGGACAGGATATGTCAAATACACAGTACTCCAGGGAGGCCTGCTAACCATACCCACAGAGATTGTTGGGTTTTCAAACAATCCGGCAGACTCAACGCCGAACACAAGGGGCTCGAAACACCAAGTGAAGACGAGGATGAACCCCAAATGCAGAGCACTAGGAAACAGAAGAATTTCCCACAAGAAGTAAAAACAGTAAACCTACTTCATATAACAAAACATGCGACGCCCATAAAGGTACGCGCCACACGACCCATCCCAAAGGGGTCCCACCACTGGTTGTCAAAACCAATCATCTTCGATCATCTGGATTATTCAAGAATTACCAGGAGCGTAGGCTGGACTGCCTTGGTACTCGATCCAATAATTGTCGGGCTCCAGTTTTCAAATTTCCTAATGGACAGTGGCAGTGGACTAAACCTGATATATTAGGACACAATCCGTCACATGGGGATAAACCCAACAAGAATCCGCCACACCAAGACCTCCTTTCAAGGGGTAGCGCTCGGTCCGGACACCCATCGCATGGGTTTTATCCGGCTCGAAGTTATATTCGGCTCTATCGATAACTTCCGCCCCGAAAGGCTAACTTTCCACATCGTCCCATTCTCAAGTCGCTATCAAGCACTGCTGGGGCGCGAAGCTTTCGCCCGCTTTAACGCAATACCGCATTATGCATCTCTCACGCTTAAAATGCCCGGTCCACGCGGCATCATCTCCTTGAAGGGGAAGCATTGAGCGTGTTGGGGAACGTTGCAGAAAACAAAAAATTTCCTACAGTTTCACCAAGATCCATCTATGAGTTCATCTAGCAATGAGTGATCGGATGCATCTACATACCTTTGCAGATCGCGAACGGAAGCGTTCAAAAGAACGGGGATGAGGTAGTCGTACACGACGTGATCCAAATCACCGGAGATCCTAGCACCGAACGGACGGCACCTCCACGTTCAACACACATACGGTCAGCGTGACGTCTCCTCCTACTTGATCCAGCAAGGGGGAAGGATAGGTTGATGAAGATCCAGCAGCACGACGGCGTGGTGGTGGATGCAGGACGTCACAACAGCAGGGCTTCGCCGTGCACTGCGAGAGGGAGAGGTGTAGCAGGGAGAGAGGGAGGCGCCAGGGGCAAGGGTGCGGCTGCCCCTCCCTCCCCCCTTTATATAGGCCCCCTGGGGGGGCGCCGGCCCCTGGAGATCCCATCTCCAGAGGGGGCGGCGGCCAAGGGGGGTGGAGTGCCCCCCAAGGCAAGTGGCCCCCCCACCCTAGGGTTCCAACCCTAGGCGCAAGGGGTGGGCCTTGGGGGGCACACCAGCCCACTAAGGGCTGGTCCCCCTCCCACTTCAGCCCATGGGGCCCTCCGGGATGGGTGGCCCCACCCGGTGGACCCCCGGGACCCATCTGGTGGTCCCGGTACAATACCGGTGACCCCCAGATCACTCCCGATGGCCGAAACTGTACTTCCTATATATAATTCTTCACCTCCGGACCAATCCGGAACTCCTCGTGACGTCGGGGATCTCATCCGGGACTCCGAACAACATTCGGGTTACTGCATATACATATCTTCACAACCCTAGCGTCACCGAACCTTAAGTGTGTAGACCCTACGGGTTCGGGAGACATGCAGACATGACCGACACGACTCTCGGGCAATAACCAACAGCGGGATCTGGATACCCATGTTGGCTCCCACATGCTCCACGATGATCTCATCGGATGAACCATGATGTCGAGGATTCAATTAATCCCGTATACAATTCCCTTTGTCAATCGGTATTTTACTTGCCCGAGATTCGATCGTCGGTATCCCAATACCTCGTTCAATCTCGTTACCGGCAAGTCACTTTACTTGTACCGTAATGCATGATCCCGTGATCAACCACTTTGATCACATTGAGCTCATTATGATGATGCATTACCGAGTGGGCCCGGTGATACCTCTCCGTCATGCGGAGTGACAAATCCCAGTCTTGATCCGTGTCAACCCAACAGACACTTTTGGAGATACCCGTAGTATACCTTTATAGTCACCCAGTTACGTTGTGATGTTTGGTATACCCAAAGCACTCGTACGGTATCCGGGAGTTACACGACCTCATGGTCTAAGGAAAGGATACTTGACATTGGAAAACTCTAGCAAACGAACTATACGATCTTGTGCTATGTTTAGGATTGGGTCTTGTCCATCACATCATTCTCCTAATGATGTGATCTCGTTATCAATGACATCCAATGTCCATAGTCAGGAAACCATGACTATCTGTTGGTCAACGAGCTAGCCAACTAGAGGCTTACTTGGGACATGTTGGTGTCTATTATTCACACATGTATTACGATTTCCGGATAACACAATTATAGCATGAATAAAGACAATTATCATGAACAAGGAAATATAATAATAATTCTTTTATTATTGCCTCTAGGGCATATTTCCAACAGTCTCCCACTTGCACTAGAGTCAATAATCTAGTTACATTGTGATGAATCGAACACCCATGAAATTCTGGTGTTGATCATGTTTTGCTCTAGGGAGAGGTTTAGTCAACGGATCTGCTACATTCAGGTCCGTATGCACTTTACAAATATCTATGTCTCCATCTTGAACATATTCACGAATGGAGTTGAAGCGACGCTTGATGTGCCTGGTCTTCTTGTGAAACCTGGGCTCCTTGGCAAGTGCAATAGCTCCAGTGTTGTCACAGAAGAGTTTGATTGGCCCCGACGCATTGGGTATGACTCCGAGGTCGGTGATGAACTCCTTCACCCAAATTGCTTCATGTGCTGCCTCCGAGGCTGCCATGTACTCCGCTTCACATGTAGATCCCGCCACGACGCTCTGCTTGCAACTGCACCAGCTTACTGCCCCACCATTCAAAATATACACGTATCCGGTTTGTGACTTAGAGTCATCCAGATCTGTGTCGAAGCTAGCGTCGACATAACCCTTTACGACGAGCTCTTCGTCACCTCCATAAACAAGAAACATTTCCTTAGTCCTTTTCAGGTACTTCAGGATATTCTTGACTGCTGTCCAGTGTTCCTTGCCGGGATTACTTTGGTACCTTCCTACCAAACTTACGGCAAGGTTTACATCAGGTCTGGTACACAGCATGGCATACATAATAGAACCTATGGCTGAGGCATAGGGGATGACACTCATCTCTTCTATATCTTCTGCCGTGGTCGGACATTGAGCTGAGCTTAATTTCACACCTTGTAACACAGGTAAGAACCCCTTCTTAGATTGATCCATATTGAACTTCTTCAATATCTTATCAAGGTATGTGCTTTGTGAAAGACCTATGAGGCGTCTTGATCTATCTCTATAGATCTTGATGCCTAATATATAAGCAGCTTCTCCAAGGTCCTTCATTGAAAAACTCTTATTCAAGTAGGCCTTAATGCTGTCCAAGAGTTCTACATCATTTCCCATCAAAAGTATGTCATCTACATATAATATGAGAAATGCTACAGAGCTCCCACTCACTTTCTTGTAAACACAGGCTTCTCCATAAGTCTGCGTAAATCCAAACGCTTTGATCATCTCATCAAAGTGAATGTTCCAACTCCGAGATGCTTGCACCAGCCCATAAATCGAGCGTTGGAGCTTGCACACCTTGTCAGCATTCTTAGGATTGACAAAACCTTCCGGCTGCATCATATACAATTCTTCCTTAAGGAAACCATTAAGGAATGCCGTTTTGACGTCCATTTGCCATATTTCATAATCGTAGAATGCGGCAATTGCTAACATGATTCGGACGGACTTCAGCTTCGCTACTGGTGAGAAAGTCTCATCGTAGTCAACCCCTTGAACTTGTCGATAACCCTTAGCGACAAGCCGAGCTTTATAGATGGTCACATTACCATCCGTGTCTGTCTTCTTCTTAAAGATCCATTTATTTTCTATGGCTCGCCGCTTAACGGGCAAGTCAGTCAAAGTCCATACTTCGTTTTCATACATGGATCCTCTCTCGGATTTCATGGCTTCCAGCCATTTGTCGGAATCCGGGCCCGCCATCGCTTCTTCATAGTTCGAAGGTTCACCGTTGTCTAACAACATGATTTCCAAGACAGGGTTGCCGTACCACTCTGGTGCGGAACGTGTCCTTGTGGACCTATGAATTTCAGTAGGAGCTTGATCAGAAGCATCTTGATCATCATCATTAATTTCCTCTCTAGTCGGTGCAGGCACCTCAGAAACGTTTTCTTGAGTTGCGCCATTTTCCAGTTCAAGAGGTAACACTTCATGAAGTTCTACTTTCCTCCCACTTACTTCTTTTGAGAGAAACTCCTTCTCTAGAAAGGATCCATTCTTGGCAACAAAGATCTTGCCTTCGGATCTGAGGTAGAAGGTATACCCAATAGTTTCTTTAGGGTATCCTATGAAGACGCATTTTTCCGACTTGGGTTCGAGCTTTTCAGGTTGAAGTTTCTTGACATAAGCATCGCATCCCCAAACTTTTAGAAACGACAACTTAGGTTTCTTCCCAAACCATAATTCATACGGTGTCGTCTCAACGGATTTCGACGGAGCCCTATTTAAAGTGAATGCGGCAGTCTCTAAAGCATAGCCCCAAAAAGATAGCGGTAAATCGGTAAGAGACATCATAGATCGCACCATATCTAATAGAGTGCGATTACGACGTTCGGACACACCATTACGCTGAGGTGTTCCAGGCGGCGTGAGTTGTGAAACTATTCCACATTTTCTTAAGTGTGTGCCAAATTCGTGACTCAAGTATTCTCCTCCACGATCTGATCGTAGAAACTTGATTTTTCTGTCACGTTGATTTTCAACCTCACTCTGAAATTCTTTGAACTTTTCAAAGGTCTCAGACTTGTGTTTCATTAAGTAGATATACCCATATCTACTCAGGTCATCAGTGAGGGTGAGAACATAATGATAGCCACCGCGAGCCTCAACACTCATTGGACCGCACACATCAGTATGTATGATTTCCAATAAGTTGGTTGCTCGCTCCATTGTTCCTGAGAACGGAGTCTTGGTCATTTTACCCATGAGGCATGGTTCACACGTGTCAAATGATTCATAATCAAGAGACTCTAAAAGTCCATCTGCATGGAGCTTCTTCATGCGTTTGACACCTATGTGACCAAGGCGGCAGTGCCACAAATATGTGGGACTATTGTTATCAACTTTAACTCTTTTGGTATTCACACTATGAATATGTGTATCATCACGTACGAGATTCATTAAGAATAAACCATTAACCATCGGAGCATGACCATAAAACATATCTCTCATATAAATAGAACAACCATTATTCTCGGATTTAAATGAGTAGCCATCTCGAATTAAACGAGATCCAGACACAATGTTCATGCTCAAACTTGGCACTAAATAACGATTATTGAGGTTTAAAACTAATCCCGTAGGTAAATGTAGAGGTAGCGTGCCGACGGCGATCACATCGACCTTGGAACCATTCCCGACGCGCATCGTCACCTCGTCCTTCGCCAGTCTCCGTTTATTACGCAGCTCCTGCTTTGAGTTACAAATGTGAGCAACTGCACCGGTATCAAATACCCAAGAGCTACTACGAGTACTGGTAAGGTACACATCAATTACATGTATATCACATATACCTTTTGTTTTGCCGACCTTCTTGTCCGCTAGGTATTTGGGGCAGTTCCGCTTCCAGTGACCACTTCCCTTGCAATAAAAGCACTCAGTCTCGGGCTTGGGTCCATTCTTTGGCTTCTTCCCGGCAGCTTGCTTGCCGGGCGCGGCAACTTCCTTGCCGTCCTTCTTGAAGTTCTTTTTACCCTTGCCCTTCTTGAACTTAGTGGTTTTATTCACCATCAACACTTGATGTTCCTTCTTGACTTCTACCTCTGCTGATTTCAGCATAGCAAATACCTCAGGAATGGTCTTTTCCATCCCCTGCATATTGAAGTTCATCACAAAGCTCTTGTAGCTTGGTGGAAGCGACTGGAGGATTCTGTCAATGACCGCGTCGTCCGGGATATTAACTCCCAGCTGAGTTAAGCGGTTATGTAACCCAGACATAGTGAGTATGTGCTCACTGACAGAACTATTTTCCTCCATCTTACAGCTAAAGAATTTGTCGGAGACTTCATATCTCTCGACCCGGGCATGAGCTTGGAAAACCATTTTCAGCTCTTCGAACATCTCATATGCTCCGTGTCTCTCAGAACGCTTTTGGAGCCCCGGCTCTAAGCTGTAAAGCATGCCGCACTGAACGAGGGAGTAGTCATCGGAACGTGCCTGCCAAGCGTTCATAATGTCTTGTTCTGCAGGGAGAACAGGTGCGTCACCCAGCGGTGCTCGTAGGACATAATCTTTCTTGGCAGCTATGAGGATGATCCTCAGGTTCCGGACCCAGTCTGTATAGTTGCTGCCATCGTCTTTCAGCTTGGTTTTCTCTAGGAACGCGTTGAAGTTGAGGACTACGTTGGCCATTTGATCTACAAGACATATTGTAAATATTTTAGACTAAGTTCATGATAATAAAGTTCATCTAATCAAATTATTTAATGAACTCCCACTTAGATAGACATCCCTCTTCTAGTCATCTAAGTATAACATGATCCAAGTCAACTAGGCCGTGTCTGATCATCACGTGAGACGGACTAGTCAACATCGGTGAACATCTTCATGTTGATCGTATCTTCTATATGACTCATGCTCGACCTTTCGGTCTTATGTTCCGAGGCCATGTCTGTACATGCTAGGCTCGTCAAGTCAACCTAAGTGTTTGCATGTGTAAATCTGTCTTACACCCGTTGTATGTGAACGTTATAATCTATCACACCCGATCATCACGTGGTGCTTCGAAAAAATGAACTGTCGCAACGGTGCACAGTTAGGGGGAACACTTCTTGAAATTATTATGAGGGATCATCTTATTTACTATCGTCATTCTAAGTAAACAAGATGCAAAACATGATAAACATCACATGCAATCAAATAATAAACGTGACATGATATGGCCAATATCACATAGCTCCTTTGATCTCCATCTTGGGGCTCCATGATCATCTTTGTCACCGGCTTGACACCATGATCTCCATCATCATGATCTCCATCATCGTGTCTCCATGAAGTTGCTCGCCAACTGTTACTTCTACTACTATGGCTAACGCGTTTAGCAATAAAGTAAAGTAATTTACATGGCGTTTCTTGATGACACGCAGGTCATACAAAAATAAAGACAACTCCTATGGCTCCTGCTGGTTGTCATACTCATCGACATGCAAGTCGTGATTCCTATTACAATAGCATGAACATCTCATACATCACATATAGATCATTCATCATTCATCACAACTTTGGCCATATCATATCACAAAGCACTTGCTGCAAAAACAAGTTAGACGTCCTCTAATTGTTGTTGCAAGTTTTACGTGGCTGAATTAGGGTTCTAGCAAGAACGTTTTCTTACCTATGTGAAAGCCACAACGTGATTTGTCAACTTCTATTTACCCTTCATAAGGACCCTTTTCATCGAATCCGCTCCAACTAAAGTGGGAGAGACAGACACCCGCCAGCCACCTTATGCAACTAGTGCATGTTAGTCGGTGGAACCGGTCTCACGTAAGCGTACGTGTAAGGTTGGTCTGGGCCGCTTCATCCCACAATACTGCTGAAGCAAGATAAGACTAGTAGCGGCAAGAAAGTTGACAAATCTACGCCCACAACAAATTGTGTTCTACTCGCGCAAGAAGAACTACGCATAGACCTAGCTCATGATGCCACTGTTGGGGAACGTTGCAGAAAACAAAAATTTTCCTACGGTTTCACCAAGATCCATCTATGAGTTCATCTAGCAACAAGTGATCGGATGCATCTACATACCTTTGCAGATCGCGAGCGGAAGCGTTCAAAAGAATGGGGATGAGGTAGTCGTACACGACGTGATCCAAATCACCGGAGATCCTAGCACCGAACAGACGGCACCTCCGCGTTCAACACACGTACGGTCAGCGTGACGTCTCCTCCTACTTGATCCAGCAAGGGGGAATGAGAGGTTGATGAAGATCCAGCAACACGACGGCGTGGTGGTGGATGCAGGACGTCACAACAGCAGGGCTTTGCCGTGCACTGCGAGAGGGAGAGGTGTAGCAGGGAGAGAGGGAGGCGCCAGGGGCAAGGGTGCGGCTGCCCCTCCCTCCCCCCCTTTATATAGGCCCCCTGGGGGGGCGCCGGCCCCTGGAGATCCCATCTCCAGAGGGGGCAACAGCCAAGGGGGGTGGAGTGCCCCCAAGGCAAGTGGGCGCCCCCCCACCCTAGGGTTCCAACCCTAGGCGCAGGGGGTGGGCCTTGGGGGGCGCACCAGCCCACTAAGGGCTGGTCGCCCCTCCCACTTCAGCCCATGGGGCCCTCCGGGATGGGTGGACCCACCCGGTGGACCCCCGGGACCCATCTGGTGGTCCCGGTACAATACCGGTGACCCCCAGATCACTCCCGATGGCCGAAACTGTACTTCCTATATATAATTCTTCACCTCCGGACCAATCCGGAACTCCTCGTGACGTCGGGGATCTCATCCGGGACTCCGAACAACATTCGGGTTACTGCATATACATATCTTCACAACCCTAGCGTCACCGAACCTTAAGTGTGTAGACCCTACGGGTTCGGGAGACATGCAGACATGACTGAGACGGCTCTCGGGCAATAACCAACAGCGGGATCTGGATACCCATGTTGGCTCCCACATGCTCCACGATGATCTCATCGGATGAACCACGATGTCGAGGATTTAATTAATCCCGTATACAATTCCCTTTGTCAATCGGTATTTTACTTGCCCGGGATTCGATCGTCGGTATCCCAATACCTCGTTCAATCTCGTTACCGGCAAGTCACTTTACTCGTACCGTAATGCATGATCCCGTGATCAACCACTTTGATCACATTGATCTCATTATGATGATGCATTACCGAGTGGGCCCGGTGATACCTCTCCGTCATGCGGAGTGACAAATCCCAGTCTCGATCCGTGTCAACCCAACAGACACTTTCGGAGATACCCGTAGTATACCTTTATAGTCACCCAGTTACGTTGTGACGTTTGGTATACCCAAAGCACTCCTACGGTATCCGGAAGTTACACGATCTCATGGTCTAAGGAAAGGATACTTGACATTGGAAAACTCTAGCAAACGAACTATACGATCTTGTGCTATGTTTAGGATTGGGTCTTGTCCATCACATCATTCTCCTAATGATGTGATCTCGTTATCATTGACATCCAATGTCCATAGTCAGGAAACCATGACTATCTGTTGATCAACGAGCTAGTCAACTAGAGGCTTACTAGGGACATGTTGGTGTCTATTATTCACACATGTATTACGATTTTCGGATAACACAATTATAGCATGAATAAAGACAATTATCATGAACAAGGAAATATAATAATAATGCTTTTATTATTGCCTCTAGGGCATATTTCCAACAGAGCGCTCCTCCCCCGAGCGGAGGACAGTGCGGCCGCTTTAACAGCCCCACAATACAATGGCTTCACCAGCCAGAACATCCGAACAGGTCATTAAAACCACGGGCACGGATAGACGAGCCCAGCATGCCCTAGGGGCTCCGCATATATAAGAGAAAATAAAGCTCAATTTTACACATTTTACTTTACATTTGTTTATTTAATACAATTTTTGTTCGGCATGAATTTTTGTTTATTTAATACAATTTTTCTTTTCAACTTAGTTCCTCTCTTTCATAGATGAACATCGTGTTGCGCCCGTCCAGGATACGGCACAATGAAGACACAGGCGCAGACGTGCAGTAGGGACCTGCTCCAAGGATTCTTTTCAGATTCAGACCCTGCGTAAACCTTTTTTACTGTCTCTTGTTGCTACACATCCCCTGGTTCTATAACCAAGGAGGAGGCTGGCGTTTTGGCATGTGGCCACGTCAGAATTATTGCGCGTACCTGGACACTAGGGGCTTATAACTAAGAGCATTCCTTTACCCGCTCTCATAAAGACCGAATACCTTAGGGAGTGTTCGGCGTCGCGAGTTTGTCCTTATATGCATCAGCTCCGAATCATGATTTTGGTCAATGTTGGGTTGCCCGGCTCCTGTGTTCGGCCGCCTTACGTTCCGCTCTATCGGCTAAGGCAGCACCAGGAGAACTACTGTGATTGTGCCCCGGTTCGGCCGGGCGAGCACCTCAGTAGAGAAAGACGAAAACCGACTGTCATGATATAGCGCGAGACTGGTCAACCACTCGATGACTCTCCGGAATCTATAGGATTCCTCCGCATTAACGAAGGGTCGTTTCCCGGCCAGGCAGACACGCGCCCCGAATTCGGGCGAGCGCAGTCGCCACCAAGGGCTATCTAAAGAGTCCCACTGTCAAGCTCCTATGGCTAAGTGAAAGTGTTAAAGGATTATAGTCCGGTTGCCTGGCTCGCTGCGCCATCACCTCCTTTGTAGGACCAAGACATTGGATTAAGTGTGAAAAAGCGCCTTCTGCGAGCACTCCCGCACTATGTGCGTGGGGCTGAAGCCAACGACTGTATATATATATATATATATATATATATATATATATATATATATATATATATATATATATATATATATATATATATATATTAAAAACGGCCGCACAGGAGGTGTTCCCCATACTTGAAGGCACAAGTATAAAAGCCTATTACAATTCATCAAAATACTGTTTTATAATTACATATGCTATCAGAACATAGCATCCTTCGAGCACTGCGTCTCTATTACACGAGCGCCTTCAAGGACTTCCTGGAAATAGTGTTCGGAGGGTACTCGTCTTCTGTCCGAATCTCGGGACGCAACAACGGTGGTCTCCATCTCCGCCCAATATGTCTTGACACGGGCAAGAGCCATCCGTGCGCCCTCTATGCATGCTGACCTCTTCATTGCATCGATACGGGGCACCGCATTAGGGAGTTGCTGCACCAAGCCGAAATAACTCTTCGGCTTCGATTTCCCCGGCCACAAATGACCCATGACGAACTTCATGGCGAGTCCGGACAACCTATTCAGTTCGGCCCATTGAGCTAGACGATCGTCCACTGCTAGCGGACGCTCTGGATTGTGGAACTGCGACCAGAAAAGCTTTTCCACTTCGTGATCTTTTTGATCTCGAAAGTGTTCGGTCGCATCAGCAGCACTTGCTGCCAAATCCAGATAGGTGTTCTCCACACTCCACATCCGGTCCAACGGAGCAAACTTCGGACCGCAAAACTACCTCCGCAGCATAAAGGGCTTTCCAGCCGCAATCTGTTCGGCCTGATGCAGCTCCTCCTTCACAGCTCTCATCGCAGAGCGAGCGTCCTTGGCATCGGCAACGGCCTTCTCTAAGTCCGTCTGTCTCGCCCTGTCTTCTTTCTCAAGAAGTTTGCAATGGTCTGCAACGCTCTTTAATTTCACGGCCATTTCGGCCATCTCCTCCTTGCTTCGGCAGTGAGCAGCCTGTTCAGCTCTCAGCTCTTCAAGGGCTTTCTCGGCAGCCGCATCGCTTTTCCTGGCTTGTTCCTTAGCTCGGGCAAGTTCTGTCCTAAGACTCTCCACGGCGGCCGCACCATCTGCGTCAAGCACACACATTGTAAGACACTGGCATGAAGCTCCTCTTACCTGATGCCGCCCGAGGAATTACATACCTTGAGCCTCATCAAGCCGCTTGTTGACAAGCGCGATGTCGGCATCTGCTACGTCCAGTTGCTGCTTTAGTTCGGCCAAATCATCAGTTCGGCTCGATTCCGGACACCTCGCCACCTACATTTAAAGGCGACACCTTAGACCTGGGATTATGATCCTCTGCGCGCCGTCATTTCTTGACGACGCACAGAGTCTCAGGGGCTACTATCTATATAGGGCGCATCTTATTTATGCGCAACTGACAAAAGCGTACACTATCTAACGTACCTCAAAGCCCATCAGTAAACTCCTGACGGCCTCGTGCAATCCGCTTTCCGCGGATGAAATCCTTTCAATCACCGTGACCATCAATGCGCGGTGCTCCCCTGAGATAGAAGTTCGCCCCAGCAGATTCTTTAGCTCCTCCGGCCAAGCACCAGACGGTGCCGGACTTGTCCTGTGGCCTCTTTCAGAGGACGGATGCGGAGAACCTTGGGGGGCCACATAGCAATCTTCCGCCCCTGCCGGATTCGGAGAAGCCCTCCGCGACGACAACTTAGGTTCGCCCGCCTCGCTAGGTGGTACGGCAGGGGGAGGCGTTCCGCTCTCCATCATCTCCGGAAGAAGATCCCCCGAAGACGAGCTCTGCTGAGAAGGGCTGAGGTCCGAACTATAAGGTAAAATTTCGGTTAATCTTCTCAAGTTCAAAACAAGGATCCTTCTTTCAAAATATACAATCTTTCTCTACTTACGGCTCGCTGGAGGGCTGGCTCCTTGAGGGCATAGTTCGGCCGAGGAACCCCCCGGCATCGGACCCTCTAACGAGGATTTTTTACCCCGCTTTAGGGCCATGGGCTCCGGGTCGTCAGAGGCGGCCCTCTTCTTCCCCTTAGAAGAGGAATTGTCGGTTCCTCCCTTCGGAATAGCCTCCTTTGAGGAGGTCATAGTTTCCTTGTCCTCTCCCTCACTTCTCTCTAGAGGCACAATATTCAACATCCCGACAAGCACGGGATCCGCCCTGGTCTCAGGAAGGGGAGCCGGACACCTGATCAGCTTTACTTTCGCTATCCACTCCTATTTAAAAAGGACAGCTCTTTTAAGGGCAAATTTATGACAATTATATGGATAGCGAGTCCGGGCATAAGGTTACTTACTTGAGTATCCGGGCGATTGCAGCTTAAACCTGCATCCTTGGTCAAATCCGGACACATTGCTTGTGATCCGAAGAACAATTTGTACATCTCCATGGGCGTTGCGCCCATAAAATGTTGGAGAGCTCGTGGTCCCTCCGGATTAAACTCCCACAAGCGAAGGGAGCGACGTTTGCCGGGCAAGGTTCGGCGGATCAACATAACTTGCATCACTTTGACCAAGCTGAGGTCTCTTTCCAAGAGATCCCTGATTCAGCCCTGCAACAAAGGCACGTCCTGAGATGGCCCCCAGTCTAGGCCTTTATTGACCCATGACCCTAGCTGTTGTGGGGGACCCAAGCGAAAGGCAAGCGGCGCCACCCATTTGGTGCCCCTGGGAGCGGTGATATAGAACCACTCCCGTTGCCATAAGCCGAGCTCCTCTTGAAAAGAGCCCTCGGGCCAGGGAGCATCAGCATTCCTACTTATAACAGCGCCTCCGCACTCTCCGTGCCGTCCCTCGACTATCTTCGGCTCCACTTTGAAGGTCTTGAGCCATAATCCGAAGTGAGGGGTAACACGGAGGAACGCTTCACACACGATGATGAATGGGGAAATATGGAGGATGGACTCCGGAGCTAAGTCATGAAATTCCAGCCCATAATAGAACAGCAGCCCCCTCACAAAGGGATCCACTGGGAAGCATAATCCCCGTAGGAAGTGAGATATGAACACCACACTCTCACCAGGCTGGGGACTGGGAATCGCCTGCCCTTGAGCAGGCAACCTATGCGAAATTTCGCCGGTCAAGAACTTAGCTTCTCTGAACTTTATCTCATCCTCCTCCGTGACGGAGGAGGGCATCCACCGGCCTTGAAGGTCGGAACCGGACATTGTCGATGGTCCGAAGCGCCTAGAATCTGGGGCCTAGGGTGTTGGAACTCGAGGTAATGGGCGAACTCGTTTGAGGTTGGAAAAAAGGAGTAGGGCCTTGGTCTCTTTATAAGAGGTTGAATACCAAGAGCCCTCCCCGTGACTGTTTGGGACTCGCCTTTAATCGAGAAAACATGTTGAACGGGTACGATTGGGTTACCCACGACCGTATTGATGAGAATCCCGTAAATAGAGGGGACACGATATCTGCTTTGACAAGACGTGCCAAGGGAACCGCCTCGCAAAACGCGCTGAGGTGGAGAAGTGAAAACGATTCGAATAAGGGCTTGGCCGTAGTGTGATGTCACGCTACAGAATACGTCAGCAGATCAGATTTGTGTTAATGTTATTCTCTCTATGGCAATATGTGGAAACTTATTTTGCAGAGCCGGACACTACTCTTGGTGTTTACAATCTTTTATGAAGAACTTGGAGGAGGAACCCGCCTTGCAATGCCGAAGACAATCTGCGCGCCGGACTCGTCGTCATTGAAGCCTGGTTCAGGGGCTACTGAGGGAGTCCTGGATTAGGGGGTGTTCGGGTAGCCGGACTATACCTTCAGCCGGACTCTCGGACTATGAAGATACAAGATTGAAGACTTCGTCCCGTGTCCGTATGGGACTTTCCTTGGCGTGGAAGGCAAGCTTGGCGATGCGGATATTCAAGATCTCCTACCATTGTAACCGACTTTGTGTAACCCTAGCCCTATCCGGTGTCTATATAAACCGGAGGGTTTTAGTCCGTAGGACACCTTCATCAGACAACAATCATACCATAGGCTAGCTTCTAGGGTTTAGCCTCCTTGATCTCGTGGTAGATCTACTCTTGTACTACCCATATCATCAATATTAATCAACCAGGAAGTAGGGTTTTACCTCCATCGAGAGGGCCCGAACCTGGGTGAAACTTTGTGTCCCTTGTCTCCTGTTACCATCCGGCCTAGACGCACAGTTCGGGACCCCCTACCCGAGATCCGCCGGTTTTGACACCGACACGCACCCTCACCGACTTAGGGGTGTTGTCTTCGAGGCCCTCCTCTAGTGAGGTACCCTCCTCTAGTGAGGTACACTCTAGGGAGGAGGAGGAGGAGGAGGAGGAGATGGAGGAGGAGGCAGGCGAGGAGGAGGAGGAGGAGGAGGAGGAGGTTGGAGAGGGGGAGGCAGGCAAGGAGGAGGGTGGTGACGGGAAGGGGATTGACAACAAGGGGTGGTTGCATGGTAACGCAAAGCTACCAAAGCAGGTTCCTGCTACTGAGGAGCAGAAGTGGCTCATTGAGCCCACGCGAAAAGAGTAAGTGCCACTTTGTAATAATTTCATTATTTCGCTTGTCACATGCTTATTCCGGTTCTTATTTATTTTGCTTGTCACATGCTAATAGTTCATTCTTTTGCAGCAACTGGATATATTCTAAAGGGGTCCGAATTCCAATGGCCTCATCACCATCTTGCTGAAGTTATACTGGCCGGGGTTGTACTGTCCGGATCTAGTCAGGCAGCCGGACCGTCGGGTTTTGGCCACGAGCTGGGACCACTGGGAAGCGGCCCTCCATGCGGACCATGAGACCCATGCCAAGGCCGTGATCACTACTTTCTGGGTGAGTTCTCTTCAGAAGCACAAGTCCATTCTAGTTTCATGAATGATTTAACTCATGGCTTGTTCCATTATTGTTTCATGCATGATTGTAGAAATTATATCGAGTTCTTCCAGAGCACAGGGCCAGAGCGGACCAGATCGTGCTGCACCAATGCAAGAAGAAGGCCCACCAGATGCAGTACGAGGTGCACTATGTGGCCATCTCGACATACTACCACAACTATCTTGGTGTGAAGATGACCAAGGAAGAAGCGCGAAGGATGGGCATTACCTTGGAGAGGCCCGAGTTCTTGGCAGTAAGTATAAAAGATTTTTCATTATGCTTTCATATATTATGCTTTCATTACCTTGTGGTTCATTATGCTTTATGCTTTATGCTTCCATAACACCAATTTGGACACACCTACATGCCATTATGCTTTTATTATGTAGGTGTGTCCAAATTGGTGTTATGGAAAAGACGAGTCTTGGGCGGCATTGGTGGATCTTTGGTGTGATGAGGCTGGAGCTTGGGCGGCTATGAGAACCAAAAATAAGGCTAACCGAGGGACGGAGGGAGTACATGCTCAGGGAAAACGAAACCACTACCTCCACAAGGCAGTTAATGTATGACTAACCCCATTAAACATTCTTCTTCTTCTATTTACCATCACTTTCTTATGTATGACTAACCTCTGTTTGGTGGTGCAGGAGGAGAAACTGAAGTGGCCGCTCTCAGACATGCAGGCGTGGGAGATCGCCCATACGCGGAAGGACTCCAAGCCTGGTGAGCCCAAGTACTACGGCAAGAAGACCGAGGGGAGGAAGAAGGCCTACTCTGCAGCATATCTGCAGTTACATCCTGACACACCTGACCCCATTGCGGCGGATCTGGACGAGAAGGCGGTGGTGAGCATGGGGCCCAAGGAGCACGGTCGGGAGGCGGTTCTCGATGCTGTGATCACTCCTACTATCTCCTACACACAGCTCCGTCGGATTGACCCGAGCCTGAGCCAGCGCACGAGCTAGCCAGTGACCAGTGCACAGTCCCTCTTTCAGGAGCAACAATCTGTAAGTATTTTCCCTAATAATCTTCATTGCTCACTTTATTTTTCGCATTTAGTAGTTTTATGAGTTCCATCATGTCATACCGTAGGCCTACCTGGAGTACACACACCAGGAGACCATGGCGTGGCATCAGAGGCTTTATGAACACCAAGTGCAGAGGGATAGCCAAATGCAGCAGGCTTTTCAGGAAATGGCGGCCGGCAGGTGTCCTCAGTTCCCTCCAGCACAATGCCCTCCAGCACAACCAGTGCTGCTGACCTTTGAGGAGTTTGTGGCACAAAACGCTGGCCCCTCGCCGGTTAGTTCATCCCCAATCTATTCACCCAAAGCATGTCATGCCTTTAAACACAGTCATATATCCCATTAATATGTATTTTCAACATCCAGGGAACAGGTGGATCTACCGTTGGCGGTGGTCTTCGCAGCACTCCGGAGACACGGAGCCCGACCACTCCGATCCACGGAGGCGGAGGCGGTCTTGGCGGTAGCACTGCCGCTAGCAGTGACGACTTGGGCTTCGGCGGTCTTGGCGGTGACAACCTCCGCGGTGCTCGACGTCCTGGCGCTTAAGCCTTTGGGTCACATTGTGGTGGTCTTGGTGGTGATGATACTTATATGCTAGTGATGTTTCTTATTGTTGTTTGTGAGATTCTTATATGCTTTGGTGGTGATGATACTTATATGTTTATGCTTTGCGATGCTTCTTATGATGTGTGATGATGAATTTGTTGTGTGATGCTGCTCCTTATTGTTATGTGATGCATATATTGCTGTATGATCCTTATATATGATGTATATATTCAAATGAATTGAGCTGAAACAAAACAGAAAAAAGAAAAAAAAACAGGCAGAAACTATGCCGACGGCTAGGCCGTCGGCATAGAGCTGGCGTGAGCTCACAGTGGCTGACACGTGGCAAGCCTATGCCGACGGCCTAGCCGTCGGCATAGTTTCAAACTAAGCCGACGGCCAGGCCGTCGGCATAGCCCTGCCCCACGAGAGCCCAGTTGCTGCCACGTGGCAGGTCTATGCCGACGGCCTAGCCGTCGGCATAGTTTCAAACTAAGCCGACGGCTAGGCCATCGGCATAGACTTGACACGTGGCGAGCAGGCGTTGGTCAGGACTTGATGGCGGCCGCCGTTAGGAGGTAACGTTGCCGACGGCCAGGGCCGTCGGCATAGATGTACGGCCACTGTCGGGATAGGACCTATGCCGACGGCCTCCCAGGCTACGCCGACGGATATGTTGTCGATGGCCCTATGCCGACGGGGGCCGTCGGCATAGGCCTGTCCCGACAGCCAGTCAGGGCTATGCCGACGGCCAGGGCCGTCGGCATAGGTGCGATTCCGGTAGTGTTGCATCGGCATAGGGAGATGCGGAAGACGAGCTGCCCTTGCCCACCTATGATCCAAGCGTTGCGCCGGCTATCGTGCTAGGATTGGAGGCAACTCGTGACTATGTGCTGAATCTAGTGGGGAGGCGCATCGACAAGGTTGAGGAAAGTCTAGGAAAAAAGATTGCTGATTTGACTGAGGCCGTTCATCGATTGAGACCACGTTCACCACCTAGCGATGGGTCTGCTGCACCGCGTCGTCGTCGGCAATTATCTGGACAACGGGTAGGCGAACAAGTTCGCAACAATGGTGAGCTTGAAGACCATCAGTCTGAGGGGGCTGGTAGCTATTATGAGCCTGTGCGGCGTGCTTATAACCATCATGGAGGTGGTCTACACCATGGGGGAGGACATGAACGTCCGCGACATGCCTACGAAGATGATGGTATTGGAAGAATAAAAAAATGCCATACCGTCGTTTAGCGGCAAAGACAACCCGGATGATTATTTGGAGTGGGAGATGCGCGTGGATCAGATTTTTGATGGACAACGATACACCGAGGAGAAAAAGGTGTGTGCTGCATCTATTGAGTTCATGGGCTATGCTTTAATATGGTGGAACCAACTATGTCGCGTGGGTGGACGTCCGGAGTCTTGGAAACAGATGAAGAGTATCATGAAGAGATGCTTTGTTCCGGAGCACTTCACTAGGACCTTGTACACACGCTTGCAGCAGCTTCGACAAGGTAACTCTAGTGTTGAGGAGTATTATAAGGAGATGGAAATATTATTGATTCATACAGGGGTAGAGGAGCATGAAGAGGCTACAATGGCACGATTCATGCATGGTCTGAAATCAGAGGTACGAGATCGTGTCGATATGGTAGAATATAATGGATTACAAGGATTATTACACCATGCCATTCGAGCGGAGCAGCAAGTAAAGCGTCGTGCCGGTCATGATAATTCATCAAACTTGATGCGACATAATTTTCAGAGAGAGGGTGGTGGTAATAGTGGATTCAAATCTGATTCTAAGTCGGCTGCCAAGGAACTATCTCCATCCAAGGTTGAATTGTCTCGTGCTTCTAACTCTCGTACTAGTGATATTGTGTGCTTTAAGTGTGGTGGCAGGGGGCATAAGAAGTTTGAGTGTCCTAATGAGAGGAGAGTGCTTCTCACAGAACAAGGATACATGTCTGCGAGTGATGAAGAAAGAAATACGGACATGTCTAGTGATAAATCTGAAGATGATGAAAAAGTGACTGCGAGTTTTGAAGCTGCAGAAGCATACCCATCACTAATGGTGCAGCGGGTGCAAGAAGATCGTATTGTAGATAGGGGGCAGCGATGGAATATTTTTCAGTCTGAGTGTAAGATCAATAACACCAATTGCAAGCTGATAATAGATGGTGGAAGCTACACCAATGCAGTCAGCAAAGGGTTGGTTGATGCTTTGGGGTTGCCTGTATGGAAGCACCCACAACCCCATCGTGTCGAGTGGATGTATCATACAGGGAAGTTGAAGGTTACTCATAAGGTGCGCGTCAAATTTTCTGTTGGTGATTATACTGATATGGTGATATGTGATGTCATACCAATGGACGCATGCCACTTGTTATTGGGAAGACCATGGCAATATGATCACAATGCTACACATGAGGGGAGGTCCAACATTTATTCTTTTTTGGACGCGGGAAGGCAGCGTGTGTTACAACCCATGTTTGATAGCACAATCCAGGTCGATGTCACCGTTTCATTGCCGAAGAAAATTGAGAAGACTACATTAAAACCGAGGATGGTTTCTTTTAAAGGAGGAGAGGATGATGTGGCCAATGGTGTTGCAGCTACTACGAAAGAGAGAAACGCCATGGAGGTGTCCGGTGTTGTGCCATATACTCAAAATATGGTGACACACAGTAGCATGAGTACCAATGAATTGAAGGCGCCGGTGCATGCAACTATACAGGATTCATCTATACTTTATATTGGCTCATTTGGTTTTCAAATTCCCTCGACAGAATCATCGAAGGAGGACATCAAGCCAAATTTTAGAACGCCACCGTGTAGTTATAATCTGGCTGGTGAAATTCTAATCGAGGTTCCAATTTGATCCTTTTTGGTAAGAGTCTAGTTAGGTTGGGTTAGATCCTACGTGATTTGTTTTTGTTGCGTCAGATCCTACGTGATCAACTTTGCCGGATTATTTTATTAGAAAAATGTCCTTCAGAGAGTCCTAATAATATATTGCTAGTACTAGTTGATAGAGTTTGTTAGCATCACGCCAGCTGCTAGTTTTAGTCGGTTCACAATTTTAGACTGCGTGCTTCTTTAAGTACTGGCCGCTCCGGCCATGTAAGTCAGATTAGTTTTCATCAGAAAAATACAAGAAAAGTACCAAGTTTGGGTACGCCAAATATCCGTTTTTGTTTGCTGATCTTTGAGAGATTCAGGTGCTGCTACGCGTGGGAATTGATCTGTTTAATTCCGTACGCCAGTTATATTCTTTGGTCTTCTTGCTTAATGCTTGATCCGAAGACTTGATCTGCTACTTCATCATCTACGCTTGCTATTACGACTTCTGTTTCCTCCAGGAATTTTCAATTTCATTGGGTACCGTGAAAGATCGGGCCATTAGAAGACTCGTCGTCTTGTCGGGTTATATCAATATCTGAATTTAGTACATAAAAATGGAGAACCATACGGTTTGATTTATCATATTTTGTTTCAGAAAATAGCAGAATCTGTTTTTTTAACTAACAGTTAGGGTCTGTTCGAAATTCCACCAGCTTCACAAAATTTTAGGAGCTGCGGAGCCAGGAAATAGCTGCTCCACAGTTTTCAACTGTAACTCCACCAACTCCGGGAGTGGAGTTGTGGAGTGGAGGTGCTCCAAACAGGGTCTTAGAATGCTCCTTATAAAATCAGAATGTGCCTTTTAACATTTAAGCTCTAGGCTTGGTGTAGAAACTCAAATCGATCTAAGAATGCAAGAGCAACTGAACTTGATCTTAACAACAAGTGTTGTCTGAACCAACTGTACATGATTTCTATGAAACAAATAAAGGCTCTTATATTAGAATAATCCTCCTACTATAACAATTTGATTTACTTCACCTTACAAACAAAGCACCTACCTATGATTTGGTCTGGTAGGCATGAAAGCTACAGTAACAATTAACAATTTCTGTAGAATAAATATTTTTATATATACATACTTGGAGTAAATAGCATAAAACTATCACAATTTGCGTTAGGGTTCTAGAAAACTACCAAATTTTTATTTGTGACTGATAACTACCAGAATGGTGTCGGCTGTTTCAGAAAACCCAGAGCGCCCGCTGCTAAGAAACTAGGCCGGTTTATGACAGGTCAGGCCCGCACCTAAACAAGCCGTCTGTTTGACTGTTTGTGTTGACCATTAACTGACATGTGGGGCCCACATTTCAGTGTCCCTTAAAAAATTGCATGTAATTTTTTTCTTCAACCCCTTGGTTCTTTTACATATTTAAAAATATGCCCTTATTTTTACAGAATAACCCCTATAAACATTTTTAAAAAGCAATCGGGTCCCTCAATCATTTTGAAAAAGCAATTTGGGCCAGAAAATCCCGTCGGCCATGTCGCCACCGCGCGCCTCCCTGGCCTTGTCGTTGCCACGCGCCAAGTCAGTGCCTGAGACCTGCGGGGCCGGCCAGATCCGGCACAGGCCACGCCGCCAAGTCGACGCCTGAGACCAGCGAGGCCGGCCCTCCACCGTCGTGCGGGAGGCCAAGCTCCGGCAAGAGCTGCGCCGCCATGCGCCATGGAGGGGCACACCGCCCACCTCCGACGCCCGCCTCCGCACAGAGGCCGGCGACCTCCGCTGCCCGCCTCTGCGGCGAGGCCGGCTACCTCCGCTGCCCGCCTTTGCGGCGAGGCCGACCAGACCGCCACCACCTGCCGGCGCCGCCATGGATCCATCCCGTCGCCCGCGTGGAGGCCCGCCTCCGTGCTGAGATCGGCCGCACCGCCACCACCTCGAGCCGACGTCGCCATGGACCGGCGCGTCGAGCTGCTCCCTGCGTCGCCCGTACCCGCAACCTGGCCGACGATGTTCCTCAGGGTGGGCGCGGCCTCACCTCAGGGACCTGATTGCTTTAAGTACAGGGGATTTAAGAGTTTTTTTTGTAAATGAGACACTGACATGTGGACCCACATGTCAGTTAACGGTCAAACAAACAGTCAAACAGACGGCTTGCTTAGGTGCGGGCCCGACCTGTCATAAACCGGCTTAGTTTCTTAGGAATGAACAATTTGGGTTTTTTGAAACAGCCGACGATGATTCTGCTAGTTACCAGTCACAAGCAAAAAATTGGTAGTTGTTTAGAACCCTAACGCGAATTGTGGTAGCTTTATCCTATTTACTCACATACTTGGCAGAACCGAGTAAAAGGCATAGACAAAAAGAATAGAAACAACAGCTCTGTATCACCACAACAGTAAGTGTAATTTTAAGCTCACTTGTCAAGCTATAAGCTACCAAACTTCACTAACTCTGCGACTTTAAAACATCAAAATTAGGGGGTTGAAAAAACATGAAATCACCAGCTCACGCCCCGAGGAAAAGGACCTTAGCAGGAAGCACATAAAATACATTTGGTATTATATATGAAGCAATTGTAATCTGGAGCACTGATTTTTTGTACAAAACATCTACTCATTGACACCAAACGAACCAAAAGATCAGCCCATCTCAAATATTTTCAATCACTGAAAACTATCTACACAGATATTAATCTTTCAGACCAGACCAAGGAGAACGGCACATTTTATGATTGTTGACAAAAATTTTACAGAATAATTTGGCAAAAGCTGATACGTACCTGTGGTGTAGCACGTTCGGATGGCAGATGTTCTTCCGGCTCAGGTGTAGCACGCTGTGGCGGCGGATGTTCTTCCGGCGAACTCGGCGGAGGCGACAATATTGGACGGACTCTTTAAAGCTCCGATATGATGCGATAATGGACGGCGGATTTTCTTCTGGCGAACTCGGCGGAGGCGACAATATTGGACGCACTCTTTAAAGCTGCGATGTGATGCGATAATGGAGATTCCGGTCGAGGGCTCCTTCTTATGGCAGCAAGTCAATCTGAAATCCGGGTCGGGCACGCCATGGATTCAGGCTATTTCATGTCACCGAGAAAGCCTCTTTGGGTCACAATGCACTAAAATTAACTGGATTGAAAATTTCAGAGGGGGGGGGGGGGGCAAAATTTCCAGTTCTGGAACTAAGGGATATAAAGAGTAAATTTTGCATGAATTTGAGAGACAGAAAACATTTATTTCTCAAACAATATTCAAAGTTTCAACCTTGCAGTCTCTGCATAGAATGTCACTTGAACTGCAGGAGGAGAAAGACTACTACCAGAATTCACTCCAGGTAATAGAAACGTTGCCCATACCAGTCGACATACTTCCAAAGAGGCCGTGTCGCGCTTCCGAAGCTTGCTTGGCCTTGCAGGACGCTCTCCCTGTGCATGACCAGATGCGTGCAAACAAATGTAGCACACAGGCAACGGTGCGCCACGTTTTGCGCCAGAAGTTGTACGCGTCGATGCTGCCGTTGGCCTGCTTGAGGCACAAGACCTCCTCGCCCTCCTCACCATCCTCCACCGTCTCTATCTGGTTGATCTCGAAGAACATCCGCAGGTCGAATCCTTCCCACATGACCAGGCTGATCCTTTCCTTGAGCCGCCACCGCCAGCTCCCTCAGGGACCGCCGGGGTAGTCTTTGAGCACCCACACCTCCATCCACGCCTCCATGGTGCTGGAGGACCGCTCGACGGGGAAGAGGCAGAGCTTCCCGCCGGGTAGCACGCTGATCCGCGTCGTCTTTAGATGGAATGGTCGTCCATGGCGCTCTGGTGTCTCCAGCGACCAGAACTTCTCGCGCGTCGTGTCGAACGCGAGCAGCCGCACCGTCGACGTTCCCGACCCAATCCACTCTACCAGCCAATGCAGGTTGTTGTGTAGCCTAACGCAGCCAGGGTTTCTGTTCATAATGATCCTTGGAGGCGCCGCTTCTGCATCTGCAGAGCTCTCCTCCTGGAGGCGAAGCTCACGCCAGACGGCATCGCCGACCCTTAGAATCCGGAAGATAGTCGGGCAGGGACCATGATAAGTTTCGCCGAAAGCATGCAGGAGGTGGAAGCGCCTTGTCTCCGGGTGCACGTAGCCGCCGATGATGCCGCCGTCGCGAGACGGCGGGCCAATGGTTGCGCAGGCCATGGTGAGGGGGTTCCAGAGCACATACTGATGGACGTGGAAGCCGTTGCCATCCATAAATAAGAGAAGGAGGGATGCACAAGCCTCCTCAGCAATCGCGATTCTAGACTGTTGGATCGTGTGGCTTGATGAGTTTTGGGGCGTTAGATTAAGAGGTGGGAGAATCTGGGCCATCGGATCTGGAAGAAACACTGCTGGAATGAATAGTAGTGGCAACAGAATGTAAATACCGTGCCCCCACCAGGGCATTTCGGTCATTTCGCGTGGTGGGGGTATAAAAGGGCCGGCCGCTCCTGTGACGGAGACCTAGCCGCCTCCTCCCTCGCTCGCTCCCGCAGCCGCCTCCCTCCTCCCTCGCTCGCGCCTCCGCCACGAGCCTCCCCCACGCCCAGCTCCTCCTGCCTCGCCGCCGCCTCCTCTCCCCTCCCGCGCGCCTCCTCTCCCCTCCCCTCCTCTCCCGCGCGCCTCCTCTCCCCTCCCCTCCTCTTCCGCGCGCCTCCTCTCCTCCCACCCACATCGCCGCCGCCGCCACCCACCGCCTCGAACGGTGCCGTCGGCGGCCAGATCCGCCGCAGCAGAGCCCCCCCCCCCCCAACGACGACGAGCAGCAGAGGAGGGAGGACGAGGAGCATGACGGCGGCGGCGGCGGGGAGCAGCAGCAGCAGGCCAAGGCGCCAAGCAGCAGCGAGCCCCGACATCTCCGCCACTGCGCAGCACAGCGCCGAGCTCGCCTCGCTCTGCTGCGTCCTCTCCTCCGGTCGGATTCGCCGCTCACGGCCACCATCGCTCACCCGCGACCTTGCCCATGGTTAGGGTTTCGGGTGTTCGTCACCGGTGGCCATGGGGCTGCTCCTCCTCTCTGCATCTGGTCAGTTCATCCCTTGCCCCTCCTTCCTCCTCCTCCTCCTCCTCCTCCTCCTCCTCCTCCTCCTCCTCCTCTCTATCTCTTTCTAATCTCTCTCTCTTCTTTTGTAGCCGCCACTGGGATCCATGGGGTGTGCCTCCACCCCCTGCAGCTCCATCACGTGTGATGGTAAGCGACCTGAACATAGCAATCAACAATTCCCCCTGCAGTTCCATGGGTGCTTCATTAGTGATTCCTAACCCAATTAGCATTTCCATCTAATAAGTGGAATTCAATTAGGAGTACTCACTGTATTTCTGCTAATGGAATTCAGTATGTGTGAAAAATTCAGTCTGCATTTCTGCTAATGCATTTTTTGGATAGTTATGACTTCTGTAATCCAAGAGATTGTTCTTCATTCTTCTTGCATGAGTAATTTATATTGTATGATGCATTATCAAAGAGTACTGTCATGATAATTTAACTGAAATCTGAGTTTATAAGCTCAAATTGTTCCAGTTCAGTTTATAAGCAATTTTTATTGCAATTTTCATGATCCAATTTCAGTTTGTAAGCTCAAATTGTTCCTGTTCCAGTTCCAAATTGTGTTGGAGTACTCACTGTACTTGTTCCGGAGCAGGGCGCCGATCTGCAAGCTTGAGCTTGAGCTCCTTGGCGTCCTTCCTCCAGTTGGTGGCCCAGCTCGCCGGCGCTCTGATTACGGCCTCGGCTACAAACTCTGACGGTAAGTTCCAAACCCAATTCCGCTGCCGCACTGATCGATCTGGCCTTGTTGGGGGTGCTCCCTGGTAAAATTTGAAGACAACCCTAGAATAACTGTATTCATATTATGAATGGTTTCTGCAATTTACACTGGGGAATTTAGCTATTGAGCATATTATTGGTTTAGAATTTGCAGGATAAATGTACCATACCCATTCCAGTGGGGAGCACCGACTTTTGATGCTGTTGAATGCTTTGCCACGATGCCAGCTGCTTTTGTTACTCTTGTGGAGGTACTCTGGATAACTGATGATATTTAAGTAGATACAAAGCATTGCTATGTCTAAGGCATCAAGTATCCTTTGGATAACACTCCCTATTTTGTTCTATTTTTCTACTGCTGACGGGCGTGCGAATTAAGGTTCTGGGTGTGCCTTGGACTCATGATTCTTACTATTTTTGTACTGGATGTGGTGGTCTTATTTGTTAGTCAGTGACTCAGTGCCTCGTATGGTTAGGATGCATATCCGGTTAGAACAGAGTCATTCATGCATTCTTATAATATTTTCATGTGTATTTATTTGTCTGAGGTCTGTTTAGCTGGTTTCCCTTTGGCCATTTTCATTACATAAAACAAACATTATGGTCGACATGTAACCAAAGTATTCATTGCACATATTTTTTTCTATACAACTTGTTCTTTCTTTCCTACAAAACTCCTATTTTTTATTTGAAGAGCACCAATGAATTTTCATTACACTTGAAAGGAATTACTGCGACTACCTGACACCTATGTATTCAGTGTGTGTCTTACAAGGTCTACATCTTAAAAATAAGTTCAACTATTTATTATACAAGGAATTACAATTGGTAGCATGTAACTTGACTCCTATCTGTCGCATAAAGTAGTGGCATGGTTGCCGCTTGTCCCTGATCTTCACACTTCATTTGTTGAAGTCCTTGCTTCTTTGTTTCTGGGTCGTATTAGCTGAATAAATGCAAAATGCACGATGAAATTTTCTGTAGGGTGCTGTTGCGGTATGTCAAGAGGAAATAATTATATTTTCCTATCCTTATGTTTACTCCTAAAAATAGCTTTTCATTTTGTTCTTCTGCCAGACCTTGAAGCTCCCAAAATGCAAACACCAGCAGATAGGGATGTCAAACTGAAACAAAGAAGCCCATGATCGGTCTCATAATTTTACCAATAGTACCGCCATCAGCTGCAAAGACGACAAGCTCAAGCAGGTGAGTTGCGTGTCTCTTATGCTGCTGTTTTATATCTTGGCTTGAAGTTCACAACCAGTTCGTAGTAATATGTTTTGCTTCTGTCATTATACTCTGCATAATATGTTTGGGTGGGTGTTTTTATATGAGATTTTTGTGGTAAGTAGTTAAATCACTCCTCCGGAGTGTATATCTATTTTGACCTGGTTTGAAGAATGACCAATTGGATGGCTTCTGCAACTTTTGGTTCAATTCATGTGTAAATTAAATCTGTAGTTGTGAAGTTCATCTTGCAATTCAGAATGCGTTCATTGGAATATATGAACGATGATATGTATAAGGTTATTGGTCGAATACCCTGTTGTTGGTTTAGCTTCTCAGTGTGTGACTAACAATCAGATCATCTTGGGGCGACCCCCCGCCCCTCATTGTCAGTGTATTCTGCTTCTGTCAGTACACTCTGCATAAGATATCTCCGTGCAACTAATCGAAGATCAAATCCTGCCATATTTTGGTTAGACAGTAGCTTGAGGAAGGGAGAGGAAGAGGAACAACAAATCTGCAGTGTTTTATTTTATTAAGCATTTGCATTCTCAAGAGAACACCTCCTGTCCAGCCACTTCCATTTTCCCTCATTCTTACTGATGGGCACTCGATGGTGCTGATTGGCTTATGTGGTTATAGATGATGAGTATTAGCGTATTAGAAAAGCTTGTAGCAACATTATTTTGAGGAAGAGCTCAATCCATGTATGTTGTTTGCCATCTAATTTAAATTCTTAACTGCATGGAAGTTGTAGTGTACATATTGAATAATGTTTGTGCTTACATGTGTCCTTCTATTTGTTTTTATGTTTGTTGATCAAAGTGTAGGTCTGATCCAGTGATAACAACAATAGTGCAGGGTGCATGAGCAGGCCTACATATTTCTCAAAAGAGCACGCCATTGCCAACGACTGGAGAAGCGCCAGCCACCGAGTCGGACGTCCACTTCGCCATTGCCGTCGTCCTCGCCCCGGCAGAAGCAGGTTATATCTGTCCTTTCATTTTTACTTTTTCTTAAATGTATTTATTTGAAGGCGCACCTTTAGTTATTAACCAATACATGTATTGTTCATGTCTTCTACTCCCTCCGTAAAGAAATATATATCTTATATTTGAAGGTGCATCTTCTACTCTCTATTTCTTTACAGAGGGAGTACATAGTTCTTCGAGCCCAAAAGTATAACTATGCAGATGAATTGTATGATGGGTTACAAACTTTACTTATAAGAGTACATGAACTGCTAATTGCTTCTTTTAATAAAATATGATCTACTCTAATCTCGACCTGGTTTGTGTCATGTTGGGAGGTGGATGGGAGGCCATTCCAAAGGATTGTTTTGGCAGAATCGACTGACTGTGCCAACTGGAATTTAATGTATATATGGTATTTTCATATTCTTGGTCACGTGTAGAATACATCGTCTGATAGGATTAATTTTTCTATGAACTTTTGGTGGATAAAGTGTTTTGTATCAACAAATTTCACCGTTGTATTTTCCTGAGATATGAGACATGAATCTCTTCTAATGATGGTTGTCGAGCTGTTGAGCTCTATATTTGTTTTACCTGATATAATGTTCAGTTTGCCCATTAGTAGCTGGTGTTACAGTACACATTTCATCGAAGGAAGATCACTATTTTTGTGTGTGTGTGTGTTTACACACTTAGTTATGTGTTGTCACAAAAATGTTAGATTAGCATAATTGCATTATCCTTAAAACAGTTCATGAATTCTTTGGCTTACAAAATATGTCTAGTAGGTCATTCAACGCATCATGCGAGGAGTCAAATGACAAGGCAACCGAACCAATCAATACGTAGTATGCCTTAGTAGAACTATATAGGATTCTTACAACTCTACTCTTTGTAATGAACTTGATGCAGATATGTTATCTTGGGCAACCACTGTGGTTTGCTTCTGGAACAGATTAAAAATTTCCTCTTTGCTATGTGCTTGCAGAACAATTAGTTCACTGCATGTACCTCAACTGCTTTTGGTATATCTTCATGGTCTGCCATCGATACTAAACTTACTGAAACTGAACAATTACTCCAATTTCCTTTTGATGTACCAAACGTTTTATTATATTGAAGTATTATATGTTGCGCCACGGCCTGCATGTATTTTAGATGTGACTCCTTTATTCTCAGTTAGTTGCATCAGCTTGCACTTATTATGTCCTTTCATGCCTACTTACATGAGTGTGTCACTTATATTGTTCATGCTGTCTGGGGGCTGATCATTATACAACAGTTGTGGCCTATCAATAAATGTTAGGATGATAGAGAGATTGATCAGTCTTTCTCGGATAATATATGGTTTGACTTATTGTTGTTATATACTTTCTCGGATACCATGTCTTTTCTCGCTGGACATGCCTTCCGATGGCGACAGTCAGGACTTCTATCCCGCTCCTCTCCCAGCAAGGCATCTCTACCTCCCTCATGCAAAGATACTTGAAGACTGTCTTGGACTCTTCCTTCTTCAGTGTTTCCTCTTTTTGTTACACAACTTTTTGGTGCTTAGTGCATATATCATCCCCTCCTATCAATTCATTCTGAAAGAAAGAGATGGAGGGTTGGTAGTGTTTATGGGAAATGGTTGCATTTTACAGAAAGAATGTGTCTTTGTTGACCGGTTTTGCTCGAGATAAAAAAGTCTTTCCTACTATTGGTGTCAAGCTCTTACTTTAGACTTCACATGATCTAATCGGTGTTCTATACAGAACATCACTTTTTGGTTTTGGCTAATCTCTCTGTTTTCTATAGACATGTGTTGTCCCAATCTGCTAATTTTATATTCAGAGGTAGGAATGATGTAGTTGCATCATTCAAAAGGCCATATGTGTTGCTTTTGTTCTACTTCTCTTCCATATCCAGTTATTTAGAAATAGCTATGGTAACCTTTTGGCACTTAAATAGGATTAGGTATAATGTGAATCATTTGCTTCATTTGGTTGACAAATTATAGCTTTAGCTCTCAGGTACTGAATGTTGGATTGATCCATTTTGTTCTTTTGCGCATGCTGCTCCTTGCTAATTCCTGTTGTGCTGCTGCTCGCTTGGTGTGTCGGATTGGGGGCCGTGGATTCAATGGCATCGGTGTGTCGCGAGGTTTGTTAAGGTGGCCTCTTCTCTCGGATCCAATTTTTTTCATTGCCGTGGCCATGCTTGACTAATTTTAGATCGGGTTTGTTGCAGGTCCTCTATTCTAGCAGTCTGTGCGCCGGATCTATTGTTGTGACCCTCGATCTGTACGTGCTCGTTCGTTTTCGACCGTCCTAGATCTGGTTGGCCGGAGCTCATCCTTGATTTGCATGATTTCCCTTGCAGGTTGGTCTGCTGGGAGTGCTCGTGGCTTTGGTCGATTTGTCCTGATGTGTCTTTAGTCGCCGCTCTGCAGGTTGATCTCTTTTCTTCTATTCTCAGTTCTCCAGACCTGCGCTTGCTTGTGCTCTTATTCATGCGTTTGTTAGCCTCGCAAAGATTTTTGGTTTCTTCTTGTTTAGGAGATCCTCAGGTCTAGCTAGGTTCTAAAGAGATTTTTTTAGTCTTTTGTTGTTTTATTGGTGCCTTGCTGTCAAAGAGAGATTCTTAGGTCTGGTTAGGTTCCAAAGAGTAGATTCTTCTTTGTCTTTGTTGTTTTGTTGGCGCTTTACTGTGAAACAAGGTCTTGGCATTGTCTCCTTTTTGACAAAGTACATCTTTATTGCCTGGTTTTATTTGTTGGTTGTCTAGCTTTTTCTCTGTCTGACAAAATATAACGGTCAAGAGCAAATGAAAAAAAGCACAACATGAACAAATCTACACCATGGCCAGACAGAAAATATTGATGGAGGTGTGGTTTCTGGAAGTAACATAACCTTTCAAAATGACATATAAACATGATTACTTTCATTATTTGCTTAAATTCTGTTGAATTGTTGTCTAGAGAATACTTTGGTCAGTTCTTCTGTAACAAAGCTAACTCTTTTAAGCAATTATATTACAAAATTTGTTGCATCATCTACAAGACCCAATTGCTAGATATATTATTCGGAACTCTCTAAAGTTGAAAGGTTTTGATGCTGAAATGGTACAGTTTCCTTAACAGGCTTAAGCATCATTTGTTTCTGCATGTTGTACATCTCGTGCTTTTAAATATGCAATATTTTCAGCTTCTTCTGATTGTATGTTTGAACAGAATAACTCAAGTTTGTCTTTATGTGCGGTAACAAATTAACTAAGAAAAGCATGTGTTATGTATGAAGCAACAGTAGATTGTACGCATTGGGTGATTTTTCCCATATCATTTATGAAACCAATGAGACGACCCATTTATTTTGAATCTCATTTACGAACTTCTTTGTTCATAGCAGGTTTTTATCTTTGGTCTCCAAGCTTTGAGTATTCACACCCAGGTTGTCTTTTTTTGTTGTTTCAGGTTCTGTGAAATTGGTTTTAGTTAATGTTTCTTGTGTACTGTGGATACAAAGGGGCAATGGGCACAACTACAAAACTCAGAGCAGCGAAACCCACATATACTACCTGAAGAAGAGCTCTCTGTTCTCCTTTAGTTATCACCTTTTATCGTTCTTTTACTACTTACAATGTAAGATAGTTTTCTGGGTTTGCTGTTTTATCTTACCATACCTAAGAATTAGAGATTCATGTCGAGTAGCTGCACTTTTGGTATTGAACTTCATGCCGAGTGGCTATATTTTGTGGTCTTATGAACACACTGAAATCGAATCTGACTTATAATCTCATGCCGATATTAAGCACCACTATGTCTTGTTCCTATTACAATTGAATGTTTCTTAGCTTTATTGTTATTCTATATGAATACATATGCTAAACCTGGATTCCTTCAACTTAGCATTATCCGCTTGATCAGAGTGTTGGGACCGGCACCCTTGCGCCAAGGCGCGATCCCGATCTAGTAACTAGGATGAGGTGGGCATTCCTCGCGCTGTAGGCACACTACCCCATCCCAGGAGCCCATGACCAACGTTGACAAAGGCGATGTGAAGCAGAGGGCGCGGGGGAACGGCGTTCTCTGCGGGCCGACGCTGGTGAAGTCGAAGACGATCACTCTGTTCACATAGCGACACTGAATCCAGCCACCTTCGACGCCATGGTGTTCGATTTTGTGTTCAGCCATGATCTTGGCGACGGCGGTTGGCCGACTGGAGTGGACGCGGTCGAAGATCGGGTGGGATATGGCGGAGCACCAGGCCCTGCACACGGCGCGGCAACCGGCGATGTAACGGGCTGGCAGGCGGACGAGGATCTCCACGAGCACGTCGTCCGGCAGATGCGGGACGGTGGTGTCCATGGTGAAGGCGGATGAAGATCGATCGTATCGGAAGGGAGAATCGGGAGTTTGAGCTGTCTTTAGATGATGATTTTAGTAAATTAGTTTTGCCTAAGCACGATTCGTTGTAACTAAATGAGATATACACTAGTCAGTTATTTACAACCGCAAACAACCCCGAAGGCAAACTGATTTCCTGAAATCTAGAGATTCGAACAACCCTGCACAAAGACGGTCCAGGCCTGCAGGGTACAAACAAGGGTCTGTTTAGGATACATTATGTCACATCTAACCTAATGTTCACTATATTTGTGGTCTATTTTTTGTTCTTATTTTTTTTCTTGTTGCTATCTTATTTGTGGGAGCTTTCTTAAAAAACATCTAAATGTGAATTAGACAAACTGTACAAACAAACACCCCATCCTCCTTCCACTACGATCCCCATCCGCCTTTTACAATGGACGCCCTCCCGCACCTACCGGACGACGTGTGCTCATGGAGATCCTCGTCCGCCTGCCGGCCTGTTACATCGCCGGCTGTCGCGCCGTGTGCAGGGCCTGGCGCTCCGCCATACCCCACCCGAACTTCGACCGCGCCCACGCCAGACGCCCGACCGTTGTCGCCAAGGTTGCGGCTCACGACGAGTTCAGCTACTATGGTCTCGAAGGTAACATGTTACTGCATCGTTTAGGTACCAGAGTCATCGTCTTCGACTTCAGCCGCATCGGCCAGCAGAGAACGCCGTTCCCCCTCGCCCTCTTGTTTACATCGGCCTTGTCCATTGTATCATAGACAAGGCCGGCGGATGGGGTGTGCCTAGAGCACGGCGAATGGCCACCCCATCCTCGTGGTCGCATCCACCTCCGCGTCCATCAGTATGTGCTCTAGAACCCCCTCACCATGGCCTGCGCAACCATTGGTCCTCCGCCAGCTCGCGAGGGTTGTATCATTGGCGGCTACGCGCACCCGGAGACGAGGCGTTTCCACCTCCTGCACGATTCCGGGACTGGCCGGTGCTTCCTTCTAAGGGTCGGCGATGCCGTCTGGCGTGAGATCTCCTTTCTGGAGGAGAGCTCTGCACACGCAGATGCGGCGCCTCTGAGGATCCTTATGAGCAGACACCCTCACTGCTTCGTTAGGCTACACGACAACCTGCACTAGCTGGTATAGTCCATGGGACCGGAAACACCGTCGACGCCGCGGCTGCTCGCATTCGACACGACGCGTGAGAAGTTCTGGTGGATGGAGACACCAGAACGCCATGGACGACCATTCTATGAGAAAAAGGGTTTTCCCCTGCTTTATATTATAAAGCATACCACCAAGCATTCAAAGTCACAAAGTTAAGTACAATAAGTCATAGAATCATGCTGGGGGCACAGCAAGACAAGCCCCAAATAAAGCTAAAAGGAGACTCTAATGCGGCTCGAGAGGAGGAGGTGGTGGCGGTGGAGGAGGACCAAAAGACGTTGCCAAGGCACGAAGACCCGCCATGACGTTATCGATGACGCCTCGGTCGCTCCGCTTACTAAGCGGTCTCCAGAGCTGCAAGAAGCCACACATTTTGTAGATCACATCAGTCACACGAGACGGAATCACTCGTTCGATGACTAATTTATTGCGGGTACACCAAAGGGACCAGGCAAGGGTACCTAGCGCGACCCAAATAGGGGCGCGCCTAGACACGAGGAGCCTAAAGACCTCCCCAAACAAATCTGGGAGGTTGTCATGGCACCACGTGTTGGGGAACGTAGCAGAAATTCAAAAATTTCCTACGTGTCACAAAGATCTATCTATGGAGAAACCAACAACGAGGGGGGAGAGAGTGCATCTACATACCCTTGTAGATCACTAAGCGGAAGTGTTCAAGTGAACGGGGTTGATGGAGTCGTACTCGCCGTGATCCAAATCACCGATGACCAAGTGCCAAACGGACGACACCTCCGTGTTCAACACACGTACAGCCCGGTGACGTCTCCCATGTCTTGATCCAGCAAGGAGAGAGGGAGAGGTTGAGGAAGACTCCATCCAGCAGCAGCACGACGGCGTGGTGGTGGTGGAGGAGCGTGGCAATCCTGCAGGGCTTCGCCAAGCACCGCGGGAGAGGAGGAAGGAGAGAGGCAGGGCTGCGCCAAGAGGGAGATCGAATCGCATGTTAGGCAGCCCCAAAAACCTCAAGTATATATAGGGGGAGGGGAGGGGCTGCGCCCCCACCTAGGGTTCCCTCCCTAGGGGTGGCGGCAGCCCCCAGATCCCATCTGGGAGGCGGCCAAGGGGAGAAAGAGGGCGGTGCACCTAGGGTGGGCCTTAGGGCCCATTTGCGCCTAGGGTTTGCCCCCTCTCCTCTTGAGGGCGCCTTGGGCCTCGGTGGGGGGCGCACCAGACTACCTGGGGCTGTTCCCCTCCCACACTTGGCCCACGCAACCTTCTGGGGATGGTGGCCCAACCTAGTGGACCCCCGGACACCTCCGGTGGTCCTGGTACACTACCGGTGATGCCCAGAACACTTCCGGTGGCCAAAACCATACTTCCTATATATAAATCTTTACCTCCGGACCATTCCGGAACTCCTCGTGATGTCCGGGATCTCATCCGGGACTCCGAACAACATTCGGTAACCACGTATATCTATTCCCTATACCCTAGCGTCATCGAATCTTAAGTGTGTAGACCCTACGGGTTCGGGAGACACGTAGACATGACCGAGACAACTCTCCGGCCAATAACCAACAGCGGGATCTGGATACCCATGTTGGCTCACACATGTTCCACGATGATCTCATCAGATGAACCACGATGTCAAGGATTCAATCAATCCCGTATTCAATTCCCTTTGTCTAGCGGTATAGTACTTGCCCGAGATTCGATCGTCGGTATGCCGATACCTTGTTCAATCTCGTTACCGGCAAGTCTCTTTACTCGTTCCGTAACACATCATCCCGTGATCAACTCCTTGATCACATTGTGCACATTATGATGATGTCCTACCGAGTGGGCCCAGAGATACCTCTCCGTCACACGGAGTGACAAATCCCAGTCTTGATTCGTGTCAACCCAACAGACACGTTCAGAGATACCCGTAGTGCACCTTTATAGCCAGCCAGTTATGTTGTGACGTTTGGCACACCCAAATTATTCCTACGGTATCCGTGAGTTGCACAATCTCATGGTCTAAGGAAATGATACTTGACATTAGAAAAGCTTTAGCATACGAACTACACGATCTTGTGCTATGCTTAGGATTGGATCTTGTCCATCACATCATTCTTTTAATGATGTGATCCCGTTATCAAGGACATCCAATGTCCATGGTCAGGAAACCGTAACCATCCATTGATCAACGAGCTAGTTAACTAGAGGCTTACTAGGGACATGGTGTTGTCTATGTATCCACACATGTATCTGAGTTTCCTATCAATACAATTCTAGCATGGATAATAAACGATTATCATGAACAAGGAAATATAATAATAACTAATTTATTATTGCCTCTAGGGCATATTTCCAACAGTCTCCCACTTGCACTAGAGTCAATAATCTAGTTCACATCGTCATGTGATTAACACTCACAGGTCACATCGCTATGTGACCAACATCCAAAGAGTTTACTAGAGTCAATAATCTAGTTCACATCACTATGTGATTAACACTCAATGAGTTCTTGGTTTGATCATGTTATGTCTGTGAGAGAGGTTTTAGTCAACGGGTCTGCAACATTCAGATCCATATGTACTTTGCAAATCTCTATGTCATCTTGTAGATGTCGCTACTACGCTATATTTCAAACAACTGTTCTACTATACGAATCCGGTTTACTCTACTCAGAGCTATCCGGATAGGTGTTAAGCTTGCATCATGTAACTCTTTACGTCGAACTCTTTATCACCTCCATAACCGAGAAACATATCCTTATTCCTCTAAGGATAATTTTGACCGCTATCTGGTGACCTACTCCTAGATCACCTTTGTACCCTCTTGCCAGACATGTAGCAAGGCGTACTGTATAGATCCTATGACAAAAGCATAGGGGACGACCTTCATCCTTCCTCTTTCTTCTGCCGTGGTCGAGCTTTAAGTCTTAACTTCATACCTTACAACTCAGGCAAGAACTCCTTCTTTGACTGATCCATCTTGGACACCTTCAAGATCATGTCAAGGTATGTGCTCATTTGAAAGTACCATTAAGCGTTTTGATCTATCCTTATAGATCTTGATGCTCAATGTTCAAGCAGCTTAATCCAGGTTTTCCATTGAAAAACACTTTTACAATAACCCTATATGCTTTCCAGAAATTCTACATCATTTCTGATCAATAATATGTCAACAACATATACTCATCAGAAATTCTATAGTGCTCCCACTCACTTCTTTGGAAATACAAGTTTCTCATAAACTTTGTATAAACCCAAAATCTTTGATCATCTCATCAAAGTGTACATTCCAACTCCGAGATGCTTACTCCAGTCCTTAGAAGGATTGCTGGAGCTTTGCATACTTGTTAGCATCTTTCAGGATCGACAAAATCTTCTGGTTGTATCACATACAACCTTTCCTCAAGAACAAGGAAACAATATTTTGACATCCTATCTACAAGATTTCATAAATAATGCAGTACCTGCTAATTCCAATAGACTCTTAGCATCGCTACGAGTGAGAAAGTCTCATCGTAGTCAACTCCTTGAACTTGTCGGGAAACATCTTAACGACAAGTCGAGCTTTCTTAATGGTGACATTTACCATCATTGTCCGTCTTCCTTTTAAAATCCATCTGTACTCAACAGCCTCACGACCATCGAACCGTTCTGCCAAAGTCTACACTTTGTTTTCATACATGGATCCTCTCTCGAATTTTATGGACTCGAGCCATTCATCGGAATCCGGGCCCACCATCGCTTCTCCATAGCTCGTAGGTTCATTGTTGTCTAGCAACATGACTTCTAAGACAGGATTACGTACCACTCTGAAGTAGTACGCATCCTTGTCGTCCTACGAGGTTTGGGAGTGACTTGATCCGAAGTCTCATGATCACTATCATAAGCTTCCACTTCAATTGGTGTAGGTGCCATAGGAACAACTCCTGTGCCCTGCTACACACTAGTTGAAGTGACGGTTCAACAACCTCATCAAGTCTCCACCATCCTCCCACTCAATTCTTTCGAGAGAAACTTTTCCTCGAGAAAGGACCCAATTTGAGAAACAATCCCTATTGCTTTCGGATCTGAGACAGGAGGTATACCCAGCTGTTTTGGGTGTCCTATGAAGATGCATTTATCCGCTTTGGGTTCGAGCTTATCAGCCTGAAACTTTTTCACATAAGAGTCGCAGCCCCAAACTTTTAAGAAATGACAGCTTAGGTTTCTCTAAACCATAGTTCATACGGTGTCGTCTCATCGGAATTACGTGGTGCCCTATTTAAAGTGAGTGCGGTTGTCTATAATGCCTAACCCATGAACGATAGTGGTAATTCGATAAGAGACATCATGGTATGCATCATATCCAATAGGGTGCAGTTATGATGTTCGGACACACCATCACACTATAGTTTTCCAGGCGGTACTAGTCGTGAAACAATTTCCACAATGTCTCAATTGTGTACCAAACTCGCAACTCAGATATTCATCTCTATGATCATATCATAGATATTTTATCCTCTTGTCACGACGATCTTCAACTTCATTCTGAAATTACTTGAACCATTCAATAACTCAGACTTGTATTTCATCAAGTAAATATGCTCAATATCTACTCAAATCATCTGTGAAGTAAGAGCATAACGATATCCACTGCGTGCCTCAGCACTCATTGGACTGCACACATCAAAATGTGTTACTTCCAACAAGTTGCTTTCTTGTTCCATTTTACTAAAACCGAAGCTTTCAGTCATCTTGCCCATGTGGTATGATTTGCATGTCTCAAGCGATTCAAAATCAAGTGAGTCCAAACGGTTCATCTGCATGGAGTTTCTTCATGCGTATATACCAATAGACATGGTTCACATGTCTCAATCTTTTCAAAAATGAGTGAGTCCAAAGATCCATCAACATGGAGTTTCTTCATGCGTTTTATACCAATATGACTTACATGGCAGTGCCACAAGTAGGTGGTACTATCATTACTATCCTATATCTTTTGGCATGAACATGTGTATCACTATGATCGAGATACAATAAACCATTCATTTTAGGTGCAAGACCATTGAAGGTATTATTCAAATAAATAGAGTAATCATTATTCTCCTTAAATGATAACCGTATTGCGATAGACATAATCCAATCATGTCTATGCTCAACGCAAACACCAAATAACAATTATTTAGGTTTAACACCAATCTCAATGGTAGAGGGAGCGTGCGATACTTGATCATATCAACCTTGGAAACACTTCCAACACATCTCGTCAGCTCACCTTTAGCTAGTCACCGTTTATTCCGTAGCTTTTATTTCGAGTTACTAACACTTAGCAACCGAACCGGTATCTAATACCCTGATGCTACTAGGAGTACTAGTAAAGTACACATTCACATAATGTATATCCAATATACTTCTATCGACAGCCTTCTCATCTACCAAGTATCTAGGGTAATTCTGCTCCAGTGGCTGTTCCCCTTATTACAGAAGCACTTAGTCTCGGGTTTGGGTTCAACCTTGGGTTTCTTCACTAGAGCAGCAGCTGATTTGCCGTTTCGTGAAGTATCCCTTCTTACCCTTGCCCTTCTTGAAACTAGTGGTTTCACCAACCATCAACAATTGATGCTCCTTTTTGATTTCTACTTTCGCGGTGTCGAACATCGCGAATACCTCAAGGATCATCATATCTATCCCTGATATGTTATAGTTCATCACGAAGCTCTAGCAGCTTGGTGGCAATGACTTTGGAGAAACATCACTATCTCTGGAAGATCAACTCCCACTCGATTCGAGTGATTGTCGCACTCAGACAATCTGAGCACAAGCTCGACGATTGAGCTTTCCTCCCTTAGTTTGCAGGCTAAGAAAATCGTCGGAGGTCTCATACTTCCTGACGTGGGCACGAGCCTGAAATCCCAATTTCAGCCCTCGAAACATCTCATATGTTCCGCGACGTTTCGAAAACGTCTTTGGTGCCTCAACTCTATACCGTTTAACTGAACTATCACGTAGTTATCTAAACGTGTATGTCCGATGTTCGCAACATCCACAAACGACGTTTGGGGTTCAGCACACTGAGCGGTGCATTAAGGACATAAGCTTTCTACTGTCCGCATAATCGCTACTGTCAACTTTCAACTATATTTCTCTAGGAACATATCTGAACAGTGGAACTAAAGCATGAGCTTACGACATAATTTGCAAAGATCTTTTGACTATGTTTAGGATAATTAAGTTCATCTTATGAACTCCCACTCAGATAGACATCCCTCTAGTCATCTAAGTGATTACATGATCCGAGTCAACTAGGCCGTGTCCGATCATCACGTGAGACGGACTAGTCATCACCGGTGAACATCTTCATGTTGATCGTATCTACCATACGACTCATGCTCGACCTTTCGGTCTCTCGTGTTCCGAGGCCATGTATGTACATGCTAGGCTCGTCAAGTCAACCAAATGTTTCGCGTGTGTAAATCTGTCTTACACCCGTTGTATGTGAACGTTAGAATCTATCACACCCGATCATCACGTGGTGCTTCGAAACGACGAACTTTCGCAATGGTGCACAGTTAGGGAGAACACTTTCTCGAAATTTTAATGAGGGATCATCTTATTTACTACCGTCGTTTTAAGCAAATAAGATGCAAAAACATGATAAACATCACATGCAATCAAATAGTGACATGATATGGCCATCATCACTTTGCTCCTTTTGATCTCCATCTTCGGGGCTCCATGATCATCATCGTCACCGGCATGACACCATGATCTCCATCATCATGATCTCCATCATCGTGTCTTCATGAAGTTGTCTTGCCAACTATTACTTCTACTACTACAGCTAACGGTTAGAAGTAAAGTAAAGTAATTACATGACGTTTATGTTGACACGCAGGTCATAAATAAATTAAGACAACTCCTATGGCTCCTGCCGGTTGTCATACTCATCGACATGCAAGTCATGATTCCTATTACAAGAACATGATCAATCTCAAACATCACATAGATCATTCATCACATCCTTTTGGCCATATCACATCACATGGCATACCCTGCAAAAACAAGTTAGACGTCCTCTAATTGTTGTTTGCATGTTTTACGTGGCTGCTATGGGTTTCTAGCAAGAACGTTTCTTACCTACGCAAAACCACAACGTGATATGTCAATTGCTATTACCCTTCATAAGGACCCTTTTCATCGAATCCGATCCGACTAAAGTGGGAGAGACTAGCACCCGCTAGCCACCTTATGCAACTAGTGCATGTCAGTCGGTGGAACCTATCTCACGTAAGTGTACGTGTAAGGTCGGTCCGGGCCGCTTCATCCCACAATGCCGTCGAATCAAGATTGGACTAGTAACGGTAAGCATATTGAACAAAATCAACGTCCACAACTACTTTGTGTTCTACTCGTGCAAAGAATCTACGCAATAGACCTAGCTCATGATGCCATTGTTGGGGAACGTAGCAGAAATTCAAAATTTTCCTACGTGTCACCAAGATCTATCTATGGAGAAACCAGCAACGAGGGGGAAGAGAGTGCATCTACATACCCTTGTAGATCGCTAAGAGGAAGCTGTAACGCCCTCGATGCGGCTATATCTCCCACGTGTCGAAGCACGACTTAGAGGCATAACCGCATTGAAAGCAATGTCGCAAGTGAGATAATCTTCACACAACCCATGTAATACATAAGGGAAAAGAGATACATAGTTGGCTTACAATCGCCACTTCACACAAATACATGAATAAACCATTACATCATACAGTTACAAACAGGGCCCGACTACGGAGCCAAAATAAAAGAAGAAACCCCAAAAGCGACAAAGGTCCACGATCGACCCCAACTGGGCCCACTACTGATCGACTAGAACGAAACAACATAAAGGACAAGATCTTCATCGAGCTCCTCCTTGAGCTCGGGTGCGTCACCTGCACGGTCTCATCGGCACCTGCAAACTGGTTTTGGAAGTAACTGGTGAGTCACGGGGACTCAGCAATCTCACACCCGCGAGATCAAGACTATTTAAGCTTATAGGTAGGGTAAAAGGTGTGAGGTGGAGCTGCAGCAAGCGACTAGCATATATGGTGGCTAACATACGCAAATGAGAGCGAGAAGAGAAGGCAAAAGCACGGTCGAACAACTATGATCAATAAGTGATCCTGAACTACTTACGTCAAACATAACTCCAACAACCGTGTTCACTTCCCGGACCCCGCCGAGAAGAGACCATCACGGTTACACACGGGGTTGGTGTATTTTAATTAAGATCAACTTCGGGTTTTCTACAACCGGACATTAACAAATTCCCATCTGCCACATAACCGCGGGCACGGCTTTCGAAAGTTCAAACCCTGCAGGGGTGTCCCAACTTAGCCCATGATAAGCTCTCGCGATCAACGAAGGATATTCCTTCTCCCCGGGAAGACCCGATCAGTCTCGGAATCCCGGCTACAAGACATTTCGACAGTAATAAAACAAGTCCAGCAAAGCCGCCCGGATGTGCCGACAAATCCTGATAGGAGCTGCACATATCTCGGTCTCAGGGCACACCGGATGAGCCAGACGTCGGGTTGGCATAGACCCTGATTGCCCAGGGGGCGCCGGACATCGCTCGGTTTGGACCAGCACTTAGAGAAGCACTGGCCCGGGGGGGGGGGGCTAAAATAAAGATGACCCTCGGGTTGGCCGACCCAAAGGAAAAGGATAGGTGATGGTGAGGCAAATGGTAAAACCAATGTTGGGCCTTGCTGGAAAAGTCTTATTCAAAGCGAACTGTCAAGGGGGTCCCATAAATCACCCGACCGCGTTAGGGACGCAAAATCCGGGAACATAACACCGATATGACGGAAACTAGGGCGGCAAGAGTGGAACAAAACACCAGGCATAAGGCCGAGCCTTCCACCCTTTACCAAGTATATAGATGCATTAATTAAATAAGATATATTGTGATATCCCAACAAGTAAACATGTTCCAACAAGGAACAACATCTCCATGTTCCAACAAGGAACAAACTTCATCTTCACCTGCAACTAACAACGCTATAAGAGGGGCTGAGCAAAGCGGTAACATAGCCAAACAACGGTTTGCTAGGACAAGGTGGGTTAGAGGCTTGGTTTAACAATATGGGAGGCATGATAAGCAAGTGGTAGGTATCGCAGCATAGGCATAGCAAAAGAGCGAGCAACTAGCAAGCAAAGATAGAAGTGATTTCGAGGGTATGGTCATCTTGCCTGAAATCCCGCAAGGAAGAAGAACGAGTCCATGAAGAAGACAAACGGACGTAGACGAACGGATCCTCACAAACACAACGTTATCGAAACTAACCCGAAGAAGCAACACCGGAAAGAAGCAAACAACAAAGTAAACAACCACCACAAAAACATGGCATGATATGCGAGATGTGGTATGCAATGCATATGCATGCTTCGGAAGGGAAAAGATGAACAAGGCATAATCTTGGCAAACCAAGTATGCCACTGGAAAGGTGAGATGATTTCGGTTGAAATCGATATAAAGATCACCGGAATCGGATGCACGGTTTGCAAATGACAAGCAAAACAAGAATGACAATAATCTGCCATTAACAGCATGATGCTACTTAGCAAGCAACAAGAAACTAAGCTACTGCACCCAAACATATCGACAAGGCATATGACAGTAATCTACTCCAGATGCTTGACAAAATATGAACACTGAGCTACGGCTAAATCACACCAAAATAGGTTCAAACAAGCATGGCAAAAGTGCAAAAGATAACAGGTTCTCAGACTTTGTGAAAATAACATGCCAGAAATTAACATCAGGATGACATGTTTAGAGGAATGAAACAACATGCTACAGGATCAGGACATAGCAAAGTAAGGAATGTCATGAATCTACTCAAAGCACTTAACAAAAGTCCCTTACTGACCATAAGCCAAAAAGTAACAGAAAATATGATTACACCCATGTCAATTAATCAAGTTTCGTTACAGGTTTCAGACTTAGCAGAAAACTGGATATGTCAAAAACAGATAACGAGTAGGCATGTTCGTGAGCTCGATGCACTCACTACAGAGCATTGCATGATAAACTAAGCATACATACATCAATAAGACATGGCATAGGAACTATACATGGAAAGAATAACATCATAGCATGCAAGGATCAACTACAACAAGCTTGGCAAAATCGAATAACATGTAAACAATCTGCCAGCAACATTTTATAGCAAAAGTAGAGCTCGATTGACTCAATCTATTGCACTCCATAATTACAAACAAAGGCACGGATGGATATAGCAAATCCACAATTTCAAAACACCCTTACTGATCATGCTCAAAATATGCATAGATCTCTCGGAAACAACATGAACACATGGCATGAAAATAACAGCAGGCAGGGACTTAGTGAAATTACTAAGTCTCTGAAATCAGCAACATCAAGTGCCCTAGTTTGCATGCTTGTGCTAGTCACCACAAAGATCAAAAAAATACATGGCATAATTTTCTGGAAAGGTAACATGGCATATTACAAAACTCATGTAGGACTGAACTTAATAGGAGGTACACAACAATCATGGCAAAAATGACAAAAGTGCATGTTCAGATAAGATTCAGAAACTAACATCACATAGCCCTCTTCCAACAGCATTTCGGGCATCAAGATGACCTCAAATGTAAACGATGTAATGTAATGAAATTATGTACTCTTCGAGGCTAACAATTCGACATTTTAAACGCACGAAACGGAGTTACGGATGCAAAGTTATGGCATAAAGAACATGGCATGATAATATGAAAAACACGGGACTTGGAAATATTTTGAGGGGGGAAGAAGTCAACCCAACAGCGCGTAAACCGAGGTTGGCCGGCGTGGCTCGCCGGAGAAGCTCGGGGAGGCGGCGGCGGAGGCGGATCCGGCCGTCCCCGGGCCGGATCTGGCGGAGGGAGGCACGGGCGGCGCCGGGACGGCGCGGGCGCACGGCGGCGGGCGGCGAAGGCGGCGGGGCGGCGAGCGGCGGAGCGGCGCGGGCGCGGCGGACGGCGCCAGTGGCGGAGGCGGCGGGCGGCGTCGCGGAGGCGGAGGCGGAGGCGACCGGGCGCGGGGCCAGGCAGCGGGCGCGGCGGCTGGGCCGCGGGGGCCTTCCCCGGGCCGAGCGGGCCGCGGGCGGGCGCGCGGTGGCCGGCGGGCGGGGCGGCCACGTGGCAGGCGGCGATTGGCCGCGGGCGGCGGCGGAATCCGTCCGGCGCGGACCGGACACGTCCGGCGGCGCGGGGGCGATGGGGAGCTAGGGTTAGGGCGATTTGGACCCGAATTTGGAGGAGGGGGCACATATTTATAGGTAGAGGGGGCTAGGAAGCTCCAAATGGAGTGCGGTTTTCGGCCACGCGATCGTGATCCGACGACCGAGATGATGGAGAAGACTTAGGTGGGTTTTGGGCCACTTTGAAAGGGGTGTTGGGCTGCACCAAAAGAGGCCTTTGCGGATACCCGGTTAACCGTTGGAGTATCAAACGACCTTTGATTGACCCGAAACTTGACCGGCGGTCTACCGGTGCTTTACCAAGGCCACATGTCAAGCCTTGGTCCATTCAGAGAAAGTTTAATACCCGCTCACGAAGGAATGTAAAAGGGGACACCGGGGGACATAGGAGCGCCGGATTGCAAAACGGACAACGGGAAAAATGCTCGGATGCATGAAACGAACACGTATGCGAATGCGATGCACATGATGACACGATATGAAATGCAGATGATGACATGGCAAAGAGCGACACGCAAGCACATGACATGGCAACGACGATGAATAACTGGCGGACACCTGGCGCATCAGATCTGGGGCGTTACAGAAGCGTTCAAGTGAACGGGGTTGATGGAGTCGTACTCGCCGTGATCCAAATCACCGATGACCAAGTGCCGAACGGACGGCACCTCCGCGTTCAACACACGTACAACCCGGTGACGTATCCCATGCCTTGATCCAGCAAGGAGAGAGGGAGAGGTTGAGGAAGACTCCATCCAGCGGCAGCACGACGGCGTGGTGGTGGCGGAGGAGCGTGGCAATCCTGCAGGGCTTCACCAAGCACCGCGGGAGAGGAGGAAGGAGAGAGGCAGGGCTGCGCCAAGAGGGAGATCGAATCGCATGTTAGGCAGCCCCAAAAACCTCAAGTATATATAGGGGGAGGGGAGGGGCTGCGCCCCCACCTAGGGTTGCCTTCCTAGGGGTGGCGGCAGCCCCCAGATCCCATCTGGGAGGCGGCCAAGGGGAGAGAGAAGGGGGGCGCACCTAGGGTGGGCCTTAGGGCCCATCTGCGCCTAGGGTTTGCCCCCTCTCCTCTTGAGGGCGCCTTGGGCCTTGGTGGGGGGTGCACCAGCCCACCTGGGGCTGGTCCCCTCCCACACTTGGCCCACGCAACCTTCTAGGGCTGGTGGCCCCACCTAGTGGACCCCTGGACACCTTCGGTGGTCCCGGTACACTACCGGTGATGCCCAGAACACTTCCGGTGGCCAAAACCATACTTCCTATATATAAATCTTTACCTCCGGACCATTCTGGAACTCCTCGTGATGTCCGGGATCTCATCCGGGACTCCGAACAACATTCGGTAACCACGTATATCTATTCCCTATATCCCTAGCGTCATCGAACCTTAAGTGTGTAGACCCTACGGGTTCGGGAGACACGTAGACATGACCGAGACAACTCTCCGGCCAATAACCAACAGCGGGATCTGGATACCCATGTTGGCTCCCACATGTTCCACGATGATCTCATCGGATGAACCACGATGTCAAGGATTCAATCAATCCCGTATTCAATTCCCTTTGTCTAACGATATAGTACTTGCCCGAGATTCGATCGTCGGTATGCCGATACCTTGTTCAATCTCGTTACCGGCAAGTCTCTTTACTCGTTCCGTAACACATCATCCCGTGATCAACTCCTTGATCACATTGTGCACATTATGAAGATGTCCTACCGAGTGGGCCCAGAGATACCTCTCCATCACACGGAGTGACAAATCCCAATCTCGATTCGTGCCAACCCAACAGACACTTTCGGAGATACCCGTAGTGCACCTTTATAGCCACCCAGTTACATTGTGACGTTTGGCACACCCAAAGTATTCATACGGTATCCGGGAGTTGCACAATCTCATGGTCTAAGGAAATGATACTTGACATTAGGAAAGCTTTAGCATACGAACTACACGATCTTGTGCTATGCTTAGGATTGGGTCTTGTCCATCATATCATTCTTCTAATGATGTGATCCCGTTATCAAGGACATCCAATGTCCATGGTCAGGAAACCGTAACCATACATTGATCAACGAGCTAGTCAACTAGAGGCTTACTAGGGACATGGTGTTGTCTATGTATCCACACATGTATCTGAGTTTCCTATCAATACAATTCTAGCATGGATAATAAACGATTATCATGAACAAGGAAATATAATAATAACTAATTTATTATTGCCTCTAGGGCATATTTCCAACACCACGTTTCCCCAACCATCTCCCAGAAGCAACTCCATAAGAACTGAGCTGTCGGGCACCGGAAGAAGATGTGGTTGCAATCTTCCGATACCAGACAAATGGGGCAGAGACCATCCCCAGGTCCATGACGCTTACAGACCTCAGTGCCTGAGGGGAGGCGTCCTTGTAACGCCCCGGATCCGATGCGCCAGGTGTCTGCCAGTTATTCGTCGGCATTGCCATGTCATTTGCTTGCGTGTTGCATTTTGCCATGTCATCATGTGCATCTCATTTTGCATACGTGTTCGTTTCATGCATCCCAGCATTTCCCCGTTGTCTGTTTTGCAATCCGGCACTCCTATGTCCTTCGGCGCCCCCTTTTACCTCTTTTCATGTGCGGGTGTTAAACGTTCTCGGAATGGACCGAGATTTGTCAAGCGGCCTTGGTACACCACCGGTAAACCGCCTGTCAAGTTTCGTGCCATTTGGAGTTCGTTTGATACCCCAACGGTTAACCGGGTAACCGTAAAGGCCTCTTTGTGTTGCAGCCCAACACCCCTCCAAAGCAGCCCAATAACACATCTAAGTCACCTTCATCCTCTTGGCCATTCGATCACGATCGCGTGGCCGAAAACCGCACTCCATTTGGAGTCTCCTAACTCCCTCTACCTATAAATAGGTGCCTCCCCCGAAAATCCCGGATCAAACCCTAGCAGTCTTCCTCCTCGCGCCGCCGGACATGTCGCTCCGCCCAATGGCAAGCCGCCACATCATCGCCGCCGCCTCCTCGCCCAATCGTGCGCCGCCACGTCAGCCTCCCCCGCGCCTCCTCTCTCCTCCGCCGCCGCGGCCCGCGAGGCCCACGGCCGGCCCGCCCGCGCCCGCGCCGGGTCCGAGCCGCACCCCGCGCCCCGTCATGCGGTCGCCGCTGCCCGAGAGTGCCGCCCTGCCACCGCACCGGCGTGCCTCCCCGCCGCCTCGCCGGCGTCGTCCCACCACCGCACCGGCGCGCCACCGCAGCCCGCGCTCCTTGGCCCGCGAGCTCCACCGCGTGCCTCGTCGGAGCTCCGCCGCCTTTCTCCACGTCGTCGTCCGCCGCGGGACCTCCTCCGCCTCCCCGCGCCAGGATCCGGCCGGATCCGGCGAGATCCGGCCCGGATCCGCCGCGCGCGCCCGTCCCTGGCCCTTTCTCCGGCCATCCTCGTTTCCCGCGCCGCCGTTGACTTTTGCCGCGAGCTGAAAATATTTCCAAGTCCCTGATTTACCTACATTTGGGTGCCTTATTCATCATGACATATCTCCATGACCGTTGGTCCGTTTTGTGCGTATAATATACCAAAATGTTCATAATGAGATTGTATATATTTCATTACATTGTTCCATGCTTGTTTGATTCCATATTGATGCCCTAATAATTGTTGCAAGAGTGCTATATAATGTTGTCTGCTGTAGTTTATCAGAACATGCTCATTTGTCATTTTTGCATCTTTTTGTGTGATTTTCTTTTGAGCATGATGTATATATGTTTTATAAGATACAACATGTCATATTTACTGTGGTGCAATCCACTTTTCATTATATGCCTTGTATTGATTGTTACAAGCTTGCAAAGTAGCCTCCGTGATGTTACTGTGGTGCAATCCACTTTTCATTATATGCCTTGTTTTGCTCATATCTTCTAGGCCGTAGCTCCGAATCTAATGAACTTTATATGTAATTTGACTAGAATTTCATGTATATCATCATGATGCATATTAACTTGCTGTTTAACCACTTGAACATAAGGTTTATTCAGATCTGGACCAATTTCGAAATTTGCATATGAGGACTTACCGGAATTGTTCTATGTTGTTTCCGGCCTCATTTAAACTTGCTTTGATGTGTTGCTCTTGTATGCATCATCTTTTGCCATGAGTAGCAACATTTAACCTTGTCATGCATCATACTTGGTTGTGCATCATGCCTTGTTCATGTGTTTTGTGTTCACCTTGTTGTTTGCTTCTTTTCGGTTGTGCTCCTTCTCATTAGTTCCTGTTTCATTGCCATCGTGAAGATCCGTTCGACTACGCTTGGTTCGTCTTCGTGGCTTCATCTTATTCATGGACTCGTTCTTCTTCCTAGCGGGATTTGAGGCAAGATGACCGTCACCTTGGATCTCATTACTATCATTGCTATGCTAGTTGCTTCGTTCTATCGCTATGCCGTGTTACCTACCACTTGCTGCTCAAGCCTCCCAAATTGCCATGAACCTCTAACCTTTGTCACCCTTCCTAGCAAACCATTGTTTGGCTATATTACCGCATTTGCTCAGCCCCTCTTATAGCGTTGCTAGTTGCAGGTGAAGATGAAGATTGCTCCATGTTGGATTATGTTTATGTTGGGATATCACAATATATCTTATATTATTAATGCATCTATATACTTGGTAAAGGGTGGAAGGCTCGACCTTATGCCTGGTGTTTTGTTCCACTCTTGCCTCCCTAGTTTCCGTCATATCGGTGTTATGTTCCCGGATTTTGCGTCCCTAACGCGGTTGGGTGATTTATGGGACCCCCTTGACAGTTCGCTTTGAATAAAGCTCTTCCAGCAAGGCCCAACCTTGGATTTACCATTTGCCACAGCCTATTACCTTTTTCCCTTGGGAGTCGCGCATCCCGAGGGTCATCTTTATTTTAAACCCCGGGGCCAATGCTTGTCTAAGTGTTGGTCCAAACTAGAGCACCATGCGGGACCGTCCCTTGGCAATTTGGGTTATGTTGGTACCTGTACGCTTAGCTTATCCGGTCGTGGCCTGAGACAAGATACGCACGGCTACTATCAGGGTGTCGGCACGCCGGGAGGTCTTGCTAGACTTGTTTTACCATTGTCGAAATGTCTTGTAAACGGGATTCCGAGACTGATCGGGTCTTCCCGGGAGAAGGAATATCCTTCGTTGATCATGAGAGCTTATCATGGGCTAAGTTAGGACACCCCTGCAGGGTTTGAACTTTCGAAAGCCGTGCCCGCGGTTATGTGGTAGATGGGAATTTGTTAATATCCGGTTGTAGTAAACTTAAAGTAAACTCTTCTAAAATACACCAACCGTGTGAGTAACCGTGAGTGTCTCTTTTCGGGGTTGATCGAGAGGAGAACACGGTTTCTGGGTTATGTCTGACGTAAGTAGGAGTTCAGGATCATATCATCATCATTACTAGTTGACGACCGCTTGTTAAGCTTCTCTTCTCGCTCTTTGACAGCACAAGTGCTCCCTGGGTGGTTTTGGTAATTAATGTCAACATATCTCTTGTTGGACTAACACTTTTACCTAGTATGTTTCAGATAAGTTCAACAATGGAGTGGCATGGACTAGAGGATGTGGAACCCGTTCAAGATGCTAAGGACAAAGGATTGGCTCAAGCTTCAAGATCAAGACTCTATATTTTCTATTTTAGTGATCCAAGATCACATTGAGTCTATAAGAAAAGCCAATACTATCAAGAGGGGATGAGGTGTTGCTTAATGGCTTGCTTGCTCAAAGTGCTTAGTGATATGCTCCAAAACCCTCAACTACCTTCCCACATCCACATATAACCTAAACCAAAAGTCAAACTCCGCCCCACCGATTCTATCTATCCGGCGCCACCGAGTTTCAAATGTCATAGCCACTGCCACAAACCCTAGCAAATCGGTCTCACCGAGATGGGATTGTAATCTCTCTGTTTCCCTTCGTAATGTTTCGGTCTTACCGAGATGAGCGATCGGTCCCACCGAGACTGCAATGTAAACTCTCTGTTTCCCTTTTGTAACATTTCGGTCTCACCGAGATGAGCGAATCGGTCCCATCAAGTTTACCTGACCAACTCTCTGGTTAGCTTATTACCAAAATCGGTCCCATCGAGTTTGTGTAATCGGTCACACCGATATTACGTTATGCCCTAACCCTAACCATATCGGTCCTACCGAGTTGCATCTCAGTCCCACCGAAAATCCTAACGGGCACTAGGTTTGCTGAATCGGTCCGACCGAGTTTAACCATTCGGTCCCACCGAGTTTGGCAAATTATGTGTAACGGTTAGATTTTGTGTGGAGGCTATATATACCCCTCCACCCACTCTTCATTCGTGAGAGAGCCATCAGAACATATCTACACTACCAATACACATTTTCTGAGAGAGAACCACCTACTCATGTGTTGAGGTCAAGATATTCCATTCCAACCATATGAATCTTGATCTCTAGCCTTTCCCAAGTTGCTTTCCACTCAAATCTTCTTTCCACCAAATCCAAATCCTGTGAGAGAGAGTTGAGTGTTGGGGAGACTATCATTTGAAGCACAAGAGCAAGGAGTTCATCATCAACACACCATTTGTTACTTCTTGGAGAGTGGTGTCTCCTAGATTGGCTAGGTGTCACTTGGGAGCCTCCGACAAGATTGTGGAGTTGAACCAAGGAGTTTGTAAGGGCAAGGAGATCTCCTACTTCGTGAAGATCTACCGCTAGTGAGGCAAGTCCTTCGTGGGCGACGGCCATGATGGAATAGACAAGGTTGCTTCTTCGTGGGTGGAGCCCTCCGTGGACTCGCGCAACCGTTACCCTCCGTGGGTTGAAGTCTCCATCGACGTGGATGTACGATAGCACCACCTATCGGAACCACGACAAAAACATCCATGTCTCCAATTGCGTTTGAATACTCCAAACCCTTCCCCTTACATTCTTGCAAGTTGCATGCTTTACTTTCCGCTGCTCATATACTCATTGCATGATTGCTTGATATGTATTGTGTTTGTTAAACTTGTGCTTCAACTCCACTTCAACTTAAGAATATTAAAAACTGCAACTTTTGGCACTTAGTGTCTAATCACCCCCCCCCCCCTCCAGACACCTCTTCTCGATCCTTTCAATTGGTATCAGAGCTTTGGTCTCCATTGCCTTGGTTTAAACACCATTGGAGGAAGATGGATGTGTCTACTTTGGGGAGTCTTAGACATAGAGTGCCTATTCTTGATGGAGAGTATTTTCATGAGTGGAAAAATGAAATGCTTGAGATTTTCAATAAATATCATTTGAACAAGTACATTACTAGCCCTTGTGCACCTCATGTTGATCCTTTGCACCCTACCCTAGATGAAGATATTGACATGATTCGCAATCTTAGAACTATTGAGCTCATCATTAGAGGCTTGCCTAGAAACTTGATTAGATGTTTGCCTACTCTCAAGTGTGCCTACACCATATGGAGATTTCTTGAGGAACGATTTACAGATTATTCCTTGAAAAATTTAGACGAAATTCTCCATAATTCTATTGCCTTGAGTAAGATGAACTCTAGTGATCCTAGCTTTGGTGATTGTCTATTTGAGCTTACCAATCTTATGCGTGCTAAAGGAAATGTTGGAATCATTAGCCATATCATATCCGAAGCTATTAGAATTCATAAAGGTAACCATTGTGATGGTCATTTATCTAATGAATTACCCTCTCTAGGAATTGATCAATCACAAGATGATGTTGAACATGGATACTATGATGAAGATGATGATAGTGACTATGATCTTGATGATGCAATGAGGCATTTTGGTCTTATGGCGAATCTTTGCGGCTACATGGCTGGAGGAAAGGAATGGGTCCTTGATAGTGGATGTACTGATCATATGACCGGAGATGAAGATATGTTCCGTGAGCTTGCTGAAAACGACGGCCCTCGAAAATATGTCACTTTTGGTGATAATTCAAAGGGTAAGGTGGTTGGCCTTGGTAAGGTGGCCATCTCACATGATAGCTCCATACAAAATGTCATGCTCGTTGAATCCCTTGGATACAATTTACTTTCAGTTTCTAGACTTGCAGATTTCGGTTTCAATGTCTTATTCACTGAAGTAGATTGCCAAGTGTTTCATAGAGACAATCATAAAATGGTCTTTACCGGTATACGTAGAGGAGATCTTTACATTGTTGATTTCACTAAAAAGGCTCAACCTAGAACTTGGTAATTACCAAATCTTCTAAAGGCTGGTTGTGGCATAGAAGACTAGGTCATGTTGGTATGTGAAATCTTGATAAGCTTATTAAAGGTGATCATATCCTTGGAATAAAAGATGTCATATTTGACAAGGATAGACTTTGTAGTGCTTTTCAAGCAGGAAAACAAGTTGGAGGAAGTCACTGCGCGAAGAACATCATGACCACAAGAAGACCACTCGAGCTACTTCACATGGATCTCTTTGGTCCAAATGCCTACAAGAGTCTCGATGGTAACTCATTTGGTCTAGTCATAGTTGATGATTTTTCAAGATTTACATGGGTGTTCTTTCTTGATGACAAATCACAGGTCCAAAAGATCTTCAAAAACTTCGCTAGGAAGGCCCAAAATCAGTTTGACGTGAAGATCAAGAAGGTTCGGAGCGACAACGGAACGGAGTTCAAGAACGCAAATGTGGACACCTTTCTTGACGAAGAAGGGATTTCACACGAGTTCTCGGCTACATACACACCTCAACAAAATGGAGTTGTTGAAAGGAAGAACCGGACTCTTATCGAGATGGCAAGAACGATGCTTGATGAGTACAAAACGCCAAAGCACTTTTGCGCGGAAGCGGTTGAGACAGGTTTTCATGCAACAAATCGCTTGTATCTTCACAAGCTACTCGGCAAGACGGCATACGAGCTCCTCACCGGTAACAAACCCCAAGTTGGATACTTTCGAGTATTCAGCTCAAAGTGCTACATTCTTGATAAGAATCGTCGTTCTAAATTTGCTCCTAAATCTCATGAAGGTTTCCTACTTGGTTATGGCTCAAACTCTCACACTTACCGTGTCTACAACAATTTCACCTGAAAGGTTGAAGAGACGGTAGATGTGAAGTTTGATGAATCTAACGGCTCGCAAGTAGAGCAATTGCCAATTGATGTAGGAGACAAAGACCCTTCGGAAGCAATTCAAGACTTGTCCATTGGCAAGATTCGTCCAACGGAAGTGAAGGAGAGTACCGCGTCCGTCCAAGTGGAAGCTTCTACCTCACGACAAGGTGAACCAAGAGTTGATGCGGAAGCATCCACAAGTGGGACACGCCAAGATGAAGAAAATGAGGAAGTACACCAAGATGAACATCAACAACCTCCTTCTCCACCACGACAAGAGAACGACAACGTCAACAATGAAAAAGGCCAAGAAGAAGCACAAGATGAAGAGGATGTTCCACCCCGACCCAAGCAAAAGCTTTCACGAGTTTGAGCAAGAATTGCCAAATATCATCCCTTCGAGCAAATCTACAATGATATCCAAACCGGGAGAATCACTCACTCTAAAACTCGTTTAGCTAACTTTTGTGAACATTACTCATTCATCTCTAGCATTGAACCTATGAAGGTTGAAGAAGCATTGAAGGATCCGGATTGGATAAACGCTATGCATGAAGAGCTACACAACTTTGAGAGAAATCAAGTGTGGACATTGGTCGAGAAGCCCGACAACAACCACAACATCATTGGTACCAAATGGGTGTTTCGCAACAAGCAAGATGAAGATGGACAAGTGGTTCGCAACAAAGCACGTCTCGTCGCCCAAGGCTACACACAAGTTAAAGGTATGGACTATGGTGAGACATATGCTCCCGTTGCTAGACTTGAGTCCATTCGCATCTTACTTGCTTATGCTAATCACCATGATATCACCTTGTACCAAATGGACATTAAAAGTGCTTTTCTAAATGGCGAAATTGAGGAGGAAGTTTATGTTAAGCAATCTCCCGGCTTCGTCAATCCTAAGAAACCTAATCATGTTTACAAACTTCACAAAGCCCTTTATGGTCTTAAACAAGCTCCTAGAGCATGGTATAAATGCTTGACCAAGTTCCTTATTGAAAAAGGCTTTGAAATTGGTAAAATTGATTCTACTCTTTTTACTAAAAGGGTTAATGGAGAACTATTTGTGTGCCAAATTTATGTTGATGATATCGTATTTGGTTCAACTAACCCTCATTTTAGTGAGAAGTTTGGAAAGCTAATGTCGAAGAAGTTTGAGATATCTATGATGAGTGAACTAAAATTCTTTCTCGGTTTGCAAATCAAGCAAACTAAGGAAGGTACCTTTGTCTCTCAAACGAAGTACACTAAGGACTTATTCAAGAAGGTCAATATGCAAGAATGCAAAGGTATGACTACACCCATGCCTACTAGTGGACATCTTGATTTGACTAAAGATGGTGAACCGGTTGATCAAAAGGTTTATCGCTCTATGATTGGTTCATTGTTATATCTATGTGCCTCACGTCCCGATATTATGCTAAGTGTGTGCATGTGTGCACGATATCAAGCTGCTCCTAAAGAATGTCATCTTAAGGCTGTGAAAAGGATAGTGAGATACCTAATCCATACACCAAATTTTGGCATTTGGTATCCTAAGAGGTCCTCTTTTGATCTTGTTGGCTACTCCGATTCGGACTATGCCGGAGACAAGGTTGATAGAAAGTCCACTTCGGGTACTTGTCAATTCCTTGGTAGATCTCTTGTGTCTTGGTCTTCCAAGAAACAAAACTCGGTATCCTTATCCACCGCCGAAGCGGAATACATTGCCGCTGGTTCATGTTGTGCTCAATTACTTTGGATGACCCAAACTCTTAAAGATTATGGGATATATGTGAAACATGTTCCATTGCTATGTGACAATGAAAGTGCTATTAAGATTGCTCACAATCCCGTGCAACACTCTCGAACTAAGCATATTGAAGTTTGTCATCATTTCATTTGAGATCATGTTGCCAAAGGGGACATTAACCTTAAGCATGTTCGCACCAATAAGCAATTGGCGGATATATTCACTAAACCACTTGATGAGAAAGTGTTTTGTAGGTTGAGAGGTGAATTGAACATCATTGATGCTTCAAACTTGGAGTAGGAACTCCATTTGATACATGCGGGGCATGAGCCTATGACTAATCCTTAATATTTCTCTTATGATGCCTTTCATATGTCTTGGATATTTTTTGCACCTTGCATGTTATCCAGCCCGTGTAGGTACTTGGTTGAATCTAAATCTATGAGATTGCAACTCACTCACATCTTGAGCAATCTCTACATCACCAAGTCTCTACACAATGGTGGTTGAAGACAAGGAAGCACGAAACCATTCAAACATATCCTTTGGCAAATTCTATGTTGAGTCTCATGATTGTCATTTTGGATACACAAGTGCTCTTCCTTGCAAAGCTAACTCATGTACGTAGATTAACTCAAACTCCAAGTGGTGCTCCCAACTCTTGATGAACTACATCAACCTTGAGCAACCCACACAAGTTCAACTACATAATCAAGATCAACACCACCACCCAAGGTATGTTATTCCATCTTAGAGAAGCTTTACTCCAAGTCATGAGCCAAAGCAACTCGACAAGATGTGAATACATCAAGATGCTTAAATGAAAAATGGTAACCCCATTTTGAGCTTAAACGATGAGTATGACCTATGATCAAGTGATCTCACTTGACTCCTAAGTCAATATACTCTAACATAGGTGACTTTGTCGCCGACCATCTCTAGATGAAGTTCTCTTGTGTTCTTTTCTGTGTTATTGCATTTGTCTCTTGCATATTTGTTTCCCCTTTCAAAAAAAACTTAATCTAGATCTTTTAGTTTCTTTTCTTTTTGTTCTGCATTTTCTGCATCCAATTCATTGCAAATCTTTCAGTAAATTCCTTGCATATCCTTGTGAGATCTTACTTGTCTAGTGAGCTGAGGTGACAAGTGGTTTCACTCTGATGAACTCGGTCACACCGGTTTGTTTTCTTCGGCTCAACCGAAACCTTTCGGTGCAACCGAAGCACACAACTCGGAGTCACCGATTCCACCACAGGAAAACCAACTTGCCACTTATTCCTGATTTCTGTTTGCTCCAACTCCACTCAATGATTCTTGTCCTCTACCATCATCATATTAGACATGCTGCTTTGCTCTGTGACTCAAGGACCAACGCATTTGTATCACATGTCTAGAAGAGCCCTTCTTGGAAATTGATGTCAAAGGAGGAGAGAGAGATCACATCAAAGCTTAATCTTTCCTATAGGGGGAGAAAGAGAGAATACTCAGGGGGAAAGATTTTCTCAACAAGGAGAAAGTAATATCATCAAAGTCCCCAGATGCTTGGTGTTCAAGAGGAGAGATGTCACATGTCTTTAAGAGGGGAAAGACATGTTTGTTTGCTTGCTTTAGCTCAAGCTCTGTTGTTTCTTTTCTGTTGCTCTGATTTTCTGTTCCCTATCTTCTCCCAATATCTCATGTTAGATTCAGGGGGAGCAAGACATCTAAGGGAAGGAAATCTCTGATTTTATTGCATATCTTTACCTTTGGGGACATGTATATATCCAATGTGGTACTTAGTACTCACTCTACATGTCATCCCAGTCTTGGTTCTTGTCGGGGGTATACCCCGCGGCGTAAACCGGCCGAAAGTATAACCCGGCCGGACTTGGCGGTTTATGTGAGATCCCGCTGACACTTGGAGATTCACTGGTGACCCGCCCTGACCTGGCGGTTTACAAGCAACCCGCCTGGACATTGTAACTCACTGGTGACCCGGTGGGCGGGACAGACGGATGACAAGGCCCAAGGCCTAGAGGGCCGGTTTATATTAATGGTGGGCCGGTTTAAGAGGAAGACATAAGGAATAACTACAAAGGAAGCAAGACTAGGACTCCATTTGTAATAGAGTGATCCTAATCCAACTAGGACTAGTCATGTAAACCGCCCCTTCAACATATATAAGGAGGGGCAGGGCTCCCCAAAGAGGGACAGGAAAAGAGAGAAGAAACAATCCTTAGGGCTAGACACAAAGAGTCGGTTTACCGGCGACTCCCTCATGAGCATATTGAGATCTAGCCTCAAACAGCATGTAGGGCTATTACCGGATGATGTTTCCCGGGGCCCGAAGCTGTCTAAACCCTTGTCTTGTGTGTTGATCCGCCCTGCATCTCTCGTCCCACTCAACCCCCCTCAAGCTACCACATAGATGTGTTGGCCTCACGACTAAGTCCTCACACTAAGGACATCTGCCGTGACAAAACCACGACAGTTGGCGCCCACCGTGGGGCTAGGCGCACGGTGGTGTTGAGTTCTTGGAGGGATCCTTCCGAGGGTTTCGAAGAGTTTGCGAATTTCCGGATGAAGAAAGCGAGCTTGTGAAGGATTTACATCAACATCAAGTTTTACTAAAATCGAGATCTGAAATTTTTTATTGGCGGCGTTCATCAGTCATGTTGATAGAATCATCAGAGAAGATCCCGAAGGTTTACTATGGTTTGTTGCGTACATCAGCAGGATCAATGTGTTGTTATCAAACGGACGAAACCAAAGTAATTAATGGGAGGAAGGCCAAGCCATTTTCAAGCCGCCATCGTTCGTTGCTTTCGCTGGTGTTTTTTTATCGTGAATCGCCTCCACTGTCGACGACCCTGCCTCAAATCATCGTCACTCCTCTTCCATGGCCACCGAGCCGCCTCGGCATCTGTTCCGTTGTTGAGCCCGTGATGTTCAGTAGTCTGTGGTCGGGCGGCGGCGCGTGGCTTCCCACGGTCAGACCAATCTCCAGGATGGCTAACAAATCTTCATGGCGATCCACAACGTGGCTCGTCGGTTCAGTCCTGACCTAAGTCACACAAAAAGTCAAAACCAATCCGGATAAAGCTGCGGATCCGTGGAGCTTGCTAAAAAGAAAAGGGGGCTTCGAATCGGACAAGTACTGGTATTGCTAGCGGACTAGCATAAATTGAAGCACCATGGCACGTATTCATGCTGGGGATTTGGAAAAGCAAAAGCATATTACTACTAGTTGTAGTACATGACATCACGATTTCTAGGGGCTTGTTATACCTCACGTGAAGGAAATTGCATTGATAGCAGCCGACGTACACGGAGTCACCTCAAAGCTCCAAGACTGCTACCTCTGCTACTGTCGTTACGCATTGTGTAACCCATCAAATCGGATTTTTTTTTGGGTACACCAACCAAGGGAACAGAACTCTAGGAGGAAGAATCAAATCAACCAGGTGCTGACGTACTTCTAATAAAAAAAACAAGAAAGGGCCACGCCCTGGAGGAGGTGGACGTGGATTTATCGATCGAAGCGTGGCTCCGCTTCGTCGCCCGGAGCCGCCTCCTACTGCTGGCCGTCTCTCCAGCGGCTGCCCGCCTTCGCTGGGGTTGCGCTCGACTACTCCGACCTACGGTCGCCTCCGTTTGTAAACCGGCCTCTGCCGTCTACACCTTCAGCCGTTTCCAAAGCGTTCCCGATGCAGAGTACCAGCGGCCAGAAAACGCGGCGCGCAGAGGCTGCAAGTATTTTGGGCGCTCCACTCACAAGGCCGGGGTTTGTATGCGGTTGACAAAGAACAGTGTGTGCGTACGCTGGTACTTCATGTGAGATTAGAAAAAGGACAGAAGGAGAAGGTCACGTGGAGACCTCAGGCACTTGAAGACAAGAGAACAAATCAATCTTTTTGTCAAAAACAAAGGAGCATTATACATTATCCAGCGCCAGTATCCGTGTTCGTCCGGAAAAAATACCAGGTGTTATTTTTCCAATGTATTTCATCAGTACATATTAATTCATCCAAGCAAAATTACTCTGGCCTATAATATTTTTATGCAGGACGGTTATTAAAGAAAAAAGGGGTGGTATGATACCGCGGAGGCACGTTCGGCTGTGCCGCGCAGCCTCACGGACATGTGTATCGCTGTCCGGTTTACATCAACGCGCCAGCCGACTCGCCCGTCCGCACCACCTTACAACGCCACGGACAACTCACCCGTCCACCCTCGCCGCCGGTTCATGCATCCGCGCCGGTTTACAACAAGGAGGGCAACTTGCTCGTCTGCACCGGTTTACAACGCCCCGGCCGATTCATCCGTTTGCTCGCATGACCGACTCGTCCGTGATTGATTTCAGTTTCACCATGGTGATCATCAACTACGCGGTGGATATTTTTTGGCTAACATATCAGGTGAAAACCATCCATTATATTTTCATATTATATATTGCTTTCTTTAAAAAGAGCAATTACTCTGGCTTGCAAGTTTTTCAATGCAGGACAAATTGTCTATTGCAAAAAGGGGTTATTATATCGCTGAGCTATTGGATAACCCCTGCCGGTTTATATCGCGATCCAGTCCGCATCAATTCGTCAGGACCGTGTGAATTACCCAATAAAGCGTGCACAGGCCGTCATTCCTTGCAATTCGGTCTACATCAACATACGGCCGATTTACGCGTTTGCACCGGCTTACAATGCCGCGGCCGATTCATTTATCTGTGCTGCCTCTGAAGCCGCGGTCTTCTTTGTCATCCGTTTCTCGCGGCCTGGTCTACATCAACATACCGGACCGCACCTATCTGCATGAGCTGTTTATTGAGTATGAGCAAGTCACAACTTGGGTAGCCCGGTTTTCTTTCAAATTGGAGGCAAATTATCATCAACCATCGTCTGCACTGGATGGTTCAATGGGCAGGCGCACAAGTCGCCGCCACTACAATCTGGTTAACTTCAAATCACCAGTTGGAAGGAACCATTGGCCGAGTTGCTGATACGGCTCATACGGGGACATTTATAACCCGCCGCAGATACATCAACCTTCTGTGGATCCACATCGTGCTGTCAACATCAATGATATACAAGTTATGCCGGTTTATATCACGGTCAAATATGGAGAGTCTCAAGCCAACTCCTCGAGTCACCTTTAAGACTCGGGGGCTAGGATGACATGACTCAGCAAATCTTGCCAGTTTCAGCTGGTTTAAGAAACCCATGACGATGGAGGGAAAGATAACCCGGTCCCGGAGGCTACTGTTATATTGATGAAAATTTAAAGGCCGTCAGAAAATTTCCGGTTTAGAAAGTATATAACAATTACAAAATCCCGGCTCAATGAAGAAGATCCGGGTCATCAGAAAGGATTCCGGTTGAAAATCCGGCTCAAGGGAAGTCAGTCTCACTGAAGCTCTCAAATAACCGGTTTACAATCTGATTCAAGGGAAATTTGTTCTCCCACAAAGCTCTGAAGCACTCAAATCTGGTTTAACAATGTCCAGTTCAAAAAGGAATTAACTTCTCGCAAGTTCGAGTTTAAAAGCCGTCAGCAAATTTCCGGTTGAAAATGAAGATTCCGGTTTAAAATCCGGTTCAAGGGAAAGATGTCTCCCACAAAGCTTTGAAGCTCTCAATATCCGGTTTAACGTCCGGTTCAAGAAGGATTTATCTCTTGCAAAAAGTTAAAGGTTGCCGAAGAGGACCTGTTGCCATGATGCACGGTTCAAACATGGGTATCCCGCCTTATTGGCTTATCATATTATTGGTTACATGGGGGCTTCAGCTTACAAAGCGGAGTTTTGTCCATTAATCCGGCTATCACGCCACAACAAAGCTTGGGAGCTTCACACCCAAGGGGCCAAAGAGAGTCTTGTTGCTACGCATAGCTCAAACATAGGCACCCATTGAGCACAGCTCACAAAGTTACTTGGGGGCTCTTTGTGTCAAATACCAAAGAGTTTGAAAGGACCCTTGTAACCGGGTATCGACCCACGGCTTGGAAGCCTGGTGTATTCACCTAAAACCCCAGGTTAACCTGCCTTCATCAAGTAAGCCACTCCTATCCAGGTGAACGTTTGACAGTTACTCTCATTGAGACCCTGAACTTGTCAAAGTTAAACTGACGATTGGTTAGTTGGAGGCCCATCTTAAAAGGCTTTGTCAAATGGTTTAACTCAGTGGCCTGGCAGCCCATGAAAAGCCTCGAATTTGGGCCTGGCAGCCCTTGAAAAGCCTCGACTACACGGTTTTATTTGCCTTTGTCAAGATTTTTCTCGTTTGATAAATTTTATTTTGAACCAGTGTCTCTCGACCCGGCATGACTATCGGTCATCAAATTAACCCGGTGTTCTTTAACCCGGCTCGACTTTCAACTACACGTTGTCAGTACATAATCACTTATAAACCGGTGTTTATTGACCCGGCCTGGCTTTGGACTATGAGTCGCCAGTGTATATTTGAATTGCGCCATTGGAATCTTGCGCTTATAAATCATTGAGTATATTATTCAAATAGCCAACATGGCTGGATTTTTATTATGGTTATCAATAACCAGTATTATGATTAAGGCTTTTAAAGTCGCTTTAGCGCAATGGCTATCATATCGTCAATGGATATGATTTATTCTACAATTGAAGGAATAGTCCCGAGTCGCTGCAGGCTTACGACCCGACACTTGGGGGCTACATTGTTCAAGTTGAGATTACATCAAATATGCAAGTCTCATGTCGTTGCAAGCATGCACCATGACACTTGGGGGCTAATGCAAAGTCATTTTTTGCTCAACTTATTGAAGACCCGACTCATCACATTCTAAATGAGTTGGCCCTTGGGGGCTACCAATTGCTCCTGTCAAAAATTCAAGGTACACAAGCATTAATCCATTATATTGAACGGTCCACTATTCAGTTGGTGAGTACAAAGCTCTTAACCTTGTGGACGTGGGTTTAAGCCCCATGGTGGAGACTATATTATATGATGTTATTATCAATTATATACAAAGTCCTAGCTCAGTATTATCTTACTAAGCCGGCCCTTGGGGGCTACACATTGCTGTTCAAATTTACATGGTTATATCTACAAAGTCCCTGCTCACTATTGCATAATGACCCGGCCCTTGGGGGCTACACCGGTTGAAGTTTTTTATGAGCATCAGACAATTACAAGTCCCAGGTTACTGCAAGCATGACAACCCGACACTTGGGGGCTACATATGTGGAATACTCAATCCTGACTAGTGATTGAGATGAACAACCTGGATTTCTTCAAGATTGTGATATTTATATTGAAGCAAGTCTTAAGCTGGATGTTACCTTCTTAAGACTTGGGGGCTACAAGTGATAGGCATATAAGAGGTATATTTTCAAGCTGGATGTTAACTACAAGTAGGGCCTGGTGCTATCAATATTTACAAACCGGCAACTTTTGATAATATTAAACCGGCAAGTTTTACATCTTCAAACCGGCTGAAGATCAGATGAGTATTTCAAGGACCAATATTGTTTTTAAGCATTGGGAGCTGAATCAAAGGAGTTATTCTTCACAATATATTTTCTATGACAAACCAATGTCAGCAAGTTGATTATGAAACTGGCCTGTTAAACCGGATTTTCTAGAAGGAGGAATGACAAGGACTTAAGGATGATCAGGTGCCGGTTTACAAGAATTTTTAACCCGGAGCACAACCTGTCAAATTTGTTCTTGTGTTTATTTTGCAGCATAAGTTTACCATGGATAAATCCAAGCTAAACTTGGGGGCTAATGTCGGGGATATACCCCGCGGCGTAAACCGGCCGGAAGTATAACCCGGCCGGACTTGGCGGTTTATGTGAGATCCCGCTGACACTTGGAGATTCACTGGTGACCCGCCCTGACCTGGCGGTTTACAAGCAACCCGCCTGGACATTGTAACTCACCGGTGATCCGGCGGGCGGGACAGACGGATGACAAGGCCCAAGGCCTAGAGGGCCGGTTTATATTAATGGTGGGCCGGTTTAAGAGGAAGACATAAGGAATAACTACAAAGGAAGCAAGACTAGGACTCCACTTGTAATAGAGTAATCCTAATCCAACTAGGACTAGTCATGTAAACCGCCCCTTCAACATATATAAGGAGGGGCAGGGCTCCCCAAAAAGGGACAGGAAAAAAGAGAAGAAACAATCCTTAGGGCTAGACACAAAGAGCCGGTTTACCGGCGACTCCCTCATGAGCATAATGAGATCTAGCCTCAAACAGCATGTAGGGCTATTACCGGATGATGTTTCCCGGGGCCTGAAGCTGTCTAAACCCTTGTCTTGTGTGTTGATCCACCCTGCATCTCTCGTCCCACTCAACCCCTCTCAAGCTACCACATAGATGCGTTGGCCTCACGACTAAGTCCTCACACTAAGGACATCTGCCGTGACAAAACCACGATAGTTCTCTTGTGGTTTCTCTTGTTTGCTCTGGTCAGTAGGTGTATCTGTGTTATTTAACCTTGTTTGCACAGGTTCATCCCATCCTAAGCCAACTCAAGACCACAAGGTAAGTATATGCATCACAGTCATGTGAATGAGAAGTTCTTGCTGATGTACATACTGTTTGCAAGAAGGACTCATGAGCATGAAGGTACATTTCTCATATTCACATCATTTGCTCTGATGCATATAGCCAAGATACATGTAACACATTGCTTACTCTGTCATGTTTACGCATTCACATGCTCCCATATTCAATATTCACATGATTGCATACATGTAGGGGGAGCCTATGCATGTTACATGTCTTTCCAAAGCTTTACTTGCTATTCTCTATATCTTTATCTAAAGCTTTGATGTATGTTGTCATCAATTACCAAAAAGGGGGAGATTGAAAGCACAAGTGCTCCCTGGGTGGTTTTGGTAATTAATGTCAACATATCTCTTGTTGGACTAACACTTTTAGCTAGTATGTTTCAGATAGGTTCAACAATGGAGTGGCATGGACTAGAGGATGTGGAACCCGTTCAAGATGCTAAGGACAAAGGATTGGCTCAAGCTTCAAGATCAAGACTCTACATTTTCTATTTTAGTGATCCAAGATCACATTGAGTCTATAGGAAAAGCCAATACTATCAAGAGGGGATGAGGTGTTTCTTAATGGCTTGCTTGCTCAAAGTGCTTAGTGATATGCTCCAAAACCCTCAACTACCTTCCCACATCCACATATGACCTAAACCAAAAGTCAAACTTGGCCCCACCGATTCTATCTATCCGGCGCCACCGAGTTTCAAATGTCATAGCCACTGCCACAAACCCTAGCAAATCGGTCTCACCGATAGGGATCTCGGTCTCACCGAGATGGGATTGTAATCTCTCTATTTCCCTTCGTAACGTTTCGATCTTACCGAGATGAGCGACCGGTCCCACCGAGATTGCAATGTAAACTCTCTATTTTCCTTTTGTAACATTTCGGTCTCACCGAGATGAGTGAATCGGTCCCATCGAGTTTACCTGACCAACTCTCTGGTTAGCTTATTACCAAAATTGGTCCCACCGAGTTTGTGTAATCAGTCACACCGAGATTACGTTATGCCCTAACCCTAACCATATCGGTCCTACCGAGTTGCATCTCAGTCTCACTGAAAATCCTAACAGGCACTAGGTTTGCTTAATCGGTCCGACCGAGTTTAACCATTCGGTCCCACCGAGTTTGGCAAATTGTGTGTAACGTTAGATTTTGTGTGGAGGCTATATATACCCCTCCACCCACTCTTCATTCGTGAGAGAGCCATCAGAACATATCTACACTTCCAATACACATTTTCTGAGAGAGAACCACCTACTCATGTGTTGAGGTCAAGATATTCCATTCCAACCATATGAATCTTGATCTCTAGCCTTTCCCAAGTTTCTTTCCACTCAAATCTTCTTTCCACCAAATCCAAATCCTGTGAGAGAGAGTTGAGTGTTGGGGAGAGTATCATTTGAAGCACAAGAGAAAGGAGTTCATCATCAACACACCATTTGTTACTTCTTGGAGAGTGGTGTCTCCTAGATTGGCTAGGTGTCACTTGGGAGCCTCCGACAAGATTGTGGAGTTGAACCAAGGAGTTTGTAAGGGCAAGGAGATCGCCTACTTCGTGAAGATCTACCGCTAGTGAGGCAAGTCCTTCGTGGGCGACGGCCATGATGGAATAGACAAGGTTGCTTCTTCATGGACCCTTCGTGGGTGGAGCCCTCCGTGGACTCGCGCAACCGTTACCCTCCGTGGGTTGAAGTCTCCATCAACGTGGATGTACGATAGCACCACCTATCGGAACAATGACAAAAACATCCGTGTCTACAATTGCGTTTGAATACTCCAAACCCTTCCCCTTACATTCTTGCAAGTTGCATGCTTTACTTTCCGCTGCTCATATACTCATTGCATGCTTGCTTGATATGTATTGTGTTTGTTAAACTTGTGCTTAAACTCCACTTAAACATAAGAATATTAAAAACTGCAACTTTTGGCACTTAGTGTCTAATCACCCCTCCTCTAGACACCTCTTCTCGATCCTTTCACTCTTATTTGCGTAAGTTAGCCACCATACATGCTTAGTCGCTGCTGCAACCTCACCACTTTACCGCTTGCTTACCCATTAAGATTTGCTAGTCTTGATACCCATGGTAATGGGATTGCTGAGTCCTCGTGGCTCACAGATTACTACACCACCAGTTGCAGGTACAGGTTATGCGATGACCATGACGCGAGAGTGATGTTTGCTTGTGTTGGAGTTCTTCTTCTTCGTCGTCGATCTTGGGTTAGGTTCCGGGTCGGCAGCCTGGGCTAGCAGGGTGGATATTGTTTGAGTTTATGTTTATGTTTTCATCCGTAGTCGGATGTTGATCTTGTATTTGATGTATTGTTGTATTCATGTGACATTGTATGTCTTGGTTGTATCCCCACTATTATGTAATCTTGATGTAATGATATCCACCTTGCAAAAGTGTCTTCAAGATGCGCTTCTATCCTTGGTGGGGCCTTCGAGTTCCTTTAGGATAGAGTTGCATTTTGGGCGTGACAGTCCTCTAACCCATTGCCATAAGAATATACGGATCTTCAGGGGGAGTTTGATTTCCCAAAGCACCGCGAGCTCCACTGGACCAGGAGTGGGAACAATCGCCTGGTAAAGAGATTTAGTCGAAAATCTACCGCTTGGCTCGAGGTTCTAAGAAAGCGCATCCGGCTCCAGGGAGGGGAGTGTAGGGCAACACACTCAAGTAACTCCTCCCATTGCGCGAGTTCAACCGCCCCGAAGGTGCGGCGGAAGGCAATCGCGCCTAGATTCACTAGGGCCGCAGCCACGGAGATCTGTGGCGTACACAGATAGAGAATAGCGTAAAAAAAGCCATCTGCAAAGGGGCGGGAACCCGCCCATCTGTCCAGCCAAATTAGGGTGGCAGCACCGGAGCCTATCTGGATGGAGGTCCCAATGCGCAGGACCGGTAACAAAGGGATCACCGATTGCCAGAATTGGGAACCTCCAGACCTAGACGCAAACGCAAGCGGTTGCCCGGAAAGGTACTTCCCATGGATAATCTGAAGCCACAGGCCACCCTCCTCAGTCTGGATCCGTCAAAGCCATTTGGACAGGAGGGTGATATTCATTCGCTTAGAGGAAATAACCCCCAAGCCTCCCTGGTCCTTCGGTTTACAGATGTCATAACACTTGACCATGTGGTACTTCTGTTTATTGTTCTCGCCCGCCCAAAAGAATCGGGAGAGTAGTTTGGTAACTTCATGATGGAGGGATTCGTGTAGACTATAGAATCCCATGATATACATCAATAAGCTAATAAGGGAGGAGTTCATTAGAATCACTCGAGCGGCTTTGGAAAGCCATCTCCCTTGCCAAGGCTCCATTCTAGGTTGGAGCTTGGCGATTATTGGACGGAAGTCCTTCTCCTGGAGCCGTGCGTCACTGAGGGGCATGCCAAGATAGGTCATCGGGAAGGACCCCAAGCGGCAGTTCAAACGGTTAGCAATCCGCTGGGCCTCCCCTTGAGAATATCCCAAGACCATTACCTCGCTCTTGGAAAATTTTATCTTGAGGCCCGACATTTCCTGGAAGCAGAGGAGGAGGAATTTGAGATTCTGAATATCTTCGTCGGACCCTTCCACCATCATAATGGTGTCATCCGCATATTGGAGGTGGGTCAAACCCCCATGGGCCACCAAATGGGGGAAAATCCCCCTGATGTGACCCGCGCGCTTGGCCAAGTCCAAAATCGAGGCAAGCGCATCAACCACGAGGTTGAAGAAAAATGGGGAGATCGGGTCTCCCTGTCGGACCCCTTGGCCAGTCAAGAAGTAAGGTCCAACCTCCCCATTAATGTTTATAGCCGTCCGAGGTTGAAGAAAAATGGGGAGATCGGGTCTCCCTGTCGGACCCCTTGGACAGTCAAGAAGTAAGGTCCAACCTCCCCATTAATGTTTACAGCCGTCCGGCCACTCGTAACTAACTGCATCACCCAGGCCACCCAGTGAGGGTCGAAGCCACGCTTCGGCAACACTTCCTGTCGGGGATATACCCCGCGGCGTAAACCGGCCGGAATTTAACCCGGCCGGACTTGGCGGCTTATCTGAAGACCCGCCCTGACCTTGGCGGTTTAAGCAGCCCGCTTGGTCGTATGACTCACTGGTAACCCGACGGGCGGATTAGACGAATGACGAGGCCCAAAGCCCAGAAGGCCGGTTCAACTATGGTGGGCCGGTTTAACAGGAAAGGAATATTTACCTTACAAGGAGTTAAGACCGAGACTTGTACCCGGTTTGTATTAGAGATAGACTAGTCCTAATCCTAATAGGACTCCACATGTAAACCGCCCCTTCAACATATATAAGGAGGGGCGGGGCTCCCCAAAGAGGGACAGGGTTAGAAGCTACAAGCTACAGGCAATCAATAATCTCTAGGGCTAGACACAAGAGCCGGTTTACGGCGACTCCCTCAGGAGCATAATGAGATCTAGCCTCAAACAGCATGTAGGGTTATTACCAGATGATGTTTCCCGGGGCCCGAAGCTGTCTAAATCCTTGTCTTTGCGTGTTGATCCGCCCTGCGTCTCTCGTCCCGCTCAACCCCTCTCCAGCTACCACATAGATGCGTTGGCCTCGCGACTAAGTCCTTACACTAGGGCATCTGACGTGACAATTCCACGACAGTTGGCGCCCACCGTGGGGCCTGCGCACGGTGGTGTTGAGTTCTTGGAGGGATCTTTTCCAGGGTTACGAGAAGCTCGTGATTATTCAAATAAAGGAAAGATCTGGATCAGCTTCAAGTTCATCAGTTTAGATTTATAATCTATGAGATTGGAGTTTAAGAAGAATTTCGGTTATTCGCGTCTGCCGCCGCCATCTGTTGATCCATCGAAACTGACAGACGTCAAATACCAAAGAAAGCAAGGACGGCCGATTTCTGCAGCACCTAGCACTGGTTGGATATGTAAGGCGCTAAAGACCAAGGAGGACCGTTCCGATGAAGAAATCAGCAAAATCGTCGAAGTTGATGAGACCGCAGTCTAATCCAAACCGGATTGATTTATCGGGACGCTGTCGCGCGTCACTGTTATTACGAGGCGGTCTGTTGCTACCAGTACTACTTTCGGGTCGTACTACTACACGTCATCACGCTTAAGGACAAGAGGATCTGTGCTTCTCACGTGGTTTGAGTGCTAGTTCAGTTTTTTGGATTGGTATTTCTGATGGCTATGCGTACACACAAAATAGGATAATCTATGAGATTGGAGTTCAACTAGCACTGCCATGTACATGTACGTGAAGCCAGCAAATCAGTCAGCAGGGGGCCACGACTTGGAGAAAGCGGACTTGGATTCATCAAACAAACAACGACCCGGAGGAGGACGTGGGACATGGACTCGGTCTCGCCTCTGTCTCTGAACCGCCATCAACGGGCGCGCCTCAACTGCCGTGCGGCCACGGCCCTGGCTGCACCGGCGTTTCTCCAACCCGCCGTTGATCCAACCGCAGCCTCGATCTATCTCGACTGGGTCGCCGCTTCCTCCAAACTGCCCAAACTGCCGCGACCTCCCTGCCGCCGTGACTCGCCATGGCCAGGACTCGGCCATTGACCACACCCGCACCCTCGCTTCAAGCCGGCCTCCGCCACCGTTCCGACCCTAAGCCGGCAGATCAATCTATGTGTCATCCTAATGCATCAGGTGACATCTATCTGATCTATTTTTTCACACATTATTGTTGTCAGAAAACACCTACCTTGGCTCGTGATTTTTTCTTGTAATACAGGTCAATTATTCATTACAAGTGAGGCGTTATATTACGGGCACGGAGCACGCGCTAGCAATATTCTGCATCGGCGTTTCGTCCGTGTCATACCACCCGATGAATGAGCATGCTCAAGTCGCCGTCCCGGTGGTCCGGTTTACATCAGCTTACCGGGACCGCGCCCGCAATTAACTCGCCCGTCCGTGCGGTTTACCGCACTTGCGATTGACTCACCCGTCTGTGCCGGTTTACAGCGCCGTAACCGACTCTCGCGACCGCACCGGTTTACAACACCGTGGCCGTCTCCCGCGACCGCGCTGGTTTGCGGCGTGGAGGACAACTTGCTCCGCACCGGTTTACAATGCCGCGACCGGTTCATCTGTCTGTTCGCATGGCTGACTTGCCATGATTGATTTCAGTTTCACTGTGGTGATCGTCAACTCCGCGGTGGATAATTTCCGGCCTAACATATCAGGTGAAATGCATCTAAATCTATTTTGGACACATATTGTTTTTGTCAAAGAACAATTACGTTGGTTTGTATCTTTTTTATATACAGGACCATTATTCATCACAAATGTGGTTTATACTACGGATTTGGAGCACGGGTTGATAATATCCCGCCTGGTGATAAACCGGATCATGTCACATGATGAATGGACGCACATAGACTGCTGCCCTGGCGGTCCGGTCCGCATCGGCTTGCTGGGATCGTGTCTGCTCGTTGTCAATGGACGTGCCTAAATCGCCGCCTCCGAGGCCTGGTCTACATCAACATACCGGGTCGCACCTGTCTGCATGAGCTGTTTATTGGATATGGGCAAGTCACAGCTTGGGTAGCCCGGTTTTCTTTCAAATTGGAGATAAATTATCATCAACCGCCGTTTTGCACTGGATGGCTCAATGGGTAGGCGCACAAGTCACCGCCACTACAGTTTTGGTTAAAACTTCAAAATTGCCAGTTGGAAGGAACCATTGGCCGAGTTGCTGACACGGTTCATATGGGATCATTTATAACCCGCCGCAGTCACCTCAACCTTCTGTGGATTCACATCGTGCTATCAACACCAATGATATACAAGTTATGCCGGTTTATATCACGGTCAAATATGGAGAATCTCAAAGCCAACTCCTCGAGTCACCTTGAGACTCGGGGGCTATGATGACATGACTCAGCAAATATTGCTAGTTTCAGCCGGTTTAAGAAACCCAGGACGATGAAGGGAAAGATAACCCGGTCACGGAGGCTACTGTTATTTGGAGGCCGTTAGAAAATTTCCAGCTTAGAAAGCATGTGACAGCTACAAAATCCTGGCTCAATGAAGAAGTTCCGGATCATCACAAAGGATTCCGGTTTAAAATCCGGTTCAAGGGAAGTCAGTCTCACTGAAGCTCTCAGATATCCGTTTTACGATCCGGTTTAATGGAAATCTGTCTTCCACAGCTCTGAAGCTCTCAAATCCGGTTTAACAATGTCCGGTTCAAAAAGGAATTAACTTCTCGCAAGTTCGAGTTTAAAGGCCGTCAGAAAATTTCCGGCTGAAAATGAAGATTCCGGTTTAAAATCCGGTTCAAGGGAAAGATGTCTCCCACAGCTTTGAAGCTTTCAATATCCGGTTCAAGATCCCGGTTCAAGAAGAATTTACCTCTTGCAAAAAAGTTAAAAATTACCGAAGAGGACCTGCTGCCATGATGCGCGGTTCAAACATGGGTATCCGGCCTTATTGGCTTGACATATTATTTATCACATGGGGGCTCCCGCTTTGTAAGCGGGGTATCTATTCTTTATATCATGCGTGGTTACACGGAGTTGATTCGCTTTAGGGCAACCTCCGGTTTACCCCTTGAGGTCGCTTCACAGAAGAGCAACAAAGTCAGTTGGGGACCTAGTCGACTTGAACCGTAGCTACACCTCCTGGGAGCTTGGTCATGTCTTGACGACGGTAATGCCTTCTGGCTGGCACATTTGCCACTAAGTCAGTTGGGGACCTAATCGACTTGAACCGTAGTTACACCTTATGGGAGCTCGGTCATGTCTTGATGATGGTAATGCCTTCTGATCGGCTTGTAAACAGCCAATAAGTCATTTGGGGGCTTGGTCGTGTCCGAACCAATGCAATGCCACTTGATCGGCCCTAGGCCACTGAGTCACTTGGGGGCTTGGTCGAATCCGAACCAATGCAATGCCACTTGGCCGGCGTAACGCCACGCGTCATTTTGGGGTCCTGGCTCACTGGCACCATCTCTACGCCTTCGGGGGGCTTGGTTGCATCTGACCATGGTAATTCCATCTGACCAAGCTCAGTAGAGCTCTTCTTTTGCAAAAAATTGTTGTCATTGCTTTTGCTTTAATAGCCTTTCTTGAGAAGTTGCTATTTTATTTGCGTTTTTTAAACCGACAGTATTTTGTACCTGTTCAAACAGCTAAATTGGCGGAACACGGTCTATTTTTAGACCGGAGATTATCTGCCCGGTTTGATTTTCTGTTACCATCCTATTATGGAGTAAACCGGTGTTTATCAACCCGGCTCGGCTTTCAACTACAAGTTGTGAGTGCATGATCAAATTATAATCCGGAGATTATCAGCCCGGTCTGGTTTGACTACAAGTCACCAGTATATATATGGTTAATCCGGTGTTTATCACAACCCGGTACGGTTTTATCATAAATCGGCGCAATATGGAAGGAGTTATCATTACTCAAGATTGGGGTTATCACTCTTACTACAAAAAGTTGGTAAACCAACGATGTGATTCAATGTCACAGGTATGATATATTTCATATTTTTAAGTGCAGCCCTGGTTATAAACCCAGGTTATATGTTGAGCATTATGACCCGTCCGGCGGTAAACCGCCAGGACACTTTAAACTTGTTGTATGCAGAAACAGGTTGAATAAAGCATGATTATAAATTATCCGGTGTTTGTTAAACCGGCCTGGCTTTAAGACAATAAGTCGCCAGTATGATGATAAATTATCCAGTGTTTATTAAATCGGTCTGGCTTTGGACTATAAGTCGCCAGTATATATTTGGATTGCGCCATTGGAATCATGCGCTTATAAATTATTGGATTATATTATTCAAATAGCCAAACTTGGCTGAATTTTCATTATGATATTGGATGAATCAAGGTTTTCATACGAGATTATATTATTTTGAATAGCCAACATGGCTGGATTTTTATTATGGTTATTAATATTATGATTAAGGTTTTCAAAGTCGCTTTAGCGCAATGGTTATCATTTTATACAATTGAAGGAATAGTCCCGAGTCGCTGCAGGCTTACAACCCGACACTTGGGGGCTACATTATTCAAAATTGAGATTACATCAAATATGCAAATCTCATGTTGCTACAAGCATGCACCATGAGACTTGGGGGCTAATGCAAAGTCATTTTTGCTCATTTTATTGAAGACCCAACTCATCACATCGTAATGAGCTGGCCCTTGGGGGCTACCAATTGCTCCTGTCAACTATTCAAGTTTACAAGATTATATTTACAAAGTCCCTACTGATTATTACATAATGAGCCGGCCCTTGGGGGCTACATTGGTTGAAGTTTTATGGGCATCAGTCAATTACAAATCCCAGGTTGCTGCAAGCATGACAACCCGACACTTGGGGGCTACAGGTAATATGGATAAGGGAGAAATATCTTCCAGTTTTCTGTTTTGAGCCAATCATTATGACCCGGTGTCTACAACAATCGTGAACCGGCATTGGAAATAATCATGACCTGGAATTCAGTTCTTATAAACCGGCAATCTTGACAATGATAAACCGACGAGTCTACATTTTCAAACCGGCTGAATATCAGATGAGTATTACAAGACCAATATTTGTTAAACCGGCGCTTTGGAAGCCAACTCAAGTGGATTATTCTTTACAATATTTTTCTATGAGAAACCAATGTCGGCAATTTGAGTATGAAGCTGGTTATTGATCCGGATTTTTCTAGAAGGAGGGAATAACAAAGATTTAAGGATGATCAGGGTCGGTTTACAAGAGTTCTTAACCCGGAGCGCAACCTGTCAAATTTGTTCTTATGTTTATTTGCAGCATAAGTTTACCATGGATAAATCCAAGCTAAACTTGGGGGCTAATGTCGGGGATATACCCCGCGGCGTAAACCGGCCGGAAGTTAACCCGGCCGGACTTGGCGGCTTATCTGAAGACCCGCCCTGACCTTGGCGGTTTAAGCAGCCCGCTTGGTCGTATGACTCACTGGTAACCCGGCGGGCGGATTAGACGAATGACGAGGCCCAAAGCCCAGAAGGCCGGTTCAACTATGGTGGGCCGGTTTAATAGGAAAGGAATATTTACCTTACAAGGAGTTAAGACCGAGACTTGTACCCGGTTTGTATTAGAGATAGACTAGTCCTAATCCTAATAGGACTCCACATGTAAACCGCCCCTTCAACATATATAAGGAGGGGCGGGGCTCCCCAAAGAGGGACAGGGTTAGAAGCTACAAGCTATAGGCAATCAATAATCTCTAGGGCTAGACACAAGAGCCGGTTTACGGCGACTCCCTCAGGAGCATAATGAGATCTAGCCTCAAACAGCACGTAGGGTTATTACCGGATGATGTTTCCCGGGGCCCGAAGCTGTCTAAATCCTTGTCTTTGCATGTTGATCCGCCCTGCATCTCTCGTCCCACTCAACCCCTCTCCAGCTACCACATAGATGCGTTGGCCTCGCGACTAAGTCCTTACACTAGGGCATCTGACGTGACAATTCCACGACACTTCCTGAAGGAAGGACCAATGAACGGTATCATAGGCTTTATGGAAATCGATCTTGAAGAACACCGCACGGAGGTGTTTGCTCTTAACCTCATGGATAATCTCATGGAGGGCAAGGATCCCATCCAAGATATATCTCCCTTTCGTGAAGGACGACTGGTTCGGATGATGAATCCGGGGAGAAATAAGGGCCACCCTAGTGGCGTACCCTTTCGTGAGGATCCGAAATATCACATTGAGCACTGTGATAGGGCGGAATTGTCTAATGTCCGCCGCACCCGGTACCTTGGGAATCAAGGAAATAATTCCGTAGTTAAGTCGGGACACATCTAGGGTTCCCCTAGAAAATTCGTTGAAAAGATGAAGGATGATATCCTTAACCATCGGCCAGAAAGCTTGAAAAAACCGGATCGGCAAGCCATCGGGGCCTGGGGCCGAGGTCGAGTTCATAGCTTGACAAAAGCCTCAACGTCCGCAGCATCGAAGGGGGCAAGCAGGATCGCATTTTCCTCGGGGGAAATCTGTTGGTTGCGCGACCAGATGTGGTCGGCAAGGGCGACACCATTTCGCGGTCGCCCCTGAAATAGTGACTTGTAAAAGTCATCAGCTAGCAGGAGGATAGCCTGGGGGTCCTGAAACAACTGTCCACCCTCCCAAAGGAGGGGGATGGAACAACGTCGCCTACGGCCATTGGCGATAGCCTGGAAGTAAGCCGTGTTGGCATCCCCAAATAGCACCCAGTTAATGGAGCCGCGTTGGCGCCAAAACTCTTCCTCCTTGAAGTAAATCTCCATGAGGGAATCCTCCAAATTATATCTATGCATCCATTCCTCAGCGGAGATCCCTGCGATATCTGCACGGAGGTCAAGAGCCCGGATCTCCTCGAGGAGGGAGGCCTTCTGAATCCGAAGATCTCTCCCAATGTTCGCCCCCATCCCTTCATAAACTGTCGGGGTCGTTTGGACAAATGATGCCACTCATCGAGGATCAACAGCTGCCTATGGGGCTCAGCGCGAGCTGAGACCCAGTGGGTCTGGACAGCTTCCATAAAGCCTGGTTGCCTGAGCCAGAAATTCTCGAAACGGAACCGCGGGGGAGGGCGCGGTCGTTCATCCATAGAAGCTAAGAGGAGAGGAACATGGTCCGACCCAATACGGGTAATAGCCTGGAGAGATGCCAAAGGGAACCGGAGTTCCCAATTGGGGGAGACAAACACCCGATCAAGCACACTAAGAGTCGGGGAAACCTATCTATTAGTCCAGGTAAATCTCGCCCCGACCCTGTCTAGCTCAAGGAGACCCAGATCCGCAACCCAGTCATTGAAACGACGCATCTCTGCCAAGTCCACCCGAGAGTTATTCTTCTCCTCGGCGGACCGAAGGAGGTTGAAGTTGCCTCCAACCATGACCGGGAGGGTCGTGGAAGAGATCTTGGCATGAAGTTCCGCCAAGAAAGCGGCGGACCGACTGTGATCGGCCGGGCCATAGACCACGATGATCTCCCATTTGAAGTTCACGTCGCGTTCCCAGACTTCCATACTAACAAAGTGGGCTCCACGGTCCATGGAGCCCACCTCAAAGGTGGCATCCTTCACACCTAAAAGGATGCCACCGGAGTGACCTGTCACCCCACTAGATGGCGGCCAGTGCCAGGCAAAGAGATGTCTACTGAGACGCTCAAGTTCCACAAGAAAGAACTCAGTGCGCATTGTCTCTTGGATCGCCACTAAATCTATGGCTTCATCACGCATGTATTCTATGAGCTGCCTGCGGCGGCCATCATGGCCGAAGCCCCCCAGGTTCCAAAATAAAGCGCGCATGATCACTCACCTAACGGGTCCTCCCTGGACCCAACTGTAGAGGCAGCACTAAGAGCACGGCGTAACTGAGTAGTACAAGATCGAGTTCGGCCACGAACCTCGCCTGGGTCGGCCTCAGAGAGGACCCGACCTCGGGGACGGCGAGGTGGAGGGGTGGGGGCCTCCGCAACTGCTGCCGCCTCGCGAGCCCTAGTGGCTGTGAGGTGGCCCTCCAGGATCTCTTTGGCCTGGAGGGACGCAAGCTGCTCAAGGACCAGGCCCTTCTCGCCACGGAAAACAATAGCTGAATCAGCCGCTACCTTGGCAAGGTGACTAAGAGGAACCCCAGCAAGAGAGGAGAAGGACGCATCGCAGATATCATCGGAATCAGAACAAGGGGCCTGGGAATCGGACGAACCTGTGTCAAGGTTGCGGATGGAGGCGCGTCGCGAAGCCTTCTCCACCGTGTTCGGGGAGGCCCCGGACAGTCCCGTCGCCGTCCCAAGCCTGGCACTCTTCCGGGCAGACGACACCGGGGTAGAGGCCGAACGAGGGCGGCCCCGAGACCTGGGAGGCCTGGAGGGAGACGGGGGAAGCGGGACCACGGAGACCTCCGGAGGCGTTGGCGCCGAGAGGTCCTCCCGGCCTGGCGCCGGAGACACCAGCCGCGGGAAGGAAGGAGGGCAAACCTCCATGTTGCTCCGGCTGACCTCGCTCCCCTCCTCCTCAGATACGGACAACGGAGGGAGGAAGGGGGGAGGGAGGGTGGCGCCAGGAGGGAGGGTGATGGCCTCGTCGAGCATGGCCGTGATGGCCGCAATGTCCTCAGACTCGTCCCCAGGGTCGGCGTCGAAGGGGCCCTGACCCATGTTGTGAGTGGTCGAGGGGTGAGAGGAGCCAGCAGGAGGAATGGCATCCCCAGAGTCAGTCGAGTCGTCGTCAGAGGCCTCAGAACGGGGAGAGTCGCGACGAGGCACACGGGGGGAGCCTTGAGCATTAGCGCCCCCACCTGAACCTGGCCCGACGCCATCTCCCGCCTCCGGGTTGAGGGGATCGGAGGGAGTCCCACCCTCAACGGAAACGAGCAGGTCGTAGCCAACGTCGTTGAAGAACATCCGGATCGTCGTCTTGAGCTTGGAAGGATCGGGGGACTTGATCTGCATCCGCACAGCAGGGCCCTTGGGCAGAGAGGCGCTGTCGACCGCCACGAACTTGCCCAACAGGCGGGACAAGCCGTGGAGGACACCCTCGTCGCGAGCCGGCGTGGGAAGCCCGCGAATCTGCACCCACACCCTGGACAGGGTGGCCACCGCCAGAGGGTCCACCGACGGGATCGCGATGCGGACTTGAGAGCTGGTTGAGGGCGAGCGTGAGTCTGGCGCTGTGGGTGCCGTAGCGGAGGCTGGCCGGGTCCGGAAAGACCGTCGTGAACTCCCGGTCCGAGATCCGGGTCACCTACCAATCCCAGTTGGGGTTGAACAGGTGGCGAAGCTCCTCAGAGATGATGGCCGGGGAAGCGGTCCGGCCATCCAGGACCGAGATGAGAGCGGTCATGGGCGGGGTGGCCCGGGACTCAGGAAGGTCCATCTGAAAGAAGCCCAAATCATCCAACACATACCCGAACAACCCAAGTGCCCAAGTGGGCTGGTGCACCGGGCAGAGGGCAGCGGGGTGATCTGTCCTCTAGCATAGGTAGCAAGTTGGTGCCTTAGGGCAATCTCCCTGACAGTGCCCGGCCACCCCACAGTTGAATGACCGCCACCACCGGAGGGTTGGTAATGGAGGAGGCCGGGCCACCCGACCGAGGGTGGTTGCCTCGCTTCTTCTACGACCATTCTATGTGATGATGACGCGGATCAGCGCGCTGCCATGCGGGAACCTCGGCGTCTTCTCCGTCAATCTGTGCTCCCGCACCATGGAGTTGTGGGTGCTCGACGACTACTCCGGCGGTCCCTGAGCCCGAGGGAGCTGGCGGCTCAAGGAAAGGATCAGCCTGATCAACTGGGACGGGTCCGACCTGTCGTGGACGTTGTTGACGGACAGCCCGCTGGAGGCGGTGGAGGATGCTGAGGAGGGCGAGGAGCTCTTGCTCAAGCAGTTGGACGGCCTAATCGACGCGTGCAACATCCGGCGCAAAGCGTGGCGCCCTATGGACAGGGCTACATTTGTGGTCATGCACAGGAAGAGCGTTTTGCAAGACCAAGCAAGCTTCGGAAATGCAGCACGGCCTCTTCGTAAGTATGTCGACTGGCATGGGCAACGTTTCTATTGCCTTAAGTGAATTCTGCTAGTCTTTTCTTCTGCAGTTCAAGTGGCATTATATGCAGAGACAACAGACAAGTCTGAAACTTTGAATATTCGTTCAGAAAGATCATAGTTCTGCATTTATTTGAGAGAGAAAATGGTTTTCGTCTCTCAAATTTATTCAAGCAAGCTTCGGAGGCGCGACACGGCCTCTTTGCAAGTATGCGGACTGGTATGGGCGACGTTTCTATTGCCTTTAGTGAATTCTGCTAGTCTTTTCTTCTGCAGTTCAAGTGGCATTATATGCAGAGACAAGTCTGAAACTTTGAATATTGTTCAAAAATATCTCATACTGCACTTATTTGAGAAAGAAATGTTTTCTGTCTCCCAAATTCATGCAAGGTTTACTCTTTATCCCTCAGTTTCAAAACCGGAAATCTTGACCCCTGAACTTTTCAATTCAGTTAAATTGAGTCCCCTGTGACCCAAAGAGGCTTTTTCGATGACATGCAATAGCATCTAATTTAGGCATTCCACCGCATTCGCGTGTCTGTATCTGTCAGCATGAGCATAATTAAAACATGCACCAATATATAGATGTGGACGTTGTCCGCCTGCATCTCTAATCTAATTATGTGAAGATGACTAGTTGTGAATAATTTTATAATTCACATCTCATGTGAGATTTAGTTTTTGGACGCTCATAACGAGCGAAAAGCAGCCCAGAAGTGTATTTTGCGTGAACGCCAGCTGGCATCGATCATCCAGCAATCCAAGCGAGCATGCGACACCCGAGCATGTACACCATCAGAACGGCCCCATGTGATGCGAAGACTTTTGCCAGTGAGCGAACACGCTAACGCACTTGCATGATCGCGAGGCCGAAAAGGGTCAGGCTCATATAGCTCCTCCAGCCAGAACCTTGTGCTATATTATGAACTTTGGAAAACAAAAATCAATTAGAATCGGGAAGAAAAAAATCCTGAGTCCCAGATTCTTTCAGCTAAAAATTGCCATGTCTATGAAGCAAACCTAACCAGATAAAAAGTCAACATATACTAAAATTTGCCATCAAAACAACTATCTAACATTATATACATGAAAAGGCATGGTACTCATGGTAAAATTAGAAGATTGTTCTCTAACTCATGGCAAAATTTATAGGCAGATGACAAATTTAGAAAAAAAATGGTGTTCCTAAATCATGGCAAATGTAGGGATTTTGTCCTCTAAAGCATGGCAAATTTTAGAAAATGTTAATATTAGTGATCTAAACGATCTTATATTTCTTTGCAGAGGGAGTATAAAACTATTTTTCATGAATGAAGGCAAGGTTAGAAAAGAAAAAAAAAAGTCGCATGGAAAATTTAGACAATTATTTTCCTAAATCGTGGCAAATTGGGAAAACTTGTAACGGTGACATGGCAATGTTTGAAGATTTGTGTTTTATAAGGCATTGCAGTTTGTAGGAAAAGATGTAATGGTCACATGGCAAATATAGTTGTACATCAATGCAAGTAATATTGTTTGTAATAAAATCTGGAAAATCATGGAAACATGGCAAATTTTGAAAGAGAAAAATGGTGTACACATCATGACAACTTTGGAAAAAATTGTTTTCGAAGACATGGAAATTTAAAAAAAAGTTTGCATAGGTCACATGGAAAATTTAGATGTTTTTGTTTCCATTCATGATGGCAAAATCTGAAATTGTTGTGATGTTTCACATGGCAAAGTTTAGTTTTTTTCGAATATGATGGCAAATTTAGAAAATGTGTGTGATGTTCACATGGAAAAATAAAAAATGATTCATTTTATTGCCACTAATTGATATGTTATGATGGGTCTTTTTTCTGCTACCTAATTGCCACCTTAATTGTATCGGTTGCCATGATAATTCAAAATGACTTGCCATGTGTTGTGAAGAAAAGCTACCAGCTAGTGGGATGATAATTTGCCGTTTTAGAAATAAAATATGCATATCCAAAGTTGTCATGTAACAAAACAGAAAAGGAACTACTAATTGCCATGGTGTCAAAAATTTAGTTGACATGCCAACAAAATTGAAGATGACATGGCAAACGCATCTTAAGTCGCCATGGGAAACACATCATAATTTGCAATTATTTCTGTGGTCAAAAATATAAAATGTTGCCACTACAAAAAATGCAAGCTAATTGCCATGAGTAGGAGTTTACAAGTTGTGCATACCGTTGAGTGAAAAATGATCGGTGTTGCTTCATAATACTATTGAACATGTAGAGCATCAGGGCAAGCCGTGGAAGAACTACAATATAGAAAATGCGGTAACTCTGTTTTCTGCCCCACCTGAAGCTAGCTCCATGTGTTGCATATCCTCCCGAGATGGACATCTGTTGGTGCTCCTTGCTTATTTGTGACACCGCTACATGTCATTTGCTGATGCTCCACAGCGTCAGCGCCAGTGCCCCCTCTCGACGCGCCCAGCACTGAAGACCCTCTGTTGCTGCTCAACCACGCCAGCGTCGGCACAGTCCTCTACTGCAACTCGCCCCCGAATAGGGCCATCATAAATCCGCCATTTGGCGCGTTCGTCTTCTCAAATCTCCATGGTAGTTGTGCAAATAGAGCATCTGCGCGCGCTACGGGTGCTGGGAGAGGCCTAAAGCTGGGAAAGAGACACGTTTGCCGGCGGCGCCCGTGAGCATCGGAAGTGAGGGAGAAGACGATGACCGAGATCATGAGAGGTGCAGTGCCATGGAGGATGGCCCGGGCATCCTGTAGATGGTCATCGCCGGCGGCGGCGAGAGATGCTGATGCGGAGCATCCCACGATCATCCCCATGGACCTACAACCGTCTCATCAAGAGCCAAGAGGACCCATGACACGAGCACGAGCTAGAGCTCTTGAGAACGAGGTGACTTCTTTCCTTAGTGATATCACATATGATCCACTCGAGACATGGCTGCTACCTAAGTCCGATATGCTATGTGTGATCAGGTGTCAAGAGGAGCATCCCGAAGATGTACGTGAAGACGGACAAGCCGCCAAGTCCACGGATGAAGAAGACCACCGGAAGGAGGTGAAGATGGCTATAGGGCCCGGACATCCGGCCCCCAAGCCCGGACATCCGGCTCCTCAGGAACCCCCGGACATCCGGCTCCCCCAGCCCGGATATCCGACCCCGACGACCAGGGACACCCGTGGGTTGGCCACTTTGGCCCGGACATCCGGCCTCCCGCGACGCCCCGGACATCCGGCCACCAGCCCGGATATCCGGACTCCGCTATCCAGAGAACCACCGAAGCCTGCCCCGCCAGCCCGGACATCCGGCCACCCAGCCCGGACATCCGGCTCCTCCTGAAGCCCCGGACATCCGGCCCGACGCTCGGACATCCGGCCTCACCTACGCGTGAACAGTGAAGGGTCGAAGCCCATGTACCCTTTCAACCCCTTAGACTATATATATACTCCATCCCCTTCCTTTTTCTAGGGTTAGCGTTGGTTTAGCTCATATGTGAGATAGAGCTTCGCTCATCCATACCGGATCGTCTCTTCGAGAGTGACCGCGGCCCCTCTACGGAGAAGATCCTCGTGGATTCAAGACCTCCTCACGGAGAAGACCCCATCAAGACCTCCTATCGGAGAAGAGCCTGTTACTTTGTATCGTCCTTTGTTGACCTTGGATCATCGTGTATCTCTTTGTGTTCATCGATCTAGCATATGTGTGATCTATTTCTTGTTGGTTGAGTGTTTCTCTCGTATTTCCCCTCGTTTTCCCCTTGTGTTCGTCGTGTTCATCATAGGGATCCGCTCCTTTCGTGAAAGATCGGCCGTCTCGGGTTTCACCCCGTGTCATCTTGGTATCATGAGCCACGTTGATCACGATTTCGGAGCCCCCTCTCTTTGTTTTCTAGCTTGATTTTGTTGTTTTTCGCCCTAATTCAAAAATTGCCCCACAAAAATAGCCCCAAAAATTTTTGTGATTTGTTGGTGTGATGAAGTTTTGTTGGATTTGATCCGCAGATTTCGTGTGTTGCAGGTAGATCTAGCATTCCCCCACCTTTTCTCCAATTTCCATCCACAAAATCGTCCCAATTTTGCCCGAATTTGACCTCTCCACGCGGTGTTCTTCGAAAAAGTCCTCGGATCACGAGCCCGGACATCCGGCCCGAACAGCCCGGACATCCGGCAATCACCCCAGACATCCGGCCCCTGGCAGCAAAACCACCAATCCACCATCCTTTTCCCGACCAACTCTCGCCAAATTTTGTCCCGGTGCCACATACACTTCCGCATAACTCCACCACTTCCGCATAACACCACTATAGCATTTCCCGCTACCAACTCCGACAATTTTGCCCAATTTTGCTTTGAGAATTTGAGCTATGGTTTCGTGTCCTTTTGTATTTCGGCTATCTAGGTACGGTTCAACATCAACATCACCACCGCTCATCTTCGTCAAGGACTACTACGAATGGCTACATCAACATCACTTGGGTATCACCTTCACCTTGGATATCAACTTGGTACCGTGATATCATCATACTCTTTTGCAATTGCATTGATAACCCCATGGCCTTACTTTTGCGTCACTTACCCATCGAGACTAGCCCTTGAGTATTGCCGGCAACGTGACTTGTGCACATTAGTGTTCATACTTCCCATAGCATACATACTATCTTCGTGTTACATATCTCTGTATCATCACTTGTGTCACAAAGTTGTTGTCGCATACACAATTGCTATCTTGGTTCGTGAAACATTGCATGAGAAAAGAGCTCAAACATCAAAGAGCCAAACAAGCTTTTAAGCAAAATAGGAAAGATAGGCAAAGAGCTTATAAACAAGAACCATAGCATCTTACAACATTAAGATTGTCATATTCGATCATTTTGGATCAACGCATAGAAACATCATACATATAGCATACGTGGGATAGAAGTCGTTGCATTTTTGCTTAGTAGGTTGTGCACAAGTTCGTATCCGCCTATTATGCAATCATGCTAGCGTCTCTCTAGTGTTGTGCAACAAGAGCATCTTGGTGAATTCCACATTTTGGCTCATCCTTGGTTGCATAACCCCATCTTATCTATTTGCGTGTGTGTTTCCGTGTATCATATCTTGCTATTGGTCTACTTGTTGCATTTGCAAATTTGTGAATCTTTTCCAACATTATTGAGTCTCACTTACAATTGCATCAAATTTTGTGCCACCATCCTAACCGAGCTCCACCATAAGCTTTTACTTGTGTAGGTGTGAGAACCGACAAGAATTGGTACCAATTGTGCTATTTCCTTGCTATACATTGGAGTCATCTTTGATCCATTGTCAACATCGGTCAAGGTACATTGGATATTGGTTCTTTCCTTTCTCCCACTCACATATCTTTGTTTGGAATGATGGATAGGCCAAGTACTTCTACCAACCCCCTCTTATTGGAGCAAGACGACGACATGTCTTCCTTCGTCACCAAGAATCAACTATTTGGTGCACAACGGGCTTTGCATCAAGAGCAACTTGCTTTGGGCGACCGCATCGACAATCTCGCCTCTGACCTCTGACAATCCGAGAACCGTACAAGGGATTACTTCGACAACAAGCTCGACGAACACAAGCACGAGAATGACACAAGAATGGATGAGATTCAAGCTTTGTTGCTTCGTTCGTCTCCTTCGACTTCGTCAAGAAGGAGCCGCTCAAGTCGACACTCCGACGACACCATCTCCAGGTCAAGTACACCGACATCGAACACTCTTCGTCGTGCCGCGCGTCAAGATTGTCAAGCAAATCACAATCCTCTACACGACCACGACTCTCAAGAGCATCGACATCGCCAAAACCAAACCGCTTTCGCACAAGCACAAGAACGTCAACGTCAACGACAACAAGAACAAGAGGAGCGAGCGCGACAACATCAAGATGCACAAGACGCCGAGGCGGAACGCGAACAACAACGACTCCGTGAAGCTCAAGCACTTGAGGCGCAACGTGCACTTAGTGATTCAAGTCGTGCCGTAGCCGATCGAGGCCGACAAGCTCGTCTCCAACAAGAAGCACTTCGCGATGAAGCTCAAGAACAAATTTACCAAGACCGCGTGCATCGACAAGCTCTTCGTCAAGATAGACAAGCTCCTCCTCAAGCGCGACAAGAATGTCAAGTCCCTCGAGAGCAAGAAGACAATGGACACAATCATCGCCAAGAGAAACATGAGGTCGACAATCCTCCTCGCCAAGAGCAACATGAGGTCGACAATCCTCCTCACCAAGAGCAACATGAGGTCGACAATCCTCCTCGACAAGAGCGACTTGACAATGTCAATCCTAGACGACATGAACGTCATCATCCCCGACCCCAACACAATGAAGAGCAACGATATGGCAAGCTAAAGTTCACCATGCCCAAGTTCAACGGAAGCAATGACCCCGAAGAGTACATCTCATGGGCATTGAAGGTTGACAAAATCTTCCGCTTGCACAACTATGAAGAAGAGAACAAGATCGCAATGGCATCCCTAGAATTCCAAGACTACGTCCTCATTTGGTGGGAACAAGTCATTGAGCGCCGAGCGGCAAGAGGTGAACCACCCATCACCACTTGGAGACAAATGAAGGATGTCATGAGAGCACGGTTTGTGCCAAACTACTACAACCGCGACCTCTTCAAGAAACTTCAACAACTCAAACAAGGAACCAAGAGCGTTGAAGAGTACTACAAGGAAATGGAGATTGCCATGATACGAGCCAACGTCAAGGAAGATGATGAGCAAACTATGGCAAGGTTCTTGAATGGACTCAATCATCCTATCAAGAAGATCGCCGACTTCCAACCATACTCGACCCTCATCGAGTTAGTGCACCAATTTACCAAAGCGGAACGGCAAGTACAAGACGATTTCAAGTATGCCAAGTTCTCATCCAAGTCCTATGGCCTCTCCAACAATCACGCTTCAACGACTCCAACACCTTCTACCTCAACCAAGACTTCTACAAGCAACGGCGACAAGTCAAGTTACAAGAAAGCTTCGACAAGCACAAGTCGTCCTCCTACTACAAGCAACTTTAAGAAAGCGTCATCATCATCTACTCCAACCGATGAGACCGTCAAGACAAGTTCTATCAAATGCTTCACATGCGGAGGCCGAGGCCATAAGTCCTTCGAGTGCACAAACAAGCGCACCATGATCCTCAACGACGACGGAACCTATGACTCCATGAGCGAAGGAGAAATGGAAGCTCTTGAGCAAGTGGCCATGCACCGACAAGTGAACAATGAAGATGAAGATGACCAAGTCTTTTGCGATGAAGATTCAAGTCCCGCACTTGTTGTCTCCAAGGTTTTGACTCTTCAACATCAACAAGACGAAGATCAAAGATGCCATATCTTCCACACAAAGGTCGGCATCAATGGACGTTCCGTCAAGGTCATCATCGATGGAGGTAGTTGCCACAACTTAGCAAGTGAAGAACTTTGCTCCAAGCTCCAATTGGTCAAAATGAAGCACCCTCACCCCTACAAGGTTCAATGGCTAAGCGACACCGGCACCATACAAGTCGAACATAGAGTACAAGTCTCTTTCAAGATCGGCGCCTACGAAGACACTTTGGAGTGTGATGTCCTTCCGATGACCGTGTGCCACCTCCTCCTTGGACGGCCATGGCAATTTGACTGAGGTGTCATTCACAATGGGCGTACAAATCACTATAGCTTCAAGATGAAAGGGAAAGAGTTCGTGCTACGTCCTATGTACCCAAGCCAAGTGCTCGCCGACAAGCAAGCCACCTATCGTGGAGAGAATAGTGAGAGAGTGAGCCACCAAAAAGAGAGTGAGCGCCACAAGCCCAAATTGAGTGCCTCCACGATGAGCGACAAGAAAAACTTAGTTCTCTTTGGCACCAAACGTGAGATGATAGAAGTGTGTGAGAACCCATCAAGTGTCCTACACTATGTCCTACTATGCAAGGACGAGTTCACAAAAACTAACAACTCTCACGATCTACCTTTGGTGTTATCTTCTCTATTGCAGGAATTCCAAGATGTTTTCCCCGATGAGCTACCTCCGGGTCTACCTCCACTACGAGGCATTGAGCACCGAATTGATCTCATCCCCGGAGCGCCGCTTCCCAACAAAGCTCCATACCGCGTCAACCCCGAAGAAACCAAAGAAATACAAAGGCAAGTAAAGCATCTCATAGACCATGGACATGTGCGTGAAAGTTTGAGTCCTTGTGCCGTACCGGTCATTCTTGTACCAAAACGTGACGGTAGCTTTCGCATGTGCTCCGATTGTAGACCTATCAATGCTATCACCGTTAGATATAGGTACCCCATTCCACGCCTTGATGATATGCTTGATGAACTTAGCGGTGCCACTATCTTTTCCAAAATTGATCTTAAAAGTGGTTACTATCAAATCCGCATTCAAGAGGGTGATGAATGGAAAACCTCTTTCAAAACAAAGTTTGGTCTCTATGAATGGTTAGTCATGCCTATGGGTTTATCGGAAGCACCCGGTACTTTCATGCGTCTTATGCATTATGTCTTTCGCCCTTACATTGGTGAATTTGTTGTTGTCTACTTCGATGATATACTTGTGTTTAGCAAATCTCTCAAAGAGCATGTCACCCACCTTCGCATCGTGCTACAAACTCTTTGAAAAGTGCAACTTTATGCTAATATGGAAAAATGCCTATTTGGTGTTGATAAGCTTATTTTCTTGGGTTTCGTAGTTTCTTCTAAGGGTGTTCATGTTAATGAAACTAAGATCAATGCTATTAAAACTTGGCCCCAACCAACCAATTTGCAACAAGTGCGTAGTTTTCTTGGTTTAGCTGGTTTCTACCGTAGATTTGTGAAGGATTTTAGCACTATTGCTTCACCTTTGCATGCTTTGAGTAAGAAAAATGCACCGTTTGTTTGGGGAACATCTCGAGATATTGCTTTCAATGAGCTTACGAATTTTCTTACTCATGCCCCCGTGCTTGCATTACCCAATTTTGACAAGCCTTTCTAAATTCATTGCGATGCTAGTGGTAATGGCATAGGAGGTGTGTTAACACAAGAGAAGCGCCCCATTGCATACTTTAGTGAGAAACTCTCCGGAGCGCAACTCAATTACCCCATCTACGACAAAGAGCTATATGCTTTAGTGCGAGTTTTGCGTGAATGGGAACATTACCTTCGCCCACATGAATTCATCATCCATACCGACCATGAAACACTTAAATACCTTAAGGGTCAAACTAAGTTGAACAAGCGTCATGCTAAATGGAGTGAATTTATTGAATCATTTCCTTATGTCATCAAGTACATTAAGGGTAAAGAAAATGTTGTGGCAGATGCGCTTTCCCATATATGCATGCTTGTCACTACACTTGAGTTGAATGTCATTGGTTTTGAGCATATCAAAGAATTGTATGAACATGATCCTACATTTGCAATACCATATGCCAAGTGTTTGATGCATACTTCTTGGGATCGATACTACATCAAAGATGGATATCTTATGAGAGCTAACAAACTTTGCATCCCCGAGTCCTCTTTGTGTTTGTTGCTTTTGCAGGAATCTCATGGCGGTGGACTCATGGGACACTTCGGACGCGAAAAGACATTTGCTACACTCTCCAAGAATTACTTTTGGCCCAAGATGCATCGCGACGTCAATTGCCTCACTAACCGGTGTTCTACATGTCGCAAAGCTAAGTCCAAAGCACAATCTCATGGCCTCTATATGCCACTTCCAATTCCATATCAACCATGGGAAGATGTTAGTATGGACTTTGTACTTGGTTTGCCTAGAGCGCGAAATGGCAAAGATTCCGTTTTTGTTGTTGTGGATCGTTTCTCCAAAATGGCTCATTTCATTCCTTGCAACAAGATAGACGGTGCTTCACATATTGCAAATTTGTTTTCTAGGGAAATCTTGCGCCTTCATGGAGTGCCAAAGACGATTGTCTCGGACCGCGACGTCAAGTTCTTGAGTTACTTTTGGAAGACCTTGTGCGCCAAGCTCGGAATCAAGCTTCTCTTCTCCTCGGCATACCACCCACAAACCGACGGCCAAACGGAGGTGACCAACCGTACGCTCTCCATCCTACTACGCGTGTTGATAAAGAAGAACATCAAGGAGTGGGAAGAGTGCCTACCCATCGCCGAGTACGCCTACAACCGAGCAAGACATTCCACTACCGGCAAGTCCCCCTTCGAGGTCGTCTATGGCTTCAACCCATTGTCCCCATTGGACATTCTACCTCTTCCGCTTCAAGAGCGCACAAACTTGGACGCGAGTGCCCGAGCCAACTTCCTCAAGAAGATGCATGAAGATACAAGGAACACCATCGAGCGCCAAGTACAACGACTCGCGACCAAGCTCAACGTCAACAAGCAACCCATGATGTTCCATGTTGGAGGTCTTGTGTGGCTACACCTTCGCAAGGATCGCTTCCCCAATGAACGCAAGTCCAAGCTACTACCCCGAGCGGATGGACCCTTCAAGGTGCTTGCACGCTACAACAACAATGCATACAAGATCGACATCCCACGCGACAAGTACTCCGTGAGAGACATCTTCAACATCAAAGATCTCTCCCCGTACCATGGTGATGAGGATTTCGATCCGAGGTCGGATCTTTCCCAAGGGAGGGGAGATGATGCGGAGCATCCCACGATCATCCCCATGGACCTACAACCGTCTCATCAAGAGCCAAGAGGACCCATGACACGAGCACGAGCTAGAGCTCTCGAGAACGAGGTGACTTCTTTCCTTAGTGATATCACATATGATCCACTCGAGACATGGCTACTACCTAAGTCCGATATGCTATGTGTGATCAGGTGTCAAGAGGAGCATCCCGAAGACGTACGTGAAGACGGACAAGCCGCCAAGTCCACGGATGAAGAAGACCATCGGAAGGAGGTGAAGATGGCTACAGGGCCCGGACATCCGGCCCCCAAGCCCGGACATCTGGCCCCCCCAACCCGGATATCCGGCCCCGACGACCAGGGACACCCGTGGGTTGGCCACTTTGGCCCGGACATCCGGCCGCCAGCCCGGACATCCGGCCTCCCGCGACGCCCCGGACATCCGGCCACCAGCCCGGATATCCAGACTCCGCTATCCAGAGAACCACCGAAGCCTGCCCCGCCAGCCCGGACATCCGGCCACCCAGCCCGGACATCCGGCTCCTCCTGAAGCCCCGGACATCCGGCCCGACACCCGGACATCCGGCCTCACCTGCGCGTGAACAGTGAAGGGCCGAAGCCCATGTACCCTCTCAACCCCTTAGACTATATATACTCCATCCCCTTCCTTTTTTCTAGGGTTAGCGTTGGTTTAGCTCATATGTGAGATAGAGCTTCGCTCATCCATACCGGATCGTCTCTTCGAGAGTGACCGCGGCCCCTCTACGGAGAAGATCCTCGTGGATTCAAGACCTCCTCACGGAGAAGACCCCATCAAGACCTCCTATCGGAGAAGAACCGGTTACTTTGTATCGTCCTTTGTTGACCTTGGATCATCGTGTATCTCTTTGTGTTCATCGATCTAGCATATGTGTGATCTATTTCTTGTTGGTTGAGTGTTTCTCTCGTATTTCCCCTCGTTTTCTCCTTGTGTTCGTCGTGTTCATCGTAGGGATCCGCTCCTTTCGTGAAAGATCGGCCGTCTCGGGTTTCACCCCGTATCAGATGGGTGGTGAACTGGTGGGTGGGTGGATCGATTCGCCGAAGTGCATGGACTTGGGGAAGAGCAGAGACAAGGATGGGACAAGAAAGTGAGGTTGACTAACAGCTTCGGGTTAGAGATAACTTGTGGTGGCGGATCAATGGCATCGATGGTGTCGCGCAAAAAAGTTTCGTTAACATTGTCATAGTTTTTTTGGCCGATAACTACTCGGAGTGTGGCGTTTTGACATATGGGAGCATATACTCCTGGATTTTAAAATGTGTTCTAAACATATTTTGAAATGTCACAAAATTCTGAGAAAATTATTCTCGCGTATCTGACATTCTACGTGCATACAAACTCGTTTCGTGGAAAACCGACAACTTTTGTGTCACATACAAAAAAACACAAAATTTAGTGTTAAAAAGGCTTTTCATGAGACTTTTTTTACCTTATTTACACAAGGCATATAAAATGTCGGTTTTTCACAAAACTTGGCATGCACACATACAATGTTGAGATGTGAGCGTAAAATTTGTGTTTGAATTTTTTGACATTTTGAAATATGTTCATCGGCAGGAGCATATGTTCCCATGTGCCAAAATGAATTTCCAATTTTAGTGATATTTCTTTTTTTTTAACATCAATACAGACACAGACGCTCGTATATATACGTGCATACAATCCACCCCTATGAACGCACACCCTATCCCTATGAGCACCTTCTAGAGACTGCGCCGGCATATCATCTTGACATTTTGGTGATATTTCTTAATAGTATAACTTGGTTATTATTTTGAGAATCACTCGTGACACGTCATTTATTCATATGTTATGACGTAAGTAGTATGAGTTACCTGATTATTGAACAGACCGTCATATGTACGATTTGTTTACGTCGAGGCTCCTACCTCCACACCCCAAACCAAATCCACTCGCAGAAAATTCATGGCTTCTGGCGGGAAGGGATTCAGTAGACGTATTATGCCAATTTGCTACCCAAATTCATATGTCCGCTTCGATGTTACAGAGAACTGTATCGCAGCAATTATAGTTTTCGTTAGTGCTTCATTTTGCAAACTGATAATCATATAGACCAGATAAAAAATGGCCACGCAAATCCAGAGAAAAGGCCAAAACAAAACATAAACCTAACATTAGGTTATATCTTCAATGTCTACAATGTGCATTCACAAGGATTCAAATGCAAGTTACTGGAGCAAATCAGACAAGCTCCATGGAGACTTGCTCGGAAACGTTTCATGTTGGACAGTAAGTTGACAACTGGCAGCTTACTCCACCTCTTCCAAGAAATCCTTGATCTCCGCTGGAGTTAGAACTCTGCATTTTTTGTACGGTTCGTGTTACTAGTCAGAATGTAGACATGAATTTGTACTCTAATCAAACAGCCCTATAATGGCAGTTACAACCAATAAAACGGGAGCATAGAAGCACAAACATATTGGACATATACTCAAAACAGCAGGAAAGTTATAATGACATTGCATCTGATAATTATGTTGAAAACAGCATAATTGACTTTGTATACATACTTGAATTCACGGTCAGCTCGAATAACTCCAATTTCAATGTTGTTGGCAGAGATTTGACCTTCATATCTGCGAGTCCAAGAACAGTCAGTACTCAATATAGATACCGAATTGGCGACATACGTCATCTACTAGAAAAATGTAGCTACCCTTCTTTCAGAGTCAAAATTGCAGTATGGATGGCATCATCAAGCTCCATATCTTCCGTGTATCTATAAGTAAAAGGTATGTCAGTTAAATCATATGATCATGGAAAAAGGAAGAGAGAAAAAGAACCTTGGCGACATACATGCTGCTTGTATTAATGAACGGATGGAAGATTAAACAGCATATAATGCAATTTATTATGATCATCAGATTAAAAAAACACTGAAGCCTTAACAGTGACGAATACTAGTGCTAGGATAGATAGATCCTCCACCTACCTTTTCTCAAGAAAAGTCTTTGCATTTGACACATTCTTTCCCATAGCTGATGCTTTCCAGGAGAAGTAAGACCCTGATGGGTCAACCTAAAGAAACAATCAACAATGAGAAATCCAGCATTTTTATTAGCTTATACCATAACAATATATGATGGGTGAAATATCAGTCATAAGTAGTGAGTGGTAAACCCAATAATACACATCTGGTGCCTTATTATTAAGATGCAACTGAATCTGGAATAGTGGGAAGGAAAATAGCAAGGTCTCTATCATGTAGCTCTTTGCACATACCTGATACAACTGCGGGCCATTGTCATCATAACCAGCAATCAACAGTGATACACCAAATGGTCTTACGCCACTGCAGGAATAAGGTTATGAGTATAACACTGTTACATGGTATGTACAAGGAGTAAAATATAGTACTGGTTTCTAACATGATGATGCACGCCTCAATAAGTATAAATTTCTATAACATTCGCAATACATTTCTATAAAGTTTGAACTGAACGTTCGGCTGTCATACGCAAAAATGTTTTGGTTATCGGTCATCAGGGGAGTGGAAATTAATTGGCGAATGGACCGATTAACTGAATCACTCGCTAGTTTTTCCAGGGCCACACCAGCATATACCTAGATTATTCTACTTCAAGGAGTTCTCACACTCCTGAGGAGACGACGGAGAGATCAGCAGTGGAGGCAACGTCCCGGCGACTTGGGGAGACCTTAAGGTGGACAGGAAATGCAGACTCCAGCGTCTACAGATGAAATGCAGTGGTGAGGGTGCTGTGTGTGTGTGGGGGGGGGGGGGGGGGGGCCCTGCCAGCGTCCAGTCGAATCGACCAGGCAGGGGAGCGGGAGCATGCCCCAAATTTCCAAGCCTAGTCGAATTTGGGGTTCACACTCCCCTGCATAGCCACCCCCCCCCCCCCCAAGCTTATTAGTTGATATAAAGCAAATGACTAATCTAATATGTATAATTAGTATATATGGAAAATTCAATATATTTCAACTTTTTAACGCGATAGCACGGTAGTAGGGCCCACCAGGAATCCTAGGATCCTGAACTGCGACATTACCATATCCACCAGCATATATGTATGTGGCCCCGCAGTCATCTACTTTAAGCCACTAAATGTGAGCCATCTGATTAGACGAACGGTCCATAGGCTTTGCTATTGATATTACTATATATAGAAATTATCAAGCAACTTGTTTTTCTTATAGCAATTTGGGTATAGCAAATGCATGACTGATTTTAACAATTTAACTTCATTAGTAGTATACTTAAAAAAAGGTGTAGAGCATAGTAACATACCCAGATTGAGTGAACTCCTGCATAACAGCAGCAGTCTCTCGGACAAGCTGGGTAACAGGGATGGTTTCCTGCGTTTCGAAATGAACAATAATCAGAAAAAATATTTACATGGGAAATAATAACAGAACATGGGTACAGGTGACCCGCACATTATCCATAGCAATTTATTTAAATGACGTCTTTACCAAATGTTGAAGTTTTTTTAAAGTTAAAACCAAACACTCATGAATATACCTTGTACAACCGATAATACTGCTGTGCCTGCTTCCGACTTTTTCTGACAAGAACACGAAAATCTGGACCCATCCCACTGAAAACAATGAGTAGGTAAGTGCACAGACATGCAACAAGCACTTGGGAGATTGGAAGACACACCAAATGTCAGTAACATCGATTGGAAACTTTATTGATGGAGCCAAGTTGGCAAGCTCAGAGATACAATAAACAATTGGGAAAATATGTGGTTATTCTGATTGCTTAGCTGTTGGCGGTTAGCACTACAAGTCTAGCTGTTGATCTCCAGTGTGCACTTCCATGGTCAAGGAATGCTCTAGGTTAATAACTCGCACCAATGAGTTGACCCTTTTCACATAGTTTGCATGGTAATAACAAACAGAAATTTTCTATTACCTTCTTGCACAGTCATCATGTTGCCTAAAAAGGGTGGGTTATTCATGCTATCTCTGACCAACCCCGCCGCCGTTGAATCCCCGACGGCAGCCCTCTTCCACAGCCCTCCTCCTCCCAGCCAACCACCTCCGGCCATGGCATCCGCAAGCGCTGACCCTGTCGAGCCCCGAGCGACCCTCTCCGGCGACCGCGTGTCCTCTGGCAGCCGCTGGTCGGACTCGGAGAGTGAGTCCTCGCTGCGCTCGTACAGCGAAGTCGCGCGCGCTCCGCCAGCCCCCTCCGCGCCGCTGGCGCCCCCCGCCCGCGGGCCACAGGCCCTGCTCGGGCGCACGCCTCGACCCGCCTTGGTCCTCGCTCAGAGGTACACCGCGTATCTGGCGGAGTCCAGGTCGACGCCGATGGATATCAGCAACCGCGCCGCAGGCATCGGCAGCGCCGCCCGCGCCAGGTCGAAGAGCCCAGCCCGCCCCCGCTGTGCCGGCGCAGCCCCTCCCCGGAGGAGGTCGCGGGACTCTGCTTCCGCTGCCTCGACCACCGCCACTGGGTGCGGGACTGCACCAACGACATCAGATGCCGACGCTACCTCGTCTCCGGCCATGACTCGCGCTCCTGCGACGCCTTCGCCACGCAGCCTCCCCCCACAACTGGCTGCGCCGGACCGGTCGTTCGGGAGCGCTCTCCAGTCCAAGCCACCCCCCCCCCCCCCGCCACCGCCCCCCTCGCCGCCTGCAGCCCAGCAGGTTGCCACGCCGGCGGCGCGCGTGCAGGAGCCAGCCCGTGTGATCATGGCGCACTCTGTCGAGATGGAAGAGGCCGAGGCGGTCTTGAGCCGCGCCATGGTGGCATGCATCACCGGCAACAGGCCGCGCGTGTCCGCCGTCGAGGTCTCCGACGTGCTGCTTGACACCTTCGACCTCGCCGACGGCGACTTCACCATCCATGCCCACCATCCCGAGGACTTCCTAATCCTATTCAGCTCCCACGCAACCAAACGCCGGCTGGACGGCGACCACTTCATCAACTCGCCACGCTTCTCCCTCTCCCTCAGGCCCTGGAGCAAGCTGGCTCACGCCGGTTCCGACGAGTTCGAGTTTTGCGCCGAGCTGGAGCTTCGTGGCATCCCTGCCCAGGCTTGGCACCTCTCCACCGCCGAGCACATCCTGGGAGCGAGCTGCTGGATTGAGCGTCTCCACCCCAACACACGCTCCAGGGTGGACCTGGCCACGTTCCGGCTGGCAGGGCGCACACATTGTCCAGACAGCATTCGCCGCAACGCCATTTTGGAGATTGTTGAGCAGATCCCCGCCCGCCTGAGCTCCGACGCGCCGATCATCAAGACGCTCACATACCTAGTCGCCATCGCGCTGGCGCGCGTAGTATCGACCGGCGCATCGTCCCTCGGCGCCCAACTTGGCACTGGACAAGGTGGAGCGGGCACGCGTGATGATGCCGGCCGTGACCGCGCCCCGCGCCGCCGTGGCCGTAAGCGCCGGCGTACGGATGCGCCACCTGCAGGCCGTGCGGATGGCATGGCCATGGATTCCGCCCTCTGGTGCGTCGGCAACCACGCTGTCCGCGCGGATGGTGTGACCATGGCTCCATCCTGGCCAACTCCCGCCGCGATGGATGCACCGCCGCCCGTACAGCATGCTCGCCGCAGCATGGCCCCGTGGCCGGGTCAGCATGGGCCAACCAACCACCGTCACGCTGCCAGAAAAGGAAGGGGAAGAGGAAAGCAAAAGAGGGCTTTGCCGGTGGACCAGGAGCGTAGCGACGCAGACAAAGCAGAGCCCCACAGGGCGATGACGATTGTGGCAGCTGGTGGCCCATCCTTGACCGTGGGAGCTTTGGTGCAGGAGCCAGCTGGCGACCTGTCATTGGTGGCAGCCACCCCAGAAGCATCTCCAGATTCAAATCAGGCCGAGACCACCGCAACCGAGACGGATCGCGAAAACCCCACTCCCGAGGCGGATTGCAAGAGCCCCGCGCACAGCCCCACGCCTGGCTCGCCTGATCCGATACGTTGCAGCGACCGATCTGCCTTGAGCATGGTGCCAGACTCCCAGCCAGAGGGACCAGCTATCCTGTCGGGGCAAAGTGTTGCCACACTGATGCCAACATCCGATGCGGGGCCAGACAAACCAGACCAACTCCACGCACAAGATGAGGAGGACAGAGGAGGGCAACTCACCGCTGGCGGTAGCCCCACCGCCAGGCCGAACCCCACACCCCGGTGAGAATACTGCAAAGGCCTGCGGCCCAGCCCACGATCAATCCGCCCACGATGACAAGGCCCTCTGCGGATACGCCAGCCCCCACTAGCGTACAGCAAGACCAGCACAACTCTGCATCAGGGCAATTCGCCTTCCCGCCGATCACGCTACGTCGATCCCGAGGCCGCGCAGCTCCGCCGCGCACTTGGACTCTAGGCGAGTTCCTGGCCGCCGCCACGAAGCACATCACCACAGCCCTGCCTACCCCGGGGAGAAGACCACGGCGCCCGCTCAACTTCACTCCGCGGCGAGGCCGCTCGGCCTCGGCAGCGGCCTCCCCACCGGCGGCTCCGCCCACTGCTGAAAGACGATCGCAAGTTCAGATCTTGCGCACCCTGGGGATAGTCGGGACAAGCCAGAAGATCACACCGGCCTAGATGAAGGCGTATGATGATCTGTTTGCAGCACCCATCCCACTCTCGGTGCTCACAGCCATCGCCGCTCTAGTTGACCGCGACATACCTACGCGCATGGCCACTCCAGCAACTGTCCCGACAAGCAATGTCGCGGTACGCGCGCAATGAGCCGTACGCGCAAGCCCCCCTGTCGACTTGGTGTGCATGGATCACAACCTTAGACTTGTTGTTTGGAATGTGCGTGGCCTTAATGCGCGCGCCCGACGCACGGCAATCCGCTCGTTGATTGTAACCACCTCCGCCTCCATTGTTTGCCTTCAAGAAACAAAAATGGCGTTGATTTGCTCGTCGGTTGTTCTGGACACCCTGGGCTCTGAATTTGATGACTACACGTACCTCCCGGCGCAAGGCACGCGGGGCGGCATCCTGCTTGCATGGAAGAGCAACACTGTAACCATCAGGGATCCTCTGCTCACCATGAACGCTCTCACCACCAAGGTGACCACGGCCACAAGGGCACCCTGGTGGCTGTCTGTCGTCTACGGCCCCTAGGAGGATGCGGACAAGATTGCATTCATGCAAGAACTGAGAGACGTGCGCGTGAGCTGCCCCGGGCCATGGATGGTGTGTGGAGACTTCAACTTAATACTCCGTGACGAGGACAAGAGCAGGGGCAATCTGAACCGCCGCATGATGGGCCGGTTCCGCCGCCTCACCAATGACCTCATGCTGAAAGAGGTATACCTCAACGGACGGCGCTTCACGTGGCCGAATGAACAATTGCCGCCCACTTTGGTGCACTTGGACCGCGTACTCTGCACCTCGGATTGGGAAGGCGCGCACGCAGACTGCCACTTGCGTTGCCTCGCGTCCGTCGTGTCAGACCACAGCCCACTCTTGCTCGATTGCTCACCTACGCACACAGCGAGACGACGCTTCCATTTTGAAGACTACTGGATGCGCCTACCTGGGTTCCATGACACAGTGGCCACGGCATGGGGATCGGTCCATGACCCGGATCCTTTCCGTCGCTTGATGCTGCGCTTACAGGCAACTGCGCGCACGCTCACGAGCTGGAGTGCCAAGACCACCGGTTGCATACGGGACAAGATGGCGATCTCCCCCGAGCTCATCTCACGATTCAACAAGGCCCAAGAGGATCGCCTGCTATCACCCCCGGAGGACTGGCTACGCAAGCAGATCAAGATCGCATACCTCGGACTGGCCTCCCTTGAGCGCACCATAGCCAGGCAGCGTGCCCGCATCACCACGCTTAAAGACGGCGACGCCAGCACGGCCTTCTTTACAGGCAATGCTCGTACCGTGGGCAGAAGAACCACATCCACACCCTTACCATCAACGGCCAGGTTATCACCGGCCAAGAGGAGATGGCGCAGGCAGCATTCGCCCACTTCAACGAGCTCTTTGGCTGCCCTGCCGCACGCGACTGCTCGCTGGACCTCGAGCACCTCATCAAGCCTTGCGACCTGGCAGGCCTCGACGAGCCGTTCAGCCCCGAGGAAATATGGAACGCCATCAAGTTCCTGCCGGCTCGCAAAGCCCCCGGGCCGGACGGTTTTACTGCTGAGTTCGTCAGGGCCTGTTGGGGCACCATCCGGCAAGTTTTCCTGGACGTCTTCCAGCAGCTATTTGAGTTGCGAAGCCGAGGTTTCCACAAGCTCAACCAGGCACTACTGACCCTGATCCCCAAGCGTGCCGATGCCAACGAACTACGCAACTACCGCCCGATTTGTTTGATACATCTCGTGGCCAAAATATTCGCGAAGGTGATATCCCTCCGACTTGCACCCAGACTTGGCGGCTTGGTCAGTCCAAACCAAAACGCGTTCATCCCAGCAAGAAGCCTCCACGACAACTTCGTTCTGGTCAAGCAATCTCTCAAGCTGCTGCATCAGCTCAAGGCCCCGCGGATTATACTCAAATTGGACCTCACACGGGCCTTCGATTCCCTATCGTGGCCATTCCTCTTTGAGGTTCTTGGTCAATATGGATTCGGGCCTCGATTCAGGGAGTGGATAGCAATCCTCCTCACAACGTCCAGCACCCGCGTCATGGTCAACGGCGATCCCGGCCCACCAATCTGGCTGCGATGTGGTCTACACCAGGGCGACCCCGTGTCCCCGCAGCTCTTTGTGCTCGCGGTCGACACCCTCAGCCGCCTCATGCGACGCGCCCATGACTACAGAATACTACAGCCGCTGCACCCCCGACGAGCTATTCCGGCGATCTCACTATACACCGATGATGTGATGATATTTTGCCATGCCACCGAGGACGACGTGGCAGCCATCAAGGGCATCTTAGCCTTGTTTGGCCAAGCAAGTGGACTCCGGGTGAATTATGCAAAGAGCTCAGCTACCATCCTCCATGGCGAACCCACGACGGCCGAGATGATCACCCAACTTAGATGCCCGGTGGTTGAGTTGCCCATCACCTACCTTGGTATACCACTAACACTCCGACGACCCTCTGCTGCACAGTTGCAGCCCCTCGTCGACTCGGTGGCCGCCCGGCTCCCGACATGGAAAGCTTGGCTCATGAACAAAGCCGGAAGGCTCGCACTAGTCAAGTCGGTGCTGAGTGCTATCCCAGTCCCCGGCTGCTCGCCTTTGCCCCACCCAAGAAGACACTAAAGCAGCTCGAGAAAATCCAGCGGGGCTTTTTGTGGGCCGGCCGTGTCGTCGCCAACGGAGGAAATTGTCATGTCAATTGGCGCCGCGCCTGCCGCCCCATGGAATATGGTGGCCTTGGGATCCGAGACCTGGAGCGCGCAGGCCTTGCACTACGGCTGCGATGGATGTGGCTCGCCCGCACAGACACGGACCGCGCGTGGCAAGGCCTTGATCTCCAGTTCTCCAAGGAGGAGCGTGCACTGTTCTTCGCATCCACTACTATGATGCTCGGCGATGGCCGGACAGCACTCTTCTGGGACGACCAATGGATCAGCGGCCAATCTGTCCGCGAGATTGCCCCCCTGCTATACCAATGCATACCCAAGCAGCGACGCAAGACACGAACAGTGGCTGATGGACTCAACAGGAACACTTGGGCCCAAGACATCCAAGGAACCATCGGGATACACGAGATTGGCCAGTACCTGATGCTATGGCAGGCGATACAGCACTTCACCCTATCGGAAGAACCTGACCGGCTGCTTTGGAGATGGACAACAAGCGCTACATATTCGGCCCAATCTTGCTATGCAGCCACCTTCCAGGGATCTACACGCTGCCACTCGTGGAAGCTGATTTGGAAGAGTTGGGCGCCACCCCGCGTCAAATTCTTCCACTGGCTTGCCTACCAGGACCGATGCTGGACAGCGACAAGACTTGCCAGCCGCGGCCTACAGCACCACCCTAGGTGCCTCCTCTGCGATCAAGACCCGGAGACCATCCAACAGCTGCTACTGACATGCCCGTTTGCTAAGCAAATCTGGCACCGCACCCTAGACTGGACGCACATCCCTGCCCAAACGCCAGCCAATGACACCACCTTGATGGACTGGTGGCTGTGGGCGAAGGCGCAAACCCCTCCAACGCTGCACAAAGCTCTGCAATCGATCACACTGCTCGTTCCCTGGATGATCTGGAAACAGAGGAACGAGTGCGTCTTTGACAATGCAAGACCATCGATAGATGCGCTAGTCGATAGGATTAAAGACGAGGCCAATTGTTGGGCACAAGCTGGGGCACAGGGGCTGCGAGTAGTCTTGCCCGCCTCCTGGGATGTCCACTGATCGGAGAAGCTAGGACCCTGTAAATATAACCTCCTAGGAGGCATGTACTTCCCCACCTTTTCAATGCAATGAAACGCAAAATCGCTTTGCGTTTTCTCAAAAAAATTCATGCTATCTCTAAGATACTTTACACTGATTGATCTTAAACAGCTGGTTCCTTGCATACGCTACATTGGTATTTTAAATTTTCCTTTTCAGGTCAAACACTCAAAGGCAGGAAGCCAGGAACCTTTCAGATAAATTGTTTAATTTATCATTCCATATATACATACACCAGCTCATCAGTGATGGAAGTGGGAAAACATGTAGCAGCGCACACAGCAAGACTGGCTCAAACATAATTGAAACTCAAGAACATTAACCAGTATAACATTTAGTTGGGGTAGGGTAATACAGTAACAGAAGTAAATATGGTTACAATAGTTGAAATGAAATTTCTCCAAGATAGGAAAATGAATTACAAAATTAAGCAACACTAGAAAAAATACCTGTAGACAACTCCGATATTTGGAGTTAACGACTGAATCTTTTGCACCTAAAAATTTGCAGAAACAGATTAATTAACATTTTTTTTAGATAACAACAAACGATGACAAGTAGAGAAGAAATTTTGAAACTGGATAATGGTACACTTACAGATGTTTCGTCCACTAAAATAGAAGGCAGTTTCTTCTCGGTGGCGATAACTACACCATTGGCAGCTACAAACATGACACATATCTCAGAAAGGGAAGTGAAAAGGTTGTACTTATGACCATGACCGTGTATGATAGATAGAATAGAACAGTGAAAAAACTGATAAAATGCGCGCCATACGTATGAAGCTAAGATTCATTCAGTCAATTAGTTTTATAAAATAAGGTAGTATATTGGTGCTAACTCATATAGCTGTATAAAGAATGACAGCAAACATTAAGTTTTCTCTCGTAAATAGAAAAATTTGGCAAAAAAAACAACAGATTGCCTTTTAACTTCCACAACACAAACACGACTGCTTGATATGCTGAAAAGCAAACAAACTGGTATGCTGGAAAAGAAGATACTAATAATGTGCAATTTTTGCACCTTTTTGTCATGAATATACGGTTCTAAATCCCACAGGGCCTCGGTGAGTAGACATAAGGCCAGTATAGCAGTAAGCAAAAATAATTGAACAACTGTTAGGTCGATATAAATCCAACTTTGCAGAGAACGTGCTCTAACAGTTTCCATGGAACATCCAAATACAAGGTGGAAAGAACTCCAAAATTTACAATGGACATGCTACGAACTAAGTAGTTCACAGATAACATCCAAATACTTCAGAAAATATGTCAAACCAAACATCAACTTCACACTCATAAGCAGAATGTAGCATAATACAACTTTAAAATGAACATGATCTGCAAACCCGTTGAGATCAAGAAACCAGTAAGGCGTGTGTCTATCAAATGCATTGAATTATTAGCTCTAGTGGTATATCAGTCTTCGTATACATCATAAGCTCACCTAAAATCCCAAGTCCTATACATCACTCTCTCAAACTTAGTCTAAAATAACAAAACTTCCGCAGCATAAGACCACTAATAGCAAAAACTAGGGGGCACGATTACTGCACAGAACGCACCTTTGATGCCAAGGGAGGTTTGGCCTGATCCGACCGCTGTGAGCGCATGTTCGATCTGCACCAGCTTCCCCGATGGGCTGAACGAAATCAGGGGAAAAGTCAGATATTCATTGCACCTTTAGTGCATTTACAAATAAGCAAGCCAAGCACATTAGTTATCCAACATGGAGATGAACAACAAGCCACACTAAATATAGGTGCAGAGCAAGAAGCGATAATGCCGAGGGCCAGGAGGGAGAACCATCACGGGAGAACGAGGATCACGATGTCTCGCTGACCCAGCTTTAGGCGAACGATCGAAATAGAAGAAAAGGAAGACGAAGCAGGAACACCCGGTGGAGACAGCACTGGAGCATAGCAACATTAGAAAACAAGGGAGCAAGGACCGGCAGCCACGACGGCGAGACAGCCTTCCACCGTTGTCCGCTGATCTGTAAGGGCCGGAGCGGCCAGCGCCGGATCTGAACAGGGAAGGCGCAGGAAGCCAGCACGGAGACGCCATCGGCCAGACAGAGGGGGCTACCGAGGAGAGGCTTCTGGGAGAGCTCGTTCATGGAGGCGGCGCAACTTCGCCCGCCCTGGGACGGCGCGGGACGAGCACGGAGATGGCGAGCCGAGGTCGAGGAAGGCAGAGAAGGGGGAAAGGCCGAGAAGAGAGAGCAAACCTGAAGGTGGTGAGGGAGAAGGAGTACTGGCTGTCGCCCATGGCTACGTCGGCGGCGTCTTCGGGTTGTTGTGGGAGGAGATCGGATGGAACGAACAAGGCGGCTGCTGAAGGAAAGAGAAGAGAGGACCTAAACCGTAGATGCACACAGAAAAAAAAAAGGTAATTGTACCTGGCGAACGTTCGCTGTAAGGGGTGGCAAGCGAACCGTCTTTGCTTGCAGTTTTTAGTTGTAAAACGAGATCAAACGACGGCTCTAAAAAAAACTGCCACCTCTCCTGCTCTCTCACAAATAAAACTATTAGGAACCGTTCGCAAATACCACCCTCTCTGGCGAACGTCCGCCAGCTAAGGGTGTTCAAAGAAAAGGAAGAGATTCGGGTCTGACATTCCTCTCTCTAACTAGAAAAAAACGAGTTTTTCTTGAGCCGAACTTTGAGTGGGGTTGGCTACTTCACTTCTTCCGACCCGCCCGGTATATTAAGAGCATATACAACCACAACTAGCAAAATACGGGCCCCCAAACATTCAAAGAGTGACCGACCATCACGCAAAAAAATGATTCCACAACCAATTACCTCAAATTGAAATCATCAAATCCGTACAAAATATATGCAACATAAAAGTAGGATAAATTTGTGCTGGCGACCGTCCTTGTTGGTCCGGCCGTGTCCATGTTCACGGCCAGCTGAGCCCCTTGGAGTGAAGGTGCGGTCACTGGCTCATGGAACTCAAAGAGCCGTCGTGTCCCATACCCTAATCTCCCTTTTGCAGTTCGTAGTCTATGTGTCACTGGTGGACGTGAGATCGATGATGGACGTGGCGGGGGGTTGACGGACCTTGGGGCGTGCGAATCCGCCTCCGCGGCCTTGACCGCAAGACCTTCTGGGGCCATCCCGCTTGGTGCCTTGCACAGCGGGCACACCCCGTGTTCGTAGCATGCGACTCCGCCTCCGCGGCCATTTGCGCTTAGTGCCTTGCAGGCGGGCATGCCTCGCATCCACAACGTGCTTCCCATACACCACGTCGGCGTTTACCTCCGGCTCAGAGCCCGACCGCACGGTGATGGCGCGCCACCGAATGGGTCATATCGGGGTTCGGGTGCTAGACGAACTGCACCGCGTTTGGGGAGGCAAGGGTGCATCGCCTCCCGGGCAGGCTGCCCCGCGCGTGTGAGGTAGATATGGGGCGTCCGGTTGTAGATGCTCTAAATCGTAAGTGGTCCAAATCATCTTTATATTTGTTAACATAAGGAGTAATAACTTATTAAAAATCATGTGGGCCATACAGGGGTGTCATACTTGTTCTTCTCGAACGACTCTACTATCATTTCGGTCATTTTTTTGCCCGACTCCCGTGTCGCCTTCTTTGGCGGCCGGGTGACTACAACCCTAGCCCCCACCCGGGCTCCTCCCTTATCTCCCTTGACGCCCCCAATTTCGGCTTTGTCCACGGTGGTGGCGGACCTTATTCCTAAGGACCCTATTCCTAAAGGGAGCTAGGGACCTTCGAGGACAGCTGGCTGCCTCACGATGATACCATGGAGTGGGTCTGCATATTGTCGGGGGTGTCGTGCGACATTGATACGTCTCCGTCGTATCTATAATTTTTTATTGTTCCATGCCAATATTATACAACTTTCATATACTTTTGGCAACTTTTTATACTATTTTTGGGACTAACATATTGATCCAGTGCCAGTTCCTGTTTGTTGCATATTTTTGTTTCGCAGAAACCCCATATTAAACGGAGTCCAAACAGGATAAAAACAGATGGAGAATATTTTTGGAATATTTGTGAAATATGGGAAGAAGAATCAACGCGAGAAGGTGCCCGAGGGGGCACGAGGCAGGGGCGCGCCCCTGACCCTCATGCCCCCCCCCCCCCCGTAAGGCGGTTGCTGCTCTTCTTTGGCCACAAGAAAGCTAATTTTCGGAGAAAAATCTGGGCGAAGGTTTCAATCCAATCAGAGTTACGGATCTCCAGATATATAAGAAACGGTGAAAGGGCAGAATACCATAGCGCGGAAACAGAGAGAGACAGAGAGACAGATCCAATCTCGGAGGGGCTCTCGCCCCTCCCATGCCATGGAGACCAAGGACCAGAGGGGAAACCCTTCTCCCATCTAGGGAGAAGGTCAAGGAAGAAGAAGAAGAAGGGGGCCCCTCTCCCCCTCTCTTCCGGTGGCGCCGGAGTGCCACCGGGGGCCATCATCATCACCGCAATCTTCACCAACAACTTCACCGCCATCATCACCAACTCTTCCCCCCTCTATGCAGCGGTGTAACCCCTCTTTTACCCGCTGTAATCTCTATTTAAACATGGTGCTCAATGCTATATATTATTTCTCAATGATGTATGGCTATCCTATGATGTTTGAGTAGATCCGTTTTGTCCTATGGGTTAATTGATGATCGTGATTGGTTTGAGTTGCATGTTTTATTATTTGTGTTGTCCTATGGTGCTCTCCGTGTCGCGCAAGCGCGAGGGATCCCCGCTGTAGGGTGTTGCAATACGTTCATGATTTGCTTATAGTGGGTGGCGTGAGTGACAGAAGCACATACCCGAGTAAGTAGGTTGTTTGCGTATGGGAATAAAGAGGACTTGATACTTTAATGCTATGGTTGGGTTTTACCTTAATGATCTTTAGTACTTGAGGACGCTTGCTAGAGTTCCAATCATAAGTGCATATGATCCGAGTAGAGAAAGTATGTTAGCTTATGCCTCTCCCTCATATAAAATTGCAATAACGATTACCGGTCTAGTTATCGATTGCCTAGGGACAAATAACTTTCTCGTAACAAAAGGCTCTTTACTAAAACTAATTTAGTTGTGTATTTATCTAAACAACCCCTACTTTTTATTTACGTGCTCTTTATTATCTTGCAAACCTATCCAAAAACACCTACAAAGTACTTCTACTTTCATACTTGTTCTAGGTAAAGCAAACGTTAAGCGTGCGTAGAGTTGTATCGGTGGTCGATAGAACTTGACGGAATATTTGTTCTACCTTTAGCTCCTCATTGGGTTTGACACTCTTACTTATCGAAAGAGGCTACAATTGATCCCCTATACTTGTGGGTTATCAAGACCTTTTTCTGGCACCGTTGCCGGGGAGTTATAGCGTGGGGTGAATATTCTCGTGTGTGCTTGTTTGCTTTATCACTAAGTAATTTTTATTTGTTGTTCTTAGTTGTTCTCTATCTTTAGTTGTGGATATGGAACACGAAATACCAAAAAAATTAGGTTTACTTGCTAATCATGAAGATGGGGAACCTCCTAAAACCCTCGATGCTCATTATGTGAAAGATATGATGTACTACTTTGATAATCCCGAGAAAACCCCATTCAATTTTGTAATGGGAGACACGTTGGATCAACATGAATACTTTAGGGATTATCGCTTGACTCAAAAAGGGAAACTATTATGGGATCAAATTTATATGTTGAAGTGGTATGCTAGGCAACTATGCTTGAGATATGATTATACTTGTTGCTCTAGGATGAAGGCTCCACACCTTCCCTTTTCATGCAAATTTAATGATAATGAAACATTGGCTTCTTATGCTAGAGGTATATATGATTACTATGATGTGGAACGAATAGAAGAATTTGTTGCTTTTAAGGGTGAATGTGAAATTGAATCTTTGTTTAAAGAGTTTGAAGATTTTGATGATTCGGTTTATAGACCTGAAAATTTAGCTATCCTTAAATATTGCTATGAGAATTATGAATACAATGCCGATATTGATGTGTTTATTGAGAAAGTCTCCGCTGTCCAAGAAGAGACTATTATTTTGCAAGAGTCTATGGAAGAAGGAATTAATGACATTGTGAGCTCATTGGATGAAAAAGATGAGGAGGAGAGCGAAGAACAAAAGGGGGAAGAGCGGATTGATCACCCGTGCCCACCTTCTAATGAGAGTAACTCTTCAACTCATACATTTTTTAATTTCCCTTCGTGCTTTCTGAAGGATGAATGCTATGATGATTGTTATGATCCCGTTGATTCTTTTGAAATATCCCTTCTTGATGATGCTTGCTATGCTTGTGGCCAAGATGACAATATGAATTATGCTTGTGGAGATGAACTTGCTATAGTTCCTTATGTTAAACATGAAATTGTTGCTATTGCACCCACGCATGATAGTCCTATTATCTTTTTGAATTCTCTCAACTACACTATATCGAAGAAGTTTGCCTTATTAAGGATCATATTGATGGGTTGCGTTTTACTACTACACATGATGATTTTGATAGATATAATATGCATGTGCTTGCTGCTCCTACTTGCAATTATTATGAGAGAGGAAGTACATCTTCGCCTCTTTATGTTTCCAACACGAAAAAATTTCAAGAAACTGTTTATACTATGCATTGGCCTTTACTTTGTGTGCATGAATTGTTCTTTTATGACATGCCGATGCATAGGAAGAGAGTTAGACTTCGTTGTTGCATGATATATGTTACTTTGTGCTCACTACTAAATTACAAATCATTGTTAATTAAAAACGGCTTTGATATACCTTGGGATCCGGGTGGATCCATTACTTGAGCACTATATGCCTAGCTTAATGGCTTTAAAGAAAGCGCTGCCAGGGAGACAACCCGGAAGTTTTACAGCATTGCCTCAGTGAGGAAAGGATGATGGAGACTATGTTTCCCCCACAAGTCGGGATGAGATTCCGGACTTCAAAAATAAATAAAAGAGGCCAAAGTCCTAGGAGATAACACCCCTAGTCCTGCTCTGCGGGGTCTCTGCATGATCACTTAAGCAACAATGGTGGCTACAAGCTTGCTCCTTGAGCTGTTTCTCTGGAGGGGGAAGAAGAACAAGGCTAGCCCTAGCTTCCTCTCTCTATATGGGTGTGTGAATGAACTAAGGTCTGAACCCTTTGCATGGGTGCCCCCTGGGGGGTTTATATAGGCCTACCCCAGGGGTAAAAAGGTAATCTGGCCGGGTGTAGGACCCGGCTATCGGTGTTTCTGGTTGCCGGCTTCTCCGCTGGCTGATGAGGCCCGCCGCCTGGTGGGCCCCACCGGCTGTCTCGTACTTTGCCGACAGGCCAAGCCCGCCGCTCGTGGGTCTTGCTGGCTACTCAGCACCGTAGCAATGCTTGTAATGATGCGTGCTTTATCGGGGGAGGCGTGGCTACAGTACCGCCGCCTGGCGGGCAATCACTGTAGCCATCCCCGTTTCTCCTGATTAATGGCGCACGGACTTTGAGGGAGGGGGAGGGCCGCCTGCCAGGAGTCGGCCTCCCCTCAGGCCGACTAGTCCGTGCTCGCCGCCTTCTGGCTTCTCACTGACAGGTAGGGCCCACCGCCCATGGGCCGTACCGACAGCCCGTAGTGGAGGCATGGCCTTCTCTGCCATAGGTGACGTCATGGGCGGAGTGGCAACAATGCCGCGCCGGACGGGAGATCTTCGTCTGGTACGGTGCACTGTGGCCATGCTTGGCCCTGGATTTGGGGGTGGCAGGGCGCGCTGTAGCCACGTCCCGTCTCATCGTATTTATGTGGGCGCAGACTCTGAGGACGCTTGGGGCCGCTTGCTAGGAGTCGGCCCACCTCATGGCCGCATGCTGGGCTTTGCCGTCTTCTGGCAGCCGGCCGCTTGGACCAGCTGGCTGTGAGAAGGTGGTGCTTTGGTCTTTGATTCTTGAGGGACGCAGCCGGCGCGATGTCTTGAAACGCCATGGGGAGCTGATGAGGCCACCCGTGGCTAATTACTCCGACAGTAGTCCCCGAAGTTGGTGGGGTGCCGCGACTGAAAGAGGCGAGGGGGTTCAGTAGCTTCCTACTCTGAGTCCTTCATTGATCTTGCTTCGTCCGTCTTCCGGAACGCCGACTGCCAGGAGCCGGACACGACCAGGCGGGCCGCTTGGTGGTTTTTGAAATGTTGTGGCAGGAGCCAGGTGGCACGCCAGCCAGGCGCCAGTCTCGCCGCCAGCTATCTGCGCGCCATGTGGCACCAGCCAGCCAGGCCGCCTGCCCACCCACACGTGTGATGGGACATCGCCGTAGGCCGGGGCCCACCACTACCGGGCCTCGGCACGCGCGTGGATCCGCTGTGGCCGAGGCAGACAGTTGGGATTCCGTGGCGTGATTACTCCATGCCGTTACTGCGCGGTTAATGCGGGGTCGTGGGCATAGTTAATCCCATGATCCCCACGCCCCATCCCCCCGGCTTCGCAGCTCAGGGCTATAAGTAGGGGAGGGGCGGCTCTGGCTCGCGCGCCCTCCTCTACCTTTGCTATGCTCTTCCTCTTCTTTCTTTCTGCCGCCGCCGCACTCCCGCAACACGCCGAAGTGCCGCCGCGGCCCGTCGTCACCAAGCCCGGCCCTTCCGCCGCGTCGTTGCTCCATCAACCTCGAGCTTCCATGGCGCGAGCGCGAGCCGATGATTGGGACGGCTCAAATGTCATTGAAGACCACATCACCTACCTCCGCAACATGCGAGAGCTGCCCGGCGAGGGCTACATTAAGGCGCGCGTCCCGCTAGAGAAGGAGATCTCGCCGGCGCCGGAAGAAGGCGAGCGCATCATCTTCCGCTCTCATTTCCTCTGAGGCTTCGGCCTGCCGGCGAGCGGCTTCCTCCTCTCCTTTCGCCAATTTTACCATCTCCAGCCGCACCACCTCACACCGCCTGCCGGTCGTGCTGCTGTCGGCCTTCGTCACGCTGTGCGAAGGCTACCTCGGCGTTGTCCCCACACTCGAGCTGTGGGGGGAGTTCTTCTACACCAAATTTGGCGTCTCCGCCCAGGACGAGGCGGCTCAGTGCGGTGCCTTCTTCGCGGTACGGTGCCAAGGAGCCGGCAACCGCTTCCCGTCCATCACCTTGACCCAGTCCATCAAGCTGTGGCAGAAGTCGTACTTCTATGTGAAGAACATCAACCTGACGCTGGACTTCATCAACCTGCCGGGCTACGAAGCCGGCCCACCGGCCGAGTCGCGCACCAACTGGACCTTCAAGCCGAAGCATCTGTCGGCCGCCTCCACCGCCGTCGTCGCCAGGCTTAAGGAGATGAAGGACTTGGAGGGCCTCCAGGCGTCCGACTTGTTGACCGCCTTCGTGGTGCGCCAGGTTCTCCTCCTCCAAGGCCGACCTCACATGATCAGTCATATGAGTGGGCACCGAGACACGTGCCGGCTGTCCACCCGGGAGATGTCGGCCATGGAGCCGCATGGTGAACGAGATCGCGAACTGCAAGCTCTCAGAGTTGGATTGGCAGATCGGCAAGCGGCCATACTCCCGTGCGCATCTGCCTCCTGCCATAAGCTCCCGACTCTCCTTTCTTCCTTGGTCTTTTCTTCTTATGCTGAGTTCTGCTTTGCCGACTGATCAGTCTGACGTGTCGCAGCTCCTCATGACCCAGCAGGCAGCCGACGCCCTGGCGCAAGGCCAGGAGTACCTACCGGACCAAGCGGTGAGCGATGCGGACGACCCTGACTTGGGGGCGGCCGCCTTGGAAGACGACGCCACAGGCGGTGGCGACGGGGCAGGCGGCTCCGGTGGAGGAGGCGGCGTCGAGACGTGGCCGGATGACGACGAGGAGGAGGCCGAGCTGTGGAGAAGGCAAAGGCGGACGCGGCCAAGACAACGCAGGAGGAGGCGGACACGGCGGCCAAGTCCCGGGAGGAGGAGGTGACCAAGGCCCAGGCGGACGTGGCCGCCAAGGCGCAGGCAGAGGCAGTCGCACGTGGCGGGGCTCCGCAGCTTGTCATTCCGCTGCGCTCCATGCTGCCGGCGCCAGAGGTCCCAGTGTCGACTGGAGGAGCCAACAACGACCAGCCGGTCATGGAAAGGGAGGGAGGCGACGCCGTCATCCTGAGGACGGAGGTGCCCAGCAGACGCCGGCTGCCGATGCTCAAGGCAGTCGGCCTGACGCGCCACCGGCGTCTCGAGTCGGCGACGAGCTGGTGGTGGGGGCGACTCCCGTTGTCCGCACTCCGATGCGTCGGCGTGTGACGAAGGCGACTTTAGCGCCGCGGCCTCAGGAAGTCGAAGCCTCGAGCTCGTCGGCCCCAGAGGTGGAGGCCACTAGTGCCGTCCCGTGGGAGTGGACGTTTGGGGGCGGGACGGGCGTCATGAACAAGGCTGCACAGGAAGTCCACTCCCTGCTTCAGGCCCAAGGCGACGCCCTCCAGGACTATACAAAGAAGTTCTTGGCGTCGCGAGCTGTCGTCGGTGTATGCTCCTTATGCTCTTGCTTTTAATCTTTGCAATCTTCTATGGGGGCGCGCCAGCGCACCCACTGGGTGTAGCCCTCAAGTTCCGGGCCGGCTGCTGAGCAGGCGGCATGGAACTTAAAGGCAAGTTCCAAGTGCTGACCATTGATTCTGTGGCAGGACTACCACAACATTCGTGCGGCCGCCTACAACTCCCAAATCTAGGAGCTGGCCAAGCGGACCGCCGAGCTGACAGACAGCCGGAATAAGCACTCCATTCTTCATTCTCGCGGGGCACGCCAGCGCACCTGCGGGGTGTAGCCCCCGAGATTCGGGCCGACTGCTGAGCAGTCGGGTCGGATCTTCCGGCAACTACCTTTATTTCTTTCATTGAATTGCTCAATCCTTAGTCTTGCGGGGGCGCGCCAGCGCACCCGCGGGGTGTAGCCCCCGAGATTCGGGTCGACTGCTGAGCAGTCGGGTCGGATCTTCCGACAACTACTTCTTTCCTTGTTGATTTGATGACCTCTCCTCACCCTTGTCCTCTGCAGGAGTCAATGCCACCTTGCGGCAGCAAATGGGCGAAGCTCAAACAGCTCTGCACGCCAAAGGAGGAGGAGAGCCTCAAGATGGAGCAAGAGCGAGACCGCCTGGCCAAGCAGCTGGCTGACCACGCGGACAAGCACCAGGCGGAGCTGCAGAAGCTCAAGGGCGCGGAGGAGGCCCTTTAGGCCGAGTCTGAGACTCAGCGCTCGAATTGGGTCGAGAAGGAGAAGGCCTTGTCAGACGGCTACAGCGAGATCGAGGACTTGCTCGATGGTGAGTTGTCCCTCTCTTTTTTCCGCTTGCCGACTTGTCATACGAGCTGGCTTCTGGCTTCATATTTCTTTTTCTTCTTATGCAGAGTATTTCCCTGGTTATTCTGTCGCCGCCAGCCAAGTCGTCGAGCCTCGTCGTGACGAGCGAAGGCAGGTTGGTGCCACGATCGCACCCAACGCTCCGCGGACCCTCGCCGAGCAGCTGCTTGCCATCCAAGCTCGTCTACAGCCGGCGCATCGGGCTCTCCGCCGTCTTCAGTGCGCCGGAGCCCAGGTGGTTGCCGCCCTCTGGCCGGGTACTCCCGTTCTGCGCACCCCAGCCAGACCACCGACTGGTTGGAGGTGGCTGCTTTGAGGCGTGGAAGGGCTCCTACGCTCGGGCAGGTGCGCGGCGAGCCCTGGAGTTCGTCAAGGGGTGGTACCCTAGGCTGAACTTGGACCAGCTGGCCACTCTCCGTGCCGAAGCCGGCGAGGAGTTGGAGGCGGTGGTGCCCCAGCTCTATCACCGCGCCGCGGCGATCGCCGAGTACACGGACACCAGCGTCTTCCTCCCCGAGCTGGACGAAGCGGGCACCGAGGTGCCGCCTAACTGGTTCGGGATGAACCCAGAAGGTGCCGAGGACTCGGTGGAGGAGATCGCTTCCAGTGATGAAGGTGAGGAGGATGAAGATGAGGATGAGGACGGCGAAGACAATGCGCCTGACGATGGAGACGGCGGCCAGCCTCATCCTGACCAGGTTTCGACCAACGGACAACACGCCGGCGAGCTGACTGCCGTTGATGCCGGCCAAGATGAGACCAACCAGACGACCCTTCCACCACCCGGAGCCTCGACCTCCGCCGACCCTTCTGATCCGGCTGCTGCTCCTCTGGCCTAGGCGGCCAAGTTATCTTTCTTTCCTGTTTTGTAATCTCTTTGTACAAATTTGTTAGACTTGCGCAGTTCCACCCGCTGGGGGTGTATTCAAACTCTGTTGAATGCTGGCCAAGGGCCTTTTGTTGTATAAATTGTCTTTGCCGACTTCTGACTTGTCTTGATTTTTACTCCCTTGGCTTTTTCCTTTGCCGCCTTCCCATGGCTGTCGTCTTGCCAGCCGGACAGCCGCTCTATGGTCTGTGGCTGGGTCAAGTACTTGGCTGCTTTGGGAAGGCAAGTACTTTAGCCGTTGATAGAGTGTAGCAATTAAAGTTAGAAACCTACTGGACGGCTGCTCAGCAGTCAGCCGGTGAGGCGAGGAGCCGACTCGGCCTATGAAAATGCTTTAGTCCTTAGCCATTTTTCGTGTGGGCACCGTTTCCTGCCTTTAACTCTTGCCGGAAAGATATTCGCTCTGCGAGCTGCGGCTTGTGGCAAGAGAGGGCTTAGGTGCGGGCACACTACTTGTCCGACTATAGGTAGCATTCTCATAGTACAAGGCGGCAAGCCCTCGGGCCGACTGGTCGAACCCGGTGCCAGGCAAAATAATGTAATAACACATTCATAGGCATAGAACTTATATATAGATAAAAAAGGGTAGCCCCCGAGTGCTCCTCGTGGGACCCGATGTCTTAGTGCTTAATACAAAAGGTAGCATGGTACATACTGGATCAACTGTAAAATCTTCGGAGGAGATTTGCGTTCCATGGGTGCTCCGTTTCCTTGCCCGAATCGTCTCTCTTGCGTGTTCTGGGCTTCTGCATGTCGATGAGGTAGTAGGAATCGTTGCCCAATGCTTTGCTGATGATGAAGGGGCCTTTCCAAGGGGTCGAGAGCTTGTGCTGGCTGGCTGTTCGCTGGATCAGCTGGAGCACAAGGTCTCCCTCTTGGAAGGATCTTGGCTTGACCTTCCGACTGTGGTAGCAGCGTAGACTCTGCTGGTAGATGGCGGACCAGCTGAGTGCCAACAGCCGGCCCTCTTCCAGTAGATCAACGCCGTCTTCTCGCACCTCTTTCACCTCCGCATCTGTGTACATGGTGACGCGAGGTGAGTCAAACTCAATGTCAGTTGGGATGACGACCTCGGCACCGTACACGAGGAAGAACGGAGTGAAGCCGGTTGATTTGTTCAGAGTGGTATGGAGGCTCCAGAGGACAGCCGGCAGCTCGTCGATCCAGCAGCTGGCCGACCGCTCCAGTGGCTCAACCAGTCGGGGCTTGATGCCGGAGAGGATGAGGCCGTTTGCTCGCTCGACTTGGCCGTTTGACTGCAGATGGGCAACGGACGCTAAGTCCAGTCGGATGCCCTGCGTCACGTAGAAACGGGCCAAGGCTCCCTTGGCAAAGTTCGTGTCATTGTCGGTGATGATGCTGTTGAAGGAAATATGCCCTAGAGGCAATAATAAAGTTGTTATTTATATTTCCTTATATCATGATAAATGTTTATTATTCATGCTAGAATTGTATTAACCGGAAACTTAGTACATGTGTGGATACATAGACAAACAGAGTGTCACTAGTATGCCTCTACTTGACTAGCTCGTTGAATCAAAGATGGTTAAGTTTCCTAGCCATAGACATGAGTTGTCATTTGATTAACGGGATCACATCATTAGAGAATGATGCGATTGACTTGACCCATTCCGTTAGCTTAGCACTTGATCGTTTAGTATATTGCTATTGCTTTCTTCATGACTTATACATGTTCCTATGACTATGAGATTATGCAACTCTTGGATACCGGAGGAACACTTTGTGTGCTACCAAACGTCACAACGTAACTGGGTGATTATAAAGGTGCTCTACAGGTGTCTCCGATGGTACTTGTTGAGTTGGCATAGATCGACATTAGGATTTGTCACTCCAGTTGTCGGAGAGGTATCTCTGGGCCCTCTCGGTAATGCACATCACTATAAGCCTTGCAAGCAATGTGACTAATGAGTTAGTTGCAGGATGATGCATTACGGAACGAGTAAAGAGACCTGCCGGTAACAAGATTGAACTAGGTATTGAGATACCGACGATCGAATCTCGGGCAAGTAACATACCGATGACAAAGGGAACAACGTATGTTGTTATGCAGTTTGACCAATAAAGATCTTCGTAGAATATGTGGGAGCCAATATGAGCATCCAGGTTCCGCTATTGGTTATTGACTGGAGACGTGTCTCAGTCATGTCTACATAGTTCTCGAACCCATAGGGTCCGCACGCTTAATGTTCGGTGATGATCGGTAATATGAGTTTATGTGTTTTGATGTACCGAAGGTAGTTCGAAGTCCTAGATATGACCACGGACATGACGAGGAGTCTCGAAATGGTCGAGACATAAAGATTGATATATTGGATGACTATGTTTGGACTTCTGAAGGGTTCCGAGTGAGTTTGGACGAACACCGGAGTACCGGGGGGTTACCGAAACCCCCCGGGGAGTGTAATGGGCCTCATGGGCCTTGGTGGAGAGAGGAAGGGGCGACCAGGGCAGGCCGTGCGCCCCCTCCCCCTCTAGTCCGAATTGGACTAGGAAGGAGGGGGCGGCGCGCCCCCCTTTTCCTTTCCCCTCTCTCATCCTTGCTTCCCTCCTACTCCTACTCATGGAACGGGTGGAATCCTACTCCCGGTGGGAGTAGGACTCCCCTTGGGGCGCGCCTAGGAGGCCGGCCTCCTCCACCTCCTCCACTCCTTTATATACGGGGGAGGGGGCACCCCATAGAGACACAAGTTGATCATTGATCTCTTAGCCGTGTGCGGTGCCCCCCTCCACCATAATCCATCTCGGTCATATTGTTGCAGTTCTTAGGCGAAGCCGTGCGCCGGTAGCTTCATCATCACCGGCATCACGCCGTTGTGCTGACGAAGCTCTCCCTCGACACTTTGCTGGATCATAAGTTCGTGGGACGTCACCGAGCCGAATGTGTGCAGATCGCGGAGGTGTCGTACTTTCAGTACTAGGAACGGTCGATCGTGAAGACGTACGACTACATCAACCGCGTTGTCATAACGCTTCCACTTACGGTCTATGAGGGTACGTGGACAACACTCTCCCCTCTCGTTGCTATGCATCACGATGATCTTGCGTGTGCGTAGGAAAATTTGAAATTAATACGTTTCCCAACAGTGGCATTCGAGCCAGGTTTATGCGTAGATGTTATATGCACGAGTAGAACACAAGTCAGTTGTGGGCGATAATAGTCATTCTGCTTACCAGCATGTCATACTTTGATTCGGCGGTATTGTTGGATGAAGCGGCCCGGACCGACATTACGCGTACGCTTACGCGAGACTGGTTCTACCGACATGCTTCGCACACAGGTGGCTGGCGGGTGTCAGTTTCTCCAACTTTAGTTGAATCGAGTGTGGCTACGCTCGATCCTTGTTGAAGGTTAAAACAGCACATACTTGACGAAAAATCGTTGTGGTTTTGATGCGTAGGTAAGAACGGTTCTTGCTTAGCCTGTAGCAGCCACGTAAAACTTGCAACAACAAAGTAGAGGATGTCTAACTTATTTTTGCAGGGCTTGTTGTGATGTGATATGGTCAAGACGTGATGCTAAATTTATTGTATGAGATGATCATGTTTTGTAATTGTAACAAAGTTATCGGCAACTGGCAGGAGCCATATGGTTGTCGATTTATTGTATGAAATGAAATCGCCATGTAATTGCTTTACTTTATCACCAAGCGGTAGCGATGGTCGTAGAAGCAATAGTTGGCGAGACAACGATGCTACGATGGAGATCAAGGTGTCGCGCCGGTGATGGTGATCATGGCAGTGCTTTGGAGATGGAGATCAAAGGCACAAGATGATGATGGCCATATCATATCACTTATATTGATTGCATGTGATGTTTATCTTTTATGCATCTTATTTTCCTTAGATCGACGGTAGCATTATAAGATGATCTCTCATTAAATTTCAAGATATAAGTGTTCTCCCTGAGTATGCACCGTTGCGAAAGTTCGTCGTGCCGAGACACCACATGATGATCGTGTGTGATAAGCTCTACGTTCACATACAACGGGTGCAAGCCAGTTTTGCACACGCAGAATACTCGGGTTAAACTTGACGAGCCTAGCATATGCAGATATGGCCTCGGAATACTGAGACCGAAAGGTCAAGCGTGAATCATATAGTAGATATTATCAACATAGTGATGTTCACCATTGAAAACTAATCCATCTCACGTGATTATCGGACATGGTTTAGTTGATATGGATCACGTGATCACTTAGATGATTAGAGGGATGTCTATCTAAGTGGGAGTTCTTTAGTAATTTGATTGATTGAACTTTAATTTATCATGAACTTAGTACCTGATAGTATTTTACATGTCTATGTTGTTGTAGATAGATGGCATGTGCTGTTGTTCCATTGAATTTTAATGCGTTCCTAGAGAAAGCTAAGTTGAAAGATGATGGTAGCAACTACACGGACTGGGTCCGTAACTTGAGGATTGTCCTCATTGTTGCACAGAAGAATTACGTCCTGGAAGCACCGCTAGGTGCCAAACCCGTTGCAGGAGCAACGCCAGATGTTATGAACGTCTGGCAGAGAAAAGCTGATGACTACTCGATAGTTCAGTGTGCCATGCTTTACGGCTTAGAACCGGGACTTCAACGATGTTTTGAACGTCATGGAGCATATGAGATGTTCCAGGAGTTGAAGTTAATATTTCAAGCAAATGCTCGGATTGAGAGATATGAAGTCTCCAATAAGTTCTATAGCTGCAAGATGGAGGAGAATAGTTCTGTCAGTGAAAATATACTCAAAATGTCTGGGTATAATAATCACTTGATTCAACTGGGAGTTAATCTTCCTGATGATAGTGTCATTGACAGAATTCTTCAATCACTGCCACCAAGCTACAAGAGCTTCGTGATGAACTATAATATGCAAGGGATGGATAAGACAATTCCCGAGCTCTTAGAAATGCTAATGGTTGCGGAGGTACAAATCAAGAAGGAGCATCAAGTGTTGATGGCCAACAAGACCACCAGTTTCAAGAAAAAAGGTAAAGGGAAGAAGGGGAACTTCAATAAGAATGACAAGCAAGTTTCTGCTCAAGTGAAGAAACCCAAGTCTGGACCTAAGCCTGAGACTGAGTGCTTCTACTGCAAAGGGACTGGTCACTGGAAGCGGAACTGCCCCAAGTATTTGGCGGATAAGAAAGATGGCAAGGTGAACAAAGGTATAAGTGATATACATGTTATTTATGTGTACCTTACTAATGCTCGCAGTAGCACCTAGGTATTTGATACTGGTTTTGTTGCTAATATTTGCAACTCTAAACAGGGACTACGGATTAAGCGAAGATTGTCTAAGGACGAGGTGATGATGCGCGTGGGAAATGGTTCCAAAGTCGATGTGATCGCGGTCGGCACGCTACCTCTACATCTACCTTCGGGATTAGTTTTAGACCTGAATAATTGTTATTTGGTGCCAGCGTTGAGCATGAACATTATATCTGGATCTTATTTGATGCGAGACGATTATTCATTTAAATCTGAGAATAATGGTTGTTCTATTTATATGAGTAATATCTTTTATGGTCATCCACCCTTGAAGAGTGATCTATTTATATTGAATCTCGATAGTAGTGATACACATATTCATAATATTGAAGCCAAAAGATGCAGAGTTGATAATGATAATGCAACTTATTTGTGGCACTGCCGTTTAGGTCATATTGGTGTAAAGCGCATGAAGAAACTCCATTCTGATGGACTTTGGAATCACTTGATTATGAATCACTTGGTATTTGCAAACCATGCCTCATGGGCAAGATGACTAAAACTCCGTTCTCCAGAACAATGGAGCGAGCAACAGATTTGTTGGAAATCATACATACTGATGTGTGTGGTCCAATGAATGTTGAGGCTCGCGGTGGGTATCGTTAGTTTCTCACCATCACAGATGATTTGAGCAAATATGGGTATATCTACTTGATGAAACATAAGTCTGAAACTTTTAAAAAGTTCAAAGAATTTCAGAGTGAAGTGGAAAATCATCGTAACAAGAAAATAAAGTTTCTACGATCTGATCATGGAGGAGAATATTTGAGTTACGAGTTTGGTCTTCATTTGAAATAATGCGGAATAGTTTCGCAACTCACACCACCCGGAACACCACAGTGTAATGGTGTGTCTAAACGTCGTAATCGTACTTTACTGGATATGGTGCGATCTATGATGTCTCTTACTGATTTACCGCTATCGTTTTGGGGTTATGCTTTAGAGACGACTGCATTCACATTAAATAGGCACCATCTAAATCCATTGAGACGACACCTTATGAACTATGGTTTGGCAAGAAACCAAAGTTGTCGTTCCTTAAAGTTTGGGGCTGCGATGCTTATGTGCTGCGATGCTTATGTGAAAAAGCTTCAACCTAATAAGCTCTAACCCAAACCGGAGAAATGTGTCTTCATAGGATACCCAAAGGAGATTGTTGGGTACACCTTCTATCACAAATCCGAAGGCAAGACATTCGTTGCTAAGAATGGACCCTTTCTAGAGAAGGAGTTTCTCTCGAAAGAAGTGAGTGGGAGGAAAGTAGAACTTGATGAGGTAACTGTACCTACTCCCTTATTGTAAAGTAGTTCATCACATAAATATGTTCATGTGACTCCTACACCAATTAGTGAGGAAGCTAATGATGATGATGATGTACCTTCAGATCAAGTTACTACCAAACCTCGTAGGTCAACCAGAGTAAGATCCGCACCAGAGTGGTACGATAATCCTGTTCTGGAGGTCATGTTGCTTGACCATGACGAACCTACGAACTATGAGGAAGCGATGATGAGCCCAGATTCCGCGAAATGGCTTGAGGCCATGAAATCTGAGATGGGATCCATGTATGAGAACAAAGTATGGACTTTGGTTGACCTGCCCGATGATCGACAAGCCATCGAGAATAAATGGATCTTCAAGAAGAAGACTGACACTGACGGTAATGTTACTGTCTACAAAGTTCGACTTGTTGTGAAAGGTTTTCGACAAGTTCAAAGAGTTGACTACGATGAGACCTTCTCACCCGTAGCGATGCTTAAGTCCGTCCGAATCATGTTAGCAATTGCTGCATTTTATGATTATGAAATTTGGCAAATGGATGTAAAAACTGCATTCCTGAATGGATTTCTGGAAGAAGAGTTGTATATGATGCAACCTGAAGGTTTTATCGATCCAGAGGGTGCTAACAAAGTGTGCAAGCTCCAGCGATCCATTTATGGACTAATGCAAGCATCTCGGAGTTGGAATAAACATTTTGATAGTGTGATCAAAGCATATGGTTTTATACATACTTTTGGAGAAGCCTGTATTTACAAGAAAGTGAGTGGGAGCTCTGTAGCATTTCTAATGTTATATGTGCATGACATATTGTTGATTGGAAATGATATAGAATTTCTGGATAGCATTAAAGGATACTTGAATAAGAGTTTTTCAATGAAAGACCTCGGTGAAGCTACTTATATATTGGGCATTAATATCTATAGAGATAGATCAAGACGCTTAATTGGACTTTCACAGAGCACATACCTTGACAAAGTTTTGAATAAGTTCAAAATGGATCAACAAAGAAAGGGTTCTTGCCTGTGTTACAAGGTGTGAAGTTGAGTCAGACTCAATGCCCGACCAATGCAGAAGATAGAGAGAAAATGAAAGGTGATCCTATGCTTCAGCCATAGGCTCTATCATGTACGCAATGCTGTGTACCAGACCTGATGTGTGCCTTGCTATAAGTTTAGCAGGGAGGTACCTGTAACGCCCCAGATGTAACTTGCCATATTTGTAATCCAACTCTTGCCATTTTCGGCTATGTGATATGATATTCCCTCCGTGGTTGGGTTTCCCTTCGTTTCGCATTTTGGTCATGCCATGCATTTCATATCATGTCATCATGTGCATCGCATTCGCATACGTGTTCGTCTCATAAATCCGAGCATTTTCCCCGTTGCCCGTTTTGCAATCCGGCGCTCCTTTGTCCCCCGGCGTCCCCTTTTACATTTCTTCGTGAGCGGGTATTAAACATTCTCGGATTGGACCGAGGTTTGCCAAGCGGCCCTGGTATAGCACCGGTAGACCGCCTGTCAAGTTTCGGGTCAATCGGAGTTCATTTGGTACTCCAACGGTTAACCGGGTAACCGTGAAGGCCTTGTGTGTGTTGCAGCCCAACACCCCTTCAAAACAGCCCAATAACCCATCTAAGACACTCCCATGTCCTCCGCCGTTCGATCACGATCGCGTGGCCGAAAACCGTGCTCAATTTGGAGCTTCCTAACTCCTTCTATCTATAAAAAGGCCTCCCCCTCCTCAAATCACGGATCAATTTCGCCCTAACCCTAGCTCCCCGTCACCCATGCGCCGCCGGACGTATCCGGGTCCGGCCGGACAACATCCGCCGCCGCGCCCGTCCAACCACCGCCTGCCACGTGGCCTGCCCGCGCCGTCCCCGCCGCCAGCCCGCCGGGGCCCGGATCGGGCCCTCCCGGCCCGCGCGCGCCGCGCCGCCCGCCCGGTCGCCCCGCCTGCCCGCGCCGCCGCCTGCCGCCTCCGTCGCCGAAGTCGCGCAGCCGCGCCGCCGCGTCCGCCCCGCGCCGCACCACCGCGCCGGCGTCCGCGCCCCGCGGCCACCTCGGCGTCCGCGCCCGGATCCGGCGAGATCCGGCCGGATCCGCCGCCCCCTCGCCGTTCCTCGCCTCCTCCGGCCTCCCGCCGGCCAGATCCGGCCACCTCGGTTCGCGTGCCGCCGAGGGTTGACTTTCTTCCTCCCCCTCTTTTTCTCCAAGTCCCGACATTTTCATAATATCTTGCTCTGTTCGTCATGTCATAACTTTGCATCCGTAGCTCCGTTTCGCGCGTATAATATGGCGAACTGTTCGTCTCGAAGATTACATCATTTCATTCCATTGCATCATTTTCATTTGAGGTCATCTTGATGCCCGAAATGCTGTTAGAAGAGGGCTAGTTGATGTTAGTTGCTGGATCTTATCTGAACATGCACTTTTGTCATTTTTGCCATGATTGATATGTACCTCCTATGAAGTTGATTCCTACATGAGTTTTGTAATATGCCATGTTACCTTTACAGAGAATTATGCCATGTATTTTCGTGATCTTTGTGGTGACTAGCACAAGCATGTAAACTAGGGCACTTGATGTTGCTGATTTCAGAGACTTAGTAATTTCACCAAGTCCCTGACTGCTGTTATTTTCATGCCATGTATTCTTGTTGTTTTTGAGATATCCATGCATAATTTGCGCATGATCAGTAATGGTGTTTTGAACTTGAGTATTTGCTCTATCCATCCATGCCTTTGTTGGTATTTATGGAGTGCCATAGCTTGAGTCAATCGAGCTCTACTTTTGCTTCAAAATGTTGTTGGCAGATTGTTTACATGTTATTCGATTTTGCCAAGCTTGGTGTAGTTGATCCTTGCATGCTATGATGTTATTCTTGCCACGTATAGTTACTATGACATGTCTTCTTGATGTATGTCTGCTTATTTTATCATGCAATGCTCGGTAGTGAGTGCATCGAGCTCACGAACATGCCTACTCGTTATCAGTTTTCTGTCATGTCCAGTTTTTCTGCTAAGTCTGAAACCTGTAACGAAACTTGCTTATTTGACATGGGTGTAATCATATTCTCTGATCCTTGTTGTCTTATGGTCATTAAGGGACTTTTGTCAAGTGCTTTGAGTAGATTAATTCCATGCCTTACTTTTCTATGTTCTGAACCTGTAGCATGTTGTGTCATTGCTCTGAACATGTCATCCTGATGTTAATTTCGGATATGTCGATATTTTCACTAAGTCTGTGAACCTGTTATCTTTTGCACTTTTGCCATGCTTGCTTGAACCTGTTATGATGTGTTTTAGCCGTAGCTCAGTGTTCATCTTTTGTCAAGCATCTTGTGTAGATTACTGTCATATGCTTTGTTGATATGTTTGGGTGCAGTAGCTTAATTTCTGGTTGCTTGCTAAGTAGCATCATGCTGTTAATGGCAGATTCTTGTCATTCTTGTATTGCTCGTCATTTGCAAACCGTGCATCCGATTCCGGTGTTCTTTATATCGATTTCAACCGAAATCACCTCACCTATCCAGTGGCATGCTTGGTTTGCCAAGATTATGCCTTGTTCATCTTTTCCTTTCGAAGCAGGCATACGCATTGCATATCACATCTCGCATACCATGCCGTGTTTTGCATCATGTTGGTTGTGCATTGCATCATGGTTGATATTTGTTCCTTTGCTTGTTCTCTTGTATTGGGTAGAGCCGGGAGACGAGTACGTGAACGAGGATTCTGTTGAGAATGCTTTCGAGGACCAAGCTTTCGACAACTCTGAGACTCTTGCAGGCAAGATGACCATACCCTCGAGATCACTTCTATCTTTGCTTGCTAGATTGCTCGCTCTTTTGCTATGCCTATGCTGCGATACCTACCACTTGCTATATCATGCCTCCTATATTGCCATGTCAGCCCCTAACCATCCATGTCCTATGCAAATCGTTGATTGGCTATGTTACCGCTTTGCTCAGCCCCTCTTATAGCGTTGCTAGTTGCAGGTGAAGATGAAGTTTGTTCCTTGTTGGAACATGGACTTGTTGTTCCTTGTTGGAACATGTTTACTTGTGGGGATATCACAATACCTCTTATTTAATTAATGCATCTATATACTTGGTAAAGGGTGGAAGGCTCGGCCTTTTGCCTGGTGTTTTGTTCCACTCTTGCCACCCTAGTTTCCGTCATACCGGTGTTATGTTCCCGGATTTTGCGTTCCTTACACGGTTGGGTGATTTATGGGACCCCTTTGACAGTTTGCTTTGAATAATACTTTTCCAGCAAGGCCCAACATTGGTTTTACCATTTGCCACCTAAGCCTTTTTCCCTTGGGTTCTGCAGACTCAAGGGTCATCTTTATTTTAACCCCCCCGGGCCAGTTCTCCTTCGATTACTGGTCCAAACTAGAGCCACTTGCGGTGCCGCCCTGAGGCAACTTGGGGTATCTTCGGTTGCCGTACGTAGTGTTCATCCGGATGTGCCCTGAGACCGAGATATGTGCAGCTCCTATCAGGATTTGTCGGCACAATCGGGCGGCTTTGCTGGACTTGTTTTGTTACTGCCGAGATGTCTTGTAGTCCGGGATTCCGAGGCTGATCGGGTCTTCCCGGTAGAAGGAATATCCTTCGTTGACCGTGAGAGCTTATAATGGGCTAAGTTGGGACACCCCTGCAGGGTATTATCTTTCGAAAGCCGTGCCCACGGTTATGAGGCAGATGGGAATTTGTTGATGTCCGGTTGTAGAAAACCCGAAGTTGACCTTAACTAATACACATCAACCGCGTGTGTAACCGTGATGGTCTCTTCTCGGCGGGGTCCGGGAAGTGAACACGGTTGTTGGAGTTATGTCTGACGTAGGTCGTTTCAGGATCACTTCTTGATCACTACTAGTTTTACGACCGTGCTTTGCCTTCTCTTCTCGCTCTCTTTTGCGTTGTAGCCACCATATGCTAGTCGCTTGCTGCAGCTCCACCTCACAAACCCCTTTCCCACCTTTAAGCTTAAATAGTCTTGATCTCGCGGGTGTGAGATTGCTGAGTCCCCGTGACTCACAGATATTATCACAACAGTTGCAGGTACCAACGATGCCAGTGCAGATGACGCGTCCGAGCTCACTTGGGAGTTCGACGAGGAACGTGGCCGTTACTATGTGTCTTTTCCAGATGATCAGTAGTGGAGCCCAGTTGGGGTGGTCCGGGGATCTATTTAGCATTTGGGGTAGTCTTCTTTCATTTTGGTACCGTAGTCGGACCTTGAGTGTAGTCTGGATGATGAATGTTTATTTATGTACTTATGTGAAGTGGCGACTGTAAGCCAACTATGTATCTTTCCCCTTATTTATTACATGGATTGTGTGAAGATTACCTCACTTGCGACATTGCTTTCAATGCGGTTATGCCTCTAAGTCGTGCCTCGACACGTGGGAGATATAGCCGCATCGAGGGCGTTACAGTACCAAAGTAATCTAGGAGTGGATCACTGCCAACCCCTATGCATAGGTTCATGGACGGAAACCGCAAGTTGATCACCAAAACATACATCAAGTGAATCAATAGAATAACCCATTGTCACCACGGTTATCCCACGCAAGACATACATCAAGTGTTCTCAAATCCTTAAAGAATCAATCCGATAAAATAACTTCAAAGGGGAAACTCAATCCATTACAAGAGAGTAGAGGGGGAGAAGAAACATAAGATCCAACTATAATAGCAAAGCTCGCGATATATCAAGATCGTGCCAAATCAAGAACACGAGAGAGAGAGAGATCAAACACATAGCTACTGGTACATACCCTCAGCCTCGAGGGTGAACTACTCCCTCCTTGTCATGGAGAGCGCCAGGATGATGAAGATGGCCACCGGTGAGGATCCCCCCCTCCGGCAGGGTGCCGGAAAAGGGTCCCGATTGACTTTTGGTGGCTACAGAGGCTTGCGGCAGCGGAACTCCCGATCTAATCTCTGTTCTGGAAGTTTTAGGGCACGTGGAGTTATATAGGCGGAAGAAATACGTCAGGCGAGCCATGAGGGCCCCACGAGGCAGGGGGCGCGCCCTAAGGGGGTGGGCGCGCCCCCACCCTCATGGCTTCCTTGTTCCTTCCTTGACGTGGGGTCCAAGTCCATCGGTTAGCTTTCGTTCCAAAAATAACTTCTCCAATTGATTTCATTCTGTTTCGAGTCCGTTTGATATTCCTTTTCTTCGAAACACTGAAATAGGCAAAAAACAGCAAATTTGGGCTGGGCCTCCGGTTGATAGGTTAGTCTCAAAAATAATATAAAAGTGGATAATAAAGCCCAATATTGCCAAAACAGTAGATAACATAGCATGGAGCGATAAAAAATTATAGATACGTTGGAGACGTATCAAGCATCCCCAAGCTTAATTCCTGCTCGTCCTCAAGTAGGTAAATGATAAAAAGATAATTTTTGATGTGGAATGCTAGTTGGCATAATTTCAATGTAATTCTTCTTAATTGTGGCATGAATATTCAGATCCGAAAGATTCAAGACAAAAGTTCATATTGACATAAAAATAATAATACTTCAAGCATACTAACAAAGCAATTATGTCTTCTCAAAATAACATGGCCAAAGAAAGTTATCCTACAAAATCATATAGTCTGGCTATGCTCTATCTTCACCACACAAAGTATTTAAATCATGCACAACCCCGATGACAAGCCAATCAATTGTTTCATACTTTTGACATTCTCAAAACTTTTTCAATCTTCACGCAATACATGAGTGTGAGCCATGGATACAACACTATATGTGGAATAGAATGATGTTTGTGGAGAAGACAAAAAAGGGAGAAGATAGTCTCAAATCAACTAGGCGTATCAACGGGCTATGGAGATGCCCATCAATAGATATCAATGTGAGTGAGTAGGGATTGCCATGCAACAGATGCACTAGAGCTATAAGTGTATGAAAGCTCAAAAAGAAACTAAGTGGGTGTGCATCCAACTCGCTTGATCACGAAGACCTAGGGCATTTTGAGGAAGCCCATCATTGGAATATACAAGACAAGTTCTATAATGAAAGATTCCCACTAGTATATGGAAGTGACAACATAGGAGACTCTATATCATGAAGATCATGGTGCTACTTTGAAGCACAAGTGTGGTAAAGGGATAGTAGCATTGCCCCTTCTCTCTTTTTCTCTCATTTTTATTTTTTATTCTCTTTTTTTGGGGCCTTTTCTCTCTTTTTTTATGGCCTCTTTTTTTCTTTTTTTTTCTTTTTTTTCGTCCGGAGTCTCATCCCGACTTGTGGGGGAATCATAGTCTCCATCATCCTTTCCTCACTTGGGACAATGCTCTAAAAATGATGATCATCACACTTTTATTTACTTACAACTCAAGAATTACAACTCAATACTTAGAACAAGATATGACTCTATATGAATGCCTCCGGCGGTGTACCGGGATGTGCAATGACTCATGAGTGACATGTATGAAAGAATTATGAACGGTGGCTTTGCCACAAATACGATGTCCACTACATGATCATGCTAGCAATATGACAATGATGGAGTGTGTCATAATAAACGAAACGGTGGAAAGTTGCATGGCAATATATCTCGGAATGGCTATGGAAATGCCATGATAGGTAGGTATGGTGGCTGTTTTGAGCAAGGTATATGGTGGGTATATGATACCGGCAAAAAGTGCGCCGCATTAGAGAGGCTAGCAATGGTGGAAGGAAGGGAAAAGTGCATATAATCCATGGACTCAAAATTAGTCATAAAGAACTCATATACTTATTGCAAAAATCTAGAAGTTATGAAAACAAAGTATTACGCGCATGCTCCTAGGGGGATAGATTGGTAGGAAAAGACCACCGGTCGTCCCCGACCGCCACTCATAAGGAAGACAATCAATAAATAAATCATGCTCCGACTTCATCACATAACGGTTCACCATACGTGCGTGCTACAGGAATCACAAACTTTAGCACAAGTATTTCTCAAATTCACAACTACTCAACTAGCACGACTTTGATATTATCACCTCCATATCTCAAAACAATTATCAAGCATCAACCTTTTCTTAGTATTCAACACACTCATAAGAATTCTTACGAATCTTGTATGCTTAGTAGGATTTTAAGCAAATTACCATGCTATTTAAGACTCTCAAAATAATATAGGTGAAGCATGAGAGTTCATCTATTTCTTCAAAATACAACTACCACCATGCTCTAAATGATATAAGTGAAGCACTAGAGCAAACAACAAACTACTCCGAAAGATATAAGTGAAGATCAATGAGTAGTTGAATAATTATGTAACTATGTGAAGACTCTCTAACATTTAAGAATTTCAGATCTTGGTACTTTATTCAAACAGCAAGCAAAGCAAAAAAAATAAAATGATGCTCCAAGCAAAACACATATTATGTGGTGAATAAAAATATAGCTCCAAGTAAAGTTACCGATGAACGAAGACAAAAGAGGGGATGCCATCCGGGGCATCCCCAAGCTTAGACGCTTGGCCATCCTTGAACATTACCTTGGGGTGCCTTGGGCATCCCCAAGCTTAGGCTCTTGCCACTCTTTATTCCGTAGTCCATACTCTTTACCCAAAACATGAAAACTTCACAACACAAAACTTAACAAAAAACTCATGAGCTCCGTTAGCGAAAGAAAACAAAACACCACTTCAAGGCTCTGTAGTGAACTTATTATTTATTTATATTGGTGTTAAACCTAATGTATTCTAACTTCTCTATGGTTTATAAACTATTTTACTAGCCATAGATTCATCAAAATAAGCAAACAACACACGAAAAACAGAATCTGTCAAAAACAGAACAATTTGTAGTAATCTGTAACTAACGCAAACTTCTGGAACTCCAAAAATTCTAAAATAAATTGGTGGACCTGAGTAATTTGTCTAGTAATCATCTTTAAAAAGAATAAACTAAATAGCACACTCTAGTAAAAAGTTCTAGCTAATCTCGTGAATGCTAAAGTTTTTGTTTTTTACAACATGATCATAAAGACTTCACCCAAGTCTTCCCAAAGGTTCTACTTGGCACAAACACTAATTAAAACACAAAACCACATCTAAACAGAAGCTAGATGGATTATTTATTCCTAAGCAGAACCAAAAAGCAAGAAACTAAAACAAAATTGGGTTGCCTCCCAACAAGCGCTATCGTTTAATGCCCCTAGCTAGGCATGATGATTTCAATGATGCTCACATAAAAGATAAGAATTGAAACATAAAGAGAGCATCATGAAGAATATGACTAGCACATTTAAGTCTAACCCACTTCCTATGCATAGGGATTTTGTGAGCAAACAACTTATGGGAACAATAATCAACTTGCATAGGAAGGTAAAACAAGCATAACTTCAAAAATTTAAGCACATAGAGAGGAAACTTGATATTATTGCAATTCCTACAAGCATATATTCCTCCCTCATAATAATTCTCAGTATCATCATGAGTGAATTAAACAATATAACCAGCACCTAAAACATTCTTTTCATGATCTACTAGCATAGAAATTTTATTACTCACCACATAAGCAAAATTCTTCTCATTCGGAATAGTGTGAGTATCATAAGAGAATTGAATACAATAAATTGTTTCCACATTAAAAGAGTAATGTTCAGAGAAAGGGTACTCATAATAATGACAAGTTTTATAAATATAATCATCACTACTCTTTATAGCATAAGTTTTATCACAATAATCATCATAAGTAGTGTTGGAAATATGCCCTAGAGGCAATAATAAATAGGCTATTATTATATTTCCTTGTTCATGATAATCGTTTATTATCCATGCTAGAATTGTATTGATAGGAAACTCAGATACATGTGTGGATACATAGGCAACACCATGTCCCTAGTAAGCCTCTAGTTGACTAGCTCGTTGATCAATAGATGGTTACGGTTTCCTGACCATGGACATTGGATGTCATTGATAACGGGATCACATCATTAGAAGAATGATGTGATGGACAAGACCCAATCCTAAGCCTAGCACAAGATCGTGTAGTTCGTATGCTAAAGCTTTTCTAATGTCAAGTATCGTTTCCTTAGACCATGAGATTGTGCAACTCCCGGATACCGTAGGAATACTTTGGGTGTGCCAAACGTCACAACGTAACTGGGTGGCTATAAAGGTGCACTACGGGTATCTCCGAAAGTGTCTGTTGGGTTGGCACGAATCGAGACTGGGATTTGTCACTCCGTGTGACGGAGAGGTATCTCTGGGCCCACTCGGTAGGACATCATCATAATGTGCACAATGTGATCAAGGAGTTGATCACGGGATGATGTGTTACGGAACGAGTAAAGAGACTTGCCGATAACGAGATTGAACAAGGTATCGAGATACCGACGATCGAATCTCGGGCAAGTACTATACCGCTAGACAAAGGGAATTGTATACGGGATTGATCGAATCCTCGACATCGTGGTTCATCCGATGAGATCATCGTGGAACATGTGGGAACCAACATGGGTATCCAGATCCCGCTGTTGGTTATTGACTGGAGAACGTCTCGGTCATGTCTGCATGGTTCCCGAACCCGTAGGGTCTACACACTTAAGGTTCGATGACGCTAGGGTTATAAAGGAAGTTTGTATGTGGTTACCGAATGTTGTTCAGAGTCCCGGATGAGATCCCGGACGTCACGAGGAGTTCCGGAATGGTCCGGAGGTAAATATTTATATATAGGAAGTATGGTTTTGGCCACCGGAAGTGTTCTGGGCGTCACCGGTAGTGTATCGGGACCACCGGAGGGGTCCGGGGGTCCGCCGGGAGGGGCAACCAGCCCCGGAGGCCTACATGGGCCAATAGTGGGAAGCGACCAGCCCCTAGGTGGGCTGGGGCGCCTCCCACCATGGCCCAAGGCGCCTCCAAGAGGGGAGGGGGCAAACCCTAGGGAAGATGGGCCCTAAGGCCCACCCCAGCTGCGCCTCCCCCTTCTCCCCCTTGTGGCCGCCACCCTAGATGGGATCTGGGGCTTCCGCCACCCCTGGGGATGGAACCCTAGGTGGGGGAGCAGCCCCTCCCCTCCCCCTATATATACTTGAGGTTTGGGCTGCCCAATACATGCGATTCAATCTCTCTCTTGGCACAGCCCTGCTTCTCTCCCTCCTCCTCTCCCGCGGTGCTTGGCGAAGCCCTGCAGGATTGCCACGCTCCTCCACCACCACCACGCCATTGTGCTGCTGCTGGATGGAGTCTTCCTCAACCTCTCCCTCTCTCCTTGCTGGATCAAGGCATGGGAGACGTCACCGGGCTGTACGTGTGTTGAACGCAGAGGTGCCATCCGTTCGGCACTTGGTCATCGGTGATTTGGATCACGATGAGTATGATTCCATCAACCCCGTTCATTTGAACGCTTCCGCTTAGCGATCTACAAGGGTACATAGATGCACTCTCCTTCCCCTCGTTGTTGGTTTCTCCATAGATAGATCTTGGTGACACATAGGAAAATTTTGAATTTCTGCTACGTTCCCCAACAGTGGCATCATGAGCTAGGTCTATTGCGTAGATTCTTTGCACGAGTAGAACACAAAGTAGTTGTGGGTGTTGATTTTGTTAAATATGCTTACCGTTACTAGTCCAATCTTGTTTCGACGGCATTGTGGGATGAAGCGGCCTGGACCAACCTTACACGTACACTTACGTGAGACCGATTCCACCGACTGACATGCACTAGTTGCATAAGGTGGCTGGCGGGTGTCTGTCTCTCCCACTTTAGTCGGAACGGATTCGATGAAAAGGGTCCTTATGAAGGGTAAATAGCAATTGCCATGTCACGTTGTGGTTTTGCGTAGGTAAGAAACGTTCTTGCTAGAAACCCACAGCAGCCACGTAAAACATGCAAACAACAATCAGAGGACGTCTAACTTGTTTTTGCAGGGTATGCCATGTGATGTGATATGGCCAAGAAGAATGTGATGAATGATATGTGATGTATGAGATTGATCATGTTCTTGTAATAGGAATCACGACTTGCATGTCGATGAGTATGACAACCGGCAGGAGCCATAGGAGTTGTCTTAATTTATTTATGACCTGCGTGTCAACATAAAAGTCATGTAATTACTTTACTTTATTGCTAACCGTTAGCCGTAGTAGTAGAAGTAATAGTTGGCGAGACAACTTCATGAAGACACGATGATGGAGATCATGATGATGGAGATCATGGTGTCATGCCGGTGACGATGATGATCATGGAGCCCCGAAGATGGAGATCAAAAGGAGCAAAGTGATGATGGCCATATCATGTCACTATTTGATTGCATGTGATTTTTATCATGTTGTTGCATCTTATTTGCTTAGAACGACGGTAGTAAATAAGATGATCCCTCATTAAAATTTCAAGAAAGTGTTCTCCCTAACTGTGCACCGTTGCGAAAGTTCGTCGTTTCGAAGCACCACGTGATGATCGGGTGTGATAGATTCTTACGTTCACATACAACGGGTGTAAGCCAGATTTACACACGCGAAACACTTAGGTTGACTTGACGAGCCTAGCATGTACAGACATGGCCTCGGAACACAAGAGACCGAAAGGTCAAGCATGAGTCGTATGGTAGATACGATCAACATGAAGATGTTCACCGATGATGACTAGTCCGTCTCACGTGATGATTGGACACGGCCTAGTTGACTCGGATCATGTAATCACTTAGATGACTAGAGGGATGTCTATCTGAGTGGGAGTTCATAAGATGAACTTGTTTATCCTGAACATAGTCAAAAGATCTTTGCAAATTATGTCATAGCTTACGGTTTAGTTCTACTGAGTTAGATACGTTCCTAGAGAAAATATAGTTGAAAGTTGATAGTAGCAATTATGCGGACAGTAGAAGGCTTATGTCCTTAATGCACCGCTCAATGTGCTGAACCCCAAACGTCGTTTGTGGATGTTGCGAACATCGGACATACACGTTTTGATGACTACATGATAGTTCGGTAATAGGTTTAGAATTAAGGCACCAAAGACATTTTTGAAATGTCGCGGAACATATGAGATGTTTCGAGGGCTGAAATTGGGATTTCAGGCTCGTGCCCACGTCAAGAGGTATAAGACCTCCGACGATTTTCTTAGACTGCAAACTAAGGGAGAAAAGCTCAATCGTTGAGCTTGTGCTCAGATTATCTGAGTACAACAATCACTTGAATCGAGTGGGAGTTGATCTTCCAAATAAGATAGTGATGTTTTTCCAAAGTCATTGCCACCAAGCTGCTAGAGCTTCGTGATGAACTATAAACATATCAGGGATAGATATGATGATCCTTGAAATATTCGCGATGTTTGACACCGCGAAAGTAGAAATCAAGAAGGAGCATCAATTGTTGATGGTTAGTGAAACCACTAGTTTCAAGAAGGGCAAGGGCAAGAAGGGATACTTCATGAAACGGCAAATCAGCTGCTGCTCTAGTGGAGAAACCCAAGGTTAAACCCAAACCCGAGACTGAGTGCTTCTGTAATAAGGGGAACAGCCACTGGAGCAGAATTACCCTAGATACTTGGTAGATGAGAAGGCTGTTGATAGAAGTATATTGGATATACATTACGTGAATGTGTACTTTACTAGTACTCCTAGTAGCATCAGGGTATTAGATACCGGTTCGGTTGCTAAGTGTTAGTAACTCGAAATAAAAGCTACGGAATAAACGGAGACTAGCTAAAGGTGAGCTGACGAGATGTGTTGGAAGTGTTTCCAAGGTTGATATGATCAAGCATCGCACGCTCCCTCTACCATCGAGATTGGTGTTAAACCTAAATAATTGTTATTTGGTGTTTGCGTTGAGCATAGACATGATTGGATTATGTCTATCGCAATACGGTTATTCATTTAAGGAGAATAATGGTTACTCTATTTATTTGAATAATACCTTCAATGGTCTTGCACCTAAAATGAATGGTTTATTGAATCTCGATCATAGTGATACACATGTTCATGCCAAAAGATATAAGATAGTAATGATAGTACCACCTACTTGTGGCACTGCCGTGTAAGTCATATTGATATAAAACGCATGAAGAAGCTCCATGTTGATGGATCTTTGGACTCACTCATTTTTGAAAAGGATTGAGTAATGTGAAACATGTCTATTGGTATATACGCATGAAGAAACTCCATGCAGATGGACCGTTTGGACTCACTTGATTTTGAATCGCTTGAGACATGCAAATCATACCACATGGGCAAGATGACTGAAAGCTTCGGTTTCAGTAAAATGGAACAAGAAAGCAACTTGTTGGAAGTAACACATTTTGATGTGTGCAGTCCAATGAGTGCTGAGGCAAGCAGTGGATATCGTTATGCTCTTACTTCACAGATGATTTGAGTAGATACTGAGCATATTTACTTGATGAAACACAAGTCTGAATTATTGAATGGTTCAAGTAATTTCAGAATGAAGCTGAAGATCGTCGTGACAAGAGGATAAAATATCTATGATATGATCATAGAGATGAATATCTGAGTTGCGAGTTTGGTACACAATTGAGACATTGTGGAAATGGTTTCACGACTAATACCGCCGGGAACACCATAGTGTGATGGTGTGTCCGAACATCATAACTGCACCCTATTGGATATGATGCATAGCATGATGTCTCTTATCGAATTACCACTATCGTTCATGGGTTAGGCATTAGAGACAACCGCACTCACTTTAAATAGGGCACCACGTAATTCCGATGAGATGACACCGTATGAACTATGGTTTAGAGAAACCTAAGCTGTCATTTCTTAAAAAGTTTGGGGCTGCGACACTTATGTGAAAAAGTTTTAGGCTGATAAGCTCGAACCCAAAGCGGATAAATGCATCTTCATAGGACACCCGAAACAGTTGGGTATACCTCCTGTCTCAGATCCGAAAGCAATAGGGATTGTTTCTCAAATCGGGTCCTTTCTCGAGGAAAAGTTTCTCTCAAAAGAATTGAGTGGGAGGATGGTGGAGACTTGATGAGGTTATTGAACCGTCACTTCAACTAGTGTGTAGCAGGGCACAGGAGTTGTTCCTATGGCACCTACACCAATTGAAGTGGAAACTTATGATAGTGATCATGAGACTTCGGATCAAGTCACTCCCAAACCTCGTAGGACGACAAGGATGCGTACTACTTCAAAGTGGTACGTAATCCTGTCTTGGAAGTCATGTTGCTAGACAACAATGAACCTACGAGCTATGGAGAAGCGATGGTGGGCCCGGATTCCGATGAATGGCTCGAGGCCATAAAATCCGAGAGAGGATCCATGTATGAAAACAAAGTGTAGACTTTGGCAGAACGGCTCGATGGTCGTGAGGCTGTTGAGTACAGATGGATTTTAAAAGGAAGACGGACAATGATGGTAAATGTCACCATTAAGAAAGCTCGACTTGTCGTTAAGATGTTTCCCAACAAGTTCAAGGAGTTGACTACGATGAGACTTTCTCACTCGTAGCGATGCTAAGAGTCTGTTGGAATTAGCAGGTACTGCATTATTTATGAAATCTTGCAGATAGGATGTCAAAATATTGTTTCCTTGTTCTTGAGGAAAGGTTGTATGTGATACAACCAGAAGTTTTTTTGTCAATCCTGAAAGATGCTAACAAGTATGCAAAGCTCCAACAATCCTTCTAAGGACTGGAGTAAGCATCTCGGAGTTGGAATGTACACTTTGATGAGATGATCAAAGATTTTGGGTTTATACAAAGTTTATGAGAAACTTGTATTTCCAAAGAAGTGAGTGGGAGCACTATAGAATTTCTGATGAGTATATGTTGTTGACATATTGTTGATTAGAAATGATGTAGAATTTCTGGAAAGCATATAGGGTTATTGTAAAAGTGTTTTTCAATGGAAAACCTAGATTAAGCTGCTTGAACATTGAGCATCAAGATCTATAAGGATAGATCAAAATCGCTTAATAGTACTTTCAAACGAACACATACCATGACAAGATTTTGAAGGAGTTCAAAATAGATCAGCAAAGAAGGAGTTCTCGGCTGTGTCACAAGGTGTGAGTATTGAGCTGTTGGAAATATGCCCTAGAGGCAATAATAAAAGCATTATTATTATATTTCCTTATTCATGATAATTGTCTTTATTCGTGCTATAATTGTGTTATCCGGAAATCATAATACATGTGTGAATAACAGACAACAATGTGTCCCTAGTGAGCCTCTAGTTGACTAGCTCATTGATCGACAGATAGTCATGGTTTCCTGACTATGGACATTGGATGTCATCGATAACGGGATCACATCATTAGGAGAATGATGTGATGGACAAGACCCAATCCTAAACATAGCATAAGATCGCATAGTTCATTTGCTAGAGTTTTCCAATGTCAAGTATCCTTTCCTTAGACCATGAGATCGTGTAACTCCCGGATACCGTAGGAGTGCTTTGGGTGTGCCAAACGTCACAACGTAACTGGGTGACTATAAAGGTATACTACGGGTATCTCTGAAAGTGTCTGTTGGGTTGACATGGATCGAGACTGGGATTTGTCACTCCGCTTGACGGAGAGGTATCACCGGGCCCTCTCGGTAATGCATCATCATAATGAGCTCAATGTGATCAAAGTGTTTGATCATGGGATCATGCATTACGGTACGAGAAAAGTGACTTGCCGGTAACGAGATTGAACGAGGTACTGGGATACCGACGATCGAATCTCGGGCAAGTAAAATACCGATTGACAAAGGGAATCGTATACGGGATTAATTGAATCCTTGACATCGTGGTTCATCCGATGAGATCATCGTGGAGCATGTGGGAGCCAACATGGGTATCCATATCCCGCTGTTGGTTATTGCCCGAGAGCCGTCTCGGTCATGTCTGCATGTCTCCCGAACCCGTAGGGTCTACACACTTAAGGTTCGGTGACGCTAGGGTTGTAGGGATATGTATGTGCAGTAACCCGAATGTTGTTCGGAGTCCCGGATGAGATCCCGGACGTCACGAGGAGTTCTAGAATGGTCCGGAGGTAAAGAATTATATATAGGAAGTGCTGTTTCGGCCATCGGGACAAGTTTCGGGGTTATCGGTATTGTACCGGGACCACCGGAGGGGTCTCGGGGGTCCACCAGGTGGGTCCACCTGCCTTGGTGGGCCACATGGGCCTTAGGGGTGCGCCTTGGCCTGATTGGGCCAAGGGGAACCAGCCCCAAAGGGCCCATGCGCCTAGGGTTCCATCTAGGAGGAGTCCTAGTGGTGGAAGGCACCTCCTAGATGGCTTGGGGGGGAGGGAAACCTCCCTGGCCGCCGCCCCTTGGGAGATTAGATCTCCCAGGGCCGGCGCCCCCCCAAGAGGCCTATATAAAAGGGGGCAGGGGAGGGGGGCAGCGCACCCAATGCCCTGGCGCCTCCCTCTCCCTCTCCAACACCTCCTCCTCCTCCGTAAGTGCACTGCGAAGCCCTGCCGGAGTACTATAGTTCCACCATCACCACGCCGTTGTGCTGCTGCTGGAGCCTTCTTCCCCAACCTCTCCTTTGCCTTGCTGGATCAAGAAGGAGGAGACGTCACGCTTTCTGTACGTGTGTTGAACGCGGAGGTGCCGTCCGTTCGGCACAAGATCATCGGTGAATTGGATCACGGCGAGTACGACTACCTCATCCACGTTCACTCGAACGCTTCCGTTGCGATCTACAAAGTGGTATGTAGATGCTATCTAATCTGAATACTCGTTGCTAGATGAACTCATAGATGGATCTTGGTGAAACTGTAGGAAATTTTTTAATTTTCTGCAACGTTCCCCAACAGTGGCATCATGAGCTAGGTCTATGCGTAGTTCTTCTTGCGCGAGTAGAACACAATTTGTTGTGGGCGTAGATGTTGTCAAATCTTCTTGCCGCTACTAGTCTTATCTTGCTTCAGCGGTATTGTGGGATGAAGCGGCCCGGACCAACCTTACACGTACGCTTACGTGAGACCGGTTCCACCGACTAACATGCACTAGTTGCATAAGGTGGCTGGCGGGTGTGTGTCTCTCCTACTTTAGTTGGAGCGGATTCGATGAAAAGGGTCCTTATGAAGGGTAAGTAGAAGTTGACAAATCACGTTGTGGTTTGAACGTAGGTAAGAAAACGTTCTTGCTAGAACCCTAATTCAGCCACGTAAAACTTGCAACAACAATTAGAGGACGTCTAACTTGTTTTTGCAGCAAGTGCTTTGTGATATGATATGGCCAAAGTTGTGATGTATGATGAATGATCTATATGTGATGTATGAGATGTTCATGCTATTGTAATAGGAATCACGACTTGCATGTCGATGAGTATGACAACCGGCAGGAGCCATAGGAGTTGTCTTTATTTTTTGTATGACCTGCTGTCATTGAGAATCGCCATGTAAATTACTTTACTTTATTGCTAAACGCGTTAGCCATAGTAGTAGAAGTAATAGTTGGCGAGCAACTTCATGGAGACACGATGATGAAGATCATGATGATGAAGATCATGGTGTCAAGCCGGTGACAAGATGATCATGGAGCCCCAAGATGAAGATCAAAGGAGCTATGTGATATTGGCCATATCATGTCACGTTTATTATTTGATTGCATGTGATGTTTATCATGTTTTGCATCTTGTTTACTTAGAACGACGGTAGTAAATAAGATGATCCCTCATAATAATTTCAAGAAAGTGTTCACCCTAACTGTGCACCGTTGCTAAGGTTCGTCGTTCCGAAGCACCACGTGATGATCGGGTGTGACAGGTCCTTACGTTCGCATACAACGGGTGTAAGCCAGATTTACACACGCAAAACACTTAGGTTGACTTGACGAGCCTAGCATGTACAGACATGGCCTCGGAACACAGAAGACCGAAAGGTCGAGCATGAGTCGTATAGAAGATACGATCAACATGAAGATGTTCACCGATGTTGACTAGTCCGTCTCACGTGATGATCGGACACGGCCTAGTTGACTCGGATCATGTAATACTTAGATGACTGGAAGAGGGATGTCTATCTAAGTGGGAGTTCATTAAATAATTTTATTAAATGAACTTTATTATCATGAACTTAGTCTAAATATTTACAATATGTCTTGTAGATCAAATGGCCAACGTAGTCCTCAACTTCAACGCGTTCCTAGAGAAAACCAAGCTGAAAGACGATGGTAGCAACTATACGGACTGGGTCCGAAACCTGAGGATCATCCTCATAGCTGCCAAGAAAGATTATGTCCTAAGAGCACCGCTGGGTGACACACCTATTCTCCCTGCAGAACAAGACGTTATGAACGCTTGGCAGTCACGCTACGATGATTACTCCCTCGTTCAGTGCGGCATGCTTTACAGCTTAGAGCCGAGGCTCCAAAAGCGTTTTGAGAGACATGGAGCATATGAGATGTTCGAAGAGCTGAAAATGGTTTTCCAAGCTCATGCCCGGGTCGAGAGATATGAAGTCTCCGACAAATTCTTTAGCTGTAAGATGGAGGAAAATAGTTCTGTCAGTGAACACATACTCAAAATGTCTGGGTTGCACAACCGCATGACTCAACTAGAAGTTAATCTCCCGGAAGAAGCGGTCATTGACAGAATCCTCCAGTCGCTTCCACCTAGCTACAAGAGCTTTGTGATGAACTACAATATGCAGGGGATGGTAAAGACCATTCCTGAGGTATATGCTATGCTGAAATCAGCAGAGGTAGAAATCAAGAAGGAGCATCAAGTGTTGATGGTGAATAAAACCACTAAGTTCAAGAAGGGCAAGGGTAAAAAGAACTTCAAGAAGGATGGCAAGGAAGTTGCCGCGCCCGGTAAGCAAGTTGCCGGGAAGAAGCCAAAGAATGGACCCAAGCCCGAGACTGAGTGTTTTTATTGCAAGGGAAGTGGTCACTGGAAGAGGAACTGCCCCAAATACTTAGCGGACAAGAAGGCCGGCAAAACCAAAGGTATATGTGATATACATATAATTGATGTGTACCTTACCAGTACTCGTAGTAGCGCTTGGGTATTTGATACCGGTGCAGTTGCTCACATTTGTAACTCAAAGCAGGAGCTGCGGAATAAACGGAGACTGGCGAAGGACGAGGTGACGATGTGCGTCGGGAATGGTTCCAAGGTCGATGTGATCGCCGTCGGCACGCTGCCTCTACATTTACCTACGGGATTAGTTTTAAACCTCAATAATTGTTATTTAGTGCCAAGTTTGAGCATGAACATTGTGTCTGGATCTCGTTTAATTCGAGATGGCTACTCATTTAAATCAGAGAATAATGGTTGTTCCATTTATATGAGAGATATGTTTTATGGTCATGCTCCGATGGTTAATGGTTTATTCTTAATGAATCTCGTACGTGATGATACACATATTCATAGTGTGAATACCAAAAGAGTGAAAGTTGATAACAATAGTCTCACATATTTGTGGCACTGCCGCCTTGGTCACATAGGTGTCAAACGCATGAAGAAGCTCCATGCAGATGGACTTTTAGAGTCTCTTGATTATGAATCATTTGACATGTGCGAACCATGCCTCATGGGTAAAATGACCAAGACTCCGTTCTCAGGAACAATGGAGCGAGCAACCAACTTATTGGAAATCATACATACCGATGTGTGTGGTCCAATGAGTGTTGAGGCTCGCGGTGGCTATCGTTATGTTCTCACCCTCACTGATGACTTGAGTAGATATGGGTATATCTACTTAATGAAACACAAGTCTGAGACCTTTGAAAAGTTCAAGGAATTTCAGAGTGAGGTTGAAAATCAACGTGATAGAAATATCAAGTTTCTACGATCAGATCGTGGAGGAGAATACTTGAGTCACGAATTTGGCACACACTTAAGAAAATGTGGAATAGTTTCACAACTCACGCCGCCTG